>CM038672.1:596283415-598696630 GCA_021605145.1 Aegilops bicornis
TTTTGCAAGACATTATATATGTGAATTATGCAATGCTATCTTGTTGCAAGGCATTATATATGTGAATTATGCAATGCTACGTTGAGTTTAGCCAAGCTGGCATTAGTATATGTGAATTATTGGTATCATGTCAGCCTCTTTTTTTTTTGTATTTCTCTCATTGCTTTTGTCGACAATGTTTGTGTGTATTCAATCTGGCTTCTTCTTTTGTGCATCAGCCAGTATTTGAATTGGTGGATGGAGAAATCTGAGTGAGAAACAAGGTCTTCAGAGCGCATAATGCTACCCGCTGGTGAAGGTGCAGATATGTTGTCAAGTTACAGATAGCTCTTCTAAAGGAGGATTCAGAGGTGCGTGTATGACTAATCCTATTATACCCCTCGAGGTGTATGCTCAAACTTGCTAGGGTATATATTACTCATATCATGCATATGTTGGTATTGCAATGCTTAGTTTTTACATCATATACACAATATTGAATGCCATCTCCTTTAGTCGACATTAATCATATGTGATTGCCCTCGGCTCACTTCCCTAAGTATATATATAAATCATATATTTGAATTATATCATGCCATGATGTTTACATATTGACAACATGTATCTGAATTATGGCATGCCAACCCATTTTCTAAAGACATAATATAGGTTATATCATCTTTCATCTCTCGTCTACATATTGTCATCATATTTTGAATTATGCCATTCTATCCGTGAATTATATCATGCCATCATGTTTCCATCGACTCAACGGCATAAGTTTGCACGATTTAGTGGCATGCCAAATCCACTTTTTAATAGACACATCAGTATAGTTATATCATGTCATCTTTGTTTACATAGTCATCATATTTTGAAGTATGTCATTCTATCCTATTTAGTTAGGCCATCATATACATGTGAAATTGTGTCATGCTATCCCTGCTTTTAATTAGCCATCATATTTGAAAATTATGTCCTCGCTATTATTTGTTTTGGTTAGACAACATAAATGTGAATTATTTCATGCCCTGCTTTTCTTCCCTCACCATCCATTGCACCTGTCTATCTTACAATGTTTGTAACATTCAATTACTTCTTTTCTTTGTTTATCAGCCATTTCAATAGGAGGGGTGGATGGTAAGATCAGGGAGTAAAAACACGTGCCTTCAAAATAGATTGTAAGCTACCTGGGTCGATGGAGATAGAACCACGTAAGGTTGTACTTGCCTTCAAGAACCAGCCTCCCACCACACATAACCTGTGACTCACGCAGATTGTACTCCCTACCCAAATTGGATGCAGAGGACTGGGCCTACACCCTATCTAACCCCAACCCCAAAGCAGATAGTAACCCAGCCCAGCTTGACACATCACCGGCTCTCCACCACAGTAGCACCCAAACACGAAAGTGTTAGCTAGTAAGGCAACTGCGAGTGCCCAAAGCACGAGGGGCCACCACAATTCGAACCCCAAGTCAAACACTTAAATCAATCGTATAGAATTGTTCTCGTAAGTCAAGGTTCCCTGTGAGCTATGGTTCATACTACTTTCGCTTCGTGACTTGATCATCAGATCAGATTTACTCATACCGGAATTAATTTCAAATTTGAAGGATGCAAATTGAAACTCCAATGGTGCAACATGTATGTTTTAAACCTGTTTCTTTAACGGTTTGCTGTTGTAACTTGCTCTATGTTGATTTCAGCTTTCAATTGAATAAACAGCTATGTTCTCATGCCATGCACATTACAAGTGTTGTTATTGTTGTGTAGTTTTTCCTCACACTTATATTCTCGCTCATGCCGCTTATCTTAAATAGATATGATTCAAATCTGTAATCTATCTTGATTTGGCAACATAAACTAGAATGATATAGACCATGCTAAAGGACCTTACTACATAGATATATGTTTGTTTCATGTTGTTATCCTCGTCTAATTTTACTACCGAATCGGGTTTACCAAAATGAGTTTCATATACTACATTGTAAACCTGTGATGTGTTTGTTTTGTTTCTCCTTTAGAACGCCGGATAAAATATTGGAGAAGAGTACCCCGTTATGCAATGGTAAAGGAAGTAATGCGTGATCAGGTTAAAGATAGTGAGACATCCCTCGTTGTTCTCCAAGAAAAGTCGATAAAAACTATATTGAAGACATTGAGACAACCCCAAAGTCCCGCCTCGATGTATTGTTCGAAAGTTATCACTACTAATGCTTTCGACACCATTTTCAAGATTTGGCTGCCTCAATCAGTTCGGCTTCTTGAGTCTCAACTTAAAGTTGAAAGACATCGATCAGATGTTATGGCGACAGAAGCCGGAAGGATCGAGGAAGTCCTCAGCAGAATTCAGATGCATACTTTCGGTGCAACAATGCAAGTGCCTGGGAGGATTTAAGCCGCCAAACAAGAGAAAGTTTAATAAGCTTGCTAAGCATCTTGCCAAAGCATTATGGGTACCTGTGATATTATTTCTTGAGCTCTTCTAAAGTGGTTTCAATTCGGACTTGTTTTTGGTCGCTTTGTTCCCTATATTTGCATTTGTGGCTTAACTTTGATGCCTAGTGGATGTAATATGTGTAATAGCCGGATAGCCTAGCTTAAGTTACTTGCTTATTTATTTCCATTGTCTTGTTTATTCGCTTTCTTGGTAATCAAGCAGTTCTTTTTCCGCTGTTTGCTAGTGGCCTGGAAATAACCTATTTTTTAAAAACTAGGCCACATTAACAATGGGATACATATTTACTATAGTTAACATGGGCCTCCCCACGGGTCAGAGAAACAATGGGCCTTCTAAGGGTCAGAGAAACAATGGGCCTTCTACGGGCGAGACACAATGGGCCTTCTACTTCGGGCGAGATATAATGGGCCTTCTAATGTGAGACACAATGGGCCTCTCTACGGGTCAGATTATCAATGGGCCTTTCTATCGGGCTGTATGATTGGTTGGCCAAACATGGGCTAACAATAATGCACTACATTATGGTCGTGAATGGGCTAGGGGTTGAAATCGTCTGCTCATGGGTCAATTACCATAACGGGTCATTGCTAATAGGCCTTATTTGATGACGCCATGAAAACGGCCTGCAACGACACGGGGCTGCCACAAACGGGCCGACCAGAATTGACGGGCCGACTGTATTTTGGCCCACAAGAAAATGACAAAGAGAGAGGCCGAAAAGTAAACGAATGTCGAAATGAGCTCTAAGAATATTGGCCCTAAGAAGGCCGAAGACAACATATGGGCCGGAAACGCCCAACGGAATAATGGGTCGTTAATGGGTATAAAGTGATACATTGTTCATTGACGGGCCAGTTTTACTACGGGCCGTTAATGGGCCGAGGGTTACTAAGTTCATCATATGGGCCAAAAGACGCCATGAGCCATACATGGGCTGGGTTAAAACGGGTTGAATTATATTGACGTCTGATGACGCCAGTGGGCCTAATTCGATAGGCCATAAACGGGCTCTCAAGTTAGCGAGTCGTAATGGGCTATATGCTAATAGGCTTACTAAGTCAAACGGGCCGGACTTTTCACAGAATGGGCCTCTATTAGCCGTGCCACGGTCGATGTATCATAGGCGCGTATGGTCCAATGAGTCACTACTAGGAAAACCCTTACCAAGAGCGCTACTTTTTTACATATTAGTAGCGCTGGCAAAGGCCATCGCTATCTTAAGGTTGGTAATTATTTTAGCAGAGCGCTTGTTTGAACCAAGCGCTATCGCTATGGATCAGATCTAGCATGAGTGCGCCTCATTCATCGCTATCAGCTAATACTAGTAGCGTGGCTCCTTCAAACAACACTACTTTACCGTAAGCAAGTGGTCATGCCACTACTCCAATAATTTACCGCCACGCCAAAATAGTATTTTCTTTTTTTTATGTTGCTGTATTCTTATTTTTATAGGTTTTATACAATTACAACATACACATACACTGGAACTATATGAAAAAGGAATGTCTCATCATCAAAGATCAAGTGGTACAAACATAGTCTCAACACAAATGATGTCAATCTCATCATCATCTCAAATAGCGATACAAGTTAATGATCACATGTCTCTTTACAAAGTCACCATAGACACATGTTTCATCATCTACCTAAACTAAGACATAAACGATAAGAGCGATCACGTATGGCGATCAAAAGCGTATGATGTAGTAGTTTTATGGCGCGTAACTGGTTCTCAATCTCTCACAGTGCTATGAATCTCAAGTAACTAGCTTCGCTTCCGCTTCTGCTTATCAAACCTTTTCGCTTCCACCGGAGAAGCTGAGACTTGGGCCTAATACTGCCACTCATCATACACACCTTTAACATGCCCTACATACACGGCATACCACTTCCTCAACATCGCTGATCTATATACCGTAAGAGATGCACATATATATACCTATGAAGCGAATCTTAACAAAAACAGTTATGAAATAGAAGCAACATATATAGTAAACATATTTAACAAATTTCATCATACCGAAAGTAATTAACTAGAGCGCTGCACCATACGCTCTAATAGTTTCTATCGCATCGAGAGATTCAAGTTTCATTGCATATAAAGTAACAAGTAACTAAACAGACACATTGTTTTAAGTCGCACTCTTCCCATCTGGCCCATATCCGGAAGGGTGCACCCAAGCTTAGTGAAAGGCGACATGTCCTCGACGCTGTAGGGAAATGCGGGTTCGGACGTCACCGCTGGAGTATTGGGCCAGAGAACATCCCATTCTCTTCGAGAGACATCTTTGATGATGATGGACGCAATTTCCTGCTGGATCCGTAGAAATCATTTCAAGTCGATTATCCGGCATGGCTCCAAAGGCTTCGCCCATCTCCGGATATGGGTATCGGATGAAGATTTCATGCAAAGTGATTGCACATCCCTTCAGACTCCATCATTATATGGATGACGAGAATCCATCATTCTCATTTCTTGCCAAGGTTGCTGGATGCAATGTAAGTCGTCTTGTGGCTGAAACAAAGTGAAGCTTCCAGCATAGCTCGCCCGTAACATACTTTATGTGTGTGTAATCTTTCTTCTTCAGATGTTCTTCGACGGTGCACAAATATAGAGCGCGAGTAACGCGGGTAAAGAACAATGAGAACGGGCACGACACCCCCTGGCCAGCAAAAAATACACGATCAAGTTTAGCCTCCATGCGGCAAAAGTAACTATTGAAATGCACGAAGGATGTATGTGTGATAGTGCTATCCGCTGATGACTTACCCGATGATAAGGTAGGAGAATCGCTTTCTTTGTCCTTATTGCTGACCAAGAATTCTTCGGCTGTAATCGACTCGCAAGATATTGACGGTTGGCTGCCGTTGATTGACAAGAAGCCCTCATGCATGTAGTATGGGTCCATGACCGCAAGACCGCAGTGACTTGCTCTCTCCCCGACGTATGTAGTTCATGTGCAGCGATACAAAGTGACGAAGGTAAATCGAATGTCCTCATTTGAAACATCCGAAGATGTAATCAAACCTCAGGAAGAAGAGGTCCGCTGGCATGTGGACATACATCTTGCAACCGTCAAAGCACATGAACCGAGTAAAGTGGGTATCCTGATCATCCGAGGCGCAGGAGGTTTCTCTCTCCGTCGAAGCACATGGTCATGGAGTCTCCCCGAGATCCCTTCTATGACAATTTAGTGCATTCGGGCCATTTCATTGGCTCTCCCGACATGGATTAATGGCGATGTTTCATCGGTACACTTGGTCAACCTTGGTCGAAGGTGGATGGCTGCTAGAACCAACATTGCCAGCTTTATTGGATTTTCTCGCCACGGCCTCTTCATCTTCTTCTTCTTGGTGGGCTCAGTGCCGGTGGGTCTCGCTGCATTCTCCCCGAGCACCACCTCCTAGTGTTGTCGGGCCCAACTTTGGACAACTCGCTAATCAGGCTTGAGCTTGGGTGGAGCCGCATCCGGAGGCGTGTCTCGGCGAGGATTGCATGAACAAAGACTTCTTGCACCTCCCGAGGACGCTCCGCCCGTACATGCATCTCATATTCATATGGTTGACTCATTGTTACTGTTGTCAAAGGCAGTATTGAACATACTGGTTAGGGTCATCGTCGGCCTCCCCCATGTCATGATCCCTATCCTCTTCCATGGGGCAGATGGCATCATCCGCCAAGGAACGGGTTGGCCTCCTTCCTCATGTCTCTCGATCTCAAAGAAGCAGCATGTACGATGGTTGTACTTGTGTAGGTGGTGTTGTGGTCATACCTTCCTGAGGCCCCGTTGGTGTGCTCCCGGCCACCTCGACACGAAGAAGATTTTTCGGCCACAGGATCGGCCAATTCTTGCATTGCCCAAGCTGTGTGGGGGTCTCATCATCCTCTCCGCCGGTTTGTATCGGACAAGGAGACCCTCGTAGCCCACTTTCACACTAGCCACGGAGACCCCATATGCTATCGTGCATCCGCCGCGGTGAAACAATCGATCCTTAGGGCTTCACTATAGTACCCTTCCCCACATCCACCAACCCGCCTTCATGTTGTAAAGGAGGGTGCACGGAGTGGAGTTGTCCTACAAAGACATATACGCAGCGCCGAGATCCAAAAAGAACGCAAATCAAGATTAATTAATTAGTTGAGTTGATGAAGGTGCGATGACGCCAGATTTATCGTAAGGGCGCCGAGCTCAGCCAATGTCGACGACCCGACATTCAAGCCAGAGACGGAGCTAGGGCTGCTGTGAGAGCTGGACGGAGGAGCAGGTGCTGGAGGAGGTGCGGGTGCGCCGGTTGCAATACTAGGTACGGGTATGGGTGTGGTATTCATTGAGTTGCTCCGGTGAAGTCGGGCATGGGAAAATCATTTGGTGGAGCATTTGATTTTGTTGCACCCATGTGACCACCGTTGAATCTGCTTGTAAAGGCAGCCACCATATCATATCTACATGCAGCGATTATCTCAAATTTTGGTCTCAGCTTTTTCTTTCTCGCATCGCTCACGCCACCTTCTCATCGATAGTCACTTGACTCGAACTTCTTTCTCTCTGGTTTTTGGCCTCGGGTCCTTGTTATAATAGTACTTCCAAGGGGCCCCATCCCCGCCGCCATGCACACGCCCATATTAAGTGCCGCTTAGCCGGGTGGGTGTCCCATCATTATGTTCATGGCCCAGCTTGAAAGGAGTGTCCCACTTGTACTTTGCCGACGCATCGAAGTCGATCGAGTTGAAGAGTCGCTCTCGGCCGCAAGCTTGTGTTGCTCTCTCTCGCAAAATGGACCGTGAATCATTTACTTAATGCGACTAGAATGTAGTAGACTTCACTGATCAAAACCTAATATGTAAGGCGGTAAAAGGACAATTACCAGTAATATCATGAATTTCCTAGTCGACCCGTCCGGTGAAAAAAAATCTTTTCTTGGTTTCCACGAATCGGGCCCCGATGATGTCGCGGTTTCGCTGGTCTGGTGAACTCAGCCAATGGGTTTGGGATCCTCGACGCTCACGCTCGCATCCTCCTTAGGACACACGGCCCTTTCCCCTGCAACCACGACTTCCAAGGCGTGGTTCCCCATGTTCTTTTGCCTCGTAGCTGCTTGCCCTCTCCAACCTGTCCTTGGCAGCTTCTTCATTGCAAGTCTCCTTAAACCTTTCAAAGTCCTCTATCGTAATTTTCGGATTGTCCGCAACAATAACGGCGAGGTTTCATGGTCTACTTGAATCGCCTCTTTTCACCCTAGTTTTCCAAGCGCCAATGCGCTGTTTAACTTCCCTAGGGCTTTGTTGTTGATTTTTTTCATGCCCTCATCATCCCATGGGTCGACATCGCTATTCCGGCCGGGAACTGGAATCTTGGCGTGCAACCTAGTTAGAAGAAACTTCTTCAAATGTTCATCCTTCCGTATTTTTGTGGTGTTGATGTTAGCGGTATCCCGAGGATGCATCCTAGTTGGTTGTCGAACACGCTGCCAGCTTCGCGGCTCTATTGGCTCGAACTCGCCAGTGGTGCACCGCCGTGACCACCATTCTTCCGTGCCGAGCTAATTTGGGCTGTCAGGTCCTCTTTTTCCTTCTCGCTCTCACTCGGGCTTGGGAGGTCCCACCTTCCGTGCTACGCCATTTAACATCATCGGGCCAGCCTCAAAGGTTGCCGTGTCAAGCAGGCATCAAGCAGTCGGCGCCGCGCCACCACCGCTATCATCCGTTTATGACAAGGCGGTCCAGACACCCAGCTTGCTGTCTCTCCCGATCCGCCAGAAAGTCGAGGTAGGCGGTGCTTGACCTAATTGGGACTGAGAACTCCGCCTCATCGGTGTCGGTCATGTTTCCTAGGGTTCAATGTCGTAGTGGTTTAATTATCGAGCTTTATATAATAAAGTGAATAATGACAAAAAAAGTGACCTTTGTTTTACCGGGAATGTCGTTTCATTCCCGGAGCAATAAATCTCGAGCACTCGATATGTCCAACTTTCTAGCACAAGTCATGCCGAAATTCATGAAATTTTTTGGCATGACCTTTCCTAGAAAGTGCACATATAGAGCGCCTGAAATTTGCCGGAATGGAAATGAATCAACATTTCCGGCAAAACATAGGTCACTTTGTTGCTGTTGACATATACACAATCTTGAACATTGCTGCCCAACTAATGCAAAAAAGATCAACTATACCAATCTAATAAATTATTAACTAATCTAATAGCTCCAATTCCCATTGTATCATTATGAACACTTTAACAACCACATTATGAACAATCCCCTTGCATCATTATGTGTCGATATATGAAGAGGGAGGGAATATGGGGTATGCACTGTGGTCGGGGTCACAAGAGGGGCCGGGGTTGAGGGCTGCCCTTCTTCCTTCGTCGATCTGCGCCTAGCTTCGATCTGCAGAGAGAGAGAGTGACCAAATTTTCAAGCACTTCCATTAAAAATCCTCATTTTCAAAATGGACATCAACCACATAACATAATTTTCAAAAACTGTAATTTTCATTTCCATTTTCATTTAAAAACAAACACTAACAGCAAATTAAGCTTAACTAACACTAACTAACTATCACCGGGCTAACACTCAACACTAACTAACACTAACATCAATTAACTAACTAGCACTAATAGCAAATTGCTAACTAACACTAACTAACACTAAGAGCAAATTACAAATTAAGCTAACTAACACTAACTAGCACTAACCTCTCTAGTGCTCGCTGGCGTTGCTGGGCATTGCTGGCTGCTTCACGGAGGGAGGCGCTGAAGGGGTCAGGGTCGATGGTCGGCTTCGGGGTCGCCGGGGTCGCTGATCTGCAGAGAGCGGGAGGGGGTCAGAGAGAGAGAGCCAGGGATGAGGGGTCGGAGAGGAAGGAAGAGGGGGCGGGGAGCATACCGGAGTGGGATGGGGTCGAGGCGGGCGGGCGGGCTGGCGCTTCAAGGCGGGCGGGCGTATGGGCGTGATGTCAAGGCCACAGACATGGGCGGGCGGGCTGGTATAGGCGGCAGCATGGGCGGGCGGGCGGCTGACATCATGTGGTGGCGCAGAGGGGATCACGAAGGGCGCGAGTGAGAGAGACAGAAAGAGGGGGCTAGCGGACCGGTGCTATAGCTAAATTAGCTATAGCACTTTTTGACAAAACGCGCTATAGCTAAGTTAGCTATAGCGCTTGTCCAGAAAAAACGCGCTACTGCTAGTTTTTTTTTCTTAGCTATAGCACTTCCCAGGATAAAACGCGCTACTGCTAACTTTTTTTCTTTTTCTTTTTCTTTTTATTTTTTTATTTTTCTTGCATTTCATTTTCCACAACTTATTAGTTCCTTTTTTCTTTTCGTTTCATTTCATTTTGTAAAACTTCCTTTCTTTTTCTTTTTCTTTCATTTGCACTTTTCTTTTTCTTATCTTTCTGTTGCACTTTCCTTCCTTTAATTTGGTCTGTCATTAGAGCAATACCAATGTTACCCTCTGGATAATAATTAGTATAATATATATTACATGATTTGACCGCTAACACCGGTATACAAAAAAGACACACACAAACTTTGGGGATTAGGTTGTCACCTTTGGGCGCATTTACGACGCCTCGTAGATCGATCTTCTTCCCTCTTTTTCGTTGTCAAATAATTGAGCCTATGGTCGTGACTTTTCCTTCTCCAGGGATTACGATCTTCAGAGGTAATGTAGTCTTCATTCTTCTTCGACATATGTTTCGTTGCCATCAGCATCATCTTCCCTCATCGGATCGCCAGATCGGGTCATAGTCTTCCTCGCTGGCTTACTCCATCCATTCCGGCGATGCTCCTTTTGCTTCTCCTCACGGCTAAACACGGCTGTGATTGATCGGATCAGTTATGAAGAAACATTGTGTCACGGTTTAGCGGTACCCATGGCTCATTTTTGGCGATGGCGCTGACGGTACCGCTATCATCGGAGTCGGGTATACACATGGTAGTGAAATGTTGGTTTTCTCTCGTACATTTTTAGCCCATCTCGACACGGAACATCGCCGCACTATGCAATCCAGAGTAGTTAAGCTCCCATATCTCTTCGACCTTCCGTAATATCTTTCAATTACATTCTCGGTCATGGCTTCCATCGTCACCCCCGAAGTTTTGGTCATCACTGTTTATATCTTTCTCCTCCGTAGAACGTGTATCCGCTGATATCGTATGCTTAATAAGTCGCGAGGTTGGTCGAGGGGCCATGCGCTACAGGCGATATGAGTGTTCTTGCTTTGACAACCCTCTTCCGGGATTAGCCAGAACTCACTTCTTTGAACCAACGCATTTAAAGTGGAGTTGTGCTCTAATAACTTCAGCGTATGTCCCGTGCACCCCACGGTCACGGGTATTTCTTTGCGATGGTCTCTTTGTGCAAAGTGTCATGAAATCTTCTAGCACATCTAGGTGTTGTAGCACTACTAAGTTTGCCTGCCAATGTCGCTTTGTCGGCCCGAAAGCGTAATACATTCACATCCCTATGACCATTGGTGTGACCTTCGCCGAGCCTTCCATGCTGCTTGTTGACGGGCAAACCAACAACACGGTCTTTGGTCGATAACTCTCATAGAAAGAGATGCACTCTTTGGTCGATATCCTTGGGCTATGCTTCCATCCGGACGGGACATGTTATTTAACGAATCCTTTGATGACCCCATTCATCCTCACGTAACAGCATCATGCGTTATGCAGGAATGTCGGCCCTAGGTCGATGATGTCGCCCATGATGTGGACACATAGATGCACCATGACATCAAAGAACGCCAAGGGAAGTACATCTCTAGCTCATTCAAGATGACAACGGGTCTCTTCCTATAGCCTATGGAGTTGCTTCACACCGATCGACTTTCGAGAGATAGCATATTAAAAGTGGCATAGGTCAAGAAGCTGCCCCACGCACATGTGTGTCCATAATCCCTCTAAGTGCATCCGGGAGTAATCAAGGCTATCATCACATGACAAATGTGGAGACTTCATCCCATCGAACCTTTTTTTCTTAGTGTCCAGACATTCCGCTTATCTTTCCCACAAGATCCGAACTAACTTTAATTCCGCAAGGCTCTTGAACAATTAATCGACCTCCTTCGGATCTAAGGTGAAGCAAGAGGGGGGGGGCAATATTGTTCTTCCTTCTTGTTTACTTTTTTGCTCCTATCTTTCGCCTCTGCTCCGCCTCGGGTCTCCTCCGATGGCCTTTTACCGGCATTTGGAGATCTTTTCCCGATTTTCAAAAATTCCAAGTCTTTTCTTGCCTTCGCCCATCCTTGGTCCTCTCCGCATGTTCATCAATGTTCCAAGCAAACTCTCAAGGATATTTTTTGTGATATGCATTTGATCAAGGCTATGAGGCGGTTCGAGTATGGGCCAAGATTCCAAGTCCCGTAAAACAGATCTCGCCTTCCATACCTTCAACAGGGCTCCGGCGCCTTTTTCTTCATCTTTCCCGGCTAAGGGGCACCTTTCTTCCGCTTCTTCAATAACTCATATATTTCTGCACCGCTTACGCTTACGTGGAGGACCTCGATGCTCAGCCTTACCATTGAATAGATCTCCACGCTTTCTCCATGGGTCATTGTCGGTGTCAAACCGCGGATCTCGTGTAGGGGGTCCCGAACTGCAAGGCCTAGGGCGGATGGTAACAGAGACAAGGGACACGATGTTTTTACCTGTGTTCGGGCCCTCTCGATGGAGGTAAAACCTCTGTTCCTCGCTTGATTAATATTGATGATATGGGTAGTACAAGAGTAAATCTACCACGAGATCGTAGAGGCTAAACCCTATAAGCTAGCCTATGGTATCATTGTTGTTCGCCCCATGGATTCAAAACCCTCCCGTTTAAATAGACACCGGAGAGGGCTAGGGTTACATAGAGTCGGGTTACAATGGGAGGAGATCTACATCCGTATCGCCAAGCTTGCCTTCCACGCCAAGGAAAGTCCCATCCCGGACACGGGACGTAAGTCTTCAATCTTGTATCTTCATAGTCCAGAGTCCCACCAAAGGTTATAGTTCAGCTATCCCGACACCCCTAATCCAAGACTCCTCAAGAGTCTCCCCGATCCAGGCTTCAATGACGATGAGTCCGCTGTAGATTTGTCTTCGGCTTTGCAAGGCGGGTTCTTTCTCCAAATTCCATATACCGCTGAATAGTGTCCGCTTCCGTGAATGTTGCGCTTCTTGGCTTCCACGCCCAATAATGTCCATCTTCCACGTGTCAAACGAATGAGAAAAGCTGTGGTGTTTTTTCATTTACCCCTAGCTGCGCAAATGAGCTGCCTATAAAAGAGACGAAGATTTAGATCTGAATCACACCATCTTCCCTTCATGAAGCATTCATCGGAGCGCATCCGGATGTAGATCCATTCCATCATGGCTACCGATGCAGCTCCTTCTTCTCGCCTCCCAGCCCTCACCGGGCGATTGGGAGAGATGTTCATTCCACACAGCGAGCTAGTGATGCTCCAAGCCAAGGGGTTTCTCCCCAGCCTACCTCGGGTCCCGATTCGAGCCGGGCTTGCCACCTATAATGGTGGAGAGCAAGCGGAGAGCGTCCCCAATCCCTCCAAAGGAGAGCGGGTATGCCTTGTCCCTTATTTGATAAGAGGGCTCAGATTTCCAATTCATCCATTTCTCCGGGGGCTCCTGGAGTTCTACGGCCTCCAGTTGCACAAACTTACGCCTGCCTCCATATTGCATATTGCGGGCTTCATAGCCCTTTGCGAGCTTTTTTTGGGCATCGAGGCTCATTTCGCTACCGTGGAAGAAGTCGCTCGCCTTGTGCCCCGCTCTCGTGAGGGGTCGAGATATCAAGTGGGCGGAGCTAAACTATGGCGATCGCCGACCGGATATCTATCCGAACTCCCAAAGAAGGCGTCCAAGACCGGCCTTCGTAATGGTTTTATATAGAAGATGTCCTCGACGGACTCCTCGCTCAATCGCCTCCCCGAAGTTCGGATAATGCTCCTTTTGAAGAAGCGCCTGAAATGGCGCCCACGGAGCCCTCAAGGAAAATGACAAGGACGCCTTTACCCGATGAGCCGGATAAGGTTGTTAGCTCATTCCGGACTGACCATGATCGAGGTCATGGCCACATGCAATATGCGGGGTGCAGCCGCTTCAAAGATAGAGGCTACCCCATGTGGGATTTCAACGGGAGGATGATGTTACCCACAAGGCCGTAAGGGGTCAAATCGCTGCCGCCCGACGTAAGATTTTGTCCGCATTATACAAGGGAGAAGAGGAGGAATTTCTCCGTCAATCCACAGGGCGGATTTTCTATGTAAAATCCTCCAAGCTGGGTAAGCGGACACTTTTACTCGCCCATCCGTTTCATATTCCCATAGTTAAGTATCTCATCTTGTGATTTCGACGCAGGAACTGCGCCAGGCCATAAAGGATATAAACAGCCTTCCTCCACAACCCGAGGATCCGGAACGGGTCCTCGATCCGCCTCCCAAGGGGATCCGGATATATCCGTGGAGCTGATCGATGGGGTATTTTATCAATCGAGCATCGACAAAGGCCTTGGTGTCTATTACAGCCGATTATCCCGGACTGCTCCTCACCACAGGTAAATCCTAGACCAAGTCCCAATACTTCAAAGATGATCCGCCTGCGGCTTATTTTTGATCACCGTGATACCAATGGTGTTTCAGAGGGGAGGATCTCGAGGCGGAATGCCGAGTTCACAAGCGACCAGCCAACAAGGGACCACGAGGGCGGGCAGGCTAAAGAGACATCGAGTCCGGCCGAGGCACCGACAAGAGCAGAAGAAGGCGGCCGCCTATTCCAAGGTATTATTCTTGTGATGCATACTAACGCCTCGTGCTATTTTTAGGAAAGAGGGCTCACGGGACTATATCCGGAGAGATTGCCAATCGCGCCTCCACCAGCCAAAGCTCCAAAGCCAGGTCCGTAAGCAGAGGCGAACACGAGGCGCAAGGCCGACGCTTCCTCCGATAGAGGATGCAGACAGACTGTCCGCCACCAATTCCGAGGTGGAGAGTGCCGTGAATCACAAAGCGCCACCGACAGTTCTTTCGCAACACTTGTTTCTCCCAAGAGGCATTTGATGCCTTCAATTCGGGAGATGCGCACTGCTCCGCTACAAAATGGTCTAGCTGTGAGCTACAGAGCAGTATGTGAAAGACATACGGGTGAGAAAATTTGATGGTTATATGTGTCATTAGCCCCCGAGACTTGAAACAGTTAGAATAACTGATTTAAGGATCATTTGTTATGTAGGATCTTACAGAAAAGAATACCCAACTGTCCTGTGAGCTGGAAGAGTGCAAAGCTCAACTTGAGGTCAAGACTAGTCATGCAAGGGAGGTCAAGGAGACCCCTCCGTAGTATATGCTTCAAAAGATAAGTATGTTGTGAAGTGCGGCATGTGTGCAAATCTGACAATAACATTGCAGATGGCGCCGAGTAGATCCCACAAGCAACAACTCTTGCGCCCAAGTTAAAGGTCAAGTAGAGCATGCTTACGAAGGTGAGGCAGGAGAAGAATAATTCCAAGATGCCAACACCCAGCTGGGCGAGGAACTAAAGGATGTTCATGCCCAACGCTCGACTCCGCTAAGGAGAATCGACGGCTTCGGCGCGTACATGTTTAGTAAGTGCTTGAATGAACTTTGAAAAAGAGTTCGTGGAGGAAGTCGACTAATGTAGTTATGTCTCAGAGGGTATGCTCACAGGTCGCCCCAGCAGAGGAAATGCCCGGTTCTACGGGTGAACTTCTTCCTAAGTTTTACAACTGCACAAACAAGTTCGGCAGTGATGAAAGGCATCGGCCAGGCCTTGTGGCCATCTGCCTCTGCGTCTCAAGGCCTTGGAGAGCTTGCAGAGGCTTAAGGGAGCGCCAAGCACTTCCGATTATGGAAGATATCGGCCTGCCATCAAGGTGCTGTGAGGCCTGGGCCATGGTGAAGATGTGGTACACGAAGGCTGACCCAAACCACATGGCCGAGGTCGGACTCTGTGGGGCCCGGCGGGAAGGAGATCCTCAGAGTTTAGTGTACGCCGTAGAGTTGGTCATTAATATTCCCAACAGACTGTAAACTAGACAGCCTGCTGGAAGGTATTGAAGAGGAATATACCTACCAAATTGACTATGTAATTTAAGATGACATGTAAAATGCCTTCTAGCCAGATTGTAGATCGCTTTGTCATGGCGGACCTTATCGCTTCAAACTCGGGACCCGATAGTCCGGAGTGTGTCCGAATACCCTCTCTGCTATGTAAGAACCGGGCATGCGTGGAGACCAAAGGCGGGGTCATTAGTGCTTGAAATGCATAAGTGCCCAACTAGTTATGTTATATTACATGGTTAGTAAGGAACATCTTCCAGGAGAATAGTTCCGCTAGGGTTCCTTTTTTCTCGGGAGGCATGCCCTAAAGTGCATGTTCTGATCATGAAAAAGCGTAAAAGCATCCGGGGCGGATAAATAAATGAGTGAGAAATCATCTTTAGTTCACCGAATCAATATTCCCTTAAGAACGCTTACTTTCGCTTCACCTACCGAGGTACACATCCGCTGACCCGCAGTAATAATCGCAGAGGTGCTCCTTTACCGCCTAGCCGAACAATCGGGAACGAGGGGTAAGCATGTGAGCCAGCAACCCAGCTTGGCCAAAACTTAAGTCATATCGATGCATATAATGGTGAATAAAAGGTACATGCGGAAGTGTGACACATGTGTTGGGCATGAAGCCAGATAAATAAGCTTCTGATAAAGAAGCCCTGTGTATAATGAGCGCTGGATAGCGCCAATAATCAAAAGTAACAAGGCGCTTAATGAGCCCTTAAAGGCTGTAAGAGAAAGGGAGGGAGAAGGAGAGAAATATAAGACAACTAATATGTAAAAAAAGACAGAGGAAGGAGACTAACAGAGTCCGCGCTTAGGCGAGAATCTTCGGAGACGGGCTATGCTCCATGGGTTTGGCTCGAGTCGGTTATCCGATGCATCTCGCAGACGCAGACGCCCACCACCAGACTTGGTCAATAATAAAGGGACATTCCCATTTGGGCTTGAGTTTGTCCTTTGTTGTCCGGCAGCGAGAACTAGCTCACCAACATTGTAAGTTTTGGCCTGCATTTCTATGCTTTGGTATCTTCGAGCTCATTGTTGATAGAATGCGAACAGGCTTTTGCCACGCCAAGCTCCTCCTCCAAGGCGCCCAATGTCCCGCCGATCGAGCTCGGCTTCTTTCTTCGTACATGCGCACGCCGAGGTGAGTTTATGAATTATGTCGCAGGCAAAACCGCCTCGCGCCATATACCATAAATAATGGTGTGTATCCGTGGTGCGATTCGCGTGGGTCCGCAGCCCCAGTAGTACGGAGTCGAAGCCTCTACCCAAAGGCGTGTTAGATTCCTTGAGGGACCGCACTAATCTGGGTTTGATGCCGCCATGATTAGACCATTTGCTCGCTTCGACTTGACCGCTGGTTTGTGGGTGATAGATCAAGCATAGTCGAGCTTGATGCCCATGTTTTTGCACCAGAGTTTGACCTCGCCGCCATAAAGTTCGTGCTGCTATCGCGATGATGTCATGGGGACGCCAGAACGGTGTAATGCACCCTCGACACGTAAGTCTATCACCGTCCGGATTCGGTCTGCCTTTAACAGGCTTGGCCTCTATCCATTTGGTGAATTTATCCACCAAGACCAAAGAGGGTATTTTTGCTTGTGGGTTCCTCCTTTAAGGGGTCCAACCATGTCAAGCCCTGCACCACGAAGGGCTAGGGTGATGGGTATAGTTTGAGGGCGGTGGGTGGCATATGGCTTTGGTTAGCAAAGAGTCGGGCAACCGACGCATCGCTGGACTAAGTCCTCGAAAGATCCGCCCGGGCCGTCGGCCAATAAAATCCTGTACGGAAGGCCTTGCTTACAAGGGCCCGGCTGCAAGGCGTGGTGCCCGCCGAGTCCGGGCATGAATTTCAGCCAAGATTCCACCCTTCCTCTTCGGAGATACATCTTTGAAGGACTCCGTGGTGCTTTTCTTATAAAGCTCTCCTCATGGACTTTATAGGCTTTTGGATCGCCAAGACCACGCAGCTGCGGCCTCGCTTTTGGTCCTCGGAAGTTCCCGCCTGGTTAGGGTAGGCTAGGAATGGTTCTGTCCACGGGCAATGACTGCCATTATTACGTAATAAGATGTTACTTCGCTGCTAAAGCCTCCTGCCAGTCGTAATGTTCGTGTCGGGCAAAGGCGTTGGGTCCGGCTGTTATTTCTAGATTCCCTTCCCATAATACAGATGGCCATAACAGCCTCTCCAGAAGATGTTGGGGCGACGGCATCGCGCTTTGGCGCCAATGCGTGCCAAGACGCTCACGTCACCGATTGTTTTCCCGAGCTATATGGTGAAATTCGAGCCCCTCTAACCGAGCCGACATTGTTAGGACGGCGCTATGATAAGCTGCCATTTTCGGATCCTTGGCATCAAAGTCTCCGCTTATTTGGGATATTGCGAGGTTCAATCCTCTGCGGCACCTCTAGGCGTTGAATGCCCATGGAGACCGCCATCCGGAGACCATGTAGAAGGGCCTCAGATTCGGCTGCGCGTTGTTGGAGTCCGTATACATTATCTCAGAGTACGATGAATCAGATCTCCTGCTGGGGACGCTGTATCAACGCCACCCCCTGCACTCAGCCAACATTTTGGAGTTGTTGAAGTGCATGATCCAGTTGGAATATGTGATGTACTCTTTAGGAGTTCGGCTTTAGTCCATTCGGCGCATTTAAGTCGGCCAAAACTAGCGATTTAATAGCTCGCCGTGGCTTATAGGTTATGTCGAATCGGAGGAGCTCAATGGCCCATTTGGCAATCCGCCCGTCGCTCAGCTGTTGTTTATAATATCGTTAAGAGGTACTTCAGAGGCTATCATATCGCACCACTCTTGAAAGTAGTGTCGCAGCTTTCAAGATGCTATAAATACTGCCAGACGCTTATCTTTTGATAATGCGGTACCGCGACTTGCATGGAGTGAGGACAGCGGACACGAGTAAATCGCTTTTGAGGGGAAATTTGTGTCCGTCTGCTTTCGCTCGACGACGAGCATCGCTTCTTACAACTTGATGAGTTGCCATGATGTATAATAGCATTGGTTCGCCGATGTTAGGCGTGGCCAGACCGGGTTTGTTGCCAATATGGCTTTTATTTCCTCGAGTCCGTCATTGGTGGGCGGCATCCGGCCCACTCAAAGTGTTCGTGCCGGAGGAGGCGATAAAGGGTAATGCCTTTTCTCCCAAGCGGAGATAAAGCGGCCTAGAGCCGCCACGCATCCGTCAATTTTTGTATTTGTTTGAGGTCCTTTGGGATATCCAATTGTGACAGAGCTCGATCTTGGCTGGGTTTGCTTCAATTCCTCTACCGGATACAATGAAGCCCAAGAGTTTCCACCGGTACGCCAAAACGCATTTTTCCGGGTTAAGCTTGATGTCATATGTTCGGAGGTTGTCGAATGTGAGCCTCAAGTCGTTTACTAGAGTTTCGACATGCTTGGTTTTGACGACCACGCCATCTACGTATGCCTCCACTATTTTGCCGATCTGGTTTGCCAAACATGTCTCAAATCATGCGCCGATATGTTGCGCCATGCGCTTTTGAGCCCAAGGGCATTGTGTTGAAGCGTAATGGGCCGATGGGGTGATTAATGCCGCTATGGCTTGGTCTGGCTCTGCCATCTTAATTTGATGGTAGCCGACTATGCGCCGAGGAAACACAATGAATCGTGGTCTCGCGGTAGTGTCGATAATTTGATCGATGCGGGGAGGGGAAGGGATCCTTTGGGCAAGCCTTGTTGAGGTCCTTGAATCGGCTACATAGGCGCCAGGATTTGTCCTTCTTTGGTACCATCACCAGGTTTGCTAGCCAGTCCGGATGTTTTATATGTCCTGATGAATCTGCCCTCCAAGAGTTTGGCTAGCTCCTTCCCATGGCTTGTCTCTTAGGTTCGAGAAACGCCAAGAGCCTGCTTGATCGCTTGAACTTTTTAGGATGTTTAGGCTGTGCTCGGCCAGCCATGCGTGGATTCCCGGCATGTCCGAGGGTGCCGTGCAAAAATGTCCCAATTTTCGTAGAGAATTCCTCGTAGTGCGCTGCGCTCACATCAGGGTTTAATTGCGCTCGATGGAGGCTGTTTTTGTAGGGTCCGCTGGATGGACTTGAATTTGACTATTTCGTCTCACGATTTAAAGGAGGTGGACTTGGGTCTTTATCGAGTATCACGTCCGTCCCTGCTCACCGTGGAGTGCAGCGCAGCTGGCCTCGTCGCTAGGGCTTTGATAGTGCCTCAAGGGCCAATGCGGCTGTCTTTATTTTCGGCGTGGAGTGCTATGTCCGGTCACTAGCAAGAGTGATGATTCCGCTGGGCCCGGCATTTTGAGCATCATGTACCCGTAATGGGGTATAGCTTGAAAAATTGTAAATGCCTCTCGCCTAATAGAGCGTTGTATCCGCTGGTAACGGGGCCACATGGAATGTGACCTCCTCGACCTGTAATTATCCGCGTGTCAACACCACATCCAAAGGTGATTTTTCCTCAGACAACAAGGCTTCCCGTCTGGGATTATTCCTCTAAAGGTTCTGCTGCTTCAATGCGGCTCCACTATTTCCATTTTTCAAGAGTTTCCTCGTAATGAGGTTCAATCGGCTGCCACCGTCCATGAGTACCTTGGTAAGGCGAAAAGTCATCCACTACTAGACTGAGGACCAATGCGGCCGGTGCTCGCTGTTCGTAATTTAGGTTCATCGCTGGCATTAAAGGTAATAGCCGTGGTCACCCATGGGTTTGTTATTGCTACTTGGTAGACTTCTGCAAGGTCATGGAGTGTTCGCTTTCCGTGATATTATTTGATGCGAAGTCTCAAGACTGCTAATACCGCATCGTATCCTTGGGCTGGTGCTTTGTGGATTCTCGAGTTAAAAGCTCTTCGCCACTTCGCCACCGCCGGAGTATCCAACATGCTCTAAGGCTATGAGTTGGTGTGGCGCCTCCGTACTATGGATTTTACAGGTCCGTTGAGCCATCCCTCCAAAGACGGTTCCATGCCCTATAGAGGGTTTTTGCTTTTTGGTGTTTAACCTGTGTGCCCGCGATAATGCACCCTTTATTTCGGATCGGGTTGTATTCAGTAATGCATTGTCCCAAAAATTTTATTTCGGTTTTCCTGTGCGCTTCATCGCACAAGATTTTGTACTATGGACGCCAAGTCAGCGAAGCGTAATTTCACGCCAACTTATGGTGTTGAGGAATCCGCTGTCTGTGCAATTATTGCGTAAGAATGAAACTGCATCCTCGTCATGCGCAGTCCTTATCCCTGCTCATGACTAGGAGGAATCGCCCAAGAATGGTGTACTGCTTCTCAAGGGCTCTACCGAATTTGGGATAGATCGCTTATGTTTGGGTGGGCGGTGGAATTAAATCCGAACCTCGCCCAATCTAAGACTCAGGGCCAAGGATTTTCCAAACTTGGAAGCTTGGGTTCTTGGATGTTGTCCAATGAATCTAGCCCGCTGCCTGACTTTTAGGTTCAGGCTTGAGTGACGCCCTCCTCCGCTGGGTATCCGGCTTGAGGGATCGGAACCGACATAACTAGTCCTTAAGATAGATGAAGGCCTGCCGCATTGTTCCTCCACCAATGCAACGTGATGGGTGACCGGGAGAGTTAATTTCTCCGATCGGGTTTAGGCTCAACCTGATCGTAGTCTATAGCGACTCCAGATGCATGGCGCGATCCAAGAGCTCGTTAAGGAAGAGACTCCATCGGATCTAACTGCTCGGGCGAAGTTCCGAGTTGACGGAATATTGCTTTCGATGACCCGAGAAGTCATCGCTTGCCAAGGGCTTAACAAAGCGGTCATAAGAAAACCGCTTAGCCGTAGAGTTTGGCCGATAGCCAAAGCTCCTTTAGCAACAAAGGCTGCCTTTTAAAGACGGGATGATGCATCCTTCCCGATGGCGACGGCACAACGGAACTCTCAATGAAAGCACCAATGTCGGTGTCAAACCGCGGATCTCGGTAGGGGGTCCCGAATCAAGGCCTAGGTGGATGGTAACAGGAGACAAGGGACACGTATGTTTTTTCCCAGGTTCGGGCGCCTCGATGGAGGTAAAACCCTACCCCGCTTGATTAATATTGATGATATGGGTAGTACAAGAGTAGATCTACCATTTAGATCGTGAGAGGCCAAACCCTAGAAGCTAGCCTATGGTATCATTGTTGTTCGCCCCACGGACTAAAACCCTCCGCTTATATAGACACCAGAGAGGGCTAGGGTTACACAGAGTCGGTTACAATGGGAGGAGATCTACATATCCAGATCACCAAGCTTGCCTTCCACGCCAAGGAAAGTCCCATCCGCATACGGGACGAAGTCTTCAATATTGTATCATCATAGTCCAGGAGTCCGGCCAAAGGTTATAGTTCGGCTATTCGGACACCCCCTAATCAGAGACTCCCTTAGTCATCCTTCGCGAGCCATCTTCGATGCCCCATGTACAAGATTTTGAAGACTCACTCACGAGGAACGTAGTAATTTAAAAAATTTCCTACGCATTAACGCAAGGATCATTGTGATGCATAGCAATGAGAGGGAAGAGTGTTGTCCACGCACTCGTGAGACCGTAAGCGGAAGCGCTATGACAACACGGTTGATGTAGTCAGACGCCTTCACGATCCGACCGATCCAAGTACCGAACGACGGCACCTCCGGAAGTTCAGCACATCGCTCAGCTCGATGACGCATCCCTGACCGATCCAAAGCAAAGTGTCGGGATGAGTTCCACAAGACGACGCAAGGCAGGACGATCTTGATGTTCTATCACGCAGGCTTCGCCTAAACACCGCTACAATATTATCGAGGTGGACTATGGTGGAGGGGGCACTGCACGCCGCTAAGGAACGATCACGAAGATCAACTTGTGTTGTCTACGGGTGCCCTCCGCCTCTGTGATATAAAGGAGTGGAGGAGGGAGGGCCGCCCTCTCTATGGCGCGCCTTAGGGGAGTCCTACTCCCACCGGGAGTAGGATTCCCTTTCCTAGTAGAACTAGGAGCCCTTCCATGTAGTAGGAGTAGGAGAGAAGGAAAGGGAAGAGAGAAGGGAAGGAAGGAGGGGCGAACCTCCCCTAGTCCACCCGGACTAGGCCTTGGGGCGCGCTGCCTGCCCTAGGCAGCCCCTCCTCTTTCCCGCCTAGCCCAATAAGGCCCAATACTTCTTCCGCGAATTTCCTGTAACTCTCCGCATCTCAAAAATACCAGAATCATTCGAACCTTTCCGAAGTCCGAATATAGTCGTCCAATATATCGATCTTTACGCCTCGACCATTTCGAGACTCCTAGTCATGTCCCTGATCTCATCCAGGACTCAACTCCTTCTGCACGCCAAAACTCATAAACTCATAATAAAACTGTCATCGAAACCTTGTTGCATGGACCCTACGGGTTCGAGAACTATGTAGACATGACCGAGACACGCTTCCGTCAATAACCAATAGCGGAACCTGATGCTCATATTGGCTCCACATATTCTACGAAGATCTTTATCGGTCAAACCGCATAACAACATAATGCTATTCCCTTTGTCATCGGTATAGTTACTTGCCCGAGATTCGATCGCCGGTATCTCAATACCTAGTTCAATCTCGCTATCAGCAAGTCTCTTTACTCGCTATGTAATGCCTCATTCCGCAACTAACTCATTAGTTACATTGCTTGCAAGGCTTATAGTGATGTGCATTACCGAGAGGGCCTGTAGATACCTCTCCGACAATCAGAGTGACAAATCCTAATCTCAAATACGCCAACTTCAACATGTACCTTCGGAGACACTTGTAGAGCTCCTTTATAATCACCCACATTGCCAGGATGTTTGGTAGCACACAAAGTGTTCCTCCGGTTAACGGGAGTTGCATAATCTCATAGTCATAGGAACATGTATAAGTCATGAATAAAGCAATGGCAACATACTAAACGATCAAGTGCTAAGCTAACGGAATGAGTCAAGTCAATCACATCATTCTCCTAATGATGTGATCCCGCTAATCAAATGACAATTCATGTCTATGGCTTGGAAACTTAACCATCTTTGATTCAACGAAGCTAGTCAAGTAGAGGCATACTAGTGACACTATGTTTGTCTATGTATTCACACATGTATTATGTTTCCTGTTAATACAATTCTAGCATGAATAATAAACAATTATCATGATATAATGAAATAAATAATAACTTTATTATTGCCTCTAGGGCATATTTCCTTCGGACTCACACTTGCACTAGAGACAAAAATCTAGTTAACATCTACATGTGATTTAAAACCAATATTCGTATCTCAGATATGATTAACACCCATAGTTCACATCGTCATGTGACCAACACCCAAAGGGTTTACTAGTGTTAATAATCTAGTTCACATCGCTATGTGATTAACACCCAAAGATTACTAAGGTGCGATCATGTTTTGCTCGTGAGAGAAGCTTAGTCAACAGGTTTGTCACATTCAGAGCCGTATGTATTTTGCAAATATTCTATGTCTACAATGCTCGCATCGGAGCTACTCTAGCTAATTGCTCCCACTTTCAATATGTATCTATATTGGAGACTTAGAGTCATCTAGATCGTGTAAAAGCTTGCACCGATGTAACTCTTACTTACGTGCTCTTTTATCACCTCCATAATTGAGAAATATTTCCTTAGTCCTTACTAAGGATATTCTTGACCAATGTCCAGTGATCTACTCCTAGATCACTATTGTACTCCCTTCCCAAATTCAGAGCAAGGTATACAATAAGTTTGGTACATAGCATAGCATACTTTATAGAACATATGACTGAGGTATAGGGAATGACTTTCATTCCCTTCTCTATTTTCTCACGTGGTCGGGATTTGAGTCTTTACTCAATTTCACACCTTTGCAACACAAAAAGAAATTTTTCTTTGATTGTTCCATTTTGAACTATTTCAAAATCTTGACAAGGTATGTACTTATTGAAAACTTATCAAGCTGCCTTGATCTATCTCAATAGATCTTGATGCTCAATACGTAAGTAGCTTTACCGAGGTCTTTCTTTTAAAGAACTCCTTTCAAATACTCCTTTATGCTTTCCGTAAAATTTTACATCATTTCGATAAACAATATGTTACTCACATATATCTATCGAAGGCGTAGTGCTCCCACTCACTTTATTGTAAATACAGCTTCACCGCAAGTCTCAGATAAAACTTACATGCTTTGATCAACTTATCAAAGCGTGATATTCCAACTCGAGATGCTTGCACCAGTCCATAGATGGATCGCTGGAGTTTGCACATTTTGTTAGCACCTTTAGGATTGATAAAACCTTCCGTTGCATCGTATACAACTCTTCTTTAATAAATCCATTAAGGAATGCAGTTTTGATATCCATTTGCCAAATTTCATAAAATGTGGCAATTGCTAACATGATTTGATAGACTTAAGCATCGCTATAGTTGAGAAAATCTCATTGTATTCAACACCTTGAACTTGTCGAAAACCTTTTACACAAGTCGAGCTTTGTAGATAGGTACACTACTATCGTCATTCTGCCTTCCTCTCTTGTAGATCCATTTATTCTCAATGGCTTGCCAATCATTGGGCAAGTCAATCAAAGTCCATACTTTGTTCTCATACATGGATCCCATCTCAGATTTCATGGCTTTAAACCATTTTATGGAATCTGGCTCATCGTCGCTTCCTCATAGTTCAGAGGTTCGCCATGGTCAAGTAACATGACCTCCGTAATGTGATTACCGCACCACTCGGTGCGGATCTCACTCGGGTTTACCTACGAGGTTCGGTAGTAACTTGATCCGGGTTACATGATCATCATCATTAGCTTCCTCACTAATTGGTGTAGGAATCACAGGAACTGATTTCTGTGATGAACTACTTTCCAATTCGGGAGAAGGTACAAATTACCTTATCAAGCTCTACTTTCCTCCCACTCACTTCTTTCGAGAGAAGCTCCTTCTCTAGAAAGGATCCGAATTTAGCAACGAAAGTCTTGCCCTCAGATCTGTGATAGAAGGTGTACCCAATAGTCTCTTTCTGTATCCTATGAAGACACATTTCTCCCGATTTGGGTTCGAGCTTATCCGGTTGAAGTTTCTTCACATAAGCATCACAGCCCCAAAATTTAAGAAACGCAAACTAGGGTTTACTGATAAACGATAGTTCAGACTGTGTCGTATCAAAGTATTTAGATGGTTCCCTATTAAATTTGAATGCAGCTGTCTCTTATGCTTATCCCCAAAACGTTAGTGGTATACCGATACGAGACATCATAGATCGCACCATATCTAGTAAAGTACGACACATGATGTTCGACACACCATTACAATGTGGTGTTCCAGTGGCGTGAGTTGCTAAACTATTTCACATTGTTTCAAATGAAGACCAAACTCAGAATCTCAAATATTCGCCTCCACGATTAGATCTTATAAACTTTATTTTTCTTGTTACAATGATTTTCCACTTCACTCAAATTCTTTTGAACTTTTCAAATGTTTCGCATTTATGTTTCATCAAGTAGATATACCCATATCTGCTCAAATCATCTATGAAGGTCAGAAAATAACGATACACGCCATGTAGCCTTAACACCCATCGGATCGCATACATCGGTATGTATTATTTCCAATAAGTCAGTAGCTCGTTCCATTGTTCCAGGGAACGGAGTTTTAGTCATCTTGCCCAAAAGGCACGGTTCGCAAGCATCAAATGATTCATAACCAAGTGATTCCGAAGATCCATCTTTATGGAGTTTCTTCATGCGCTTTACACCGATATGACTCCAAACGGCAAGCAAGCACAAATAAGTTGCACTATCATTGTTAACTTTGCATCTTTTGGCATCAATATTACTTAATATGTGTATCACTACGATCGAGATCCAACAAACTATTTTCATTGGGTGTATGACCATTTGAAGGTTTTATTCATGTAAACAGAACAACAATTATTCTCGATTTTAAATGAATAAATCAGATTGCAATAAACATGATTAAATCATATTCATGCTCAACGCAAACACCAAATAACATTTATTTAGGTTTAACACTAATCCCGAAAAGTATAGGAGTGTGCGATGATGATCATATCAATCTTGGAACTACTTCCAACACTCATCGCCACTTCCCTTCAACTAGTCTCTGCTTAGTCTCAGAATTCTGCTTTCAAGTTACTAATCTTAGCAACCTAACAAGTATCAAATACTGTGGGCTACTATAAACACTAGTAAGGCACACATCAATAACCTATATATCAAATATACTCTTGTTCACTTTGCCATCCTTCTTATCCACCAAATATTCAGGCATTTCCGCCCAAAGGACCATTTCCTTTGTAGTGTAAGCACTCAGTTTCGTGCTTTGGTCCAGCTTTGGTATTCTTCACGGAGTGACAACTTTTTGCCATTCTACTTGAGGTTTCCTTTCTTTCCTTTGCCCTTTTCTTGAAACTAGTGGTCTTGTCAATCATCAACACTTGATGCTCTTTCTTGATTTCTACCTTCACGATTTCAACATCAACGTAAGAGCTCGGGAATCGCTTTTCATCATCCCTTGCATACTATAGTTCATCACGAAGTTCTAGTAACTTAGTGATGGTGACTAGAGAATTCTGTCAATCACTATCTTATCCGGAAGATTAACTCCCACTTGATTCAAGCGATTGAAGTACCTGCATAATCTGAGCACATGCTCACTAGTTGAGCAATTCTCCTCCATCTTTTAGCTATAGAACTTATTGGAGACTTCATATCTCTCAACTCGGTATTTGCTTGAAATATTAACTTCAACTCCTGGAACATCTCATATGGTCCATGACGCTCAAAACGCCTTTTGAAGTCCCAATTTAAGTCGCTAAGCATGGTGCACTAAACTATCATGTAGTCATCATATTGAGCTAGCCAAACGCTCATAACGCCCCGTGATCCGCTTCCCGCAATAGGTATGTCACATAGTGGTGCATCAAGGACATAATTCTTCCGGCAGCAATGAGGATAAACCTCGCATCACAGCATCCAATCCACATCATTGCTACTAACATTTTTCAACATAATTTTTCTCTAGGAACATATCAAAATAAACATATGAAAGCAACAACGCTTGCTATTGATCTACAACATAATTTGCAAAATACTACCAGGACTAAGTTCATGATAAATTTAAGTTCAATTAATCATATTACTTAAGAACTCCCACTTAGACAGACATCTCTCTAGTCATCTAAGTGATCATGTGATCCAAATCAACTAAACCATGTCCCATCATCACGTGAGATGGAGAAGTTTTCAATGGTGAACATCACTATGTTGATCATATCTACTATATGATTCACGCCGACCTTTCGGGTCTCCGTGTTCCGAGGCCATATCTCAGATATGCTAGGCTCGTCAAGTTTAACCTGAGTATTCCGCGTGTGCAACTGTTTTGCACCCATTGTATTTGAACGTAGAGCGTATCACACCCGATCATCACGTGGTGTCTCAGCACGAAGAACTTTCGCAACGGTGCATACTCAGGGAGAACATCTTAAAATGCTACCGTCAATCAAAGCAAGATAAGATGCATAAAGGATAAACATCACATGCAATCAATATAAGTGATATGATATGGCCATCATCATCTTGTGCTTGTGATCTCCATCTCCGAAGCACCGTCGTGATCACCATCATCACTGGCGCGACACCTTGATCTCCATCCTAGCATCGTTGTCGTCTCGCCAATCTTATGCTTCTACGACTATCGCTACCGCTTAGTGATAAAGTAAAGCATTACAAGGCGTTTGCATTTCATACAATAAAGCGACAACCATATGGCTCCTCGCCAGCTGCCGATAACTTCGTTACAAAACATGATCATCTCATGCAATAAAATATAGCATCACGCCTTGACCATATCACATCACAACATGCCCTCGCAAAAACAAGATAGACGCCCTCTACTTTGTTGTTGCAAGTTTTATGTGGCTGCTACGGGTTGAGGAAGAACCATACTTACCTATGCATCAAAAACCACAACGATAGTTCGTCAAGTTAGTGCTGTTTTAACCTTCGCAAGGATCGGGCGAGCTACACTCGGTTCAACTAAAGTTGGAGAAACAGACACCCGCCAGCCCAATTGCGGTGCAAAGCACGCCGGTAGAACTGGGCCTCGCCAGAAGGTTAAGACGCAGAATGTCGGTCCGGGCCGCTTCATCCAACAATACCGCCGAACCAAAATATGACATGTCGGGTAAGCAAGATGACTTGTATCGCCCACAACTCACTTGTGTTCTACTCGTGCATATAACATCTACGCATAAAACCAGGCTCGATGCCACCGCTGGGGAACGAGTAATTTCAAAATATTCCTACGCACACGCAAGGATCATGGTGATGCATAGCAATGAGAGGGAAGAGTGTTGTCCACGCACTCAGAGACCGTAAGCGGAAGCGCTATGACAACGCTGTTGATGTAGTCGACGCCTTCATGATCCGACCGATCCAAGCATCGAACGCACGGCACCTCCGAGTTCAGCACACGCCAGCCGATGACGATCCCGGACCGATCCAGCAAAGTGTCGGGATGAGTTCCACAAGACGACGGCGCAGGACGATCTTGATGTTCTATCACGCAGGCTTCACTTAAACACCGCTACAATATTATCGAGGTGGACTATGGTGGAGGGGGCACCGCACACCTGCTAAGGAACGATCACGAAGATCAACTTGTGTTGTCTATGGGGTGCCCCCTGCCTCAGAGATATAAAGGAGTGGAGGAGGGGAGGGCTGCCCTCTCTATGGCGCGCCTTTAGGGAGTCCTACTCCCACCGAGTAGGATTCCCTTCCTAGTAGAACCAGGAGCCCTTCCATGTAGTAGGAGTAGGAGAGAAGGAAAGGGAAGAGAGAAGGAAGGAAGGAGGGGCGAGTTCTCCCCTAGTCCAATTCGGATTAGGTTTGGGGGGCTGC
Source organism: Aegilops bicornis (assembly GCA_021605145.1). Lineage (NCBI taxonomy): Eukaryota > Viridiplantae > Streptophyta > Magnoliopsida > Poales > Poaceae > Aegilops > Aegilops bicornis. Next base: position 596,312,828 of record CM038672.1, read on the forward strand.
CCTAGGCAGCCCCTCCTCTTTCCCCCGTATGGCCCAATAAGGCCCAATACTTCTCCCGCGAATTCCTCAGAATCCTCCTAGATTCAAAAATACCTGAATCACTGAACCTTCCAAGTCCGAATTAGTCGTCCAATATATCGATCTTTACGCCTCGAGCATTTCGAGATTCCTCGCCATGTCCCTGATCTCATCCGGACTCAACTCATTCGTACATCAAAACTCATAAACTCATAATAAAACCGCCATCGAAACTCTTGTTGCAAGGACCCTACGGGTTCGAGAACTATGTAGACATGATCGAGACACGCTTGCATTCAATAACTAATAGCGGAACCTGGATGCTCATATTGGCTCCCACATATTCTATGAAGATCTTTATCGGTCAAACCGCATAACAACATACGTTGTTCCCTTTGTCGGTATGTTACTTGCCTGAGATTCGATTGTCGGTATCTCAATACATAGTTCAATCTCGCTATCGGCAAGTCTCTTTACTCGCTATGTAATGCATCATTCCGCAACTAACTCATTAGGTACATTGCTTGCAAGGCTTATAGTGATGTGCATTACCGAGAGGGCCTGTAGATACCTCCGACAATCGTGAGTGACAAATCCTAATCTCAAATACGCCAACTCAACATGTACCTTCGGAGACACCTGAGAGATCCTTTATAACCACCCAGCTACATTGTGACGCTTGGTAGCACACAAAGTGTTCCTCCGTAAACGGGAGTTGCATAATCTCATAGTCATAGGAATATGTATAAGTCATGAAGAAAGCAATAGCAACATACTAAACGATCAAGTGCTAAGCTAACGGAATGGGTCAGAGTCAATCACATCATTCTCCTAATGATGTGATCCCGTTAATAAAATGACAACTCATGTCTATGGCTAGGAAACTTAACCATCTTTGATTCAACGAAGCTAGTCAAGTAGAGGCATACTAGTGACACCACGCTTGTCTATGTATTCACACATGTATTATGTTTCCGTTAATACAATTCTAGCATGAATAATAAACATTTATCATGAAATAAGGAAATAAATAATAACTTTATTATTGCCTCTAGGGCATATTTCCTTCACCGCCATCTTTCGATAGCTGCAGAGAAGTTGTATCATCCATGCACCTCGTGCATCCGCAATATCCGTGGCACACCTGGCCAGAGAGATAGCCGTAATTGAGATAGTCCTGCACCATCGTGATCAGTGCGGCTCTCATGTAGAAATACTCTCCTTTGCTTGCATCCCATGTCTTGGCCGGCGTTGTCCATAAGGTCTATAACTCCTCTTTCAGTAACCCGAGATACAGATTTATATCATTTCCTATTGTCTCTGCCCTTGAATAAGCATAGCCATGTGTATGTATTTTTCCTTCATGAACAACTGTGGGGAGGTTGTACATTCATACAAACACGGGCCATGTGCTATGATTGGTGTTCTGCTGCCAAATGCATTCATGCCAACACTACTAGCGCCAAGCACGATGTACCTTGGATCATTAGAGAAAAAAAAACAAATTAAGCATTTAATTCTCTCCACCTGCTAGCATCTACGAGGTGTCTCAGCTTCGCTCATCTCCGCTATCCGCTTCACCTCTCCGTGGTGCCAGCAAGACAAGGTTTGCTTCCTTAGGATCTACAAAATACCGCTAGATACGCTGGAGTGATCGGAAAGTACCATACGGGTTTCGTGGAGCTTTCTTTCCGACCTTTTTATATCGTGAAGCATTGCACTTTGGATAGATGGTTTTTTCCGCGTGCTCGTTCCGATATATGATGCAATCATTGATGCATGCGTGATATCTAATATGTGGCAGATCAAGAGGGCACACGATTTTCTTTGCCTCCTCGACACTAGTAGGACGCAGGCTCCCCGCGCGAAGAACCTTCTTTAGGTACTTCAAAAGCTCATCCAGGCTTGTATCTGTCCATTTGTTCTTTGCCTTCATCTTTAGAAGTTCTAGTGTGAAACTCAAGAGGGTCACCTCGGGATTATTGCAACCATCATACGAAGGAGTCATCGAGTCTACCTCCAGTTGCGCCACAGCTTTGGCCTCCTCTCTCGAAGCAGCTCTGTCGCTAGTCGCCTTCTTATGGCAGGTCTCGAACATGCGGGTCTCGCATGGTTGAACTTAGTAGCGACGAAGACGGTGGCGTGTCCGCTGCCTTTCTCCGCCTTTGAACTGCCTCTTCGCCATCGACATTTCCGAGGCCGCCTTCCTCTTCGGGCACATAATCGGTCATCTCTTCGTCTGTGGCCCCATGTCATTATTTCGCCCTGCCGACGTCCTCATCATCATCATCTTCACTTATCCACCGAGTACGGCCATGCATGAAACCATGCATGAGCAGGTGCGCCTTGAATGTGCCACCCTCAAAGCGGTCGAGCCTGACAATTCCTTTGCATTTTCGGCACGGACATAAAACATCCTTCAGCCTTTTTTCATACATGTCATCCACAGCGGATTGCCAGTATCTTTCCACCATCCTTCCATTGACCTTCATGATCACCCGCACGGAGCAAATATTATAACCACGTATATATGCATGCATGGATCAAATTCATAGAAAAATTCAGCATGACCCTCCCTAAACATAGGACATATTGAGTTTGCCCGAAATTCACCGAAATGGAATTGAATCGACATTTTGGCAAAACATAGGAAACTCATATCACCCTCATTATTTCATCAAATACACAATGTAGGAAACTCAAATTATGCCACACACAAATCGGTATATATATTCTCATATCGCCCATATATATATTGTTGCGATCCTATCCACACAAACACCTTTTTGCTCACCCATGTGTTGAGAGGGATATCAAGCACCTTTCTTATTAATTACCTAGTAGCTCTAGATATATAGCTCTAACTAGCTAGCTAGCTAGCTAGGGGAGAGAGAGAGAGAGCTAGCTAGGGAGATAGTGGGAGAGGAGAGGGAAGGCATTAATGGAAGGGGTGGAGGGCAAAGAAGAGGGGAGGGAGGGCATTAATGGAGGGGTGGTGGTGGAGGCACAAAGAAGAGGGGTGGTGGAGGGCAAAGAAGAGGGCTCTAATGGAGGGGGGTGGTGGATGGCAAAGAAGAGGGGGTGGTGGAGAGCAAAGAAGAGGGGGAGCATTGAATGGAACAAGCAAGGTGCAAGGAAAGGGTAAGAAAGGAAGGGGAGAGGAAGAAGAAAGGGGAGGAAGGAGGGGAAAGGTGGTAGGTGGGTGGCGACCATAGCAGTAGCGCGGGGAGCCAAAACACGCTACTGCTATGAGTGCCAGCCAAAATATCTGCTGGTACGTAAAACTAGCTATAGAGCTTGTGCAAAAACAACGCTACTGGTATAAGTTTACCCATAGAAGAAATAGTAGTAGCGCCGTCTAGGTGCACAGCGCCATACCATTTTCTTAACAAAGAGCGCCTGGTTAGACTACAAACGCTGCTAATATTTTTTGGTCGGTGGTGTGTCAGTGGCAACTTACCAAGAGCGCGGCCTCCGTAAACCAACATCGCTATTATGTTGTACCAAAGAGCGGCTTTATAATAGACACTATCGGTAATTATCAAGAGCGTGGGGTCCCTAACACACGCCATCGGGTAAACTTCTATGTATAAGCCTTTTCCTAGTAGTGAGTGGATGACGCCCGTCTCCAACGGTGAGTCGACACGTGTTTCCTCCAAGCCAATGATGATTTTACACGGAAAATCCCCATTGGCCGGGTTGTTAACGGGTTATCGGATCCAAAACCGACCCGAGAAGCTTAACAGCTGTTCACATCGTGGATGCCACGTGTCGGTCACCCTTGACGTAAAGCACTTCTATGACGCTACGATTTATTGTCATGGAAGTGGACACTTCCGTGATGATAATTTTGGTAATATCATGGAACACTTCTACGATAACACAAGTATGACTATCTTGATTCTGGCTATTAATTTGTCATGGATGTACATGCATGATGTAAAACGTGACTCATCGTGACAAACACGTATTTTTTTCTAGTGCTTCCTCTTCCTCCTTGGGCTGAGGGACCAAATCGAAGACAACTTCCGTGATCATCATCTCAAGGGAGGAGGGGAAGTAGATGGAGTCCGTGGACGCTTGGATGAAGAAGAGGCTTTCTTCTTCGCCACCGCGGCCTTCACCAACTTCTTCGCCACCGCTGCCCCGCCCGCACGCTGACCCTCCCCGGCCTTGCCGCTGTTGCACGGCCCGCCAAACTGGACTGCTCACGGAGGTGGCCCGCCGCAGACTCCGCCTCTCCCTGCGACCAGGGTCGCCAGCCCCGGCCTCCTCCGACGGCGACTCATCGACCACATCCTCGATGAGGGGAGCCCCGGTGATGGCGCTGCTGGCCTCCCAGCGGACTCCACCCACTGGGCAAGCTCCTTCTCCTCAAGCGTCAGCCGCGCCTTATCTCTTCCATGCCGCCGCATCGCCGCCTCCTTGGCGAAGCTCGCTTCCACCGCCTCAAGCGGTGATGCAGTCCAGCTCATTGGTGGTGTCCTCCGGACGAGCCGTGGCTCATCAAGGACGATTTCTCCTCTAGGGTGTCAAAAACTCCTCGCACCTGATCCTCCGCGGCTCGGTCCAATTTGGGATAAGGCCGCGGCGTTGAACTCCGCATCATGGCAATGATGTCCCTTCGACGCGAAGTTGTTGCTCACGGACCACCCTCACGGCAACTTGAACAAGGGCCCCATGGCGACCTTGCCGGCCTTCGTGGCGGCCTTTTTGCGGCCTTGCCGAACTGCTCGACCTAGCCGCCTTCATTCACGCTGTCGGAAGAGCCGCTGAAGAAGTGGGCGTGCCCCATCACCATGAAGTTGTGGTCCAAGCCGGGCGGAGCCTCATGATGTCGGCGGCATTCAGAAGAGCCAGCCGGCCTCCCCTTATTGTGCAATGGAGCGATTTGGCAATGGATGAAATCCGCCCGATCATCTCAAGGGTGAGCCCAGCTCGGTGAGACGGAGAACTCCGGTGGTGGCGACTGTGAGCTTCTTTTCGCTGACATCAACATCGCCTCCCCGCCGCTTCAACGGATCGGGCGGCCGATACGCCTCCAACGTATCTATAATTTTTGATTGCTCCATGCTATATTATCTACTGTTTTGGACCATATTGGGCTTTATTTTCCACTTTTATATTATTTTGGGACTAACCTATTAACCGGAGGCCCAGCCCAGAATTGCTGTTTTTTTTGCCTATTTCAGTGTTTCAAAGAAACGAAATATCAAACGGAGTCAAAACGGAATGAAACCTTAGGGAACGTGATTTTCTCATCAGATATGATCCAGGAGACTTGGACCCTCGATCAAGAAAGGAGGGAGGCGGCCACGAGGGTGGAGGGCGCCCCTGTGGCGCGCCCGCCTCGTGGGCCCCCAAAGCTCCACCGACGCATTCTTTCTCCTATATATACCCACGCACTTCAACAGATTAGATATGGAGCCAAAACCTAATTCCACCACCGCAACTTTCCAGTATCCACGAGATCCCATCTTGGGGCCTGTTCCGGAGTTCACTTAAGGGGAATCCACAATGGAGGGCTTCTACATCATCATCATAGCCTCTCTGATGAAGTGTGAGTAGTCTACTTCAGACTTTCGGGTCCATAGTTAGTAGCTAGATGACTTATTCTCTCTTTTTGGATCTCAATACAATGTTCTCCCCTCTCTCATGGAGATCTATTCGATGTAATCTTCTTTTTATGTGTGTTTGTTGAGACCGATGAATTGTGGGTTTATGATCAAGATTATCTATGAGCAATATTTCAATCTTCTCCTAATTCTTTTTATGTATGATTGGTTATCTTTGCAAGTCTCTTCAAATTATCTGCTTGGTTTGGCCAACTAGATTGGTAGTTCTTGCAATGGGAGAAGTGCTTAGCTTTGGGTTCAATCTTGCGTGTCCTTTCCCAAAGGATGTGAGGGGCAGCAAGGCACGATTGTATTGTTGCCATCGAGGATAACAAGATGGGGTTTTTATCATATTGCATGAATTTATCCTCTACATCATGTCATCTTGCTTAAGGCGCTACTCGCTTTCATTAACTTAATACTGGATGCATGCCGGATAGCGGTCGATGAGTGGAGTAATAGTAGTAGATGCAAAAGTGTGAGTCGGTCTAGTTGCTTCGGAGGTGATGCCTATATACATGATCATACCTAGATACTCTCATAACTATGCTCAATTCTATCAATTGCTCAACGGTAATTCGCTCACCCACCGTGAAAATAATTATGCTCTTAAGAGAAGCCACTAGTGAAATCTATGGCCCCCGGGTCTATTCTCATCGTATTAATCTTCCTACGCTTTATTATTGCTTTGCTTTATACTTTGCCTTTTATTTTACTTTGCATCTTTATACAAAAAATATTATTTATCATCTCTATCAGATCTCACTTTCGTAAGTGACCGTGAAGGGATTGACAACCCCTAATCGCGTTGGTTGTGTTGAGCTATTTTTTTTTGTGTAGGTACGAGGGACTTGCGCGTGGCCTCCTACTGGATTGATACCTTGGTTCTCAAAAACTGAGGGAAATACTTACGCTACTCTGCTCCATCATCCTGTCCTCTTCGGGGAAAACCAACGCAAGCTCAAGACGTAGCAAGAAGGATTTCTGGCGCCGTTGCCAAGGAGTCTACTCAAAAGTCAACATACCAAGTACCTATCACAATCCCTTATCTCCCGCATTACATTATTTGCCATTTGCCTCTCGTTTTCCTCTCCCCCACTTCACCCTTGCCGCTTTTATTCGCCTCTCTTTACGCTTGCCTTTTTCTCGCTCGCTTTTTGCTCGTGTGTCGGATTGCTTGTTTGTCACGATGGCTCTACTCTAGATTTGGTGATCTTCACCTTAAAAGGTTGGAGATCGAAAAGCAACGCCGAGTTTTATGGTTTTGCAATTTGAGCATAATAATTTCTTCGTAAACGAGCTTAAGGAACAAAAAAGTTTTATGAATTATATGAGTAAAGAGCTCGATGATATGTCTAAAGAATTTGAAGGTTTAAGATCCCAAATTTCTCGCCTTGAGAAGTTGACTACTGAAATATCCGATAAGCAAGCTACCTTGGTCAATAAGATGGCTGCTAAACCTGATTTCCATGAAAATAAAGATGAAGATCTAAAAGTTATTGATGTGTCCCCTATCAAATCTTTTGTTTTGCAAAATGAATGTTGATAATGATGAGATTTAATATGATCCACCTTTACCTAGAAGGCGTTCTAAAACTTCGGAGTTTTTAGATCTTGATACTAAAATTAATAAAAGTGGGATTGAAGAAAGTAAAACCGTAGATGTTGCTAAACCCACTATTTTGGATTTCAAGGAATTTATTTATGAAAATTGCTCTTTAATTGATTGTATTTCCTTGTTGCAATTCGTGCTAAATTCTCCGCATGCTTATAGTTAAAATAAAGCGCTACTGCATATATTGTTGATGCCTTGATGCAATCTTATGAGGAAAACTTGAGTTGGAAGTCTCTATCCCTAGAAAACTTTATGATGAGTGGGAACCAACTATTAAAATTAAGATTAAGGATCATGAATTTTATGTTTTATGTGATTTGGGTGCTAGTGTTTCCACTATTCCCAAAACTTTGTGTGATTGCTAGACTTCCGTGATTTAGATGATTGCTCTTAAACTTGCACCTCATGGATTCCACTATTAAGAAACCTATGGGAAGAATTAATGATGTTCTTATTGTTGCAAATAGGAATTATGTGCCCGTAGATTTTATCGTTTTGATATAGATTGCAATCCTTCATGTCCTATTATTCTTGGTAGACCTTTCCTTAGAACGATTGGTGCAATTATTGATATGAAGGAAGGGAATATTAGATTCCAATTCCCATTAAAGAAAGGCATGGAACACTTCCCTAGGAAGAAGATAAAATTACCATATGAATCTATTATGAGAGCTACGTATGGATTGCCTACCAAAGATGGCAATACCTAGATCTATCCTTGCTTATATGCCTAGCTAGGGCGTTAAACGATAGCGCTTTGTTGCGCAGGAAACCCAATTTTATTTTTAGTTTTTTGTTTTTGTTTCTGTTTAGAATAAATAATCCATCTAACTCATGTTTAGATGTGGTTTTATGTTTTAATTAGTGTTTGTGCCAAGTTAAACCTATATGATCTTCTTGGATGATAGTTATTTGATCTTGCTGTAATTTCCAGAAACTTTCGTTCATTTAAAACAATTGTTAGAAATCACCAGAACGTGATAAAATAGTGATTCCAATTTCTTCTGATCAATAAACAAATTTCCTAGGTAGTCTATTTTGGCTGAAGTTTTGGAGTTCCAGAAGTTCGCGTTAGTTACAGATTACTACAGACTGTTCTGTTTTTTGACAGATTCTGTTTTTCGTGTGTTGATTGCTTATTTTGATGAATCTATGGTTAATAAAATAGTTTATAATCCATAGAGAAGTTGGCATACAGTAGATTTAACACCAATATAAATAAATAATGAGTTCATTACAGTACCTTGAAGTGGTCTTTTGTTTTCTTTCGCTAACGGAGCTCACGAGATTTCTGTTGAGTTTTGTGTTGTGAAGTTTTCAAGTTTTGGGTGAAATCTTTTGATGGATTATGGAACAAGGAGTGGCAAGAGCCTAAGCTTGGGAATGCCCATGGCACCCCCAAGATAATATAATGACACCAAAAAGTCAAAGCTTGGGGATGCCCCGGAAGGCATCCCCTCTTTCGTCTACTTCCATCGGTAACTTTACTTGGAGCTATATGTTTATTCACCACATGATATGTGTTTTGCTTGGAGCGTCTTGTATGATTTGAGTCTTTGATTTTTAGTTTACCACAATCATCCTTGTTGTACAAACCTTTTTAGAGAGCCATACATGAATTGGAATTTGATAGAATACTCTATGTGCTTCACTTATATCTGTTGAGCTATATAGTTTGCTCTAGTGCTTCACTTATATCTTTTAGAGCACGGTGGTGGATTTGTTTTAAAGAAACTATTGATCACTCATGCTTCACTTAGATTATTTTGAGATTCATAAATAGCATGGTAATTTGCTTAATAATAATATGCTTGGTATTCAAGATTTGTAAGACTTTCTTTTGAGTGCGTTGAATACTAAGAAAAGTTTGATGCTTGATAATTGTTTTGAGATATGGAGGTGATAATATCAAAGTCGTAAGTTAGTTGAGTAGTTGTGAATTTGAGAAATTCTTGTGTTGAAGTTTGCAAGTCCCGTAGCATGCACGTATGGTAAACGTTATGTAACAAATTTGAAACATGAGGTGTTATTTGATCGTCCTCCTTATGACTGGCGGTCGGGGATGAGCGATGGTCTTTTCCTACCAATCTATCCCCCTAGGAGCATGCGCGTAGTGCTTTGGTTTTTGATGGCTTGTAGTTTTTTTGCAATAAGTATGTGAGTTCTTTATGACTAATGTTGAGTCCATGCATTGTACGCACTCTCACCCTTCCATCATTGCTAGCCTCTTCGGTACCGTGCATTGCCCTTTCTCACATTGAGAGTTGGTGCAAACTTCACGTGCATCCAAACCCCATGATATGATACGCCTTTCACACATAAACCTCCTTATATCTTCCTCAAAACAGCCACCATACCTACCTATTATGGCATTTCCATAGCCATTCCGAGATATATTGCCATGCAACTTTCCACCATTCCGCTCATCATGACACATTCATCATTGACATATTGCTTAGCATGATCATGTAGTTAATATAGTATTTGTGGCAAAGCCACCATTCATAATTCTTTCATACATGTCACTCTAGATTCATTGCATATCCCTGCACATCACGGAGGCATTCATATAGTCATACTTTTTCTAGTATCGAGTTGTAATCATTGAGTTGTAAATAAATAGAAGTGTGATGATCATCATTTTCTAGAGCATTGTCCCATGCGAGGTTACCAAAAATAAAAGAGGCCAAAGATGCCCACACAAAAAAATGAGAGAAAAAGAGAGAAGGGACAATGCTACTATCCTTTGCCATACTTGTGCTTCAAAGTAGCACCATAATCTTCATGATAGAGAGTCTCTTGTTTGTCACTTTTATATACTAGTGGGAATTTTTCATTATAGAACTTGGCTTGTATATTCCAACAATGGGCCTCCTCAAGTGCCCTAGGTCTTCATGAGCAAGCAAGTTGGATGCACATCCACTTAGTATCTTTTGTTCATCTTTCATACATTTATAGCTCTAGTGCATCCGCTGCATGGCAATCCCTACTCCTTGCATTAACATCAATCGATGGGCATCTCCATAGCCCATTGATTAGCCTCGTTGATGTGAGATCTTCTCCTTTTTGGTCTTCTCCACATAACCCCCATCATCATATTCTATTCCACCCATAGTGCTATGTCCATGGCTCGCGCTCATATGTTGCGCGAAAGTTTATAGGTTTGAGATTACTAAAGTATGAAACAATTGCTTGGATCTGAATATTCTCATCATGTCATCGGGTTGTGCATGATGAGAGCATTCTTATGTGATAAAAATGGAGCATGACTAAACTATATGATTTTGTAGGGATGAACTTTCTTTGGCCATGTTATTTTGAGAAGACATAATTGCTTTGTTAGTATGCTTGAAGTATTATTATTTTTATGTCAATTTAAACCTTTGTCTTGAATCTTTCGGATCTGAATATTCATACCACAATTATGAAGAATTACATTGAAATTATGCCAAGTAGCACTCCGCATCAAAAATTCTTTTTTATCATTTACCTACTCGAGGACGAGCAGGAATTAAGCTTAGATGCCCGATACGCCTCCAACGTATCTATAATTTTTGATTGCTCCATGCTATATTATCTACTGTTTTGGACCATATTGGGCTTTATTTTCCACTTTTATATTACTTTTGGGACTAACCTATTAACCGGATGCCCAGCCCGGAATTGCTGTTTATTTGCCTATTTTAGTGTTTCGAAGAAAAGGAATATCAAACAGAGTCCAAACGGAATGAAACCTTCGGGAACGTGATTTTCTCATCAGATATGATCCAGGAGACTTGGACCCTCGGTCAAGAAAGGAGGGAGGCGGCCACGAGGGTGGAGGGCGCCTCTAGGGCGCGCCGCCTCGTGGGCCCCCAAGCTCCACCGACGCATTCTTCCTCCTATATATACCTACGCACTCCCAACAGATCAGATACGGAGCCAAAACCTAATTCCACCGCCGCAACTTTCTCAGATCCACGAGATCCCATCTTGGGGCCTCGCTCCGGAGTCTGGCTTAAGGGGAATCCACCACGGAGGGCTTCTACATCATCATCATAGCCTCTCCAATGAAGTGTGAGTAGTTTACTTCAGACCTTCGAGTCCATAGTTAGTAGCTAGATGGCTTCTTCTCTCTTTTTGGATCTCAATACAATGTTCTCCCCCTCTCTCGTGGAGATCTATTCAATGTAATCTTCTTTTACGGTGTGTTTGTTGAGACCGAAGAATTGTGGGTTTATGATCAAGATTATCTATGAGCAATATTTGAATCTTCTCTGAATTCTTTTATGTATGATTGGTCATATTTGCAAGTCTCTTCGAATTATCCGTTTGGTTTGGCCGACTAGATTGGTAGTTCTTGCAATGGGAGAAGTGCTTAGCTTTGGGTTCAATCTTGTGGTGTCCTTTCCCAAAGGACACTAGGTGTAAGTGCATCTAGTGCCCCTTAGTGATTTTGGTGTATTGAAGACTTATAGATGAAGGGACTAATGTGTTTTTGAGTGTACACAGGTTCTATAAGTCTATGAGGAGTTTGATATTTACAGTGAAAGTCGACCCTAAAAATGAAGTTCTTCGACTGAAGACTTTGACATTCTGAAGACTTTCTGAAGACTATGAAAGTGAAGAAATTGGTGTGACCTTGAAGACTTGGTATTAATTTGAGGAACATGAAGCGTGAAGACTTTTGTTTTTGTAGTTTCGTTTTCTCTTTCTTGAGTCATAGGAAACACCAGATCAAGAAGGGGGTCGAGGAAATACTAAGGAAAATTTCCATGTGATGCTCAACTCAAAATCCTACACCTACCAATCCCTTCGAGTGAAGCCTTTGGAAATCTCATACAGTTCATTTAATTTCTTCAGTGACAGAGACGAAGTTCTTCTGGTCGCTGAGGATTTGTTCTGAATGAGGAGTGAGGATCATGATAGCCCTGAGTAATTTGAGAGTCAAATTTCTGACCGTTGCTGTGCTGCGCGCCAGCTTTTCCAAAATATCGTATCTACCTAACGGTCATATCATTGAAGGGCATTTATGTCTTATCATGTCGGGCTGCTCCTAGGCTATAAATAGCCGCCTCTACAACCACTAGCTGGTTGGCTGCTCCGAGAGAACGTGACACTTGTCATTTGAGAGCAACCCATCCTCCGAGGACTTTGAGCGAAAATCATCGAAAGTGAGGAAAAACCCAAACCCAAACACCTACAAAACCCAAAGTGATTGAGCATCATCAAGAGATTGATCCTGCGTGGATCCGATGATTGTTACCTTTGAAGACTGTGCTTCTTCCAGACGGTTAGGCGCCATGGTCTAGAGCATCCAAGAGGAATTGTGGATCACCGAGTGACCAAGTCTGTGAAGGTTTGGAAGTCGCTCAAGACTTACCACGAGTGATTGGATGAGGTCTGTGTGACCTTAGTTCAAGGAGAATACGGTGAGGACTTGGTGTCCTCGAGCTGCTTGCTCAAGGATCGGGTGACCGGACTGTGTGTCCTCGAAGTTTAAATACTCACCGCTTCCAACCAGACGTACAACCGAGGCAGCAGCTTGAACTGGTCTACCAAATCATTGTCTTCACCAACCTCATCGGGTTCTATTTCCTCAACTCTTTCATTTCCTCATTATCGTGTTGAGTGTTTGTTCATATCTGTGTTTGAAGACTTTGATCAAGACTTTCTTAGTTTCCTTAGTTCAATTTCTTCACCGCTTTGTCTTCATCTTGTGTTATCCTCGTGATTACGCTTTCAGACTCTGTGATTGTCTTAATTTCATCATGATGACCATGCCCGCATTCTGTTATGCTTACTTCTGAGTACTTATTCCGCTGCAAGTAGTTCTTCGCTTAGGAATTTCCTCACCAGCTAATTCCTCAGTGAAGAATTCATAAAAATCGCCTATTCACCCCCCTCTAGTCGATATAACGCACTCTCAATTGGTATCAGAGCGAGGTACTCCCTTGTTCTATGTGATTTTGGTTTATCCACCTGGAGTTTTAGTTATGTCGACCGCAGGTATGATGAAGGTCTCGGCTGGGTGTCCTACCTTTGATGGTACGGACTACCCCTACTGGAAAAACAAGATGCGAATGCATCTTGAGGCAATTGACAACGATCTCTGGTATGTTGTGGAAAATGGTGTTCCCTCTGTCTCACCCTCACTGAAGGTTGCCGATGTGAAGAGATTCAAGCAACTCGATTCTCAAGCGAAGAATATCATATGTGGCCAGCTGAGCAAAGGACAAGATGGAAGAGTGAGTGCTTTGGAAACTGCTAAGCTCATCTCGGGACAGGCTGTCCAAAGTAAATGAAGGAGTCTCAACTCAGCATGACTCTCGAGTTGATGTTCTTCGCAATCTCTTCAACCGCTTCAAAAGACTCGACAATGAAAATGTTCAACAAACCTTCGATCGCCTCACTAACATCTCAAATGAGCTTCAAGCGCTTGGTGCCACTGACATCACCGACCATGAGGTGGTGAAGAAATTGTTGAGATCGCTTGATTCCTCATTTGATACTCTGGCACTGATGATACAAGAACGTGCTGACTACAAGTCACTTGATCCAGCTGATATTCTCGAGAGGCTAAATACTCATGAGTTCCAAATTTTGTCAAAAGAGAGATCTCTATGGTTCTAGCTATGGAAAATCACGTGCCCTCAAGGCCAAGGCTGTGTCTCAATCTGATTGTGAAGACTCGTAGTAGCCTTGGTGACCCTAAAGAATTGAGCCAGAGCTAGCACCGCCGTGAAGAAGTTCCGTAAGTTCTCAAGACGTGGTCGCTGGAAAATCCTCAAGGAGCAAAGTGATTCCTCATCCAAAGGACTATAAGAGAAGGCTATGCCACAAATGCAAGAAACCTGGTCACTACATTCAAGATTGTCCTTAGTGGGAAAAGGAATTAAAGAAGAAGAAATACAAGGATTACAGTTCGATGACGCTTAATAAGAAGAAGAAATCACAAAATCTTCATCATCAAAATCCTCAAAGTCTTCATCTCACAAGAAGAGCAGCTCCAAGAAGGCTCTGCATTCACTTGCAAGGAAATGGACTCAAGCTGAATCGAGGAACATGAGGAAGAGGAGGCATCGAGGAGTCCGAGTCTAGTGTGGTGAGTCCGCTCTCGCCATCGCATTCGCCGCCAAGTCCATCTTCAACTCGAAGAAAATGACCTCATCAACAAAGCTGATGAAGATAGTGATGACTACGCCCCACCTATTGCTTCATGGCAAAGGGTGCCAAGGATGATCAACCCAAAGCAAATGAGTGGGTCCTCGATAGTGGATGTACAAATCACATGACGGTGACAAGAATCTATTGATGGATGCTCCTTATCACCGTCACATCTCAAGCATATCATCTTTGGCCGACAAAGGCAAAAGTCAGGTATTGGGTCTTGGTAAGGTTATGTATCTCTAAGGACATACACATGGACAAAGTCATGCTTGTTGAGTCCTTAGGATACAACCTCATGTCACCTCAATGCTTTGTGATCTTGATATGGTTGTTGTCTTTGGCAAGTATCGCTGTGTTGTGATCATGGAAGCTGACAATTCCAAAGTCTTCAAGGCTTTAGGAGAGGAGACTTGTATATTGTTGATTTCTCTACAGACCACAACCAGCCGTGTGCCTACTTGCAAAAGCTTCGTATATTGGCTATGGCATCGACGACTTGGTCACGCAGGCATGAGGAATTTGCACACGCCATGCGAAGAAGAAGCATGTCATTGGCATTGAAAATGTCAAATTCCTCAATGATCACTTGTGTGGAGCCCGTGAAGCTGAAAATGACCAAGGCCAAGCATCCAATGAAGACTATCATGACCACTACTCGTCCATTCGAATTGCTTCACATGGACCTCTTTGGTCCTAATCATTACTCAGCAGTCACTAATGATGCATCTCTATATGGCTTTGTTATTGTTGATGATTACTCTCATTACACATGGGTACACACTGTTACTTACAAACATGAAGTGCAGGAAGTCTTCAAACGATTTTCCTCGAGGGCTTCAACCAACTTTGGTGTGAAGATCAAGCACATCAGAGTGACAATGGAACCGAAGTTCAAGAATTCTGGTCTTGATGACTATCTTAATGAACTTGGTATTACTCATGAGTTATCTACTCCCTATACTCCTCAACAAAATGGCGCCGTGGAGCGCAAGAATGTAACTCTTGTTGAGATGGCTCGCACTATGCTTGATGAATACAAAACGATCGTCGCTTTTTGGATTGATGCAATTGATACCGCATGCCACATCATCAACAGAGTATATCTTCACAAATTCTTCTATAAGACTGCCTATGAACTCCTATCTGACAAGTAAACCAATTTGAGTTATTTCAAAGTCTTCTGTGCTAAATGCTTGATTAGAGATCCTCATCACAATGCTAAATTTGCACCGAAAGCACATGAAGGTTTTATGCTTGGTTGTGGAAAGGACTCACACACCTACAGAGTCTTCAACAATGTTATTTACAAGATTGTTGAAACTGTAGATGTGCGGTTTGATGAAACTAATGGCTCGCAAAGAGAGCACCTACCTTCTGTGATAGATGAACCAGACCGAGGAATCTATCAAGTTCAAGGCTACCGAGGATGTAATTCCTACTGAAGAATCTGCTGAAGAATTCATTCATGAACGCGAAGAACGTCGAGCTGATGCACCTGAAGATACTGCTGAAGAAAATGGTGCTGAGGAATATGTTGCTCAAATTCCTCGACGACAACCAGCTCATCCTCGCGTTGCAAAAGAAGTGCAAGTTGACAAGATCATCGATGACATTGAAGCACCAGGTCCTCTCACATGCTCAAAAGCTTCACATTTATCTAACTTTTGTGGGCACTATGCTTTTGTCTCTATCACAGAGCCCACTAAGGTAGATGAAGCATTTCTAGAGCCTGAGTGGATTCAGGCCATGCAAGAAGAATTACATCAGTTCGAGCTCAACAACGTATGGGAACTGGTCAAAAGTCCAGATCCTCGCAAGCATAATATCATTGGCACAAAGTGGATCTACCGCAACAAGCAAGATGAAAACGGCCTTGTGGTGAGAAATAAGGCACGACTTGTAGCTCAAGGCTACACACAGGTTGAAGGAATTGATTTCGATGAAACTTTTGCACCTGTTGCTAGACTTGAGGCTATTCGCATATTACTTGCTTATGCTAACCATCATAATATCACTTTATATCAAATGGATGTGAAAAGTGCATTCCTCAATGGTAAGCTTGAGGAAGAAGTATATGTTGCTCAACCCCTGTGTTTTGAAGATCCAAAGAATCCCGACAAAGTCTTCAGACTCAACAAGGCCCTCTATGACCTCAAACAGGCCCCACGGGCGTGGTATGATACATTGAAGGAATTCTTCATGAAGAATGGCTTCACACCCGGTTCACTCGACCCTACTCTTTTACTAAATCTTATGATGGTGAACTGTTTGTGTGCCAAATATATGTTGATGATATTATCTTTGGCTGTACTGACTAACGTTATAGTGATGAATTTGCCTATATGATGAGTGAAGAATATCAAATGTCTATGATGGGAGAGTTGAAATTCTTCTTAGGTCTTCAAATTCCTCAACAACACAATGGCATATTCATATCTCAGGAGAAATACCTCAAAGATGTTCTGAAGAAATTCGGCATGCAAGATTGCAAAGGCCTCAAAATTCCTATGCCCACAAATGGCCATCTATGCACTAATGAAAGTGGTATTGACTTCGATCACAAGGTATACCGCTCCATGATTGGTTCTTTATTGTACTTATGTGCATCTAGGCCAGATATAAGGCTGTGAAGCATATTCTTCGATATCTAGCTCACACACCAACACTAGGATTATGGTACCCCAAGGGCTCTACTTTTGATCTCATTGGATATTCTGACTCTGACTATGCTGGTGATCATGTGGACCGCAAGTCAACATCTGGTACTTGTCATTTCCTCGACGATCTTTTGGTCCGTTGGTCCTCGAAGAAATGTAACTGCGTATCACCGTCCACTCACGGAAGCCGAGTACATTGTCTGCTGGTTCTGATGTGCTCAATTGTCGTGGATGAAGCAAACTCTCAAGGACTATGGCATCAACGTGAAGAATGTGCCTCTCTAATGTGACAATGAGAGTGCCATCAAGATTGCTCACAACCCAGTTCAGCAATAAGACAAAGCACATTCAGATTCGCTATCATTTTCTTCGTGATCATGTGTTGAAGGGCGACATCTCCATCGAGCATGTGAAGACCAAGAACAGCTAGCCGATATTTTCACAAAGCCCTTGGATGAGAAGAGATTTAGCAAGTTGCGGTGTGAGCTAAATATCTTAGAATCTTCGATCGTTTCTTTGAAAAGGACACACATCCCGACACTTATGCAAAATTGATGACTTAGATGTGCAACACATGAAGAAACATTTTCTTCAATTAATGATGAATAACACTCTAAGTGTGAAGAAATTAATGAAGAATTTGATTCTCGTAACCCTACGACAATTGTACGCTGTGTCTGAAATCATCATTCTTATACGGTGGGTCACGCCACCACCAAAGTTGAAAATCTTCAATTTGAGTTTTTCCTCGCTTTGAAATTCCTCGCTTTTTCAAATTCTTCAACTTTGCAAAATCTTCACTGCTTTCCGCTGCTTTTCTTCATTGGCTATATTTATATATATGGGTTTATGTCCTCTACAGCATTCACTTATGGCTATTTCTTCAAGTTGCTTCTTCTGCTAAGTGAATGTGATCAGACCCTTCCCCCTCTATGCTATACTCAACCCAATCTATTCTCAAATTCTTCATGTGCGTTCTATTTGAAACTCGTTCAAAATCTTCACTGTGTCCTTGCCAGCTGAAGAAATTGCGAACGGAACTTTTAACTTATCTTATCCAAAAATTTTGGCTTTGCCGCTCAATCCGTTCCGCTTACTATGTTAGACTTATCTATTCACCCACGATCTAACACGATCTCCACTTTTCAGTACGTGGGTGACACATGTCAAGCGAATGAGAAGGGTCAGCACGCTCATTCAAAATCTTCTAAGCGAATAGTTTTTCACCGTGGCTATATATACCCCTCTCCCTTCCTCACTTCCTTTACTCTTTCGACCGCTCTCTCTCTCTCGCCGAGCTTCTCAAACCCTAGCGCCACCGCTTACTCCATCATCGCCGGTGAGGAAGAGCTTCACCGCCGACCTGCCGCTGTCAGATTAGCGCCGATCATGAAATCTTCACTCCGCCGCCGCCGTAGCTGTCTTCCTCCGTCGAGTTAGGGCGTGGAAGATCTAAACTGACGAACTTCTAATCTACACCTCTCAGTTCGTCGTGTTCTTCAGTTCGGGTAATTAAAAGTTACTTTTATTGCTCGCTTTGATTCTCAAGCCTTCCTGAAAATCTTCAAAGGTGTTTATTCTTCAAATCTTCACACATATGAACACCTCAAACGTAATATGTTCTTGATTCATTTCATTTCTCTAAGCAATGATTTTTCTTCAAGATTCCTCAATTGTGTGGATTTTCAATCTATACAACTCTGGAACCTAAGACAAAGAACGCTTAGTGAAATTCTTCAAGGCTCATCTGGTCAAATTCCTCAAACTTGTTCTTTTGAAAACCTTCGAGAACGAGATATGACCTCTCCAAATTCCTCGCAACTATACTGCTCACAGTACTCATGTCCTTTGCTGAATCACTAGGTTCTCATCAACTTAACTCATTTGCAGCGTTCCTCGAAGAAAAGTTGCATACTTCTTCAGAGAATTCGATTGTTCAAATTCCTCACCAAGAATATGGCAGAAGGAAAGAAGCCACAGAAAGGAGGAAAGAGGCCGGAGGTCATGACGGCTTTTGAAATACCTGAGGACATATACGCTGACTATTGCACACCTGATGAAGCCAAGTTTGGCTAGGAAAACAAAAATCAGCGCAAGGTGCGCATTCAGAGGATTGAAAGGAGATGGGCAAGAGAATGGAGGGAGTATAGGTATGTTACTCCAAAGTACATGAAGAAATTCTCATTGAATCCTCCATGCCCAAGAGCTCCATTGGCACCTGGCCAAGAAGTCAACCCCACCAAAGATCAAGCGTGGTGAGGACTTTCCCAAGAATGGGCCAAGCGCCAAGCCAAGTTGGCGAGACAAGCGAAAGAAGCAAAGGAGGAAATTCAATGAAGACTCATATCGCTGCTGCCACCGAGGCCCTGCTCAGCCTGTAAAATCAATGGCAAAGAAGCCACCACAAGCCAAGTGCTTCACCAACAAGGTGCTCCTCTCGGCCAAAATCCTCAAAGAATGCCCTCACGGCCAGATTCTTCAATGCCCTCACGGCTAGTTCCTCATGCTGCTCCTCCTCCTCCCAAATCCTCAGCTCCTCCTCCAAAGTCCTCAGCTGCTCCTCCAAAGTCCTCAAAGACTGTGCATCCGCCACGTGCCAAAGGATCATTGGCATCTCCATTGCCTCCGTGTCTCAAAGAAGTTCCTCACTGCACCAAATTCTTCATCGTGCCCCACTCCAAGAAAAAGGCAACTGCTGGATTTGAGGTCCTCGCCAAGTCCAAGAAGAAACAAAGTTGCCTTCCAAGTGCCATCTAATGATGAAGCTGATGATGATGAACTTGCGTAAATCATCGAGATGCATAAGTTAGGTCCGGCTAGAGCCAAAGGCACACATGTGCCAACGCTTTTGGATCCAAGGCGATCCTCGAGTACATTGATCTCCGCACAAGGATCCAGAGACACCTATGCCTGATTTTCATCCGACTCGGACAAAGTCACATGCTGACCCATTTCATCTCTGAAGAGAAATGGAAATTTGAGAAGGCAAGGCAGATCAAGAAGGCTCAGTTCAGGAAAGAGAAGTTCCTGAGGAAAAACGTTATCAGAATGACAACTGAGGAACTCCTCAAGATTTAGTCTGAAATCAAAGCCCTCAGTGATGACTTTGATGCCTATTATGCTGATTGGCAAGGAGCCAAAGTCAGATTTGTCAATCTGACAAAGAAGTTCACAAATGTTGCAGCCCCAACGCAACAAGAAATTCCTCAGCCGGAGCCTCCGCCGCCCATCAAGAACATGCCAAGACCATCGATGATTTTCAGCCCGTCAAGACAATGCTAGTTCCGTGGCTGATGACTCCATTCCAGCCGCTAATGAAATTGCTGTGGCATCCACTAGTGGTGCGCTCAAGAAATCGAAGAAGTCAGGTAATCAGATCAGCCATACCGAGGAAATTCAACCAGATTCCTCACCTCCTCCCGCCGCTTACACCAACTCCTATCCTTCCATCTCGCATCGATGTCAAGAAGACCAAGTTTGCAGAGCGAGCTACAGTGAAGAAAAGGAAAGCATCAGCTGCTTCAAATTCTTCCGCCCCGAAGAAAATGAAGCCAATGGCCAGCTCATTTGAAAATCCAATTGATGCTGTTCCAATTTCCTCCATGCCATCAAAGGACCTTGTTCCTTTTGGTGAAGAGTATGAGATCAAAAGCGGATCTGATGAAGAAAATCATTCTGCTTCTTCGTCAGAGCAGATGGATGAAGAAATTGAAGTGGATGCAATCCCTTCAACACCAATCATTTCCTCGCCTATGCCTCAGTTCACAGCTGAAGAGGCTGGTGTTGAGGAAATTGAAGACGAAGACATGGATATTGGATGCACCACGCCTGTGATGAATGATGACTTTTGGGAAAGTCAGCTTCCCAATGCTCCACTCTTCACTCCAATACAACAAATTCCTCAGTCCCCTGCACCAACGGTTCAAATGGGCTCTGAAGAAACTCATCCCAACTCATCCGCAGCATGAAGAAATCCAGCCACTAGTGTCAAGAACTCCGCCGGGCCGATCCTATGAACACGCAGACTGCATATGAAGAGGAACCAGAAAATCCTCAGCCTGAAGAACCTGAGATGGCGATTCCTGAGGTAGTGATGCAACTCACTGACACTCCACTTCCAAAGCCAAAGAATCCATTCTCAACGAAGCAAAAGTTCAAGACTGAAGATTTCTTCGGCGAGCATGTATTCTTCACTGACTACAACCCATATGACCCTGCTTGCATAAGGAAAAGGCATTTCTGGACTGCTAGTCAAGCCAACTTCTATTCCTCTGTGCTATTCAACAAAGACAAAGTCTTCGATCATGCACATATTCCTCACGTGGACATGGAATCTCTGTCAGGCTTCGAGCTAGTCCTCAGTGTTCTTCACGATGCTAGATTGCTGAATTTCAGTACTGACATCTGTGATTGGAATGATGAACTCATTCTTCAATTCTATGCGATGCTGCACATCACCGGAGATTCTGAGGATGTAAACTCATGGGTACTGGAGTGGATGACGGAAAATACTCACTACAAGGCACCAGCAACTGAATTGCTTCGTGCCCTCCCACTCAGTCCTCCCCTTGATGGTGCTCGTTGCATCTACAATGAACTCCGAGCTTTCAGATCATTACGTGCAAGTGCCGATGAAGCCTTTGAAGCTGTGGCAGGCCCTCGAACCAAATTCTTCGTCAAGGAATTACTATATGTGCCTCGGACTGCCTATCGCATTCGACGAAGACAATGAGTCCTATCAAAGGCCAGGACTCAAATGATGAAGAAGTCATTGGCATCATGAAGAATATGCTTTTCAATATCATTCATGGCGTTCTCGCCAACTTCCATGATTTCTTCATGAGGACTCGGCAAACATTGCTATGTCACCTTTTGAGTCAAGCCTTATGCACCATGGATTATGAGGTTCATCAGGACAAGGTCTTCACTCAATTACAAGGCTGATACTATGAACCACTGCAGCTACTTGCCTCCAATTGAAGTCCTCAAACGGACATTTTCCTCAGCTGATGACAAAGGCAAGGCAACTGCTGTGATAGATGAAGGCATTCGTCCATTGGATGGTCAATTTCGCAAGGCTGCATCGTACTCCACCAATGACGACTCTGCCACACATGACTCTGCCGCCAATACCTCAGCCAAGCAAAATCCTCAAGCCACAAGATCTGTGGTGATGACCGATCGTGAGTTACTCCTCGCCTTCATCGGAAGGTTGATCGCAATCATAAATGGGTCAAGCGCCGCTTTGGTTCACTTCTTCACAACATGACCTCAACACACAATGCAAGTGAAGAAAAACCAATACTACCTCCATGAAACCTTCAACTGCACTGGCTGTTCTATCTCATCTCTACAAGGTAAGATCTCAAGAACATGGGTCTCAAGGAAGAATTTGACTGGTCTGCACCTCCACCAAGAAATTCAAGAAGGTCAAGGTTCCTTCCTTGGTGGCCAGCTCCTATTCTTCATCGCTACGACACCGATGAAAATGAAGACTTGGACGACATCACTGCGGCAGGCCCTACTACGACAACCGACCCGACAACGCCGGGCGCCTCCTTCATCAACTTGAAATTCTTCAGGGTTGTTAGTCCTCTGTTTCGATCCTTTTGGTCATTTGATGACAAAGGGGGAGAAATTTGAGTTAGTCTTCAAGCGGGTCTACTATATGGGCATTTTTTTGCTAAGTTACAACTCTTGCTCTTCTGAAACTTTATTGGATCGAGTTGTAATCTTAAATCCGATGGTGCTCTGATACTTTTGATGTGTTCCTCTGCATGCTTATTCCTCGTTATGTGTTAATACATGCATGCTGAATTACATCAGTCACCATATTTCATCATGCATTTCAAATTCTTCATATTATATGTCAAATGCGTGTATGAGTTACAAGATATAGGGGGAGATCTCCATGATTCAACTCTTCAAATGTGCAATGCCTCAAAAGCAAATTCCTCACTATGATCATATTCAGTGGGAGTTCTTCTATTTCTTGCTTTCTATTTCCTCTATATCAGTATTTACACTTCATATGTTTATCCTCGTTGAAAACTTAACCTATATTGTCATCAATCACCAAAAGGGGAGATTGTAAGTGCATCTAGTGCCCCTTAGTGATTTTGGTGTATTGAAGACTTATAGGTTAAGGGACTAATGTGTTTATGAGTGTACATGGTCTATAAGTCTATGAGGAGTTTGATATTTTACAGAGAAAGTCGACCCCTAAAAATGAAGTTCTTCGATCAATACTTTGACATTCTCAAGACTTTCAAGACTTTGAAAGTGAAGAAATTGGTGTTACCTTGAAGACTTGGTATTCATTTGAGGAACATGAAGCGTGAAGAATTTTGTTTTCGTAGTTTCGTTTTCTCTTTCTTGAGTCATAGGAAACACCGTACTGTTAAAGGGGGTCGAGGAAATACTAAGGAAAAATTTCCATGTGATGCTCAACTCAAAATCCTACGCCTACCAATCCCTTCGAGTGAAGCCTTTGGAAATCTCATACACTTCAATTAATTCTTTAGTGACAGAGACAAAGTTCTTCTGGCCGCTGAGGAATTTGTTCTGACTAAGGAGTTAGGAATTCGCCAGTGCAAATTGCCTACACAGTGAGGATCATGATAGCCCTGAGGAATTTGAGAGTCAAACTTCCGATCACGTCAGGTCACAAGGCTAGCGGTTCCAAAATATCGTATCTACCTAACGGTCATATCATTGAAGGGCATTTATGTCTTATCATGTCGGGCTGCTCCCTAGGCTATAAATAGCCGCCCCCTACAACCACTAGCTGGTTGGCTGCTCCGAGAGAACGTGACACTTGTCATTTGAGAGCAACCCATCCTCCGAGGACTTTGAGCGAAAATCATCGAGTAACCCAAACCCAAACACCTACAAACCCAAAGTGATTGAGCATCACTGAAGAGATTGATCCTGCGTGGATCCGACGATTGTTACCTTTGAAGACTGTGCTTCTTCCAGACGGTTAGGCGTCATGGTCTAGAGCATCCAAGAGGAATTGTGGATCGCCGAGTGAGCAAGTCTGTGAAGGTTTGGAAGTCGCCTGAAGACTTACCACGAGTGATTGGACGAGGTCTGTGTGACCTTAGTTCAAGGAGAATACGGTGAGGACTTGGTGTCCTGAGCTGCGTGCTCAGCGACTGGGTGTCCGGACTGTGTGTCCTCGAGTTTAAATACTCACCGCCCAACTAGACGTACAACTGAGACAGCAGTTGGAACTGGTCTACCAAATCATTGTCTTCACCAACCTGACTGGCTCTATTTCCTCAACTCTTTCATTTCCTCATTACTGTGTTGAGTGTTTGTTCATATATGTGTTTGAAGACTTTGACTGAAGACTTTCTCAATTTCCCCATTTCAATTTCTTCACTGTTTGTCTTCATCTTGTGTTATCCTGTGATTACGCTTTCTGTACTCTGTGATTGTCTTCATTTCATCATGATGACCATGCCCGCATTCTGTTATGCTTACTTCTAAGTACTTATTCCGCTGCAAGTATTTCTTCGCTTAGGAATTTCCTCACCAGCTAATTCCTTAGTGAAGAATTCATAAAAATCGCTTATTCACCCCACCTCTAGTCGATATAACGCACTTTCAGTAGGGGCAGCAAGGCACGTATTGTATTGTTGCCATCGAGGATAACGAGATGAGGTTTTTATAATATTGCATGAATTTATCCCTCTACATCATGTCATCTTGCTTACATGCGTTACTCTGTTTTCATTAACTTAATACTCTAGGTTCATGCTGGATAGCGGTCGATGAGTGGAGTAATAGTAGTAGATGCAGGCAGGAGTCGGTCTACTTGCTTCGGACGTGATGCCTATATACATGATCATACCTAGATACTCTCATAACTATGCTTAATTTTGTCAATTGCTCAACAATAATTCGTTCACCCACCGTAAAATACTTATGCTCTTGAGAGAAGCCACTAGTGAAATCTATGGCCCTCGGGTCTATTCTCATCATATTAATCTTCCCACGCCTATTATTGCTTTGCTTTATACTTTGCCTTTTATTTTACTTTGCATATTTATACCAAAAATACCAAAAATATTATTTATCATCTCTATCGCATCTCACTTTCGTAAGTGACCGTGAAGGGATTGACAACCCCTAATCGCGTTGGTTGCGTTGAGCTATTTGTTTTGTGTAGGTACGAGGGACTTGCATGTGGCCTCCTACTGGATTGATACCTTGGTTCTCAAAAACTGAGGGAAATACTTACGCTACTCTGCTGCATCATCCTGTCCTCTTCGGGAAAACCAACGCAAGCTCAAGACGTAGTAGCGGCGCCTGGCGAACCTCGCAGAATGCTGGTGGGTCCTTCTCCTCAATCCAGCACCACCGCCCTCGCCACTCCTCCGACCTTTCCTTCAGGGTGCCGTCCGGATATGTCTCTTTCTCCTGGGTCCTAGGGATCCAGGTGACGCAACCGGAAATGGCGCCCCCCTTTTGGATGCGAGGGAATAAATAGTGGCGGAAGAGCGCCATGTTGGGATGCACCCCGGTGAAACCCTCGCAGCACAAAAAGAGCCATACACGCCACGACATTTGGGGTAAAATCCAGAAGGTGGAAGCCATAGGTGTGCATGATGTCGCTGAAGAAATCAGAGAAGGGAGGGCAGAGGCCCCAAGAAAAGTAGTCGACGAAGAACGGGTACTGATTCGGGCCGGCTTCAGCGAAGGCGGACGAGATGACGCGCGTGGCCGGATGCCCCGTCATCTCGCTTCCCGTCTTGCAACCCCACGGGTGCTTGAAGTAGTCCCGAAGTTCGACCGTGTTGACCGTCGACGGGAAGTAGGCGTGCTGCCTCCGCCGCACTTCAACCCGCTTCTCCGGCTCCTTCTCCCTGGCTTCTTTGGCCACTCCCTTGCCTCTGCTGGTCTCGGGAGCGATGGCGGCTGCGGGAAGCGAGGAATGGAGGATGGCGAAGGCGCAGCAGCGGCGAGCGAAGGCAAGAGCTTGAGAAGAAGGAAGAAGGGGACGGTGGTTCCGAGATTGGGGAAAGCATGAAGGTCAAATGAGCAGCGTGCCCGCGGTGATTCCTTTTTATGGGGAAGGCGCGGGCTGCCTCTTTTCCCATTAACTGCGATGTGACGCATGCATGCCGGAACCGCCCCACGCATGACCCCCACGTCACACACGACCTTCCACGTCGATCGTTCAACGCGGGTCGTGGGGAAGCGCAGCGGACGAACAGTTACTGCGGTAAAAATCCGACCCACCTACCCACAAGACCATTCGGGCTGGCCAAACAACACGCCGCGCTTATGTGTGGCACAGACCCGGGGGCTCCTGTCGGTGTAGAAATGTAGGGGCTCTCCTTTTGACCCCTTTACTTGTGCACGGGCAATCAGAGCCACGTGCCACGGCCACACTTAGCAGGGCAGAGGAGGGAAGCCGGAGAGAAAACAAAGCGCAAGGCAAACAAAGCAACGCCAAGACCCTAAGCATAAAAGAGCAAGGGGGCAAGGTGGACTCCCCCGGCAAGACCCTTGCCTGGGCGGCCTCCATGGCCCCGGCAAGACCCTTGCCTGGGCGGCCTCCACGGTCCCGGCAAGGCGCTTGCCGGGGCAAATTGCCCGACGCTGGCAGAGCGAGCCACCCTTGAGCCTAAGGGTTCCAAATGTCACCAACAACTGCATTGCACCCAGGGCTCAGGAGGAACCTCTATGGTGGCATGCAGATCTTTGTCAAGATCATAGATACATGAGATCAGATGAAGGACCAGAAGACGACGATCCTCGGCGGGATTCTAGCCGAGGAAACCCACAAGACCCCGGGAAAGAGACTTGCCGGGGACGACCGCAGCGGCACGGCCAGACCCTTGTCGGGCCCCTCGGCAAGACCCTTGCCGAGGGCATCAGCAGGGCCACAGCCAGGCCCACACCAGCCAAGACTCCACCGCCGTTCCCAAGCAGCTGCTAGCTCAACCAGCTGGGCAGGCACCTGTGTGGCGACGGGCGGCCTCTACACCGACTCAGCAAGCACCTGCGTGGTGGCATGCAGATCTTCATGAAGGCTCCACCATCAAGGCCACCTCAAAGAGCCTGACCGCTTACATGGCACCAAGACGCTACCGGGTTTCAGCGCGTGTCGATGCGAGGCGAGGCGGCGACGGACGGGACGGGCCTCGTTCACGTCCCTGATAAAGCTAATGGACTCCTAAGTACCGCATTTAATGCGCTTTGTCTCAGAACGCCGGGGATAAGCTCACAGATCAGACCTTTCCACCTCCTGTAGCCACTATGGCGACCCCTTTCGCCTATAAAAGGAGGCCCGTGGCGACCATGAGAGGGATTTTGCTCTTTTGGGCAAGTTACACCCGGTAGCTAGCTCAAGAACACGAGAACACTCAATACATCCACCAAATCAGGACTAGGGTATTACGCATCTTCGCGGCCCGAACCTGGGTAAACGATCTATGTGCTTCCTGTCAGACCTGCTCTTCTCACAACCCCGCGCCCACCAACCATAGAAAGGATTCCAGTGATTCCATAGGTGTCGTTCCCACCGACAATATCATAGGCGGTTCCCAAACAAAAATAAAAGTTTATTCCTTTTCCCACCATACTTTCACTTTCCATGGCTAGCCGTATCCGCGGTTGCCCTCCATACCAACACTTTCCAAGGAATTTATTATTTGACAACATAAGGTAAATTCATTTTTTTTCATTTCGGGACTGGGCATCCCTAAAACCTTTGCCTTACTCTCGTGCAATGACAAGTGAATAAACACTCATCGTGAGAATAACACATCCAGCATGGAAAATATTAGGCACCCCTCACCGCTCCGTGAGCGAAACAAACACACAAAAGAGAAGTTTATTTTGAAAACTAGAGATGGCACATGCAAATTTGCTTAGAATGGAAAAATAATACCAAATAGGTAGATATAGTGGACTCATGTGGCAAAACTGGTTTAAAGGATTTTGGATGCACAAGTAGAGATCATACTTAGTGCAAAATGAAGGCTAGCAAAAGATTGGGAAGCGACCAACCAAGAATCGAATAATTTCATAAGCAAGCATTAAGCATAATTAACACCGAATAATGCACCACAAGTAGGATATAATTGAATTGCATGACTATTGACTTTCGTGCTTGCATTGGGAATCACAAACCTTAACACCAATATTCTTACTAAAGCATAATTACTCATCAACACAACTCTCTTATCACATCATCATATCTCAAAACTATTACTAAGAATCAAGTTTATTTTGTCCAATGATCTTCATGAAAGTTTTTATCATATCCTTCTTGGATATCTATCACTTTGGGACTAATTTTCATGTGTTGCTTTTCATAAGCTCAAACAAATATAAGTGAAGAGCATGAGCATACAATTTTTCTTTCTCCCAAAATAATTTAAGTGAAGCAAGAGAGAATTTCTTGAAAATTTTACTAACTCTCAAATAAATCTAAGTAAAGGAAGAGAGCATTTCTTAAAAAATAACTAGAGACACCACGCTCAAAAAGATATAAGTGAAGCACTAGAGCAAGTCCATAGCTCATAAAAGATTCAAGTGAAGCATAGAGAGCAATTCTAACAAGTCATGACATAATTTTGGCTCTCTCAAATAGGTGTGTCCAGCAAGGGATCAAGAATAAAACACAAAATAAAACAAGCAAAGACTCATATCATACAAGACACTCCAAGCAAAGCACATATTATGTGACGAATAAAAATATAGCTTCGAGTAAAATACCGATGGTCATTAGAAGAAAGAGGGGATGCCACTCGGGGGCATCCCCAAGCTTAGTTGGTTGCTCATTTTTCGATAATAGCTTGGGATGCCGGGGCATCCCCAATCTTAGGCTCTCCTATACTTCATTCATCCATCGTAAGATAACCCAAAACTTGAAAACTTCAATCACACAAAACTCAACAAAACCTCCGTGAGATCCGTTAGTATAAGAAAGCAAACGACTACTATAAGTATTGTATCAAACGAATTCATATTTTGTTTTTGCATTATATCTATTGTATTCCAACTTTTCTATGGCAAAAACTCATCAAAGAAAACTATAGAGCCATCAAAATAAGCACACAACACAAAGAAAATAGAATCTGTCAAAACAGAACAGTCTGTAGCAATCTGAGTATTTCGAATACTTCTGTACCTCCAAAATTCTGAAACATTAGGACGACTAGAGTAATTTGTATATTAATCTTATGCAAAAAGAATCAGGGCAAAATAAATTTTCTGTGATATATGAAAATTATTTTCGTGAGTGCATAATTTATTTTTTTCAGCAAGATAAAACAACTATCACCCAAGAATATCCTAAAGGCTTTACTTGGCACAAACACTAATTAAAACACACAAAAAATCCATAATAGTAGCATAATTCTGCAAACACTCAAGAACAGAAAGCAAAAAAGAAAAAATAAATTTTATTCATTGGGTTGCCTCCCAACAAGCGCTATAGTTTTACGCCCTTAGCTAGGCATAAAGCAAGGATCTAAGTTTTGTCATCTTTGTCCAACTCTTCAATCAAATACTTAGAATCCTTCAAAGATTTAGCATAAAGATCTTTAATACCAATACTCCTAGGAATAAAATTAAGGAATTCATTCTGGCAGAAAGGATCTCTTATCAATTCAACAAAATCCGGGTGAATACTAATCATCTTAAGATCTTTTTTATTACTATTACTAGAATTTGCACCCTTGTTCTTGGTAACTTGAGTAACTTTGCCAATCTTTATGGAGTTTTTCCATAGTTTTAGCGGAAGCAAAAGCCGTGCTTAGATTACTAAAGATTTCTTCTAGTTTATCAATCCGAGATGGGCTTTCTTCTATTCTTTCATGGATTACGGTACCCTTTTATTTTAACAACTTAAAATGTCTCCCGCTTTTGACCCAATCTTGGTGGCAAAATTATGCATCTTTTTATCTATAATTTCCATATGATCTTCGGTGAGCATTTTCTTTTCAATGGCATCTAGTCTTTCCATAACATGCTCAAGAGTCAAAGTTGTTTCATTAATCATAAGAGGTGGTGAGCCCACTAAATTTCCGATGGCATTAAAAGCATCAAGAGACGGAAACATCAAGAAATTTCCACCGGTAATCATATCAAGGACGAATTTGTACCAAGTGGTGATGCCAACATAAAAGCAGCGAAGAAGAATGATGGTAGATTGCTTACGGATAGATCTATTATGAGCATTGCAAATTCTATACCAAGCATCTTTTAACTTTTCTCCTCCCCTTTGTTTAAAGTTGAGAACCTCGTTCTCAGGGGTGCAAGCAATAGAGGAAGAAATATCCATGAAGGCAAACAAGGTTGCACACAAAAACAGATCCGGCAAGAAAACGGTGAACGGAAAAAGGGAGGCGAATAAAACGACAAATTTTTGAGAAGTGGGGGAGAGGAAAACGAGAGGCAAATGAAAAATAATGTAAATTGTGAGGAGATGAGATTTGTGATTAGGAACCTAGTATATGTTGAATATCCACCCGGGCAACAGCGCCAGAAAGTCCTTTTGATGTCTCTTGAAGCTACGTCAGTATTTCCCCAAAGAGGAAGGGATGATGCGGCACAACGGCGGTA
Source organism: Aegilops bicornis (assembly GCA_021605145.1). Lineage (NCBI taxonomy): Eukaryota > Viridiplantae > Streptophyta > Magnoliopsida > Poales > Poaceae > Aegilops > Aegilops bicornis. Next base: position 596,343,469 of record CM038672.1, read on the forward strand.
GGTATTTCCCTCAGAAATGAAACCAAGGTTATCGAACCAGTAGGAGAACCAAGAAACACAATGTAAACAACCCCTGCACACAGATAACAAATCCTTGCAACCCGACATGTAAAAGGGGTTGTCAATCCCTTTCGGGTAGCGGCGGCCCAAGATGGGCAAACGGACGTGAGGAAATTGTAGTAGATTGATAGATCGAACGCCAAACAAAATAAATAAGATTAAATTGCAGCAAGGTATTTTTGTATTTTTAGTTTAATAGATCTGAAAATAAATGCAAAGGAAAAGTAGATCGCAAAGGCAAATATATGAGAAAGAGACCCGGGGCCGTAGGTTTCACTAGTGGCTTCTCTCGAGAAAAATAGCAAACGGTGGGTAAACAAATTACTGTTGGGTGATTGATAGAACTTCAAATAATCATGACGATATCCAGGCAATGATCATTAAATAGGCATCACGTCCAAGATTAGTAAACCGACTCCTGCCTGCATCTACTACTATTACTCCACACATCGACCGCTATCCAACATGCATCTAGTGTATTAAGTTCATGAAAAGACGGAGTAATGCAATAAGAACGATGACATGATGTAGACAAGATCTATCTATGTAGAGATAGACCCCATTGTTTTTTCCTTAGTAGCAACTATACATATGTGTCGGTTCCCCTTCTGTCACTGGGATCAAGCACCGTAAGATCGAACCCACTACAAAGCACCTCTTCCCATTGCAAGATAAATAGACCAAGTTGGCCAAAAAAACCAAATATCAGAGAAGAAATACGAGGCTATAAGCAATCATGCATATAAGAGATCAAAGAAACTAAAATAACTTTCATGGATATAAAAGATATAACTCATCATAAACTCAAAGTTCATTAGAAACCAACACACACACGACAAAAGAGTTACATCATATGGATCTCCAAGAGACCATTATACTGAGAATTCAGTGAGAGAGAGGAAGCCATCTAGCTACTAACTACGGACCCGAAGGTCTACAAAGAACTAATCACGCATCATCGGAGAGGCACCAATGGAGGTGGTGGACCCCATCTAAGGTGGTGTCTATATTGGATCTGGTGGTTCTGGACTCTGCGACGGCTGGATCACTATTTCGTCGACTCCCCTAGGTGTCGGTGTACTAGAGTAGGGGTACCCTAGTATCCCGAACTCGTGCACGGGCAGTTGCAGCACCCCGAGGCAAGGCTTACCTGGTCACCGCCAAGATCCTCCGTGGTTCCTTTGGAGCCATTCAAGAACAAAGTATTTAATCAAGAAGACAAGGCCCCGGCAAGAGGAGCTTGCCGGGAAGGCCACTCAAGGCTTGCAGAAGACAAGTCCCGGCAAGAGGAGCTTGCCGAAGGCCTCGAGAGCGACAAGCCTCCAGACGCGACAAGGATTCAGCCGCGGCAAGGCACTTGCCGCGGCAGGCAACCTCTCTTCATCTCCGCTCCAGCTCATTCACTAACGTGTCGCCATGGGACCATTCCATGCGCGCGTGTCAAGAGGCTGTGCAGCCAGTGGGGAGCAGCGATAAGCGGCGCTGACAAGCTTGCCATCATGGCGAGCGATGGCGCTCCTGACGGTCCCTGTTGCACTGTTTGTTGGGTTCTACGATAGGGTGCGTCGACTACAAATTTAAAAATTCCTATGCGCAGAACATCCAGGAACATGCTACGGGAGATGGATCACAGTTCGTTACCACTAGACGCGCAGTGCCGTGCAGCGGAAGAAGAGTTGGGGCAGCGCGTCTGCGTGGATCTCCTCCTCGTTCGATCTCCCTCGAGCGGCCGGTTGTCCGATCCCACGTACGAGTTCGCCGGAGCGGTGCAAGTGCACCGCCTCTAACGGTATCCGCGCGTGCGGGAGGAACGTCGTGCGGCGGACTGCTAGGTCCGATCACACAGTCGGCGGTGAGTGGAGGTGGCTATTCGCAACACATGCAAACCCTAGTCGCAGCGCCGAAGCGATCAACTGCCTGAGTGTGCTGCACCTCCACTTTATATAGGCGTCCGTCATGGGCTCAACACTTGGGCCTCGTGACGGACCCTAAAGCCCAAAGTCTATTCGGTCACGTTCCTAGTCCAGTTCGGATCACATCCGACCAAAGGTCCTACTTAATCGACCTCATAGGTTCCTTCCCTTAAGCGCCGCGACCCCTTAGGTTCAAGTCGGCTTGGTCACGATTCGGATCACCTCCGACCTGTACGGTTGGTAGCGGCCTCTAGCAAGGCGTGCCGACCACCAAGCGAGCGATGAAGCTGGTTAGGCGAACCTGCATAACGTGTCACACTTCTGTTCCCTTTGCCAAGACGATATATGTTGTCGGGCTCAAGGCGAAGACCATCATCCTTGTGCTAACCCGACCTCTTTCTCGTTCGGTAATACCGACCACAATCCGGATTATCTCATAATCCTTGTCGCATGGCCATGCTATTCCCGGTCAGATCACACGAGGGGCCCAGAGTATATCTCTCCTGATCGGATGGGCAAATCCCATCTTGCTCGACCGTGTCTCGCAGCATGGGACTGGACAAACCCGAAACCTACCTTTGTAACTACCGATCCACGGAGTAGCATTTGGTAGGCCCAAAGCAAGTCTTTCACCATCCAGAGTACATGTGTCACTCAGGTCTTAGGACATAGAACGTATGTTGTACTAGAGACTCACAGATGACATATCGCCAAGGCCTCATAGTTGGGTCTGTCCGACTCGCATCAGATCTCGACTCGGATCCGACTATGTCGAATCCGACCAGACCTTTCCAAGTCCATATTATCCGTTAGCATCCAATGCTCCATGGCTAGTGAGACCAAGCCATCGACCGTGTCATATGCCGGTCTAGTCGGCTGCGGCCCACACAGCCCTTTTGACTAGGGACCTTTTAGGACAGTCATCATACAATGCATAGTCCCACAAACAAGTCACATACTTGCCGATACACATCATTGATAATGTCCAAGGACTATCTTTATTCATAAACACATAGGAAATATCATCATACATGATTGCCTCTAGGGCATATCTCCAACATCATTTAGGCGACTGGACGGGCATTTAATGCTTTTGTCCCTTGCCGCCGTGGTTAGGTAGAGTACATCGTACCTTAATCGTACAAGTAGGTGTACCAACTACTGTTTTTCCATTTATACCCTCACCTACGTTGCCACCTGTGGGAGACCCCTTGAGCATATAAAAGGAGGCCCATGCGCAACGTAGAGGGGGTTCGATTCCAACGTAACCAGAGAACACTCATGCTAGGTCTTGTAGCTCTCATCGCTCCCTAGCAAGAACACAATACAAATCAGACAAGCAGCAGTAGGAGTATTATCTCTCCGGAGAGCTCCGAGTTGGGTAAACTGCTCGTGTGCCTCGCCTCGATCCGCTCTTCAGGCGATCTCTGCCCCCTCCGAACCAAAAGGGACTCGGTTCGCCGGGCCCCATAGGTGTTCGTGGGTCCGATCAGCCTCCCCGACATCTTTGGCGCGCCAGGTAGGGGGCGTCGAGGCTGTGTGAACCTGATCCGGCGTTCACACGAGCATCATCTTCATCATCTTCAACATCTTCATCAACATGCCACCGAAGAAGAAGGCTTCGGCGGCAGTGGAACCGTCCGCGTCGAACCCACCATCACCGGAGCGAACGGGTGGTGGAGCAGACGCTGGCGGAAGAACGGGCACCGGCGAAGGAGTTCGTGACGCTGCCAAGTCCAAGGACAAGGCCGCGCAGACCTCGGCGTCCGTACATGTACCGCGCCCGTCTCAGGAGGCGCGGGACCAACAGCGTCATGGCGTTCACAATGCCATACGCTCCTTGGACCGAGATCGAGCCGAGGATCTCGGGACGTTCAAGACCAAGATGCGCGCCAACATGCTGGCGCGAGCGAGGCACGGTCGCTCGGACGGGATACTGCTCCTTCTAACATAGATAGAAGTCCGAGCATATCCCGCTCCTCGCGCCGTTCGCCACTGCCACCCACTACTCCAGCAGAAGCTCTGGCGAGAGCTCAACTGCTCCTCGACTACCCTCCAACAGCCGACAAGGTCGACGAGTGGAGGGCCACCATCCAGAGTCTCATCGGCTTTGCCAACGGTGACGCTCCGCGGCAACCAACTACCTCATTGCCGCCGCAAGATGACAAGGCATGAGCCGGTGGTGACGAGACTTGTGGAGGTGCAACCACCATGCACTCTCCGCCCCGAAGGCCAAGATCGCCGACTCGCCGGATCCACCTCGACAGTGACTCCATCGCGTCATCGAATCCACGAGCTCGCCGCGATCAGCGCCAAGTGCAACATGAACGACAACAAGAAGACGCTCGAACTCGCATCGAGCGCCAAAGAGAAGCGCGGCGTCAGTCAGACCAGCGCGCTGGGCCTTCTGTCGATATGCATGCGCCAGGGGAACCAGGCGACTTGCCGTACGCGGTAGGTTGCCCTGTGTTCACTCGTGAGCTGCGGCAAGTCCAGTGGCCCAGCAAGAAGAATTTCAAGCCAGACGTGCCAGAGAAGTACGATGGCAGGACGCATCCGTCGGAGTTCCTCAGCATCTACACCATCGCGGTGCAAGCTGCGGGCGGACGAGACGACAAGATCCTCGCCAACTACTTCCCGCTGGTACTCAAGCCCAACGTCAGGTCCTGGCTCATGCACTTGCCGGACAACTCCATATCCTCTTGGGCAGATCTATGCCATCAGTTTGTTGGCGCCTTCACGGGCGGCCACAAGCCTCATGGCCAGGAAAGTGACCTTCATCTGCTCGCCCAGAAGGAAGGAGAGTCCCTGCGCAAGTTCATTCAGAGATTCAGCCGTGTGCACTACAACATCCCAGATGTCCACCCTGCTGCGGTGATCAGCGCGTTTCATCAGAACGTGCGGAACCGCAGGATGAGGAGGAGATGGCGATGTGCAAAGTCAAGGACGTCGATGAGCTGTATGCCTTGGCCGACAAGTGTGCACGTGTTGAGGAAGGGAGGAGACTCCAGGAGAAAATGCGAAGCGAGGATCTCGACAAGGAGGAAACCGCTCCGGCAAAGAAGAGCCGGCGGCGGGGCAACAGGAAAAAGAAAGGCAAAGAAGTGCTAGCTGTTGAGCAGTCCGGCAACGGAGGTGGCGACAAGAACGCCAAGGTTGGTGGCTCCGGCAAGGAGGTTGTCGCTGGCACCAACCACCAGCCTGTGGCGGCCGCCGACAAGCAGGACGGCTCCGGCAAGCAGTACTGCAAGATCCACCGCACCAAGGGCCATGACCTCCAGAGCTGCAAGAAGGTCGAGCAGCTTGTTGAACAACAGAAGGCTGAGTACGAGCGGGCGCGACAAGGAGAAGGCCCTGTGAAGGTGTCCGGGAGTTAGCAAGAAGCGACCCGGCCGGGGAGGACGCCGCGGCAAGGCCAAGCAGCGGCAAGGAGATCGACCTCCCCGCGGCCGTGACAAGGATGAAGATGATGACGACGATGAAGACATGGAAGATGACGAGGTCGACGAGCAGGAGTTTCAGAAAGCCACGGAGGTCCTCTGCGTTGACGGAGGTGCTTCCCTGCATACTTCCCACCGCCAACTCAAGCAGTGGATGCGGGAAGTTAATGCAGCTGAACCATCCGTAGAGTCACGCAGGCCTCTGAAGTGGTCCAGACGCCTATCATCTTTGATATTGAGGACCACCCTGATCGCATAATCAAGCGGTCGGGTGCTTGCCGATGTTGGTCTCACCAACTATCCGCAACCTCAAGGTCACCAAGATGCTAGTTGACGGCGGGGCCGGCGAACCTGATCTCCTCCGCGGTGCTCCGGAAGCTTCGGATCCTCGACAATGAGCTCAAGAGATTGGCACATTCCAAGGAATCAATCCGGGCAGGAGCAAGCCGAAAGGGAAGATCACGTTGCCGGTAACATTTGGCAGCGAGCTGAACTTTAGGACTGAGAGGGTCACATTCAACGTTGCTGATTTCCCATTGCCTTACAATGGGATACTTGGTCGTCCAGCACTCGCCAAGTTCATGGCAGCCTCTCATTATGCATACAACTTACTCAAGATGCCAGGCCCGATAAGCATCATCTCTGTCCATGGCGACAAGAAGGATGCTCTTATCTCATGCCGAGAAGATCTACCGATGCAGCGGCCGCGACAGATTGCAAGCGACTTGCCGCTGAAGCTCCCGGGGGCAAGAAGAAGACCAAGTCCGGCAAGAGCTCTGATGCCCACTCCGGCAAGCGCACCTCTTCGGAGTGCTGCGCTACCGTCGAGGACGCACCATCGAGCTCCACCGGCAAGTACAAGAAGACGATGGCAGCTCCGCCAAAGACCAAGAAGGTGCCCGCCAAGGAGGACGGCACTGGTGGTACCTTCACCATCAGCGCCTCTCTCAACCCCAAATAGGAAGGCGCGCTCGTTGCTTTCCTGCGGGCGAACGTTGACGTGTTTGCATGGCAACCGTCTGACATCCCCGGTGTTCCTAGGAAAGTAATTGAGCACCGTCTTGCCGTTTGTCCTCATGCGCGGCCCGTCAAGCAGAAAGTCAGGAAGCAAGCAGTGGAGCGCCAAGCATTCATCGCAGAAGAGATCAAGAAATTGGAAGCAGCAGGCCTTGTCAGAGGAGTGCTCCATCCTACGTGGTTGGCCAATCCTGTAGTTGTGCGCAAGGCAAATGGGAAATGGAGACTTTGTATTGACTTCACGGATGTTAATAAAGCTTGTCCAAAAGACCCGTTTCCCTTGCCGCGCATCGACTGCATTGTTGACTCCACGATCGGATGTGATTTGCTTTCATTTCTTGATGCATACTCGAGGATATCATCAGATCTTCATGGCGTAAGAAGATGAGGAGAAAACCGCACTCATTACTGCATGTGGCACATAATGTTTCATACGGATGCCTTTCGGTTTGAAGAATGCTGGTTCAACGTTTGCAAGAGTAGTCCATGACGCTTTTGAGCCGCAAATGCACAGAAATGTAGAAGCCTACATGGATGACATAGTGGTCAAGAGCAAGGACAAAGCAACTATGATTCCAGATTTGGACGAGACCTTTGCAAATCTCTGCAAGATCAACCTCAAGCTCAACCCCGAGAAGTGCGTGTTTGGAGTCCCTTCCGGCAAGCTTCTCGGGTTCTTCGTGTCTCAGCGGGGAATTGAAGCCAATCCCGACAAGATCAAGGCCATCGAGCAGATTGAAGCACCAAAGCGCGTCAAGGATGTACGAAGACTTGCCGGTTGCGTGGCTGCTCTCAGCCGGTTTATCTCTAGATCTGCTGAGCGCACCCTGCCATTTTTCAAGATTTTGAAAAAGGCAGGTCCAATGAAATGGACTCCCGAGGCGGAGGCTGCGCTGCAGGACTTGAAGAGGTACCTGTCCTCCACTCCAATACTTGTCGCACCTAAGCCACAAGAGAAGTTGCTGCTATATATAGCGGCAACCAATCAAGTGGTTAGTGTTGCGTTAGTAGCGGAGAGGGAGGCGTATCGATGAAGCCGACAACCATGGCGTATACATCCAAAGAACAAGCAAGGCACTTCACCGACAAGATCTGGTCCCGACAAGGACGGATCTGCGCAGGCATGCGAGAAGATGCAGAAAAGGATGGTGCAGCGCCCAGTTTACTTTGTCAGTTCCCTCCTGCAGGGGGCTAGGTCAAGGTACTCTGGTGTGCAGAAATTGCTTTTCGGCCTAATCATGGCCTCGAGAAAGCTGCGCCATTACTTCCAAGCACATGAGATAACAGTTGTCACTCGCTTTCCGCTGAAGAGGATACTGCAAAATCCAGAGGCGACAGGCAGGATTGTCGAGTGGGCACTGGAACTGTCAAGCTTTGGCCTCAAGTTTGAGAGCACATCAACTATCCAAAGCAGAGCATTGGCAGAGTTCATAGCGGAATGGACCCTAACGCAAGATGAAGAAATTCCAGAGACGAGCATCCCCGTCAAAGAAGCAAGCAAAGATTGGCTGATGTAATTTGATGGTGCCTTCTCGCTGCAAGGCGCCGGTGCTGGCGTGCTGCTTATAGCACCCACCGGAGAGCACCTCAAGTACATAGTCCAAATGCATTTTCGCAAGGAGCAAGCAACAAACAATATAGCAGAGTACGAAGGTTTGCTTGCCGGTCTCGAGATTGCGATGAGACCTTGGGATTAAGAAGCTTATTGTCGAGGCGATTGGCAGCTTGTCGTCCGCCAAGTGAACAAAGATTATCGAGTCCATTGATGGAAGCCTCACGTTGATGAAGTGAGAAAGCTAGAAGAACACTTTGACGGCCTACAAATGGAACATGTTCCAAGAGCTCGAATGATATTGCCGATGGCTTCGTCAAAGTCGCTGCACTTAAGTTGCTCTGTGGAACCAGGAATCTTCGTGCTCAAGCTAACTCAACCAACCGTAACACCATCAACTGGATGTAACAGAAGAGGAAGTTGATTTACGGTGACTATTTTCCTACAGTAGCTTCCGAAGCCGCCACCAAAAGGTCCCCAAGATCGACACCAGCAGAGCTGAGGGGCGATCTGCTCCGACAAGCCCTGTGGTTTGTTTCGTTGAAGCGAGACGCTCCCGACAAGTTTTGCTCGGCAAGCTTGCCGGAGAATGTCAAGCTCCGGTGAGCCGCGAGTTCTTGCCGTGGAAGCCGATGTTCCCGCAGCAGCAGATGTGCCTTTAGTCCTTGTTGTCGAGCCGCAAGCTCCAAAGATGGGCACAAAGAGATTGTCCATTTCCTTGAGACAGAGAACTTCCCAAGAGCAAGAAGAAGCTGAAAAGAGTAGCCCGGCGGTCAAGTATGTACCAGTTTGTCGACGACACCTGCATGTAAGAAGACTCAACGGTGTGAAATTGAAGTGTATTTGCCGAAGATGGACAAAAAGCTGTTGGCGAGAGATACATGGAGGCATATGTGGTCACCACATTGGCGCCAGAGCACTTGCCGCAAAGCGTTCCTAAGAAGGTTTCTTTTTGGCCGACAGCCTCCGTGATGCAATCGCACAAGTAACCAAGTGTGAAGCGTGCGGTTCCATTCCAAACAGATACACCAGCCAGCTCAAGCTCTCCGGACGATCCCTTTATCCTGGCCATTTTCGATCCTGGGGCTCGACATCCTCGGCCCCTTCCCCGAAGTTGTCGGGGCTTTGAGTACTTGTACGTTGCCATCGACAAGTTCACAAAGTGGCCGGAAGTGGAAGCAGTGAGGAAGGTGACAAGACAGCTTAGCAGTCAAGTTCTTCAGTCGATTGTTTGCCGCTTCGAATCCCTAACAGGATCATCACCGACAACGGCACACAATTCTGGTCGCACCTTCATGCAAGATCGTCCAAGATCTTGGCGCCAAGGTTCCGCTTTTGCTTCATTGCTCATCCGAGAAGCAACGGTCAAGCGAGAGGGCAAATCTTTGAAGTGCTGCGGGCTCAAGACCAGGACTTTTGACAAAGCTGCACAAGTGCGGAAGAAAGCTGGATTGAGGAGCTGCCGGTGGTTCTTTGGTCGATCAGACGACGCCAAATCGAGCCATCGGCCAAACACCTTTCGCTCTAGTCTATGGAGCAGAGGCAGTTCTCCCCACGGAACTCGTGATACGGATCGCCTCGAGTGCTCGCTTATGATGAGCTTGAGCAAGAGCAGCTGCGACAAGACGACGCTGCTCCTTGAGGAGGACCGTCTTCGGGCGGCTGACGAGCTGCTCGTTACCGGCCAAGCTTTGCGTCGCTACCATAGCCGCAAAGTTAGTGCCGAAGCCTCGAGCAAGGCGACCTTGTTCTTGATGCGTCCAGTCCGCCAAGAATTCAAACAAGTTGACGCCTTGAAGTGGGAAGGCCCTTATCGGGTGAAACGAGTCACTAGGCTCAAGCGCTGTCCGCTTTGAGACCGAAGATGGCATTCCGGTGAGCAACTCCTGGAACATTGAGCATCTTCGTAAGTTTTACTCAGAGCGGTTGCGGAACCTGTTCCGGCAACCACCTTTTGTACAAGTCGTGCCGATGTTGCATGTAATCCTTTGTACAAAGCCGGGCGCAGATCCCGTGCATAAGTAAAGCTCATGTGTTGCGCACAACTTGTCAAATTCATGCTTTCATCATTTTATTGCATGTTTGGCTAACACTTTGTGCATCACCCACACCCGGTAAGCAATATCGAGCCGCTGGGCTCCATAACTTTATTTTCCCTTCTTTCTCTTTTCTCAAAGAAAGGAAGGTTCCCTCGCGCACAAGTTAACCAGGGGGGAGGAGAAGATAATACTATGGACCAAGCATTGCTCGAGGAAGTTTCATATATCGGGAAGCAAACGACAGAAAAGCTAAGTTGCCCAAGTTTGAGCAATCAGTTCTTAAATTTTTAAGTTATCTTCCTCGAACGATAGTACTTTGTATGGAAAACCTATGCGCAGAGGAACCAACTTCATGACTAGTCGCGCCCTTACTTTGTTTCGAGTCCGCTCAACAACTTAAGTGAGCTGCAGCTAGTCGCGACAAGGTTGCTTGTCGGAGGCGGCATCGCCAGCAGGCTTCTGACGTTCCGCACTCAGCGCTCGCGGCAAAGGTGCTCAGACCGACAAGTTCCCTAAAAGCGCAGGGAAAAACGACATAAAGGAAGGAATCAAGTAAAGGAAATAACATTGCAATCATCGCCTAAGATAGAGTTATATTACAAAATAACTTGTCGCGGATCTAATAAATTGTTCTAAACATGATCAGCAGCGACAAGGGAAAGATAAAATTGGCGGCCTAGTCTACGCGGTCGCAATCAACCCGCTTGATCTTGCCCACCTTGTCCACAATGGGTGCGACAAGGGCTTTGAGCGCCTCCACATCGGCATCTGGCGGCCAAGATCTGAGGACGCCGTTGAGGTTGAAGCCTGGATTGCGGAAGGCCACCTTCATCAACACCTTCTGGAGGGCTCCTGCACAGATCCGGGCGCGATTCCTCGGCCAGCTGCTTTGGGATCTCTTCCCGGAGTCAGCTGGAGACCCGTCACCACACCCTTGAAGAATAAGCTAAGCTTGGCGCTGGGTTGGAGGTGCTCCGGAGGAGTATCCAAGATCCACCATCCCAGCTCCATCAACTCGTTGTGGATGTCGGCGGCAAGATCCACGAGACCTTCGGTCCAAGGCTCCACACTCTCCTCAAGCGCTCCTGGTGGCGGCATGACATTCGCCAAAGAGCTCCTCGTTGGCCTTGATCTTCTCCAATAGGCCCACCTCCCGCTCCTTGGCGCCGTCCAGTGTCTGCGTCCAGTGGTCAGCTTCACCAAGATCTGCCTTGGAATCCTTGGCGGCGTCGAGCTCCTTGCTCCTATCGGCGAGACGGCCCTGCAGCTCGCCAAGAGTATAGGCGTCCTTCTCGCGCTCGTGCTTGAGTGCAGCAAGCTCCTCGCCGCTCTTCTGGAGACTGGCCTCCAGCTACGTCACCTTCGCCTCCAACTCTTTCTTGGCGGCCTCGGCGGCTGCGGTAGCATCCTTCGCTTCCTTAAGAGCCCCGCTTGTGACTCCTCGCCGACAAGCTCTTCCTCGTGGCTGTCCAGGTTGACCTTCCACTGCGCCACCGCTTTCCTGCGCGGACAGCTTCTCGGCGGCAAGCCGCTGCTCCTCCTCTGCTGCGGCCTTCTCGAGGATGAAGGCCCTGCGCTCCTCGGCGAGTTGCTCCCGCTCCTCCGCCAAGGACCGGAGAGCTTCCTGGTTGCGGCCCCGGAGCTCCTCCGCGTGCTTCTCCATGTCTTCTCCCGCCCTCGCGACAAGTGCTTCCCAGGAGTCCAACTTGGCTTGTCGGGCGCGGTAGAGCGACAGCTTCTTCAAAGAATCGCTCCTCCTCGGACTCGCAGCTTGCTGCTTGGCGCGTCCACCAGCGTCGACCCTAAGCGAGGCGAGCAGCTCTCCGTCAAGGTCTCTCCTTCGACCGGCGCCTGGAGCTCGACTCCCATGGGAGCTTGATGAAGACACCTTCGCTGCCTTCAAGTAGGCGCCGGGCTGGGGCTCTTGAACTGGCCCGGCCAGCGGCGGGGGATCGGGTCGGTGTAGCGCCTGGCGCTCCTGCGGCCTCGGGGCCGTCGGTCACGATCGCTGCACCCTCGCCACGGCTTGGCGGCAGCCTCGGTGGCCTCTTCGCCCGGCAGGCTCGTCTGCCGGCTCCTTCTTCCACGGCGGGCCGTTAGTGTTGCTGCTGCCCTCCTTGCCGGGCGAGCCTGGTCTCCATCGGCTCTGTGGCGGACAAAGAAAGAACAGTCAAGCAAATGTTCAAATAGAAGAAAACAAGCCCAAGGGAAATTTTCGCGCAAGAGGATTACCTGCAATGGGATCTGCAGCCATGGTCTCGACCACTGGAGGATCACTGGTGCTGTCCCTTGCCGGAGTAGTCTCCCTTGCCGGGGGGCGCTCCCTTGCCGGGGAATCCTCCCTTGGCGGCGTAGTCGAAGCAGATAGAATTTCAGGGGCGGCTTCCGGGCCTTCCTGATGAGGCTGCTCTGCTCCTACACGAACCAACAGTCAGATATCAATGAAGAAGGAGCACCCATGCACACCTAACAGTAAGGAGAAAACCGCATACTTACTCTGGGGGCTGTGCTGGGAGCTGCTCTGAGGAAGGGTTGCCGGGTCCGGCAAGGGGGTCTCATACGCGCCTCCTGTTGCCAAGGGGGTCTCATACGACGACCACCTGGGTCTTGGCTCTCTTCGACGCTCTCTGGGCCAGCGTCCTGAAATGGAAAGAGTTCAGAACGAAGCAAATCAGATTCAAGATGAAGCAATAAAATTGAAGAAATACAAGCACAATATTGAAGCTTACTCTTCTTCCTCGTCGGAGCTTAGTGCGGAGAGATCAAACTCCGGCTCGCCTCCAGTGCGACGAGGCGGGGGAGTGGGCTCTCTTGGCCGCTTGGCGGAGGCGTCGGCGGTGGCCTGGGAGGATCCCGCCCCAGTTGTCGCAGTGTGGGTGCTCCAGCGGCAACATCGCTTTGCCATGAGAGCGCGTCGCCGGCCGCTGGCTATGGGCCCGTCTGCCGCCCGTCTCGTCTCCGGCCTTGCGGAGGCGCTTCTTTAGCGGCAGGGGCTCCGTTTGCGGCAAGCTGCTGGATAGTGGGGAAGAAGCGCCCTCGGCTGGTTCGCTCGACTCGGCCTCGGGTTCGGCAAGCTCTTCCTCACCGGCGAACTCCCTTCGCTCGGCAAGGCTTGCCGCCTCTGCTGCATCTGCCTCCTCCACGGTGTACCCGAAGACGCCAGCGGCAGCAGCTGCTGCCGCCTCCTCCAACCTTGTGGCAATGCGCACCATCTCTTCGTCGGTGGTGTCGCGGGTGAGCTTCTTCTGCTCGTCGGGGCGGATCGGCACTTCTTCCAAGCTGTCGAAGAACTGCCGCACGATGTCGTCGGAAGGCTCTTGCCAGGTTGGGACGATCCCATGAGAATCGCACAACGGCATCATGGCACGGATGCGGTCGAGCGAAGAGTTGTTGCACAATGGGACAACCCCCCTCGGCAACCTAAACCACTCGGGGTGATCGGGGTCATTCTTGAACAGCTCTAGCAGCATCGCATCCAACTCCAAGATAGTGAAATTCCAATTGAGGCCCGGGTGCAACCTCATGATGTCCGCTGCGTTTTGGAACTCCCAAGCAGGTCTCCTCCTCTCCTGCAAGGGAGCGATGCGGTGGCGAAGGAAATCTGCGCCAACTGCGCCTACGGTGAGTCCGGCAAGCCTGAGGCGCAAAATCCGGGTCACAGCTATCTTCAACCTAGCATCCTCCGGCGCCAAGTTGCTCCAATCGTTGCACAAGACTATTGGGGTTTGGCGCAGGGCGGTGAAGGGCTGCGGGTTCTCCTCAACGATCCAACACCAGTTGGCTCTCCACTCCTCCCACTTGCTACGGAACTCCCCTTCCAGATAGGCCTCTTTCTTGCCGACCCTGGAGACCCAAGCAATCCCTCCGGCAAGTGGCTCCCCTCTCTCAACGCGGGGCATGAAGAAGTGGCGGAAGAGGGCTACGTTTGGGTGGATCTCGACAAAGTTTTCGCAAGGTGCGAAAACTGCCATGGTCAAGACGGCGTTGGGGGTGAAATCAAGGGGCGGCACCCGTGAGGTGTTCATAATATCGCAGAAGAATTAGAAAAGGCGGGCAGAGCCCGCAATAGAAGAAAAGCGCAAAGAAAGGGTACCCAGTTGGGGCTAGTTCTGAAGCGGTGGCGGGGAGTACCTTCGTGCGCGGATGCGCACGCGTCTCCGTCGACCAGAAGAGGTAGAATCCCTCCCTCAGCTCCTTTGCGTCGAGCTGGGGGGAGAAGATGGCCCACTCTTTTCGCAGCGCCGCGAGCCGCTGCGCCTCGTCCGACTTCACGCCTTTCCCCTTGTCGGCTTTCGGAGCCATGGCGGAGGCGGTGGAGGAGACCGACGGTGTTGATGGCGCTGTGGCGAAAGGGGGCGGAGCGCTGCTCTCTTCGCGCCAGAGAAGAAGGGGGGAGCGGCGGTGGTTTTCGAGACGAGACAGCAATGGCGAGGTGGACGACCTGCCCCTGTTTCCCCTGTTTATAAGGAGGGGAATGGGGCGGACGTTCCGCTTTTCCTAATAAAGAAACCCCCACGACCTCACCCACGATCTCTCACACGACGCCACGTTCGGTGCGTGCCGTTCGTGGGGGACGTGGTGGGTCCGGGGTGAGTTACGGCGTGATCAAGGCGCGTCTGCGACCGTGCTGCTTTGGGCCTGGCCCAACAGCGCTCGGCACCGTGTGGCCCAGCCGGGGCTCCTGCCGGTGTACTAGAGTAGGGGTACCTAGTATCCCGAACTCGCGTGCAGGCAGTTGCAAGACCAGCGGCAAGGCTTACCTGGTCACCGCCAAGATCCTCCGTGGTTCCTTTGGAGCCATTCAAGAACAAAGTATTTAATCAAGAAGACAAGGCCCCGGCAAGAGGAGCTTGCCGGGAAGGCCACTCAAGGCTTGCAGAAGACAAGTCCCCGGCAAGAGGAGCTTGCCGGGAAGGCTCGGAGAGCGACAAGCCTCCAGAAGCGACAAGGATTCAGCCGCGGCAAGGCACTTGCCGCGGCAGGCAACCTCTCTTCATCTCCGCTCCAGCTCATTCACCAACGTGTCGCCATGGGACCATTCCATGCGCGCGTGTCAAGAGGCTGTGCAGCCAGCGGGGAGCAGCGATAAGCGGCGCTGACAAGCTTGCCATCGTGGCGAGCGATGGCGCTCCTGACGGTCCTCACAGACTTTGTTTAGGCGACAGGGACGGGCATTTAATGCTTTTGTCCCTTGCCGTCGTGGTTAGGTAGAGTACATCAGACACCTGTACAAGTAGGTGTACCAACTACTATTTTTCCATTTATACCCTCACCTACGTTGCCACCTGTGGGAGACCCCTTGAGCATATAAAAGGAGGCCCATGCGCAACGTAGAGGGGGTTCGATTCCAACGTAACCAGAGAACACTCACGCTAGGTCTTGTAGCTCTCATCGCTCCCTAGCAAGAACACAATACAAATCATACAAGCAGAAGTAGGAGTATTATCTCTCCGGAGAGCTCCGAAGCTGGCTAAACTGCTCGTGTGCCTCGCCTCGATCCGCTCTTCGTGCGATCTCCGCCCCCCTCCGAACCAAAAGGGACTCGGTTCGCCGGTCCCATAGGTGTTCGTGGGTCCGATCAGGCTCCCCGACACTAGGGTTTTGGGAATATTTGGGTATTTATATAGCAAAGAGGCGGTCCGGGGGGCACCCGAGGTGGGCACAACCCACCAGGGCACGCCTGGGCCTCCTGGCGCGCCCTGGTGGGTTGTGCTCTCCTTGGAGCACCCCCCAGGCGCAGCCAGGGCCCATTACATGTATTCCGGTCCAAAAAAATCTCCATAAAGTTTTGTTGCATTTGGAATCCGTCTGATATTGATTTCCTGCGAAGTAAAAAACATGCAGAAAATAGCAACTGGCACTTGGCACTATGTCAATAGGTTAGTACCAAAAAATGATATAAAATGACTATAAAATGATTATAAAACATCCAAGATTGATAATATAGTAGCATGGAACAATCAAAAATTATAGATATGTTGGAGACGCTG
This sequence comes from Aegilops bicornis, assembly GCA_021605145.1. Classification (NCBI taxonomy): domain Eukaryota; kingdom Viridiplantae; phylum Streptophyta; class Magnoliopsida; order Poales; family Poaceae; genus Aegilops; species Aegilops bicornis. The sequence continues at coordinate 596,359,480 of CM038672.1, forward strand.
TCGGTGTACAAAAGTAGGAGCACTCCTTTTTACTCCTTTACTTGTGCACGGACAGTCGGAGCCGCGCCCACGGCCACACTGAGCAAGGCAGAGGAGGGATGCTCAAGGCACAAGGCGACCAGAAGCAACGCCAAGACCAAGAACACAAAGAGCAGAGGGACGAAGCTGGTTCCCCCGGCAAGACCTGTTGGGGAACGTAGTAATTTCAAAAAAAAATCCGACGCACACACAGGATCATGATGATGCATAGCAACGAGAGGGGAGAGTGTGTCCACGTACCCTCGTAGACCGAAACCAGAAGCGTTAGCACAACACGGTTGATGTAGTCGTACGTCTTCATGATCCGACTGATCCAAGTACCGAACGCACGGCACCTCCGAGTTCAGCACACGTTCAACTCGATGACGTCCCGCGAGCTCCGATCCAAAGAAAGCTTCACGGAGAGTTTCACAAGACGACGGTGTGATCACGGTGATGATGATGCTACTGACGCAGGTCTTTGCCTAAGCACCGCTACGATATGATCGAGGTGGATTATGGTGGAGGGGGGCACCGCACACGGCTGGGAGGGATCAACAGATCAACTTGTGTGTCTAGAGGTGCCCCCCGGCCCCCGTATATAAAGAGCAAGGGGGGAGCCCGGCCGGCCCCAGTAGGGGCACCAGGAGTCCTCCTCCTAGTAGGAGTAGGACTCCCCTGTTTCCTACTCCTACTAGGAGGAGGAAAGGAAGGGGGGTGGGAGAAGGAAAGGGGGCGCTCTAGAGGGGGAGGGGCGTGCGACCTGCCCTAGGCCAGCCCTCTCTCTCTCCACTAAGGCCCACAAAGCCCACTATTTCTCCCGGGGGGTTCCGGTAACCCACCGGCACTCCGGTTTTCTCCGAAACCACCTGGAACACTTCTGGTGTCCGAATATACTCGTCCAATATATCGATCTATACGTCTCGACCATTTCGAGACTCCTGGTCATGTCCGTGATCATATCCGGGACTCTGAACTACCTTCGGTACATCAAAACACAAAAAATCATAATACCGATCGTCTCCGAACTTTAAGCGTGCGGACGCTACGGGTTCGAGAACTATGTACACATGACCGAGACACGTCTCCGGTCAATAACCAATAGCGGAACCTGGATGCTCATATTGGCTCCCACAGATTCTACGAAGATCTTTATCGGTCAAACCGCATAACAACATACGTTGTTCCCTTTGTCATCGGTATGTTACTTGCCCGAGATTCGATCGTCGGTATCTCAATACCTAGCTCAATCTCGTTACCGGCAAGTCTCTTTACTCGTTACGTAATACATCATCCCGCAATTAACTCATTAATCACATTGCTTGCAAGGCTTATTGTGATGTGCATTACCGAGAGGGCCCAGAGACACCTCTCCGACAATCGGAGTGACAAATCCTAATCTCGATCTATGACAACTCAACAAGTACCATCGGAGACACCTATAGAGCACCTTTATAATCACCCAGTTACGTTGTGACGTTTGGTAGTACACAGAGTGTTCCTCCGGTAATCGGGAGTTGCATAATCTCATAGTCATAGGAACATGTATAAGTCATGAAGAAAGCAATAGCAGTAAACTAAATGATCAAGTGCTAAGCTAACGGAATGGGTCAAGTCAATCACATCATTCTCCTAATGATGTGATCTCGTTAATCTAATGACAACTCATGTCTATGGTTAGGAAACTTAACCATCTTTGATTAACGAGCTAGCCATGTAGAGGCATACTAGTGACATTATGTTTGTCTATGTATTCACACATGTATTATGTTTCCGGTTAATACAATTCTAGCATGAATACTAAACATTTATAATGATATGAGGAAATAAATAATAACTTTATTATTGCCTCTAGGGCATATTTCCTTCAGTGTCCCACTTGCACGAGAGTCAATAATCTAGATTACACAGTAAGGATTCTAACACCCATGGAGTTTTGGTGCTGATCATGTTTTGCTCGTGGAAGAGGCTTAGTCAACGTGTCTGCAACATTCAGATCCGTATGTATCTTGCAAATCTCTATGTCTCCCACCTGGAATTGATCCCGGATGGAATTGAAGCGTCTCTTGATGTGCTTGGTTATCTTGTGAAATCTGGATTCATTTGCCAAGGCAATTGCACCAGTATTGTCACAAAAGATTTTCATTGGTCCCTGATACGTCTCCAACGTATCTATATTTTTTTATTGCTCCATGCTACTTTATCTACTGTTTTGATCTATAATGGGCTTTATTTTCCACTTTTATATTACTTTTGGGACTAACATATTAACTGGAGGCCCAACCCAGAATTGCTATTTTTTTGCCTATTTCAGAGTTTCGAAGAAACGGGATATCAAACGGAGTCCAAACGGAATGAAACCTTCGGGAACATGATTTTCCAACCGAACGTGATCCACGAGACTTGGATCCTACTCCAAGAAGTGCCCGAGGCGGTCACGAGGGTGGAGGGCGCGCCCCCCTGGGCGCGCCCCCTACCTCGTGGGACCCCTGACGCTCCACCGACGTACTCCTTCCTCCTATATATACCTACGTATACCCAAACGATCAGAACAGGAGCCAAAAACCTAATTCCACCGCCGCAACTTCCTGTATCCACGAGATCCCATCTTGGGGCCTGTTCCGAGCTCCACCGAGGGGCATCCACCACGGAGCGCTTCTACATCAACACCATAGCCCCTCCGATGAAGTGTGAGTAGTTTACTTCAGACCTTCGGGTCCATAGCTGTAGCTAGATGGCTTCTTCTCTCTTTTTGGATCTCAATACAATGTTCTCCCCCTCTCTCGTGGAAATCTATTCGATGTAATCTTCTTTTTGCGGTGTGTTTGTTGAGATCGATGATTTGTGGGTTTATGATCCAGTATTATCTATGGAAATATTTGATTCTTCTCTGAATTCTTTTATGTATGATTAAGTTATCTTTGCAAGTCTCTTCGAATTATCCGTTTGGTTTGGCCAACTAGATTGGTAGTTCTTGCAATGGGAGAAGTGTTTAGCTTTGGGTTCAATCTTATGTGTCCTTACCCAAAGGATGTAAAGGGTTGCAAGGCACGTATTGTATTGTTGCCATCGAGGATAACAAGATGGGGTTTTTATCATATTGCATGAATTTATCCCTCTACATCATGCAATCTTGCTTAAGGCGTTACTCTATTTTTAACTTAATACTCTAGATGCATGCTGGATAGCGGTCGATGAGTGGAGTAATAGTAGTAGATGCAGAATCGTTTCGATCTACTTGTCTCGGATGTGATGCCTATATACATGATCATTACCTAGATATACTCATAACTATGCTCAATTCTGTCAATTGCTCAACAGTAATTTGTCCACCCACCGTAGAATACTTATGCTCTTGAGAGAAGCCACTAGTGAAACCTATGGCCCCCGGGTCTATTCTCATCATATCAATCTCTATCACTTTATTTACTTGTTTGTTTTTACTTTCCTTTTACTTTTTACTTTGCATATTTATACCAAAAATACCAAAAATATTATCTCTATCAGATCTCACTCTCGTAAGTGACCGTGAAGGGATTGACAACCCCTAATCGCGTTGGTCGTTTTGTGCATGTACGAGGGACTTGTGCGTGGTCTCCTACTGGATTGATACCTTGGTTCTCAAAAACTGAGGGAAATACTTACGCTACTGTGCTGCATCATCCTCTCCTCTTCGGGGAAAACCAACGCAAGCTCAAGATGTAGCAAGAAGGATTTACAGGCGCCGTTCTTGCGGGAGTCTCATAAAATTCAACATACCAAGTACCCATCACAATCCCTATCTCTCGCATTACATTATTTTCCATTTGCCTCTCGTTTTCCTCTCCCCCACTTCACCCTTGATGTTTTATTCGCCCTCTCTTTCCCAATCTCCTCCTCTTTTTCCCGTTGCCTTTCTGTTTGCTTGTGTGTTGGATTGCTTGTTGCCATGGCACAAGATAATACCAAAATGTGTGATTTCTCGAATACCAATAATAATGATTTCCTTAGCACTCCGATGGCTCCTCTTAATAATGATGAGTCTTGTGAAATCAATACCGCTTTGCTGAATCTTGTTATGAAAGATCAATTTGCCGACCTTCCTAGTGAAGATGCCGCTACTCGTCTGAATAATTTTGTTGATTTGTGTGATATGCAAAAGAAGAAAGATACAGATAACAATATTGTCAAATTGAAGTTATTTCTGTTTTCACTTAGAGATCGTGCTAAAGTTTGGTTCTCATCTTTGCCTAAAAATAGTATTGATTCTTGGAACAAGTGCAAAGATGCTTTTATCTCTAAGTATTTTCCTCCCGCTAAGATTATCACTCTAAGGAACGATATCATGAATTTTAAACAACTTGATCATGAGCATGTTTTCCAATCTTGGGAAAGAATGAAATTAATGCTTCGCAATTGCCCTCTTCATGGTTTGAATTTATGGATGATCATACAAAATTTCTATGCCGGATTGAATTTTGCTTCTAGAAATCTTTTAGATTCGGCCGCGGGAGGCACTTTTATGGAAATTACATTAGGAGATGCTACCAAATTGCTTGATAATATTATGGCTAATTATTCTCAAAGGGTACAATCAAAAGATCTTCTAGTAAAAAGGTGCATGCTATAGAAGAAATCAATGTTTTGAGTGAAAAGATGGATGAACTTATGAAGATGTTTGCTCCTAAAAATACTCCTCTTGATCTTAATGATATGCCTTTATCTACTTTGCTTGAGAATAATAATGAATCTATGGATGTGAATTTTGTTGGTAGGAATAGTTTTGGAAATAACGTGTATAGAGGGAATTTTAATACTAGGCCTTATCCTAGTAATCCTTCTAATAATTATGGAAATTCCTACAACAACTCTTATAGTAATTTTAATAAGATGCCCTCTGAATTTGAGAGTAGTGTTAAAGAGCATGAATTCACAAAAGAACTTTAATGCTTTGCTTGAAGAGAAATTGCTTAAAGTTGATGATTTGGCTCGGAACGTTGATAGAATTTCTCTTGAGATTGATTCTTTAAAGCTTAGATCTATTCCTCCTAATCATGATATCAATGAGTCTCTCAAAGCCATGATAATTTCCATTGATGAGTGCAAGGAAAGAACCGCTAGGATGCGTGCTTCCAAAGATGCCTTTATTAAAGCGTGTTCTTACAATTCCTACGAAAATCAAGATGAAGATCTAAAAGTTATTGGTATGTCCCCTATTAAATCTTTGTTTTGCAATATGAATCTTGATGAAACTGAATATGATCTTCCTTTACCTAGAAGGCGTTCTAAGAATTCGGAGTTTTTAGATCACGATGATGAAATTGATAAAAGTGGGATTGAAAGAAATAAAAATCTAGATGTTGCTAAACCCACTATTTTGGATCTCAAGGAATTTAATTATGAAAATTGCTCTTTAATTGATTGTATCTCCTTGTTGCAATCCGTGTTAAATTCTCCTCATGCTTATAGTCAAAATAAGGCCTTTACCGAACACATTGTTGATGCCTTGATGCAATCTTATGAAGAAAAACTTGAGTTGAAAGTTTCTATCCCTAGAAAACTCTATGATGAGTGGGAAACTACCATTAAAATTAAAATTAAAGATTATGAGTGTCATGCTTTGTGTGATTTGGGTGCTAGTGTCTCTACTATTTCCAAAACTTTATGTGATTTCCTAGATTTCCGTGATTTTGATGATTGCTCTCTAAACTTGCATCTTGCGGATTCCACTATTAAAAAGCCTATGGGAAGAATTAATTATGTTCTTATTGTTGCAAATAGGAATTATGTGCCCGTAGATTTTATCGTTCTTGATATAGATTGCAATCCTTCATGTCCTATTATTCTTGGTAGACCTTTCCTTAGAACGATTGGTGCAATTATTGATATGAAGGAAGGAAACATTAGATTCCAATTTCCCTTAAAGAAGGTTATGGAACACTTCCCTAGAAAGAAAATAAAATTACCATATGAATCTATCATGAGAGCCACTTATGGATTGCCTACCAAAGATGGCAATACCTAGATCTATCCTCGCTTTTATGCCTAGCTAGGGGCGTTAAACGATAGCGCTTGTTGGGAGGCAACCAAATTTTATTTTTAGTTTTGTTTTTGCTTCTGTTTAGGAATAAATAATCCATCTAGCCTCTGTTTAGATGTGGTTTTATGTTTTAATTAGTGTTTGTGCCAAGCTAGACCTATTGGATCTTCTTGGATGATAGTTATTTGATCTTGCTGTAATTTCCAGAAACTTTATGCTCAGTGCCCGAATTGTTAAAAATCACCAGAACGTGATAAAATATTGATTCCAATTGCTTCTGATCAATAAACAAATTGTACAGGTCTTCTAATTTTGGTAGAATTATTTGGGTTCCAGAAGTTTGCGTTAGTTACAGATTACTACAGACTGTTCTGTTTTTGACAGATTCTGTTTTGCGTGTGTTGTTTGCTTATTTTGATGAATCTATGGCTAGTAAAATAGTTTATAATCCAAAGAGAAGTTGGAATACAGTAGGTTTAACACCAATATAAATAAAGAATGAGTTCATTACAGTACCTTAAAGTATTCTTTTGTTTTCTTTCTCTAACGGAGCTCACGAGATTTCTATTGAGTTTTGTGTTGTGAAGTTTTCAAGTTTTGGGTGAATTCTTTTGATAGTTATTTGATCTTGCTGTAATTTCCAGAAACTTTATGCTTAGTGACCGAATTGTTAAAAATCACCAGAACGTGATAAAATATTGATTCCAATTGCTTCTGATCAATAAACAAATTGTACAGGTCTTCTAATTTTGGTAGAATTATTTGGGTTCCAGAAGTTTGCGTTAGTTACAGATTACTACAGACTGTTCTGTTTTTGACAGATTCTGTTTTATGGTGTTGTCTACTTATTTTGATGAATCTATGGCTAGTAAAATAGTTTATAATTCATAGAGAAGTTGGAATACAGTAGGTTTAACACCAATATAAATAAAGAATGAGTTCATTACAGTACCTTAAAGTAGTCTTTTGTTTTCTTTCTCTAACGGAGCTCACGAGATTTCTATTGAGTTTTGTGTTGTGAAGTTTTCAAGTTTTGGGTGAATTCTTTTGATGGATTATGGAACAAGTAGTGGAAAGAGCCTAAGCTTGGGGATGCCCATGGCACCCCCAATATAATCCAAGGACACCAAAAAGTCAAAGCTTGGGGATGCCCCGGAAGGCATCCCTCTTTAAATCCACTTCCATCGGTAATTTACTTGGAGCTATATTTTTATTCACCACATGATATGTGTTTTGCTTGGAGCGTCTTGTATTATTTGCGTCTTTGCTTGTTAGTTTACCACAATCATCCTTGATGTACACACCTTTTTTGAGAGCCATACATGAATTGGAATTTGATAGAATACTCTAGGTGCTTCACTTATATCTTTTGAGCTTGATAGTTTTTGCTCATAGTGCTTCATTTATATCTTTTGAGCGTGATAATTTTTGCTCTAGTGCTTCACTTAGATCTTTTAGAGCACGGTGGTGGATTTGTTTTAAAGAAACTTGATCTCACATGCTTCACTTAGATTATTTTGAGAGTCGTTAATAGCATGGTAATTTGCTTAATGTTAATATACTTGGTATTCAAGATATGTGAAACTTTCTTTTGAGTGCGTTGAATACTAAGATAAGTTTGATGCTTGATAATTGTTTTGAGATATGAAGATGGTGATATTAGATTCATGCTAGTTGAGTAGTTGTGAATTTAAGGAATACTTGTGTTGAAGTTTGTGATTCCCGTAGCATGCACGTATGGTGAACCGTTATGTGATGAACTCGGAGCATGATTTATTTATTGATTGTCTTCCTTATGAGTGGCGGTCGGGGGGACGAGCGATGGTATTTTCCTACCAATCTATCCCCCTAGGAGCATGCGCGTAATACTTTGCTTTGATAACTTCTAGATTTTTGCAATAAGTATATGAGTTCTTTATGACTAATGTTGAGTCCATGGATCATACGCACTTATTCCCATCCTTCCACCATTGCTAGCCTCTCTAATACCGCGCACTTTTCGCCGGTGTCATACACCTACCATATACCTCCCTCAAAACAGCCACCATACCTACCTACCATGGCATTTCCATAGCCATTCCGAGATATATTGCCATGCAACTTTCCACCGTTCCATTTATTATGACACGCTCCATCATTGTCATATTGCTTAGCATGATCATGTAGTTGACATTGTATTTGTGGCAAAGCCACCGTTCATAATTCTTTCATACATGTCACTCATGAATCATTGCATATCCCGGTACACCGCCGGAGGCATTCATATAGAGTCATATTTTGTTCTAAGTATCGAGTTGTAATTGTTGAGTTGTAAGAAAAATAAAAGTGTGATGATCATCATTATTAGAACATTGTCCCAAGTGAGGAAAGGATGATGGAGACTATGATTCCCCCACAAGTCGGGATGAGACTCCGGACAACAAATAAAAAAAAGAAATAAATAAATAAATAAAGAGGCCATAAAAAAGGCCCAAATAAAAAAATGAGAGAAAAAGAGAGAAGGGACAATGTTACTATCCTTTTACCACACTTGTGCTTCAAAGTAGCACCTTGATCTTCATGATAGAGAGTCTCTCATTTTGTCACTTTCATATACTAGTGGGAATTTTTCATTATAGAATTTGGCTTGTATATTCCAATGATGGGCTTCCTCAAATGCCCTAGGTCTTCGTGAGCAAGCGAGTTGGATGCACACCCACTTAGTTTCTTTTGTTGGGCTTTCATATACTTATAGCTCTGGTGCATCCGTTGCATCGCAATCCCTACTCACTCACGTTGATATCTATTGATGGGCATCTCCATAGCCCATTGATACGCCTAGTTGATGTGAGACTATCTTCCCTCCTTTTGTCTTCTCCACAACCACCATTCTATTCCACATATAGTGTTATATCCATGGCTCATGCTCATGTATTGCGTGAAGATTGAAATTTTTTTGAAAATGTTAAAGTATGAAAAAATTGCTTGGCTTGTCATCGGGGTTGTGCATGATTTAAATACTTTGTGTGGGGAAGATGGAGCATAGCCAGACCATATGATTTTATAGGGATAACTTTCTTTGGCCATGTTATTTTGAGAAGACATAATTGCTTAGTTTGTATGCTTGATGTATTATTATTTTTGTGTCAATATGAACTTTTGTCTTGAATCTTTCGGATCTGGATATTCATACCATGATTAAGATGATTTACATTGAAATTATGCCAAAGTATCACTGCGCATCAAAAATTCTCTTTTTATCATTTACCTACTCGAGGACGAGCAGAAATTAAGCTTGGGGATGCCTGATACGTCTCCAACATATCTATAATTTTTGATTGCTCCATGCTACTTTATCTACTGTTTTGGACTATAATGGGCTTTATTTTCCACTTTTATATTACTTTTGGACTATAATTGCTGTTTTTTTGCCTATTTCAGTGTTCCGAAGAAAAGGAATATCAAACGGAGTCCAAACGGAATGAAACCTTCGGGAACGTGATTTTCCAACCGAACGTGATCCAGGAGACTTGGACCCTACTCCAAGAACTGCCAGAGGCGGTCACGAGGGTGGAGGGCCCCCCCTGGGCATGCCCCCTACCTCGTGACGTACTCCTTACTCCTATATATACCTACGTATCCCCAAACAATCAGAACAGGAGCCAAAAACCTAATTCCACCGCCGCAACTTCCTGTATCCACGAGATCCCATCGTGGGGCCTGTTCCGGAGCTCCGCCGGAGGGGGCATCCACCACGGAGGGCTTCTACATCAACACCATAGCCCCTCCGATGAAGTGTGAGTAGGTTACTTCAGACCTTGGTCCATAGCTAGTAGTTAGATGGCTTCTTCTCTCTTTTGGATCTCAATACAATGTTCTCCCCTCTCTCGTGGAGATCTATTCGATGTAATCTTCTTTTTGCGGTGTGTTTGTTGAGACCGATGAATTGTGGGTTTATGATCCAAAGATTATCTATGGAAAATATTTGATTCTTCTCTGAATTCTTTTATGTATGATTAAGTTATCTTTGCAAGTCTCTTCGATTATCCGTTTGGTTTGGCCAACTAGATTGGTAGTTCTTGCAATGGGAGAAGTGTTTAGCTTTGGATTCAATCTTGCGGTGTCCTTACCTAGTGACAGAAAGGGTTGCAAGGCACGTTTGTATTGTTGCCATCGAGGATAACAAGATGGGGTTTTTATCATATTGCATGAATTTATCCCTCTACATCATGTCATCTTGCTTAAGGCGTTACTCTGTTTTTAACTTAATACTCTAGATGCATGCCGGATAGCGGTCGATGAGTGGAGTAATAGTAGTAGATGCAGAATCGTTTCGATCTACTTGTCTCGGACGTGATGCCTATATACATGATTATTACCTAGATATACTCATAACTATGCTCAATTCTGTCAATTGCTCAACAATAATTTGTTCACCCACCATAGAATACTTATGCTCTTGAGAGAAGCCACTAGTGAAACCTATGGCCCCCGGGGAAAACCAACGCAAGCTCAAGACGTAGCAGTCCCGATGCACTAGGTATGACACTTAGATTGGATATGAACTCCTTCATTCAGACTCCTTCATTTTCTGCTTCTGAAGTAGCAATGTACTCCGCTTTACGCGTAGATCCCGCCACAACACTTTGTTTAGAACTGCACCAACTGACAGCTCCACCGTTCAATGTAAAAACGTATCGGGTTTTGATCTAGAATCGTCTGTATCAGTGTCAAAGCTTGCATCGACGTAACCATTTACGACTAGCTCTTTGTCACCTCCATAAACGAGAAACATATCCTTAGTCTTTTTCAGGTATTTCAGGATGTTCTTGACCGTTGTCCAGTGATCCACTCCTGGATTACTTTGGTACCTCCCTGCTAAGCTAATAGCAAGGCATACATCAGGTCTGGTACACAGCATTGCATACATGATAGAGCTATGGCTGAAGCAAAGGGAACTCCTTTCATTTTTTCTCTCTCTTCTGCAGTGGTCCGGCATTGAGTCTGACTCAATCTTACACCTTGTAACATACGTGCAAGAACCCTTTCTTTGCTTGATCCATTTTGAACTTTTTCAAAACTTTGTCAAGGTATGTGCTTTGTGAAAGTCCTATCAGGCGTCGTAATCTATCTCTATAGATCTTGATGGCCAATATGTAAGCAGCTTCACCGAGGTCTTTCATTGAAAAACTTTTATTCAAGTATCCTTTTATACTATCCAGAAATTCTATATCATTTCCAATCAGCAATATGTCATCCACATATAATATCAGAAATGCTACAAAGCTCCCACTCACTTTCTTGTAAATACAGGCTTCTCCAAAAGTCTGAACAAAACCATATGCTTTGATCACACTATCAAAACGTTTATTCCAACTCCGAGAGGCTTGCACCAGTCCATAAATGGATCGCTAGAGCTTGCACACTTTGTTAGCTCCCTTTGGATCGACAAAACCTTCCGGTTGCATCATATACAACTCTTCTTCCAGAAATCCATTCAGGAATGCAGTTTTGACATCCATTTGCCAAATTTCATAATCATAAAATGCGGCAATTGCTAACATTATTCGGACAGACTTAAGCATCGCTACGGATGAGAAAGTCTCATCATAGTCAATCCCTTGAACTTGTCGAAAACCTTTCGCAACAAGTCGAGCTTTATAGACAGTAACATTACCGTCAGCGTCAGTCTTCTTCTTGAAGATCGCTTCTTCATAATTCGTAGGTTCGCCTTGGTCAAGTAACATGACCTCCAGAACAGGATTGTCGTACCACTCTGGTGCGGATCTTACTCTGGTTGACCTACGAGGTTCAGTAGTAACTTGATCTGAAGTTACAAGATCATCATCATTAGCTTCCTCACTAATTGGTGTAGGAGTCATAGGAACAGATTTCTGTGATGAACTACTTTCCAATAAGGGAGCAGGTACAATTACCTCATCAAGTTCTACTTTCCTCCCACTCACTTCTTTCGAGACAAACTCCTTCTCTAGAAAGGATCCATTCTTAGCAATGAATGTCTTGCCTTCGGATCTGTGATAGAAGGTGTACCCAACAGTTTCCTTTGGGTATCCTATGAAGACACATTTCTCCGATTTGGGTTCGAGTTTATCAGGTTGAAGTTTTTTCACATAAGCATCGCAACCCCAAACTTTAAGAAACGACAACTTTGGTTTCTTGCCAAACCATAGTTCATAAGGCGTCATCTCAACGGATTTCGATGGTGCCCTATTTAACGTGAATGCAGCCGTCTCTAAAGCATAACCCCAAAACGATAGCGGTAAATCAGTAAGAGACATCATAGATCACACCATATCTAGTAAAGTACGATTATGACGTTCGGACACACCATTACGTTGTGGTGTTCCGGGTGGCGTGAGTTGCGAAACTATTCCGCATTTTTTCAAATGTAGACCAAACTTGTAACTCAAATATTCTCCTCCACGATCAGATCGTAGAAACTTTATTTTCTTGTTACGATGATTTTCTACTTCGCTCTGAAATTCTTTGAACTTTTCAAATGTTTCAGACTTATGTTTCATTAAGTAGGTATACTCATATCTGCTCAAATCATCAGTGAAGGTGAGAAAATAACGATACCCGCCGCAAGCCTCAATATTCATCGGACCACATACATCAGTATGTATGATTTCCAACAAATCTATTGCTCGCTCCATTGTTCTGGAGAATGGCGTTTTAGTCATCTTGCCCATGAGGCATGGTTACAAGTACCAAGTGATTCATGATCAAGTGATTCCAAAAGTCCATCAAGATGGAGTTTCTTCATGCGCTTTACACCAATATGACCCAAACGGCAGTGCCACAAATAAGTTGCACTATCATTATCAACTCTGCATCTTTTGGCTTTCAACATTATGAATATGTGTATCACTACTATCGAGATTCATCACAAATAGAACACTCTTCAAGGGTGCATGACCATAAAAGATATTACTCACATAAATAGAACAACCATTATTCTCAGATTTAAATGAATAACCGCCTCGCATCAAACAAGATCCAGATATAATGTGCATGCTTAACGCTGGCACCAAATAACAATTATTTAGGTCTAAAACTAATCCCAAAGGTAGATGTAGAGGTAGCGTGCCGACGGCGATCACATCGACTTTGGAACCATTTCCCACGCGCATCGTCACCTCGTCCTTAGCCAGTCTTTGCTTAATCCATAGTCCCTGTTTCGAGTTGCAAATATTAGCAACAGAACCAGTATCAAATACCCAGGTGCTACTGTGAGCTCTAGTAAGGTACACATCAATAACATGTATATCACATATACCTTTGTTCACCTTGCCATCCTTCTTATCCGCCAAATACTTGGGGCAGTTCCGCTTCCGTTGACCAGTCTGTTTGCAGTAGAAGCACTCAGTCTCAGGCTTAGTTCCGGACTTGGGTTTCTTCTCTTGAGCAGCAACTTGTTTGTTGTTCTTCTTGAAGTTCCCCTTCTTCTTCCCTTTACCCTTTTTCTTGAAATTGGTGGTCTTGTTGACCATCAACACTTGATGCTCCTTCTTGATTTCTACCTCCGCAGCCTTTAGCATTGCGAAGAGCTCGGGAATTGTCTTATCCATCCATTGCATATTATAGTCCATCATGAAGCTCTTGTAGCTTGGTGGCAGTGATTGAAGAATTATGTCAATGACACTATCATCCGGAAGATTAACTCCGAGTTTAATCAAGTGATTGTTATACCCAGACATTTTGAGTATATGTTCACTGACAGAACTATTCTCCTCCATCTTGCAGCTATAGAACTTATTGGAGACTTCATATCTCTCAATCCGGGCATTTGCTTGAAATGTTAGCTTCAACTCCTGGAACATCTCATATGCTCCATGACGTTCAAAACGTCGTTGAAACCCCGGTTCTAAGTCGTAAAGCATGGCACACTGAACTATCGAGTAGTCATCAGCTTTGCTCTGCCAGACATTCTTAACATCATCAGTTGCATTTGCAGCAGGCCTCGCACCCAGCAGTGCTTCCAGTACGTGATTCTTCTATGCAGCAATGAGGATAATCCTCAAGTTACGGACCCAGTCCGTGTAATTGCTACCATCATCTTTCAACTTTGCTTTCTCAAGGAACGCATTAAAATTCAACGGAACAACAAAGACGGGCCATCTATCTACAACAACATAGACAAGCAAAATACTATCGGTACTAAGTTCATGATAAATTTAAGTTCAATTAATCATATTACTTAAGAACTCCCACTTAGATAGACATCCCTCTAATCATCTAAGTGATCACGTGATCCATATTAACTAAACCATAACCGATCATCACGTGAAATGGAGTAGTTTCCAATGGTGAACATCACTATGTTGATCTTTCGGTCTCAGTGTTCCGAGGCCATATCTGCATATGCTAGGCTCGTCAAGTTTAACCCGAGTATTCTGCGTGTGTAAAACTTTCTTACACCCGTTGTAGATGAACGTTGAGCTTATCACACCCGATCAGCACATGGTGTCTCGGCACGACGAACTTTGGCAACGGTGCATACTTAGGGAGAACACTTTTACCTTGAAATTTAGTGAGAGATCATCTTATAATGCTACCTCAAACAAAGCAGAATAAGATGCATAAAGGATAAACATCACATGCAATCAATATAAGTGATATGATATGGCCATCATCATCTTGTTCCTTTGATCTCCATCTCCAAAGCACTGTCATGATCACCATCGTTACCGGCGCGACACCTTGATCTCCATCGTAGCATCGTTGTCATCTCGCCAACTATTTCTTCTACAACTATTGCTACTGCTTAGTGATAAAGTAAAGCAAATACAGGGCGAATTGCATTGCATACAATAAAGCGACAACCATATGGCTCCTGCCAGTTGCCGATAACTCACCGGGGTAGCCTGAGTAGCCCCGGCAAGAGCCTTGCCGGGGCAGCTCGCCCAACACCAGCGGGGTGAGCCACCCTTGAGCCCAAGGGTTCCAAATGCCATCAACAACTATATTGGAACCATGGCTCGGGAGGCACCTCCGTGGTGGCATGCAGATCTTTGTCAAGATCATAAATACACAGGATCAAATGAGGACCAGAAGACGGCGACCCTCGGCAGGATCCTAGCCGAGTAAATCCACAAGACCCCCGACAAGCGCCTTGCCGGGGACGACTACAACGCCACGGCAAGACCCTTGCCGGGCCCCCGGCAAGACCCTTGCCGAGGGCATTAGCGGGGCCACAGCCAGGCCCACGTCAACCAAGACTCCACTGCCGTTCGCATGCAGCTGCCAGCCCAACCAGCTAGGCAGGCACCTGCGTGGCAACATGCGGCTTCCAGACCAACTCAGCAAGCACCTGCGTGGTGACATGCAGATCTTCGTGAAGGCCCTGTCACCGCGCCACCTCAGCAGCCTGCCTGCCTACATGGCGCCGCACGCATCGCTGGCCTGGGCGCGTGTCGAAGCAAGGCGGAGCGGCGACGGACGGGACGGGCCTCGTTCCCGTCCCCGATAAAGCTAATGGACACCTAAGTAGCGCATTTAATGCACTTTGTCCCGTAATGCCGGGCTGTAAGCTCGTGCACTGTACACCTTTCCACCTCCTGTATGCCACTGTGGCAACCCCTTTTTGACTATAAAAGGAGGCCCGAGGCATACTGGGGAGGGATTCGGCTCTTTGGAACTACGCAGCCACCGTAGCTAGTTCGAGAGCTCAAGAACACTCTAAAATACACACCAAAGTAGGACTAGGGTATTACGCATCCTCGCGGCCCGAACCTAGGTAAACGATCTTTTTGCTAGCTCCTAAACCTGCTCTTCTCACAACCTCGCGCCCACCAACCGAAGAAGGGATTCCAGTGATCCCATAGGTGTCGTTTCCCCGACATCTTTGGTGCGCCAGGTAGGGGGCGCAGTTGTCCTAATCTGGTTTAGCAACCAACTTAGTAGTTCCTGGTGGCCATGGCTTCTAAAGAAGAAGACGGCCAACAGAACAGCGCCGCTTGCAAGCGCGAAGGGCGCCAGTGCGGCGATAGGAAAGCTAAGTCATGCCGAACTTTAAATATTTCCTTTTTATATAAGGTTATTCCCCTCCGAGATTTTGTTCTTTGTATGGAAAACCTGTAGGCAATGGGGCCATTCCACTATTGGCAATGCCCTTACTCTGTTTTGAGTCCTCTCAACAGCTTAAGAGGCCATGTCGAGAACGGCACGGTAGCCTGCCGCGATTGGTAACGCTCTCAATTCTGACTCGAGTCAGGCTCGACAGTTCGGGCGGCCGCGTTGAGAGTGGTAAGGTGGTTCGCCTGGCAGCAAGCACACCCGGCAGGCTATCAAGGATCCGTCCTCAAGGCGACGCGGCTTGGGTTTATGCGCCGGCCAGCCTACCCAAATAAACATAGGGTGGACATACAAAAAGGGATTGAACTGGAAAATAACGCACATCATATCAGAAGTACTACAGAGTTATATTACATCACTTGTTGCCGCAGTTCTAACTGAAGATAAAAATAGTCTTGGTCGTGAACCTGCATTAACGATAAGAAACGGGGTGCCTAGTCCCAGCGCTGGCGATCTACCTTCTGGACTCCATCGATGCGGCTGATGACGGGCTCGATACGCTCCTTGAGCGGCGTGAGGTCCACATCCTCCGGCAAGCTCTCCAGCGCGGTGTCGAAGTCGAGGGAAGGGTTCCAGTACGCCACCTTGGTGAGAACCTTGGTCATGGCGCCTCAAAGAAAGCCTCCTCCGGCCTCATTGGCGTGAAAGTCGCCCTGGTGGAGCGGAAATGCTCCAGGGTTCCGAGAACACCCTCAAAGAACAGGGTCAGCTTGGCGTTGGGGCTCGCATTGCGCTCCGGGGTGTACTTCACATTTGGCATCCCCATGGTGGCCAGCTGCATGGTGATCCTGCCGGCGACGTCTTCGAGGCGGCCGATCCAGCGGTTCTCGCCCTCCACAAAACCCTTGTGGTTGGCGGCTTCATTCTTCTGCAGCTGCTTCTCAGCCTCCAGATCCTTAGCTAGGGTCTCCTCCCGGGACTTGGCCTCCGAAAGTATCTTCTCAAGACCCTCCAGCTTTAGCTTCAGGTCTTTGATGGAGTTGTTGGCCTTGGAGAGCTGCTCAGGCTTGCCGAGGACTGCGCCCTGCGCCTCCACCAGGGCACCATTGAGCGTGTCCTTCTCCTTGCACTACAAAAAAATACACTTCCGTGATGATACGTGTTTGTCACAGTAGGTCGCATTTTTTGTCATGCATGTACATCCATGACAAATTTATGACAGAATCAAGATAGTCATACTGTCTTTGTCGTAGAAGTGTTCCATGACATTACCAAAATTATCATCACGGAAGTGTCCACTTCCATGACGATAAATCGCGTCCGCGAAGTGCTTTAAATCGAGGGTGACCGACACGTGGCATCCACCATAACGGAACGCAGTTAAGCTATCGGGTCGGGTTTTGGATCCGATAACCCATTAACAGCCCCGACCAATGGGGATTTTCCACGCGTAAAATCATCATTGGCTGGAGGAAACACATGTCGGCTCACCGTTGGGACAGATGTCATCCACTCATTGGACAGAAGGCGCCTATGATACATCGACACGTGGCATGGCCCAACAGAGGCCCATTCCTGTGAAAAGGTCGGCCCGTTTGACTTGGTAAAAAGGTGGCGGGCCGGCCCATGTAAAGCCTGTTAACGGCCTGTTCGCACATAGCCCATTTACAGCCCGCTAACCCAAGGCCCGTTACGCCCTATCCGAATTAGGCCCAGTAGCGTCATTTGGGCCACACAATATGATTCCAGCCCGTTTTCACTTCTGGCCCATGTATGGCCCATGATGTCTTTCGGCCCATATGAGGCCCTATGTAACTCTTGGCCTATTAACGGCCCGTGGTGAAACTGGACCGTAATGAACTGTGTATTACTTTACACCCATTAACGGCGTGGTGAAACTGGCCCGTAATGAACAGTGTATCACTTTATACCCATTAAGGGCCCGTTATTCCGTTGGGCCGTTTCTAGCCCATGTTATCTTTTGGCCTTCTCAGAGCCCATTTATTCTTGGGCTCATTTCCAGGATTCGTTTACTTACGGCCCGTTACTGTCATTTTCTGCTTATGGGCCAAATTCAGCCCGTGGTTACAGTCGGCCCGTTTGTGGTCCGTTAACACGTTGGGCCGTTTTCATAGCGTCATGAAATACGGCCTATTAACGATGGCCCATTATGGTCGGCCCATGAACGGACGATTCCAACTCTAGCCCGTTTACGACCATAATGCGGCCTTTTATTGGCCCATGTTTGGCCAATCGATCATACTACCCGTATAAGGCCCATTGATGATACGGCCCGTAGAAGGCCCACTGTTTCTACGGCCCGTAGAAGGCCCACTGTTTCTAAGGCCCGTAGAAGGCCCCTTGTTTATCTGACCCGTAGAAGGCCCATCGCTTCTCTGACCCGTGGGTCCAGTGTCACTACAGTAAATATTAGCCCATGGTTATTGTGGCCTAGTTTTAAAAATAGGTTATTGCAGCAACTAGCAAACCGCAGAAAAAGAACCGCACTGACTACAAGAAAACAAATAAACAAGACAACAAGGAAATAAATAAGCAAACAACTTACACTAGGCTATCATGGCTATTACACATATTACATCCACTGGGCACAAAGTTCGCCACCAGTGCAAATATAGGGAACACAACGATATAAACGCCAAGACAAAACAAGTCCGGAACTGAAACCACTTCAAGAGCTCAAGAAACAATATCACCGGTACTCATAATCGGGCAAGATGCTTAGCAAGCTTATTAACTTTCTCTTGTTTGGCACTTAAGTCCTCCAAATTCTTTGTTGCACCGTAAAGTATGCATCTTGAATTGGAGGGACTTCCTCGGTCCTTTGGCTTCATCGTCGCATAACATCTGATCGATGTCTTTCAACTTGAAGTTGAGACTCAAGAAGACGAACTGATTCAGCAACGAGTTCAAGAGCTGGTGCGGCGGTGGTAAGCCGATAACTTCGAACACTACATCAAGACAGGACTTTGGGGTTGTCTCGGTGTCCTCGATATAGTTTTTATCAGCTTTCTTGGAGACCAACAGGATGTCTCACTATCTTGAACCTTATCTGCATTACTTCCTTTACCATTGCATAACAGGTACTCTTCTCCAATATTTTATCCGCGTTCTAAAGAGAAACAAACAAACACATCTCGTGTTTACAATTTAGTATATGAAACTCATTTTGGTAAACCAGTTCAGTAGTAAGGAGGACAGGATAACAGCATGAAACAAACATATATCTATGTAGTATGGTCACTGTATGGTCTATATAATTCTAGTTTATGTTGCCAAATCAAGATAGATACAGTTCAAATCATATCTATTTAAGACAAAGCAGCATAGACAGAATATAAGTGCGGGAAACTACACATCAATAACAACACTTGTAATGTGCATGGCATGAGAACATAACTTTTTATTCAATTGAAACTGAAATCAACATAGAGCAAGTTACAACAGCAACCAACCAAACACGTTGAAGTAACAGGTTTAAAACATACCTGTTGCGCCATTGGAGTTTCAATTGCATCCTTCAAATTTGAAATTAGTTGGTATCAAGAATACATCGATGCAAGAGCAAAGTAGTATGAACCATAGCTACGGAACCTGACACGAGAACAATTCTTCTTATGCTTTAAGCGTTGACTTGAGTTCGGAGTGGTGGTCCTCGTGATTTGGGCACCTGATTTGCCTTACTAACTGCTCGTGTTTGGGTGCTCTATGGTGGAGACGGTGCTGTGTCAACGGGAACTGGGTGTCTATCTGCTGGGGTTGGGGTTAGAAGTGGTGTAGCTGGTTCTCTGTCCAACTGGGTAGGTGTACAATCTGCATGAGTGTGGGTTATGTGTGGTGGGGCTGATTCTTTGGCAACTACAACCGTGGTTCTATCTGCATCGACAGGTAGCACGATCTTTTCTCAAGACTGTGTTTTTACTCCCACAGATACTGCCATCACTCCCTCCAATTGAAATGGCTGATAAACAAGAAAATTAATTGAATGTAAAGACATTGCAAGATAGACAGGTGCAATGGATAGTAGGGAAGAAAACAGGGCATGAAATAATTCACATTTATGTTGTCTAAGCAAACAGAATAGCAGGACATAATTTCACATATATGATGGCTAATTAAACAGGATAGCATGACACAATTTCACATGTATGATGGCTAACTAAACAAGATAGAATGACATACTTCAAAATATGACGACTATGTAAACAAGATGACGTGATATAACTATACGATGTGACTATTAAAGTGGTTGGCATGCCATAAATCAGAAACATGCCGTCGATGGAAACAGGATGGCATGATATAATTCACGGATAGAATGACGTAATTTAAAATATGATGACTATGTAAACAGGATGAGCTGATATAACTATATTATGTCTTTAGAAAATGGGTTGGCATGCCATAATTCAGATACATGTTGTCTATGTAAACATCATGACATGACATAATTCAAATATATGATTTATATACTAAGGAAGTGAGCAGAGGACAATTGCATATATGATATGTCAACTAAGGAGATGGCATTCAATATTGTGTATATGATGTAAAAACTAAGCATTGCAATACAACATATGCATTATATGAGTAATATAACCCTGCCAAGTTTGAGCATACACCTCAGGGGGATAATAGGACTGGTCATCTGCCTCTGAATCCTCCTATGAAGAGCTATCTGTAACCAGCAAGATATCTGCTTCAGCAGGTAGCATTATGCGCTCTCAAGACCTTGTTTTCACTCCAGATTTCTCCATCACCAATTCAAATGGCTGATGTCAGGAAGAGCAGTTGAATATACAAACATTGTCGACAAAAGCAATGAGAAATACAAAAAAAGGACGGCATGATATAATTCACATATATGACGCTTGCCTAAACAGCATGGCATTGCATAATTCACATACATAATGCCTTGCAACAAGATAACATTGCATAATTCACATATATAATGTCTTGCAACAAGATGGCATTGCATAATTCACATATATGGTAATTAGACACTAAACAGGTGGCACTCACACAAAGCATGTCTAAACTAAGCAAATGACATAGCAATGCAAGATACCATACGCACGATATGAGTAACATAACCCTTCCAAGTTAGGGCATGCACCTCAGGGGGGAAATATGGCTGGTCATCTGCCTCTGAATCCTCCTCTTAGGAGCTATCGGTAACCAGCAAGACATGCGCTTCGTCAGATAGCATTGTCTGCTTTGAAGACCTTGTTTCCACTCCAGATTTTTCCATGACGATGCCGAATGGCTGATGCACAGGAAGAGTAATTGAATGTACTAAAATTGTTGACAAATTTAACACATAATAAAAAAATGATGGCATGATATAATTCACATATAAGATGGTCGGCTAACCAGGGTGGCATTGCAAAATTCATATATATGATGCCTGGCTAGACAAGATGGCATTGCATGATTCACATATACGATAAAGAAACTAAACAGATGGCATTGACACAAAGCATGTCTAAACTAAGCAGATGACATCTTTAATGTATATAGTAGGCAATGCAAGGCACCATATGCATGATATTACCAACATCAGCATGCCAAGTTAGAGCGAAGAACTCATGGGGTAAATAGGAGTGGTCTTCTCCTTCCTAATCCCCTCATAACAGTTATCTTCCTCTTGATTACGATCCGAAATGGGTGGAGGGGGGGCTGCCTTTGCGCCCACCATGGAACAACGTCTGCATGAAATTTTATTGCCACACAAGGCTCGTCTCTTTTGCTCTACATGATCAGTTCCATTGTGTACAATAACTGGCATGCATAGGAATAAAACATAGTGAGATTATGTAAGGAGTGCATGCACAAATCCAGAGTGATGGTAGCAAACTATGGATAGATCCAGGCAGATAATAGCTTTAGTTAAAAAATACAGATAATGGCTCCTTTAATGTTTGTTTGCACCCAACATGAAACTCATAGTAGACACCGGAGATTAACCAGATAGTAGACAAATAGTACTGATTGCTGCCCCAATATGTACCCCACAACCATTTAAAAACTCAAGTTTCAAAGATTAGTTTGGACCTGACTGAGTCTAATAGGTGAACACGAAGATAATGTAGCATGTCATCATATTAAGCGATGCATAACGTAAGCAGACACGGAAGAGTGCGACCTCTCTTGCGGACCCGTGTAGTCCTCAAGGTCATCTTCTCAGTTGATGATGGTAATGCAGTTGTCGTGGCTGCCGTGGAGGGAAGAAGATCCGAGGTGGCGAAAGACAGTCTGAGAGCAGATCCCTCACTGTGGTGAACCCTTCCATCGTTGGAGCGGTGAGCTGGGGTGGAACACAATGCAGAGGCAGGACAAACCACACAAGGTTTTCTTTGACACATATCTGTAACAGAAGTAATTGAGTAAGGATTTGTTTGAATTTGAGGATTCTAACAATCTAGGGATAGGAAATAGACAGGAATAGGGTAGGAATGCACGTGCAAAACAGATAATTTAAAAACACAGGATTTCTGCCAATCTGGGTGTTTGATTCACAACAATTGGAAGATCACAGGATGCAAAAAAGCATGGTGAGATTAAGTCAAACCAGAAGAAAATGTACGGTTATAATGCTATTATGCTACTATCTCTTAGTCTTGTGCTTGATGAATAGGAATATGAAAAGGAGGAGAAGTGGAAATTAGAATTCCTACGGTTTTTTCTTTCAAGGAGACACTAAAGGAACAAATCCTACATTTTTCCTTTGCTCCATTCCTTTGCACCAAATTCATGAAAAGTAGTACCATAGGAAACTTTCCAATTCCTATGTTTTTCATTCACTTTTCCTTTCAAGCACTGGAGATTCTAGTAGGCAGGCTTGAGCAAGGAAAATCCTACACTAAAAAAATGTTTTTGTGCTACTTCTATTACTTTGGACCCAGGCCACTGCCATACTAGCTCAACTCCCAGGCCCATTGACAAATACACAGCTCAAACGCGCAGAGATAAATAATGATGGCATTCAAGAGAGTCCATCACGGATAGCTAAGTTGCATGGTACCTCACTGCTTGTCATATAGTAGGATAAAATAATCGTATTTCTCGTTACTACGAGTGCACAGTGGACAATATATATAACATGTAGAGTAAAAAAGAGATGCAACAAGTGTACAACCTCTTTGGCGAAGCCATGTCAATCTCAACGTGATTGGGTTGGCCGGTGAGGATGCTCCGTCCGACTTTGCTGTCGGAGGAGGGGAAGAAGATCTTAGGCGTCCGGAGATGGAGCCCGAGGTACTGCTTCGCTGTGATGGAGGGTTTCGTCAATGGATGTCAGGACCCCGATTCCAAGTCACATCGATCTAGCCGGTAACACCTCATATCA
Organism: Aegilops bicornis; assembly: GCA_021605145.1. Taxonomy (NCBI): domain Eukaryota; kingdom Viridiplantae; phylum Streptophyta; class Magnoliopsida; order Poales; family Poaceae; genus Aegilops; species Aegilops bicornis. Next base: position 596,382,900 of record CM038672.1, read on the forward strand.
CTTTGCGGCCTCACGCACGGTATTCCCACGGGTGTCGCCTTACCATGGCCCAGGACCGTTTGCGCCTTTTGGCTCACGTATATGATATTGTCGCTAGCATCCATATGACATAGAACTCGGGCCGACATGGCTAGTCGTGAACCCAAAGCGGCGCTAACCCATGGGGACAGGCATACATGAATCACATCGAACATGTCGGTCATCAACGTATGAATCCGTGTAGCACTGGGCTAACAGGACTCGAGTAACCGGCTGTAGCAGGCTAAGCAGGACTCGAATATCATCAGCGTGACATTTGCCCGAAGGACAGACATAGGAACGAAGTGAAACACATGCCGCCGATCAAGTGTCCAAGCAGTAGTGCGGGCTATAGCGGGACTCCGGTGAACCGGTCAGAAGCGGACTACTATCGCCAGAAGCACTAGACTACATTTCCCCATATGAGAGGCTGCCAAGGATAAACAACTAGATTGTCGGATCCCAAACATACCAAGCATTTCAAACATACACACAATATGCTCAATATGTGTAAATACAACATGACATCACAACATAACTCTCTGACTCAAATATTTATTCATTAGGCTCCGAGGAGCGAGATATTACAAACATGGGTCTCATGACCCAACACTCGTGAGCATACAAGTCAAGGCACAAGCGGAAGCTTAACATGTGTGAGTACGCACATCCACAAATGAAAAAGGCCGAGAAGCCCGACTATCTACCGAGATCTCGCCGAGGGCACAAGATGCGTTCTTTGAGGTAACAAGCTAACGTCAAGTCCACGCTGAACTACTAGCGAGACCGACGCCTCTCTCGCAAAACATAAAATAAGCAAACGTGAGTACAAATGTACTCAGCAAGACTTACATCGTAACTAGCTACATATGCATCATTATCAACAAAGGGGTGGTGGAGTTTGACCGCAGCAAGCCAGCTTTGACTCGGTGGCTATCCCTGAACTACGACCGCAAGTAACTCTTTTGAGGTGGCGCGCACGAGTCCGCATATTCACCATATCAATACACCACTATGGAACCGCCTCCCGCCTCCCTACGAACGCCATCCATAGCACTCACGCTTATCTTGCGCATTTTAGAGTATCCACTTTCACTTGTCTATGAACTGATATAGGCAACCCAGAAGTCCTTTTCTGTGGACACGGCTATTCGAATAGATCATATTAACCCTGCAGGGGTGTACTTCTTCACACACGCTCTCACCACTTACCGCCGTTGACACGACATGTGCTCGGCAACCTTCAAGCGGAAGCCCAGCGAGGGTGTCGGCCACGGCCTACCTAAACACTCAAGTCCCTAGTCCAGGTTTATCGCCTATTCGGGTTCCATCCGCAGTGATTCCGGCCGAGGTTTCCACTAACGGCCCCGAAAGATGTGTGCAGGGTTCCCGAGATACCAAACGGGCATTCGGTACACCGGGCCACGGTGTACCTACCGCATCATAGCCCACCCCTAGGGTCAGCGCTACGCACGGCCTCCAACACATATCCTACAAACACCAGAAACTAGTTGCAACTCCTGGACAGAGAACAAGGGGGGTTAAGAAGCCGAGAGGGTCAATTGGTTTCGGGCCCAATGCGTGGTAGTAACTGTTTCATGGATCACAAACACAGAACTCAGTTCCTGAGGACGGCTGCAATGAGACAACCCACCATGTACTCCTACATGGCCTCTCACCGCTACCTTTACCAAATCGTGTTCACACACTTAGCTCACACAGTAGGGACATGTTCACACAACCATTCCAATTCATTCCGATGAATCAGACCTGACTCAACTCTAAGCGAGTGCATGACAAACAAGCATGAATGAGTAGGCACATCAGGGCTCAAACAACTCCTACTCATGCTAGTGGGTTTCATCTATTTACCGTGGAATGACAGGTCATGCAGAGGATAAAGGGGTTCAGCTACCGCAGCAAGTAACAGATGAATCGTTGTTGTCCTAATGCAGTAAAAGAGAGCAGGAGCGAGAGAGTGGGATTGTATCGGAATGAACAAGGGGGTTTTGCTTGCCTGGCACTTCTGAAGATAATATAGTTCTTCATACGTGTCATCGAACTCATCGTCGGGATACGCCTACCGAGAGGGAACAAGCACCGACAAACAAGGAAGAAACACAATCAATGCAATGCAGCAATATGATGCATGATCATGACATGGCAATATGCTGTGATTTGGGCTAATGCAACAAAGAAGTCATTTTGATTGAAGTGGAATTCAAAACTATATCAAATCCCAACTCCAAAACTATTATCAAAGTTGCCCTATTCATGTTTCATCCTAAACAGTGAAGTTAACTTGATCAAACATGCATGAAAATGGTACAGATGGATAGATTGGATTTTTCTGATAATTTTTCATACATAAATTATTTCAATCTGAGCTACGGTTGAATTACTATGAATTTTAGAAGTTTAGGATATTTTCTGGAATTTCCTGAATTATAATAAATCCAGAAAATGGGTTATTGCGTCAGCATGACATCACGCTGATGTCAGCAGGTCAACTGGGCGCCTTCAGGTCAAACCTGACAGCTGGGACCCACATGTCAGTGTAACAACTAACTAACAGGGTTAGTTAGTTACGTTAGCACTAACCTAGGTTAATTAGGGCCTGGGCCTTTGGTCGAGACTAACCTAACTAACCTAAATAGGTTTAACCCTAACTAACTTAGATTGGCAGGCGGGGCCCGCATGTCGATGTGAGAGGAGTCAAACCTCCGGTCACCGGATCAAACCTCGCCGTCAACACGGTCACCCGCCCGGCGTTTAGCCGCCGGCGGCAGCGACGGCAACGGGTGGCTCGGAAATGCTCTAAGGGCACCATTCGATGCGCGGGTTGCACCTATGGGTTCCTGGGAGTGAGGCGCATCCATTGGTGGCAGTGGTAGGAGCTTCGGTGGTCGGGATCGACGGCGGCGACCAAATCGGCAGCGGCCGGAGTTCGGGTGCTCGCGGTTTTGGTGCTACGGGGCATGGCAGGGCGAACGGCCGGGTGCTACGGCTTACGGTGATGTGCTTGAAACGCGATTCGCCTCCGTTTCGAGCTTATGCGTCTGTACCTGACGGCGACATGGCCGGGCGGAGCGAGCTCGGCCGTGATGGCCAACGGGTTAGGGGGCAGCTCGGCGACATGGCTAGGGGAGAAGGAAGAGGAGCTCACGGCGAGTGTAGCGGTGGCCTCGGAGAGCTCGGGGAAGGGCTGGTGATGGCAGGAGGTCGCCGGCAATCTCGGCGATCCGAGGAGGAAGAAGATGTCGGGAGCGGCGCTTCGGGGGTCGTCCAGTCGCGTGGCTCGGTGAGGGGGCTGGCGACGAGATGCAGGAGCTCAGGAGCAGCTCGGGGCATCATTGGGACGGCGGTGGCCGCGGCAACGGCGAACGGCGGCGATGGGCGTGTTCGGTGGCATCATGGGGAGAGAGCAGAGGAGGGAGAAAGGTCCAGGGAGAGAGGAGAGGGGTGCAGGGGGGTCCAGAGCGGCGCCGAGGAGGGGCTTCGAGGCGTCGTGGTGGCCTAGGTGACGCAGGCGAGCAGGGAGGTGCGTAGCGCCCATGGCTGCGTCTGTTGTCTCCCTCTCCTCCGCCCTCGGCAGGTAGGTGATGACTGGTACGGCCAGGTGGGCCGGCCCAGTCCAGGTAAGTGGCCTGGGGCCTCTTCTCTCTCTCTCTTTAATTGTTTTTGTTTTCTAATTTTCTATAAACTTTCAGGGCTTTATTAAAAATACCTATGGACGTTCAAAAATCATGAGACTGCTTGTGGCCACTATTTGGATTATTTCCAATAACCAGAATTTCAGTTCATGAATATTTGGACATTTAATATAATATATAAAATTTAAATGCCCAAATGCAAATAAGGTATGATTTAAATCCAGAGCCCAATATGTCATGGAAAAATGTGCATCACCTCTGTTATCTTGTTTCCAGCATTTTCCAAGAATGATGAACATTTTTGGAAGTCATTTGGATTTCTTTGGAAATATTTTGGTTGAACCTAGTGAATTCCTTTAATGCTAGGGTTTAGGCAATCCCCATTTCAAGTTTCTTAGAAATTTAAACATGATGACATGATGAGCAAGCAAAGTCAAGCAAAGGCCGATCTGGGCTGTGACAGCTCACCCCACTAAACAAGAATCTCGTCCGAGATTCAAGACGTGATGTAAGAAGTCAAAGGGGTCACAAGCTAACACGATCTTCACGATCCAACTGTCCTTCTCAAGATGTTGATTCATTGCTTCATATTGATCTTGATGTCTTTGCTTTCGAGAACTTCATCCAACACGACAACGACAAAGAGGAACTCTGCAGGAATCGATCTTCTTAAAGATCGAGCAACTTAGGATCACTCATCAAGCGAGACATTGAAACATCTCTCGAGCTGCGACACGGAACACATCGGGAGGGATGGAAGAACAAACGACGGGGTTTGATTGGTTGGCAAAAATTCCACGCTTAGAAAGATGGTGGATTGTGTCAAGGTGGCGAGGAAATATTTACCATGATCCCGTAACGGGGCACCTCGAGAAAGATGACTCGTAGAATTATTCCCTCAAGTGGCAAAAAGAATTACTTTTGATTCAGAGATCATTGAAACTCTTTATTCCAGCCTAAGGCAATCACCATCGATCGTTTGGTGGAGTTCAAAGGAATGGCATAACCAGATTTGAATGGATGATGTGGACTATCTTGTTGAAGGCAAAGCAATAGATGATTTTTTTCTTATCATCGGAAATGGATGGGACCCATGGTAGGACCACTTTTGAAGATGATCCTGGGCAAAAATTGCTGGGGTGCAAGCTGGAAACATAATGCAAATGCTGGGAATCTTTCAACCATCATATCTTTCGAGATTCAAATCTGGTTGGTAACGGGACATTTCGCATGACATGTCCGAAAAGGAAAGGTTGCAACACAAATCGACAAGATGACGTTGCGAGATTCTCGGATATGAACTACGATAGCAAGCTCCAAAACATGAGCCGGTTACGCTACATACATGTGAGCATGTTGTCCAAGACAAGAATGACCACATAGTAGTCTTACAATAAAATACTATCGAATTCTGGTTGGGAACCATCGTCGAGGATATCAAAGTCCTTGCATAAGGCATGCTCTTAAGAAGGAACTTCTTCTCCTTGAACAATTCAATCGGTGGCTTGGTGTGCTAGGAATACATATGGAATGAAGGTTGCAAGTCTCCAGACCACAGAATACTTCGCACATATGCATGACTGAATTGGGACGATTCCAGAGGAAGCAAAACAAACCCTTCTCAAATTCACGGCGGCCACTTGCATCAAATGCACATGAACTAGAGGAAGTCACTTCTTCCATCCAAGCATAAGCTTCATGAACGACACACGAAGGCATTGCTTAAAAAGTTTCCAACACTAGGTTGATGTTCAACATGAATCATGGGGGAGACAAAATGCTACTGATGGGCTCAACAGCAACTCATCGGAATTCCCATATCACTGGACTTCCACCATCATGTGAACATGGTGATAGTATTGGTCAGACCAAAAGATATAATGGTGTATGCTCGAGGGATCAACCACGAGTAAGACAACATTACGAACATCGTTGGTTCTGATTTGACTTGACGATAGCCCATACTGAAGTCAAAGTTTGGACAAGACAATAGATTCAACAAATGATCACAGGAACCATTCGATGAAGATATCATCTTTCTTCAACATACACTACACAAGAATATCCCTTTGGAACGAACTAAGTCGTGCAAGCTTTTATCTTCCAACTCTCCAAGTTGTTGTTTGGCTTAACCAACTAGCTCAGGGGTATCCAACACAGATTCTTGGAGAATGGGTGGTTTGGAGGAAAACCAACATGATGACGAACTCAACATAGCGGTCAGGTGACAACCTGGTAGCACTTCCAAGAAGATATTTGGAAAGTTACGAACCACCGATACGTTACTAAGCTCGAGAGCGATCTTGCTTTTCAGGGCAAGACGATATGATCAAAAGAGTGAGGGATTGACACAATCCTAACTCATTGACCGAAGAGTACACCGGAAATAAGGACTAGGTAGTACGATCAATCTTAGGAAGATGATTTGATAACCAACACGCTAAGAATAAAAATAGTGTCCATTAACTACCAAGCAACACAGTTGCTAGGAGTATTGATTTCACACAACACGATTCACTGGTCGGCATTCCGGTTACAATAACACGGGAACGAGGAATGAATAATGATGGCGAGAGGTATCACTGCAACAAGAATTCATCAGAGTTGGTGCAATTCTCATGACATTCTTGACATAAAGATGGTAACACTCCAGGTGGAACAGAATCAAAAGCTAGATTGGCATTTTGATCTGCGGAATACAACTGCTTTGACCCAATCCTAGATATGGATGAGGCACTTTGAGTTTGTTTCTCCTAGTCATTCCGTAATAGAATGGCTCGACGGACCACAAGAATAACAGGCATCGATGAACACAAATGCACACATACTCTTGGTTATCAACTGATAGAGGATGGCCGGGATACAACTAAAGAGAGCAATTCAAAGGAACATATAATTTTCTGAGTTGTGGATGCACAGATTAGTATGTCGAGCAAAGCTCAACATTTGTTCCGGATAATCCATGCAAAGAAGGTAGAACTGGCAGAGTCACAACATAGAATGGGGTACCCCTCAAGAGCACCCTGGTTGTGATCTTTTAATTCAAAGACTTCTGCCTTATTGGTTCATGGTATTCGAAAGAAAGAAATACCACGGACCTCGAGGACTAATGCAAAGGTTACTAATATCCTAAAGGAACTAGCAAATACTAACAACATGAAGTAGGGTGAATCTCGGGTTCAAGAACCCAGGAATAGAATACCTACTACTAAATGGCATCACGGGATGCTTTCAAGAATAATGGTCAGAATCATCACACTGGGGATACAAAAGCATTGATAAATTGCTAGGTGACTACCTAAACACCTAGGGTCATAATAATAGCTCCAACATCTACGCCGAGGCAACAAAGTACCTCAACTTACCGATTAGTGTGCTTATTCTGACCAAAAAGGACATCGGGAACGGAATGAAAGGATTTGCAAATGCATCGGACTATTTAGAGACACAGGATGACTCGACAAAGATAGCGGCTGTAAATGCTCAAAATGATTTGAGACATCCTGCAAAAATGGTGGCATAACCACTCAACATCACAATATCAAGGTTCCGAGATCAACGGTTAACATACGTAAATAGTAGGGACTGAATCGGGTTTAAAACCAACAATCTTAAAGGTCTATGGATTAGTAACGCGTCATCCTGATAGATAGATAAGAAGCCTAGTTCTTAACCCCGTAGAAGAGAAGAGGTTGACTCAGATCGGAAGGCCATGAGGTATAAGGAGTAAAAAGAGCCTTACGTTCCCTTCCACAATCAATTCCTTACATAACTAAAGCATTTCTAGACACAACTTGACCAGTTTGGCTTGGTAATCCTCTGAGCAATCAGCTCGATACCAACACCGTCGGGACCCGATTCCAAGTCACATCGATCTAGCCGGTAACACCTCATATCACTTTGCGGCCTCACGCACGGTATTCCCAGGTGTCGCCTTACCATGGCCCGGGACCGTTTGCGCCTTTTGGCTCACCATATGATAGTGTCGCTAGCATCCATATGACAGAGAACCCGGGCCGACATGGCTAGTCGTGAACCCAAAGCGGCGCTAACCCATGGGGACAGGCATACATGAATCACATCGAACATGTCGGTCATCAACGTATGAATCCGGGCTGTAGCACTGGCTAATAGGACTCCGTAACCGGCTGTAGCGAGCTAGGCAGGACTCCGAATATCACCGCGTGACATTTCCTGAAGGGACGAGACATAGGAACGAAGTGAAACACATGCCAGCCAGTCAAGTGTCCAAGCAGTAGTCTTTGGGCTAGCGAGGACTCCGGTGAACCGGGTCAGAAGCGGACTAATATCGCTCGAGAAGCACTAGACTACATTTCCCCATATGAGAGGCTGCCAAGGATAAACAACTAGATTGTCGGATCCCACACATACCAAACATTTCAAACATACACACAATATGCTCAATATGTGTAAATACAACATGGCATCACAACATAACTCTACGACTCAAATATTTATTCATTAGGCTCCGAGGAGCGAGATATTACAAACATGGGTCACTCAGAGCATACAAGTCAAGGCACAAGCGGAAGCTTAACATGTCCGAAAGTACGTACATCTACAAATGAAAAAGGCTGAGAAGCCTGACTATCTACCAGATCCTGCCGAGGGCACAAGATCGTAGCTGAGGTAACAAGCTAAACGTCGAAGTCCGCACGGAACTACTAGCGAGACTGACGTCTCTCTGCAAAACATAAAATAAGCAAACTTGAGTACAAATGTACTCAACAAGACTTACATCAGAACTAGCTACATATGCATGATTATCAACAAAGGGGGTGGTGGAGTTTGACTGCAGCAAGCCAGCTTTGACTCGGTGGCTATCCTGAACTACATTTGCAAGTAACTCTTTTGAGGTGGCGACACGAGTCCACACATTCACCATATCAATACACCACTATGGACCCGCCTCCGTCTCCCTACGAGAACGCCATCCATAGCACTCACGCTTATCCTGCGCATTTTAGAGTATCCACTTTCACTTGTCTATGAACTGATATAGACAACCCGAAGTCCTTTTCCGTGGACACGGCTATTCAAAAGATCATATTAACCCTGCAGGGTGTACTTCTTCACACACGCTCTCACCACTTACCGCCGTTTACACGACATGTACTCGGCAACCTTCAAGCGGAAGCCCAGCGAGGGTGTCGGCCACGGCCTACCTAAACACTCAAGTCCCTAGTCCGTGTTTATCGCCTATTCGGGTTCCATCCGCAGGAGTCCGGCTGAGGTTTCCACTAACGGCCCCGAACGATGTGTGCAGGTTCCCGAGATACCAAACGGGCATTCTGCACCGGCCACGGTGTATCTACCGCATCATAGCCCACCCCTAGGGTCAGCGCTACGCACGGCCTCCAACACATATCCTACAAACACCAGAAACTAGTTGCAACTCCTGGACAGAGAATAAGGGTGGTTAGGAAGCCGAGAGGGTCCATTGGTTTCGGGCCCAATGCGTGGTAGTAACTGTTTCATGGATCACAAACAAAGAACTCACTTCCTGAGGACGGCTTCAATGAGACAACCCACCATGTACTCCTACATGGCCTCTCACCGCTACCTTTACCAAATCATGTTCACACACTTAGCTCACACACGATGGGACATGTTCACACAACCATTCCAATTCATTCCCGATGAATCGGACCTGACTCAACTCTAAGCGATGGCAGGCATGACAAACAAGCATGAATGAGTAGGCACAACAGGGCTCAAACAACTCCTACTCATGCTAGTGGGTTTCATCTATTTCTTGTGGAATGACAGTCATGCGAGAGGATAAAGGGGTTCAGCTACCGCAGACAAGTAAATGTATGAATCATTGTTGTCCTAATGCAGTAAAAGAGAGCAGGAGCGAGAGAGTGGGATTGTATCGGAATGAACAAGGGGTTTTGCTTGCACGGCACTTCAAGATAATATAGTTCTTCATCCGTGTCATCGAACTCATCGTCGGGATACGCCTACCGAGAGGAACAAGCACCAACAAACAAGGAAGAAACACAATCAATGCAATGCAGCAATATGATGCATGATCATGACATGGCAATATGCTGTGATTTGGGCTAATGCAACAGCAAGTCATTTTGATTGAAGTGGAATTCAAAACTATATCAAATCCCAACTCCAAAACTATTATCAAAGTTGCCCTATTCATGTTTCATCCTAAATAGTGAAGTTAACTTGATCAAACATGCATGAAAATGGTACAGATGGATAGATTGGATTTTTCTGATAATTTTTCATACATAAATTATTTCAATCTGAGCTACGGTTGAATTACTATGAATTTTAGAAGTTTAGGATATTTTCTGGAATTTCTTGAATTATAATAAACCCAGAAAATGGGTTATTGCGTCAGCATGACATCACCCTGATGTCAGCAGGTCAACTGGGCGCCTCCAGGTCAAACCTGACAGCTGGGACCCACATGTCAGTGTAACAACTAACTAACAGGGTTAGTTAGAGTTACGTTAGCACTAACCTAGGTTAATTAGGGCCTGGGCCCACTGGTCAGAGACTAACCTAACTAACCTAAATAGGTTTAACCCTAACTAACTTAGTTAGCCGGGCGGGGCCCGCATGTCAGTGTGAGAGAGGAGTCAAACCTCTGGTCAGCCGGATCAAACCTCGCCGGTCAACACGGTCAGCCCGCCGGCGTTTAGCCGCCGGCGACGACAGAGACGGCGGGGCGGCTCGGAAATGCTCTAAGGGCACCATTCGATGCGCGGGTTGCACCTATGGGTTCACAGGGTGAAGCGCATCCATTGGTGGCGGTGGTAGGAGCTGCGGTGGTCGGGATCGACGGCGGCGACCAAATCGGCGGCGGCCGGAGTTCGGGCGCTCGCGGTTTTGGTGCTACGGGGCACGGCGGGGTGAACGGCCGGGTGCTACGGCCTCCTGGTGATGTGCTAACCACGGTTACGCGCTCCGTTTCGAGCTTGTGCGTCTGTGGCCACGACGGCGACATGGCCGGCGGAGCCGAGCTCTCGGCCGTGATGGCCAACGGGGTTAGGGGGCAGCTCGAGCGACATGGCTAGGGGGAGAAGGAAGAGGAGCTCACGGCGAGTGTAGCGGTGGCCTCGGAGAGCTCGGGGAAGGGCTGGTGATGGCAGGAGGTCACCGGCGATCTCGGCGATCCGAGGAGGAAGAAGATGTCGGGAGCGGCGCTTCGGGGGTCTTCCAGTCGCGTGGCTCGGTGAGGGGGCTGGCGACGAGATGCAGGAGCTCGGGAGCAGCTCGGGGCATCGTCGGGACGGTGGTGGCCGCGGCAACGGCGAACCACGGCGATGGGCGTGTTCGGTGGCGTCGTGGGGAGAGAGCAGAGGAGGGAGAAAGGTCCAGGGAGAGAGGAGAGGGGTGCAGGGGGTCCAGAGCGGCGCCGAGGAGGGGCTTCGAGGCGTCGTGGTGGCCTAGGTGACGCAGGTGAGCAGGGAGGTGCGTGGCGCGTGGCGCGCGTCAGGTCTCCCTCCTCGCCCTCTTGGCAGGTAGGTGATGACTGGCATGCGGCCAGTGGGCGGCCCAGTCGAGTAAGTGGCCTGGGCCTCTTCTCTCTCTCTCTTTAATTGTTTTTGTTTTCTAATTTTCTATAAACTTTCAGGGCTTTACTAAAAATACCTATGCACGTTCAAAAATCATGAGACTGCTTGTGGCCACTATTTGGATTATTTCCAATAACCAGAATTTCAGTTCATGAATATTTGGACATTTAATATAATATATAAAATTTAAATGCCCAAATGCAAATAAGGTATGATTTAAATCCAGAGCCCAATATGTCATGGAAAATGTGCATCACCTCTCAGTTCTTTGTTTCCAGCATTTTTCAAGAATGATGAACATTTTTGGAAGTCATTTGGATTTCTTTGAAATATTTTGGTTGAACCTAGTGAATTCCTTTAATGCTAGGGATTAGGCAATCCCCATTTCAAGTTTCTTAGAAATTTAAACATGGTGACATGATGAGCAAGCAAAGTCAAGCAAGGCCAATCTGGGGCTGTGACAGCTCACCCCCACTAAACAAGAATCTCGTCCCGAGATTCAAGACGTGAGGTAAGAAGTCAAAGGGGTCACAAGCTAACACGATCTTCACGATCCAACTGTCCTTCTCAAGATGTTGATTCATTGCTTCATATTGATCTTGACGTCTTTGCTTTCGAGAACTTCATCCAACACGACAACGACAAAGAGGAACTCTGCAGGAATCGATCTTCTTAAAGATCGAGCAACTTAGGATCACTCATCAAGCGAGACATTGAAACATCTCTCGAGCTGCGACACGGAACACATCGGGAGGGATGGAAGAACAAACGACGGGGTTTGATTGGTTGGCAAAAATTCCACGCTTAGAAAGATGGTGGATTGTGTCAAGGTGGCGAGGAAATATTTACCATGATCCCGTAACGGGCACCTCGAGAAAGATGACTCGTAGAATTATTCCCTCAAGTGGCAAAAAAGAATTACTTTTGATTCGTAGATCATTGAAACTCTTTATACCAGCCTAAGGCAATCACCATCGATCGTTTGGCGGAGTTCAAAGGAATGGCATAACCAGAATTGAATGGATGATGTGGACTATCTTGTTGAAGGCAAAGCAATAGATGATTTTTTTCTTATCATCAGAAATGGATGGGACCCATGGTAGGACCACTTTTGAAGATGATCCTGGGCAACAATTGCTGGGGTGCAAGCTGGAAACATAATGCAAATGCTGGGAATCTTTCAACCATCATATCTGCCTGAGATTCAGATCTGGTTGGTAACGGGACATTTCAGACAGCATGTCTGAAAAGGAAAGGTTGCAACACAAATCGACAAGATGACGTTGCGAGATTCTCGGGATATGAACTACGATAGCAAGCTCCAAAACATGAGCCGGTTCTGCTACATACATGTGAGCATGTTGTCCAAGACAAGAATGACCACATAGTAGTCTTACAATAAAATACTATCGAATTCTGGTTGGGAACCATCGTCGAGGATATCAAAGTCCTTGCATAAGGCATGCTCTTAAGAAGGAACTTCTTCTCCTTGAACAATTCAATCAGTGGCTTGGTGTGCTAGGAATACATATGGAATGAAGGTTGCAAGTCTCCAGACCACAGAATACTTCGCACATATGCATGACTGAATTGGGACGATTCCAGAGGAAGCAAAACAAACCCTTCTCAAATTCACGGCGGCCACTTGCATCAAATGCACATGAACTAGAGGAAGTCACTTCTTCCATCCAAGCATAAGCTTCATGAACGGCACACGAAGGCATTGCTTAAAAAGTTTCCAACACTAGGTTGATGTTCAACATGAATCATGGGGGAGACAAAATGCTACTGATGGGCTCAACAGCAACTCATCGGAATTCCCATATCACTGGACTTCCACCATCATGTGAACATGGTGATAGTATTGGTCAGACCAAAAGATATAATGGTGTATGCTCGAGGGATCAACCACGAGTAAGACAACATTACGAACATCGTTGGTTCTGATTTGACTTGACGATAGCCCATACTCGAGTCAAAGTTTGGACAAGACAATAGATTCAACAAATGATCACAGGAACCATTCGATGAAGATATCATCTTTCTTCAACACACACTACACAAGAATATCCCTTTGGAACGAACTAAGTCAGGCAAGCTTTTATCTTCCAACTCTCCAAGTTGTTGTTTGGCTTAACCAACTAGCTCAGGGGTATCCAACACAGATTCTTGGAGAATGGGTGGTTTGGAGGAAAACCAACATGATGACGAACTCAACATAGCGGTCAGGTGACAACCTGGTAGCACTTCCAAGAAGATATTTGGAAAGTTACGAACCACCGATACGTTACTAAGCTTGAGAGCAATCTTGCTTTTCAGGGCAAGACGATATGATCAAAAGAGTGAGGGTTGACACAATCCTAACTCATTGACGAAGAGTACACGGAAATAAGGACTAGGTAGTACGATCAATCTTAGGATGATGATTTGATAACCAACACGCTAAGAATAAGAATAGTGTCCATTAACTACCAAGCAACACCGTTGCTAGGAGTATTGATTTCACACAACACGATTCACTGGTCGGCATTCCGGTTACAATAACACGGGAACGAGGAATGAATAATGATGGCGAGAGGTATCACTGCAACAAGAATTCATAAGAGTTGGTGCAATTCTCATGACATTCTTGACATAAAGATGGTAACACTCCAGGTGGAACAGAATCAAAAGCTAGATTGGCATTTTGATCTGCGGAATACAACTGCTTTGACCCAATCCTAGATATGGATGAGGCACTGGAGTTTGTTTCTCCTAGTCATTCCAGAATAGAATGGCTCGACGGACCACAAGAATAACAGGGCATCGATGAACACAAATGCACACATACTCTTGGTTATCAACTGATAGAGGATGGCCGGGATACAACTAAAGAGAGCAACTCAAAGGAACATATAATTTTCTGAGTTGTGGTTGCACAGATTAGTATGTCGAGCAAAGCTCAACATTTCTTCCGGATAATCCATGCAGAGAAGGTAGAACTGGCAGAGTCACAACATAGAATGGAGTACCCCTCAAGAGCACCCTGGTTGTGATCTTTTAATTCAAAGACTTCTGCCTTATTGGTTCATGGTATTCGAAAGAAAGAAATACCACGGACCTCGAGGACTAATGCAAAGGTTACTAATATCCTAAAGGAACTAGCAAATACTAACAACATGAAGTAGGGTGAATCTCGGGTTCAAGAACCCAGGACTAGAATACCTACTACTAAATGACATCACGGGATGCTTTCAAGAATAATGGTCAGAATCATCACACTGGGGATACAAAAGCATTGCTAAATTGCTAGGTGACTTCCTAAACACCTAGGGTCATAATAATAGCTCCAACATCTATACCGAGGCAACAAAGTACCTCAACTTACCGATTAGTGTGCTTATTCGACCAAAAGGACATCGAACGGAATGAAAGGATTTGCAAATGCATCACTATTTAGAGACACAGGATGACTCGGACAAGATAACGGCTGTAAATGCTCAAAATGATTTGAGACATCCTGCAAAAATGGTGGCATAACCACTCAACATCACAATATCATGGTTCCGAGATCAACAGTTAACATACAGAAATAGTAGGGACTGAACTGGGTTTAAAACCAACAATCTTAAAGGTCTATGGATTAGTAACGCGTCATCCTGATAGATAGATAAGAAGCCTAGTTCTTAACCCCGTAGAAGAGAAGAGGTTGACTCAGATCGGAAGGCCATGAGGTATAAGGAGTAAAAAGAGCCTTACGTTCCCTTCCACAATCAATTCCCTTACATAACTAAAGCATTTCTAGACACAACTTCGACCAGTTTGGCTTGGTAATCCTCTGACAGTCAGGCTCGATACCAACAACTGTCGGGACCCGATTCCAAGTCACATCGATCTAGCCAGTAACACCTCATATCACTTTGCGGCCTCACGCACGGTATTCCCACAGTGTCGCCTTACCATGGCCGGGACCGTTTGCGCCTTTTGGCTCACCATATGATAGTGTCGCTAGCATCCATATGACAGAGAACCCGGGCCGACATGGCTAGTCGTGAACCCAAAGCGGCGCTAACCCATGGGGACAGGCATACATGAATCACATCGAACATGTCGGTCATCAACGTATGAATCCGGGCTGTAGCACTGGCTAACAGGACTCGTAACCCGGCTGTAGCAGGCTAAGGCAGGACTCGAATATCACCGCGTGACATTTCCCGAAGGGACGGACATAAGGAACGAAGTGAAACACATGCCGGCCAGTCAAGTGTCCAGAGCAGTAGTGCTGGGCTAGCAGGACTCCGGTGAACCGGGCTGTAGCGGACTAGTATCGCTCAGGAAGCACTAGACTACATTTCCCCATATGAGAGGCTGCCAAGGATAAACAACTAGATTGTCGGATCCCACACATACCAAACATATGCATCATTATCAACAAAGGGGGTGGTGGAGTTTGACTGCAGCAAGCCAGCTTTGACTCGGTGGCTATCCTGAACTACGACTGCAAGTAACTCTTTCGAGGTGGCGTACACGAGTCCACACATTCACCATATCAATACACCACTATGGACCCGCTCCCGTCTCCCTACGAGAACGCCATCCATAGCACTCACGCTTATCCTGCGCATTTTAGAGTATCCACTTTCACTTGTCTATGAACTGATATAGACAACCCAGAAGTCCTTTTCCGTGGACACGGCTATTCAAATAGATCATATTAACCCTGCAGGGGTGTACTTCTTCACACACGCTCTCACCACTTACCGCCGTTTACACGACATGTACTCGGCAACCTTCAAGCAGAAGCCCAGCGAGGGTGTCGGCCACGGCCTACCTAAATACTCAAGTCCCTAGTCCAGGTTTATCGCCTATTCGGGTTCCATCCGCAGGGAGTCCGGCCGAGGTTTCCACTAACGGCCCCGAACGATGTGTGCAGGGTTCCCGAGATACCAAACGGGCATTCGGTACACCGGGCCACGGTGTATCTACCGCATCATAGCCCACCCCTAGGGTCGGCGCTTCATACGGCCTCCAACACATATCCTACAAACACGAAACTAGTTGCAACTCACAGACGAGAGAATAAGGGTGGTTAAGAAGCCGAGAGGGTCCATTGGTTTCGGGCCCAATGCGTGGTAATGCTTGTTTCTGGATCACAAACAAAGAACTCACTTCCCGAGGGCGGCTTCAATGAGACAACCCACCATGTACTCCTACATGGCCTCTCACCGCTACCTTTACCAAATCGTGTTCACACACTTAGCTCACACACGATGGGACATGTTCACACAACCATTCCAATTCATTCCCGATGAATCAGACTGACTCAACTCTAAGCGATGGCAGGCATGACAAACAAGCATGAATGAGTAGGCACAACAGGGCTCAAACAACTCCTACTCATGCTAGTGGGTTTCATCTATTCTTGTAGAATGACAGGTCATGCAGAGGATAAAGGGGTTCAGCTACATGAGCAAGTAACAGATGAATCGTTGTTGTCCTACTGCAGTAAAAGAGAGCAGGAGCGAGAGAGTGGGATTGTATCGGAATGAACCAGGGGGTTTTGCTTGCCTGGCACTTCTGAAGATAATATAGTTCTTCATCCGTGTCATCGAACTCATCGTCGGGATACGCCTACCGAGAGGGAACAAGCACCTACCGAGAGGGCTAATGCAACAGCAAGTCATTTTGATTGAAGTGGAATTCAAAACTATATCAAATCCCAACTCCAAAACTATTATCAAAGTTGCCCTATTCATGTTTCATCCTAAATAGTGAAGTTAACTTGATCAAACATGCATGAAAATGGTACAGATGGATAGATTGGATTTTTCTGATAATTTTTCATACATAAATTATTTCAATCTGAGCTACGGTTGAATTACTATGAATTTTAGAAGTTTAGGATATTTTCTGGAATTTCTTGAATTATAATAAACCCAGAAAATGGGTTATTGCGTCAGCATGACATCACCCTGATGTCGCAAGAGGTCAACTGGCGCCTCGAGGTCAAACTCGACAGCTGGGACCCACATGTCAGTGTAACAACTAACTAACAGGGTTAGTTAGAGTTACATTAGCACTAACCTAGGTTAATTAGGGCCTGGGCCCACTGGTGAGAGACTAACCTAACTAACCTAAATAGGTTTAACCCTAACTAACTTAGTTAGCCGGGCGGGGCCCGCATGTCAGTGTGAGAGGAGTCAAACCTGCAGTGGTCACCGGATCAAACCTCGCCCGGTCAACACGGTCGGCCCATGGCGTTTAGCCCCGGCGGCAACCCGAGGCAATGCGGCTCGGAAATGCTCTAAGGGCACCATTCGATCGCGGGTTGCACCTATGGGTTCACAGGGTGAGGCGCATCCATTGGTGGCGGTGGTAGGAGCTGCGGTGGTCGGGATCGACGGCGGCGACCAAATCGGCGGCGGCCGGAGTTCGGGTGCTCGCGGTTTTGGTGCTACGGGGCACGGCGGGGCGAACGGCCGGGTGCTACGGCCTCCTGGTGATGTGCTGAGCACGGTTACGCGCTCAGTTTCGAGCTTATGCGTCTGTGGCCACGACGGCGACATGGCCGGCGGAGCCGAGCTCTCGGCCGTGATGGCCAACGGGGTTAGGGGGCAGCTCGAGCGACATGGCTAGGGGAGAAGGAAGAGGAGCTCACGGCGAGTGTAGCGGTGGCCTCGGAGAGCTTCGGGAAGGGCTGGTGATGGCAGGAGGTCGCCGCGATCTCGGCGATCCGAGGAGGAAGAAGATGTCGGGAGCGGCGCTTGAGGTCTTCGGTCGCGTGGCTCGGTGAGGGGCTGGCGGCGAGATGCAGGAGCTCGGGAGCAGCTCGGGCATCGTCCGGGGCGGCGGTGGCTGCAACGAATGAGCGGCGATGGGCATGTTCGGTGGCGTCGTGGGGAGAGAGCAGAGGCGGGAGAAAGGTCCAAGGAGAGCGGAGAGGGGTGCAGGGGGGCCAGAGCGGCGCCGAGGAGGGGCTTGAGGCGTCGTGGTGGCCTCGATGTGTGACGCAGCAGGGAGGTGCGTGGCGCGCCAGCGCGCGCGTCTCCCTCCTCCTCGCCTCTTGGCAGAGGTAGGTGATGACTGGGACGGCCAGGTGGGCCGGCCCAGTCCAGGTAAGTGGCCTGGGGCCTCTTCTCTCTCTCTCTCTTTAATTGTTTTTGTTTTCTAATTTTCTGTAAACTTTCAGGGCTTTATTAAAAATACCTATGCACGTTCAAAAATCATGAGACTGCTTGTGGCCACTATTTGGATTATTTCCAATAACAAGAATTTCAGTTCATGAATATTTGGACATTTAATATAATATATAAAATTTAAATGCCCAAATGCAAATAAGGTATGATTTAAATCCAGAGCCCAATATGTCATGGAAAAATGTGCATCACCTCTGGTTCTTGTTTCCGGATTTTCCAAGAATGATGAACATTTTTGGAAGTCATTTGGATTTACTGGAAATATTTTGGTTGAACCTAGTGAATTCCTTTAATGCTAGGGTTTAGGCAATCCCCATTTCAAGTTTCTTAGAAATTTAAACATGATGACATGATGAGCAAGCAAAGTCAAGCAAGGCCGATCTGGGGCTGTGACATTGGAGCAGCTCCGGTGAGTTGTACGACGCCGAGGCTGAAGCAGGACAAGAGAGAAAACGAACAACGTTAACCTGAGTGGAATTCTAATAGCATCTCCAATACATGACGTAAAATACATAACCACAAAGTGCTAGATGTAAAATACATCAGCCGCTCATCTCTGAACTTAAGCGTCGGAAACTGAACTTAATCGGCCGAAACCGAACTTAACTGTCATGGCCTGAACCTAACTATCGAAACTGAATTTTGCTGTCGAAACTGAATTTTGCTGTCAAAACTGAACGCACTAGCAAGGTGAGGCTACACGTCGGTCGACTGACTTTTTCATCTCTGGTCAGTCGATTTTGCAGCTGTTGGATATGAAATCAAGGGCATGCGGTTCATCTTCAACCTCCACCCCCCTGAGCCGCTAGCCACCACCGGCCAAACAGCAGCCCCCCGCCGCCCGCGGCCAGCGGTGCGCCGCCCCGCCTGCCCCGAAAACACTCCCACAGCCGGTCCGCCGCTGCCCCGACCATCCCTCTAGGCCCCCACGTGCCGAGCTTTTTCTCCGGCAATCCCCACGCCACCGCCCCGCCAACGCCCCGCCACCGCCGGCGACCACTGCCCCCATCCTGAACCCTAATATATATAGTGGGGTACCTCTCCGGCGAGCCCCCCCCCTCCCCGCTGCGGTTGGTTCTTCCTTCACCCCGGCGAGCCCACCCCTTGAAAATCGACTGACCCAAAAGTTGATTCAATGATCAAGTGTAGCCAAATCGGAGCAGCATCGCAAGCAAGAGCAAGAGCGAGAGCAGCAGCGCGAGCAAGAGCAATAGCAAGAGCAGACCAGGTAGGTGACCGAGAGCAAGAGCAGAGCAGCAGAGCGAGCGAGAGCTAAAGCAGCAGCAGCTCCTACTGATGTGGACGTCGCCACTGAGGGAGCGACGCCGTGGAGGAAGTGGCCGGTGATGCCGCCGTGGATGGACCCGCACCGTGTCGGCTCGGGGCCGAGCGCCGGCAACACCGTGAGATCGAATCAAGAAGAAAATGCGGCGATTAGTGTACAACCTCTTTGGTGGCGCCGATTAGGCCGCAGCTTCATCCGAGGAAATGGTGATGATGATGCTCTTCCGGTGGTGCAGTTGAAGACGGCAGTGTGGGAAAGGAGGTGGCGCAAAGACGAGGGGAACATCGGGGCAGCTCCTTGGAGGTGGAGGACGGGGTGGCTGAACCGGCGGGACGATGAGATCGATGACGGATCCTCATCCGGTACGGTGGATGAGGGACGTCGAGGTGTTGCTGTGGACGACGTCGTCGGGGAAGAGGCTCCGGCTGGGTGGCGGACGGAGCAGGGTGTGGGGTTTCGTCGTGGGTTTTCACGGCCTCGGTGTACGAATGGGTGGGCGGATGGGATGGCAGTGGGGAACCATGGCTTAGAGACGCGCTTGTCCGAAATGTGGGGTAAGTTACGAACCCCCCACCGATTTGAGGCGGTTCTTTCGGTTCAGGGGTACAACGGGCATTTCACGTGTCGGGATTTCACAGGAGGTGGGAGTTTTCGCGCGCGTTGTAATTTTGGAATAGCAAGGCGCGGGTTGAGATGGAGGGAGTTGTCGAGCACAACGAGACAAAGATATATCTTAAATATTTCGGCTAACAAGGCGTGGGTTGAAGAGGCGGGAGTTTCGCGGACGATGAGCAGAGACGCTAGCTTCAATTTTTGGCATAACAAGGCGCGGCTTGAAATTTTGGAAGAACAAGCTTAACGTGTACCCCAAAAAAAGACAATTTGCACCTCAACACGCACAACACACACAAAAACACCATTTAGACTAGAGTAAGGTACACGTGCATTGCACGCATGAGATTTGGCAACCAAATTATGAATAAATACCACATTATAGCATGCAAGCTTTGAGTCATATATGCATGATGTAGATGTTTGTTTAATTCTTATAGTTCATTTCATTCAAAATCATCTAGTTTTGATAAGAAAGCTAATCTATTTTAAGATTCATGGAATTGTGCGTTGTAAGACATAAAGTAAAAACAGATAATGGCAAATCATGTAGAAAAACATTTGGGAAATTCTGATACGGAAGATTCTGGAACAAATAAGAAGTGCTTGGTTTTGATGTTTGTGCATTATGCTTAAGTTCAACCATGGAGTCTTCTAGATTATACATGTGGTGAAATCTGGTGGAATCTAGATGATATCCAATGG
Organism: Aegilops bicornis; assembly: GCA_021605145.1. Lineage (NCBI taxonomy): Eukaryota > Viridiplantae > Streptophyta > Magnoliopsida > Poales > Poaceae > Aegilops > Aegilops bicornis. The sequence continues at coordinate 596,403,910 of CM038672.1, forward strand.
CCAATAGTGCTCAAATTTGCCATCCTTGGACCATCGGATTCGCCTCATCCAACGACCATCTTTAAAAGTTAAAGTTACCCGCACACAATAAAAAAAAATATAATATAATATATATAGGGGTATAGATATAGATATGTGATGCGAAAGCCGCCCGTCATCTCCAATTAGAATAGTGTGTCCATGCACGGATGCGACGTGGGAAAATGATGTCTGCCATCGGTATCTCAAATTCAAATGGGTCTGACCTTGTTCAATGTGTATACATTACAACATGCTCGTTTCCAAACCACACCGCGCAGATCTTCGTTATATTCATGCTTGCATGCGTTTCAAACATCAGGATCTCTTATTCAAATATTTGAATCTTTACATTGATTATGACCTCACCTATTCTTTTACACCCACACAGTAGTCTTCTCTTTATAATTGTACCACTAACTTTCTCCCGTGCATGCATGCACACACACTACCAGCCGGCATTATCCATCGCACGCATGCAATCTTTTTCTTCAAATCGGTCTCCCATGAAGGCACACACCCACACACATCCCCCTCTCCATCATATCGGGCATTCTTTATCTCTCACGCGTGCATGCGCAACGATCGATGTTCCTCTATGTATGTGTGTATATATCTAGGTCTTTCATAGTTTTCCACACAAACCGATCAATCGATATATCCAGTGAGGTCTCACCCTCTTTCCCACGTCCACATCGATCAATCTATACCTCTCTATAAGGATTAAAATATATAGTGAATACACCCACATTAATTGTATATCCAACGTCGCCCTCTCATCATCCATGCCTTCCGCTTCATCTCTCAGACGCGTGCACAATGGCGAAGACAGGGGCAGTTAGGGCCCTCCCCCCCTAACATCACTATATATCGAGGCTAATATGAATGTGATCATTAGACAATTTCTGCTAAAAAAGGTTTAATTTCATGAATTGACCCTCCTCGTAAAGGATTAGCAATGCTTGGCCCCCTAGCTCATTTGTTTATCATGGCTCGCCATCAAGGCAACATGCGTGTTCGCCCCTCTCTCTAAATATCAATCTCGCACTTGTGCATTCCTTCATAGTCTCCCTCCACTTGGCCCCTCGCACCATCTTCTAGCCCCCACCGGATTTTGCCACATGTACAATCTAGCAGACTCTATGGTTGAACTTAAGCATAATGCACAAACCTCAAAACACCAGTGGTTCTCTTTTGTTCTAGAATCTTCCGTATCATAACTGCCCAAACTTTTTTTCTAGTTGAATTGCCATTATCTGTTTTTACTTTATGCTTTACAACGCACAATTCCATGAATCATAAAATAGATTAAGGGCTTCTTTGATTCAAAGGATTCTCAAAGGAATTTTGGAGGATTCTAATCATTAGGAATTTTTCCTATCTTGGTTGTTTGATTCGTAGAATTGTAAACCACAGGAATTTTTCCATATGATTCGTTTGCACTAGATTTCATAGGAAACATCCCATCCACTCAAACCTCTTTTAAAGAATTCTGCGTTTTTTCTATGCACAATCAAACACTCGTACATTCCTGTAGGATTCAAGACGACATTCCACTATAATCCCATGTTTTTCCTATTCACGCGTTCTTAGCTTTTTTATAAAAACTAATTGATTTTGAATGAGATGAACCATAAGAATTAAACGAAGCGCTACATCACGCATATATGAATCAGAGCTTACATGCTATAGTGTGGTATTTATTCGTAATTTGGTTGCAAAATCTGATGCGTGCAATGCACGTGTACCTTACTAGTACTTCGAGTATGTGCAAAACACGTAAATTAGAATACCAATCGCACGCTACACAGTATCTCTCTTACAGTTCATGAAGCCACGTGGCACATGCGGAGGCGTTGTCGCGACCTCCTTGCGTGGATTGATCACGATGACGTCTTCTTTGGTTCCGTAAGAATGTACTCGTCCTCCCTGAGCCATACTGGCGGTACATGCACGAAGCGAAGATGTGCACGCACGCCATGCACGCACTCATTCCCTCGCACGCACACGCGGGTACACGGGCGGACGCAATTTTGTACCAAGATCCACCCCATGTGATAATTTGACGCGTGTAAAGTCGTTCACTTCATTGATGGTCAATTAATACAGCGCATACAAATTGAGTGGACATGAGGGCGGAAGAAAGACATTATTACTCCATCTTGGCGCATGCGAGTAGTTAAATCGTGGGTTGCTAGTAGTACTTCCATTGGTCTCCTTCGTATTTTGTGCCAATTTTTGACAAGAACATAATATTTACGCATTTGAGCAGTGTAGTACTTGAAATTTATGTTCCGCTAAACTCAACGGGAGCCGCTTTGAGCCTCGAAACCAAAACCATCAATTAATCTTTACCTTGTTCCCATCACATTCGAAAGCCTGCTCACACCTACTAGTACGTACCAAACCTGAACGTGTTCCCACTATGCAGGTATTAGTAATACTAGTGCTAGTACTTAGGTTATAAAAAGGGGAACTACCTAACCAAAAATTACTCTACCTTTCCTCCTCATAAGTGCTTCTTCTTCGTTCGTCGTTGCCATGGCCGGTGAGCAGAGCTCTAGGTCGAGAACTAATCGTAACAAGGGAGTGGCAACCAAGGCTGCGGAAAAAAAAGAGGGCTCGCCGCCACGCAGAGACCTCGAAAGATCTCTCACGGGCAAGCGATGGCTCCCAGGAGCACCCTAGCCGCGGAGGCGAACATGCCGAGCCGGCGAAGCTGGAGTCGTTATCCCTCGACGGCATGCCCGATCAGCTCAATAAGCACCTCGATAAGCAGAAGGAGTTCATCCAAGGCTTGATGGAGTTGCTGAAGGAGAGCCTCGACGACATGCCTGCTAAGCTCAATCACAGGGGGAGTTGACCGCCGGCTTGGTGATGCTGCTGAAGAAGAGCATTGCCTCGGAGAAGAAGGCGACCGGCGAAATCCTGCGACTTCAGGAGGACAAGGCGAAGCTCTGCCACGAGCTCTACCTGATGAAGGATGAGAACGCCAGATGGAAGAAGCTGCATGAGAATAGTAGTTCCTCGATGAAGATGCTGCAGTCCATCGTCATGGAAAAGACGGAGGAGTTGGCGAAGCTCCGCATCGAGCACCCATTCTTTGTCAAAGGTACGTGTCTGGCCGTGGAACAGATGATGAAGGCTCGCGTCGAGAAATCCCGCGTCATGGACAGAATGAAGAAGATGGCGGAGGAGACGCACAAGGAGATGGAGGTCGTGGAGGCGATGAAGAAGCAGTTACGACTCCGCGGAGAATTAGATCATTTGGGGTGATAATCTTCCTTATTCTTTTGCTATTGTGTTTCATCTTTTGCTTCGGGTGTTTCGCCGCACGTGTCACGTTCTTTGAGAGGCATGAATAGAACAATGGTTTTTGTTTTTTGAGGGAATGAATAGAACAATGCTAACAATGGGATGACTAGAAAATTAGATCATTTTTTCTCCATACGGCACTGGGCTGCCGTGTTTCGTGCTCCTCCGTCGCAGTACTACTCCAGTGGAAAACTTGAGTATACCGCACGGTTCTTTGCTCCTCCTCGATCAGGTCGTCAGCGCATTTATACGAGCAGTAAAATCACAAGGCCCCGCCTTCCAGCAGTAATGAGCCGTCAAATCACAAAGGCCCTCGCCTCTCATGAAACCGACCAAGCTAGACTGCCCCGCCCTCTAGCCTTTTAAAAAATGTATACTTTTGTACATCAGTAGTATCGATGGATTGCGCCATGGTGCAAAACTTGAAATTAAAAAAGGTGGTACTACCTCCATCCGGGTTTATTGGTCCCCATTATATTTCGTGCCAAATTTTGACCATAGATTAAACTAACAAAATGTCTACGCATGTCACCAAACATTATATTTTTGAAAACTATGTTCAAGTACGAATCCAATGAGATAATTTTTCTTGACATTCATTAACATTTTGTTAGTTAAATCTTTAGTCAAAATTTGACACAAACTACAAAGGGGTCCTATAAACCAGGACGGAGGTAGTACATATAGAGAGCGCCTAAATGGCCAAATTATGCATATAGTACTATTAAAAAGGCTAGTCACAATAATGGTGTCCAGCACAATCCACCCCTCAAATAAAACTAAGCACCCTGGAATTGTTTGACAAAACTAGGCACCCTGAAATTCTTTGACAACTAAACTGCTGGCTATATGATGTTGGCCATATATATTTTACGTATATAATGTGAAGAAACGAGTGGTAGTACTATACCAACTAAAAGATGAAATGTATGAAATACTAGAATGTACGTACTGAAGAGTTAAAGTAACAAGAAGAAACATAACATAGTTCTGCTGGGGGCTCAGCACAACACACCCCTCAAATTAAACTAAGCACACCTGAAATTAAACTATGCAACTAATCCGGTAGACACTACATTAGAAGTTTAGAACCGCCATGAGCAACGATGCTGCCACCTTACTCGGAGTCCTCGTCCACGTCCTCGACTTCGTCCTTGTCCCTCTTCCTCTTGGCCGATACTTCTTTGCTTGAACCGCCAACTTGGCTGTTGCTCTTCATCCAACCCTTGTAGATATTGAAACAAAGGTAGCCATCCATTGCAGCGTCTTGGATGTGGTCTATATCTAGTACATTCCGCTGCCATGCATGATGATGAAATGTGTATGGAGGTTTCTCCGGTTCTTTGTTGAAGGATGAACCATGGCTCTGCCAGGTCGGCGTGAAGGCTGACGAGAGGACACCGGCCGATTCTTTTGGAGGTCGAAGGTGTTGCCTACAACGAGGCCTATCCGATGCAAGACTTCTTTGTCGTTACCAAAGTCTCTGATGTGAATTTGACTAGGTTGCTCTTGAGGAAGTCCTTAAAATCCTGGCACTCAACATCGGCATGGCATATGTGGTAGACCAAGCATAAGTCATGCACGCAAACCTGGATCACGGCGGGCTTCTTCCTCTCTTCGTCCTTTAGATCCTTCTCTCCAACCACGACTGTGGTTTACTAAACATCTAGCCCAGCGACCCACTCATCATCCGAGTCTTCGAACATGCGTCTGAAGCGAGAAAGGCATCCTTTCACCGTCGCGGAAGTACGGGTGTAGATGACGTCAAACTCATCGCCGATGATGGTTCTAGCCTTGTACTCACCGCCGATCAGGGAGATTTGGGATGCCATGGATTTGAGAGGAGGGTTAGGATTAGTGGAACTGCCGTAATGTGAATGGACGGGACGACTAGGAGTGAACCACCATAGTATTAAAGGACGTGCGGGGACAAGTAGGAGCGAACTGCCAGCATGCGAATGGCAGGGTAGTGGCTTTCCATTCACCCATGATACGGGCTTTCGAGAGCCCTTGGATCTGAGATCGAATGGTTGCATGGCGTGATTCTAGACCTATGGGTGAATATCCTATCCTGAAGGGTTATTCTGCAAATTTTCAGCAACTTAGCATGCGACCGTTTGATCTCAGATCCAAGGGCTGCTAGCAGCCCGTATCATGGTCGCGCCTACCACGACCGTCACGTCGCTCGCGTGGTCGCGCCTTGGAGACTTAACACGGTGCGTTAGGCTATCTGATGTTTGCATGTCATACATAGTCATCACTTAGTCACTCATACTACAACAAGGTTGGCTATAAGTGTATATTTTTTTACTCCTCTCTATCTCTTTCTTCGTACTCCCTCCGTCCCATAATATAAGAACGTTTTTGACACTACTGTAGTGTCAAAAACGTTCTTATATAATGGGACACAGGGAGTACTAGTATTTATTGCATTTTCCAAGGAGTGACATCTTCCAATGAAATGGTGTCGCTAAGTTTGCTTCATTTAATTAGCTATAGACTCAAAATTGTCTTTTCACCTAGGTATACGCGCTTAGCACCTTTCTTCCTTGGGTCACCAAACTAGTCTCTCTCTTCTTGATTAACTTGCCACATCGGACTTTATGCCTATGTGGCAAGCTTAAGCACCTAGGAGCAAGTAAGTACAATAGTGCGCTTTACATGGCATTTTTGCATATGTGGAGGAAAGAGAGGCAAGGAAAAAGTGGAGAAGTGGGCTCTCATGCAAGAGCCAGCCTCTACTACATGGTGGAGCATTGGGAGAGGCACCTGTATGGAGGTGGTCAGAATCGGGAGACTCACGCCGGTCGTGGCGCCCAGTTAAAATGATAATGGCAAGTCAAATCATGGGGCCCCACCTGTCCAGCAGTAACTCGCTATCAAATCACACAGCCCTACGTTTGCAGCAGCCTACTCCCTCGTCTTCTCGCGTCTCTGTCGACCCGACTAGGCGAAACTGTCCCGCCGCCTACCGGGTAGGAAAAGCCCCGCCCTCGACTTTTAAATAGTATACAGTATACTAATTTTGTATCCATGGATTGCGCCCGCGCCATGGAGCAAAGCGTCTAGAAAACGGCGGTACACATGTACGGAGTATACAACATGCCCGTCGCGTTCGCGTCGCACCCCAGACGGTTGGTCGGTCTGGCACGCTGCTCTCCGAATGGAACGCGCGTCATATTGCATTCGCACACACATGTGGGACGGCAATTGAGAACCGACCATAGGCAAACTCCCCGGCCACACAAGTCGGGTGAATAAATAGAAGAGGGAGACGAGCGATAGTACTAGAGAAGTGTTGTACTACGTTGCTGCCTGGACGATCCCTGCAAGACACGGAAGATCAGTTTGTCCATGCATGTGACCAGACTCCAGCAGACACGCATGGATTGGCTATCGTCTACATATCGTGCAGGCTGTGTTGTACATGGTTGTAGTTGTGGTGAGAAATCTAAAAAAAGGTTTCTTGTCATCTCGCAAATTTAGGTGTCATGTGCTTCGGATCACTGCGAGGGTTATACAGCGACAACTAAGTTGGGCTAGTCATTGGGGGCACATGCACGAACAGTGACTACTCGGCTGCCATCTAGGTCAAGCCGGCTATGTTAATTAGGACTTCTATCGACGGACCCCTTTTCTATGAGTTTATCGTTAATTTGAGCTTTGTTCCTCGTCTAGTTTGTCCGTCGGGATTCATGTTGTCTCCTTTGGGCAGTGAGGTTATGATTTCTTGTCATGTGGCATTTTTTCGTGTTATATGTTATAATCCGGCGCTTCAGATCAAAATGACGACAACTGCGCCTCCGTGCCACGTGCATGAAGACTTCTCGACAGTCATTGACGAGGTCAAGCCGACTCCGGTAGACAAAAGAAAACTAAGTACTACTCCACTATATAGGGAGGAGCCTCCGCGCTTGCTTGCTAGTGTTGCTCTCTTCACCTTTGTCTCGGCCTCTCCAGATCTAAACACGACAGCGGTGGCCACACACTCTCTCTCTCTCTCTCTTCTCACGCTGGTCACAGATCCAGCGGATCCTCTCCGGGGAAGGTGAGAAGGTGCAACGCTCACGCTGATGCGTCCTCGGCGACGGCTCTTACCTTGTTAGGCGCATCCCGATCAGCCTGCCTTGCCATTCTCTCCCAAGCACCCATTTGGCGAGGGAGGCCTCAAACCCCTTCTTCCTCATTTGCCGTAGTGTGGGCAGATCCGGCCTCCCGCCGCCCACCTAGCGACATCCCGGCGACCATCAGGTATAACTTCCTTCGAAACTGGCCTTGCTCTACTTCCCGAGCTCCTGACGTCACTGCATTTGTATCTTTTACTATTTCTCAGGCCCCCTCGTAGATAGGATCGATCGGCTATTCGAAAACCACCTAATTTTTTTACGTTTAAGAGGTAAAACTAGTTCATGCACTTGAATCTAGTAATCTTGCTTGGTTCAAACAAGGAAGAAAGGGGTGGGGGTGGGGGAGGATTTGTTACCTGAATCTAGGACTTGGTCGAAAGAGGAAATAATGGGGGCGAAAAGTAGCAGAGACTGGCTATCCAACTGGTCACTAGGTCTAATAGGGAAATAAAGGGAAATGCAGTACAAACTCAATATAAACCCGACCTATTGGTTGAAAAAGGAAAGAAAGTGGGGACTGGGGGACAATTCAACAGAGTAAGTCCAGCACTAGATTTGCTAGCCTCACCCAGTATAAGGTGGCTATACCGAACAAAAATGGGACCAACCCAGATATCCTGTTCTGATGTTTGTTGCCCCGAGCCACTCTTATGTAATGCCACTGGTAAAGTAAGGACATGTTAAACCAATGTTGTTTTCTGATGGAAATGGAACCGGGGTTGGAGCCCTTTTCTTAAATTTTTTTGAAGAAGAAGCTGCTAGCTCACGGGACATTGCTTCATTTTAGGTGAACTGCACCAAAAGGTCCCATGAATTGAATCATCCATGTTGGTGACTGAAAGAGCCAGCTTGACATCCAGTCTAAGCACCCCGGCCTCCATCCTTGCGGCCTTGCGGTACACCTCGTTTGCCACCTGCTCGACCCTATTGTCACTGATAAAATGAAGTAATAATACAGTTAAAATAGAGCGAGTGTCATCTCTGTCATTTCATTTCCAATGTAGATAAAGAAAGTGCTTCTCTTTGTTAAAGTATGTTTCATCAACTAGTCCCATTGTTAATGTTTAAGCGTTTCTGCAAACTGGGGTGCTTAATTTTAGTTGATATGTACAAAAATAGATATTTGAATGTCTCAAGGCGCCTCCTTGTACTACTGTTGTACACTGATGTTCATCACTGGTAGAAGGTGTATCTGGGAGACTTGGGACGATGTCCAGTATGAGGCGTCGTAGGGCCCATCTCGCCCTTGCAGCATGGCATACTATGATACTATCGCAATATTTTCTTCTATTTATTTTGTGTGTTTCATCAACTAGTGCCACTATAATGTAATCACGCTTTTTCATTATCTGTGCAAACAGGGTTATTCAGCTGCATTTTGGTGGAACTGCACAAATGTACGTATGGAACCGGCATATATGCAGAAAAGTAGGTGTGCCAAGTAAAATTTACCGACACCAACCATGCTGGATGCACGCATTGGCATCCACAACCACCAGTGGGATGTGTGGCGCTCTCTGTGGACGGATCTTTCTCGGCAGCAAATCCTCTAACCAAATACTAGTAGCTTATATTGGAAGTTTTCTAGGAAGTACTCTTTTCTGAAAGAAGCACCAATCTATTTTTCTTTATTTGTACACTGTGTCAGAACTTTGACCCTCCAGAGCTATTTTAGGGTGATTGGCGTAGTACTCGGAGACTGATTGTAAGCATGATTTCATTAGCTGTCACACTGATTGTAAGCATGAGCAGGTGGAAGATTCGGTTAGCGCGAAGCTTACCTTAAACCCTACCGCCGCCATTGAAACGAGGCGAGCATCGAGGTAACCGTGGAGAACAGCGGGGAAGCGACGTCGCGCCATCCGGCCTCCTCTTGCGGTGGGAGAACGAATACTCACAATGGCTCACGGCTGGCTCAAGCACCCTCACGAGCGGCACACCATACTCGATCGATTCGTTATCCTCTGGGTGCTCGACCTTGACCTGTCGCCCACCACCTCTGCTGTCGACTCGCCTCGGGCGAATCTGTCTGCTCCATCGACCATAGGAGATACTCGATGAACTCGGAGGACTATGGCGTGACTGCCGCCAAGGAGTACATGTACATCACCGCCGTCATCGCCGCCGTCTCGCTCTTTCGCATACATTGCCACATGGCCCGCACCGTCCTCGAAATCTCCCACTCATTGTCAAACCAACAAAGGATCTCCTTCAACCTGGCTAACTTTGCACAGTGGCATGCCCGGCGATCTGCCTGATTCGCTGCTGCATCCTCTCCATAGATGTCCTTCTGAGTGGTCCGGTGCTATCTTTGGAAGATGGGAGGAGAGAAGGTGGTCTTGCAATAGAGAAGAGGGAGAGGAGAGGAGGTGGTTTTGGAATGGAGATGATCGAGAGGAGAGGAGGTGGTTTTGCAATGGAAGAAGATCAGAAGAGGGAGAGGCGAGACGGTGGTTTTGGAATGGAGATGATGGAGAGGAGAGGAGGTGGTTTTGCAATGGATAAGATCAGAACAGGGAGAGGCGAGACGGTGGTTTTGGAATGGAGATGATGGAGAGGAGAGGAGGTGGTTTTGCAATGGAGAAGAGGGAGATGAGCGTCTTGCAAGCGATTTAGGATTGGGCGAGAGGGTCAAGTGCACAGTGATCGGATCAAAATCAAAACCAATTTACCCTTCAATTAAGAAAGCGACCCCACATTAACTAGTCTCCCTTTTATTACGGGTCATAATTGACCATGATTTTCGCATAAAATATATGTTATACGTTGCAAAAATAATATAATTTGAAAGTACATTCATATACAAACCAAACGATACAATTTTTGGTGACATGCATTCACATTTTGCTTGTCAAATACAGATGCGTGGTCAAACTTTGACCCAAAATACGCAAAACAACAAAAAAAATACTTCCAAGACCAGCGCTGCTCTTCCGCTCTTCTCCTCTTAAACCACCGCTGCTCCTCTCCTGTTCCAATCTAAATCCAGCGCCGCTCCTCTCCTCTTCCACTTCAAAACCACAGGCCCTCCTCTCCTGTTCCAGTCCAAAACCAGCGTCGCTCCTCTCCTGTTCTAATCCAAAACCAGCGCTACTCCTCTCCTCTTCCATTCAAAAACCACCGCCGGCGAGAGAAGGTGCTGTTGAGAAGTAGATCGATGGAGGAGTACAACCGATACGTGAGGATCGCAGACGGCGACCATGTGAAGCTAGCTAGGATGTTGGAGATATAGTCTTGGTTTGACAACAAGGACCAACTAGCGGCGACGGCGACATCCATGGCCAAATATCCGCAACAGAGCAAAAAGGCGGCGATACTCCCGGAGGGAGTCGCGCCGGAGTACATAGAGCTGCTCGTCTGGGCCATGGAGCAAACAGATTCACCGAATCCGATCGTGAGGGAGCGATGGTGGGAGTATTGATCCCAGATGGAGCATCCACCAGAGATTGAAGGATCGAGCATCTCTGTGGTGCCGTTTGTGAGGTTGTCCTGCCAGAGCGAGCCGGTGGAGTCTTCGTCGACCGAACCCAACTGCAAGAGGAGAAAAGCAGTTGGCCCGACGACGCTTCCCCGCCATCGTCTCCCTCGCTGTTCACATCGTCTCACGGGGTGGCTGTCTGCTGCCGAGGAATAGGGGGGCTGCCCCCCCCCCCCTCCAGCCCAATAGTCGGGCAGGTTGTGAATTGTCAGAAGGAGCTTAGGGTTATCAATATTTGCAGGTTGTGAATTGTGTTTTGTGTTGTGTATTTTGAGAGTACTTTCAGATATGAATGTCTTTCGAATTTCAGATTTGCAATATTGAGCATATGAAGAATTTTATGAATTCTAAGATCTATTTTTAGCACTTAAAAAAATGTAGTTTCATAGGAGTATAAAAGTGCAGACGAGAAGAAACTGAAAGTTTCAGTTTCAGATAAGAAACTGCAAGTTCAGTTTCAGATAAGAAACTGCAACTTTCAGAGCCAGAGCATTTATATTAACACGACCTTTTCAAACAGGGTTAACATCATGTTGGAAGTTTTATTCATGGTCGAAAATGGAACTACCAGCCAGTTAACATCATGCTGATCAACATTCATGCATATCACATCTTCATATGATGCACAGTCAAAATGCCCACACAATGTCGAGTTTGCGAAACACGGAGAAAATGAGGGACGAAGTTTTGGCAAGTGTTGGACGTGGTTTTGGGCTGCCCCGTCTAGGCTTTCATTTTTAACATGCGCAGCCCACGACCTCGGATGGGAGGGCCTGTTTGTATTTTCTTAGGGCCGTCATGTATCGATCGGCCTATGGACCTGCCATCCGAGGTTTTATTTTTGGCAACCCAATTTATGTATTTTCTTGAAGAAAACGTAGAGGTCTGTTCTATTTTTCTATATAAGAATAGGAACGCCAGGTACAACTTATGTCTCCTTCTAACTATGTTATATATATATTTAAATTATTTTATATGTTATTATACATTATTTTTATTGTCATCATATATTTAACAGATACTTACATATGTAAGAAAACAATATCCCACATCTTATTAACTTATAAAAATAATTTCTTAACAAATAAAACCCTGGATTGTTTTGGCACGAAAATCCTAGTGATTGTTTACAAAAGCTTGGTAAGATTCAAGGACGAATGTAATAATATCACTTATTATTTAAATATATTTATAACAAAATGCTCAGCCCAATTTTATTTTAGATAACATTGCTGGCCCAACCCAACATTATAATTAGAATCAGCCCAGCAAAATTGTGTATTTCGAGAAAGTGCAAATGGCCTATAATTTTTTAGGAAATAAAATAAATGGGCCGCATGGACGCTACATTAATTGTTCACCCAGTCCAGCTAATGGCTGTAATTCAAAAAAATATATCAAATTGACTGTAAATTCTACCGTGAAAAAAAAGACTGTAAATTCTGAAAAAATGGGTTGAATACGTGCCACATTTTTGGAGGCTGAAATGTGGGCCAATAGGTCGAAGCCAACGCAAGTCGTTGTCAATTTAGTCAACAAATGATTCTGACATGTTAGCTGTCGGATTTACATCCAACGACCGGCATCCATCTTCAATCTCTCGTCTTCTTCTCCAGCGCCGCCGGGACCACCTCCCGCCTCCTGCTGCTAGCAGCTCTGCTTAGCACACTTCGCTATGAAGCACTACTCCACCGTTGCCCATGCCATCCCTCCACCCCTCCGCACCTCCTGTTCTTCTCCACCGACTGCCGAATGTCAGGACCCCGATTACAAGTCACATCGATCTAGCCGGTAACACCTCATATCACTTTGCGGCCTCACGCACGGTATTCCCACGGGTGTCGCCTTACCATGGACCGGGACCGTTTAGCCTTTTGGCTCACGTATATGATAGTGTCGCTAGCATCCATATGATGAAGAACCCGGCCTACATGGCTAGTCGTGAACCCAAAGTGGCACTAACTTATAGGGACAGGCATACATGAATCAACATCGAGCATGTCGGTCGCCAGCTGCGAATCCGGCTGTAGCATCGGGCTAACAGGACTCCGGGAACCCGTCTTTGTAGCAGGCTAGGCAGGACTCTGGATGTCACCGCGTGACATTTCCCCGAAGGGACAGACACAGGAACGAAGTGATTCACATGTCGGCCAGTCAAGTGTTACAGAGCAGTAGTGTTGGGCTAGCAGGACTCCGGTGAACCGGGCTGTAGCAGACTACTATGGCTCATGGAAGCACAAGACTACATTTCCCCATAAGAGAGGCTACCAAGGATAAACAACTAGGTTGTCAGATCCCACACATACCAAGCATTTTAATCATACACACAATATGCTTGATATGTGTAAATACAACATGGCATCACAACATAACTCTACGACTCAAGTATTTATTCATTAGGCTCCGAGGAGCGAGATATTACAAACATGGGTCTCATGACCCAACATTGAAACATACACATCAAAGCACATGCGGAAGCTTAACATGTCCGAAATCTGAGACATCTACAAATGAAAAAGGCTTAGAAGCCCGACTATCTACCGAGATCTGCCGAGGGCACAAGATCGTAGCTGAGGTAACAAGCTAAACGTCGAAGTCCACACGGAACTACTAGCGAGACTGACGTCTCTGTGCCAAACATAAAATAGGCAAAGTGAGTACAAATGTACCCAGCAAGACTTACATCAGAACTAGCTACATATGCATCATTATCAACAAAGGAATGGTGGGGTTTAACTGCAGCAAGCCAGCTTTGACTCGGTGGCTACCCTGAACTACGACTGCAAGTAACTCTTTTGAGGTGGGGCACACGAGTCCACATATTCACCATATCAATACACCACTATGGGTCCGCTCCCGTCTCCCTACGAGAACGCCATCCATAGCACTCACGCTTCTCTTGCGAGTTTTAGAGTATCCACTTTCACTTGTCTATGAACTGTATAGGCAACCCAGAAGTCCTTTACCGCGGACACGGCTATTCGAATAGATCATTTATAACCCTGCAGGGGTGCACTTCCTCACACACGCTCTCGCCACTTACCACCATGTACACGTCGTGTATCTCGTTAACCTTCAAGCGAAAGCCTGGCGAGGGAGTCGGGCACAACCTGACTAACCACACAAGTCTCTAGTCCAGGTTTATCGCCAATTCGGGTTCCATCCGCGAGGAGATCCGGCCGGGGTTTCGCTGATAGCCCCAAACGATGTGTGCAGGGTTCCTGAGACACCAAAGGGGCGCTCGGTAAACCGGGCCACAATGTATCTACCGCATCATAGCCCACCCCTAGGGTCAGCGCTACGCACGGCCTCCAACACATATCTTACAAACACCAGAAACTAGTTGCAACTCCTGGACAGAGGACAGGGGCGGTTAATAAGTCGAGAGAGTCAATTAAGGATTCCAATGTGTGGTAGTAGCTGTTCATGGATCACAAACACAGAACTCAGTTCCTGAGGACAGTTTCAATGAGACAACCCACCATGTACTCCTACATGGCCTCTCACCGCTACCTTTACCAAATTGTGTTCACACACTTAGCTCACACACAGTAGGACATGTTCATCACCATTCCAATTCATCCCCGATGAATCAGACACATCTCAACTCTAAGCGATGGCAGGCATGACAAACAAGCATGAATGAGTAGGCACATCGTGGCTCAAACAACTCCTACTCATGCTAGTGGGTTTCATCTATTTCTTGTGGCAATGACAGGTCATGCAGAGGAAAGGGGTTCAACTACATGACAAGTAACAAATGAATCATTGTTGTCCTAATGCAATAAAAAGAGAGCAGGAGCGAGAGAGTAGGATTGTATCGGAATGAACAAGGGGTTTTGCTTGCACAGCACTTCAAGATAATATAGCTCTTCATCGGTGTCATCGAACTCATCGCCGGAAGCATGTCTATCGAGAGGGACAAATACCGCAATGAGAGAAGGAAAACACAATCAATGCAGTGCACAACATGATGCATGATCATGACATGTCAATATGCTGTGTTTTGAGCTAATTCAAGTAGCAACATGTTAAATGGAGTTGGTTTGAACCCTAGGTTCAAATTTGAACTCCATATGTGAGAGTTTAAATGCCATTTATATGATTTGGCCTAAACAGCAGCCATAAGTTGTTCTAACATGCATGAAAGTGGTACAGATGGATAGATTGGATTTTTTTGATCATTTTTCATATATAAATTATTTCATTCTGAGCTACGGTTGATTTTCTATGATTTTTAGAAATTTTGGCTATTTTCTGGAATTTCCTGTAAAAGAATAAATCCAGAAAAAGAGTTACTGCGTCAGCACTGCATCACTGTGACGTCAGCAGGTCACCGGGGTGGTCCAGGTCAAACTGACCAGTGGGTCCCACATGTCAGTAACTAAACTAAACTAACTAGGTTTAGTTAACACTAATCTAGGTTAGTTAGCAGGGCGTGGCCCGCATGTCAGTGAGAGAGAGGGGTAAAACCCTGCCGGTCAAAGGTAGTCAACCCGCCAGCGCTTAGCCGCCGGCGGCAGTAGAGCGGCGGAGCGGCGCGGGTTTCACGCTCCGGCGACCAAATGGGCGGCGGATGCCATCTACGGGGAGCTGGAGGTGCGCCGCTTCCATTGGTGGTGGTGGTTGGTCCGGAGGTGGCCGGAATCGTCGCCGGCGACGATGTTGGTGGCTTCCGGAGCTCAGGTGAGCTCGGGGTCGTTGCTACAACGAGCGTGGAGGCACGGGGTTAGCACCTACGTGCTCTACGGGGTGCGGCGAGCAAGGTGGACATGACGGCCAGGCCGTTGCGTGGCCAGAATCATGCCGGCGGCGAGCACAAGCGGCGGCGGGTGCGGGTGAGCAAGGTGCGGTTGCTACGGTGCACGAGAGCGAGAATGGTGAGGGGGAAGAGCATCAGTGGCTCACGGTGAGTGCAGGGAAGCGAACGACGAGCTTGGGGGTGTCGCGGTGTCCCTCCTCTGCCTACTGGCAGAGGTAGGCGATGAATGGCACTAGGCCAGTGGGCTGGGCCGTGCTGGGCCAGGCCAGGTGGGGGCTATGTAAAACCCTCTCTCTTTGCTTTCTGTTTATGTTTTTCTATTTCTCTGTAACTTCTGGGCTTTATTAAAACTACCAGAACATTTTCAAAAATCCTGAAGATAATTGTGGGCTCTATTTGGATTATTCCTAACAGCCCTCACTTAAGTTCAGAATTAATTGGGCACTTAAAATAATATATAGCATTTAAATGCCCAATTGCAAATAGCATATGATTTAATTCAGTGACCTTATGTGTCCTAGAAAATTGGGCACCATTTTTGTCACAGGTTCTGGACCAAGGCTAAGATGATGAACATTTTAGAAGGGCATTTCAGGTTCACTGAAAAAGGTTTTAGTAAACCCTAATTGGCTTAAGGGGGGGTGCTGGGGGTTCTGTCATCCCCATTTCATATTTAAGAAAAATTTAAACATGATGCATGGAAGCTAATGCAAAGACAAGCAAGGCCTGAACTGGGGCTGTGACAACTCACCCGCACTAAACAAGAATCTTGTCGCGAGATTCAAGCGTAGGGTAAGATGAATGGGGAATGCAACTAACGCAATCTTCACGATCCAGGTTGCATCTCACAAGAACGTTGATTCGATCACCATCTTTGTCTCGACGTCTTGCCCTGAGAACTCCAGTTATCATGACAATGAGAGGAGAAGGAGATTCTAGAAGGATCGATCTTCTCGAGGATCGAACAACTCAGGATTAACTCACGGAATGAGACATAGCAACATCTCTCGAGCTGAGACATGAAACATACATCCAGAGGGATGGAGTGTAATAGATGACGAAGATTCACTACGCAGACACAATTCCACACTTAAGAAGGTGGTGAACGGTTGTCCATGTAGCGAGGAGTTGAGTTGCCATGATACCATAACGAGACATCTTAAGCAAGGTGACCCGTAGAAATATTCCCTTAAGTGGCAAAAATAATTACTTTTGATATAGAGATCATTGAGACTCTTTATACCAGCCTAAGGCAATCACAATCGATCATTTGAAGGAGTTCGAAAGAATGACATACTCGGACTAGAATGGATGATGTGGACTACCTTGTTGAAGAAAATGCAATGGATGATTTTGCTTATCATCGGAAATGGATGGGACCCATGGTAGGACCACTTTTGAAGATGATCCTAAACAACAATTACCGAGAAGGCAGCCCATGGGAATTGGCATAATGGAGGTGCAAGCTGGGAATAAAATGCAACTGTTGGGAATGTTCCAACCATCATATCTGCCTGAGATTCAGATCCGATTGGTGATAGGATACTTCAGACTCAGCATGTCCGAAAGGAAAGGTTGCAACACAAATCGACGAAATGACATTGCGAGATTCTCGGGATATGAACTACGATAGCGAGCTCCAAAACATGAGCTGGTTCTGCTACATACATGTGAGCATGTTGTCCAAGACAAGAATGACCACACACTAGTCTTATAATAAGACAATATCGAGTTCTGGTCGGGAACCATCATCAAGAATTTCGAAGTCTTTACGCAAGTCCATGGAGTATATCCCAAGCATAGACTTCTTTTCCTTGAACAAGTCAATCAGTGGCTTGGTGTGCTAGGGAATATGTATGGAGTGGAGGTAATTAATCTACCAAACCATAGAATACATTCGCACATGCATAATTGACTTGGGATGGTACCAGAGGAAATAAAAACAATCTTTCTCGAACTCATGGCGGCAACTTGCACCAAATGCACATGAGTTCGAGGAAGTCACTTCTTCCATCCATGCATAGGCTTCATGAATGGAACACGAAGGCATTGCTTACAAAGTTTCCAACACTAGGTTGATGTTCAACATGAATCATGGGGGAGACAAAATGCTGCTGATGGGCTCAGCAGCAACTCATCGGAATTTCCATATTACTGGACTTCCACCATCATGTGAACACGGTGATAGCATTGGTCAGACCCAAGAGATATAATGGTGTATGCTCGAGGGATCAACCACGAGTAAGACAACATTAAGAATATCGCTGGTTCTGATTTGATTGACGATAGCCCATACTCAAATCAAAGATTGGATAAGACAATAAGTCCAACAATTACCATGAGGATTAATCAATGAAGATATCATCTTTCTTCAACACAAACACACAAAGATATCCCTTTGGAATGAGCTGATTCGGACAAGCTTTTATCTTCCAACTCTCCAAGTTGTTGTTTAGCTTAACCAACTTGCTCAGGGTATCCGACACAGATTCTTGGAGAAAGGGTGGTTTCGAAAACCAACTTGATCAAAAACTCAACATAGCGGCCATGTGACAACCTGGTGATACTTCCGAGAAGAAATTCAGAAAATCACGAACCACCGGTATGTTACTAAGCTCGAGAACAATATTTCTTTTGAGGGCAAGATGATATGATCAAATGAGCAAGGACTTGACAAGATCCTAACTCATCAATCGAAGTGTGCACCAGGAAAATGGACTAGGTGGCACGATCAACCTTAGGGTGATGATTCAATAATAAACACGCTAAGAATGAGAATATTATCCATTAACTACCAAGCAACGGAGTTACTAGGAGTATAGATTTCACACATCACGATTCACTTGTCGGCATTCCGGTTGCGACAACACGGAATCGAGGAATGAGTAATGATGGCGAGAAGTACCACTATGTCAAGAATTCATGAGAAATGGTGCAATTCTCATGACAATCCTGACATAAAGGGGGTAATACTCCGAGGTAGAACAGAATCAAAAGTTGGATTGGCATTTTGATCTGCGGAATACAACTGCTTTGACCAAATTGTAGATATGGATGAGGTACTGGAGTTTTTTTCTCCAAGTCATCCCGGATAGGATGGCTTGACGGACCACAAGAGTAATAGGCATCGATAAACGAATGCACGCATACTCTTGACTATCAATTGATAGACGAGGGTCAGAATACAACTAAAGAGAACAACTCAAAGGAACATATAATTTTCTGAGTTGTGGATGCATAGATTAGTATGCCGAGCGA
The DNA here is from genome assembly GCA_021605145.1 of Aegilops bicornis. NCBI lineage: Eukaryota > Viridiplantae > Streptophyta > Magnoliopsida > Poales > Poaceae > Aegilops > Aegilops bicornis. Next base: position 596,422,868 of record CM038672.1, read on the forward strand.
AGCTCAACATTTCTTCCGGATAACCCATGCGGAAAGGTAGAACTGGCAGATTCACAATTATGAATGGAGAACTCCTCAAGAGTACTCTGTTTGTGATCCTTCGGTTCAGCGAGGAACTTCTGCCATAAGCGGTTCATAGTATTTGGAAGAAAGAAATACCACGGACCTCGAGGACTATCGCAAAGGTTACTAATATCCTAGAGGAACTAGTAAACACTTATCAACAGGAGGTAAGTAGGGTGAATCTCGGGTTCAAGAACCCGGGAATAGAATACCTACTACTAAATGGCATCACATGATGCTTTCGAGAATAATGGCCAGAATCATCACACGGGGAACACAAAACATGGCTAGTTTACTAGGCGACTCCCTAGAATACCTAGGTTCATAATAATAGCTCCAACATATATGCCGAGGCAGCGGAGTACCTCAACACACTAATTTGTGTGATTAATCTGGCCCAAATGAACATTAGAAATAGAGAGAAGGGATTTGCAAATGCATCAGACTATTTAGAAATTTGGGATGACTCGGACATCATAACGGCTGTAAATGCTCAAAATGATTCGAGACATCCTGCAAAATAGTGGCATGACCACTCAACATCACAATATCAAGGTTCTGAGACCAGCTATGAACATACGGAAGTAGTAAAAACTGAACTAAGATTTGAAACTATCAATTCTATAAGTCTATGGATTAGTAACACGTCATCCTGATAGATAGATGAGAAGGCCTAGTTATTAATCCCCGTAGAAGAGAAGAGGATGACTCAGATCAGAAGGCCATGAGGAATAAGGAGTAAAAAGAGCCTTACGTTCCCTTCCACAATCAATTCCATTACATAACTAAAGCATTTCTAGACACAACTTCGACCAGTTTGGCTTGGTAATCCTGTGCAACAAAGCTCGATACCAAAGCTGTCAGGACCCTGATTCCAAGTCACATCGATCTAGCCGGTAACACCTCATATCACTTTGCGACCTCACGCACGGTATTCCCACGGGTGTCGCCTTACCATGGCCCGGGATCGTTTGCGCCTTTTGGCTCACGTATATGATAGTGTCGCTAACATCCATATGACAGAGAACCCGGGCCGACATGGCTAGTCGTGAACCCAAAGTGGCACTAACTTATAGGGACAGGCATACATGAATCAACATCGAGCATGTCGGTCGGCGTCTTGGCCGGGCTGTAACCTTGAGCTAACAGGACTCCGGGAACCCGGGCTGTAGCAGGCTAGGCAGGACTCCGGATGTCACCGCGTGACATTTCCCCGAAGGGACAGACACAGGAACGAAGTGAATCACATGCCGGCCAGTCAAGTGTTCCAGAGTAGTAGTGCTGGGCTAGCACGACTCCGGTGAACCGGGCTATAGCGGACTACTATGGCTCATGGAAGCACAAGACTACATTTCCCCATAAGAGAGGCTACCAAGGATAAACAACTAGGTTGTCGGATCCCACACATACCAAGCATTTCAATCATTCACACAATATGCTCGATATGTGTAAATACAACATGGCATCACAACATAACTCTACGACTCAAGTATTTATTCATTAGGCTCCGAGGAGCGAGATATTACAAACATGGGTCTCATGACCCAACATTGAAACATACACATCAAAGCACATGCGGAAGCTTAACATGTCTGAGTACAGACATCTACAAATGAAAAAGGCTTAGAAGCCTGACTATCTACCAGATCCTGCCAAGGGCACAAGATCGTAGCTGAGGTAACAAGCTAAACGTTGAAGTCCACTCGGAACTACTAGCGAGACTGACGTCTCTCTGCAAAACATAAAATAGGCAAACGTGAGTACAAATGTACCCAGCAAGACTTACATCAGAACTAGCTACATATGCATCATTATCAACAAAGGAATGGTGGGGTTTAACTGCAACAAGCCAGCTTTGACTCGGTGGCTACCCTGAACTACGGCAGCAAGTAACTCTTTTGAGGTGGGGCACACGAGTCCACATATTCACCATATCAATACACCACTATGGGTCCGCTCCCGTCTCCCTACGAGAACGCCATCCATAGCACTGATGCTTATCTTGCGAGTTTTAGAGTATCCACTTTCACTTGTCTATGAACTGTATAGGCAACCCAGAAGTCCTTTACCACGGACACAGCTATTCAATAGATCATTTATAACCCTGCAGGGGTGTACTTCCTCACACACGCTCTCGCCACTTACCACCATGTACACGTCGTGTATCTCGGCAACCTTCAAGTGGAAGCCTGGCGAGTGAGTCGGCCACGACCTGACTAACCACACAAGTCTCTAGTCCAGGTTTATCGCCTATTCGGGTTCCATCCGCGAGGAGATCCGGCCGGGGTTTCGCTCACAGCCCCAAACGATGTGTGCAGGGTTCCCGAGACACCAAATTGGCGCTCGGTACACCGGGCCACGATGTACCTACCGCATCATAGCCCACCCCTAGGGTCAGCGCTACGCACGGCGTCCAACACATATCCTACAAACACCAGAAACTAGTTGCAACTCCTGGACAGAGGACAGGGGCGGTTAATAAGTCGAGAGAGTCGATTAAGGATCCCAATGTGTGGTAGTAGCTGTTCATGGATCACAAACACAGAACTCAGTTCCTGAGGACAGTTTCAATGAGACAACCCACCATGTACTCCTACATGGCCTCTCACCGCTACCTTTACCAAATCGTGTTCACACACTTATCTCACACACAGTAGGACATGTTCATCACCATTCCAATTCATCCCCGATGAATCGCACCGCACTCAACTCTAAGCGAGTGTGCATGACAAACAAGCATGAATGAGTAGGCACATCAGGGCTCAAACAACTCCTACTCATGCTAGTGGGTTTCATCTATTTACTGTGGCAATGACAGGTCATGCAGAGGAAAGGGGTTCAACTACCACAACAAGTAACAAATGAATCGTTGTTGTCCTCATGCAATAAAAGAGAGCAGGAGCGAGAGAGTAGGATTGTATCGGAATGAACAAGGGGGTTTTGCTTGCCTGGCACTTCTGAAGATAATATAGCTCTTCATCGGTGTCATCAAACTCATCGCCGGAAGCACGTCTATCGAGAGGGGACAAATACCGGCAATAGAGAAGGAAAACACAATCAATGCAGTGCACAACATGACGCATCATCATGACATGTCAATATGCTGTGTTTTGAGCTAATGCAACTAGCAACATGTTAAATGGAGTTGGTTTGAACCCTAGGTTCAAATTCGAACTCCATATGTGAGAGTTTAAATGCCATTTATATGATTTGGCCTAAACAGCAGCCATAAGTTGTTCTAACATGCATGAAAGTGGTACAGATGGATAGATTGGATTTTTCTGATCATTTTTCATATATAAATTATTTCATTCTGAGCTACGGTTGATTTTCTATGATTTTTAGAAATTTTGGCTATTTTCTGGAATTTCCTGTAAAGAATAAATAAAGAAAAGAGTTATCATACAAGATCAAGGCCACCGTGGACGTCAGCAGGTCAACGGGCGGTCTAGGTCAAACTGACCAGTGGGTCCCATGTGTCAAGAATTAAACTAAACTAACTAGGTTTAGTTAACACTAATCTAGGTTAGTTAGCAGGCGTAGCCCGCATGTCGCTGAGAGAGAGGGTCAAACCTCACGGTCAAAGGCGATCAACCTGGCGTTTAGCCGCCGGCGGCAGCAGACGCGGCGGAGCAGCACGGGTTTCGCGCCCCGGCGACCAAATGGGCGGCGGAGGCCATCTACGGGGAGCTGGAGGTGCGCCGCTTCCATTGGTGGTGGTGGTTGGTCCGGAGGTGGCCGGAATCATCGCCGTCGACGACGTTGGCGGCTGCCGGAGCTCGGGTGAGCTTGGGGTCGTCGCTACAACGAGCGTGGAGGCGCGGGGTTAGCACCTACGTGCTCTATGGGGTGCGGCGAGCAAGGTGGACATGACGGCCAGGCCGTTGCGTGGCCGGAATCACGCCGGCGGGTGCGGGTGAGAAAGGTGCGGTGGCTACGATGCACGAGAGCGAGAACGGTGAGGGGGAATAGGATCACTGGCTCACGGCGAGTGCAGGGAAGCGAACGACGAGCTCGGGGGTGTCGCGTTGTCCCTCCTCTGCCTATTGGCAGAGGTAGGCGATGACTGGCACTAGGCCAGTGGGCTGGGCCGTCTTTGGGCCGAGCCAGTGGGCGCCGGTAAACCCCCTCTCTCTGCTTTCTGTTTATGTTTTTCTATTTCTCTGTAACTTCTGGGCTTTATTAAAAATACCAGAGCGTTTTCAAAAATCCTGAAGATAATTGTGGGCTCTATTTGGATTATTCCTAACAGCCCTCACTTAAGTTCAGAATTAATTGAGCACTTAAAATAATATATAGCATTTAAATGCCCAATTGCAAATAGCATATGATTTAATTCAGTGACCTTATGTGTCCTAGAAAATTGTGCACCATTTTTGTTAGAGGTTCTGGACCAAGGCAAAGATGATGAACATTTTAGAAGGGCATTTCAGGTTCATTGAAAAAGGTTTTAGTAAACCCTAATTGGTTTAAGGGGGGTGGTGTTGGGGGTTCTGTCATCCCCATTTCATATTTAAGAAAAATTTAAACATGATGCATGGAAGCTAATGCAAAGACAAGCAAGGCCTGAACTGGGGCTGTGACACCGAACCACACCGCACTAGAACCAGTTAACCCTCGTACACCTCTCCGTCTGCGACTCTACTCCCGCATCTTCCCATCTCCAGCTCGTTGCTGTCCGGCCTCATTGCCGTCCACCACCTTGGATGCGCTCGGCGCGGCGTGGTCAACGTGGTCAACGAACGACACCATCGGAAGTAGATCGTGCGTGGAGAGGTCGATACCGGGTCCATGGACGCACACAAGGAAATGCCTCCTTATTACGCCGCAAAATAATGATTCCTCCACCGACATCCGGGACCCACGGAAGGGCCTCAGATTTCGCGAAAAAAACATGCCCCCGCTGACTTGTCGGACCCACCAGCTATCTTCGCATGGAAGGAAGTGCCTCCTTATTACGCACAAAAAAATGAATACTCTCGCCACCGGAACCCAGATACCGAGGCTGACTTATGGGCCTACCAAGTTGACGGGGATGGACGGCTTTGTCAACTTAATCAATATGAACGATTCTAGCTCATGTTACCGTACGATGTTCATCCAACGGTTGTAGTGCTTCTTCAACCTCTGGTTTCTTGCTCCAGCCGCCCAAACCAGCGCCGGTCGTGTCGCGTGCTCCTGCCTCCCGTGGCCGGCTGTGATGCCGCGGAGGCCTCACCGCCCAGTAATACTCCCACCGCTGGCCAGGCCATCCCTCTACTCACCCACACCCCCTGTTATTCTGCGGCGACAGCAGCCTCACACCACGGCCGAACCAGTGAACCATCATACTCCTCTTCGCGTGGGCATCCACTGCTGCGTCTTCCCCGGCTCCGAGTCGTCCCCTTCCTAGGCCTCGCCGTCGTCCACCGCCGTGGTGCTCTCGGCGCGGCGTGGTCAATGTGGTCAAGGAACGACTTCCATCGGACGTGGACTGTACGTGGAGAGGCATACAACTGGGTCCACAGCCGCAACAAGGAAGTGCCTCCTTATTACGCGGAAAATAATGATTCCTCCACCTGACAGCGGGGACCCACCGGACGGGCCACCGTATTTCATGAAAAAAAGTTTCCCCCTGACTGCTGGGACCCACCAGCTACATCTTCGCACGCAAGGAAGTGCGTCCGCAAAAAAGCGATTCACCCCACATTGCTGGGACCCACCAGCTACATCTTCGCACGCAAGGAACTGCGTCCGGGCAAAAAAATGATACGCACCCCACACATCTGTGACCCACCAGCTACATCTTCGCACGCACGGAAGTGCGTCCGGGCCGAAAAAAACGATTCACCCTCTCGATCACCGGGACCAACCAGCTACATTTTCGCATGCAAGGAACCGCTCGATACCGACCCACCTGGTCGGCGTGCACGTGGCGTTGTCATTCTGGTCGCGAACGTGTATGTACATATATACCGGTCGATGTAGAGGCGCCGCACGTGTCGTAGTAGAGGCGCCGTGACGCGGTCGTAGTAGAGGCGCCGCGACGTAGCATGTACACGCACGCACATCGCCAGGGTGCAAGAAAGAAAATACGGCCACGTACGTACATACGGGCAGGGTCTCGAACGCCTACTCGCGCATACGTACATGGCTGGGTCGGAACGGAGAAACAGAGTCGTCGTCGTGTTCATGGGGAGGCAACGGAATGCGTCGTGTTCATGGGGAGGCAACGGAATGCGTCGTGTTCATCGGGAGGCAACGGAACGCGTGGGAGCCAACCAGCTTGGACGGAACAGGCGATGGAAACGAGGCCTGGCATACCACAGAACGGAGGAAACGACCTTGTGTTCGACCGGCCACGTTCAGAACGGGGTCCTGTTGATCGGGAGGGGTGTGGCGTACCGCAAAACGGAGGAAATGGACCTCCTACGGTCGAAACGGGGGTCCTATTGATCGGGAGGGGTGTGGCGTACCGCAAAACGGACGAAACGGACCTCCTACGGTCGAAACGGGGGTCCTGTTGATCAGGAGGGGTGTGGCGTACCGCAAAACGGATGAAACAGACCTCCTACGGTCGAAACGGGGGTCCTGTTCATCGGGAATGGTGTGGCGTACCGCAAAACGGGACTCCACGGGATACTGTTCATCTCCACCGTCGACCTCATCCAGCCTCCACGGGCTACCGTCGACCTCCTCCAGCCTCCATGGGCTCCTGTTCATCCAGCCTCCACCGCGTGCTACTCCACCGGCTACTGTTCAACCACCCCTCCACCGTCTACTGTTCATCCAGCCCTCCACACCACGGGGTCCTGTTCAACCACCCCGCCACGGCCACCCCTCCACCGTCTACTGTTCATCCAGCCCGCCACACCACGGGGTCCTGTTCATCCAGAGGCAACGCCACCGCTCACTGTTCATCCAACCCCCCCCCCCTTCGCAACGCTCACTGTTCATCCAATCGATCGGCTTCTGTTAGCAGCAGTAGCGAAGGAATCGCTCCATCGGGTTCAGTTAACAGCAATCGATCGATTGCTCGGGTTTAGTAATGCGTAGCCTGCAGTGCAATCGCTCGGGTTCAGTTAAAGCCCAACGCCTCGCTCGGGTTTAGTTAGAGCCAATGCCTCGCACACACGCGCGTACGTGTACGAGAGAAACGCGCATCGCTCGGCCCCCGACCTCCCACCGTAACCGGCAACTCCCCGAAATTTTCCTCCCCCTCACTTCTACCACGGTTTTTTTCCATCATGGACGGCCCAAAGAATGTCATGCAGCTGCGTCTCCAGCCCGCCCAGGACGAAAAGCCCATTTGCTGTCATGATTTTTTGTCATAGAAGTAGGAGCCCACCACATATATTATGATTCTGGGTTTTTTCACAAAAATCGTCATAGAAGTGTCATATGTATGACAGTTAAAATTTCGTTCGGCCCAAAGTGTCACGGATGTGTCTTTTTTTTGTAGTGTTGCCCACTTCAGGGCTTGATCCTTCAGCCCATCCCGCTCCACCTCCAGCTCTTTTACCTTGCCGGCGTGAGCCAGAGACTGGGCATCGAGTGCCTCCTTGTGCCTCTGTTCCAGCTCCTGGGTCCGCTGCACGACAAGCTTCTCGACCTCCTCGTCCTTGCCATGGAGCGTTGCTGCGAGCCTCTCCTCGCGCGCGGCAAGGTCCTCCTGTTGGGAGTTTAGTGCAGCCTGCTGCTAGTGCCAAGAGGCCTCGGCCTGAGCGGCCAACTGCTTTGCCAGTTTCTGGGCCTTCTTGATGTCGGTCTGCTTCATGACGAGCTCAAGGTCGCGCTCAGCCAGCGCATCCTGGGCGGCCTTCAGGTCCTTGTGGGCCTGGCAGAACCAAGCCTGCGCCTCGGCAACACGCCCCTCGAGGTCCGCCTCCGCTTTGTCCACCACCGCCATCCTGGACTTGGCCTTGTCCAGGCGTGTGCGGTGAAGTGCCCGGAGCTTTTGGAAGTTGGCGACCATGGCCTGGAGGAGCCACTCTTCCTGGGAACCGCCGCCACCAGCGCTTGGCTCGTCAACAACCTCAAGCCCGGCGGCGGCAAGCACTTCATCATCAAACACCTCCCCCTCGACGGGCTCCCCGGTGCTCGCCGTCCCTGGGAGGTGGACGAACAGGTCGTCGCTCACCGTCAGGTACCTGCCCGAGCCAGAGGCAGTGGAGGAGGAAGGTTGGTCGTAAACCAACTCCTCCTCGGCAGCGGCCTTGCCGGCCTCTCCGGTAGGCCCATTGCCCGCCTCCTCGGTAGCAGCTTTGCTGGGCTCGCCGACAGACCCCTTGGCGGTGTCCCCGGTAGCATTCTTGGCTGCCTCCTCGGTGGCGATCTTCTCGGCCTCCGCCGCAGCATCCTTGGCGACATCCTCGATGACGGTGTCTATGTCCTCCCGGTCCGCCGAGGGAGGGTCTGGATCTCGAGAAGGGGATGAGACGCAACCAAGACCAAGATTCAAAGAGAAAAAGAGCAGAGACGGAAGGCGAGTGACTCACCCGTGCCGGGCTAGGAAGAAGAGACCCCTTCCCCGCCAACACCTGGCGCCGAGGCGAAGCCACCAGCGCCCGATGCTTGGCGCCCTTGCCGGGGACGCCCCTCGAGGCGGCGTGGTCGATGGGGGCGGCGTGGTCGATGGGGGCGGCGTGTTGGGGGTAGCCCCCAGTGGCTCGTCCTGCTGCTGTCCTTCTCCTGCAACCACGGCAAGGTCAGCGCCAAAGGATCGTACCCCCAACGCACGTCGACGAGGGGTGAGTGATGAACTTACGCTAGGGGCTGTGCCGGGGGCTGCTGTTCGGGCTGCTCAACACCACTAGCGGTGTACAGGAAGTACATGCCGGGGGCTGGCCGCTCGCCGAAGCCCCGGCCCTCTTCATCCTCTGGGCCAGTGTGTCCGCATCCCTAGAAATAAGAAGAACAGATCAAGGAAGCGACATAGATTGAGGGGACGGAGATGACAAAAAGGAGCAACATGCTTACTCATCCTCCACCTCCTCTTCTGCCGCCTTCCTCTTCCTCCTTGGGTTGAGGGACCCGAAGTTGAAAACGACCTCCACGTCGACGTCTACCGGAGGAGGGGAAGAAGGTGGAGTCCGAACACACTTGGACAAAGAAGAGGCAGTTGCTTTCTTCTTCGCCACCGCGGCCTTCACCAACTTCCTCGCTGCCGCGGCCCTTGTCTGGCGCGTGGACCCTTCCTGGGTCTGCTGTGATTGTGCAGCCCTGCCGGGCCGGACCGGCTCGCTGGAGATGGCCCACCGCAGGACTCGCCCTCTCCCCGGGGATGGCGTATCGACAGCCTCGGCCTCCTCCAATGATGACTCGTCGACACATCCTCGATGAGAGGAGCCCCGGCGCCGACGCTGCTGGCCTCCCCAGCGGACTCTGCCCACTGGGCAAGCTCCTTTTCCTCCGCGGCCGCCACGGCCTTGTCCTTCGCGCTGCCGATGCTGCCGGCCTCCTTGGCGAGCTCCGCCTCCGCCACCCTTGTGGCGATGTAGTCCAGCTCCGCCTGGGTGGTGTCCTGGACGAGCCACGGTTCGGTGTGGACGTACTTCTCCTCCAAGGTGTCAGAGAACTCCTACACTTGATCCTCCGGCGGGTCGGCCCAATTTGGGACGAGGCCGTGCGCGTTGAACTCCGGCATCATGGCAATGATGTCATTTCGGCGCGAGTTGTTGCTCAGCGGGACTACACCCACCGGCAACCCAAACAAGGGCCCCTTGGCAACCTTGCTGGACTTCACGGCGGCCTTCGTGGCCTTGCCAGACCGCTCGACCTTGCCGTCGCGGTTCACGTCGAGCTGGAAGAGCCGCTGGCAGAAGTGGGTGTGCCCCATCACCGTGAGGTTGTGGTCCAAGCCGGGGCGGAGCCTCATGATGTCAGTGGTGTTCGTGAAGAGCCAGGCCGGCCTCCCCTTGTTGTGCAGCGGAGCGATTCGGCGGCGGATGAAATCTGCCCATATCATCTCAAGGGTGAGCCCGGCCTCGGTGAGACGAAGAATCCTGGTGGTGGCGACCGTGAGCTTCTTGTCATTGACGTCGACATCACTCCAGTCGTTCCTGCGGACCGGCAGTGCATGGCGGACTGGGAAAAAGTGATGCGGTTCCTTCTCTTCAATCCAGCACCACCGGCCCCGCCACTCCTCCCACCTCTCCTTCTGGGCGCCGTCCGGATATGTCCTTTTCTCCTGGGTCATTGGGATCCAGGCGACACAACCGGAAATGGCACCCCCCTTTTGGATGCGAGGGAAGAAGTAGTGGCGGAAGAGCGCCATGTTGGTATGCACTCCGGTGAAGCCCTCACAGAGATGGGCGAAAAGGGACATGCAGAAGCCATAGGTATGCATGACATCGTTGAAGAAATCGGAGAAAGGGGGACAGAGCCCGCATGAGAAGTAATCGACGAAGAATGGGTACCAATTCGGGCCGGCTTCCGCGAAGGCGGCGGGGATGACACGCGTGGCTGGATGCCCCATGATCTCACTTCCCGTCTTGCACCCCCTCAAGTGCTTGAAGTAGTCCCAGAGTTCGACCGCACCGATCATCGACTGGAAGTAGGCGTGCTGCGTCCGCCGCACCGCCAACTCGCTCTCCGGCGGCTCCTTCTCCCCGGCGTCCTTGGGCACTCCCTTACCTCTGCTGGTCTTGGGTGCCATGGCGGCTGTGGGATGCGAGGAATGGAGGACGGCGAAGGCGCGGTGGTGGCGACCGAAGGCAAGAGCTTGAGAAGGAGGAAGAAGGGGACGGCGGTTTCGATATTGGGGAAAGCATGGAGGGTAAATGAGCAGCGCGCCCGCGGTTATTCCTTTTTACGGGGAAGGCGCGGGCCGCCTCTTTTCCCATTAATTATGATGTGACGCATGCATGCGGGAACCGCCCCACGCATGACCCCCACGTCACACATGACTCTCCACATCGCGCATTCAACACGGGCCGTGGAGAAGCGCAGCGGACGAGAAGTTACCACAGTAAAAATCCCGCCCCGACTCCCCGCGCACCGTTCTGGGCCTGGGCCAACAACGTGTCGTGCTTATGTGTGGCCCAGGCTCGGGGGCTCCTGTCGGTGTACAAATGTAGGGGCACTCCTTTTTACTCCTTTACTTGTGCACGGATAATCGGAGCCGCGCCCACGGCCACACTAAGAAGGGCAGAGGAGCGAAGCTGAAGGCACAAGGCGACCAGAAGCAACGCCAATACCAAGAACACAAAGAGCAGAGGGACAAAGCAGGTTCCCCGATCAAGACCCTCGCCGGGGCAGCCTCAGCAGCCCCGGCAAGAGCCTTGCCGGGGCAGCTCGCCCAACACCAGCGGGGCGAGCCACCCTTGATCCCAAGGGTTCTAAACGCCATCAACAACTACATTGGAACCAGGGCTCGGGAGGCACCTCCGTGGTCGCTTGCAGATCTTCGTCAAGATTATAAATACACAGATCAGATGAGTACCAGAAGACGGCGACCCTCAGCGGGATCCTAGCCGAGGAAATCCACAAGACCCCCGACAAGCGCCTTGCTGGGGACGATACAACGCCACGGCAAGACCCTTGCCAGGCCCCCGGCAAGACCCTTGCCGAAGGCATTAGCAGGGCCACAGCCAGGCCGGTGTCAACCAAGACTCTGCCGCCGTTCGCATGCCGCTGCAAGCCCAACCAGCTGGGCAGGCACCTGCGTGGCAACATGCGGCTTCCAGACCAACTCAGCAAGCACCTGCGTGGTGACATGCAGATCTTCGTGAAGGCCCTGCCACCGTGCCTTCTCAGCAGCCTGCCTGCCTACATGGCGCCGCACGCATCGCTGGCCTGGGCGCGTGTCGAAGCGAGGCGGAGCGGTGACGGATGGGACGGGCCTCGTTCCTGTCCCTGATAAAGCTAATGAACACCTAACTAGTGCATTTAATGCGCTTTGTCCCGTAATGCCGGGCGGTAAGCTCGCGCACTGTACACCTTTCCACCTCCTATGTGCCACTGTGGCAATCCCTTTTTGACTATAAAAGGAGGCCCGAGGCATACTGGAGAGGGATTCGGCTCTTTGGAACTACGCAGCCACCGTAGCTAGTTCGAGAGCTCAAGAACACTCTGAAATACACACCAAAGAAGGACTAGGGTATTACGCATCCTCGCGGCCCGAACCTGGGTAAACGATCTTTGTGCTAGCTCCTAAACCTGCTCTTCTCACAACCCCGCGCCCGCCAACTGTAGAAGGGAGTAACATTACCATCAGCGTCATTATTGTTCTTGAAGATCCATTTATTCTCTGTGGCTCTCCGATCATCGGGCAAGTCCACCAGAGTCCACACTTTGTTCTCATACATGGATCGTATCTCAGATTTCATGGCCTCAAGCCATTTATCAGAATCTGGGCTCATCATAGCTTCTTCATAGTTTGTAGGTTCGTCATGATCTAGTAACATGAGTTCCAGAACAGGATTACCGTACCACTCTGGTGCGGATTGTGCTCTGGTTGACCTATGAGGTTTGGTAGAAACTTGATCTAAAGTTTCATGGTCATCATCATCAGCTTCCTCTCTAGTTGGTGTAGCCATCACGGAAACGGATTTCTCTGATGAGCTACTTTCCAAATTGAGAGAAGGTACAATTACCTCATCAAGTTCCACTTTCCTCCCACTCACTTCTTTCGAGAGAAACTCTTCTGTAGAAATGTTCCATTCTTGGCAACAAAGATCTTGCCTTCGGATCTGTGGTAGAAGGTGTACCCAATTGTTTCCTTAGGGTATCCTTGAAGGAAATATGCCCTAGAGGCAATAATAAAGTTGTTATTTATATTTCCTTATATCATGATAAATGTCTATTATTCATGTTAGAATTGTATTAACCGAAAACTTAGTACATGTGTGAATACATAGACAAAACAGAGTGTCCCTAGTATGCCTCTACTTTACAAGCTCGTTGATCAAAGATGGTTATGTTTCCTGACCATAAACATGTGTTGTCATTTGATGAACGGGATCACATCATTAGAGAATGATGTGATGGACAAGACCCATCTGTTAGCTTAGCATAACAATCATTCAGTTTTATTGCTATTGCTTTCTTCATGACTTATACATGTTCCTCTAACTATGAGATTACGCAACTCCCGAATACCGGAGGAACACCTTGTGTGCTATCAAACATCACAACGTAACTGGGTGATTATAAAGATGCTCTACAGGTGTCTCCGAAGGTGTTTGTTGGGTTGGCATAGATCAAGATTAGGATTTGTCACTCCGTGTATCGAAGAGGTATCTTTGGGCCCTCTTGGTAATGCACATCACTATAAGCCTTGCAAGCAATGTGACTAATGAGTTAGTTGCGGGATGATGCACTACGGAATGAGTAAACCGACTTGCCAGTAACGAGATTGAACTAGGTATGATGATACTAACAATCGAATCTCGGGCAAGTAACATATCGATGACAAAGGGAACAACGTATGTTGTTATGCGGTTTGACCGATAAAGATCTTCGTAGAATATGTAGGAGCCAATATGAGCATCCAGGTTACGCTATTGGTTATTGATCGGAGATGTGTCTCATTCATGTCTACATAGTTCTCGAACCCGTAGAGTCCGCATGCTTAACGTTCGATGACAATGTGTATTATGAGTTATGTGTTTTTAATGACCGAAGTTTGTTCGGAGTCCCGAATGAGATCGCAGACATGACGAGGAGTCTCGAAATGGTCGAGAGGTAAAGATTGATATATTGGACGAAGGTATTCGGACATCGGAATGGCTTCGGAGAGGTTCGGATATTTTTCGGGGTACCGAGGGGTTACCGGAACCCCCCGGGGAAGTATTGGGTCTTCATGGGCCTTAGTGGAAAGGAGAGGAGGGCCGCGAGGGGTGCCCCCCCCCATGGCAAGTACAAATTGGACTAGGGAGGGGGCTATGCCCCCCTCTTTCCTTCTCTCTCTCCTCCTCCTTCCCTCTCTCCCCCTCTTGGAAAAGGAAGGGGAGTCCAAATAGGATTGGGAGTCCTAGTTGGACTCCCCATATGGCACGCCCCTCCTTGGATGCCAGCCTCCTCCCTCTCCTCCTTTATATACGTGGCCAGGGAGCACCCCAAAGCACAACAATTGTTTCCTAGCCGTGTACGGTGCCCCCCTCCACAGTTTACCACCTCGGTCATATTGTCGTAGTGCTTAGGCGAAGCCCTGCGCGGATCACATCACCAACACCGTCGCCACGCCGTCGTGCTGACGGAACTCTCCCTCGACCCTTAACTGGATCAAGAGCTCGAGGGATGTCATCGAGCTGAACGTGTGTTGAACACGGAGGTGCCGTACATTCGGTACTTGGATCGGTTGGATCGTGAAGAAGTTCGACCACATCAACCGCGTTAACTAAACGCTTCTGCTTTCGGTCTACGAGGGTACGTGGACACACTCTGCCCTCTCATTGCTATGCATCTCCTAGATAGATCTTGCATGATCATAGGAAAATTTTGAATTACTACGCTCCCCAACAGTGGCATCCGAGCCAGGTCTATGCGTAGATGATATATGCACGAGTAGAACACAAAGATTTGTAGGCGATAATAGTCATACTGCTTACCACCAATGTCTTACTTTGATTCAGCGATATTGTTGGATGAAGCGGCCCAACATTACATGACCACGTTCATGAGACTGGTTCTACCGACGTGCTTCGCACACAGGTGGCTGGCGGGTGTCTGTTTCTCCAACTTTAGTTGAATTGAGTTTGACTATGGCCGGTCCTTGTTGAAGGTAAAAACATCACACTTGACAAAAAATAGTTGTGGTTTTGATGCGTAGTTAAGAACGGTTCTTGCTAGAAGCCCATAGCAACAAAGTAGAGGACGTCTAACTTGCTTATGCAGGGCATGTTGTGATGTGATATGGTCAAGACGTGATGAGATATAAATTGTTGTATGAGATGATCATGTTTTGTAAATGTTATCGGCAACTGGCAGGAGCCTTATGGTTGTCCCTTTATTGTATGAAATGCAATCGCCATGTAATTTCTTTACTTTATCACTAAGTGGTAGCGATAGTCGTAGAAGCAATAGTTGGCGAGACGACAACGATGCTACGATGGAGATCAAGGTGTCAAGCCGGTGACGATGGAGATCATGACGGTGCTTCGGAGATGGAGATCAAAGGCACAAGATGATGATGGCCATATCATGTCACATATTTTGATTGCATGTGATGTTTATATTTTATGTATCTTGTTTTGGTTAGTACGGCGGTAGCATTATTAGATGATCCCTCACTAAATTTCAAGGTATAAGTGTTCTCCCTGAGTATGCACCGTTGCTATAGTTCGTTGTGCCGAGACACCACATGATGATCGGGTGTGATCAGCTCTACGTTCACATACAACGGGTGCAAGCCAGTTTTGCACATGCAGAATACTCGGGTTAAACTTGACGAGCCTAGCATATGCAGATATGGCCTCGGAACACTGAGACCGAAAGGTCGAACATGAATCATATAGTAGATATGATCAACATAGTGATGTTCACCATTGAGAACTACTCCATCTTGATGTCTACTACGCAACCTTCTTCTTGTAGACGTTGTTGGGCCTCCAAGTGGAGAGGTTTGTAGGACAGTAGCAAATTTCCCTCAAGTAGATGACCTAAGGTTTATCAATCCGTGGGAGGCGTAGGATGAAGATGGTCTCTCTCAAGAAACCCTGCAACCAAATAACAAAGAGTCTCTTGTGTCCCAACACACCCAATACAATGGTAAATTGTATAGGTGCACTAGTTCGGCGAAGAGATGGTGATACAATTGCAATATGGATGCATGGTAGATATGGGTATTTGTAATCTGAAAATATAAAACAGCAAGGTAGAAAGTGGTAAAAGTGAGCGTAAACGGTATTGCAATGCTAGGAAACAAGGCCTAGGGTTCATACTTTCACTAGTTCAAGTTCTCTCAACAATAATAACATAACTGGATCATATAACTATCCCTCAACATGCAACAAAGAGTCACTCCAAAGTCACTAATAGCGGAGAACAAACGAAGAGATTATTGTAGGGTATCAAACCACCTCAAAGTTATCCTTTCAGATCGATCTATTCAAGAGTCTCAGCAGTAAAATAACACGAAGCTATTCTTTCCGTTTGATCTATCATAGAGTTCGTACTAGAATAACACCTTAAGACACAAATCAACCAAAACCCTAATGTCACCTAGATACCCCAATGTCACCTCAAGTATCGACGGGTATGATTATACGATATGCATCACACAATCTCAGATTCATCTATTCAACCAACACAAAGTACTTCAAAGAGTGCCCCAAAGTTTCTACCAGAGAGTCAAGACGAAAACGTGTGCCAACCCCTATGCATAAGTTCACAAGGTCACTAAACCCGCAAGTTGACCACCAAAACATACATCAAGTGGATCACGTAAATATCCCATTGTCACCACAGATAAGCACATGCAAGACATACATCAAGTGTTCTCAAATCCTTAAAGACTCAATCCGATAAGATAACTTCAAAGGGAAAACTCAATCCATTACAAGAGAGTAGAGGGCGAGAAACATCATAAGATCCAACTATAATAGTAAAGCTCGCGATACATCAAGATCGTGCCAAATCAAGAACGCGGGAGAGACAGAGAGATCAAATACATAGCTACTGGTACATACCCTCAGCCCCGAGGGTGAACTACTCCCTCCTCATCATGGAGAGCGCCGGGATGATGAAGATGGCCACCGGTGATGGATCCTTGCTCCGGCAGGGTGCTGGAACAGGGCCCCGATTGGGTTTTGGTGGCTACAGAGGCTTGCGGCGGCGGAACTCCCGATCTAGGTTATTTTCTGGAGGTTTCTGTATTTATAGGAATTGTTGTCTTAGGTCTCATGTCAGGGGGTCTCCGAGCCGTTCACAAGATAGGGGTGTAACGCCCTTGATGCGGCTATATCTCCCACGTGTCGAAGCACGACTTAGAGGCATAACCGCATTGAAAGCAATGTCGCAAGTGATGTAATCTTCACACAACCCATGTAATACATAAGGGAAAGAGATACATAGTTGGCTTACGATGCCACTTCACACAATACATAAATAAACATCCATCATCCAGAATACACTCAAGGTCCGACTACGGAACCAAAATAAAAGAAGATACCCCAAAAGCAAGACAGATCCCCAATCGTCCCCAACTGGGCACCACTATCGATCATCGTGAAAGACACATAGTAACGACCACGTTCCTCGTCGAACTCCCACTTGAGCTCGGTTGCGCCACCCGCACCGCATCGCCGGGCACCTGCAACTGTTTTGGTAGAATCTGTGAGTCGTGGGACTCAGCAATCTCACACCCGCGAGATCAAGACTATTTAAGCTTGTAGGAAGGACAGAGTTGTAAGGTGGAGCTGCAGCAAGCGACTAGCATATATGGTGGCTACATTCGCAAAAGAGAGCGGGAAGAGAAGCAAAGCACGGTCGTGAAGCTAGTAGCGATCAAGAAGTGATCCTGAACTACTTACGTCAGACATAACTCCAACACCGTGTTCACTTCCCGGACTCCGCCGAGAAGAGACCATCACGGTTACACACGCGGTTGATGTGTATTTTAATTGAGGTCAACTTCGGGTTTTCTACAACCAGACATTAACAAATTCCCATCTGCCTCATAACCGCGGGCACGGCTTTCGAAGATAATACCCTGCAGGGGTGTCCCAACTTAGCCCATTATAAGGTCTCACGGTCAACGAAGGATATTCCTTCTACCGGGAAGACCCGATCAATCTCGGAATCCCGGACTACAAGACATTTCGACAAAGAATAAAACAAGACCAAAGAAGCCGCCCGAATGTGCCGACAAATCCCGATAGGAGCTGCACATATCTCGTTCTCGTGGCACACCGGATTGTCCAAGCTTCCGATAGGCCATCTCGAGTTGCCCCTGATGGCCACCGGCGGTCGACAGTTGGACCAAAGACTCAGAGGAGAACTGCCCGGGGTTAAAATAAAGATGACCCTCGGGCTCGCGAAAACCCGGGGAAAAAGGCTTAGGTGGCAAATGGTAAAACCAAAGTTGGGCCTTCTTTGGAGGAGTCTTATTCAAAGCGAACTGTCAAGGGGTCCCATAAATCACCCAACCGTAAGGAACGCGAAATCAAGGAACATAACACCGGTATGACGGAAACTAGGGCGGCAAGAGTGGAACAAAACACCAGGCATAAGGCCGAGTCTTCCACCCTTTACCAAGTATATAGATGCATTAATTATAGCAGATATATTGTGATATCCCCAACAAGTAAACATGTTCCAAAAAGGAACAACATCTCCATGTTCCAACAAGGAACAAACTTCATCTTCACCTGCAACTAGCAACGCTATAAGAGGGGCTGAGCAAAGCGGTGACATAGCCAATCAACGATTTGCTAGGAAAAGGATGGTTAGGGGCTGACATGGAAATATGGGTGGCATGATAAGCAAGTGATAGGAATCGTAGCATAGGCATAGCAAAAGAGCGAGCATCTAGCATAGCAAAGATACAAGTGATTTCGAGGGTATGGTCATCTTGCCTGCAAAGTTCTCAGAGTTGTCGAAAGCTTGATCCTCGTAAGCGTTCTCAACAGGTTCCTCGTTCACGTACTCGTCTCCCAGCTCTACCCAAAGCAAGAACACAAACAAAGGAACCACAATAAATCACGGTGCAATGCACAAGCAACATGATGCAAAACATGACATGATATGCGAGATGTGATATGCAATGCGTATGCGTGCTCCGGAAGGAAAATGATGAACCAGGCATCACCTTGGCAAACCAAGTATGCCGCTGGAAAGATGAGATGATTTCGGTTGAAATCGATATAAAGATCACCGGAATCGGATGCACGGTTTGCAAATGACAAGCAAAACAAGAATGGCACAAATCTGCCATTAACAGCATGATACCACTTAGCAAGCAACAAGAAAATAAGCTACTGCACCCAAACGTACCATAAAAGCATATGGCAGTGATCTACTCAAGATGCTTGACAAATGATGAACACTGAGCTACGCCTAAATCACACCATAACAGGTTCAAACAAGCATGGCAAAAGTGCAAAACATATCAGCTTCACAGACTTAGTGAAATTACTGAACATGGCAAAAACAACATCAGGTAGCAATGTTCAGAGCAAGAAAAAAACATGCTAAAGGAATTTATAATAGCAAAGCATGGCATGGCATGAATCTACTCAAAGCATAGAACAAAAGTCCCTTACTAACCATAAGCCAAAAATGATAAGAAAATATAGTAACATCCATGTCAATATCGCAAGTTTCGTTAACAGATTCAGCAACATGGCATGTCAAAAGCAGATAACAAGTAGGCATGTTTAAGAGCTCAAAGCACTCACTACAGAGAATCTCATGATAAACTAAGCATACATTCGTCAAGAAGACATGGCATAGAAGATATACATGGCAAGAACAATATCATAGCATACACGGATCAACCACAACAACCTTGGCAAAATTGAATAACATGTAAACAATCTGCCAGGAAACATTTTATAGCAAAAGTAGAGCTTGATCGACTCAAGCTATGGCACTCCATAATTGAAAACAAGGCCATGGAGGGATAGAGCATAACCATATGTTCAAAACATCCTTACTGAAGTATCTCAAAATATGCATGGATCTCTCGGTAGCATCAAGTTAACATGGCATAAAAATATCAGCAAAACTGGGGCTGAAATCAGCAACATCATGAAGCCCAGTTTGCATGCTTGTGCTAGTCACCACATAGATCACACAAATACATGGCATACATCCCTGGAAAGATGGCATGGCATATTACAAAACACATGTAGGACTCAAATCCATAGGGTGCACATATCAATCATAGCAAAAATAACAAAAGTGCATGTTCTGTTAAGAAACATAAACTAACATCACATAGCCCTCTTCTAATAGCATTTCGGGCATCAAGATGAGCTCAAACGAAAATGATGCAATGAGATGAAATGATCTACTCTTCGAGGCGAACATTTTGACATATTATACGCACGAAACGGAGCTACAGGTGCAGAGTTATGATGCGTTGAAATTGCCACGAAATAATCAACGGAACAAAATACTAGGAAATTTCGGAGGGGAAACGAGAAAGTCAACCCTCGGTTTTCAGCTCCGATCGAGGCCGGATCCGAAGCGGCGGCGGCGGGCGGCGCTCGCACGGAGGGGAGAGGAGGCGGGCCGGGCAGGGGCGCCGGCCGAGGGAGAGGAGGCGGCGGGTCGACGGGCCACAGGCGAGGCGGTCGGCGGCCACGGTGGCCGGGTCGCTGGCCGGGCGGTGGCGACGGCCGCGGGAGGCGCGGCGCGCCGCCGGGCGGCGAGGCGGCGGAGCGGAGGCGGCTGCGGCGGCGACGGGCGCGGGTCAGTCTTGCCCAGGCAGGCCGGCCGTGGGCCGGGCGGGCCGCGCGGTTTGCGGGAGCGAGGCACCACGTGGCGCGACGCCTGGCTGCGGGCGGCGGCGGCTTCGTCCGTGGGCGCTGAGGATGAATTTTAGGGTTTCGGGAGGAAGAAGACCCGGATATGGAATGGGGGGTTGTTTAAATAGGCATAGAGGGAGCTAGGAGAGTCCAAATGAGGTGTAGTTTTCACCCACACGATCGTGCTCGAACGACGGAGAGCATGGAAGTGACTTAGATGGGTTAATGGGCTGTTTTGAAGGGGTGTTGGGCTGCAACTTAAAAGAGGCCTTTGCGAGGGTGCGGTTAACCGTTGGAGTACCAAACGAGCTCCAAATGACCCGAAACTTGACAGGTGGTCTACCGGTGGTATATCAAGGCCACTTGACAAACCTCGGTCCATTCCGAGAACGTTTAGTACCCGCTCACGGAAAAACGTAAAAGGGGACGCCGGGGAACATAGGAGTGCCGGATTGCAAAACGGACAACGGGGAAAATGCTCGGAATCATGAGACGAACAAGTATGCAAATGCGATGCACATGATGACATGATATGAGATGCATGACACGGACAAAAAATGTAAAATGAAGAAAAACCCAACCACGGAGGGAATATCATATCACAATGCCGAAAATGGCAAGAGTTGGAGTTACAAATATGGAAAATTACTTCCGGGGTGTTACAACACTCCACCACTACAAGAGGATCTCGTCCCGAGATCTAGGACTGAAAGAACTCCGGATATTCGGAAGGGAGGTGATCCTCGCGCTCCCAGGTGGCTTCTCGGTCGGAATGGTGTGACCACTTCACTTTCAAGAATTTGATTGACTTGTTGCGAGTCTTGCGCTCGGTTTCTTCAAGAATAGCAACGGGGTGCTCATGATAAGAGAGATCTTCTTGAAGGTCAATTTCTTGAAGTTGATAGTGCGTTCAGAGTCTTGAAGCACTTGCGAAGCGATGACACGTGAAACACATCGCACGCTTTGCAAAGTTGGATGGAAGCTCAAGTTGATAAGCGAGATCGCCTCTTTTGCCAATGATCTTGAAAGGACCCACGTATCTAGGGGCAAGCTTCCCTTTGATACCGGGCGACGAAAGTGCCTTTCATTGGAGAGACGCGGAGGTAGACATGGTCTCCGATTTCAAAAGCCACATCACGGTGCTTGTCATCATAATAGCTCTTCCGCGCGATTATGCGGCTTTGAGATTCTCACGAATGACTTTGCACATTTCTTCGCTTCGTGATCAAGTCGTTGCCAAGAAGTTGGTGTTCACCGTCTCGGACCAATTGAGAGGAGTACGGCACTTTCGCCATAGAGAATTTCGAATGGGGCCTTGCCCGAACTCGCTTGGAAGCTGTTGTTGTAGGAGAACTCGGCATATGGAAGACAATCTTCCCACTTCATACCGAAGAAATGACACAAGCCCCGAGCATATCTTCAAGGATTTGATTTACTCGCCGACTTGGCCACTTGTTTGAGGATGGAAAGTTGTCTTTGAAACGTATGTTGGTGCCCATGGCCTTCTCAAAAGAATCCCAAAACTTGGAGGTAAAGATGCTGCCACGGTCTCAAGAGATCACTTGTGGAATGCCGCAAGGAGACAATCCTGGATGTGTATAGCTCTGCCAACTGAGCTGCTGTGATGGATTCTTTGATAGGAAGAAAATGAGCCACTTTAGTAAGCTTGTCAATGACAACGAACATAGCATCATTTCCACGCTTGGACTTTGGAAATCCAGTCACGAAGTCCATTTCAATATGATCAAACTTCCATTCTGGAATAGCAAGAGGTTGGAGGAGACCAGCTGGTCTTTGGTGTTCTGCTTTCACTCTTCTGCAGACATCACATTCATTCACGAACCGAGCAATTTCTCGCTTCATTCGCGTCCACCAATATGACTGCTTGAGGTCATGGTACATCTTCGTACTTCCAGGATGAATGGATAGAAGCGAATTGTGAGCCTCGTTCATAATGATTTTTCATAGATCACCCTTTAGAACCACAACCCGGTCCTCAAAGAAAAGAGTATCTTTGTCATAAATGTGGAAGCACTTGTACTTGGAAATGCCCTTGTCGATACCACGTTTCACCTTTTTCACCATGGTATCCAGGAGTTGAGCCTCACGAGTCTGATCTTCCAAAGTAGGAGAGACTATGAGGTTGGCAAGAAAGCCTTGAGGAACAACTTGAAGATTCAGCTTATGGAAAGCTTCACAAAGATCCGGTTGGAAGGGCTTGAGGATTAAGCTGTTGCAATAAGCCTTCCCGCTCAAAGCATCTGCAATGACATTGGCCTTGCCCGGAGTATATTCAATACTTGGGTTGTACTCTTGAATCATTTCGACCCATCGAGTCTGCCTGAGGTTGAGGTTGGGTTGAGTGAAGATATACTTGAGGCTCTTGTGATCGGTGAAAATGCCACGAAATAATCAACGGAACAAAATACTTAGAGGAAATTTCGGGGGGGAAATGAGAAAGTCAACCCTCGGTTTTCAGCTCCGATCGAGGCCGGATCCGGCGCGGCGGGCGGTGCTGCTCACGGAGGAGGAGGCGGGCCGGGCAGGCGCCACCGAGGGAGAGGAGGCGGGCCTGGGCCGACGGGGCCGGCGACGGCGGAGGCGGCCGGCGGCCGCGGTGGCCGGGCGCGCGGGCCGGGCGGTGGCGACGGCCGGCGGGGAGGCGGCGGAGCGGGAGGCGATCTGGCGGCGACGGGCGCGGGTCGGGCCCGGTGGCCCGGGCGGGCTGTGGCCGGGCGGGCTGCGGCGGTCGGGAGCGAGGCGCCACGTGGCGCGACGCCAGTGGCTGCGGGGCGGCGGCGGCTTCGTCCGGCGGGCGCGGGGATGAATTTTTAGGGTTTCGGGAGGAAGAAGACCTGGATTTGGAATGGGGGGGTTGTTTAAATAGGCATAGAGGGAGCTAGGAGAGTCCAAATGAGGTGTAGTTTTCGCCCACACGATCGTGGTCGAACGACGGAGAGCATGGAAGTGACTTAGATGGGTTATTGGGCTGTTTTGAAGGGGTGTTGGGCTGCAACTTAAAAGAGGCCTTTGCGAGGGTGCGGTTAACCGTTGGAGTACCAAACGAGCTCCAAATGACCCGAAACTTGACAGGTGGTCTACCGGTGGTATACCAAGGCCACTTGACAAACCTCGGTCCATTCCGAGAACGTTTAGTACCCGCTCACGGAAAAACGTAAAAGGGGACGCCGGGGAACATAGGAGTGCCGGATTGCAAAACGGACAACGGGGAAAATGCTCGGAATCATGAGACGAACAAGTATGCAAATGCGATGCACATGATGACATGATATAAGATGCATGACACGGACAAAAAATGCAAAATGAAGAAAAACCCAACCACGGAGGGAATATCATATCACAATGCCGAAAATGGCAAGAGTTGGAGTTACAAATATTGAAAATTACTTCCGGGGTGTTACAAGGGGGCACACCCTCCACCCTTGTGGGCAGCCCGAGACTCTTCTAGCCCAACTCGTTTACTCCGGGGGCTTCTTTTGGTCCATAGAAAATCATCAAAAATTGGAACATCAATTGGACTCCGTTTGGTATTCATTTTTTGTAAAACTCAAAAACAAGGAAAAAACAGAAACTGGCACTGGCCTCCAGGTTAATACGTTAGTCCCAAAAATCATATAAAATAGCATATAAATGCATATAAAACATCCTAGATGGATAATATAATAGCATGGAACAATAAAAAATTATAGATGCATTGGAGACGTATCAAGAATCCCCAAGCTTAATTCCTGCTCGTCCTCGAGTAGGTAAATGATAAAAACAGAATTTTTATGTGGAATGCTACCTAACATATTTATCAATGTAATCTTCTTTATTACAGCAAGAATATTCAGATCCATAAGATTCAAAACAAAAGTTTAATATTGACATGAAAACAATAATACTTCAAGCATACTAACAAAGCAATCATGTCTTCTCAAAATAACATGGCCAAAGCAAGCTATCCCTACAAAATCATATAGTCTGGCTATGCTCTATATTCATCACACAAAATATTTAAATCATGCACAACCCCAATGACAAGCCAAGCAATTGTTTCATACTTTTGATGTTTCTCAAACTTTTTCAATCTTCACGCAATACATGAGCGTGAGCCATGCACATAGCACTATAGGTGGAATAGAATGGTGGTTGTGGAGAAGACAAAAAGGGAGAATATAGTCTCACATCAACTAGGCGTATCAACGGGCTATGAAGTTGCCCATTAATAGATATCAATGTGAGTGAGTAGGGATTGCCATGCAATAGATGCACTAGAGCTATAAGTGTATGAAACCTCAAAAAGAAAACTAAGTGGGTGTGCATCCAACTCTCTTGCTCACGAAAACCTAGGGCATTTTGAGGAAGCCCATCATTAGAATATACAAGCCAAGTTATATAATGAAAGATTCCCACTAGTATATGAAAGTGACAACGTAGGAGACTCTCTATCATGAAGATCATGGTGCTACTTTGAAGCACAAGTGTGGTAAAACGATAGTAGCATTGCCGCTTCTCTCTTTTTTTATTTTTAGTTTTTGGGCCTTCTCTTTTTT
The DNA here is from genome assembly GCA_021605145.1 of Aegilops bicornis. Lineage (NCBI taxonomy): Eukaryota > Viridiplantae > Streptophyta > Magnoliopsida > Poales > Poaceae > Aegilops > Aegilops bicornis. Next base: position 596,447,880 of record CM038672.1, read on the forward strand.
TGGCCTCTTTTTTTATTTTTTATTTTTTTTGTCCGGAGTCTCATCCCGACTTGTGGGGGAATCATAGTATCCATCATCCTTTCCTCACATGGGACAACGCTCTAATAATGATGATCATCACACTTCTATTTACTTACAACTCAAAAATTACAACTCAATACTTAGAACAAAATATGACTCTATATGAATGCCTCCGGCGGTGTACTGGGATGTGCAATGAATCAAGAGTGACATGTATGAAAGAATTATGAAGGTGGCTTTGCCACAAATACTATGTCAAATACATGATCATGCAAAGCAATATGACAATGATGAAGCGTGTCATAATAAACGGAACGGTGGTAAGTTGCATGGCAATATATCTTAGAATGGCTATGGAAATGCCATAATAGGTAGGTATGGTGGCTGTTTTGAGGAAGGTAGAGAGGCTAGCAATGGTGGAAGGGTGAGAGTGCGTATAATCCATGGACTCAACATTAGTCATAAAGAACTCACATTTTGCAAAAATCTATTAGTTATCGAAACGAAGTACTACGCGGATGCTCCTAGGGGGATAGATTGGTAGGAAAAGACCATCGCTCGTCCCCGACCGCCACTCATAAGCAAGACAATCAAAAAATAAATCATGCTCCGACTTCATCATATAACGGTTCACCGTACGTGCATGCTACAGGAATCACAAACTTTAACACAAGTATCTCTCAAATTCACAACTACTCAACTAGCATGACTCTAATATCACCATCTTCATATCTCAAAACAATCATAAAGAATCAAACTTCTCATAGTATTCAATGCACTTTATATGAAAGTTTTTATTATATCCCTCTTGGATGCCTATCATATTAGGACTAAATTTTATAACCCAAGCAAATTACCATGCTGTTTAAGACTCTCAAAGTAATATAAGTGACTCATGAGAGTTCATCTATTTCTTCAACATAAAACCACCGTCGTCCTCTAAAAAGATATAAGTGAAGCACTAGAGCAAATGACAAACTACTCCGAAAGATATAAGTCAAGATCAATGAGTACTTGAATAATTATGCAACTATGTGAAGAATATATAACATTTAATAATTTCAGATCTTGGTATTTTATTCAAACAGAAAGCAAAACAAAATAAAATAAAATGACGCTCGAAGAAAAATACATATCATGTGGTGAATAAAAACGTAGCTCCAAGTAAAGTTACCGATGAACGAAGACAAAAGAGGGGATGCCTTCTAGGGCATCCCCAAGCTTAGGATCTTGGTTGTCCTTGAATATTAACTTGGGGTGCCTTGGTCATCCCCAAGCTTAGGCTCTTTCCACTCCTTATTCCATAGTGCATCGAATCTTTACCCAAAACTTGAAAACTTCACAACACAAAACTTAACAGAAAACTCGTAAGCTCCGTTAGTATAAGAAAATAAAACCACCACTTAGGTATTGTTGTGGACTCATTGTAAATTCATATTGGTGTAATATCTACTGTATTCCAACTTCTCTATGGTTCATACCCTCCGATAATACTCATAGAGTCATCAAACTAAGCAAACAACACAATGAAAACAGAATCTGACAAAAACAGAAGTCTGTAGTAATCTATACCGTCTGAATACTTATGTATATCCACAAATTGTGAAATAAATTGGTGGACCTGAGGAATTTGTCTATTAATCATCTTCAAAAAGAATCAACCTAAAAGCACTCTCCAGTAAAAAATGGGAGCTAATCTCGTGAGCACAAAAGTTTCTGTTTTTTACAACAAGATTGCAAAGACCTCACCCAAGTCTTCCCAAAGGTTCTACTTGGCACAAACACTAATTAAAACATAAAAACACATCTAAAAAGAAGCTATATGAATTATTTATTACTAAACATGAACAAAAAGAAAAGAACGGAAATAAAATTGGGTTGCCTCCCAACAAGCGCTAACGTTAAATGCCCCTAGCTAGGCATTATGATTTCAATGATGCTCACATAAAAGATAAGAATTGAAACATAAAGAGAGATTCATGAAGAATATGACTAGCGCATTTAAGTCTAACCCACTTCCTATGCCTAGGGGTTTTGTGACCAAACAACTTATGCAAACAATAATCAACTAGCATAGGAAGGCAAAACAAGCATAACTTCAAGATTTTCAACACATAGAGAGGAAACTTGGTATTATTGCAATTCCTACAAGCATATATTCCTCCCTCATAATAATTCTCAGTAGAATCATGAATGAATTCAACAATATAACTATCACATAAAGCACTATTTTCATGATCTACAAGCATAGAAATTTTATTACTCTCCACATAAGCAAATTTCTTCTCATGAATAGTAGTGGGAGCAAACTCAACAAAATAACTATCATGTGATTGAACATTAAGATCAAGATGACAAGTTTCATGGTTATCATTATTCTTTATAGCATACATGTCATCACAATAATCATCATAGATAGGAGGCATGCTTTCATTATAGTAAATTTTCTCATCAAAACTTGGGGGACTAAACATATCATCTTCATCAAACATAGCATCCCCAAGCTTGTGGCTTTGCATATCATTAGCATCATGGGTATTCAAAGAATTCATACTAACAAAATTGCAATAATGCTCATCATTCACATATTTTATGCCAAGCATTCTATGTAATTCTTCTTCTAGTACTTGAGCACAATTTTCCTTCCCATCATTTTCACGAAAGACATTAAAAAGATGAAACATGTGAGGCACCCTTAATTCCATTTTTTGTAGTTTTCTTTTATAGACTAAACTAGTGATAAAACAAGAAACTAAAAGATTCGATTGCAAGATCTAAAGATATACCTTCAAGCACTCACCTCCCCGGCAACGGCGCCAGAAAAGAGCTTGATGTCTACTACGCAACCTTCTTGTAGACGTTGTTGGGCCTCCAAGTGCAGAGGTTTGTAGGACAGTAGCAAATTTCCCTTAAGTAGATGACCTAAGGTTTATCAATCCATGGGAGGCATAGGATGAAGATGGTCTCTCTCAAGCAACCCTGCAACCAAATAACAAAGAGTCTCTTGTGTCCCCAACACACCCAATACAATGGTAAATTGTATAGGTGCACTAGTTCGGCGAAGAGATGGTGATACAAGTGCAATATGGATGGTAGATATGGGTATTTGTAATCTGAAAATATAAAAACAGCAAGGTAGCAAGTGGTAAAAGTGAGCGTAAATGGTATTGCAATGCTAGGAAACAAGGCCTAGGGTTCATACTTTCACTAGTGCAAGTTCTCTCAACAATAATAACATAACTGGATCATATAACTATCCCTCAACATGCAACAAAGAGTCACTCCAAAGTCACTAATAGCGGAGAACAAACGAAGAGATTATTGTAGGGTATCAAACCACCTCAAAGTTATCCTTTCAGATCGATCTATTCAAGAGTCTGTAGTAAAATAACACGAAGCTATTCTTTCCGTTTGATCTATCATAGAGTTCGTACTAGAATAACACCTTAAGACACAAATCAACCAAAACCCTAATGTCACCTAGATACCCCAATGTCACCTCAAGTATCGACGGGTATGATTATACGATATGCATCACACAATCTCAGATTCATCTATTCAACCAACACAAAGTACTTCAAAGAGTGCCCCAAAGTTTCTACCGGAGAGTCAAGACGAAAACGTGTGCCAACCCCTATGCATAAGTTCACAAGGTCACTGAACCCGCAAGTTGATCACCAAAACATACATCAAGTGGATCACGTGAATATGCCATTGTCATCACAGATAAGCACATGCAAGACATACATCAAGTGTTCTCAAATCCTTAAAGACTCAATCCGATAAGATAACTTCAAAGGGAAAACTCAATCCATTACAAGAGAGTAGAGGGGGGAAAACATCATAAGATTCAACTATAATAGCAAAGCTCGCGATACATCAAGATCGTTGTCGGTGTCAAAACCGGCGGATCTCGGGTAGGGGGTCCCGGACTGTGCGTCTAGGCGGATGGTAACAGGAGACAAGGGACACGATGTTTTACCTGTGTTCGGCCCTCTTGATGGAGGTAAAACCCTCGTCCCGCTTGATTGATATTGATATTGTGGATGTTTACAAGAGTGGATCTACCACGAGATCAAGGAGGCTAAACCCTAGAAGCTAGCCTATGGTATGATTGTAATGGTTGTTGTATATCTGATCGTCTATCGACTAGCCTGGCCTCGGTTTATATAATGCACCAGAGGCCTAGGATAACAAGAGTCCTAGCCGAATACGCCAGTGGGGGAGGAGTCCTTGTCTTGATCGCCAAGTCTTTGTGGAATCTTCCTTGTATACGGCAATCGTCCGGACCGCCCATGAGTATACGGCCATGGGGATCCTCGGCCCAATCCAACTGATCGTGAGACGACGTGGTGAGTACCCCCTAGTCCAGGACACCGTCAGTAGCCCCCTGAACCGGTCTTCAAGTTGGGGACGCTCCTCGATTCTTCCGAACTGTTCTTCATCTTCGGTCGTCGGTCTTGAAAACTGGTTCAACATATCTTCTCATCTTCGATCTTGAGGATCGCCGAAATGCATTCGACGAGTTCACACGTCGGGTATCCGAGGAGCCCCTTTAAGTTTCCGGCCTTTATCAATGCCTTGTTATTTTTATGCCACACCTCAGGTTTGAAGTTGTTCCCGAGCGGCAATGTCCTCTTGCGTCCGAGCTCCAACGCCGGACTGCATTCGAGGTATCTTTTGCAGCCGAGCACAAATGCCGGACTGCTTCCAGCTCTAACGCCGGACTATGTATCCGAGCTCCAACGCCGGATCAGATCCGAGCTCCAACGCCGGACTATGTATCCGAGCTCCAACGCCGGACTTTATCCGAGGTGTCGTAAATCACCTTGGTTCAAAGAAGTTTGAAGGAGTTTAACCGAGCTTAATGCCGGAAATGCCCTCTAAGGAGCCAGCCACTTGCATCTCGAGCTATATGTCGAATCGCTTCCGAGGTGGTTAAGCACCTCGGTCATGGGCTGATTTTTGGTCAATGTTTTTATTGATGTAATTTATTCTCTGACGAGATATATAGCCAGTAGCCCTCAAGGTATGTATCGGTCTAAAACCCGAGATGCACCTAAAGGATGACATAAGACCGTTGATCCCCGTAGCCGCTGAGACTCAGGTTGATTTGCAAAAATCGGTCTGAGGATCAAGTCCTAACTCGGCAATACTTGAGGACACAAAAGCGGTGTGCTCGATCCCTCGAGACTCAAAGTTGGGTGCGGCCGACCAACCTGAGGATCAAAATCTCCTCAGAAATTGTATTGCACTTAAGATTTTCTGCATATAACAAGCAATGCAGTAGCCCCCGAGACACTGGTCGGGTGGCAACACCAGATCAGGGGATGAATGTGCCCCTTTAATATTTGTAAATAATAAGCCCGAAGCCCAGTAGCCCCCGAGCCTTAATGCGGGCACGGGTGGCCGAATTAAGGATCAATATCCATAGTAAAATCATAAATTATGTGTAATGACTCTATGTATCCAAGTACTTTACGTCATTAATGCTCGGATCCGCATTGTACAAAACTTTGTTGACCGACCATCGGCTTACACCTCCTCGGCCAATAGCCGAGGAGTGTTTGTCCTACTTTATAAAGCCTTTATGAGGGCAAAGATTTACAGCAAACAAAGCAATCTGGCCATACGGTTTTATAAACAAAGGCACGCTGAGAGACATGTTATATTACTGTTTAATGTAAGAAATGTCTTCCAAAGAAAATAGTCCCGCTTATCGGTTCCTTTCTTTGGGTTGTCATGCTAAGCATGATCATGAAACCTCTGCTCCAATGTAAGAGCAAAATATCGAGGATTTAGTTTGGGAGGCCAGTTAATAGCCCCCGATAGTGTTCGGCGACAGTCGAGGTCAAGCCGGAAACACTTCGGCCAATGAATGGCCCGTCATTTAATATAGTCATCGGATCGCTGACCAGTTTACACCTATTGTGACGATCGGTTTTGGCTTTCTCCATCGAGGTGCTTGACCATGCGAGCTGGAAGCACAATCACAGTGGTTCTCCCTTTGCACACCTAGCCGAACAAAGCGGAATGTAGGAGGCAAGCGCGGGAGCCGGGCAACCCAACTATTGACCGAAGACACAATTCGAAACTGATGCATATATAGCAATATCCGAGAACGTTTTTGTCGAATCTCAAAAGGTGTCCGGCGTTGCACTGCGAGACTTGTGCTGAAAACACACAAATAGTTTAAAAGTGCCATGGGCTCGAAAAGCCAAAAAACTTATTCAAAAGATTAATGTCCGAACTAGATCAAGTGTTCGGTGCCAATCCGAAAATTGGACTTTAGAAAAAAGGTGCTTCTGCCGTGCTTTAACTTTGCAACGACTAAGAAGAAAAACACTTAGTATGAAACGGCTCAAATAAACATAAGAGCCCCCAAGCGATTTGGGTAAAAGTTGACTATAAAATGTAAGGTGACATGTACAATGCCTTCTAGCCGGATTGTAGATCGTTTGTCGTAGCGGACCTTTTCGCTTCAACCTCTGGACCCAATAGTCCGGAGTGTGTCCGAATACCTTCGTGGTTATATAAGAACCGTGGTATGCATGGAGACAAGGCGTAGGGGTCATTAGTGTTGTATCGCATAAGTGCCCAACTAGTTATGTTATATTACATGGGTAGTAAGAAACATCTTCCAGGAGAATAGTTCCTTAAGGGTTCCTTTCACTGGGATGCATGCCCTAAAGTGCATGTCAAAGCTGCTATGACAGCAGAAAATCATCCGGGGGCAGATGGGTAAATAATTAAAAATCATCCTTTAGTTCACCGACCGAATATTCCCTTAAGAACGCTAGCTTTCGGCTTCACCCAGTCTGAGGTACACATCCGGCTGACCCGGCAGTAACAATCGCAGAGGTGCTCCCTTTACCACCCAGCCAAACAATCGGGAACGTAGGGGTAAGCACAGAGCCGTGCAACCCAGCTTGGCCAAAACTTAAGACATATCGATGCATATAATGGTGAATAAAAGGTACATGCGGAAGAGTTACAAATGTGTAGGGCATAAAGCCCCCGTATAAATAAGCTACTGTTAAATAAGCCCCCAGGTATAATTAGCGGGTAGCGCGTCAAGTGTGTCTTGAACAAAGTTTCGACAAGGAAAATTTGTACAAGCAACTTTTGCAAAAGTATAATTCTTGGTCGAACCGAACACAAGTTAGAAATTTAAAACTTTGAGCATGAAGGCAACTTAGCTGGTTAATGTGTTCGGTATTGACGACGCGGTCCGAGCTTGATGCGGGACAAGGTTCCATCCCCCAAGCCGGTCCCGAGGTGGCGGAGCAAAGAGCTCGGCACTCCGAAGTGGTGACATAGCACGGTCAATGCAGGACGGCAGAGTGATGCCGAAGTCCCCGGCATGGGGTAATGAAGTGTTGACGAAGCCCCCCGTCCAGCCGAGGTGACGCCAAAGGATATAGTCCGGCTGGATCATTTTCCTATGCACAAAAATAGTGCAAACCAGAGATAATAGTAATAAAAAAATCGTTGCATAATAAATGATTTATGCAAAGTGAGTAATAAAAGAAATATGGCCTGGCGCCGAAGTCGGCGTCGGCGCAGGTCATCGGCGTAATGCAATAAAAGGCGTGGCAAAGCCTGGATTCACTGTGTCGGTCCGAGTTCGGATGCGGCGTCACGGACTATGTATGTAAACCGACCGAACCATCGTATGCGATCGTCGATAATGCGTCCACCATTTGGTAGACCTGTGTACATATGATGGACAAACCAGAGTAATAATTCCTTGGGAAAAATTAACCCAAACAAGCAAAAATAAATACTAGGATTAATAGCACCTGGTTTATTTGTTGTAGCAATCCGAAGGAAGGTGATTCCCGAAATTGGGAGTCGATCCGCGCACCCATTGCCTGGTCGGCTAGTGACGGCGAAGTGTCCGGAGTAGGTTGATGAAGAGATGGCGAAGCCCCTGGTCCAGCCGAGATGTCGAAGTAGGTCGGCGTGATGGACACCAGCTTGAAGAAGCAATAGTGCGGCCCTGCCGATGCGTCGTGGCGTGGTCGATGTCGGCTTGATGAAGCGACCGTGCGGCGATGCCGGTATGCCCGCTCCGTGTAATCCGTGGGGCGGCGATGTTGGTGATGATTTATACTTCGCGATGCCGGACTCTTGTTCGGCTTGCCGAGATGATGATCCGAAGAAGTTGAGCTCGGCTCAACAATGTGACGACGTGTCTTGCGCAGGTCGGCAGCCGTGGAGCAATATGGCCGGACTGGTTTGACACCAGCATGATCATGTTCAAAAGATCTTAAAGTTAATGGGAAGTGTTCGGAAACAAAACACAATACCCCATACAAAACTTCCTTCAAAAAGGATGTCCGAAATCCCGTTCATAAAAAAGACGAACTCGGGTCGGATTCGTTTTCGCGCAGAAAACAAATCCGAAAAGTGATGAACTAATCGGAAGGTTCCCGGAGTTTGGATGGTCGGATCGAGCTGAAATTTTGAGGGATGGTAGATATAGGAATTCCGAAGCCGATCAACAATCGGATCTTCCAAAGGAAGTCCGAGCTAGAAGCTAGACACCACGCCCTAAACTCGTCCGGATTCTCGTCCAGATTTAATGCGGCTCCGGTATATCGGAGATTGCCAGAGATTCCTCCATCGTAACTTCGACGAAATTTTCCAGGGTTGTTGTAGACTCAATTCCGCACAATTCCACCGAAGCAATCGTCAAACCGACGCCGAGGAGGTGCCGACGGCGGATTCAAGTTCGCTGTCCAAAAAACAGCACGGTCGCCCGGGGGCAATGTTGACGTTGGGCCCCCGGGCTCTCTGGATGATTCCTCCATGACCTTGATAGAGATCGGAGTTGATGTTGATGAAGGCCCTCATCCGAACATGACGATCGGAGATAGGGCGTAGTCCTTGGTCGAACCAAGGTGACCAGTCAAGCTGGTGACGAATATGTCGAAGTCGCAGTTGATCTGCGGGCGAGCCATCGACCTTTTGCCGGACACACAGAGGAACTCTCAATGAAAGCACCAATGTCGGTGTCAAAACCGGCAGATCTCGGGTAGGGGGTCCCGGACTGTGCGTCTAGGCGGATGGTAACAGGAGACAAGGGACACGATGTTTTACCCAGGTTCGGGCCCTCTTGATGGAGGTAAAACCCTACGTCCTGCTTGATTGATATTGATATTGTGGATGTTTACAAGAGTGGATCTACCACGAGATCAAGGAGGCTAAACCCTAGAAGCTAGCCTATGGTATGATTGTAATGGTTGTTGTATATCTGATCGTCTATCGACTAGCCTGGCCTCGGTTTATATAATGCACCAGAGGCCTAGGATAACAAGAGTCCTAGCCGAATACGCCGGTGGGGGAGGAGTCCTTGTCTTGATCGCCAAGTCTTTGTGGAATCTTCCTTGTATACGGCAACTGTCCGGACTGGCCCAAGAGTATACGGCCATGGGGATCCTCGGCCCAATCCAACTGATCGTGAGACGACGTGGTGAGTACCCCCTAGTCCAGGACACCGTCAGTAGCCCCCTGAACCGGTCTTCAAGTTGGGGACGCTCCTCGATTCTTCCGAACTGTTCTTCATCTTGATTCGCCGGTCTTGAAAACTGGTTCAACATATCTTCTCATCTTCGATCTTGAGGATCGCCGAAATGCATTCGACGAGTTCACACGTCGGGTATCCGAGGAGCACCTTTAAGTTTCCGGCCTTTATCAATGCCTTTTTATTTTTATGCCACACCTCAGGTTTGAAGTTGTTCCCGAGCGGCAATGTCCTCTTCGTTCGAGCTCCAACGCCGGACTGCATTCGAGGTATCTTTTGCAGCCGAGCACAAATGCCGGACTGCTTCCCAGCTCTAACGCCGGACTATGTATCCGAGCTCCAACGCCGGACTGTATCCGAGCTCCAACGCCGGACTATGTATCCGAGCTCCAACGCCGGACTTTATCCGAGGTGTCGTAAATCACCTTGGTTCAAAGAAGTTTGAAGGAGTTTAACCGAGCTTAATGCCGGAAATGCCCTCTAAGGAGCCAGCCACTTGCATCCGAGCTATATGTCGAATCGCCCGAGGTGGTTAAGCACCTCGGTCATGGGCTGATTTTTGGTCAATGTTTTTTATTGATGTAATTTATTCTCTGACGAGATATATAGCCAGTAGCCCTCAAGGTATGTATCGGTCTAAAACCCGAGATGCACCTAAAGGATGACATAAGACCGCTGATCCCCGTAGCCGCTGAGACTCAGGTTGATTTGCAAAAATCGGTCTGAGGATCAAGTCCTAGCTCGGCAAAGCATACTTGGGACACAAAAGCGGTGTGCTCGGGCCTCGAGACTCGAAGTTGGGTGCGGCCGACCAACCCGAGGATCAAAATCTCCTCGAAACTGTATTGCACTTAAGATTTTCCTCATATAACAAGCAATGCAGTAGCCCCGAGACACCGGGTCGGGTGGCAACACCGCATCGTGGGATCAATGTGCCCCTTTAATATTTGTAAATAATAAGCCCGAAGCCCAAGAGTTCCCGAGCCTTAATGCGGCACGGGTGGCCGAATTAAGGATCAATATCCATAGTAAAATCATAAATTATGTGTAATGACTCTATGTATCCAAGTACTTTACGTCATTAATGCTCGGATCGGCATTGTACAAAACTTTGTTGACCGACCATCGGCTTACACCTCCTCGGCCAATAGCCGAGGAGTGTTTGTCCTACTTTATAAAGCCTTTATGAGGGCAAAGATTTACAGCAAACAAAGCAATCTGGCCATACGGTTTTATAAACAAAGGTACGCGGAGAGACATGTTATATTACTGTTTAACAGAAGAAATGTCTTCCAAAGAAAATAGTCCCGCTATCGGTTCCTTTCTTTGGGTTGTCATGCTAAGCATGATCATGAAACCTCTGCTCCAATGTAAGAGCAAAATATCGAGGATTTAGTTTGGGAGGCCAGTTAATAGCCCCCGATAGTGTTCGGCGACAGTCGAGGTCAAGCCGAAACACTTCGGCCAATGAATGGCCCGTCATTTAATATAGTCATCGGATCGCTGACCAGTTTACACCTATTGTGACAGTCAGTTTTCGGCTTTCTCCACTGAGGTGCTTGACCATGCGAGCTGGAAGCACAATCACAGTGGTTCTCCCTTTTTACACCTAGCCGAACAAAGCGGAATGTAGGAGGCAAGCAAAGGAGCCGGGCAACCCAACTATTGACCGAAGACACAATTCGAAACCGATGCATATATAGCAATATCCGAGAACGTTTTGTCGAATCTCAAAAGGTGTCCGGCGTTACAGATCGCGAGACTTGTGCTGAAAACACACAAATAGTTTAAAAGTGCCATGGGCTCGAAAAAGCCAAAAACTTATTCAAAAGATTAATGTCCGAACTAGATCAAGTGTTCGGTGCCAATCCGAAATTGGACTTTAGAAAAAAGGTGCTTCGCTGCTTTAACTTTGCAACGACTAAGAAGAAAACACTTAGTATGAAACGGCTCAAATAAACATAAGAGCCCCCAAGCGATTTGGGTAAAAGTTGACTATAAAATGTAAGGTGACATGTACAATGCCTTCTAGCCGGATTGTAGATCGTTTGTCGTAGCGGACCTTTTCGCTTCAACCTCTGGACCCAATAGTCCGGAGTGTGTCCGAATACCTTCGTGGTTATATAAGAACCGTGGTATGCATGGAGACAAGGCGTAGGGGTCATTAGTGTTGTATCGCATAAGTGCCCAACTAGTTATGTTATATTACATGGGTAGTAAGAAACATCTTCCAGGAGAATAGTTCCGCTAAGGGTTCCTTTTCGCTGGGATGCATGCCCTAAAGTGCATGTCAAAGCTGCTATGAAAGCGTAAAATCATCTGGGGCAGATGGGTAAATAATTAAAAATCATCTTTTAGTTCACCGACCGAGTATTCCCTTAAGAACGCTAGCTTTCGGCTTCACCCGGTCTGAGGTACACATCTGGCTGACCCGGCAGTAACAATCGCAGAGGTGCTCCCTTTACCACCTAGCCGAACAATCGGGAACGTAGGGTAAGCACGGAGCCAGCAACCCAGCTTGGCCAAAACTTAAGTCATATCGATGCATATAATGGTGAATAAAAGGTACATGCGGAAGTGTGACACATGTGTTGGGCATAAAGCCCGTATTAATAAGCTTCTGTTAAAGAAGCCCCTAGATATAATGAGCGCGGGTAGCGCGTCAAGTGTGTGCGAACAAAGTTTCGACAAGGAAAATTTGTACAAGCAACTTTTTGCAAAAAGTATAATTCTTGGTCGAACCGAACACAAGTTAGAAATTTAAAACTTTGAGCATGAAGGCAACTTAGCTGGTTAATGTGTTCGGTATTGACGACGCGGTCCGAGCTTGATGCGGGACAAGGTTCCATCACCCAAGCCGGTCCCGAGGTGGCGGAGCAAAGAGCTCGGCACTCCGAAGTGGTGACATAGCACGGTCAATGCAGGACGGCAGAGTGATGCCGAAGTCCCCTGCATGGGGTAATGAAGTGTTGACGAAGCCCCCCGTCCAGCCGAGGTGACGTCAAAGGATATAGTCCGGCTGGATCATTTTCCTGTGCACAAAAAATAGTGCAAACCAGAGATAATAGTAATAAAAAAATCGTTGCATAATAAATGATTTATGCAAAGTGAGTAATAAAAGAAATATGGCCTGGCGCCGAAGTCGATGTCGATGCAGGTCATCGGCGTAATGCAATAAAGGCGTGGCAAAGCCTGGATTCACAGGTCGGTCCGAGTTCCGGATGCGGCGTTCGCCGGACTATGTACAGAAACTGACCGAACCATCGTGCGACCGTCGATAATGCGGCCACCATTTGATAGACCTGTGTACATATGATGGACAGACCAGAGTAATAATTCCTTGGGAAAAATTAACCCAAACAAGCAAAAAGAAATACTAGGATTAATAGCACCTGATTTATTTGTTGTAGCAATCCGAAGGAAGGTGATTCCCGAAATTGGGAGTCGATCCGCGCACCCATTGCCTGGTCGGCTAGTGACGGCGAAGTGTCCGGAGTAGGTTGATGAAGAGATGGCGAAGCCCCTGGTCCAGCCGAGATGTCGAAGTAGGTCGGCGTGATGGACACCAGCTTGAAGAAGCAATAGTGCGGCCCTGCCGATGCAGGTCGTGACGTGGTCGATGTCGGCTTGATGAAGCGACCGTGCGGCGATGCCGGTATGCCCGCTCCGTAATCCGTGGGGCGGCGATGTTGGTGATGATTTATACTTCGCGATGCGGACTCTTGTTCGCTTGCCGAGATGATGATCCGAAGAAGTTGAGCTCGGCTCAACAATGTGACGACGTGTCTTGCGCAGTCGGCGGCCGTGGAGCAATATGGCCGGACTGGTTTGACACCAGCATGATCATGTTCAAAAGATCTTAAAGTTAATGGGATGTGTTCGGAAACAAAACACAATACCCCATACAAAACTTCCTTCAAAAAGGATGTCCGAAATCCCGTTCATAAAAAAGACGAACTCGGGTCGGATTCGCTGCCAGAGAAAACAAATCCGAAAAGTGATGCACTAATCGGAAGGTTCCCGGAGTTTGGATGGTCGGATCGAGCTGAAATTTTGAGGGATGGTAGATATAGGAATTCCGCAGCCGATCAACGATCGGATCTTCCAAAGGAAGTCCGAGCTAGAAGCTGGACACCACGCCCTAAACTCGTCCGGATTCTCGTCCAGATTTAATGCGACTCCGGTATATCGGAGATTGCCAGAGATTCCTCCATCAGAACTCGACGAAATTTTCCAGGGTTGTTGTAGACTCAATTCCGCACAATTCCACCGAAGCAATCATCAAACCGACGCTCGAGGAGGCGCTGACGGCGGATTCAAGTTCGCTGTCCAAAAAAACAGCACGGTCGCCCGGGGGCAATGTTGACGTTGGGCCCCCGGGCTCTCTGGATGATTCCTCCATGACCTTGATAGAGATCGGAGTTGATGTTGATGAAGGCCCTCATCCGAACATGACGATCGGAGATAGGGCGCAGTCCTTGGTCGAACCAAGGTGACCAATGAGCTGGTGACGAATATGTCAAGTCGCAGTTGATCTGCGGGCGAGCCATCGACCTTTTGTCGGACACACAGAGGACCTCTCAATGAAAGCACCAATGTCGGTGTCAAAACCGGCGGATCTCGGGTAGGGGGTCCGGACTGTGCGTCTAGGCGGATGGTAACAGGAGACAAGGGACACGATGTTTTACCCAGGTTCGGGCCCTCTTGATGGAGGTAAAACCCTACGTCCTGCTTGATTGATATTGATATTGTGGATGTTTACAAGAGTGGATCTACCACGAGATCAAGGAGGCTAAACCCTAGAAGCTAGCCTATGGTATGATTGTAATGGTTGTTGTATATCTGATCGTCTATCGACTAGCCTGGCCTCGGTTTATATAATGCACCAGAGGCCTAGGATAACAATAGTCCTAGCCGAATACGCCGGTGGGGGAGGAGTCCTTGTCTTGATCGCCAAGTCTTTGTGGAATCTTCCTTGTATACGGCAACTGTCCGGACTGGCCCATGAGTATACGGCCATGGAGATCCTCGGCCCAATCCATTTGATCGGGAGACGACGTGGTGAGTACCCCCTAGTCCAGGACACCGTCAATCATGCCAAATCAAGAACGCACGAGAGAGAGAGAGAGAGAGAGAGAGAGAGAGAGATGACATACATAGCTACTTGTACATACCCTCAGCCCCGAGGGTGAACTACTCCCTCCTCGTCATGGAGAGCACCGAAATGATGAAGATGGCCACCGGTGATGGATCTCTGCTCCGGCAGGGTGTCAGAACAGGCCCCGATTGGTTTTTGGTGGCTACAGAGGCTTGCGGCGGCGGAACTCCCGATCTAGGTTATTTTCTGGAGGTTTCTGTATTTGTAAGTATTTCTGGCGTAGGTCTCACATCAGGGTGGTCTCCGAGCCATCCACGAGATAGGGGGGCGCACCCAGGGGGTAGGGTGCGCCCTCCACCCTCGTGGGCAGCCCGGGACTCTTCTGGCCCAACTCTTTTACTCCGAAGCCTTCTTTTGGTCCATAAAAAATCATCAAAAATTGGCACGTCAATTGGACTCCGTTTGGTATTCCTTTTCTGTAAAACTCAAAAACAAGGAAAAACAGAAACTTGCACTGGGCTCTAGGTTAATAGGTTAGTCCCAAAAATCATATAAATGAATATAAAGCGATAATATAATAGCATGGAACAATCAAAAATTATAGATACGTTGGAGATGTATCACATCTCATGTGATGATCAGACATGGTTTAGTTGATATGGATCACGTGATCATTTAGATGCCTAGAGGGATGTCTATCTAAGTGGGAGTTCTTAAGTAATATGATTAATTGAACTTTAATTTATCATGAACTTAGTACCTGATAGTTTTTGCATGTCTATGTTGTTGTAGATCAATGGCCCGTGCTACCGTTCCCTTGAATTTTAATGCATTCCTAGAGAAAGCTAAGTTGAAAGATGATGGTAGGTGTCGGTGTCAAAATCGGCGGATCTCGGGTAGGGGGTCCCGAACTATGCGTCTAAGGAGGATGGTAACAGGAGGCGGGGGACATGATGTTTACCCAGGTTCGGGCCCTCTCGATGGAGGTAATACCCTACTTCCTGCTTGATTGATCTTGATGATATGAGTATTACAAGTGTTGATCTACCACGAGATCGTATAGGCTAAACCCTAGAAGCTAGCCTATGGTATGATTGTTGTTGTCCTATGGACTAAACCCTCCGGTTTATATAGACACCGGAGGGGGCTAGGGTTACACAGAGTCGGTTACAATGGGAGGAGATCTACATATCCGTATTGCCAAGCTTGCCTTCCATGCCAAGGAGAGTCCCATCCGGACACCGGACGAAGTCTTCAATCTTGTATCTTCATGGTCCAACAGTCCGGCCAAAGGATATAGTCCGGCTGTCCGGAGACCCCCTAATCCAGGACTTCTTCAGTAGCCCCTGAACCAGGCTTCAATGACGATGAGTCCGGCGCGCAGATTGTCTTCGGCATTGCAAGGCCGGTTCCTCCTCCGAATATTCCATAGAAGATTTTGAACACAAGGATAGTTTCCAGCTCTGCAAAACAAATTCCACATACCACCGTAGAGAGAATAATATTTCCAGAAATCTAATCTGCCGACCGTTTCTCATAATGTGATGTATTGCCGTGGTCTGGCCATGACGAACCATCTTTCTCAACCAGCCTGCCACTGCATGTTTTGCGAGGTGATTTTATTGGCACGTCTTGTCGAAGCAGAGATCGTGTCCCCCTTATTACGGGATTCTCATCAATACAGATGTGGGTAACCCAATCGTGCCCGTTGGTATGACTCCTCGATTTTAGGCAAGTCCCAAACGGCCACGCGGAGGACGCTTGATATTCATCCCCTTTATAAAGAGGCCAAGGCCTGTCCTTTTTCTTCTTGCGCTCAATCTAATCCTTTCCCCACCCCGAGTTCCAACACCCAAGGCTCGGGTCAGGCGCTTCGGACCTTCAACCATGTCCGGATCCAACCTTCAAGGTCGGTGGATGCCTTCCTCTGTCACAGAGGAAGACATCAAGAAGCTAAGAGAGGCCAGATATTTGACCGGCGAAATCTCGCACAGGTTGCCTGCTCGAGGGCAGGTCATTCCCACTCCTGAACCCAGCGAGAGTGTTGTATTCATCTTTCACTTCCTCCGAGGGCCAGGCCTTGCTCTAGATCCCTTTGTAAGGGGGCTCATGTTCTATTACGGGCTGGATTTCCATGACCGGACCCCAGATTCCATCCTTCACATTTCGTCATTCATCGTTGTGTGCGAAGCTTTCCTCCGCATTACCCCACACTTCGGCATGTGGCTCAAAACTTTCAATGTGGAGCCGAAGATGATTGAGGGGCGACACGCAGAGTGCAGAGGTGCCGTAAAAAGCCAAGGCACCAATGTTCCATGGCCGAAGGGTTCCTTCCCGGAGGTATCTAGTTTATGGCAACGGGAGTGGTTTTATATCACAGCTCCCCGGGGCACCAAGTGGGTGGCCACCCCTGCCTTTCACTCGG
Source organism: Aegilops bicornis (assembly GCA_021605145.1). Taxonomy (NCBI): domain Eukaryota; kingdom Viridiplantae; phylum Streptophyta; class Magnoliopsida; order Poales; family Poaceae; genus Aegilops; species Aegilops bicornis. The sequence goes on from CM038672.1 coordinate 596,464,953, forward strand.
CCCCCCCACCACAACTGACGTCATGGATTAACAAGGCGCTGGACTGGGGGCCAGTAAATGATGTGTCGATATTGCAGAGTCGCATCCGAGATCTCCTCGAGAGAGATGTCGGCCTGGTCACGGTAATGCAAGTCATGCTAGTTCGTCAGGTCCTGCCTTGCAAACGTCGACCCCTCCGAATGTGAGAGTTCAACCCGGAAGGACCGCAAGCCATTCGGCACTTCTTCGACATGACGCTCAAAGAGATGTACAAATTGTTCTTCAGACCACAAGTAAGGTGTCCGAACCTCACCGAGGATGCGGGTCTGAGCTGCAATCGCCCAGACACCCAAGTAAGTAATCCCATGGCCGAATACGCTGTCTTTTGATTTATCACAACATCATTCTGAAAATTCGCTCTTTGACCGGGACTGGGTAACAAAGGCAAAGATGATCAGGTGTTCGGCTCCCCTTCCCGAAGGCTCAGCGGATCCAGTTCTAGCTCGAATGCTCGAGTTGGCGCCTTATCAGGCGCCCTCCGGGGAAGGTGAAGGGGGAATAAAGAGGCTGAAAGCAGGCCTCACTCGTTATTCATCCAAGCCGGGGGAATTAACGCATCCGCGAAGGGGGACAACCGGGAGGAGGATCTGAAATTCCCTACCCCCCCAAGGAAAGAAGAGGACCACCACTGAGAACCTAGAAATAAAGGTATCCAAGCGGGGGAAGAAATCTTCGCCGGAGGGTCCTGTCTCGGAGGGTACCATTGCCGCATAGTGTCCACAAGGGGATCAGCCTCCCGCTGAGCTGTAAGTAAACAAAATGTGCTTAACAGTAACAATATCCTGATTTACCTCTGAGGACAATAACCGAAACATATATCTTGTAGTTTGGCTCGTAGCGCTTCTCGACAGAGTTCGTCTTCGGGAGAGCTTCTTCCGGAGATGATGGAGAGCGAAACACCTCTGCATGCCACCCCGCCTCACGAGGCGGGCGATGATGAAGTGTCGTTGCGAAGGGCTTCTCCTGATCCTCCAAGGCCAGAGGGTAATCCCTCGGCCACCCGGAGTCCTCAGCATTCGGCTCCTTGGGAGAGCCACAGAAATAGTCCGAAACAGTCTGGTGTGCAATCGGACGCGCTGAAGGATCTTCTGGAGCAAGCGATTATCTCAGAGGTGCATCGTATGCTAATGGGTACTGTGATTCAGAGGATTTCATCCGCCGAAAGCGGGCTGCAGGAAGCATTTATGAGTCTACTGAATGGCTTTGAGGTACGTGAAGTAGTGTGTATTTTTGGCAGTAGCGCACACATTAGGTGTGCCCTATGCAGATAGTAGCCCCTGAAACTCTGGTTGCTGTCGAGAACAGCGGAAAATAGAGGATCATGGTCCCAGGTAATAATCAGTCCGCCTTCATTCGCAGGTGGCTGAGGGTCCGGTGGCTAGCCAGACTGGTGAGTTTGCCGGGCTGAAGCGGCAACTTGATGCGGCAGAGGCCGACATTGTGCTTGTCAACAAGCGGCTTGACGAGGGACAGGGTATGTGATTTCTCCGGTGATCAACACGTAGTAAGGGGAGCATAATGCCAGTATCTTTACTATGTTGTGACTGCAGATGGAGATGTCGCCGTGGAGACCCTTCGGGCGGATCTTGCCCGAGCCAAAGAACAAGCCAGGAATAGTGATGCGGCCTCTCTAAAGGCGGACGAAGAGCTGAGAGACGAACAGGCTGCCCATTGCCAGAGCAAAGAAAAGATGGTCAAGATGGCGTTGAGTTGAAGGATGCCGCCGACCATTATCAGCTTCTTGAAAAAGAAAACCTAGCGAAGGCAACGGAGCTGGAGAAGGCCATGGTAGCAGCCAAAGAAGCCCGCTCTAAGATCAGAGCGTCGAAGGAGGAGCTGCGTCAAGCTGGAGATATCGCGGCTAGGAAGCCCTTCTTGTTGCGGACGAAGTTCGGAGATCCGAAGTACGCCCTCTTGATCAACTATGGAGTTCTGCGGACGCATATGTGGATCTGGCAGCCAGTGCTGCTGATGCGGCCGAGTACTTCAAGGATCAAAAAGATCATGAAGTGGAAAAGCTATTCTGGTCACAATTTGATGATCCAGTGCGTCCGCTGCTGTTAAATGAGCGAATGACCGAGTGGGCCGAGCTCCATAGGTTATCCGGGCTTGCCATGGTGTCTGTTGTGGACCATCTGTGGCCGAGAGGGCCATGGCCGAATAGTTATTTTGGTTTGGTGCAGCAGTTCCTTGGTGCTGTGCCGCGTATCGACGCTATGAAGAGGTCGGTGTGCCTAGAGGGCGCGCGGATGGCACTTGCCCGTGTCAAGACATACTGGACAGACATGGACGCCACCGCTATTGCAACCCAGGGTTCGGCCGTTGGCCGAGTAGCTGCCGAGCACTACTTTGAAGAAGTCCTTGAAGGCGCTTGTTCAATAGAAGCTCAGTGCTCGAAGAATATTATGTTCTAGTGACATGTATTCCCATTGAAAAAACAATGTTTTGCTGAATTATAAAGGTTGTTTTTTATACTTTTGCCTGAAAGTATTATGATGCCTCCTGTGCGGCCGTTTATGTATATATGTGTATAACCTGAAAGTTTGCAGTCGTCGGCTTCAGCCCCCACGCATATAATGCGGGGGTGTTCACAAAAAAAATGCGTATTCACACTTGATCCAACGTATTTGTCCATTAAGGAGGTGGTAGCGCAGCGAACAAGCCAATCGGACTATATTGCTTTAACACCTTCACTTAGCCATAGGAGTTTGACGGTGGGACTACTAGATAGCTCCTGGTACCTCCGCGCTCGTCCAAATACAGGGCGCCTACGTACGTGACTGGGAAACGGTCCTTCGTTAATGCGGAGGAATCCCGAAGATTCCGGTGAGTCATCGAGTGGTCGACCAGTCTCGCGCTTTATCATGACAGTCAGTTTTCGGCTTTCTCTACTGAGGTGCTCATCCGGATGAACCAGGGCACAATCGCAGTAGTTCTCCCGGTGCCACCTTAGCCGATAGAGCGGAACGTAAGGTATCAAAACACGGGAGCCGGGCAAACCCAACATTTTACCAAACACATGATTCGGAGCTGATGCATATAAGTCCAAACTCACGACGCCGAACACTCCCTAAGGTATTCGGTCTTTATAACATATGCCGGGCTGAACAGTTCCCTTGATAATGAACCCCGAGTGTCCAGGTACGTGCGATACTCTGATGTGGCAAAATGCCAATAATGTCAGCGTCCTTCTCGGTTATATTAAGTATCTGGAGGATGTGAACAACAAGAGACAGTAAAAAAGGTTTACGCAGGGTCTTCATCTAAAAAGAAACCTTTGAGCGGGTCCCTGCTGCACGTTTGCGCCTGTGTCTCCGTTGTGCCGTGTTCTGGACGGGTGTGGTGCGATTGTCATCTGTAAAAAGAGAAGAGCTTAGGTGAAAAGTTGTCGTGCCAGAAAAGATTGGTTATTCTTTAATAAACCATTAAAATTCAAGATAAGTTAAGTTGAGCCGAACTAGCCCCAATTACGCGCGGGAAGCCTCTGGTGCCGTCTATGGGGGTATGACCATCACACCAACCTTGGGTTTACCCCAACTGTTATGGCTAGTAATGCGCCGGACTCGTCGAACTGTGTCCGCGGTCTTGACGACCGATCCTTTAATCTGGTTGGGGGGGGGCATTTAGTGTTCGACTGTTAAAGTCGTCACGCATTCTTCCGCTTGTAAGGAGCGTTCAACGTTTACACTAATGGTGATGATGCCACGTGGACCGGGCATCTTAAGCTTGAGAGAAGCGTAATGCGGTATTGCACTAAAACGAGTGAAAGCCGCTCTTCCGAGTAATGCTTGATGGCCACTTTGAAATGGAGCGATGTCGAAGGTTAACTTTTCGCTTCGGAAGTTGTCAGGAAAGCTGAATACAACCTCTAGTAATAGAGAGCCGTGTAGCGGGCCTCTGTGCATGGTATTACTCCCATGAGGGTAGTATTACTGTGGCTGATTTTTGTTGGGTCTATCCCCATTTTGCGGACTGTGTCCTGATATATTAGATTTAGACTACTGCCCGTCCATAAGGACTCGTATGAGATGGTACCCATTTATTATTGGGTCCAGCACCAGAGCAGCCGGTCCTTCGTGCCGGATGCTTGTTAGGTGATCCTAGCGATCAAAAGTGATCGGGCAGGCCAACCAGGGGTTGAAATTAGGGGTGACGGGCTCTACGGCTCGTGTGTCTCGGAGTGCATGTTTGCTTCTCCTCTTCGTCACGTGGATCATGTTTATCGCTTTGACCTCCGTGGGAATTTTTTCTGTCCCCCAGTGCTTTGCTGGCGAGGCTCATCCTCGCCTTCGCTTGGTGTATCCCGCCCCTTGTGTTCGGCGTTTAGCTTACCGGCCTGCTTGAAGACCCAGCATTTTCTGTGGGTGTGATTTGCAGGTTTATCGGGGGTGCCGTGAATATGACATAGTTTGTCTAGAATCTTATTTAGGCCGGACAGTCCATCTCTGTTGCCTTTAGAAGGCTTTTTCTGTTGACCTGGTCGAGGGCCCCTGAATCCGGCGTTTACCACCGTATTGTCTGGGCTGTCTTATGTATTTTGACGCTTGCTTTTACTGCGTCGTGGTTTTCCATTGCCATCCCTGACTTCGGATGTGCTTGGGTCGCTGGTGCTACTGCGGGCCAACCAGCTATCTTCGCCCGCGCAAAAGCGGGTCATGAGGCTTTTCAGGGCTGCCATTGTTCTCGGCTTTTCTTGGCCGAGGTGTCTGGCGAGCCATTCGTCTCGGACGATGTGCTTGAAAGTTGCTAAGGCTTCGGCGTCCGGTCAGTCGACGATTTGGTTCTTCTTAGTGAGAAACCTGTTCCAAAGCTTTCGGGCTGACTCTCCGGGCTGTTGAATTATATGACTTAAATTGTCTGCATCCGGAGGTCGGAGATAGGTCCCTTGAAAATTAGCCTGAAAAGCATCCTCGAGCTCCTCCCAACTTCCAATGGAGTTTTTGGGGAGGCTTTTTAGCCAGTGCCGAGCTGGTCCTTTAAGCTTGAGGGGCAAGTACTTGATGGCGTGGAGATCGTCTCCGCGAGCCATATGGATATGGAGGATAAAGTCCTCAATCCAGACCCCAGGGTCTGTGGTCCCATCGTATGCCTCTATGTTCACTACTTTGAATCCTTCTGGAAATTCGTGGTCCAGCACCTCATCGGTGAAACATAGGGGGTGTGCGGCACCCCTGTATTTAGATTTGTCATGGTGTTCGGATGGTTGTGGTATTCTGTTTTGATACTGTGCCGTAGCGCGCTTCCTAGATCCATAGATGGATCTGGTCATACTGGATTTTTGGCGCAAGTCCTCACGTAGGTCGTGTGTTGACTTATGTGCGGCCCTGTTAGTCGCTCTATCGCGGCCACGGGGTGGTTGATCCGACCGGTTGGCCGTTTTGTTTTTTGGCTGTGTGGGCTCTACGGCCTCGTCGTCGAATTCGGGCAATAGCTTGCGCTTTGGATAGCTCTTTGCGTGGTAACTTCCACCATGCATTTCTTCGTTGTCGAGCACTTTGTTCCATCTGCTGTTGAGCGTATTTTGTGCGGCCTTGAGCCTTTGCTTCTGCTTCTTCAGACTCCTCGTTGTGGCAATAAGCCTTCTGCAGAGGTTCTCTTGTTCCAAATGCTTTTCCGGGATGAGGTGCACATCTTCGTCCGGACTATTTTCCTCCTCGGAGGGAGTTTTATGAGCTTTATTCTCGGCGTCACCGTGTTCGGACATCGGATCCGTACTGTGTTCACCATTCGCGGCTTCATTTTGCTCTGCCGCTGGGTCAGTGTGGTCGTCGTTTCCTCTGGAGTCGACCGGGGTGTAATTTTCTCTTTCACTATTTTTGCCGAGGCGGGATTTAGAGCGGCGCCTACGTCGACGCTTTGTTTGCTTCTCGATGGAGCTGTTCTTCGCTGCTTCTTTCCGTTCCTCGTCATTGTTTTCTTTGGGCATATCCACCATGTATATATCGTATGATGAGGTGGCGGACCAGCGCCCTGTGGGCGGTGGTTCCTGTTCGTCTCCTGCATCGTCGTCTATATCGTCGATGTCTTCGGACTCGAAGTCGAGCATGTCAGTTAAATCGTCGACAGTGTCTACTAAGTGGGTGGTGGGTGGGCAGCGAATTTCTTCATCGTCCGCATCCCATTCTAGCCGGACATAGTTTGGCCAAGGTTCTCCTGACAGGGAGAGAGACCTTAACGAATTTAGCACGTCGCCGAAGGGCGAGTTCTGAAAGATATCCGCGGAGGTAAACTCAATGATCGGTGCCCAATCGGATTCGATAGGCACGGGCGCAGGCGGCTCGGAGTCCGTGGCCAGAGATGAACCCAGTGGTTCGGCATCACGGCTATTGTGAGGGGTGAAGTCAGTATCCGGCTCTATCGCCGCTGAGAGTACGGCCTCCATGGCGGGGTCTATCCGCCCGTCCTTGGATGGTGCAATTTGCTCCGGATCGAAGGCCGGAGTAGTTGCCGGTGTGATCACTCGAACAATGTCCGACAGCAGAGCTATATCATGCTCGTCATGATCGTGCGGCGCACCTAGCATGGGCTCCAGTCCGTCGAACATCAAGTCTCCGCGGATGTCGGCAGTGTAATTCAAGTTCCCGAACCTGACCTGGTGGCCAGGGGTGTTGCTCTCGATCTGCTCCAGATGGCCAAGCGAGTTAGCCCGCAAAGCGAGGCCGCCGAATACGAAGATCTGTTAGGGAGGAAAACCTCACCCTAGACCGCATCGTTACTGAGGATCGAGGGGGCCATCAAGCCTTATGGTGACGGCACAGTGGAACTCTCAATGAAAGCACCAATGTCGTTGTCAAAACCGGCGGATCTCGGGTAGGGGGTCCCGAACTGTGCGTCTAAGGCGGATGATAATAGGAGGCGGGGGACACGATGTTTATCCAGGTTCGGGCACTCTCGATGGAGGTAATACCCTACTTCCTGCTTGATTGATCTTGATGATATGAGTATTACAAGTGTTGATCTACCACGAGATCATAGAGGCTAAACCCTAGAAGCTAGCCTATGGTATGATTGTTGTCCTACGGACTAAACCCTCCGGTTTATATAGACACCGGAGGGGTTAGGTTACACGTAGTCGGTTACAATGTGAGGAGATCTACATATCCGTATTGCCAAGCTTGCCTTCCACGCCAAGGAGAGTCCCATCCGGACACGGGACGAAGTCTTCAATCTTGTATCTTCATGGTCCAACAGTCCGGCCAAAGGATATAGTCCGGCTGTCCGGAGACCCCCTAATCCAGGACTCCCTCAGTAGGAATTACACGGACTGGCTCCATAACTTGAGGATTATCCTCATTGCTGCACAGAAGAATTATGTCCTGGATGCACCACTAGGTGCAAGACCCGCTGCAGGAGCAACTCCAGACGTTATGAACGTCTGGCAGAGCAAAGCTGATGACTACTCGATAGTTCAGTGTGCCATGCTTTACGGCTTAGAATTGGGACTTCAAAGACGTTTTGAACGTCATGGAGCATATGAGATGTTCCAGGAGTTGAAGTTAATATTTCAAGCAAATTCCTGAGTTGAGAGATATGAAGTCTCTAAGAAGTTCTATAGCTGCAAGATGGAGGATAATAGTTCTGTCAGTGAACACATACTCAGAATGCATGGGTACCATAACCACTTGACTCAGCTGGGAGTTAATCTTCCTGATGATAGTGTCATTGACAGAGTTCTTCAATCACTGCCACCAAGCTATAAATGCTTCGTGATGAACTATAATATGCAAGGGATGGAAAAGAAAACCGAGCTCTTCACGATGCTAAAAGCTGCGGAGGTAGAAATCAAGAAGGAGCATCAAGTGTTGATGGTTAACAAGACCACTAGTTTCAAGAAAAAGGGCAAAGGGAAGAAGGGGAACTTCAAGAAGAATAGCAAGCAAGTTTCTGCTCCCGAGAAGAAGCCCAAGTCTGGACCTAAGCCTGAAAGTGAGTGCTTCTACTGCAAAGGGACTGGTCACTTGAAGCGGAACTACCCCAAGTATTTGGCGGATAAGAAGGATGGCAAAGTGAAAGGTATATTCGATATACATGTTATTGATGTGTGCTACCTCTTGAGCTTCCGTTGGTTTTCCCTTGAAGAGGAAAGGGTGATGCAGCAAAGTAGCGTAAGTATTTCCCTCAGTTTTTGAGAACCAAGGTATCAATCGAGTAGGAGGCCACACGCAAGTCCCTCGTACCTACACAAACAAATAAGAACCTTGCAACCAACGCGATAAAGGGGTTGTCAATCCCTTCACGGCCACATGCAAAATTTAGATCTGATAGAGATGATAAGATAATATTTTTGGTATTTTATGATAAAGATTAAAAGTAAAGATTGCAAAATAAACAGCGAAAGAAATAGCTAGTTGACGGAAGATTAATATGATGTAAAATAGACCCGGGGGCCATAGGTTTCACTAGTGGCTTCTCTCAAGATAGCATAAGTATTACGGTGGGTGAACAAATTACTGTCGAGCAATTGATAGAATAGTGCATAGTTATGAGAATATCTAGGCATGATCATGTATATAGGCATCACGTCCACGACAAGTAGACCGACTCCTGCCTACATCTACTACTATTACTCCACACATCGACCGCTATCCATCATGCATCTAGAGTATTAAGTTCATAAGAACAAAGTAACACATTAGGCAAGATGACATGATGTAGAGGGATAAACTCAAGCAATATGATATAAACCCCACCTTTTTATCCTTGATGGCAACAATACAATACGTGTCGTTTCCCCTTTTATCACTGGGATCGAGCACCGCATAATTGAACCCAAAGCTAAGCACTTCTCCCATTGCAAGAAAGATCAATCTAGTAGGCCAAACCAAACTGATAATTCGAAGAGACTTGCAAAGATAACCAATCATACATAAAAGAATTCAGAGAAGATTCAAATATTTTTCATAGATAATCTTGATCATAAACCCACAATTCATCGGATCTCGACAAACACATCGCAGAAAGAGTTACATCAAATAGATCTCCAAGAAGATAAAGGAGAACTTTGTATTGATATCCAAAGAGAGAGAAGAAGCTATCTAGCTAATAACTATGCACCCGAAGGTCTGTGGTAAACTACTCACACGTCATCGGAGAGGCTATGGTGTTGATGTAGAAGCCCTTGGTGATCGATGCCCTCCGGCGGAGCGCCGGAAATGGCTCCAAGATGGGATCTCACGGGTACAGAAGGTTGCGTTGGTGGAAACGAGGGTTTCGTGGTACTCCTGGATGTTTTCGGGGTACATGGATATATATAGGAGGAAGAAGTAGGTCGGTGGAGCTACGAGGGGCGCACGAGGGTGGGGGCGCGCCCTGGGAGCAGGCGCGCCTCCCTGCCTCGTGGCCTTCTCGTTCGTTTCTTGACGTCCACTCCAAGTCCTCTGGATCATGTTTGTTTCAAAAAGCACGCTCCCGAAGGTTTCATTCCGTGTGGATTCCATTTGATATTCCTTTTTTGCGAAACACTGAATTAGGCAAAAGAACAGCAATTTGCACTGGGCCTTGGGTTAATAGGTTAGTCCCAAAAATAATATAAAAGCGTATAATAAATCCCATTAAACATCCAAAACAGATAATATAATAGCATGGAACAATCAAAAATTATAGATACGTTGGAGACATATCAAGCATCCCCAAGCTTAATTCCTGCTCGTCCTCGAGTAGGTAAATGATAAAAATAGAATTTATTTGTAGAATGCTACCTAGCATATTCTTCAATGTAATTTCCTTTATTGTGGCATGATTGTTCAGATCCGAAAGATTCAAGACAAAATTTTAATATTGGCATAAAAATAATAATACTTCAAGCATACTAACTAAGCAATTACGTTTTCTCAAAATAACATGGCCAAAGAAAGCTCATCCCTACAAAATCATATAGTTTAGTCATGCTCCATTTTCGTAACACAAGAATGCTCTAATCATGCACAACCCCGATGACAAGCCAAGCAATTGTTTCATACTTTAGTAATCTCAAACTTTTTCAACTTTCACGCAATACATGAGCGCGAGCCATGGACATAGCACTATGGGTGGAATAGAATATGATGATGGGGGTTATGTGGAGAAGACAAAAAAGGAGAAAGTCTCACATTGACGCGGCTAATCAATGGGCTAGGGAGATGCCCATCAATTGATGTCAATGCAAGGAGTAGGGATTGCCATGCAACAGATGCACTAGAGCTATAAATGTATGAAAGCTCAACAAAAGAAACTAAGTGGGTGTGCATCCAACTTGCTTGCTCACGAAGATCTAGGGATTTGAGGAAGCCCATTGTTGGAATATACAAGCCAAGTTCTATAATGAAAAATCCCCACTAGTATATGAAAGTGACAAAACAAGAGACTCTCTATCATAAAGGATCATGGTGCTACTTCGAAGCACAAGTGTGGAAAAAAGATAGTAGCATTGCCCCTTTTTATTTCTTTCTTTTTCTTTTTTCTCTTTTTTTGGACCTTCCTTTTTTTATTTGGCCTTTCTCCCTTTTTTTGGGACAATGCTATATTAATGATGATCATCACACTTCTATTTATTTACAACTCAATGATTACAACTCGATACTAGAACAAAATATGACTCTATATGAATGTCACTGTGTACCGGGATGGGCAATGAATCAAGAGTGACATGTATGAAATAATATGCATGATGGCTTTGCCACAAATACGATGTCAACTACATGATCATGCAAGGCAATATGACAATGATGAAGCGTGTCATAACAAACGAAACGGTGGAAAGTTGCATGGCAATATATCTCGGAATGGCTATGGAAATGCCATGATAGGTAGGTATGGTGGCTGTTTTGAGGAAGATATAAGGAAGTTTATGTGTGATAGAGCATATCATATCATGGGGTTTGGATGCACCGGCAAGTTTGCACCAACTCTCAAGGTGAGAAAGGGTAATGCACAGTACCGAAGAGGCTAGCAGTGATGGAAAGGTGAGAGTGCGTATAATCCATGGACTCAACATTAGTCATAAAGAACTCATATACTTATTGCAAAAATCTACAAGTCATCAAAAAACAAGCACTACGCGCATGCTCCTAGGGGGATAGATTGGTAGGAAAAGACCATCGCTCATCCCCGACCGCCACTCATACGGATGACAATCAAAGAACACCGCATGTTTCAAATTTGTTACACAACGTTTACCATACGTGCATGCTGCGGGACTTGCAAACTTCAACACAAGTATTTCTCAAATTCAAAATTACCCAACTAGCACAACTTTAATATCACTACCTCCATATCTCAAAACAATCATCAAGTATCAAACTTCTCTTAGCATTCAATGCACTTATATGAAATTTTTATTATATCCATCTTGGATGCCTATCATATTAGGACTAATTTTATAGCCAAAGCAAATTACCATGTTGTTCTAAAGGACTCTTAGAATAATATAAGTGAAGCATGATATATCAATAATTTCTATAAAATAAATCCACCACCGTGCTCTAAAAGATATAAGTGAAGTACTAGAGCAAAATTATTTATCTCAAAAGATATAAGTGAAGCACATAGAGTATTCTAATAAATTCCGAATCATGTGTGTCTCTGTCAAAAGGTGTGTACAGCAAGGATGATTGTGGTGAACTAAAAGGCAAAGACTCAAATCATACAAGACGCTAAAAGCAAAACACATATCATGTGGTGAATAAAAATATAGCATCAAGTAAAGTTACCGATGGATTTAAGATTTAAAGAGGGGATGCCTTCCGGGGCATCCCCAATCTTAGGCTTTTGGTTGTCCTTGGATTTTACCTTGGGGTGCCTTGGGAATCCCCAAGCTTAGGCTCTTGCCACTCGTTGTTCCATAATCCATCAAATCTTTACCCAAAAACTTGAAAACTACAACACAAAACTCAACAGAAAATCTCATGAGCTCCGTTAGCGAAAGAAAACAAACGATCACTTTAAGGTACTGTAATGAACTCATTATTTATTTATATTGGTGTCAAACCTACTGTATTCCAACTTCTGTATGGTTCATAACCTCCGATACTAGCCATAGATTCATCAAAAATAAGCAAACAACACACAAAAAACAGAATCTGTCAAAAACAGAACAATCTGTAGTAATCTGCATCTAACGCAAACTTCTGTAACTCAGAAAAATCTACCAAAATAGGACGACCTAGATAATATGTTTATTGATCTACTGCAATTAGAATCAGTATTTTACCGCATTCTGGTGATTTTTAACAATTGTTTTGGCGAGCAGAAAGTTTCTGACTTTTTCAGCAAGATCAAATAACTTCTAAGAAGATCCTATAGGTTTTACTTGGCACAAACACTAACTAAAACATAAAACCACATATAACCAGAGGCTACATCAAAGATTTATTACTAAACAGAACCAAAAAGCAAGAAACAAAAATAAAATTGGGTTGCCTCCCAACAAGCGCTATCGTTTAACGCCCCTAGCTAGGCATAAAGGCAAGGATAGATCTAGGTATTATCATATTTGGTATGCAATCCTTCAATTGAACACTTATAACCCTTAAGAGTTTCCTTATTTTTATTAATTATTAAACTCCTAGGCAAGAAATCAAGAAAATCATTTGTAGCAAAAGGTTCCTTAATGATAGCAAAAAAGTTGGTGTGAACACTTATTGATTTGAGATCCGCATTTTCCTTACTAGAAGATTCACCCTTATTTTTAGGAACATACATTAATTTGGCCACTTTGGTAATAGTAGGATTTGGAGTATTTCTTACGGCAGAAAAAGTGGACCCTAAGTTGGTAATAATACCCTCAAGTTTATCAATTCTAGTGGAATCTTGTTCTATTCTTTCATTAACTATGGGTTCTTTTTCTTTAAAACTTTTCAGAGTCACTCCTACCTTAGATCCATATTGGGTAATTTGGTTGTGGATCTTTTTATCCAAATTCTCAATCAATTCCACAGTGGCAACTTTATTTTCTATAATTTCAAGCCTTTGCATCACATGTTCCAAAGTTAGCATAGTTCCATTAACCAAAAGAGGTGGTGGGCCAAACAAATCTATCATAGCATTATAAGAATCAAAAGTATGGCTACCCAAGAAATTCCCTCCAGTAATGGTATCAAGAATATATCTATTCCAAGGAGTGACGCCTACATAAAAATTGCGAAGAAGAACGAAAGTATATTGCTTCCTAGTAGATCTATTTTAAGCATTGCAAATTCTGTACCAAGCATCTTTTAGATTTTCTCCCTCCCTTTGTTTAAAATTAAGAACTTCATTCTCGGGAGACAAAGGAGTAGATAAAGTACTGGCCATGACGGCACATGAGACACAAGAAGCAAGCGAAAAAGAGGCGAACGGAAAGAGAGGGCGAATAAAACGGCAAGGGTGAAGTGGGGGAGAGGAAAACGAGAGGCAAATGACAAATAATGTAATGCGAGGGATAAGAGTTTGTGATGGGTACTTGGTATGTCTTGACTTGTGCGTAGACTCCCCGGCAATGGCGCTAGAAATCCTTCTTGCTACCTCTTGAGCATGCGTTGGTTTTCCCTTGAAGAGGAAAGGGTGATGAAGCAAAGTAGCGTAAGTATTTCCCTCAGTTTTTGAGAACCAAGTTATCAATCCAGTAGGAGGCCACACGCAAGTCCCTCGTACCTACACAAACAAATAAGAACCTTGCAACCAACGCGATAAAGGGGTTGCCAATCCCTTCACGACCACTTGCAAAAGTGAGATCTGATAGAGATGATAAGATAATATTTTTGGTATTCTTATGATAAAGATTAAAAGTAAAGATTGCAAAATAAACGGAGAAAGAAATAGCTAGTTGACGGAAGATAAATATGATGGAAAATAGACCCGGGGGCAATAGGTTTCACTGGTGGCTTCTCTCAAGATAGCATAAGTATTACGGTGGGTGAACAAATTACTGTCAAACAATTGATCAATATGATATAAACCCCATCTTTTTATCCTCGATGGCAAAAATACTGTCGGGACCTCGACTCATAAGTCGTGATCATCGAATGCACGTGTACAGTGATCCCAGAGATCAATGCTCACTGAACACACAGAAGCTAAATAGCAAGAGTCTTACCTCCATACATATCGTCTTACATAAATTATGACCATTATGGTCGAGTCTTGAGTATAACTTCGCAGCGGAAATCTTTGTCGATAACTTGGACCCATGCCATCTGCCTTAACCCTACAGGCATTCTGACTGGGAAGCGTCCTAGCTCGCATGTTCGTCACCAATGTACTCTTCATTACATCATGTTCTTTCATGCCTGGCCAATAAAATAACCAGTGGCTAGCCAACGAGTACTTTGAATGTACTCGCAAGCAACCCAAGAGTGATAACAGAATAATTATGCAAGATTCTACTGCTAAATTGGCAGTTTTGCAGAAGCTAGTTTTTCTCATGCAAGTATGATCAAAATTTATCAAGGATATGAATGCGTCTGCAACAAGTATCAGGAGGTTACAGACATCAACATCGAGAAGATATGAATGAGTCTGCAACAAGTATCAGGAGGTTATAGACATCAACATCGAGAAAGAGTTATGAACAACTCATGCTCAATCTCATCATGACTTCCTCACGAATCACGTCAACAGATTTACCAAACCCTGTTGTTTTCCAGAAACATATGGACATAGTCTAAGCAGCACCACCCAGTTGTCCTTGACCGTGGACACGGCTACTCGAATAGTTTTACACTTTTAAGAGATTGCACACTTTACCCACAAGATCCGGGGAACTTCCGTGTCATCCATGACCCGCGGTACCTCAAGTACCCGGGGTAAGCACCCGATCACTATCTTTCCCTAGACGACACTAACATAGAGTCCACTCGATTGGTAGCAGCCCCCGTGCCCAACATTTCACATCTCAAAATTTGTGGAGCCACGCTCCCATATCCATCACATACCACAAGCACAGGGTACCAACGGTGTGTCCGGTGCCCTGTAAAAACAGTCATGGCCGCCCTACCTGGCACGACCCCATCCCGAGAGTGACCTCATGTCACCCCCGTCAATAGTAATGCGGGCACCATGCTAATATCGGCCTAGGTAATCAATAATGCCCTTTCCCATATAAGGGTAGAGTGGTTGCGGATGTTTGGTTGGGACGGTCGACAAATCTTAAATCTAATCCATCTATGTAAACAACACTTTTATCAAGCCTCGGTACACTACTTCTCCACCAAGTAGTGACCTAGTTCATCATCATCTCCCAGGGGCATCAGTGGCACCCACTGGGCTGTTTGCAAGTATGTCAAACCACACTTGTTTCTTTCCATGCATAACTCTGACCCTCTTTGCGTAGCCATTTACTATAGCATATTTCTACAACCCACCAACACAACTCTAAGCAAGGGTAGAGTCATGAACAATGAAAGTATCAATGGAGTATGCAACGGAGGCAAGCCTAGCAAGGTTGCCATTCAAGGTATATCATGCACTCAGTGAAGCAACGAAAATGATATTATGATCTAAAATGGTTCATCATGGTCAAAGGGTTGCTTGCCTGTTTTAACAAGGTCTTCGAGGTCTTCAAATGTCTCTGGCCCAGCTCCAAGTATTCCGTCTACTTCGTCAACTATCGTTGAAAGCAATCATAATAAGCAGTACAACAAGGCAAAAATAAAAGTGCTCTAAAAATAGGAGTTGGACTTTTCTAGGATACCTCTGGTCATATGAGGAATGACCAAAGTGGTTTCATTGGAAGTAGATCAATGGATTCCTTTGAACATTTCAATATGATGGAATCAAGAGAGTAGTGGATTTGCAAGAAATGTACAGAAAAATTGTTTTGAAAAATGAGAAAAGGCACCCATCTAACTAGGAATGATTTTAGAAGTATCTAGGAGTTGGTTTCACTGGATTTGGAGTCCAAATGATTTTCCTATGAATTTGCAAAGATGGCAATATATGCAGAAATGGACCAATATTTCTTGTTGCACAGAAAGTATTGGGAAAAATGTTCAAAAACTAAGATTTGAGCTTATAAGTATCGAGGAATTTGAATCATGGCATTTGGATAAAAAATGGGCACTCTGTGATTTTTTTAAAGTTTATCACAGAATTAAGAAAATTGGGATTTACTAAATAAGTGTGAAGGAAAGTGATCTGGAAAAATATGCATGATGCACCATGAGGTAGAACATGATTTATGGAGTCACTTGAAATTGGAATAACCAAATTTGGACTCTATTTGAATCCTTTATGAATTTTACAGTTGTACAGAAAAAGAAAGAGATGGGATTTACCTAAATGGGACAAAATCCAGCGGCGGCAGTGTGCACCGAGTGGGGTTTAGCACCGAGGCGCAACTGGGCCGGCCTAGAGCTTAGCTGCACACGCGCAGGGTCCACGCCGGAGGCGTATTCTGATTCTTGCAGCGTTTTTGCTGCGGGAAGCGGGCATGTCCCCGTCTCCACTTAAACGGGGGCCCGCTTAACGGGTCATCGACTGTGGGGTCCACTGCAGGTCGTCTCCTCTCCTCTCGCCTGCGACAGAGGAGGCAGAGGCCTCGTCGGCGGGAGATTTGCCGGTGGCCCCGACCACCTCCCGCGGCGCTCGGCCCACCTGAGTGCTCAGGGGACCTGGCCGCATCCATCTGTGGGTGGCACCGTCGCTGAGTAGTGCTGGGTCAGGCAGGTCATCGGCCGCAGCTGACGAGAACGACAGCGATGGCAGCACCGG
Organism: Aegilops bicornis; assembly: GCA_021605145.1. Taxonomy (NCBI): domain Eukaryota; kingdom Viridiplantae; phylum Streptophyta; class Magnoliopsida; order Poales; family Poaceae; genus Aegilops; species Aegilops bicornis. Next base: position 596,481,657 of record CM038672.1, read on the forward strand.
CGCTACGGGGTATGGGTCTAGGGTAAGAAGAGGGGGAAGTTTTGCCGTGTCCAAGGGGGTTTCCCAGGGGAGAAAGGAGGGGAGGAGGGGGCCTTGCTCGTGGTAATTTGAGAGGAGGCCGATGGCTCGGCTCTGGCCATGGGGAGGCGATGGAGCAGCTCCGGGGAGGATTGAGTGTTCCAGGAGATATCTAGGGTGAAGAGAGGGTGGAAAGAGACGAGGGGGAGGCCCAGGGAGATCCTCATATGGCGGGGCGTTGGTGCACCGTGGGCGCCGTCCACGGCCATGTCCGAGGTGACGCCAGAGGCCGAATTGGCACAACCGGCCATGTCTGGGGTGTTCGTCGGCGTGTACCAGGTTGATGGGGAAGGGAAGAACGAGTGGGGCAAGCTCCTGCGGGTCCCGAGTGTGTGTGCGCACTGGCGGAGCTGAGCAGTGCTCAAGCACGCATGAGCACTGGCAGGAGGGAGAGAGGAAGGAGGGGGCCGACCTCTTGTCGTGCTGCGGACGCCGAGGCACGTTGGCAGGCGTGCTGGGGATGCCCGTGGTGGTTGGGCGGCTCGGGCAGAGAGCAGCTACAGTGCTTGGTCGCACTGTAGCATGCTCCATAGTGCCCAAATGGCTGGCATTGGCATTGTTTAGGGGTCGTGAGCGCGTCTACTGATGTCTGGTAGTGCTAGGGGGAGTAAAAAAACTCATAAGTGGCCTTGGATGCCCTGGTGAATCACTGGGAGAGAGGTGGGATTGAGAGAAAGAGAGAGAGAAATGTGTTGTCCATAGAGAGAGAAAGTGAGGTTTTCACCCATCAATAATTGAGCAGAGGGCATGCAACTCTTACTAGAGGTAGAAGAGGGTTAGGATGGCCAGTGGTAAAAAGTTTAAGCAAAGGAGAAGAGTAAAAAGGGTCAAACTAATGCTTTTGGCAAAATGCCAGAAGGTGTTTGATAGGGTTTTGGGCAAGCATATGAAGTTCACTTGACATGAGAATTAATAGGATAAAATGGCATATAGAAATAAGGTGTACCACCAAGTTTGAGCTCATTTGAAGAAAGTTGACAATGCAACTTTGGCAAACCCTAGAAATCAACAAAAATGGGTTTTCCAAGATTTAGTTATGCAAATGTTTTCTCCTTGATGCACCACTTGGTGTAGTGTCATCATTTGAGGATATGAACATGTCCACAAAACTTCAGATCAAAAGGAGACACTTGGCAATGTAGAGTTGCTCAAATTTGGGTCTATACAGGAAGGGTTTTGGGGCGCTTTTGTGAACCAAAACTATTTTTATTGGAACGAAACTTTGCAAGATCATCACATTATGCATATGTGACTTGCTAGAATTTTCCTGGAATTATTTGGAAATATTTCTTCAAATCCTTGAAATGAGCAGAAATGGTATTGGAGGGTTTTGCCCTATATTTTGAACATAACCATGTTTTGAAACTCTTATATATGGAAAATATAAGTCCACTGAGTTTCCCTGATTTTTCTCAAATATTTTTGAAGCTTTAAAATAATTTTAACCTATTAAAGACCATTTCCGGCCTTAAGAAAAAGCCTTTAAATAAAATAGTAAAATAACTTTTAAAATTATATTTTTGTGGTTTCTGGGAATCCTATACCTAATAGGAGTCAAATATGCTTTTGGAAATATTTTTGATGCCCTAAATTAAGTATTTGTAGTGCAAGCCTCAATTTAGGGGGGTTTGGAAAAACTAATTTAGAAAATACTTCTTGGCCAAATTATTTTTGCAAGAAATTATTTTTATGACCTATACACGTGGCATGATCATTGGGCAAAGTATTTGAATCAAGGTGAAGAAGTATAGGGATGGAAGCTACTTGTGACGCCCGAATAATTAAGCTACAGTGATCCCACGCTAATGGTGCCACGTCACCACGGTTATTGCTGCTAATCTATTGTTAGATCAAAACCGATCCAAAATTCAAATTCAAAGTTTGGTAAATAATAAAAAAAAATTCAAACATTAAAATAAAAATGTTCGGGTTGTACTAAATATTACATAGATAAATATGGTGTAGTAAACACATTTTTACAAAAGGCCTAAATAATTTAAAATGATTTAAAACAGAAAAGTAAATAAATAAAAGAAAAGAAAATGCAAAAGAGAAAAACTAAACAAACAAACAAAAAAGAAACCCCCCCTCCCTGGGCCGTGGCACAACTGGGCCAACCCACCTAGCCCATTCGGCCACACCCACCGGCCCAACCCCTCCCCTCCATAACCCCACCAGGGAAACCCTAACCCACTCCCGCACCCACTCGCCCCACGTCTCCTCGCTCCGCCCCCCACTCGCCGCTTCTTCCCCGATCTGGATCGAGATCGGGCAGAACCAGCCACTGCCCGCCGCCGACCCGCCCATGGCGCCACCTCGCCTGCCTCGACCGCCAGCATCCTCGAACCGCCGACCTCCTGCGCCCTCGCTCGCCCGATGATGGCCGCACCTCCGGCCTTGGCGCCCGGAGCTCGCCGCCCCTCCCCCACGCTAGGACGCTGCCACCTCGCTGGACTGCCTCCCGCTCCGCCGCTCGTCCCCGTCGACCTCCCCGAACTTCGTCGAGCACACTGCCCCGTTCCCTGTTCCTTGATGTGAGCTCCCCCTCCCCTGCACGGTCCCCCCCTCGCAGTCACCGCGGTGCACACGCCCAGCCCGCCACATCCCTGTGGCTACTCACCACGCCCCCCCACTCTTGGCGCCCGGCTCCCCTAGCTGGTGCTCCTCTGCCGCCCGCCTTCGCTCTTCGCGGACCCGCACTCCGTCTCCCCAGCGTCGGCCGACCACCGCGGCCTTGCCACTGCTTGTCCCGCCACACTCCACATGTGGCGCTCCCAGGCACCCGTCGTCAGGTTAGCCCGCCCGTTGCCACCTCGGCACCGCAGCAGGATTAGCCACATGCCCCTCGGTTTGCTCGGCCGCCGCGACTCCTTGGCCTCGCCGTCGCTGCAAGCACCGAGCCGCCCCCACGCGCTGGTCGCCGCTCGGGCTTAGGCCAGCGCCCGGGCTCGCCCCATCGAGCTCGTGCCAGCGATGCCCCTACCTTGGGCAAATGGGCCCAGCCGGAGCGATTTAAAAAAGATAATAATAAATATAATTAAATACTAAATAATCAATTAATTAACTAAATAATTAACTTAATTAATTCTGTTTAAATTAATTAATTAAATTAGTTAACCTAATTAATTGTAGTTAATAAACCTAATCATTTTAGTTAGACTAACTAAACCTGAGTCTTAGACAATGACAACCGGGACCCACGCATCAGTTTGACCAAGTCAACTGGGCTTGATCACGACATCCCCGATGTCATGCTGACATCATAATGGCATTTCCTAATTAAATTAATTCTGTTAATTCTAAAAATGAATTAAATCTTTAAAATTTAATAGTAAATAAACCGTAGCTTGGATGGAAAAACTTTGTACATGAAAGTTGCTCAAAAAGACAAGACGAATCCGGATACGCAGCCCGTTCGTCCACCACACAACCCTAGCATAGCAAACACGCAACTTTACCCCTCCGATTCATCTGTCCGAAAACACGGAACACCGGGGATACTTTCCCGGATGTTTCCCCCCTTCTCCGGTATCACCTCATACCGCATTAGAACACGTCTAGCTCTGCCTGTTGTCCTGTTTTGCACTTGCTTGCTATGTATTTATTGTTTTCCCCCTCTTCTTCTCCGGTAGACCCCGAGACCGGCGCTGATGCCACCGAGTACGACTACGTCACCGACGACCCTTCTCCCTGTACAACAGAGCTTCCAGGCAAGCCCCCCCCCCCTTGATCACCAGATATCGCCTATTCTACTCTATACTGCTTGCATTAGAGTAGTGTAGCATGTTACTGCTTTCCGTTATACCTATCCTGATGCATAGCATGTCCTTGCTACTCATTGTTACCTTTACCGCAATCCTACATGCTTAGTATAGGATGCTAGTATTCCATCTGTGGCCCTACATTCTTGTCTGTCGGCTGTGTTATACTATCGGCCCGTGATCACTCGGGAGGTGATCACGGGTATATACTAATACTTATACATGATACATGTGGTGACTAAAGACGGGTCGGCTCGTAGGAGCACCCGCGAGTGGATCTTTGTGGCAGAGCGACAGGCAGGTTGAGACCGCCTAGGAGAGAGGTAGGCCTGGCCCTGTTCGGCTCGTGGATACTTAACACGCTTAACGAGTTCTTGGTATTTGATCTGAGTCTGGCCATTTGGTCTATACGCACTAACCAACTACGTGGGAAAGATATGGGCACTCGACATCGTGGTATCAGCCGAAGCCTTCGTGACGTCAGCGACTGAGCGGCGCGCGCCGGATTGGAACGTAAGCCTGCTCTTGTATTAAGGGGGCTAGTTCTGCTTCCGGCCGCGTTCGCAACGTGCAGGTGTGCTATGGACAATGGGCCTGCACTGTGCGCTTAGGTTTAGACCGGCGTCTTGACCTCTCTGTTGTGCCTAGGTGGGGCTGCGACGTGTTGATCTTTTGCGGCCGGGCATGACCCAGAAAAGTGTGTCCGGCCAAATGGGATCAAGCGTGTTGGGTTATGTGGTGCTCCCCTGCAGGGAAGTTAAGCTATTCGAATAGCCGTGATCTTCGGTAACAGGACGACTTGGAGTTGTACCTTGACCTTATGACACCTAGAACCGGATACTTAATAAAACACACCCTTCCAAGTGCCAGATATAACCCAGTGATCGCTCTCTAATAGGGAAATGAGGAGGGGATCCTCGGGTAGGATTATTGCTATGCGATGCTACTTGGAGGACTTCAGACTACTCTCTGCTACATGCTGCAAGGCGGAGGCTGCCAGAAGCGTAGTCTTCGACAGGATTAGCTATTCCCCTCTATTCTGGCATTTTGCGATTCGGTCTTGTTGATATGGCCCTTTACACATATATCCATGCATATGTAGTGTAGCTCCTTGCTTGCGAGTACTTTGGATGAGTACTCACGGTTGCCTTGTTCCCCCCTTTTCCCCTATCTCTATCCGATTGCTGCGACCAGATGTTGGAGCCCAGGAGCCAGACGCCACCGTCGATGACGACTACTACACCGGAGGTGCCTACTACTACGTGCAGCCCGCTGACGACGACCAGGAGTAGTTTAGGAGGATCCCGGGCAGGAGGCCTGCGCCTCTTTCGATCTGTATCCCAGTTTGTGCTAGCCTTCTTAAGGCAAACTTGTTTAACATATGTCAGTAATCAGATATTGTTGCTTCCGCTGACTTGTCTATGATCTAGCACTTGTATTCGAGCACTCGAGGCCCCTGGCTTGTATTATGATGCTTGTATGACTTATTTATGTTTTAGAGTTGTGTTGTGATATCTTCCCGTGAGTCCCTGATCTTGATCGTACACATTTGCGTGCATGATTAGTGTATGATTGAATCGGGGGTGTCACAAGTTGGTATCAGAGTCTATTGCCTGTAGGAATCCCCTTCCACACTCCTTGGCCGAAGTCGAGTCTATACATTACAAAACTTTTACTAACATGGTTGTGTGACTTACGGGCCCACGTCGCCATTGGGTGGTATTAGGATCTTTTACTCCTCGATCTTTACTCTGGGACTCTGGCATCTCTTCTATTCGGGTTAAACGATTTTACTAACTCTGACTCTAGGTTCTCGATAATACTTTCTCCCGGAGAGCCCCTTATTACAGATGATCGTCGGCTGCACCAGAAGAATCCGAAGATACTCTCCGATGTTCTCTTAAGACTTTATGGCATTGCTTTTGCAATTCCCTTCCATCGATAAACCCTTATGGATAACCACGTATACTCGCCATTCGTACAATGCTTCCGAGTTGATCTTGTTATTACAAGATACCCCGAAATTCTCTCTGTTGTTCTGAGAATCCTTTGAGCTTACTGCCTTGTTGTTCTTTGCCACATGAATACCACTATGGATAATTTCTAGCACTCACCGGATATTTGCTCATCCCCAGTTGATTCATGTGTTTCATAAAAGTCTTCAAAATACTATTCGATCTTCCGAAAATCCTCTGGAGCCTTTTCCTCTTGAAATTCTTGCTTGCTTGCATTATGGTTAATCCCATAAGTCTCGTAGTATTATTGGCATCCCTTGTCATTATCCCCAGTTGATTCATGTGTTTCATAAAAGTCTTCAAAATACTATTCGATCTTCCGAAAATCCTCTGGAGCCTTTTCCTCTTGAAATTCTTGCTTGCTTGCATTATGGTTAATCCCATAAGTCTCGTAGTATTATTGGCATCCCTTGTCATTATCATTTTGAGTCCATTGATTCAAATGTTGCGAATGCTCGCCATCCTCAATCAGATCCTAGAATTTATCCTTCCGACTCAGACGTCATTCTGGACATGAGTTGGTTCTCGGCAATTCAAACCTTTATTGATTGTCAAACTAAGTGTATTCGACTTATCCATTCTGAATCAGACCGTTGGCTTCCCATCCCTTGATTTGGACATCGTAATTCCTTTGTTATCTAAGCATCGAATTATTCAGATGTTCTATAATATGATGCCTGTGCATTCTTCTTCCTCTGGTTGAGTACCGATGCTCACATCAGATCCCTTGTGGACCATCGGTTCCTTTGTTGGATTTTATTCGACTGTGTCCTTCATATTGAATAACCTTGAGAGCCTTTCCATGGGTATATAATTCCTTTGGTAAATTGTATCATCTGCTTTTGAACAATGCTCTACTTTCGAGCTTGTATTATTTACCCCGAAGTTTGTGGTATATGTTCCTAAGATGCCCTGATGGGTTGAACCTAAGCCTTCCTTAATATGTGTGAACTCGGAAGTTTTCACGGGTCATACTCATCTGGTATTTCACCAGGTAAAACTTACAACACTAATGCCATTATCGAAACGAGAAGTGAATGTAAGGTTATGCTTTGGAGAAGTGGGAGTCGACCTTGAACTTTGTGTTCATGCCCATGAACCCGAGGTGGAACTTATCATGGAAGCTTCTCGTAGTAATAATAATCCCCTTGTTATAACTTCTTCTCATATCTATGCTTGGTATTTTGCGACCGTGGTTTCGACCATACTGTTCTTCTTTGATCCCATTTCTTGGACAAGTTTAAGTGCTTGCCTTCTGCAAATGATTTCACTTGTCCAACCTCTATCCCGCTCTACCCTTGAATATACCCTCTGGTACCGCGAGAATATCATGGAACTACATAACTTCTTATGGGTTCTTCATCAACTGTTATTTCTCACTGATTCCAATTTTCGTGGGTTCTGGGTTGTCGTCAACCGAGAACACTGATAAGTGAATCAATTCCGCACTTCAATTCAATAACCTTTCACTTCATCATTCCTTTGAGTCGATGTCATCGCTGATTGATTACATCTTCATCAAATCTCTCGACAAATGTGTCGTGATCATCATCAACCTTATGAGCTCTTCCAGGATATCAATTGGATTCATGAAGAGAAATACCATCCTTGCCCTTGATGAGTCGTGTTATCATCGGCCACCTTATTGACTCCCCTCCGACACAAACTTGTTCGTGTTTTGTGTTATACCTTGAGTTCGTTGCTACCCAGCATTGTTCTTCTTTACCTTGGAGTATTACCATCTTTTAAGTCAATAATGTCGTGAGAATTTCAACACCTCTTATGCATTCTTGGTACAAGTGATACTTCCTGCCATCTTCGATCATTCCTTGGTTCCCGTGTTATTTCTAAACCGGAAAACCGAGAATCGAACTATGATGTGTAAATTCTAAACTTCTAGCAACCCTATTGCTTTGAAGTTATTGGTCCATAGTTTCATTTTACGTATATGGCTTATTGAATCATCGTTTGAACATTGATCGTGCTACCTAGCCCATATTTCGGGTGCACATTTCAACCAATGTTTAACTGTGTATGTTTTCCTCGAGCATACCTCATTATATCATTTGATTTGACAAATGTTATGTCCTTGTTCACATAAGTGTGGAAATCCATCTTTTGAAAATCTCAATGAGTTGTCACTGAGTCAATCAGCCACCTCCTCACCTCTTCTTGATTTAATGATGAACTCTTGTTTCGGAACTCGCTTCCATAGTCCAATTTCCGAGAATCTTGCAATGTCATTTCGTCGATTTGTGTTGCACCTTTGCTTCTCGGACATCCTGAGTCTGAGGTATCATGACACCAATCGGATCTGAATCTCGGTCAGAGATGATGGTTGGAACATATTTCCAAGAGTTATAACAATGGTCTTTATGTGAACCGGTAAGGTGATGTCATGCCCAGCACCCCTGGCCGGAGGACCTAGTGTTATAGTTTTCTTTCCAGCAAGGCTATCCATTCTTCCATGAAGGAACTGTAAGACTTATTCTACAAGTTGTTCCTGATGAATCCTTTGTGTATCCAAAGTTTGACCTTTGCTTGAAGAACATGTCAATGCTATCCCGAAGCATGTCTGTGGTACTCTGATTTTCAACATGAACATTTGAAGCCCAATGCTAAATGTTTCTTGCTCAATTATCCAAACACCGCTGTATGGGTAATGTCATGAAATTTCTCTCCCCTACCTGAAAGGTTTTCTACATTATATCATGTCATGGATATCATGCTCTGCTTGTCCTTTGGAAGGATATGCCCTTGAATTATGTGCTTTAACACATTTTTCTTTCCATTATTTTGATTAAATCTGATAATCACTTTTCCTTTCCATTGGTTTGTTTAAACCTTCTTGTGATCTATATTATATAAGCAGTAATATTTCCCTGCTTATGTAAACACCTCGTTGTACAATTCTGTCAGCAAGACCCTGTTACTATTGTTGATGACATTTCGGTAACCACCGATGGACGAGAACTTTGCCTACTGGTCCGCCTTGTTCAACGAGCAGGAGAATGGTTCTCTTCGTCCCTCGCCCTTGGTACCGATGTTGTTGCCGACATAACTGACAGGCTATCCTCCGGCATGCCTTGCTTACATCCTTCCTACTTTTAACCCACATAGTGGGCCCATAACCCACAGTTCCACAGGATCGAAACCTGACTCTCCTGTACACCATGTTGCCAAAGATATTCATCGCGCTTGACTTCGTATGTAATTCACGAGCCACCTACCTTGTGATCTATTCTGGTATCAGACGCAATACTTATTCCGTTGCTCTGAATCCCTTTCACAAGTCGTTTCAAAGCATTTAACGATTGCCTATGCACTTGGAACTCCTATTTTGCACCTTCTTACTTTGCTCTCTATAATGTCTTAAGTTTCAAATTGAGAGTTACTTTCCGCCACCTTCCCTGATGTTATCTACCAGATAAGCAACACTGTAGCGACCCGTTCTTCCGAAATACACCCATATCCTTTCATAAGTACGATGGAGTTCCCGAAGCAAGGATGCCTACTTCATCATGATGACCAAGGCAGAAATGAAGACATTAACAAAGGGGATTAACTTCTTCGAGAAGAGCAACCAACACCGAGAAGACCCGTTGGAATTTCGTAACCAGATCTTTCCCCCTTACTCTACCTCTTAAATCTCGGGACGAGATTTCTTGTAGTGGAGGAGAATTGTGACGCCCGAATAATTAAGCTACAGTGATCCCACGCTAATTGTGCCACGTCACCATGGTTGCTGCTGCTAATCTATTGTTAGATCAAAACCGGTCCAAAATTCAAATTCAAAGTTTGGTAAATAATAAAAAAAAATCAAACATTAAAATAAAAATGTTTGGGTTGTACTAAATATTACATAGATAAATATGGTATAGTAAACACATTTTTATAAAAGGCCTAAATAATTTAAAATGATTTAAAACAGAAAAGTAAATAAATAAAAGAAAAGAAAATGCAAAAGAGAAAAACTAAAAAAAAAAAAAGAAAACCCCCCCACCCAGGGCCGTGGCACAACAGGGCCAACCCACCAAGCCCATTCGGCCCCACCCACCCGCCCAACCCTCCCTCCATAACCCCACCCGGGGAAACCCTAACCCACTCCCCGCACCCACTCGCCCCCCACGTCTCCCTCGCTCCCCCCACTCGCTCGCTTCTCCCCCCCCCCCCCGATCCGGATTGAGATCGGGGCAGGGAACCGAAGCCACCACGCCGCCGACCCCGCCCCGCACCGAGGCGCCACCTCGCCGGCTGCCTCGACCGCACGCCAGCATCTCAGCCGCCGACCTCCTCGCCTCGCTTCGCCGCGGCAGCCGCACCTCCGACGCCGGCGCCCGGAGCTCGCCGCCCCCCCACGCCAGGACGCCGTCACCTCGCCGGACTGCCTCCCGCTCCGCCGCTCGTCCCCGTCGACCTCCCCGAACTTCGTCGAACACACTGCCCCGTTCCCTGCTCCGCGGTGTGAGCTCCCCCCCTCGCGTCCCCCCTCGCGGTCATCATGATGCGCCGCCAGCCACGCCACGCCCGCGCCACTCACCACACCTTCTATTGGCGGCTCCCTCTGGTGCTCCTCTGCCGCCCAGCCCGCTCTTCACGGACCACTCCGTCTCCCCACGTCGGCCCGGCCACCATGGACGCCTTGGCCATCGGCTTGTCCCCGCCAGACTCGTGGGCGGCGCTCCCCAGCGCCCATCGTCCGTTAGCCCGCCCGTTGCCACTGCCGGCACACGGCGGATTCGCCACCTTGCCCCCTCGGTTTGCTCCGGCCGGCCGCCGCCGCAGCTCCCTTGGCCTCGCCGTCGCTGCAAGCACCGAGCCGCCCCCACGCGCTGGTCGCCGCTCGGGCTTAGGCCAGCGCCCAGGCTCGCCCCATCGGGCGCTCGTGCCCGCACGGCCGACTCGATAGGCCCCAGCGCCCCGCAACGATTTAAAAAAAGGATAATAATAAATATAATTAAATACTAAATAATCAATTAATTAACTAAATAATTAACTTAATTAATTCTGTTTAAATTAATTAATTAAATTAGTTAACCTAATTAATTGTAGTTAATAAACCTAATCATTTTAGTTAGACTAACTAAACCCGATTAGTTAGTCTCGAGACAATGACAACCGGGACCCACGCGTCAGTTTGACCAAGTCAACTGGCTGTTGACTGCTGACATCCCCCTGATGTCATGCTGACATCATAATGGCATTTCCTAATTAAATTAATTCTGTTAATTCTAAAAATGAATTAAATCTTTAAAAATTAATAGTAAATAAACCGTAGCTTGGATGGAAAAACTTTGTACATGAAAGTTTCTCAGAAAGACGAGACGAATCCGGATACGCAGCCCATTCGTCCACCACACATCCCTAGCATAGCAAACACGCAACTTTCCCCCTCCGGTTCATCTGTCCGAAAACATGGAACGCCGGGGATACTTTCCCGGATGTTTCCCCCCATCTCCGGTATCACCTCATACCGCGTTAGAACACGTCTAGCTCTGCCTGTTGTCCTGTTTTGCACTTGCTTGCTATGTATTTATTGTTTTCCCCCCTCTTCTTCTCCGACAGACCCCGAGACCGGCGCTGATGCCACCGAGTACGACTACGCCACCGACCCTTCTCCTCCCTGCATAACAGAGCTCCCGTGCAAGCCCTCCCCTTGATCACCAGATATCGCCTATTCTACTCTATACTGCTTGCATTAGAGTAGTGTAGCATGTTACCGCTTTCCGTTATACCTATCCTCGATGCATAGCCTGTCCTTGCTACTCTGTTGTTACCTTTACCGCAATCCTACATGCTTAGTATAGGATGCTAGTATTCCATCTGTGGCCCTACATTCTTGTCCGTCTGTTGTGCTATACTATCGGGCCGTGATCACTCGGGAGGTGATCACGGGTATATACTTATATTTATACATGATACATGTGGTGACTAAAGACGGGTCGGCTCGTAGGAGCACCCAAGAGTGGATCTTTGTGGCGGAGCGACAGGCAGGTTGAGACCGCCTAGGAGAGAGGTGGGCCTGGCCCTGTTCGGCGTTCACAGATACTTAACACGCTTAACGAGTTCTTGGTATTTGATCCGAGTCTGGCCATTTGGTCTATACGCACTAACCAACTACGTGGGAAAGATATGGGCACTCGACGTCGTGGTATCAGCCGAAGCACTTCGTGACGTGGCCGAATCGAGCGGCGCTGCCGGATTGGAACGTAAGCCTGCTCTTGTATTAAGGGGCTAGTTCGCTTCCGGCCGCCCTACATAGCGTCTTGGTGTGCTATGGGCGGTGGGCCCAGACCCCTGTGCGCTTAGGTTTAGACCGGCGTGCTGACCACTCTGTTGTGCCTAGGTGGGGCTGCGACGTGTTGATCTTCCGCGGCCTGGCATGACCCAGAAAAGTGTGTCCGGCCAAATGGGATCAAGCGTGTTGGGTTATGTGGTGCACCCCTGCAGGGAAGTTAATCTATTCGAATAGTCGTGATCTTCGGTAACAGGACGACTTGGAGTTGTATCTTGATCTTATGACAACTAGAACTGGATACTTAATAAAACACACCCTTCCAAGTGCCAGATATAACCCGGTGATCGCTCTCTAACAGGGCAATGAGGAGGGGATCGCCGGGTAGGATTATTGCTATGTGATGCTACTTGGAGGACTTCAGACTACTCTCTGCTACATGCTGCAAGGCGGAGGCTGCCAGAAGCGTAGTCTTCGACATGATTAGCTATCCCCCTCTATTCCGGCATTCTGCAGTTCAGTCCACTGATATGGCCCTTTACACATATATCCATGCATATGTAGTGTAGCTCCTTGCTTGTGAATACTTTGGATGAGTACTCATGGTTTCCTTGTTCCCTGTTGTTCCCCTATCTCTATCCAATTGCTGCGACCAGATGTCGGAGCCCAGGAGCCAGACGCCACCGTCGATGACGACTACTACACCGGAGGTGCCTACTACTACGTGCAGCCCGCTGACGACGACCAGGAGTAGTTTAGGAGGATCCCAGGCAGGAGGCCTGCGCCTCTTTCGATTGTATCCCAGTTTGTGCTAGCCTTCTTAAGGCAAACTTGTTTAACATATGTCTGTACTCAGATATTGTTGCTTCACGACTTCGTCTATGATCGAGCACTTGTATTCGAGCCCTCGAGGCCCCTGGCTTGTATTATGATGCTTGTATGACTTATTTATGTTTTAGAGTTGTGTTGTGATATCTTCCGTGAGTCCTCGATCTTGATCGTATACATTTGCGTGCATGATTAGTGTACGATTGAATCGGGGGCGTCACACTACTTTATGACTTTTAGAGCACTTTTGAAAATAGCACAAAAATCCAGGTCAAGGCAAGGACCAAAACACTCAAAAAAATTGTCAAACCACATTTTATCATTACTTATTAGGGTGTGACAAATAAAATACGTGTCGTTTCCCCTTCTGTCACTGGGATCGAGCACCGCATGATTGAACCCAAAGCTAAGCACTTCTCCCATTGCAAGAAAGATCAATCTAGTAGGCCAAACCAAACTGATAATTCGAAGAGACTTGCAAAGATAACCAATCATACATAAAAGAATTCAGAAAAGATTCAAATATTGTTCATAGATAATCTTGATCATAAACCCACAATTCATCAGATCTTGACAAACACACCACAAAAAGAGTTACATCGTCCAAGAAGATCGAGGAGAACTTTGTATTGAGATCCAAAGAGAGAGAAGAAGCCATCTAGATAATAAATATGGACCCTAAGGTCTGTGGTAAACTACTCACACATCATCGGAGAGGCTATGGTATTGATATAGGAGCCCTCCGTGATCGAGGGCATGTTGGACTAATGTTTTCATCTAGTTGGACATATCTCTTGTTGGACTAATGTTTTCATCTAGTAAATTTCAGTCAAGTTCAATAGATGGAGTGGCATGGACAAGAGGATGTGGAACCCTTCAAGATGCTAAGGACAAAGGATTGTCTCAAGCTCAAAAGCTCAAGACTCTACATTTTACTTTTAGTGATCCAAGATCACATTGAGTCCATAGGAAAGTCAATACTATTAAAAGGGGATGAGGTGCTGCTTAATGGCTTGCTTGCTCAAGGTGCTTTGTGAGATGCTCCAAAACCCTCAACCACTTTCTCATATCCACATATGTCCCAAGCCAAAAGTCAAACTCGGCACCACCGAAACATTCTATCCGGCGCCACCGAGTTCACTTGACATAGCCAATGCCACAAACCCTAATCAATTCGGTCTCACCGATGGGATCTCGGTCTCACCGAGATGGGCTTGCAAACTCTTTGTTGCATGTTGCAATAATTTCGGTCTTACTGAGATTTGTAATCGGTCTCACCGAGTTTGCCTGGCCAACTCTATGGTTAGCTTATTACCAAAATCGGTCTCACCGAGTCTGTGTAATCGGTCAAACCTAGATGAGGTTTTACCCTAACCCTAGCACATTGGTCACACCGAGTTGATCATATCGGTCCCACCAAAATGCCTAACAGTCACATTATGAACTAAATCGGTCCAACCGAGTTTTCTGATTCGGTCCCACCGAGTTTGGTGATTTGTGTGTAACGGTTAGATTTTGTGTGGAGGCTATATATACCCCTCCACCCACTCTTCATTCGTGAGGAGAGCCATCAGAACGTGCCTACACTTCCAGCATACATTTTCTGAGAGAGAACTACCTACTCATGTGTTGAGACCAAGATATTCCATTCCAACCACATAAATCTTGATCTCTAGCCTTCTCCAACTTGCTTTCCACTCAAATCATCTTTCCACCAAATCCAAATCTGTGAGAGAGAGTTGAGTGTTGGGGAGACTATCATTTGAAGAACAAGAGCAAGGAGTTCATCATCAACACACCATCTATTACCTTTTGGAGAGTGGTGTCTCCTAGATTGGTTAGATGTCACTTGGGAGCCTCCGTCATGATTGTGGAGTTGAACCAAGGAGTTTGTACGGGCAAGGAGATCGCCTACTTCGTGAAGATCTACCCTAGTGAGGCAAGTCCTTCGTGGGCGATGGCCATGGTGGGATAGACAAGGTTACTTGTTCGTGGACCCTTCGTGGGTGGAGCCCTCCGTGGACTCGCGCAACTGTTGCCCTTCGTGGGTTGAAGTCTCCATCAACGTGGATGTACGATAGCACCATGATACGTCTCCAACGTATCTATAATTTTTGATTGTTCCAAGCTATTATATATTATGTTTTGGATGTTTAATGGGCTTCATTTTACACTTTTATATTGTTTTTGGGACTAACCTATTAACCCAAGACCCAGTGCAAATTGCTGTTTTTTCACTGTTCAAGATATCTTCCGATATTCCGATAAATCGGCTGATTTATCGCTTACCATTGTCTGATCGATAAGATAAATCGGCCGATAAATCGGCCGATATGCTGATAAACTGACCGATTTACCCCTTATCATGGGTCGACCGATAAGTTCCCGATAAGCGATATCCCCAACATTGTTTTTTTGCCTATTTCAGTGTTTCGCAGAAAAGGAATATCAAACAGAGTCCAAACGGAATGAAACCTTCGAGAGCGTGATTTTTGGAATAAATGTGATCCAGAGGACTTGGAGTGGACGTCAAGAAATCAACGAGGAGGCCACACGGCAGGGAGGCACGCATGCCTCCCTCGGCGCGCCCCCCGCCCTCGTGGGCCCCTCGCAGCTCCACCGGCCTACTTCTTCCTCCTATATATACCTACGTACCCCAAAACCATCCAGGAGCACCACGAACCCTATTTCCACCGCCGCACCCTCTTGTACCCATGAGATCCCATCTTGGGGCCTTTTCCGGCGCTCCGCCGGAGGGGGAATCGATCATGGAGGGCTTCTACATCAACACCATAGCCTCTCCGATGATGTATGAGTAGTTTACCATAGACCTTCGGGTCCATAGTTATTACCTAGATGGCTTCTTCTCTCTCTTTAAATCTCAATACAAAGTTCTCCTCGATCTTCTTGGAGATCTATTTGATGTAACTCTTTTTGGCGGTGTGTTTGTCGAGACCCGATGAATTGTGGGTTTATGATCAAGATTATCTATGAACAATATTTGAATATTCTCTAAATTATTTTATGTATAATTGGTTATCTTTGCAAGTCTCTTCGAATTATCAGTTTTGTTTGGCCTACTAGATTGATCTTTCTTGCAATGGGAGAAGTGCTTAGCTTTGGGTTCAATCTTGTGTTGCTTGATCCCAGTGACAGAAGGGGAAATGACACATATTGTATTGTTGCCATCGAGGATAAAAAGATGGGGTTTATATCATATTGCTTGATTTTATCCCTCTACATCATGTCATCTTGCCTAATGTGTTACTCTATTCTTATGAACTTAATACTCTAGATGCACGGTGGATAGCGGTTGATGTGTGGAGTAATAGTAGTAGATGCAGGCAAGAATCGGTCTACTTGTCGCGGATGTGATGCCTATATACATGATCATGCCTAGATATTCTCATAATTATGCACTTTTCTATCAATTTCTCGACAGTAATTTGTTCACCCACCATAATACTTATGCTATCTTGAGAGAAGCCACTAGTGAAACCTATGGCCCCCGGGTCTATTTTCCATCATATTAATCTCCCGTCAACTAGCTATTTCTGGCGCCGTTTATTTTGCAATCTTTACTTTCAATCTTTATCATAAAAATACCAAAAATATTATCATCTCTATCAGATCTCACTTTTGCAAGTGGCCGTGAAGGGACTGACAACCCCTTTATCGTGTTGGTTGAAAGGTTCTTATTTGTTTGTGTAGGTACGAGGGACTTGCGTGTGGCCTCCTACTGGATTGACACCTTGGTTCTCAAAAACTGAGGGAAATACTTACGCTACTTTGCTGCATCACCCTTTCCTCTTCAAGGGAAAACCAACGCATGCTCAAGAGGTAGCAAGAAGGATTTCTGGCGCAGTTGTCAGGGAGTCTACGCACAAGTCAAGACATACCAAGTATCCATCACAAACTCTTATCCCTTGCATTACATTATTTGCCATTTGCCTCTCATTTTCCTCTCCCCCACTTCACCCTTGCCTTTTTGTTCGTCCTCTCTTTCGGTTCGCCTCTTTTTCGCCTGCTTCTTGTTTGCTTGTGTGTTGGATTGCTTGCTTGTCATGATGGCTCAAGATAATACTAAATTGTGTGACTTTGACAATACCAACAACAATGATTTTCTTAGCACTCCGATTGCTCCTCTTACCAATTCTGAATCTTGTGAAATTAATGCTGCTTTGTTGAATCTTGTCATGAAAGATCAATTCGCCAGCCTTCCTAGTGAAGATGCAGCTACCCATCTAAACAACTTTGTTGATGTGTGTGATATGCAAAAGAAGAAAGATGTGGACAATGATATTGTTAAATTGTAGCTATTTCCTTTTTTGCTTAGAGATCGTGCTAAAACTTGGTTTTCATCTTTGCCTAAAAATAGTATTGATTCTTGGAATAAGTGCAAAGATGCTTTTATCTCTAAGTATTTTCCTCCCGCTAAGATCATCTCTCTTAGAAACGATATTATGAATTTTAAGCAACTTGATCATGAACATGTTGCACAATCTTGGGAGAGAATGAAATTAATGATACGTAATTGTCCTACACATGGTTTGAACTTATGGATGATTATACAAAAAAAATTATGCCGGATTGAATTTTGCTTCTAGAAATCTTTTAGATTCGGCTGCGGGAGGTACTTTTATGGAAATCACTTTAGGAGAAGCTACTAAACTCCTAGATAATATTATGGTTAATTATTCTTAATGGCACACTGAAAGATCCACTAGTAAAAAAGTGCATGCAATTGAAGAAATTAATGTTTTGAGTGGAAAGATGGATGAACTTACGAAATTGTTTGCTAATAAGAGTGTTTCTTCTGATCCCAATGATATGCCTTTATCTACTTTGATGGAGAATAATAATGAATCTATGGATGTGAATTTTGTTGGTAGGAACAATTTTAGTAACAATTCTTATAGAGGAAACTTTAATCCTAGGCCGTATCCAAGTAATTCCTCTAATAATTATGGTAATTCCTACAACAATCTTATGGAAATTTTAATAAGATGCCCTCTGATTTTGAGACTAGTGTTAAATAATTTATGATTTCTCAAAAGAATTTCAATGCTTTGCTTGAAGAAAAATTGCCTATGATGAGTTGGCTAGGAACGTGGATAGAATTTCTCTTGATGTTGATTCTTTGAAACTTATATCTATTCCACCTAAGCATGATATCAATGAGTCTCTCAAAGCCATGAGTATTTCCATTGATGAGTGCAAAGAAAGAACCGCTAGGATGCATGCTAAAAAAGATTTCTTTGTGAAAGCGTGTTCTTCTAGTTTTCATGATAATAAGGATGAAGATCTAAAAGTGATTGATGTGTCTCCTATTAAATCCTTGTTTTTTAATATGAATCTTGATAATGATGGGCCTGGAGATGAGTCAACTTTAGTTAAAAGGCGTCCCAATATTTCGGAGTTTTTAGATCTTGATGCAAAAATTGGTAAAAGTGGGATTGAAGAGGTCAAAACTTTACATAGCAATGAACCCACTATTTCGGATTTCAAGGAATTTAATTATGATAATTGTTCCTTAATAGATTGTATTTCCTTGTTGCAATCCGTGCTAAATTCTCCACATGCTTATAGTCAAAATAAGGCTTTTATCAAACATATCATTGATGCTTTAATGCAATCTTATGAAGAAAAGCTTGAATTGGAAGTTTATATCCCTAGAAAACTTTATGATGAGTGGGAACCTACTATTAAAATTAAAATTAAAGATCATGAATGCTATGCTTTGTGTGGTTTGGGTGCTAGTGTTTCCACGATTCCAAAAACTTTGTGTGATATGTTAGGTTTTCAAGAATTTGATGATTGTTCTTTAAACTTGCACCTTGCGGATTCCACCATTAAGAAACCTATGGGAAGAATTAATGATGTTCTTATTGTTGCAAATAGGAATTATGTGCCCGTAGATTTCATTGTCCTTGATATAGATTGCAATCCTTCATGTCCTATTATTCTTGGTAGACCTTTCCTTAGAACGATCGATGCAATTATTGATATGAAAGAAGGGAATATTAGATTCCAATTTCCGTTAAGTAAAGGCATGTAACACTTTCCTAGAAAGAAAATTAAATTACCTTATGAATCTATTATGAGAGCTACTTATGGATTGCATGCCAAAGATGACAATACCTAGATCTATCATTGCCTTTATGCCTAGCTAAAAGGCTTTAAAGAAAAGCGCTTGTTCGGAGACAACCCAATATTTTTAATTGCTATTATTCAATAAATCTTTGATCTAGCCTCTGGTTAGATGTGTTTTTATGTTTTAATTAGTGTTTGTGCCAAGTATAACCTTTGGGAAGACTTGGGTGAAGTCTTTTTGATCGTGTTGTAAAAAATAGAAACTTTAGCGCTCACGAGATTAGCTACAACTTTTTACTGGAGATTTATATTTAGCTGATTCTTTTTGCATATGACTAATAGATAAATTACTCACGTGCGGCAATTACTTTTAGAATTTTTGGAGTTCCAGAAGTATGCGTTTGATACAGATTACTACAGACTATTCTGTTTTTGACAGATTCTGTTTTTCGTGTGTTGTTTGCTTATTTTGATGAATCTATGGCTAGTATCGGAGGTTATGAGCCATAGAGAAGTTGGAATAAAGTAGTTTTAACACCAATATAAATAAAGAATGAGTTCATTACAGTACCTTGAAGTGGTGGTTTGTTTTCTTTCACTAACGGAGCTCACGAGATTTTCTGTTAAGTTTTGTGTTGTGAAGTTTTCAAGTTTTGGGTAAAGATTTGATGGATTATGGAACAAGGAGTGGCAAGAGCCTAAGCTTTGGCATGCCCCTGAAGGCATCCCCTCTTTTGTCTTTGTCAGTCGATAACTTTACTTGGAGCTATATTTTTATTCACCACATGATATGTGTTTTGCTTGAAGCGTCTTGTATGATTTGAGTCTTTGCTTTTTAGTTCACCACAATCATCCTTGCTGTACACACCTTTTGGGAGAGACACACATTAATCGGAATTTATTACAATACTCTATCTGCTTCACTTATATCTTTTGAGCTAAACAGTTTTGCTCTAGTGCTTCACTTATATCTTTTAGAGCACGGTGGTGGTTTTATTTTATGCAAATTATTGATCTCTCATGCTTCACTTATATTATTTTAGAGTCCTTTAGAACAGCATGGTAATTTGCTTTGGCTATAAAATTAGTCCTAATATGATAGGCATCCAAGATGGATATAATAAAAACTTTCATATAAGTGCATTGAATACTAAGAGAAGTTTTATACTTTATGATTGTTTTGAGATATGGAGGTAGTGATATTAAAGTTGTGCTAGTTGAGTAATTGTGAATTTGAGAAATACTTGTGTTGAAGTTTGCAAGTCCCATAGCATGCACGTATGGTAAACATTGTGTAACAAATTTGAAACATGAGGTGTTCTTTGATTGTCTTCCTTATGAGTGGCGGTCGGGGACGAGCGATGGTCTTTTCCTACCAATCTATCCCCCTAGGAGCATGCGCGTAGTGCTTGGTTTTTGATGACTTGTAGATTTTTGCAATAAGTATGTGAGTTATTTATGACTAATGTTGAGTCCATGGATTATACGCACTCTCAACCTTCCATCATTGCTTGCCTCTTCGGTACCGTGCATTACCCTTACTCACCTTGAGAGTTGGTGCAAACTTTGCAAACTTCGCCGGTGCATCCAAACCCCATGATACGATACACTCTATCACACATAACCCTCCTTATATCTTCCTCAAAACAGCCACCATACCTACCTACTATGGCATTTCCAAAGCCATTCTGAGACATATTTTCATGCAACTTTCCACCGTTCCGTTTATTCTGACACGCTTCATCATTGTCATATTGCCTTGCATGATCATGTAGTTGACATCGTATTTGTGGCAAAGCCACCATGCATATTATTGCATACATGTCACTATTGATTCATTGCCCATCCCGGTACACCGCAGGAGGCATTCATATAGAGTCATATTTTGTTCTAGTATTGAGTTGTAATCATCGAGCTGTAAATAAATAGAAGTGTGATGATCATCATTAATAGAGCATTGTCCCAAAAAAAGAGAAAGGCCACATAAATAAATAAATAAATAAGAAGGCCCAAAAAAAAAGAAAAAAAAGAAATAAAATGGGACAATGCTACTATCCTTTTTTCCACACTTGTGCTTCAAAGTAGCACCATGATCTTTATGATAAAGAGTCTCTTGTTTTGTCACTTTCATATACTAGTGGGAATTTTTCATTATAGAACTTGGCTTGTATATTCCAACAATAATGGGCTTCCTCAAATGCCCTAGGTCTTCGTGAGCAAGCAAGTTGGATGCACACCCACTTAGTTTCTTTTGTTTAGCTTTCATACATTTATAGCTCTAGTGCATCTGTTGCATGGCAATCCCTACTCCTTGCATTGACATCAATTGATGGGCATCTCCCTAGCCCATTGATTAACCGCGTCAATGTGAGACCTTCTCCTTCTTTGTCTTCTCCACACAACCCCCATCATCATATTCTACTCCACCCATAGTGCTATGTCCATGGCTCACGCTCATGTATTACGTGAAAGTTCAAAAAGTTTGAGATTACTAAAGTATGAAACAATTGCTTGGCTTGTCATCAGGGTTGTGCAAGATGAGAGCACTTTGTGTGACGAAAATGAAGCATGTCCAAACTATATGATTTTGTAGGGATGAACTTTCTTTCGCTATGTTATTTTGAGAAGACATAATTGCTTTGTTAGTATGCTTGAAGTATTATTATTTTTATGTCAATATTAAACTTTTATCTTGAATCTTTCGGATCTGAACATTCATGCCACAATAAAGAAAATTACATTGAAGAATATGCTAGGTAGCATTCCACATCAAAAATTCTGTTTTTATCATTTACCTACTCGAGGACGAGCAGGAATTAAGCTTGGGGATGCTTGATACGTCTCCAACGTATCTATAATTTTTGATTGTTCCATGCTATTATATATTCTGTTTGGATGTTTAGTGGGCTTCATTTTACACTTTTATATTATTTTTGGGACTAACCTATTAACCCAAGGCCTAGTGCAAATTGCTGTTTTTTTGCCTATTTCAGTGTTTCGTAGAAAAGGAATATCAAACGGAGTCCAAACGGAATGAAACCTTCGGGAGCGTGATTTTTGGAAGAAACGTGATCCAGAGGACTTGGAGTGGATGTCAAGAAATCAACGAGTAAGCCACGAGGCAGGGAGGCGCGCCTGCCCCCCCCCCCCCCTGGGCGCGCGCCCCACCCTCGTGCACCCATTGCATCTCCACCAACCTACTTCTTCCTCCTATATATACCTACATACCCCGAAACCATCCAGGAGCACCACAAAACCTTATTTCCGTCGCCGCAACCTTCTGTACCCGTGAGATCCCATCTTGGGGCCTTTTCCGGCGCTTCGCCGGAGGGGGAATCGATCACGAAGGGCTTCTACATCAACATCGTAGCCTCTCCAATGATGTGTGAGTAGTTTACCATAGACCTTCGAGTCCATAGTTATTAGCTAGATGGCTTCTTATCTCTCTTTGGATCTCAATACAAAGTTCTCCTCGATCTTCTTGGAGATCTATTTGATGTAACTCTTGTTTGCGGTGTGTTTGTCAAGATCCGATGAATTGTGGGTTTATGATCAAGATGATCCATGAACAATATTTGAATCTTCTCTGAATTCTTTTATGTATGATTGGTTATCTTTGCAAGTCTCTTCGAATTATCAGTTTGGTTTGGCCTACTAGATTGATCTTTCTTGCAATGGGAGAATTGCTTAGCTTTGGGTTCAATCTTGCGTTTCTCGATCCCAGTGACAGAAGGGGAAACGACATGTATTGTATTGTTGCCATCGAGGATAGAAAGATGGGGTTTATATCATATTGCTTGAGTTGATCCCTCTACATTATGTCATCTTGACTAATGCGTTACTCTATTCTTATGAACTTAATACTCTAGATGCATGCTGGATAGCGGTCGATGTGTGGAGTAATAGTAGTAGATGCAGGCAGGAGTCGGTCTACTTGTCGCGGACGTGATGCCTATATACATGATCATGCCTAGATATTCTCATAATTATGCACTTTTCTATCAATTGCTCGAGAGTAATGTGTTCACCCACCGTAATACTTATGCTATCTTGAGAGAAGCCACTAGTGAAACCTATGGCCCCCGGGTCTATTTTCCATCATATTAATCTCCCATCAACTAGCTATTTCTGGCGCCGTTTATTTTGCAATCTTTACTTTCAATCTTTATCATAAAAATACCAAAAATATTATCATCTCTATCATATCTCACTTTTGCAAGTGGCCGTGAAAGGATTGATAACCCCTTTATCGCGTTGGTTGCAAGGTTCTTATTTGTTTGTGTAGGTACGAGGGACTTGCGTGTGGCCTCCTACTGGATTGATACCTTGGTTCTCAAAAACTGAGGGAAATACTTACGCTACTTTGCATCATCACCCTTTCCTCTTCAAGGGAAAACCAACGCATGCTCAAGAGGTAGCACACCACCTATCGGAACCACGCCAAAAATCTCCGTGTCTCCAATTGCCTTTGCACACTCCAATCCCATCCCTTTACATTCTTCCAAATTGCATGCTTTACTTTCCGCTGCTCATATACTCTTGTCATGCATGCTTGATATGTATTGTGAATGTTTAAACATGTGCTAAAACTCCACCTTAACTATAAGAAACTAAAAACTGCCACTTTTCTTGCTAAGAGTCTATTCACACCCCTCTAGACACCTCTCCTCGATCCTTCCAATTGGTATCAGAGCATTGGTCTCCATTGATTTGGTTTAAACACCTTTGGAGGAAGATGGATGAGTCTATGTTGGGGAGTCTTAGTGTCGGTGTACTAGAGTAGGGGTACCCTAGTATCCCGAACTTGTGCACGGGCAGTTGCAGCCCTCCGCGGCAAGGCTTACCAGGTGACCGCCAAGGTCCTCCGTGGTTCCTGTGGAGCCATTCAAGAACAAAGTATTCAAGCCAAGGAGACAAGGCCCCGGCAAGAGGAGCTTGCCGGGAAGGCCACCCAAGGCACCTAGGAGACAAGGCCCCGGCAAGAGGAGCTTGCCGGGAAGGCCCGGTGAGCGACAAGCTTCCGGACGCGACAAGACAACAACCGCGGCAAGGCGCTTGCCGCAGCAGACCACCACTGCACTCAAGGCCCAAAGACATCCACTAACGTGTCGCCCTGGGACCTTTCCAGGCGCGCGTGGCAAGAGGCCGTGCGGCCAGCGAAGCGCGGTGGCAAGCGGCGCGTGGCAAGATTGCCATCGTGGCAAGCGGTGGCGCCCCTGACGGTCCCTGTTTGCACTGTTAGGGTGACGTAGACGGGCATTTAATGCCTTTGTCCCCTGCTCTCAGGGTTAGGTATGAAACACTGTACACTGTACAGGTAGCTGTACCAAACACTCCTTTTCCATTTTTACCCTTGTCTACGTTGCCACCTGTCGGAGACCCCTTGAGCATATAAAAGGAGGCCCATGCGCAACGTAGAGGGGGTTCAAGGTTCAAGCCGAGAACATCCACGCCGGGTCTCGTTAGCAGCTTGTGTGTACTGTAGCACTCAAGTGCTCCCGAGCAAGAACTCAATACATTCAGACATGCAGCAGTAGGAGTGTTATCTCTCCGGAGAGCTCCGAAGCTGGGTAAACCGCTTGTGTGCTTCGCCTCGATCTGCTCTTCGTGCAACCTCCGCCCTCCGCCGAACCGAAAGGGGCTCGGTCCGCCGGTCCCATAGGTGTTCGTGGGCCAGATCAGCCTGCCCCGACACTTAGACATAGAGTGCCTATACTTGATGGAGAGTACTTTCATGAGTGGAAAAATGAGATGCTTGTGATTTTGAATCAATATCATTTGAGCAAGTATATCACTAGTCCTTGCATTCCCCCTAGTGATCCTTTGCATCCCTCTCCCGAAGAGGATCTTGACATGATTCGCAATCTTAGAACTATCAATCTTATCATTAGAGGATTGCCTAAAATTTGATTGCTAGCTTGCCAACTCTTGATTGTGCTTACACCATATGGAGATTTCTTGAGGAACGATTCCCAAATTATTCCTTGAAAAATCTAGATGAGATTCTCCATAAGTCTATTGCCTTGAATAGGATGAGTAATAGTGATCCTAGGTTGGATGATTGTCTGTTTGAGCTTCGTGATCTCATGCGTGCCAAAGGAGATGTTGGAATTATTAGCAATATCATTTCCGAAGTCATTAGAATCCATAGAGATAAACATTGTTACGGTCATACTTCTAATGAATCACCTTCTCTAGGAAGTGATCAATTACAAGATGATGTTGAACATGGATACTATGATGAGGATGATGATAATGACCTTGATGATGCTATGAGACACTTTGGTCTTATGGCTAATCTTCGAGGCTACATGGCTGGAGGAAAGGAATGGGTCCTTGATAGTGGATGTACTGATAAATGACGGCCCTCGGAAGTACGTCATTTTTGGTGATAACTCAAAGGGTAAGGTGGTTGGCCTCGGTAAGGTGGCCATCTCACATGATAGCTCCATACAAAATGTTATGCTCGTTGAATCTCTTGGCTACAATTTACTTTCTGTATCTAGACTTGTTGACTTTGGTTTCAATGTCCTATTTACAGAAGTAGATTGCCAAGTGTTTCATAGAGATAATCATAAAATGGTCTTTACCGGTATACATAGATGTGATCTTTACATTGTTGACTTCACTAAAAAGGCTCAACCTAGAACTTGCTTAATTGCTAAATCTTCAAAAGGTTGGTTGTGGCATAGAAGGTTAGGTCATGTGGGCATGCAAAATCTTGATAAGCTTATTAAAGGTGATCATATCCTTGGAGTAAAAGATGTTATATTTGACAAGGATAGATTGTGCAGTGCTTGTCAAGCAGGAAAACAGGTTGGAGGAAGTCACCCCGTGAAGAACATCATGACCATGAGAAGACTGCTCGAGCTACTTCATATGGATCTCTTTGGTCCCAATGCCTACAAGAGTCTCGGTGGAAACTCATTTGGTCTAGTTATAGTCGATGATTTTTCAACATTTACGTGGGTGTTCTTTCTTGATGATAAATCGCAGGTCCAAAAGATCTTCAAGAACTTCGCTAGGAAGGCCTAAAATCAATTTGAAGTGAACATCAAGAAGGTTCGCAGCGACAATGGAATGTAGTTCAAGAACGCAAATGTGGATACCTTTCTTGACGAAGAAGGGATTTCACATGATTTCTCGGCTACGTACACAACTCAACAAAATGGAGCTATTGAGAGGAAGAGCCAAACTCTTATTGAGATGGCGAGAACAATGCTTGATGAGTACAAGACTCCAAAACACTTTTGGGTGGAAGCGGTTGAGACGGCTTGTCATGCAACAAATCGCTTGTATCTTCACAAGATACTCGGCAAGACGGCATACGAACTCCTCACCGGTAACAAACCACAAGTTGGATACTTTCGAGTATTTGGCTCAAAGTGTTACATTCTTGATAGGCATCATTGTTCTAAATTTGCTCCTAAATCTCATGAGGGTTTCCTACTTGGTTATGGCTCAAACTCTCACACTTAGCGTGTCTACAATAATTTCACCCAAAAGGTTGAAGAGACGGTAGATGTGAAGTTTGATGAATCTAATGGCTCGCAAGTAGAGAAATTGCCAATTGATGTAGGAGACAAAGACCCCTCGGAAGCTATCCAAGACTTGTCTATTGGCTAGATTCGTCCAACGGATGTGAAGGAGAGTACCTCGTCCGCCCAAGTGGAAGCTTCTACCTCATGACAAGGTGAACCAAGAGTTGACATGGAAGCATCCACAAGTGGAACACATCAAGATGAAGAAAACGAGGAAATGCATCAATATGAACCTCATCAACCTCCTTCTCCACCACGATGAGAGAACGACAACGTCAACGATGAACAATGCCAAGAAGAAGGACAAGATGATGAACAAGATGTTCCACCCCGACCCAAGAAAAAGCTCTCACGAGTTTGAGCAAGAGTCTCAAGAGACCATCCCGCCGAACAAATCTTCAATGATATTCAAACCGGGAGAATCACTCGCTCTAAAACTCGTTTGGCTAACTTTTGTGAACATTATTCATTCATCTCTAGCATTGAACCTATGAAGGTTGAAGAAGCATTGGAAGATCCGGATTGGATAAATGCCATGCATGAAGAGCTACACAACTTTGAGAGAAATCAAGTGTGGACATTGGTCGAGAAGCCCGACAACAACCACAACATCATTGGTACCAAATGGGTATTTCGCAACTGTCGGTGTCAAAACCGGTGGATCTCGGGTAGGGGGTCCCGAACTGTGCGTCTAAGGTCGATGGTAACAGGAGACAGGGGACACGATGTTTATCTAGGTTCGGGCCCTCTTGATGGAGGTAATACCCTACTTACTGCTTGATTGATCTTGATGAATATCGGAATTACAAGAGTTGATCTACCACGAGATCGTAATGGCTAAACCCTAGATGTCTAGCTGGTATGATTATGATTCTTCTCTACAGACTAAACCCTCTGGTTTATATAGACGCCGGAGGGACCTAGGGTTGTAAAGGGTCGGTTTACAAAGGAAGGAATCTACATATCCGAATGCCAGGCTTGCCATCCACGCAAAGGAGAGTCCCATCCGGACACGGGAGGAAGTCTTCTATCTCGTATCTTCATGGCCCAACAGTCTGGCCCATGTCACACAGGCCGGGCGCCCCAGGACCCCTTAATCCAGGACTCCCTTAGTAGCCCCTGAACCAGGCTTCAATGACAATGTGTCCAGCGCGCAGATTGTCTTCGGCATTGCAAGGCGGGTTCCTCCTCCGAATACTCCAAACAGCCTTTGAATACAGCAAATGTGTCCGGCTCTGTAAATCAAGTACCACACACACCCGTAGAGAGTAAAATATTTCACGAGTCAAATCTACTGACAGTTTTTGTAGCGTGACATCACGTCGCTGCCCGGTCATTATTTCGAACCATTTTAAGCCTCCCGCTCCATGTTTCAAGATGCGGTTTTATAGGAACGTCTTGTCAAAGCAGAGATCGAGTCCCCTTATTGCGGGATTCTCATCAATACGGGCATGGGTAATCCAAACGCGCCGTCTGCATGACCCTTGGGGAACAGGCTAGTTTTAAGGCGAGTGGGGAGGCACTTGATATTCGCTTCCTTTATAAGGAGATAAGGATTCACCCCCTTTCACCCACCCCTTCTTCCTCTCTGCCCATCCATTCTCGAGCTCCAGCACCCAAGCTTCCACCCTTTCCACCTCAAAAAAGCACTCCGACGTTTCCGGGTACTTGGCCAAGGAAATCGCCCACCGGCTCCCGGCCAAGGGGCAGATCGTCCCCACCCCGGAGCCCCATGAAAGGGTAGTGTTCATCCCCCACTTCATCCGCGGGTTGGGATTTCCTCTCCACCCATTCGTCCATGGACTCATGTTCTACTAGGGGCTGGATTTCTACGATCTGGCCCCAACTCCTTCCTCAACATCTCGGCATTTATTGTCATGTGCGAGTCCTTCCTCCGCATCCCACCCCACTTTAGACTTTGGCTAAAGATCTTCAATGTGAAGCCGAAGGTGGTGGATGGTCAACACGCAGAGTGCAGAAGCGCCATGGTGAGCAAGATGCCAAACGTCACATGGCCCAAAGGTACCTTTGTGGAGACCATCAAAGGGTGGCATCAGCAGTGGTTCTACGTCACAGAGCCCCGCGATGCCACCTGGGCCGCGACTCCCGAATTCAGGTCTGGGGCCCCAATGCGGCTCGCCTCCTGGCTAGAGAAGGGCCTAGACTGAGCCTCGTCAGACGAGCTGACAGCGCTGCAGATGCGCATCAAGAGCATGGTCGACAAGAACTTCAAGCTTGTCAATGTGATCTAGGTGATGCTTTTTCGCCGGATCCTTCCTTGCCAAAGCCGGACCTGCAATTTGTGGGAGTTCGATCCGGCCAAGCACCAAACCCTGCAATAGTTCTTCGGTGTTACGCACGAAGGCATCTGGAAGGTGCTCTTCAAGGCCAATGAGACGTTGTCAAAGGAGACCGAAGACCGTGGGAACTACCTGACCCATGCCGCTAGTTCGGTAAGTTTTTCGTGTTTTCAAGGAGTATCCTTTACCTGTATATTCAAGGAAGATGTCTGAGCTTCCCTATCTGTTTTTTCAAGGCTGGATAAAGAAGGCGGAGCGGATTCAGTGTCCAGTTCCGCTGCCCGAAAACCCAACAATCCCTCTTCTGATGAAGATGCTGGTTCTGGCGCCCTACCAGGCACCTGAGAAGAAGGCCAAGAAGAAGGCCAAGGAGACTAGAGGTGGCCTCCACCGTAAGGGCACTTTGGACGTGATGTCCGAAGATGCCGAGACCCACTCCTCCCACACCGAGGACGACGAGGAGGAGGAGTAAAGCAACTCTCCCCCGGAGGGGGAAGAAAGAAAAGGGCGGCCTCCACGCATCTGGAGGCGGAGGCGTCCAAGAAGGGGAAGGTCTCTCCCACGGATAACTCCGTGTGGGACATCGATAGCGGCTCCGAGTGGCGCCCCAGGGATAAGCCCCTGGCCGAATCGTAAGTACTCAAAGACGCACACATATATCCAACTCCTTTACTTCATGGTTTTAACATGTTGAGTCATGCACTGCAGTCTGTCTCGCTCCGACCTCCAGCGATCTTCATCTTCGGGGAATTCGCTGGATCCCAAGGTGATGGACAGCGGGTCCCTTCCGGCGGCCTCTTCTCCCAAGGCCATGGACGATGCTGAGGTGTTGTCCTGAAGGACCTCCCCAGGCCAGGGAGAGAAGCAGGAGGCCGTCGCGATGGCGCCAGAGGTTGATACCTCGGCGGCCGGACACATGGGGGAGCAAATCCCCCTGGAGACTGGCGATGGGGGCCATTTTCAATTTGTCCCCCAGCCGAATACAATTCCGGAGATCTATATGGCTCCGGAATCATACGAGCAGCCTCCTTCGAAAGAAGGAGGTGCACCGATTCCACCGGTGACCTCTGTCCATCCAGAGGCACCGGATACTCTACTGGAAGCGCTGCGAAGTGCTTCCATTGTGGAGGAACACCGTACCCTCATGGGCACGGTGGTTGAGAGGATTCAGTCTGCGAAGAGCGGACTTACCGAAGCCTGCACCAGCCTTCTAACAGGCTTTGAGGTATGAAACGCAATTTATGTAATAGGAATGTCATAGTATAGACCTTAGCCCCTGAGACACTGTCCGGTGTTCGAAAATAAAAGCCGGACAGAGGATCAAATAATATTCACAGGAGACTAACCATACATGTCTATGTGAACAAGCAGGCGTCTTTGCTGGCTGCAACCTCTCATTCTGTCGAAGTCTCCGGACTGAAGCAGAGTCTGGAGCGGACCGAGAAAGAGCTCGGCCGTGTGAAAAAACAGCTGGAGGACAAGCAAGGTATGCAAGAACCTTGTGTAGATTCAGAAAGGATGAATGATTTGTGTTGACCATAGTGCCATGATATTTTGTAGGAGCGGCGACCGAGGTGGAGACCCTCAAGAAGGCGTTGGCCGAAACCCAGGAGAGAGCGGCAAAGTAACAAGCCGCTCGCGAAAAGCACGAGGCCCGGGTCGGTGAGGTCCAGCAGGAGCTCCAGAACGATGTGAAGAAATGTGAGTCCTTGGAGCGCAATATTGCGGATCAAGAGTCCGAACTTGCCAAGGCCCGCCAAAGCGCACATGATGCCCGGGTTGAAGCCCATGCCACCCTCTAGGAAATCTAGGAGGCCAGAAAAATCATGGCGGGTAAGGCCTTTATTATGCAGAGCAAGTATGTGAGAAAAGGTATCTCTTACTGACCCGGATTTGGAGTTCTCCAGGGGCGTTTGCGGATCTTCCGCGCAGTGTTGCCGATGCTGCGGAATTCTTTCGAGCCGAAGAGGGGAGTGCTACGTCTTGAGCTTGCGTTGGTTTTCCCCGAAGAAGAGAGGATGATGCAGGAGAGTAGCGTAAGTATTTCCCTCGGTTTTTGAGAACCAAGGTATCAATCCAGTAGGAGGCTACGCGCGAGTCCCTCGTACCTACACAAAGAAAATAACTCCTCGCAACCAACGTGAATAGGGGTTGTCAATCCCTTTACGGTCACTTACGAGAGTGAGATCTGATAGAGATGATAGGTAATATTTTTGGTATTTTTGGTATAAAGATGCAAAGTAAAATAAAAAGGCAAAGTAAAGAGCAAAGCAATAATAAAGCATAGGAAGATTAATATGATGAAAATAGACCTGGGGGCCATAGATTTCACTAGTGGCTTATCTCAAGAGCATAGGTATTTTACGGTGGGTGAACGAGTTACTGTTGAGCAATTGACAGAATTGAGCATAGTTATGAGAATATATAGGTATGATCATGTATATAGGCATCACGTCCGAGACAAGTAGACCGACTCCTGCCTGCATCTACTACTATTACTCCACAAACCGCTGTCCAGCATGTATCTAGAGTATTAAGTTAATGAAAACAGAGTAACGCCTTAAGCAAGATGACATGATGTAGAGGAATAAATTCATGCAATATGATAAATACCCCATCTTGTTATCCTCGATGGCAACAATACAATACGTGCCTTGATGCCCCTACTGTCACTGGGAAAGGACACCGCAAGATTGAACCCAAAGCTAAACACTTCTCCCATTGCAAGAACTACCAATCTAGTTGGTCAAACCAAACGGATAGTTCGAAGAGACTTGCAAGGATAACTCAATCATACATAAAAGAATTCAAAAAATATTAAAATATTGCTCATAGATAATCTTGATCATAAACCCACAATTCACCAGTCTCAACAAACACACTGCAAAAAGAAGATTACATCGAATAGATCTCCACGAGAGAGGGGGAGAACATTGTATTGAGATCCAAAAAGAGAGAAGAAGCCATCTGGCTACTAACTATGGACCCGAAGGTCTGAGGTAAACTACTCACACTTCATCGGAGAGGCTATGATGTTGATGTAGAAGCCCTCCGTGGTGGAATCCTTCCCATGAACTCCTAACAGGCCCCAAGATGGGACCTCGTGGATACGAGAAAGTTGTGGCGGTGGAATTAGGTTTTTGGCTCGTGATTCTGATCTGTTGGGGGTACGTAGGTATATATAGGAGGAAGAAGTACGTCGGTGGAGCCTCGAGGGGCCCACGAGGTAGGGGGCGCGCCCTAGGGGGGCGCCATCCACCCTCGTGGCCGCCTCATGGCTTTCTTGACGGAGGGTCCAAGTCTCCTGGGTCTTATCTGATGAGAAAATCACGTTCCCGAAGGTTTCATTGCGTTTGGACTCCGTTTGATATTCAGTTTCTTCGAAACACTGAAATAGGCAAAAAACAGCAATTCTGGGTTGGGCCTCCGGTTAATAGGTTAGTCCCAAAAGTAATATAAAAGTGGAAAATAAAGCCCAATATAGTCCAAAACAATAGATAATATAGCATGGAGCAATCAAAAATTATAGATACGTTGGAGACGTATCGTGCATCCCCAAGCTTAATTCCTGCTCGTCCTCGAGTAGGTAAATGATAAAAGAGAATTTTTATGCGGAGTGCTACTTGGCATAATTTCAATGTAACTCTTCTTAATTGTGGTATGAATATTCAGATCCGAAAGATTCAAGACAAAAGTTCATATTGACATAAAAATAATAATACTTCAAGCATACTAACTAAGCAATTATGTCCTCTCAAAATAACATGGCTAAAGAAAGTTCATCCCTACAAAATCATATAGTCTGGCTATGCTCTATCTTCCCCACACAAAATATTTAAATCATGCACAACCCCGATGACAAGCCAAGCAATTGTTTCATACTTTTGACAGTTTCAAAACTTTTTCATTCTTCACGCAATACATGAGCGTGAGCCCTGGATATAACACTATATGTGGAATAGAATGGTGGTTGTAGAGAAGACAAAAAGGGAGAAGATAGTCTGACATCAACTAGGCGTATCAATGGGCTATGGAGATGCCCATCAATAGATATCAGGGATTGCCATGCAACGGATGCACTAGAGCTATAAGCATGTGAAAGCTCAACAAATGAAACTAAGTGGGTGTGCATCCAACTCGCTTGCTCACGAAGACCTAGGGCAATTTTGAGGAATCCCATCATTGGAATATACAAGCCAAGTTCTATAATGAAAAATTCCCACTAGTATATGAAAGTGACAAAACGAGAGACTCTCTATTATAAAGATCATGGTGCTACTTTTAAGCACAAGTGTGGTAAAAGGATAGTAACATTGTCCCTTCTCTTTTTTTTTCTCATTTCTTTTTTTTATTGGGCCTTCCCCTTTTTTTTATGGCCTCTTTTCTTTTTTTTCGTCCGGAGTCCCATCCCGACTTATGGGGGAATCATAGTCTCCATCATCCTTTCCTCACTTGGGACAATGCTCTAAAAATGATGATCATCATACTTTTATTTTTCTTACAACTCAACAATTACAACTCGATACCTAGAACAAAATATGACTCTATATGTGTGCCTCCGGCGGTGTACTGGGATATGCAATGATTCATGAGTGACATGTATGAAAGAATTATAAACGGTGGCTTTGCCACAAATACTAAGTCAACTACATGATCATGCTAAGCAATATGACAATGATGAAGCGTGTCATTGTAAATGGAACGGTGGAAAGTTGCATGGCAATATATCTCGGAATGGCTATGGAAATGCCATGATAGGTAGGTATGGTGGCTGTTTTGAGGAAGGTTTTATGGTGGGTGTATGATACCGGCGAAAAGTGTGCGGTATTAGAAAGGCTAGCAATGGTGGAAGGGTGAGAAAACTGCGTATAATCCATGGACTCAACATTAGTCATAAAGAACTCATATACTTATTGCAAAAATCTACAAGTTATCAAAGCAAAGTATTACGCGCATGCTCCTAGGGGGATAGATTGGTAGGAAAAGACCATCGCTCGTCCCCGACCGCCACTCATAAGGAAGACAATCAATAAATAAATCATGCTCCGACTTCATCACATAACGGTTCACCATACGTGCATGCTACGGGAGTCACAAACTTTAACACAAGTATTCCTAAAATTCACAACTACTCAACTAGCATGACTCTAATATTACTACCTCCATATCTCAAAACAATTATCAAGCATCAAACTTTTCTTAGTATTCAACACACTCAAAAGAAAGTTTTACAAATCTTGAATACCAAGCATAATATTATTAAGAAAATTACCATGCTATTTAAGACTCTCAAAATAATCTAAGTGAAGCATGAGAGATCAATAGTTTCTTTAAAACAAATCCACCACCATGATCTAAAAGATATAAGTGATGTACTAGAGCAAAACTATCAAGCTCAAAAGATATAAGTGAAGCACATAGAGCAAAATTATCAAGCTCAAAAGATATAAGTGAAGCACATAGAGTATTCTAATAAATTCCAATTCATGCATGGCTCTCTCAAAAGGTGTGTACAGCAAGGATGATTGTGGTAGACTAGCAAGAAAAGACGCAAATATTACAAGACGCTCCAAGCAAAACACATATCATGTGGTGAATAAAAATATAGCTCCAAGTAAAGTTACCGATGGAAGTGGATTTAAAGAGGGATGCCTTCCGGCATCCCCAAGCTTCGATTTTTGGTGTCCTTGGATTATCTCGGGGGTGCCATGGGCACCCCCAAGCTTAGGCTCTTGCCACTCCTTGTTCCATAATCCATCAAAAAAATTCACCCAAAACTTGAAAACTTCACAACACAAAACTCAACAGAAATCTTGTGAGCTCCGTTAGCGAAAGAAAACAAAAGACCACTTCAATGTACTGTAATGAACTCATTATTTATTTATATTGGTGTTAAACCTACTGTATTCTAACTTCTCTATGGATCATAAACTATTTTACTAGCCATAGATTCATCCAAATAAGCAAACAACACACGAAAAATAGAATCTGTCAAAAACAGAACAGTCTGTAGTAATCTGTAACTAACACAAACATCTGGAACTCCAAAATTTCAGCCAAAATAGGACGACCTAGGCAATTTGTTTATTGATCAGCAGCAATTGGAATCCTATTTTATCACGTTCTGGTGATTTTTAACAATTGTTTTCATGAACCAAAAGTTTCTGGAAATTACAGCAAGATCAAATAACTATTATCCAAGAAGATCCTATAGGTTTAACTTGGCACAAACACTAATTAAAATATTAAACCACATCTAAACAGAAGGTATATGGATTATTTATTCCTAAATAGAAACAAAAACAAAAAACAAAAAATAAAATTGGGTTGCCTCCCAACAAGCGCTATCGTTTAACGCCCCTAGCTAGGCATAAAAGCAAGGATAGACCTAAGTATTGCCATCTTTGGTGGGAAATTCTTCAATGAGGCATCTACTTTTCTTAGAAATTTCTTTCTTTCTAATAATTATCAAACTTTTAGGAAAAAGATCAAAAAATTCATTCGTGGCAAATGGTTCCTTAATGATAGCAAAAAGATTGGGATGAATACTTATAGATTTAAAATCCGCGGTTTCCTTACTAGAGGATTCACCCTTATTCTTAGCGGGAGGAAAATACTTAGAGATAAAAGCATCTTTGCACTTGTTCCAAGAATCAATACTATTTTTAGGAAAAGACGAAAACCAAGATTTAGCACGATCTCTAAGCGAAAAAGGAAATAGCTTCAATTTAACAACATCATTGTCAACATCTTTCTTCTTTTGCATATCACACAAATCCACGAAGCTATTTAAATGAGTAGCGGCATCTTCACTGGGAAGGCCGACGAATTGATCTTTCATAACGAGATTCAACAAAGCAGTATTGATTTCACAAGATTCAGTATTGGCAAGAGGAGCAATCGGAGTGCTAAGGAAATCATTATTGTTGGTATTGGTAAAGTCACAAAATTTGGTATTATCCTGAGCCATAGTGACAAGCAAGCAATCCAACACACGAGCAAACAGAAAAAGGCAAGTGAAAAGAGAGGAGGAGTTTGGGAAAGAGAGGGCGAATAAAACGGCAAGGGTGAAGTGGGGGAGAGGAAAACGAGAGGCAAATGGCAAATAATCTAATGTGAGAGATAAGGAATTGTGATGGGTACTTGGTATGCTGAATTTTGCGTAGACTCCCCGGCAACGGCGCCAGAAATCCATCTTGCTACATCTTGAGCTTGTGTTGGTTTTCCCCGAAGAGGAGAGGATGATGCAGCAGAGTAGCGTAAGAATTTCCCTTAGTTTTTGAGAACCAATGTATCAATCCAGTAGGAGGCTACGCGCGAGTCCCTCGTACCTACACAAAGCAAATAACTCCTCGCAACCAACGCGAATAGGGGTTGTCAATCCCTTCACGGTCACTTACGAGAGTGAGATCTGATAGAGATGATAGATAATATTTTTGGTATTTTTGGTATAAAGATGCAAACTAAAATAAAAAGGCAAAGTAAAGAGCAAAGCAATAATAAAGCGTAGGAAGATTAATATGATGAAAATAGACCCGGGGGCCATAGATTTCACTAGTGGCTTCTCTCAAGAGCATAGGTATTTTACGTGGGTGAACGAATTACTGTTGAGCAATTGATGTAATTGAGCATAGTTATGAGAATATCTAGGTATGATCATGTATATAGGCATCATGTCCGAGACAAGTAGACCGACTCCCCGCCTGCATCTACTACTATTACTCCACTCATCGACCGCTATCCAAAGATGCATCTAGAGTATTAAGTTAATGAAAACAGAGTAATGCCTTAAGCAAGATGACATGATGTAGAGGAATAAATTCATGCAATATGTTAAATACCCCATCTTGTTATCCTCGATGGCAACAATACAATACGTGCCTTGCTGCCCCTACTGTCACTGGGAAAGGACACCGCAAGATTGAACCCAAAGCTAAACACTTCTCCCGTTGCAAGAACTACCAATCTAGTTGGCCAAACCAACGGATAATTCGAAGAGACTTGCGAAGATAACTCCATCATACATAAAAGAATTCAGAAAAGATTCAAATATTGCTCATAGATAATCTTGATCATAAGCCCACAATTCATCAGTCTCAACAAACACACCGCAGAAAGAAGATTACATCGAATAGATCTCCACGAGAGAGGGGGAGAACATTGTATTGAGATCCAAAAAGAGAGAAGAAGCCATCTAGCTACTAACTATGGAGCCGAAGGTCTGAGGTAAACTACTCACACTTCATCGGAGAGGCTATGATGTTGATGTAGAAGCCCTCCGTGGTGGAATCCCCTTCCATGAGTTCTAACAGGCCCCAAGATGGGATCTCGTGGATACAGAAAGTTTCAGCGGTGGAATTAGGTTTTTGGCTCCATA
Source organism: Aegilops bicornis (assembly GCA_021605145.1). Classification (NCBI taxonomy): domain Eukaryota; kingdom Viridiplantae; phylum Streptophyta; class Magnoliopsida; order Poales; family Poaceae; genus Aegilops; species Aegilops bicornis. The sequence continues at coordinate 596,518,885 of CM038672.1, forward strand.
TCTGATCTGTTGGGGGTACGTAGGTATATATAGGAGGAAGAAGTACGTCGGTGGAGCCTCGAGGGGCCCACGAGGTAGGGGGCGCCCTCCACCCTCGTGGCCGCCTCGTGGCTTTCTTGACGGAGGGTCCAAGTCTCCTGGGTCTTATCTGATGATAAAATGACGTTCCCGAATGTTTCATTCCATTTGGACTCCTTTTGATATTCCGTTTCTTCGAAACACTGAAATAGGCAAAAAACAACAATTCTGGGCTGGGCCTCCGGTTAACAGGTTAGTCGCAAAAGTAATATAAAAGTGGAAAATAAAGCCCAATATAGTCGAAAACAGTAGATAATATAGCATGGAGCAATCAAAAATTATAGATAAGTTGGAGACGTATCAGGGAGCTCAACGGAGAAGCTGTTCTGCTCGCAATACCTTGCGCCAGAGCATCCAGTGCCCTTTAGCGATCTGCTGAAACAGCTGACCGAACTGCACAGGGTAGCTGAACTGTCCATGAAGGATTTAATAATCCGTTTGTGGCGTGCCGAAGCCATACCCAACAGCTACTTCGGGCTCGTGAAGCGGCTGGTCAATGCCTGCCCTCGGCTTGATGCCATCAAGCGGCCGGTCTGCATCAAAGGTGCGCGGACGGCCTTCGCCCGTGTCAAGATGCAGTTGGCGAAGATGGACGCCGTCAATCTCGCGACCAAGGGACCACGCGCGGGCAAGGAGCACCGCACGCCCAAGTGATATTTTGATGATGTCCTCAAGGGATCCCGCATTGTGGAGGGCCAGTGTTCAAAAGACATTAATTTTGAATGAATACATTCATGTTATTTTGTCTTGTATGATGAAACAAAGCCGTTATGTAATATAATGTTTGTTGTTTGAAAATTTTACCTCCTGTGCGGCCGTTTTGTTAAATCTGAGAGTTGGCTAGTCGTCGGCTTCAGCCCCCATGTAGGTAGTACGGGGGTGTTCAGGATGGAATCTAAACACTCTTGATCCAATAGTTTGGTCCTTGAAGGAGGTGTTTAGCACAATGAACCGGGCAATCAGACTATGTGGCTTTATCACCCTCACTTAGCCATAGGAGTTTGACAATAAAAATGTAGGCACGGCCCCTAGTTAGTATTTAATCCGGACTAGGGTGCTGTAAACACCTGATCGGATGGAGGCCGATTCATCACATAATGCGGAAAAATCGCAAAAGATTTTTAACCTCCGAATAGCTGACCAGCTCTCGCCGCATCATGACACTCAGTTTTCAGCTTTCTCTACGGAGGTGTTTGCTCGGATAAACCAAAAACACAATCGCAGTAGTTCTCCCTTTACTACCCTAGCCGATAGGACGGAGCATAAGGTAGCAAGCACAGGAGCCAGGCAACCCAACTATTGACCAAAGACATGATTCGGAGCCAATGCATATAATGCTAAAATTTGAGGTGCCAAACTATACTGTAAAAAGTGTTCAGACTTTATTGTCGTAGTATGGAGCATAATGAAGCCCCTCGCGAATTAAAGCGTACCAAAGTGTACGGGTGCAATCGATTAGAATAGCGAAATAAAATGAAGTAGTAAGCTAGTGCCACGTAAGTTGGGCCGCAAACTATTTCCATTATAGTTTGATTAATACATCAAAGCGTATTTGTACAAATAGTGCGATAAGCAACCTGGCTATTTAACATGCCAAGACCAAGGGGGAGCAGCGTGCGGGTCCCGAAAACAGGTAGAATGATCGTCAAGAAGAACATCTAGAGATTCCCCCACACGTTTGTACTACTTGCCACCTTGGTATATCTATCCTTCAAAAAGACCGATGATCAGGCCGTCAGGAGTGGCCTGTAAAAAAGAGACTAAAAATGGTAAGAAGGAAAAGGAAAAGTATATGTGGGAGCCGTATGATGGACCACAATCAAGTTATGCCTCCGTCTCTGCCCATGGTATTTTGAGTGCATAATTACGTACGCGCGGTACGAACACCGCCAATTGGTCGGGACTGAGACGGAGGCCGAATTGCTAGTTGAGCTCCTGACGAGCTGGACTGTCCTGCTGCAGAGTAGTCCGGAAGCGTTTGACAGTGTCCAGGAGTTTGGCTGCCGAATTAAGATTCTGCTTGATAAGGCCGCTCTGTACTTCCGCTGCCAGGGCTGCGGTGTGCTCCTCGGTACGGAGGAAGCGTTCCATTTTTTCCATTGACTGTTATGGCACCGCATGGTCCGGGCATCTTGAGCTTGAGATAAGCATAGTGTGGCTTGAGCTTGAGATAAGCATAGTGTGGCACCACATTAAATCGAGCAAATGCGGTTCGTCTGAGCAGTGCGTGATAGCCACTGCGGAAGGGGACGATATCGAAGATCAAGTCTTCGCTTAGGAAGTTGTCCGGAGATCCAAAGACGACCTCCAATGTGATTGAGCCCATGCAGTGCGCCTCTACACCTGGAATAACTTCTTTAAAGGTAGTTTTTGTGGGCTTGATCCTTGATGGATCGATGCCCATTTTGCCCACTGTATCCTGATAGAGAAGGTTAAGGCTGCTTCCACCGTCCATGAGGACTCGCGTGAGGTGGAATCCATCAATGATTGGGTCGAGGACCAGTGTGGCTGAACCGCCATGACGGATACTGGTCGGATGGTCCCTACGATCAAAGGTGATTGGGAAGGACGACCATTGGTTGCATTTTGGGGCGACTGGCTCTATCACATAGACGTCCCTGAGCGCACGTTTGCGGTCGCTCTTGGGATATGGGTAACGTATAACATGTTTACCATTTTAACCTGGGGGGAAACTGCTTCTGTCCCCCTGTGGTCGGTGGACGGGGCTCCCCGTCATCGTCCTCACTCTACGACCCCTTCTCCTTATCTTCGTCATTTAACTCGTGGGCTGTTTAAAGACCCAATAACTCCGGTGGGTATGATTGGCTGGTTTATCAGGGGTGCCGTGGATGTGACATGGACGATCGAGTATGCGGTCCAAGCTGGAAGAGCCCGGATTGTTCCTTCTGTATGACTTCTTCCGCTGACCGGACTTGGAGCCACTGAATCCGGTGTTGACCATCGTGTCATCCGTATTGTCACCATTGTTTTGACGCTTATGCATGTTGCGTCGGGGCTTGCCGTTGCTATTCTTGGCTTCAGAAGTGCCAGGTTCGCTTGCATTATTATTGCTACGGGCTAGCCAGCTATCTTAGCCCGTGCAAAAGCGGGTCATAAGTGTTGTGAGGGCTGCCATGGACTTCGGCTTTTCTTGGCCGAGGTGTCGGGCGAGCCATTCGTCGCGGATGCTATGCTTAAAGGCCGCTAGGGCTTCGGCATCCGGACAGTCGACGATCTGGTTCTTTTTAGTTAGGAACCGAGTCCAGAATTTCCTGGCTGACTCTCCGGGCTGTTGAACTATGTGACTTAAGTCATCGGCATCCGGAGGTCGGACGTATGTGCCTTGTAAGTTGTCGCGGAAGGCGTCTTTCAAGTCCTCCTAGATGCCAATAGAGTTTTCAGGTAGGCTATTCAACCAGTGCCGAGCTGGTCCCTTGAGTTTGATCGGGAGGTATTTGATGGCATGAAGGTCATCACCGCGGGCCATATGAATATGGAGAATAAAGTCCTCAATCCATACCGCGGGATCTGTTGTTCCGTCATATGATTCGATATTCACGGCTTTAAACCCTTTTGGGAATTCGTGCTCCATTACTTCATCAGAGAAGTAGAGGGGGTGTGCGGCGCCTCTATATCGGGCCAAGTCGCGACATAGCTCGGATGGAGTCCGTCTGCGGTTTTCGGCCCATGCGCGATTATGCTTGTCACGCCCGGCTAGATAGCCGTCGTCGCGCGTCGAGGCACGACCCCCTGATCCATAGATCGATCTGGTCTTACCTGCTCTACTGTCCAGGTCTTGCGCAAGTCATATGTATATCCCCAAGCTGTTATATCTCTACCTTTACGGCGAGGTATTATGGGCTGGTGTTCGGCTTGAGTTGCTGTTTTGTCCCGGCCATGAGGTGGTTGGTCAGCCGTATTATGTGCTGATGGTTCGGGCTTGAGGGCCTCGTCGTCAAATTGGGGTAGGAGTTTACGCTTCGGGTAACTTTTGGCTGGGCGCTTGAGGCCGTATTCCTCGGCTGCCAGGACATTAGTCCACCTATCGTTGAGCAGATCTTGATCAGCTTGAAGCTGTTGTTGTTTCTTTTTTAGGCTCCTTGAAGTGGCAATTAGCCAGCGCTTAAAACGCTCCCGCTCGAGAGGTTCCTCAGGTACGATAAATTCTTGGTCGCCGAGGCTCACCTCATCCTCGGAGAGTGGGAGATAATTACTGTCCTCAGAGTCTTCGTTTACAGCCTGTTCGTCAGGGCTAACTTGCCCATCTTCCCGATCGTCCTGTTCGAAAGTTGGCTCAACGGGGTCTTCTCTGTCTTCGGCATCGTCCGGAGTGTTGTTGCCACCTGTGCCGGTATCGTTGTCTTTTCCACGGCGTGATTTAGAGCGGCGCCGCTGACGTCGGTGCTTTGGCTATGTCTCAGGAGGTTTATCCTCGACTGGATCTTCTTTATCGTTGCCGCTACCCTCTTTGGGTGTATCCACCATATACACGTCATACGAAGAGGTGGCCGTCCAGCGTCCGGTAAACGGTAGGTTTTCGGCCTGCTCCTCTCCGGCATCGTCGTCCATACCGTCGATGTCTTTGGAGCCGTAGTCGAGCATGTCAGTTAAGTCCTCGACAGTGGCTATGAAGTGGCTGGTGGGTGGGACGTAAAATACCCCATTCTCAGCCCCTAGTCCGGGCTGGGCGTAGTTCGAACATTGCTCCTCTGTAATGATGAGGGATCGCATCAAGTCTAGAGCCTCGCTTAAAGGCGAGGCTTGGCGAGGGAGAAGAAACTGCGTGGAGTACGGCGGGAAGGAAACTCCTTGGCCGAGCTCACACAATGCTGACTCCGAGGGTTTGGAGCCGGTTCCCGGAGAGGAGTCTGGCTTCGTGATGGTTGCCAGCGACACTACTTCCTCCGGCTCTCCCGTGCTGGGCTCAATGGCCGCATACAGTCGGACGGGCTCCGTAATCCCATCTTCGGACCTGGCGATGCGCTCTGGATCTAAGGCCAGAGCGGAGGTTGCGGTCGTGAACCCTTGTAAGATCAAGTCTCCTCGGATATCAGTGACATAGTCCAGATTTCCAAACCTAATCTAGTGACCTGGGGCGTAGCTGTCAATCTGCTCTAGATGACCAAGCGAGTTGGCGCGCAATACGAAGCCACCAAATACGAAGATCTGGCTGAGGAGAAAAACCTCCTCCAGGGCCGTGTTGTTGTAGATGATGGATGGAGCCATCGAACCTCCTAGTGATGACACAACAGAACTCTCAATGAAAGCACAAATGTCGGTGTCAAAACCGGTGGATCTAGGGTAGGGGGTCCCGAACTGTGCGTCTAAGGTCGATGGTAATAGGAGACATGGGACACGATGTTTACCCAGGTTCGGGCCCTCTTGATGGAGGTAATACCCTACTTCCTACTTGATTGATCTTGATGAATATGAGAATTACAAGAGTTGATCTACCACGAGATCGTAATGGCTAAACCCTAGATGTCTAGGCGGTATGATTATGATTCTTCTCTACGGACTAAACCATCCGGTTTATATAGACACCGGAGGGGCCTAGAGTTGTACAGGGTTGGTTTACAAAGGAAGGAATCGACATATCCGAACGCCAGGCTTGCCATCCATGCAAAGGAGAGTCCCATCCGGACACGGGAGGAAGTCTTATATCTCGTATCTTCATGGCCCAACAGTCCGGCCCATGTCACATAGGTCGGACGCCCGAGGACCCCTTAATCCAGGACTCCCTCAGCAACAAGCAAGACAAAGATGGTTTAGTAAATGCGCAACAAAGCACGTCTAAATGCGCCCAAGGCTACACTCAAGTCGAAGGTATGGACTACGGTGAGACATATGCCCCCGTTTCTAGACTTGAGTCCATCCGCATCTTACTTGCCTATGCTAATCACCATAATATCACCTTGTACCAAATGGATATTAAAAGTGCTTTTATAAATGGTGAAATTGAGGAGGAAGTTTATGTTAAGCAACCCCCCGGCTTTGTCAATCCTAAGAAACCCGACCATGTTTACAAACTTCACAAAGCTCTTTATGGTCTTAAACAAGCTCCAAGAGTGTGGTACAAATGATTGACCAAGTTCCTTATTGAAAAAGGCTTTGAGATTGGAAAGATAGATTCCACTCTTTTTACTAAAAGGGTTAATGGTGAATTATTTGTGTGCCAAATTTATGTTGATGATATCATATTTGGTACGACTAACCCTCATTTGTGAAAAGTTTGGGAAGCTAATGTCGAAGAAGTTTGAGATGTCTATGATGAGTGAACTCAAGTTCTTTCTTGGTTTGCAAATCAAGCAAACTAAACAAGGCACCTTTGTTTCTCAAAAAAATACACCAAGGACTTATTCAAGAAGTTCAACATGCAAGAAAGCAAAGGTATGAAAACACCCATGCCTACTAGTGGACATCTTGACTTGACCAAGGATGGCAAATCGGTTGACCAAAAGGTTTACCGATCTATGATTGGTTCATTGTTATACCTATGTGCCTCCCGTCCCGACATTATGCTAAGTGTGTGCATGTGTGCACGATATCAAGCAGCCCCCAAAGAATATCATCTTAAGGCTGTGAAAAGGATAGTGAGATACTTAATACATACACCAAATTTTGGCATTTGGTATCCTAAGAGGTCTTCTTTTGATCTTGTTGGCTACTCTGATTCGGACTATGCAGGAGACAAGGTTGATAGAAAATCCACTTTGGGTACTTGTTAATTTCTTGGTAGATCTCTTGTGTCTTGGTCCTCCAAGAAACAAAACTCGGTATCCTTATCCATCGCCGAAGCGGAATACATTGCCCCCGGTTCATGTTGTGCTCAATTACTTTGGATGACCCAAACTCTTAAGGATTATGGGATAAATGTGAAACATGTTCCATTGCTTTGTGACAATGAGAGTGCTATTAAGATTGCTCACAATACCGTGCAACATTCTCGAACTAAGCATATTGAAGTTCGTCATCATTTCATTCGAGGTCATGTTGCTAAAGGGGACATTGATCTTAAGCATGTTCGTACCGATAAGCAATTGGCGGATATATTCACCAAACCGCTTGATGAGAAAATATTTTGCCGATTGAGAGGTGAATTGAACATCATTGATGCTTCAAACTTGGAGTAGGAAGGCACGAGCCTATGACTAATCCTTGACTTTTCTCTTATAATCATATATCTTGGATACATTTGTCCCCTTGCATACTATCTAGCCCTTGTAGGTACTTGGATGAATCTAAATCCATGGGATTGCAACTCACTCACATCTTGAGCAATCTCTACATCACCAAGGAAGCATGAAACCTTTCAACATATCCTTTTGACAAATTCTATATCAAATTTCATTTAGTATCAAATTTCATGATTGTCATGTTGGATACACAAGTGCTCTTGCTTGCAAGACTAACCCATGTAGGTAGATGAACTCAAACTATAAGTGATGATCCCAACCATTGATGCGCTACATCAACCTTGAGCATCCCACACAAGTTCAACTACATGATCAAGTTCAACACCACCACCCAAGGTATGTTATTCCATCTTAGAGAAGCTTTACCCCAAGATATGGGTCAAAGCAACTCAACAAGATGTGAATACATCAAATGCTTAAATGAAAAATGGTAACCCCATTTTGAGCTTTAACGATGAGTATGACTTATGATCAAGTGTTCTCACTTGACTCCTCAGTCAATATACTCTAACATAGGTTACTTTGTCGCCGCCCAATTCTAGATGAAGTTCTCTAGTATTTCTGAGTTTTTGCATTTGTCCCTTGCATTTTTGTTCCCCTTCCTTTTATCAAAAAAAACTTCATCTAGATTTTCTTTTCTTTTCTCTATTTTTGCTCTGCATTCCCTGCATCAAATTCATTGCAAATCTTTGTGATATCTTATTTTCCTAGTGAGCTGAGGTGACAATTGCTCTTTCTCTGTGTTGAACTCAGTCACACCAATCTATCCCTTTCGGTCGAACCGAACCATTTCGGTGCAACCAAAAAATATAACTAGGTGTCACCGATTTCACTGCAGAGAAGACAATTTGCCACTTGCATCCTGCACTTTTGTTCCAGATCCACTCAATGATTCTTGTCCTCTACCAGCATCATATTCTATATGATGCTTTACTCTGTGACTCAAGGACCAAACCTATTTTGACTCACACTCCAGAAGATCCCTTCTTGGAAATTGATGTCAAAGGGGGAGAGAGATATCACATCAAAGCTCAGTCACTTCAAAAGGGGAGAGAGTACTTCAACAGGGAGAGAGATAATCACATCAAAGGCCCCAGATGCTTGGTGTTCAAGAGGAGAGTAGTCACATGTCTTTAAGAGGGGAAAGACATGTTAGTCCAATCCATTTACCCTGTGACCTGATATGCTTTTGCTCTGATTTTGCTTCCTTATTTTCTCCCATTATCCAATATAAGATTCAGGGGGAGAAAGACTGCTAGGGAAGGAAATATTTAAATTTATTGCACATCTTTTATCTTTGGGGACATGTCTATATCCAATAGAGTACCTAGTACTCACTCTCTACATGTCATCCCAATCTTGGTACTCTTGTGGTTCTTTTGTTTGCTCTGTCTAGTAGATATATCTGTGTTATCTAACCTTGTTTACTTAGGTTCATCTCTTCCTAAGGCAGCTCAAGACCACAAGGTAAGTATATGCATTACACTCATGTGCATGATGATTTCTTGCTGATGTACATATTGTTTGCAAGAAGTAATCATGAACATGAAGTTTCAACTTCATATATTCACATCATTTGCTCTGATGCATATAGCCAAGATACATGTAACACATTGCTTGCTCTGCCATGTTTATGCATTCACATGCTCTTACATTTCTATTTACATGAGTGCATACATGTAGGGGGAGCCTACGCATGTTACATGTTTTTCCAAAGCTTTACTTGCTATTCTCTATATCTTTATCTAAAGCTTTGATGTATGTTGTCATCAATTACCAAAAAGGGGGAGATTGAAAGCACAAGTGCTCCCTGGGTGGTTTTGGTAATTAATGTCAACCTATCTCTTGTTGGACTAATGTTTTCATCTAGTAAATTTCAGACAAGTTCATCAGATGGAGTGGCGTGGACAAGAGGATGTGGAACCCCTTCAAGATGCTAAGGACAAAGGATTGGCTCAAGCTCAAAAGCTCAAGACTCTACATTTTACTTTTAATGATCCAAGATCACATTGAGTACATAGGAAAGCCAATACTATTAAAAGGGGATGAGGTGTTGCTTAATGGCTTGTTTGCTCAAAGTGCTTTGTGAGATGCTCCAAAACCCTCAAAAAATTTCTCATATCCACATATGTCCCAAACCAAAAGTCAAACTCAGCCCCACCGAAACATTCTATCCGGCGCCACCGAGTTCACTTGACATAGCCACTGCCACAAACCCTAATCAATTCGGTCTCGCCGATGGGATCTCGGTCTCACCGATGGGATCTCGGTCACCGAGATGGGCTTGCAAACTCTCCGTTGCCTGTTGCAATAATTTCGGTCTTAACGAGATTTGTAATCGGTCTCACCGAGTTTGCCTGACCAACTCTCTGCTTAGCTTATTATCAAAATCGGTCTCACCGAGTTTGTGTAATCGGTCAAACCGAGATGAGGTTATACACTAACCCTAGCACATCGGTCCCACCGAGTTGATCATATCGGTCCCACTGAAATGCCTAACGGTCACATTGTGAATTAAATCGGTCCGACCGAGTTTTCTGATTCGGTCCCATCGAGTTTGGTGATTTGTGTGTAACAGTTAGATTTTGTGTGGAAGCTATATATACCCCTCCACCCACTCTTCATTCATGAGAAGAGCCATCAGAACGTGCCTACACTTCCAGCATACATTTTCTGAGAGAGAACCACCTACTCATGTGTTGAGACCAAGATATTCCATTCCAACCACATAAATCTTGATCTCTAGCTTTCTCCAACTTACTTTCCACTCAAATCATCTTCCGACAAAATCCAAATCTGTGAGAGAGAGTTGAGTGTTGGGGAGACTATCATTTGAAGCACAAGAGCAAGGAGTTCATCATCAATACACCATATATTACCTTTCAGAGAGTGGTGTCTCCTAGATTGGTTAGGTGTCACTTGGGAGCCTCCGTCAAGATTGTGGAGTTGAACCAAGGAGTTTGTACGGGCAAGGAGATCGCCTACTTCATGAAGATCTACCCTAGTGAGGCAAGTCCTTCGTGGGCGATGGCCATGGTGGGATAGACAAGGTTGCTTCTTCATGGACCTTTCATGGGTGGAGCCCTCCGTGGACTCGCGCAACCATTACCCTTCGTGGGTTGAAGTCTGCATTAACGTGGATGTATGATAGCACCACCTATCGGAACCACGCCAAAAATCTCCATGTCTCCAATTGCATTTGCACACTCCAATCCCATCCCTTTACATTCTTGCAAATTGCATGTTTTACTTTCCGCTGCTCATATACTCTTGTCATGCATGCTTGATATGTATTGTGAATGTTTAAACATGTGCTAAAACTCCACCTTAACTTGAAGAAACTAAAAATTGCCACTTTTCTTGCTAAGAGTCTATTCGCCCCCCTCTAGACACCTCTTCTCGATCCTTTCATATTGCTATTGCTTTCTTCATGACTTATACATGTTCCTCTGACTATGATATTTTGCAAATCCTGAATACCAGAGGAATACCTTGTGTGCTATCAAACATCACAACGTAACTGGGTGATTATAAAGACGCTCTATAGGTGTCTCTGAAGGTGTTTGTTGGGTTGGCATAGATCAAGATTAGGATTTGTCACTCCGTCTATAAGAGAGGTATCTCTGGGCTCTCTTGGTAATGCACATCACTATAAGCCTTGCAAGCAATGTGACTAATGAGTTAGTTGCGGGATGATGCATTACGGAACGAGTAAAGAGACTTGCCGGTAACGAGATTGAACTAGGTATGATGATAACGACGATCGAATCTTGGGCAACTAACATACCTATGGCAAAGGGAACAACGTATGTTGTTATACTGTTTGACCGATAAAGATCTTCGTAGAATATGTAGGAGACAATATGAGCATCCAAGTTCCGCTATTGGTTATTCACCGGAGATGTGTCTCGGTCATGTCTACATAGTTCTCGAACCCGTTGGGTCTGCACGCTTAACGTTCAATGACGATTTGTATTATGAGTTATGTGTTTTTAATGACTGAATTTTGTTCAGAGTCCTGGATGAGATCACAAACATGAAGAGGAGTATCGAAATGGTCGAGAGGTAAAGATTCATATATTGGATGAAGGTATTCGGACACCGGAATGGTTTCAGAGAGGTTCAGATATTTTTCGGGCTACCGAGGGGTTACCGGAACCCCCTGGGGAAGTATTGGGCCTTCATGGGCCTTTGTGGAAAGGAGAGGAGGGGCGCAAGAGGTGGCCGCGTGCCCTCCCATGGCAAATCCAAATTGGACTAGGGAGGGGGCGGCGCCCCCCTCTTTCCTTCTCCCTCTCCTCCTCCTTCCCTCTCTCCCCCTCTTGGAAAAGGAAGGGGAGTCCAACGAGGACTGGGAATCCTAGTTGGACTCCCCCTATGGCGCACCCCTCCTTGGCCGCCGGCCTCCTCCGTCTCCTCCTTTATATACGTGGCCAGGGAGCACCACAAAGCACAATAGTTGTTTCTTAGCCATGTGCGATGCCCCCCTCCACAGTTTACCACCTCGGTCATATTGTCGTAGTGCTTAGGCGAAGCCCTGCGTGGATCACATTACCAACACCTTCGCCACGCCATCATGTTGACGGAACTCTCCCTCGACCCTCTACTGGATCAAGAGCTTGAGGGACGTCATCGAGCTGAACGTGTGCTGAACACAGAGGTGGCGTACATTCAGTACTTGGATCGATTGGATCGTGAAGACGTTTGACTACATCAACCGTGTTAACTAAACGCTTCCGCTTTCGGTCTACGAGGGTACGTGGACACACTTTCCCCTCTCGTTGCTATGCATCTCCAAGATAGATCTTGCATTATCATAGGAAAATTTTGAATTACTATGTTCCCCAACAATCCTATGAAGACACACCTCTCCAATTTGGGTTTGAGCTTATCAGGCTGAAGCCTTTTGACATAAGTGTCGCAACCCCAAACTTTAAGAAACGACAGCTTAGGTTTCTTGCCAAACCACAGTTCATACGGTGTCGTCTCAGAGGATTTAGATGGTACCCTATTTAACGTGAATGCAGCTGTCTCTAATGCATAACCCCAAAACGATAGTGGTAAATCGGTAAAGGACATCATAGATCGCACCATATCTAATAAAGTGCGGTTACGATGTTCGGACACACCATTACGCTGTGGTGTTCTAGGTGGCGTGAGTTGTGAAACTATTCCACATTGTTTTAAATGAAGGCCAAACTCGTAACTCAAATATTCGCCTCCGCGATCAGATCATAGAAACTTTATTTTCTTGTTACGATGATTCCCCACTTCACTCTAAAATTCTTTGAACTTTTCAAATGTTTCAGACTTGTGTTTCATAAAGTAGATATACTCATATCTGCTCAAATCATCTGTGAAGGTCAGAAAATAACGATACCCACCGCGAGCCTCAACACTTATCGGACCGCATACATCGGTATGTATTATTTCCAATAAGTCATTGGATCGCTCCACTGTTCCGGAGAATGGAGTTTTAGTCATCTTGCCCATGAGGCATGGTTCGCAAGTATCAAATGATTCATAATCCAGTGATTCCAAAAGTCCATTTGCATGGAGTTTTTTCATGCGCTTTACACCAATATGACCTAAACAACAGTGCCACAAATATGTTGCACTATCATTATCAGCTTTGCATCTTTTGGCATCAGTATTATGAATATGTGTATCACCACAATCGAGATTCAACAAAAATAGACCACTCTTCAAGGGTGCATGACCACAAAAGATATTACTCATATAAATAGAACAACCATTATTCTCTGATTTAAATGAATAACCGACTCGCAAAACAAGATCCAGATATAATGTTCATGCTCAACGCTGGCACCAAATAACAATTATAAAGGTCTAAAACTAATCCCCAAAGGTAGATGTAGAGGTAGCGTGCCCACGGCGATCACATCGACCTTGGAACCATTCCCGACGTGCATCATCACCTCGTCCTTAGCCAATCTTCGTTTAATCTGTAGCTCCTGTTTTGAGTTACAAATATGAGCAACCAAATCAGTATCAAATACCCAGGCGCTACTACGAGCATTAGTAAGGTACACATCAATAACATGTATATCAAATATACCTTTGTTCACTTTTCCATCCTTCTTATCCGCCAAATACTTGGGGCAATTCTGCATCCTGTGACCAGTCCCTTTGAAATGGAAGCACTCAGTTTCAGGCTTGGGTCCAGCTTTGGGCTTCTTCCCGGGAGTGGCAACTTGCTTGCCATTCTTCTTGAAGTTCCCCTTCTTTCCCTTGCCCTTTTTCTTGAAACTAGTGGTCTTGTTAGCCATCAACACTTGATGCTCCTTCTTGATTTCTACCTCCGCAACTTTGAGCATTGCGAAGAGCTCAGGAATTATCTTCTCCATCCCTTGCATATTATAGTTCATCATGAAGCCTTTGTAGCTTGGTGGCAGTGATTGGAGAACTCTGTCAATAACACTATCATCTAGAAGATTAACTCCCAGCTGAGTCAAGTGATTATTATATCCAAACATTCTGAGTATGTGTTCACTGACAGAACTGTTCTTCTCCATCTTGCAGTTATAGAACTTGTTGGAGACTTCATATCTCTCAACTCGGGCCTTTGCTTGAAATATTAACTTCAACTCTTGGAACATCTCATATGATCCATGACGTTCAAAACATCTTTGAAGTCCTGATTCTAAGCCGTAAAGCATGGCACGCTGAATTATCGAGTAGTCATCGATCGAGCTTGCTAGACGCTCAAAACATCAAAGATCTGCTCCTGCAGCAGGCCTTTCACCTAGTGGTGCATCAAGGACATAATTCTTCTATGCAGCAATGAGGATAATCCTCAAGTTACGGACCCAGTCTGTATAGTTCACTAGTAGAAAAACGGCCTAATGTGAAGCACATTAGTACCGGTTTGTAACAAAACCGGCACTAATGTGTCCATTAGTGTCGGTTCGAACGGCTAGGCGGGCGGTACTAATTAGTACCGGTTTGTTGTGAACCTTTAGTACCGGTTCGTGGCACGAACCGGTACTAAAAAGTATATGGCACGCCATGGTTTGGCTGGGGCCCCACCAGCGCCTTTAGTACCGGTTCATACCACAAACCGGTACTAGAGGTTTGTAGTTGCAGCTGTTTTTTAGACCCACCTCGCTCGGCTAACAGGGTTTTTACCACCTTAAATATGTTACTTCTCAAACTATCACAAGCATTTGGTCTTCATTGAACTCTGTGTGTAGAATTTAGGTTTAATATGAGTCTTCACCGCTTTCTAAACCGTTGAGGACTCATATTGACAATTCAGATTGTACACAAAAAGATCATTGATGATCAATGTATTTTTGATGTATATTTTTACATGTTTACACCCTCACTCCGCCCTCTCAAACTCCGGACTTTTTTTGTCTTCAGCAGGCGCCATTCAAAGCCACGTCATCAGCTTTCAACCCTTTCTGACATAAGTTGCTATTTTTAATGCATTTACTGATTTGTTTTGAGCTAAATGGCCCTGAAATTGAAAAGCACTACAAACGAACTCTGAAAAGGTTGAAACTTGGCATGGTATCATCATTTCACCTGCATAGCATGTGCAAAAAAGTAGAGAGGGTCATGGCAAAAACTGGATACACTTCATGTACAAACTGGACAATCTCTTTCGAAGTATCAGGGTTTCTGATTTAAAACTCATCTCATTACACCGGCAATACAAAATTTTAATAACTTATTACAACTCCGGACTTTTTTTGCGTTCAGCAGTCGCAATTCAAATCCACATCATTAACTTTCAACCCTTTCTGACTTAATTTTCTATTTTTAATTCATTTACTTATTTGTTTTGAGATTTATTTCACTTAAATTGAATAGCACTACAAATGAACTCTGAAAAGGTTGAAACTTGGCATGGTATCATCATTTCACCCGCATAGCATGTGCAAAGAAGTAGAGAGGGTCACGACAAAAACTGGATGCACTTCGTGTACAAACTGGACAATCTCTTTCGAAGTATCAGGGTTTCGGACGAAAACTCATCTATTACACTGGCAATTAAAATTTTTAATAACTTATTACTACTCCGGACTTTTATTGCATTCAGCAGGCGCCATTCAAATCCACGTCATCAACTTTCAACCCTTTCTGACATAATTTGCTATTTTAATGCATTTGTTGATTTGTTTTGAGCTAAATGGCCCTGAAATTGAAAAGCACTACAAATGGACTCTGAAAAGGTTGAAACTTGGCATGGTATCATCATTTCACCCGCATAGCATGTGAAAAAAAGTAGAGAGCGTCACGGCAAAAACCGGATGCACTTCATGTGCAAACTGGACAATCTCTTTCAAAGTATCGTGGTTTTATTTAAAACTCATCTGTTACACCGGCAATTCAAAATTTTCATTACTTATTACAACTCCGGACTTTTTTCTGCGTTCAGCAGGCGCCATTCAAAGCCACGTCATCAACTTTCAACCCTTTCTGACATAATTTGCTATTTTTAATGCATTTACTGATTTGTTTTGAGCTAAATGGCCCTGAAATTGAAAAGCACTACAAATTAACTCTGAAAAGGTTGAAACTTGGCATGCTATCATCATTTCACCTGCATAGCATGTGCAAAAAAGTAGAGAGGGTCACGGCAAAACCTGGATGCACTTTGCGTACAAACTGGACAATCTCTTTTGAAGTATCGTGGTTTTGGATTTAAAACTCATCTCATTACACCAAAGAATTCAAAATTTTAATAACTTATTACAACTCTAGACTTTTTTTATGCTCAAAGAAGCGCCATTCAAAGCCACGCCATCAACTTTCAACCCTTTCCGACATAATTTGCTATTTTAATGCATTTATCGATTTGTTTTGAGCTAATGGCCCTGAAATTGAAAAGCACTACAAATGAACTCTGAAAAGGTTGAAACTTGGCATGGTATCATCATTTCACCCGCATAGCATGTGCAAAAAAGTAGAGAGGGTCACGACAAAAACTGGATGCACTTCGTGTACAAACTGGACAATCTCTTTCAAAGTATCAGGGTTTCGGACGAAAACTCATTTGTTACACCGGCAATTCAAAATTTTAATAACTTATTACCACTCCGGAATTTTTTGCGTTCAGTAGGCGCCATTCAAAGCCACGTCATCAACTTTCAACCCTTTTTGAGTTAGTTTTCAATTTTTAATGCATTTGCTGATTTGTTTTGAGCTAAATGGCCCTGAAACTGAAAAACACTACAAATGAACTCTAAAAAGGTTGAAACTTGGCACAGTATCATCATTTCACCCGCGTAGCATGTGCAAAAAAGTAGAGAGGGTCACAGCAAAAACTAGATACACTTCGTGTACAAACTGGACAATCTCTTTCGAAATAAATAGAAGGAAATAAATAAAGTAGAAAAGAAAAAAAACTATATAAAAAACTACTCAGAAATAAATAGAAGAAAATAAATAAAGAAGAAAATAAAAAAATAAAAAAAACTACTCAGAAATAAATAGAAGAATATAAATAAATCAGAAAAGAAAGAAACTATATAAAAAATTACTAAGAAATAAATAGAAGAAAATAAATAATGCAGAAAAGAAAAAACTATATAAAAAATTGTCGGGGTGCTGCCCAGTGGGCCTGCCAGACCTTGGGAGTGGAAATTCAGGCCCAGAAGGGCCACCAGGCTCACAGGGCAACGCACCATAGTTAGGCCCAGAAGCCTGCTTTACAGAGAAGTTCGAAGGAGCAACCGCAGCTGGGTTTATAAACCAGTGCGGCTGCCCTTCGCCCAGCGAGGTGGGACTAAACTTTGCGCCCCTCGCCTGGTAGCACACCCCCTTTAGTACCGGGTCGTGGCTCCAACCGATACTAAAGGGGGGGCCTTTAGTACCGGTTGGAGCCACCACCCGATACTAAAGGGGGTGCGCTTACGGCCACTTGGCCTGGCCAAAACAGGCCTTTAGTATCGGTTGGTGGCTCCAACCGGTACTAAAGGTCAATCCTATATAAGTAACACTTCAACAAAATTCAGTTTTTCATCTCCCACTTCTCTCTGCCACCGTCCCGCGTCGTTGCCGCCCACGTCGTCACGCCCCCGCTGCCGCCACCCCGTCGTCTCCCGTAAATCGTGACGTCAGTCATTAACTTCGCCTCGCCACGCCGCCGCTTTGATCGACCTCGCCTCGCCGTCACCTCGACCTCGCCCGCGTGCGCTTTGAGCACCCCTCCCTCGGCCTCGATCTCCTCCCATCACACACACACAAGGCCAAGCCACAAGACACACGACTACACGTGCACGCGCGCACACACACACACTACACGCGCGCACACGCACACATAATTTTTCTGTTTTTAGTTTTTAGTTTTTTCTGTTTTTTCTGTTTTTATACAAAGTTTTAGATGAATTAATTAATTAGATTAGATTAAAGTCAAACGGTATATAGACATTTGAGTTATAATATAATGTCAAAGGTTTTTTCTGTTTTTTATATAAATGTTATAAATTTTAGTATATAGAAATGTTAGAAATTTTAGAAATGTTAGAAATTTTAGAAATGTTAGTTTTAGCTAGATGAATTACATTAATTTCAAATTGTTAGACAATGATCGATGTTTTTTTAGTTTCTTATAATTTTAGTTATAGAAATTTAGAATTTGTATATAAGATATCACAATCCAATAATTTTAAAAAGTTACATTTGCATATAGTTTTTGTTTTCGATGATGCCCGGCCCGCATCCTCGCCGTCGACCTGTTCACGACGAGACCCATGTCCGGGGCTGGGCTCTGCCGGGCTGGCACAGGGAGGTGGTACCTTCAGGGGCGCGCCGCTTGGTGAGGAACCCGGCCCCGGGTCTCATCGTTGACCCTGATCTCCTTTGGTGGCATTCGCGTGGGCCACATTCGGTGCAGAGGGAGCCAGGCTCGCCGGAGGTGGTGCGTCGCCATGTCAGGGAGGAGGACGAGCATGTCCGTCGCTACATGGCTGCTATGGACGTCAGGTTCTCCAATACCTAGCAGGTTCTTTGGGCAGATGACCGGAGATATGATCCTTTGATGGTTCCTTCTCTTTGGGTGTCCACCGTCGGTGCCTCAGGAACCGCGAGTGGCCTAGATTCTTCGGTAGTATTCGATCTTTATTAGCTAGCTAGCTAGTGATGTATTCGATATATAATATTTGAGACGATGTATTTGAGATTATATATATTATTAGAGACGATGTATTCGATATTATATATTATTCGAGACGATGTATTCGAGATTATATATTATTCGAGACAATGTATTCGAGATTATATATTATTCGAGATGATGCATATTATGTACTATGATTCAGTTTTTCCTTATTGATTGCATCCATGCATTGTAATTTGAATACTAAATTGTTTTATATTTCTTCTAGATTAGTTAAATAAAAGCTATGGCGGACAATACCGGCAGAGAGGAAGAAGAGACCCTGTTCGAGATCATACGCAGCCCTCGCGGGCAAGATGATCAGAATGAAGACTATGATGGCTCCGAATATCTGAACAATACCGGGGAGGGTGATGATATGATATTCGATCGCGATGACCAAATTGATGAAGTCATGAACTATGATTATGATTATGATTATGATGACGCCGACAATGTTGATCTTGAAATAACAGAGACCGGCGAGGTATATTTATATAAGCAGGCATCTGGTGATCATCACATGTTTTAATTGATTTGAAGATATATTAACGAATTGGTCTTTCTTCTTTCAGCCCTCCGGATTGAGCAAATCTGCTTCTACAGGCAGCAGGATAGTGTGAGGCCCAGGCAAAAAGTTGAAGGAGGGCATAAAGTACAACATCGATGCCATCAAAGCTAATGGCGAACCACTAGCACCTAAGAACATTGCGAACAAGTTCGTTCGTCAGTGTGGAGTTCTTGTGAAGGAGCAACTCCCGATCTCCATTCAAGAATGGAAAGAGCCAGCAAAGAAACATCCAGATGTTACTTGGGTCGACGATAGAGCAAAAAAAACACTTTGGGAATCTCTCATGGAACGTTTCACCCTACCAGATCATTTCACTAATGCAGATGTGCAGAAAGTCAAGGACACAACTCTTAATAAATGGCAATTCCATTCAACACCCACAAGAAAACTGTATGGGCCAACTACATCAAAGGAGAAAAGAAGACTCCAGAATTCAAGGGAACACTGGAGAAGCAAAGAGAACACTGGCCCGCTTTCGTGAAATTCAAGGAATCAGAATTATCTAAGGAACGATCGAGAAAAAACAAGGCCAATGCCGCAAAAAGAATCAGTTCCATAGGCTGGGGCCAGGTAGCTACGCGGTGGCAATGGCTAAGTGGGATAAGTCTGAGCAAGAGATGCTGGATGCAGAGGTCACTCCAGTTACTAGGAGCTGACCCCCCAAGTGCAGAACTTGGTTCTATGCGCATGGGGAGCGTTGGATCCGAAGACAGGCCTGGTTTCGAAGAAGGCAAGTCTAAAAGGAGCCAAAGATAAGTTACTTGAAGCAATATAAGATGCTCGAAAGGGGGTGTTCACGCCCAACAGAGAGAACGACGAGCTTACGCGCGCCCTGAGAAATCCTGAACACCCGGGAAGTACACGAGGCAAGGGCGTTGTTCCGTGGTATGAGGGCTTTTCGGAATGGAACGCCGACTACAGAAGCCGTGCAAGAAGGAAGATGGAGGAGGAGAAGAAGAGGAAGATGGAGGAGGAGCAGAGGAAGCATGAAGCAGAACGCCTTCAAGGCCTAGAATCAGCGCACGTGGACTTGGCACTTAAATTCTAGCGGCAGCAGCAGCAGATTGACTCACTTAGCCAGGAAAGGGGGTCTCAGCAGCGGCAGCAGCTAGCGAATGATCCAGCATTGGATAGCACCGTCCCATCCATACCGAGAAGCAGCGTTGGTTCCGCCCCGGGCGACGCACTACTGGATAGATACCATGTGGATGACATCATGGAGAGCACTAACTGTGAGTTACACTTCAAAATGAAGAACATATCCATGAAGGTGTCGGACGCCGTTGCTTATACAAATCCCCCCGAAGCAACCTTCCATTGCAACCCGATTCCAGCTGACTATGCTCGTGTCGTGGTTGATGAGGTGGTGGACCAATATTCGGGGCTAGAGCTTGACATTCCTGGAGGTGACGAGGAGCACACACTGGGAGAGGCCATACATCGTATCATCCTATGGAGAAAGGATTGCATCATCTTTCAAAGGCCAACGTCACCGCATCGGCATCCGACTCCTCCTCGATGTGAGGCCACTCCTCCTCCTCCAAGTCCGGCATAGCATCAGGCCACTCCTCCTGCTTCAAGTCCGACACCGCGTGAGGCCACTCCTCCTGCTTCAAGTCCGACACCGCGTGAGGCCACTCCTCCTGTTTCAAGTCCGGCATAGCGTCAGGCCACTCCTCCTGCTCCAACTCAGCCACGTCAGCCGTCTCCGCCGCCTCAGCAATCAGGGAAGAGAGTCGCTGCAGCTATGGTGTGTAGCGGTACGAGTCGAGGTAGTATAGGAGGTACAGGCGGGGGCAAGCGATATAAATATGGTCCAAGCCTCGCTCCTCTTCCTCAGAGGCCTTACGACATGACCAAGGAGCAAAACGCAACCATAGTGAAGCCCCAATAGCACGCCCATTTTGGACCAAAACTGCACCGCCGCCAAGGGAGAAAGTGCCTGAGGAAAAGATTGACCACTTTATTCGTATGGCTAGACCACCAGCTCCCAAGCCTGTTGACTCAGACTATGAGCACCAAATCAGGAAGGCACATCGAACATGAGTACAGAAGGAGTCGAGCTCGATCTCGAGCCAAGCAGCTGGCAAAAAATTCAAGAAAATCGTTCCCTAGCTGGGAGAACAGGCGGCGCAATCGATCCCCCCGCTTGTTGTGCTAACAACACATAAGAGTACCGGCGCCCTATATATATGTGGGCAAACCGTTCACCAGCTGGGCAATCTGGTAATAACCGAGGAGCATATAATGCATTCTGAAATGCTCGGTATCACTGTTGGACAACTCCTCGAGATCGAGCCCATGTCTCCGCTTAGAGAGGAGGAAATAAAACGGAAATATGTCCGCGGTGAACCTTTAGACAAGCCCGAGGAGGTCAAGAACCTCCCAACGAGAATGTATGAATTGCATCAATGGTACATGGAAATTTGCAAGACCCACAATCGAGAGTCCCTCATGGTGAAAGTCAAGGAAGAGGATTACTTCCATAAGCTAGCTTTGTCTATTGAGTATACGTAATCGCTTTCAGTTATTCAATTATGACGCCTTTTCGACAAATCTATAAATCGCCGCTATTGTCTGTAAGTGATTTCTTTCTGTGATTTAAGTCTCATGCTAGCTGTAGTGCTCTCGTTGATCATTACCTGTAATTATCCTCACTATATTCTTTTCTATGGTATTATGCAGGATGAAGATGTCCGAAATGAGAAAAGCTGGACGCTATGGCATTGGGTTCATTGACCCAAATACCATTAATGAAGAGACATGGTCATATGAATATTATAAACAAGAAATAGAGAATAACATGCTAGAGTTCTTGAAGCGCCTCAATACCAATGCAGATATACTACTTCCTTACGACTTCCAGTGAGTCACACTGTCTTGTACTACAAATTTTGTTTTTGTTACTAACTAGATGTTAATAAGTGTATAGGGTTTAGGGTTAGTTGATGAGTGCTATGCACATGCCTGCTTAATTAAAAAATGCGAACATGCGCATGCAGGTACCACTGGATCTTGGTAGACATTAAAGTTAAAGAAGGAAAAGTTAAAGTACTGGACTCACTGCTTAAAAAGCCTAAAGAGTACTCAATCGTGAAGGGGATAATCAACAGGTAATTTCAATCATTATATATATATGTCCTGATATCAACTAATTAATAACTCCTTTATTCATTTTCTTTGCCGGCAGGGCTTGGCAAAAGTTCATCAAAGATGTTCCAGGCCCGTTCAGATAAAATATGTATTGGTATCGACCCACGGTAATTAATTAAGTAGTACTAGCTAGCTACCATGCAATATTTTTAACTCTAGTTTCAATACCATTAATTATCATGCTTGATTAATTATTATTTGATTGAACTCTATTCTCGTACAGGCCATGAAGCAGGAGCCAGGGAATGATTTATGTGCATACTACGTTTGCGAGAACATTCGCATGATGAAG
Organism: Aegilops bicornis; assembly: GCA_021605145.1. NCBI lineage: Eukaryota > Viridiplantae > Streptophyta > Magnoliopsida > Poales > Poaceae > Aegilops > Aegilops bicornis. The sequence continues at coordinate 596,541,303 of CM038672.1, forward strand.
TCCGAAAGGAGCACATCTGATAGACAGCTATGGGTACGTTTGCTAGAACACTATACACAATTTTTACATCATTATCGGTATCTAGTCACACAACTAATACATGCATATTGATCTCCTTCTTAACAGTTCAATGAGGTGCGGCAAAAGCTCCTACCGATGGATCGCGTATGAGCAATTGCAGAGGAAATAGCGGGATTTTTGCTCGACCAGGTCATAGATCCTAGAGGAGAATTCCATTACCCACTACCGCAGTAATGCGTCCATGTAGGAGAAATTGTATATATATACGTACATGTGTATGTCTGAATATGGTGGTGCGAGACATTCGATGATATATATATATATATATATATGCATAACGTGTACAATATGTAGTATCGTAAAATACCAGCAAACAAAAAAGAATTAAATGGAAAACACAAAATTAAAGGAAAAAGAAACCCTGAACCCAAAACCCCTCAAACCTTTTAGTACCCGTTGATGTTACCAACCGGTACTAAAGGTCTCCCCGCCCCTGGCGCCGGCTCGTGCCACGTGGTGGCCCTTTAGCAGCGGTTCATGCATAACCGGTACTAAAGGGGGGCCTTTAGTCCCCACCCTTAGTGCCGGTTGCAGAACCGGCACTAAAGGTCCTTACGAACCCGGTGCTGTAGCCCGGTTCTGCACTAGTGGTTGCTACCATCATCTTTCAACTTAGCTTTCTCTAGGAGCGCATTAAAATTGAAGGGAACGGTAGCACGGGCCATTGATCTACAACATAGATATGCAAATACTATCAGGACTAATATCATGATAAATTAAGTTCTATTAATCAAATCACTTAAGAACTCCCACTTAGATAGACATCCCTCAAGTCATCTAAATGATATGTAATCCAAATCAACTAAACCATGTCCGATCATCACGTTAGATGGAGTAGTCATCAATGGTGAACATTTCTATGTTGGTCATATCTACTATATGATTCACGTTCGATCTTTTGGTCTCCAGTGTTTCGAGGCCATGTTTGTACATGCTAGGCTCATCAAGTTTAACACGAGTATTCCGCACGTGCAAAACTGTTTTGCACCCGTTGTATGTGAACATAGAGTCTATCACACCCGATCATCACATGGTGTCTCAACACGACAAACTGTCGCAACGGTGCATACTCATGGAGAATACTTATGCCTTGAAATTTAGTTAAGGGATCATCTTATAATGCTACCGCCGTACTAAGCAAAATAAGATCCATAAAATATAAACATCACATGCAATCAAAATATGTGACATGATATGGCCATCATCATCTTGTGCTTTTCATCTCCCAAAGCATCCTTATGATCTCCATCATCACCGGATTGACACCTTGATCTCCATCGTTGCTTCGTGGTCGTCTCGCCAACTGTTGCTTCTACAACTATCGCTAACGCATAGTGATAAAGGAAAGTAATTACATGGAGTTTGCATTTCATACAATAAAGAGACAAACATAAGGCTCCTACCAGTTGCTGATAACTTTTACAAAATATGATCATCTCATACAATAACGTATACCAGATCATGTCTTGACCATATCACATCACAACATGCCCTGCAAAAACAAGTTAGACGTCTTCTACTTTGTTGTTGCAAGTTTAACGTGGCTGCTACGGGCTTCTAGCAAGAACCGTTCTTACCTACGCATCAAAACCACAATGGTGATTTATAAAGTTTGCTATTTTAACCTTCAACAACGACCAGCCGCAGTCAAATTCGATTCAACTAAAGTAGGAGAAATGTACACCTGCCAGCCACCTTTATGCAAAACTAGTTGCATGTCTGCCGGTGGAACCGGTCTCATTAACGTGGCCATGTAAGGTTGGTCCGGGCCGCTTCATCCAACAATACCGCCGAATCAAAATAAGACATTGGTGGTAAGCAGTATGACGACCACCACCCACAACTCTTTGTGTTCTACTCGTGCATATCATCTACACATAGACCTGGCTTGGATGCCACTGTTGGGAAACGTAGCATGCAATTTCAAAAAAATTCCTACGCTCACGCAAGATCTATCTAGGAGATGCATAGCAAATAGAGGGGGAGAGTGTTTCTATCTACCCTCGTAGACCGTAAGCGGAAGCGTTTGACAACGCGGTTGATGTAGTCAAACTTCTTCTAGCTCCGACTGATCAAGTACCGAACGTACGACACCTCCGAGTTCTGCACACGTTCAGGTCGATGACGTCCCTCGTCCTCTTGATACAGCAAGATGTCGAGGAATTAGATGAGTTCTGACAGCACGACGGCGTGGTGACGGTGATGGTGAAATGATCAACGTAGGGCTTCGCCTAAGCAATATGAGGATATGACGGGAGACGTAAACTGTGAAGGGGGGTGCCGCACATGGCTAACAATTGATGTTGTGTGTTCTGGGAACCCCCCTCCCCACATATATATAGGTGGGAGGGGAGGAGAGGCAGCCAAGGGGCACCCCAAGTAGGCCGAACCTACTTGGGTTCTTCCCCAATTCGGCCTCCCCCCTTCCATAATTGCCGGAGGGAGAAAAGGGAAGAGGGAGGAGAGAAGGAAAGGGGGGCGAACCCCCTCTTTCCCTTCTCCCACTCGTCCTCCTTCCTTGGGGGGCGCCACCCCTTGTGGGCTGGTGTGCTCCCTTCTTATGGCCCATATCTTTCCCCCGGGGGTTCCGGTAACCCCTCTGATACTCCGATAAATACCTAATACACTCCGGAACACTTCCGGTGTCCGAATACCTTCATCATATATATCAATCTTTACCTCTCGACCATTTCGAGACTCCTTGTCATGTCCGTGATCTCATACGGGAGTTCGAACAATATTCGGTCACCAAATCACATAACTCATATAATACTAAATTGTCATCCAATGTTAAGCGTGCGGACCCTACGAGCTTGAGAAATATGTAGACATGACCGAGACACCTCTTTGATCAATAAACAACAGCAGAACCTGGGTGCTCATATTGGCTCCTACATATTCTCTGAAGATCTTTATCGGTCGAACTGTTATGACAACATACGTTATTCCCTTTGTCCATCGGTATGTTACTTGCCCGAGATTCGATCATTGGTATCTTCATGCCTAGTTAAATCTCATCACCGGAAAGTCTCTTTACTCGTTCTGTAACTAACTCATTAGTTACTTTGCTTGCAAGGCTTCTTATGATGTTCATTACTGAGAGGGCCCAGAGATACCTCTCCGAAACTCAGAGTGACAAATCCTAATCTCGATCTATGCCAACTCAACAAACACCTTCGGAGATACCTGTAGAGCATCTTTATAATCACCCAGTTACTTGTGACGTTTGATAGCACACAAGGCATTCCTCCGGTATTCAGGAGTTGCATAATCTCATAGTCGAAGGAATATGTATTTCACATGAAGAAAGCAATAGCAATAAAACTGAACGATCATAATGCTAAGCTAACGAATGGGTCTTGTCCATCACATCATTCTCCTAATGATGTGATCCCGTTATCAAATGACAACTCATGTCCATGGTTAGGAAACCTTAACCATCTTTGATCAATGAGCTACTCAAGTAGAGGCTCACTAGGGACACAGTATTTGTCTATGTATTCAAACATGTATTTAGGTTTCCGATCAATACAATTCTAGCATGAATAATAAACATTTATCATGAATAAGTAAATATAAAATAATAACTTTATTATTGCCTCTAGGGCATATTTCCTTCAGTTGATCCATGCTGTCAGGAATAATGTTAGCATTACGGGTTGATCCGTCCCAACCAACTAACACATATGTGAACTTCGGATAGAAATCAACAAAATCGAGCATATTCCGGCTTGTTTAGTGCTTTCTACCCCTGTATGTTGCAACATGTGACCTCGACTCTCTAGTAGTCACATGATTACCATATATTGTGCCAATACAATCATGTCATGGCATGAAAAAACGGTCAAGGTTCGCTCACAACAATACAAGCATGTCATGGCATGAACTAAGAGCACTGCACACACACACCTTGATATATAGATACCATCTAGGGTTCATGTGAATCTTTGAAGGAATTTGCCCATTTGGTGCCTTGATCATCTCTCATCTGAGCTCGCCAATCACATACAAGACTTGCTTCAAATACTGGGAAATTATCTCACCAGATCTTCTGAATGTGTTGCGGATCACTCTGAACCTCTGGTTATGACCCAAACGGTGAAGGAACATTGCTACTTGCTCTTCAACAGAGGTGTAAAATTTGCTAAAAAACAAAAGGTGTGAATGCTATCTAAGATAGAAACTCTCTCTTCCTAAACGTGTCCACAAACCTAACAAAATGGTGGTCTTGGCATCTAAAGCACGTTCACAGCCTCTACATCGGTCTTTTTCGTAGATGTAGTTCAAATTTGACATCCTCTCCCAATCTCGGGTTAAAAATGGACCATAATGGATCATAGGCTTTGAATTCCGATGAACCTCTCTCTTGTGTATCAACATGACCCATGCCTAAATCTATGAGTGTTCCAGCACGAATTACTAGCCTTAACTATTCACTCTAGTAAAACCGATGTTGTTGTACGTAATGACGAAATCGACCCTACACCCTACCTAATGAGCTAACAATGAAGGGTGGTTGTATGTTGCTTACCACCATTCGAGTTGACGACCCGCACATGCCGGAGACAGCGATGAAGGGGACAAGAAACTCACGGAGGGGAGGAGCAGGTTGAGGCATCAGAGATTTAAGTCATCGCTACCACCACTTCCGAATAACTAAGTCGCTGCCACCATCGATGCCGAGAACTGAGATTGGATTTGTTCTGTCGCTAGAGGTGCGCGAGTAAAATTAAGGGGGTGAGACTCTATTTCACGTCATCCCAGACCGACAGATTTTGGTCTCCTGCCATCTCCATGCCAATTCCCTCCTGCAGCGCCACGTACGTCGTTTCCCTTTTGCGCTTGAGACACAACCTGGCCTTTTTGTAACCGCTGATTCAAGCGTTCCTAGTGAGGTAGACTTTGTACTTTAAATTTCGTGCACGCGGGGGCCAACACCTCTTGTATGCAATTAGACGGGCTTTTCAGGCACTAATGGCCCTGTTTGGATGGGATGCAGGTAACCAAACATGCCCTAGATTTCCACTCATCTCCATGGACGATGATGGGCACTCCACCAGCCACTTCATCGTCCATACCATCCAACATCCTCATATTTTGTGGAAAGAAAGTCCAAACATGGTGAGCTACATTCAAAGACCGTAGCATTTCAAACTAGTTTAGGTAACTTAGCTTACCTTTGTCATCCTCTATTATTTGTCCGAAGGAATATAAGACCAATTTCTTAGAGTTCACTTGTTTAAGTTTATGAGTTCACTTTAACTACTTGAGTCACCACATAGCTCATGTGGTAAGCCCCCCCCCCCCCCAAATACTTTTTTCTTACCTAGTGTTCCACCAGTTTTCTAGGTATTTTTTTTGTTTTTTGTTGCGCTTTTAATTCTAGTCAGTTTCATTTTGGTTTCCCATAAACACATGATATGTAAATATTATGTTGGCTACATGAAGATTTTTTCTTAAAGAAATGGACACTTTTTCAAAACAACAACAACAACAACAACAACAACAACAACAACAACAAACACAACAACAACAACAACAACAACAACAACAACAAAGCCTTTAGTCCCAAACAAGTTGGGGTAGGCTAGAGATGAAACCCATAAGATCTCGCAACCAACTCCTGGCTCTGGCACATGGATAGCAAGCTTCCACGCACCCCTGTCCATAGCTAGCTCTTTGGTGATACTCCGATCTTCAGGTCTCTCTTAACAGACTCCTCCCATGTCAAATTCGGTCTACCCCGCCCTCTCTTGACATTCTCCGCACGCTTTAGCCGTCCGCTATACACTGGAGCTTCTGGAGGCTCATACTTAATATGCCCAAACCATCTCAGATGATGTTGGACAAGCTTCTCTTCAATTGGTGCTACCCCAACTCTATCTCGTATATCATCATTCTGGACTCGACCCCTCCTCGTGTGGCCACACATCCATCTCAACATACGCATCTCTGCCACACCTAACTGTTGAACATGTCGCCTTTTAGTCGCCAACACTCAGCGCCATACAACATTGCGGGTCGAACCATCGTTCTGTATAACTTGCCCTTTACCTTTTGTGGCACTCTCTTGTCATAGAGAATGCCAGAAGCTTGGCGCCACTTCATCCATCCGGCTTTGATTCGATGGTTCACATCTTCATCAATACCCCCATCCCCCTGCAGCCTTGACCCCAAATACCGAAAGGTGTCCTTCTGGGGAACCACCTGGCCATCAAGGCTAACCTCCTCCTCACACCTAGTAGTACTGAAACCGCACATCATGTACTCGGTTTTAGTTCTACTAAGCCTAAACCCTTTCGATTCCAAGGTTTGTCTCCATAACTCTAACTTCATATTTACCCTTGTCCGACTATCGTCAACTAGCACCACATCATCTGCAAAGAGCATACACCATGGGATATCTCCTTGTATATCCCTTGTGACCTCATCCATCACCAATGTAAAAAGATAAGGGCTCAAAGCTGACCCCTGATGTAGTCCTATCTTAATCGGGAAGTCGTCAGTGTCGACATCACTTGTTCAAACACTTGTCACAACATTATCGTACATGTCCTTGATGAGGGTAATGTACTTTGCTGGGACTTTGTGTTTCTCCAAGGCCCACCACATGACATTCCGTGGTATCTTATCATAGGCCTTCTCCAAGTCAATGAACACCATATGCAAGTCCTTCTTTTGCTCCCTATATCTCTCCATAAGTTGTCGTACCAAGAAAATGGCTTCCATGGTCGACCTCCCAGGCATGAAACCAAACTGATTTTTGGTCACGCTTGTCATTCTTCTTAAGCGGTGCTCAATGACTCTCTCCCATAGCTTCATTGTATGGTTCATCAACTTAATTCCATGGTAATTAGTACAACTCTGAACATCCCCCTTGTTCTTGAAGATTGGTACTAATATACTCCATCTCCATTCTTCTGGCATCTTGTTTGCCTGAAAAATGAGGTTGAAAAGCTTGGTTAGCCATACTATCGCTATGTCCCCAAGACCTTTCCACACCTCAATGGGGATACAATCAGGGCCCATCGCCTTGCCTCCTTTCATCCTTTTTAAAGCCTCATTAACCCCAGACTCCTGGATTCACCGCACAATACGCATGCTGGTCTCGTCAAAGGAGTCGTCCAGTCCAATGGTAAAACTCTCATTCTCCCCATTGAACAGCTTGTCGAAGTACTCCCGCCATCTATGCTTAATCTCCTCGTCCTTCACCAAGAGTTGGCCTGCTCCGTCTTTGATGCATTTGACTTGGCCAATGTCCCTCGTCTTCCTCTCTCGGATCTTGGCCATCTTATAGATGTCCCTTTCGCCTTCCTTCATGCCTAACCATTGGTAGAGGTCCTCATATGCCCGACCCCTTGCTTCACCAACAGCTCGCTTTGCAGCCTTCTTCGCCATCTTGTACTTCTCTATGTTGTCTGCACTCCTATCCAGGTATAGGCGTCTGAAGCAATCTTTCTTCTCTTTAATCGCCTTCTGGACATCATGATTCCACCACCAGGTATCCTTATCTTTGCTCCTCCTTCCCCTGGACACTCCAAACTCCTCCGAGGCCACCTTACGAATGCAAGTCGCCATCTTCATCCACACACTGTTCGCATCCCCTCCTTCCTCCCAAGGGCCCTCCTTAATGACCCTCTCCTTGAACGCCTGGGCTACCTCCCCCTTGAGCTTCCACCACTTCGTTCTAGCGACTTTGGCACGCTTATCCCGCTGGACACGAATCCAAAAGCGAAAGTCAGCAACCACCAGCTTATGCTGGGGTACAACACTCTCCGTGTATCACCTTACATACCACGACGCACGCCTATCTTCTCTTCTCGAGAGGATGAAATCAATCTGGCTAGAGTGTTGGCCACTACTAAAAGTCACCAGATGTGATTCTCTCTTTCTAAAGAGGGTGTTAGCTACAATCATGTTGTGGGCTAGAGCAAAGCTTAATACATCTTCTCCTTCTTGATTCCTGATGCCATAGCCAAAGCCCCCATGCGTCCCTTGAAAACTTGTGTTAGTTGTACCCACGTGGCCATTGAGGTCTCCTCCTATGAAGAGCTTCTCACCAATCGGTACACTGCTAACCATGTCTTCCAGGCCCGCCCAGAACTCCCTCTTGGTGTTCTCATCGTGGCCTACTGGCGGGGCATACGCGCTGATAACATTGAGAACCAAGTCCTCAACTACCAGCTTGACCAGGATAATCCGGTCCCCACGTCTCTTGACGTCTACAACTCCATACTTGAGGCTCTTGTTGATCAAGATGCCTACACCATTTCTGTTTGCAACCGTCCCCGTGTACCACAGCTTGAAGCCGGTATCCTCCACCTCCTTCGCCTTCTGTCCTCTCCATTTGGTTTCTTGGACGCAAAGGATATCAACACCTTTCCTCACCGCTGCATCAACTAGCTCCCAAAGCTTCCCTGTCAGAGACCCTACGTTCCAGCTACCTAAGCGAATCCGCCTAGGCTCGGCTAGCTTCCTTACCCTTCGCACTCGTTGAGTCAAATGCGAAGACCCTTACTCATTTTCCACTGCATCTGGGCGCCGATGTAGCGCGCCACTAAGGATGCGATGACCCGATCCTCGCTCACTTGCCACCGTATCCGGATCAAGACATGGCGCGCCACCTTGGGGGTGACGGCCCGGCCCTTGCTCATTTTGCGCCACACCCGGGTTTCGATGTGGCGCGTCGCTGAGAGGGTTACGCCCCAACGAAAATCTTTTGGGTTTCATCTCCATAAGAGTGGCTGAGTTTTTACGTTGGCTCGCCAAGCCTATCACAACCCTCCTCCTTTACCCGGGCTTGGGACCGGCTATGTTGAGACAACATAGACGGAGTTGGACACTTTTTCAAAACTACGGACAAAAAAAATTATGGGTGAACAGTTTTTAAAATTACACAAACTTTTTTAAAGAACACGATTAACAATTTTTTAAATATTCAAGTAATATTGAATATCTTTAATCTAATCCGAAAGGCAAATCAATATAAAGAAACCTAAACCTTGTCATTGCGTCATTGCCTTTTTACAAGATTTCCAATGGTTGGGGATAAGTTTTGGCAAAGAAGCTTCAAAATGGTCGTGTTTTTGTAGAAAAACAAAATGATCGATCAATTCCTGTGAAAATTGAAAAAGCTACAGGGAAAAAACCAGAAAACCGGATGAGCACACCTGTAGCTAACAGCACGGCCCAAACTGGCCCACCATGTTCAACCATGCACTCAACCATCAATTTTACTGGAACGTACCCTCTCGTTTAGAGTTTCTGGCTCTGGCGGCAATTCCATCACCGTCTGGAGATCTCATCGGATTATCTACCGCCGGCTGGCTCCCTCGCTCAAGATCATCTTCCTGATCGGCTGGAGGGAGTTGGGCACGGTCCTCTAGCGTTCTTTTTCCCAGATGACGAACCCTAGATGGCGGATCGAGCGGAGTCGTCAGCTGCGGGCGGAACGGGAAAAATCTCGAGGAACTGCTGCAGCACCTGGACCTCCAGGATGACAAACTTGATGATGTGGTCGTATGGGAAGAAGAGGTGAAGAAGTATGAATCGGATGCTAGGTGGCTGGCGATTGTGAGGGTGAATACTACCCGCACCTTCAGTTCATCGGCGATGTTTGAGTGCATGAAATCGATCTGGTCGCTGGCGCACGTCCCGACGTATAGGGAGGCGGGAGAAAATCTGTTCATCTTTCAGATGTTTTGTCTTGGGGATTGGAAGAAGGTAGTGCATGGAGGCCCATGGCTTTTTAGGGGGATGGGGATGCTGCTAGAAGACTACGATGGGAAGAAGGAGCCAAAATCTTTTGAATTTGATGGTTTGTACGTGTGGGCTCAGAACCATAATATACCAGAGCTCTACCGCAAAGTGGAGGTTGTTGATCAACTCGCCCGTCGTATTGGAAGGGTTAGAGAAGTGCAGCTCGCGCCTCAATTGTTCTATGAGGGAGATTATGTGAGAGCCCGAGCTAGGATTCTTGTCAGCAAACCCCTAACTCGAGTCACGCTGCTGAATGTCGCGGGAGAAGAAGACTCCGTCTCCTGGTGAAATATGAGAAGATCCCGTACTTTTGCAAGGTCTGTGGTTTCATGGGCCATAACCACGAGGAGTGTGGCGATGGTGTTTGGGAAGAGAAAGATAAGCAGTGGGGGAGCTAGATGCTGGCACAAAGAAGGGACGTTGCACCGGAGCAGTATGGTGGATGGGTTCCTCAAGGGGGCCATTCAGGCGGCAGAGGAAGAGGCAGAACAAGGCGGTCTAGCAACACACGCCAGCGATCTCCACCACGCAAGCGCTCATCCCAGGACGCAGGTTTTGACTCGGCTGCAGAAGAACCGGAAGTTACAAGCCCCCATAAAGCTGGAGAGGTTAGGCAGGAAGTGCAAGCTAATGAATCGGTTCATTGCAACCTGAACCTTGTGTTGAAGGATAGCGGAGTTGATGTTGAAGGGATTGAGAGGAGCAAGGCTCTAGCCACTATTCATGCGTCCACAGCGGCAGTCCCACTGCCGCCCCCGGCTTATGTTTCTCCAAGGGATGCCAAGAAAGCAAAGAAGGCAGGATCACCAGTGAAGCAAGGAACTAATAAGATGGCGTTGTTGGCGGGCTCCTCGTCGGAGCACCGCCAAGCCCAATGAAAATCTTAAGCTGGAACTGTCGCGGGATAGGCGATCCTGCGACAGTTCATGAACTCCGCGTCCTAGTGGAGCTTAGTTCGTCGTCTATTCTTTGCTTAGTTGAAACGCAGTTACAAAAAAATCGTGTGGAAGGTCTTCGTTTTTCGTTAGGTTTTGATTCCAGTTTTGCTGTTGGAAGTAGTGGTCGAAGTGGAGGTATCTGTATCTTTTGGAAAAACTCGTTGAATGTTGAAGTAAAGAATTTTTCGGAGTATCATGTGGACGCATGGGTGCTTGAACCAGGAAGGGAACAGTGGCGTCATTCTTGTTTTTACGGAGAAGCAACAAGATCTCTCCGGTACAAAACCTGGAACACAATGACAAGGCTGAGAGGTGAGAGCACGCTTCCATGGATGTGCATTGGTGACTTCAACGAAATTTTTCGGCCCGAGGAACAATTTGGCCCAAATGAGCGTGACAGTGCACAGGTCGAGGCTTTCAGAGAGGCTGTGGATATTTGTGGACTGGCTGATTTGGGTTATCGTGGATTGGATTGGACTTGGGAGAAGAAAGTGTCAGGAGGCTATTTTTGCAGGGTAGGGCTGGACAGAGCTTTGGGTACGGCTGAATGGTCGGCCCTCTTTCCATTTGCCTCGGTGGAACACCTAACAGCGGCCAAATCTGACCACTGCCCTATCTTATTACAAACGGACCTTGTGGACTCGAGTGTGAGAGCAAAGCAGAAGCAGTTTCGGTATGAATGCATGTGGGAGTGTGACCCAAGCTTTGGGGATGTGGTAACTGAAGCTTGGAACACTTCTGGAAAGGCCAATACTGTTGCAGCTCTGTCCGAGAAACTTGCTTATGTGGCCGGTACGCTGCGCAAGTGGGGCCGAACCACCTTTGGTGCTGTTAGAACCGAGCTGCGGTCGCTTCGATCGAAACTTGCAGAACTTCGAGCCCTTCCCGACCGTGGGGGTCCATCGCCGGAAGAGGAACTTGTAGAAGCCCGCATGTCCGAACTTTGCCTACGTGAGGAGATCATGTGGCGTCAACGGGCTCGCATTCAGTGGTTGGCGGAGGGAGACAACAATACCAAATTTTTTCATCGGAAGGCCAGTGCTCGCAAAGCTAGAAACCGAATCTGCAAGCTGGAACGTGCAGATGGCACGGTTTGTGTTGATGATCAAGAGATGGCAAGCTTGGCAACAAATTTTTATAGCAATCTGTATGCCTCCGAAAACACGATCGGTATTGATGAGGTACTATCTCACATACCACCCAGAGTGGATGCTGCCATGAATGATATGCTTAATGCCCGATATACAAACGCCGAGGTGAAAGCGGCTTTGTTCCAAATGTTTCCATCCAAGGCTCCAGGGCCCGATGGCTTTCCTGCACACTTCTTTCAGCGGAACTGGGAGTTGTGCGGCGATGAGGTGACTGATATGGTGCTACGTGTTCTAAAGGGAGAGGATTCCCCGGAGGAGATAAACAAAACGTTCATTGTGTTAATCCCCAAGATTACAAGTCCAAAAAATTTAGGACAATTTAGACCGATAAGCCTATGCAATGTGATCTTTAAGATCGCGTCGAAGGTGCTAGCTAATCGGCTAAAGCTCATTCTCCCCGATATCATCTCTGAGGAACAATCAGCATTTGTACCGGGACGTCTTATCACGGATAACTTCATCTCTGCTTATGAGTGTCTCCACTACATGAAACAAAGGAAGGTAAAGAGTAACGGATTCTGTGCTTTGAAACTGGATATGATTAAAGCTTACGATAGAATTGAGTGGAATTATCTTGAACGGGTTATGCCAAAGCTAGACATAAGTGCACGGTTCACAGAGATTGTCATGAGGTGTGTCACATCAGTTTCTTTCTCTGTCATCTTCAATGGTGAAAGGAAAGAGGAGTTCAGTCCTTCCCGAGGCCTCAGGCAAGGTGACCCAATCTCCCCATATCTCTTTTTGTTGGCTGCCGAGGGTCTGCCATGTCTGTTGAAGTCGGCGGATCCAAATGATAATGTTCGAAGAATCAAGGTAGCGGATGGCGCTCCGGAGGTAAATCACTTATTATTTGCAGATGATAGCCTCTTATTTTTTAATGCCACTCCTGAGATGGCAATGAGGGTGAATTCGTTGCTGCAACGTTACTGTGAGGCTTCTGGCCAGCGAATCAACAGGGACAAGTCATCAATCTTCTTCAGCAAGGGCTGTTCGGATTCTTTGAAGCAACAAGTGAAGCAAATCTTAGACGTGCAGAATGAAAAATTGTCAGATAAATACCTTGGCCTTCCAGCAGATGTTGGTAGAGCAAAGGAAGGGTCCTTTAAATATCTAAAAGATCGAATATGGAAGCATGTGCAAGGCTGGATGGAGAAGGCGCTATCGGTCGGTGGTAAGGATGTGTTAATTAAATCAGTTGCACAGGCGATCCCTACTTATTCCATGGCTTGCTTCAAACTACCTCGAGGCCTTTGCCAGCACATCAATGGTTTGTTGCGGAAATTTTGGTGGGGATCTAAAAAAGGCGAGAGGAAGACTGCTTGGGTTTCATGGGAAGTCATGTCACAGCCTAAGAGCATGGGCGGCATGGGCTTCCGCGATATTGAGCTCTTAAACTTGGCGCTACTTGCCCGGCAAGCATGGCGGCTGCTAACTCAGCCGGATTCCCTCAGCGCCAGGATCCTTCAAGCGGTATACTACCCATCTTCTTCAATCCTTGAAGCAGAGTTAGGGAAGAACCCATCACAAGTATGGCGATCCATCATCGAGGGGCGGGATGCACTTAAGTTGGGCCTCCTGAAGCGAATCGGTTCGGGAGAGCGGACTAATATTTGGCACGATAATTGGATCGCCCGTGACCATAAGCTTCGACCGGTTTGCCCGAAATCTCAGAACCCTCCCCAATTTGTTTCTGAACTTATCAACCCGGTCACCTCCACATGGAATGGTGTGATGCTACGTGAACATCTGTACCCGATGGATGTTGAGGCAGTCCAAAATATTCCACTTAGCAGCAAGGTTCAGGAGGATTTCTGGTCGTGGCATTACGAGAAAAGAGGGATCTTCACAGTGAGCTCATCTTACAAACTACTTGCAGCGACAAAGCAGCAACGCACGGACTGGTTGGAGCAAAACAATGGTCACTCAAATGCCGCAACAGATAGTCGTTCATGGTCCAAACTCTGGGGCACGGTGGTGCCCTCAAAAGTCCGTGTTTTTTCCTGGAGGTTAGCCAAATCTTCCATACCTACAGGGGCTGTTCTACAACACAGAAGCATGAGTGATTCCGCTGAATGTAGCATCTGTCACGCGGCGGAGGATACTTGGAGGCATGCCCTTTTCGACTGCCATATGGCTCGCTGTGTTTGGGCTCTTTCTGATGAGGATATCACTGGAACCATCATCTCCAACCGCACGGACGACGCTAAACTGTGGATGTTCTGGTTAGTTGACACTCTTCCCACGGCGGATTTGGCACATGTGCTTGTAACAATGTGGGTGATATGGTGGGCGAGACCTCGAGCTATCCACGACGAGCAGTTCCAGAGCCCCCTCAGTACCCATATCTTCATTACCAAATTTTTGGCGGAGCTTGATCGAATTCCAGAAATGGGGGCACGTACCAGGGACCTGCATGCACAATCCAAGGACCTGCATGTAAGGCCCAGGGGCATGCATGTAATGCCCAGGGACCCGCATGTAGCGACTTCAGGCGCGCCAAGGCCAGCACACTGTGCATGGCTGCCGCCGGTGTCCCACTCAGCCAAGATCAACGCAGACGGCGGGTTTTCCAAGATCGGCGACAAGGGTGCTTCTGCTGTGGTGTGTCGCAATAAAAACGAGAACAATATAGGGGCCTCGGCCATCATTTTTGAGGGCCTTTTGGACCCGGTGATTCTTGAAGCACAGGCTTGCAGCGAGGCACTAGCAGTCGCTTCGGATCTACAAGTTCAATCCATATGTGTGGCCACAGACTGCCAAGAAGTTGTATCAAGGATCACAGACGACTCCCCATGCATGTTTTACCCAATTCTTCAAGATATCAAGCACCATAGAGTAGCATTTAGTGCGGTGGAGTATATCCACGAGAGTCGGAAGTATAACGGAGAGGCTCATGCTTTAGCTAAAGCTGCCGCATCTCTCCCTCCCGGGTGCCATGTGTGGCTTGCAACTTTGCCCGATATTATCTGTATTCCCATGGCTTTGCATGTTTAATAAAGGATACATATTTCGCTCAAAAAAAAGCCAGCAATTTTACAAAGAAAGTGTCGTGTCCACACCTATCTCTTTGTTGAGAGCTCCTATTAGGCGCTCTCAACACCAGTTAGGGATGCTGGCGCTCGTGTGAGACTCATAGCAGGGCGGCCCAGCAACCTGCTCTAAAATCAAAATGCAAATAAGAAAAATTGACAGAATCTAATGGTTATTCTGTGAGCTGTGGGAATCGGACTCAAGACGCCTACCTAGGCGGCCAAAGCTAGATCATGGCGCAATAAAACAGTTGTCTGAACTCACTTTTGTTATCTGCTTTCAGGGAATAGTATTATTTGACCCTTCTTTTAGTACAACAATTAACATTTGTTATTAACCCTGTGTAAATTATTTGAAGAAAATGTAAAATTGAAAAACGATTAATAAATATGGAAAACCCCACAAATTTGGAATTTTTTTTCGAAAAAGGAACATACAAAATGAAAAGAGTTCAAGAATTTGAGAAAAGTTAACGAATTTGAAAAAATTCATTATTTTGGAAAAGAGTAGCAGAAATCTGAAAAAAGTTCATGATGTTTCAAAAGAAATCCAAAAATTGAAAAACTAACCACGGGCTAACACTTCATGCATTCGAAATAAAACATGCTACAAAAATCTAAATTTTGAAAAAAGTTCAGAAAAAATGAAAAAAGATGATGAATTGAAAAGGTTCACGGCTTAAAAATACACGAATTTAGAAAAAAGTTCACGTGTTTAAGATAAATGATTCATGAATGATTCACGTGTCTGAGGATAAATATTCACAAATTTACAAAGACGTTCAAGATTGTGAAAAGGGTTCACGTATTTGAGATAAAAAAGTTCACAAATTTGAGGGGAAAAGTTCACTAAAAATAAAATGGTCTGTGGATTTGGAAAAAAAGTTCCCAGAAATTTAAAAATTCGCAAAAGTTTTAAAAAGCTCACGGATTATAAAAAGTTATAAGTTCTGAAAAGTTCATGAAAGAATGAAAAACAGAATAAAAAATAGAAGAAAATGAGAAATTAAAAAAGAAAATGAAAAAACATACGAAAATCATTAGAAAACCGTGCTGGAAAATAACCTACAAACCGATGAAAAAAACTTTCATGGGACGGCCCGTTTTCTACGTAGGCTGTAGGGTGGTGCGCCAATTAACCAAATAGTATAAATAACATTGAAAGCGCCAAATAGGAATTGTTCTATTTGTTCTCAAACAACAAACATGCCACTCTTTCAACACAGTGAGTTCTGGATTCTTACTGGCCCATTTGTGTGCTCCTGTTTGGTCAAAAAAAGTGGATAAGTATATTTTTCATCCCTTAATTTTCTCCGAAGTATAGAAATGGTTCTTCAACTCCGAAACCAGCAATCTTAGTCCCTTAACTTCTCAAACCGGATATGTTTACTCCCTCGTACCGCTTTGAGTGGTTTTGTTGATGATGTGGCATGGTTTTTATTGGCATTTTATCAAACACATGTCATGCGCCTGCTATATTTTCGGACGGTGGCGTCGAGGGACGCACACCAGGTCTACGACGTGCCCTTCTTCGACACCAAGGCCATGCCCAGCAGCCCGCCCAACGTCATGGTGCCTCTGATGAGCGGTTTTGCGCAGCAGCCTAAAAGAAGCAGCGTTGCAGTTTGTGGCCGTCGCCACTCGAGGGTCACCAGTGCGTCCTGGGACGAGCGAAGGATGTCCATGGGTGACCTCGTGCATGCCCCTACCGGCTGATACGGATGAATCCACGTCCAGGCTCAACTCCGATACCCCGTCTCTGTGCACACTGTCGATCGAGGTTGCTCAAGGACATGGCGAGGTGCTTCTCAAGCTCTGGTTGAACGCGGCAGAGCACGAGCTCCTCTCCGAATGAGAGTCAAGGCATTTTCTAATCCGGCGAAAATCCATCTAGTACGTAGCTAGCTAGTCTCCTGTGAATCAGTCCAGCAGCTCTACTGTTTTTTTTAACATCCAGCTTTTCGCTGGCATTTCATTGATAAGCAGGAAGCAGTGGGAAAACAAAAGGTGGAGAGAGGATCCAGGGGATCAGAGGGCTTGCCACAGATCGGCAATCCTCAAGCGACAAAAAATCTAGGGTTTATATCTCATGGTGGTTCCCTGAAGGGGCTCTCAATGCAGGATGCACCCGCGGCTCGCCAAAGCTCGATGCAGACTGTGATCCTTCTGATGATGTTGGAGGCCCTCGGGGTGCTTTTCCTGAAGGTGGCGGCGTTCCGTTCCTGCCATATCTCCCAACAAAACAGCAGTAGTAGCATGTTGGTGCCTTTTCGCCATCTTGGTGCGGCCCTGTCCAGGGCAGCCAGCGCAATGGAGGAGTGCTGGAGGTCTCGCCAGCTCGCAGCTGGAGCTAGCGAGGCGCAGGCCGTCCATGAGCTTATCGTTTCCCAGACACCGTTGGCCATTGGGCACTCCCAGAACAGATGCTTCGAGGATTCAAGGTTTCGAGTGCACAACTGGCAGAAGTCACTACAAAAAGAAGACACATCCGTGACATTTTGGGTCGAACGAAATTTTTTTCTGTCATACATATGACATTTCTATGACGATAATTATGACAAAACCCGGTATCATCATATATGTGGTGGGCTCCTACTTCTATGACAAAAAATCATGACAGAAAATGGGCTTTTCGTCCTGGGCAGGCCGGAGATGCAGCTGCATGACATTCTTTGGGCCATCCATGACGGAAAAAACCGTGGTAGAAGCGAGGGGGAGGAAAATTTCGGGGAGTTGCCGGTTACGGTGGGAGGTCGGGGGCCGAGCGATGCGCGTTTCTCTCGTACACATGCGAGGCGTTGGCTCTAACTGAACCCGAGCGAGGCGTTGGGCTCTAACTGAACCTAAGCGATTGCACTGCAGGCTACGCGTTACTGGACCCGAGCGATCGATCGATGGCTATTAACTGAACCTGATGGAGCGATTCCTTCGCTACTGCTGCTAACTGAAGCTGATCGATTGGATGAACATGGCGTTGCGGGGGTTGGGTTGGATGAACAGTGAGTGGTGGCGTTGCCTCTGGATGAACAGGACCCCGTGGTGTGGAGGGCTGGATGAACAGTAGATGGTGGAGGGGTGGCCGTGGAGGGGTGGTTGAACAGGACCCCGTCGTGTGGAGGGCTGGATGAACAGTAGACGGTGGAGGGGTGCCCGTGGAGGGGTGGTTGAACAGTAGCCGGTGGAGTAGCGCGATGGAGGCTGGATGAACAGGAGCCCATGGAGGCTGGAGGAGGTCGACGGTGGAGATGAACAGTATCCTGTGGAGTCCTGCTTTTGCGACGCCACACCCTCCCAATGAACAAGACCCTGCTGATCAGAAGCGCTCCAACAGAAATCTGTTTCGTCCGTTTTGCGGTACGCCACACCCCTCCAGATGAACAGGACCCCCGTTTCGACCGTAGGAGGTCCGTTTCGTCTGTTTTGTGGTACGCCACACCCCTGCCGATCAACAGGACCCCCGTTTCGACCGTAGGAGGTCAGTTTCGTCCGTTTTGCGGTACGCCACACCCCTCCCGATCAACAGGACCCCCGTTTCGACCGTAGGAGGTCTGTTTCCTTGTTGTGCGGTACGCCAGGCCCCTCCCGATCAACAGGATCCCGTTTGAGCGTGGCGGTCGAACACAAGGTCGTTTCTCCGCCAGCAAGACGCCAGGCCACGTTTCCATCGCCTGTTCCGTCCAAGCCCTCCCGATGAGCACGACCACGCATTCCGTTCCGACCCAGCCGGTTGGCTCCCCATGAACACGACGATGACGATTTTTCTCCGTTCCGACCCAGCCATGTACGTATGCGCGAGTAGGCGTTCGAGACCCTGCCCGTGTGTACTTACGTGGCCGTATTTTATTTCTTGCACCCTCGCCGTTGTACGTACGTGTACATGCTACGTGCGCGCCTCTACTACGACACGTCGCGGCGCCTCTACAACGACCGGTATGTACGCATATCGTTCGCGACCAGAATGACAACCCCACGTGCGCTTCGACCACGTGGGTCCCGGTATCGAGCACTTCCTTGCCTGCGAAGATGTAGCTGGTGGGTCCCGGCAGTCAGGGGCGAATCGTTTTATTTTGCCCGGACGCACTTCCTTGCGTGCGAAGATGTAGCTGGTGGGTCCCAGCAGTCAGGGGGAAACGTCTTTTCGTGAAATACGGTGGCCCATCCGGTGGGTCCCCGCTGTCAGGTGGAGGAATAATTATGTTGCGCGTAATAAGGAGGCACTTCCTTGCTGCGGCCGTGGACCCAGCTGTCAGCCTCTCCATGTATAGTCCACGTCCGATGGAAGCCATTCCTTGACCACGTTGACCACGCCGCGCCGACAGCACCAGGGCAGTGGACAACGGCGAGGCCTAGGAAGGGGACGACGCGGAGCCGGGGAAGACGCGGCAGTGGATGCCCACGCGTAGAGTACAAGGGTTCACTGGTTCGCTGCAGTGTGAGGCTGCCGTTGCTGCAGAATAACAGGGGGTGTGGGTGAGTAGAGGGATGGAGTGGTAGGGGGCGGTGAGGCCTCCGCCGCATCGCAGCCGGCCACGGGAGGCAGGGGCACGAGGCACGACCGGCGCTGGTTTGGGCGGCTGGAGCAAGAAGACCAGAGGTTGAAGAAGCACTACGGCCGTTGGATGGACATCGTACGGTCACTGGAGCTGGAATCGTGCATATTGACTAAGTTGACAAAGCCCTCCGTCCCCGTCAACTTAGTAGGCCCACAAGTCAGTCTACCACTATATTGGGTCCCAGCTAACAGGAGGAGTATTCAATTTTTTGTGCGTAATAAAGATGCACTTCCTAGCGTGCGAAGATATAGCTGGTGGGTCCGAGCTGTCAGCGGCGGTAACATTTTTTCGCGAAATACAGAGGCCCTTTCGGTGGGTCCCTGATGTCAGGTGGAGGAATCATTATTTTGCGCGTAATAAGGAGGCATTTCCTTGCGTGCGGCCGTGGACCCAGCTGTCGGCCTCTCCACATACAGTCCACTTCAGATGCATGTCGGTCGTTGACCACGTTGACCAGGCCGCGCCGAGAGCACCAGGGCGGTGGACGACGGCGAGGCCTAGGAAGGGAACGACACGGAGGCAGGGAAGACTCGGTAGTTGTTTTCCACGCGGAGGAGTACGACTGTCTGAGGGTTTCTTGGTTCATCTGCCGTCACGGAGAATAACAATGTGTGGGTGAGTAGAGGGATGGCTAGCCAGCGATGGGAGTACGGTGGGCGGTGAGGCCTCTGTGGCCAACCTGACCCGACATGAGGAGGAAGGAGCAGCAGTCCCACCGGGCGCTTGTTTGAGCGGCTGGACCAGGAAGAGCAGAGATTGAAGAAGACGACGGCCGTTGGATGGACATCCAACGATCCTTTGCTGTCGTCAACCTTTTTTTGAGGAAAGCCTCAAATCTGTGGAAAACAGCATACATCACATCTGCCATTATTTCTAATAATTTACAGCCCATTTGCTAATTCTTAAGGTTTTTTTGGAGCACATATTCTTTTTGTTAGCATTACAGCCCATATTGTGGCCACGGTTAAAAAATTACACGAAATTTTGCATATTTTGGTGCGGTCCGAACTGTTTTTAATCCCGAAATTTCGACTCGCATTCAAACTGATTTTAAAAATAAATGTATATCAATATAAAATCCAACAAATTCTCAATGCATAAAAATTAATGTAATTTAAGATCTCGAAATGAAAAAAAGATATTTGAAACTAATTGCCGGTTTGATGTGTTTTAAAAATGTACAGCGCATTTCTCATTACTGATAGGCCATTTTCTCGGCCAGTCGAATGAAGCTCTCCTCGTCTTGAAAGATTTGCAGCCCAACAGGCCTGACAAAGCGACTTACTTGGCAAATCACAAAAAAACTAGGTTGTGGCCTTGGTCCCAGCTGTCAGCCTCTCCACGTACAGTACTCTTCTGATGGAAGTCGGTCGTTGACCACATTGACCACGCCGCGCCGAGAGCACCAAGGCGGTGGACGACGGTGAGGCCTAGGAAGGGGACGACGCAGAGCCGGGAAAGACGCGGCAGTGGATGCCCACGCTGAGAGGAGTACGAGGGTTCACTGGTTTGGCTGCGGCGTGAGGCTGCTGTCGCCGCAGAATAACAGGGGGTGTGGGTGAGTAGAGGGATACCCTGGGCTAGCGGTGGGAGTATTAGGGGGCAGTGAGGCCTCCGCGGCATCACAGCCAGCCACGAGAGGCAGGAGCACGCGGCACGACCGGTGCTGCTTTGGGCGGCTGGAGCAAGAAGATCAGAGGTTGAAGAAGCACTATGGCCGTTGGATGGACATCGTACGGTCACTGGAGCTAGAATCGTTCATATTGACTAAGTTGACAAAGCCCTCCGTCCTCGTCAACTCAGTAGGACCACAAGTCAGCCACCCACTATGGTGGGTCCCAGCTAGCAGGGGGTATTCATTTTTTGGTGCGTAATAAGGAGGCACTTCCTTGCGTGCGAAGATATAGCTGGTGGGTCCGACCTGTCAGCGGGGGGACGTTTTTTTCGCGAAATACAGAAGCCCTTCCCACGTACAGTGCACGTACAGTGCGTAATAAGGAGGAACTTTCAGCCATCAGGCTCTCCACGTACAGTCCTCTTCTGATGACTCTCATATGTTGTCCACTTCGTGCCGAGCGCACCGAGGCGGTGGACGACGGCAAGGCCCCAGACTGGAACGACCCGGAGATGGGGAAGACGCGACAGTGGAGTCGCAGACGGAGAGGAGTGGGAAACTTGACTGGTTTGGGTGCGGGGTGGGCCTACACTCGGCAGAGAATAACAGGAGGTGCAGAGTCGAGAGATGGCCTGGCCGTCGGCGAGGTAGCGTTTCGCTGAGAAGCGCAAAACAACGCCACTGGACGCTGAAGGCCGGAGCAGGCGGTTCTGGCAGCGCTGGGGGAAGAAGATGAGAGATTGAAGAAGAATGCCGGCCGTTGGATGTAAATCCAACGCCTTCTTAGGCTTCGACCTACTGGCCCACATGTCAGCCACTCCATTTGTTTTTTTAGTCCATTTGGTGGGCTAGGTGAAACAATGATGTAGCATCTATGCAGCCCGTTTAAATCCCATTTGCATTTTTCTCGAAATCCGTGGACTTGCTGGGCTGGGTGAAAATATCATGTTGGGCTAGACGGAGAAATGTTATAAAAACATAAACACATGATTGCACGTCAGGAAAATCTTTGCAAGCTTATGTACGCAATCACTAGGAGTTAACTTGGCAAGTTATATATAAACAATTATTATTATTATTTTGTAAGAACTTTCAACTTACGAAATAAAATATCATTTTAATTTGATGAGTTAATAGTACGTGGGGTATTATTATTTTTTAGGCTAGACGTGGGACCGTTGAGTTGGTTCTAAGGGAAAGTACTGGGAGAAAACTCAGTTTACATCGAAAAATAAAGTGGGAGAAAATTCAGAGACCTGATGGGTCCACCTAAGGAGAGAAATATGTTGGGAGGAAGGAGATTCAAAGCACGGCAGCCGAGTGAACTAGTTTTTTTACGGACAAGTGAACTAGTTTACATACATAAGCAAATAGCCACTAAACAAAGCAATCAGGTTAATGGGTTCTTAAAAGAAATATTTTGGACAAAATAGATAATTATGACACATAGGCTAATGCATGAAACACTCAGATGATAAAGGTGCTTATAAATAGATAAAGTACACCATCTAGACCTTCCTGGCACGCTTGATCATGATGCTGCGGATGTCCGTATACTCGTCGATTACGGGAAGTAGACACGCCCTCATGTCCAAGATCTGCCTGTACATGTCGTAGCATGGGTATGCATCCTTGGCCGCGTAGGTTACGTAGGCTAGATTCAGAGGTACCTCCCACGTGTTCAGGTCGTCTTCTTTCATGTTGGTGTATCGAAGTCGATGATGGTCTCGGCCGAGGTCAACCACGCAGTCCTTCTCTTGCACATTCGATGATCTTGTATTGCTTCTGGATGTCGACAAGCTTGTTGCATCAGATGGACGAATCGTCGCATTCTTCCTTCTATCCACCGTAGCGAAGGTGCAGTCGGCGCTGCCGATGAAACGGACGAATGCTCCAGAACCTGGTGCAGCCATAGGACTGAGGCGAGGCAGAGCTTCATCGAGTCCGTATCATTGGTGTACATCACATTCAACTTGGTGCAGCCATAGGACTGAATAGCGAACTAACTCCTTGCTGAACATTGGAATCCAGCAGGCTCACCCCTCGGATCGCCATTGGAATCTCTTCGAGTGAACGAGTGTGTAGGCGGCGGCAGCAGTTCGTTTTTCAGCTCTTGGGGAACTGGATTCAACAGTAAGCTGAGTGTGTATAGGTGACAACAGTTACTACCCCTCCCTCGTCCGCTGCACGCCCGGCAGAAGATGCACCCTCGGCGTATTCAAACGCCTCCATTAAGAAACCTACTCCGGCCACACGTCGGTTCACGAGCGGTCTGTATTGGTACTGTAATAACAGGAGTTAGTGGTCACTTTACTTAAATTTAATTAGCTTTAATAGAAATTTTTACTTAAAACAAGCAATGCATTGGCTCGTTTCTATCGGTGCCACAGGATCAACATGCACAACAATTAGAATTATTATTCTCAGGACGCACACGATCAACACATTTGTCGCACTTTCACAAAGATAATACTACCAAGTTTGAACTGTTTGTTATGGTTGCTGTCCTCTGCATTATCATGACGTGTTTCCCAGCTTGCAATATTCAGAACCAACAAATAAGATCCAAATAATAAGTACAACAAAGATGCCTACACATCTCATTGATTCCCAGCTTGCAAGATTCAGAACCAACAAATAAGATCCAAATAATAAGTACAACAAAGATGCCTACACATCTCATTGATTCCCAGCTTGCAAGATTCGTAACCAACAAATAAGATTCAAATAATAAGTACAACAAAGATGCCTACACATCTCATTGATTCCCAGCTTGCAAGATTCAGAACCAACCCATTAGAGCCTTTTGATAAAGTGAATATCGGGATTAAATCCATCTTGGCTAGCCATCTCATACAATCAAAGAACTTGGCGAATCCTGTTGACAGTCACAACATCTGTAGTTGAGTATTCCCGCTTGCACAACATGTTTGCACAGCACAAAC
The DNA here is from genome assembly GCA_021605145.1 of Aegilops bicornis. NCBI lineage: Eukaryota > Viridiplantae > Streptophyta > Magnoliopsida > Poales > Poaceae > Aegilops > Aegilops bicornis. The sequence goes on from CM038672.1 coordinate 596,565,374, forward strand.
AAGGAGACAAGAGAGCATGATTTCACTTTAATAGCGGCCTCCTTGAACTCAACCTCCAGCTCCACTAGGATGAGGTCTGCCTCAAGTTTCATGATTCTGTTCATGCGCCTTTTTTTCATGCGGTTCACACAAATGAAGCAAAGATTGCATCATTCAGCTAGCAAGAAGTACTTGCTCTTGTGAGCTGGCAGGTTCTTCTTTAGTAGTTGCACTAAAATTGAGGAACATTAAGGTTGGTTGTCCAGCTCATGTAAGGTGCAACTATAATTTTCTTATCCTTTTGTGCAGTTCCACTAAAATAAAGTGCCATCGTGGTGACAGTGACGGCTCCATCTTGCAAAGGCTAACAAAATGTTGCACGAGATTACTAGAAGAACTTGACGGAGATTTTGGAAACTCCAATCACCATTTTGTGTGCAGTTCCACCAAAATTGAGAGATGTTGCCCACGTGACATTTTAGTTGAACTGCACAAGACACTCATTCCAAAAAAAGTGTTTTGTGCAGTTCAACAAAAGGTCACAATAGCAACAAGGTGAAATGGATATCCCTATCTGCACAAAATGATAGAAAGTAAACAGTTGCTGGTCAATAAGAATATACGAAACATATACAAAATGAAAAGAAGCATCTTAATTATGTTCATGGCAATCATGCAAGGACAGTAGAAATTTTAAAACATCAGCAATGCTTCATGTTACCAGAAGCATTACGATCAACAATGAGATTCCTCAGATATGAGATTACTTTAATGGTGGCATTGCTTGTTTACCAGACACGGTAAATCAACAGCAGCTAAAGAGTTGGTTTAAGGGCATGGGACCGTGGGGACACCAGGACACTCAGCAGCGTAAAGGAGCAACTTACTTATCATACTGGGGAAAACAGCAGGAGTACCATTTGTAACACGGTTTAATTGCATCTTATCACTGGAGGCATTAGATTAACAATAACACTGGTTAGACATGTCCCTAAGGTAACAGTGTGATCGCTTCATTTTACATGCGCCCTTACATTAACAAGGGCAAAAGGTTGGTATAAGGACATGCGACAGTGGACGCATCAGCACAATGTACCTACAAGGAGGCATAAAGTGGTGATGCCGAGCTTGTTCACGCTATGTGAGGGCAGCAAACCTAATCCTGGAGACCTTCTACTATGTGAGGGCAGCAAATCTAATCCTGGAGACCTTTTACTATGTGAGGGCAGCAAATCTAATCCTGAGACCTTTTACTATGTGAGGGTAGCAAATCTAATCCTGAGACCTTTTACTATGTGAGGGAAGCAAATCTAATCCACGAGACCTTTTACTATGTGAGGGCAGCAAATCTAATCTCGAGACCTTTTACTATGTGATGGCAGCAAATCTAATCCTGGACATACTCATTGACTTGTCCACCACCGCCACTTTCTATCCTTTTTCAACCAATAATAGATCTGTTCCTTATCCAGTTTGTACCGCGTTTTCCCATTATTTCCCTTTTCAACCAAGAGACCGGTTGGGTATCCGGTCTCTACTACTTCCACCATATTATTTCCTCTTTGAATCAAGTCCTAGATTCATGCTACAACTTTCCCCCCTTTCTTCGTTGTTTGAACAAAGCCCTAGATTTGAATGCATGAAGTAGCTTTACCTCTAATAATACTAAAAATTTAGGTGGCTTTGGAAGAGCTGATGGGAGTAGAAAAAGATGCACATGCAGACACGTGGGGAGCTGGGGCAGTAGAGCAAGGCCGCTTTCGAAGAACTTATACCTAAGGGTCGCCGGGATGTCAGCGGCGGCAGGTCGGATCTGCGGACAATACGGCAGGGAGGAAGAAGGGTCAGAGGACCTCCCGAGTCGGCGCTGTGTCGAAGAGTACGGGACGGGTAGAGGATCGGGCCCCTCCAGTAGCTGTGGGTTTCCTCCCTCGGCGACGATGACCGCGTGAATGATGCACCTTTTAGTCCTCTACACACACCGGCCGAAGGTATCCGGCCGGATCTGTGACCAGCGGTGAGCAGAGAGAAAATTTTGCTACCGTTGTCTTGTTTATATCTGGAGAGGATGAGAGAATGAAGAGAGCAACCCTAGTAAAGCAAGTGCTCAGGCCCCTGCGTCCATATATAGTGGAGTGATTATCTTTTTTTCTCTCCATAACAAGCGTTTCAATTTGTGTACGTGGCATTAAAGAAAAGAAACTCTCTATTTAAGGTGACTACTCTCGACTCCTACTTACTACTACTGATTACTACCTCCGTCCTAGTTTATAGGTCCCTTTTATAGTTTGTGCCAAATTTTGACTAAAGATTTAACTAACAAAATGTTAATGCATGTCAAGAAAAATTATCTCATTGGATTTGTATTTGAACATAGTTTTGAAAAATATAATGTTTGGTGACATGCGTGAACATTTTCTTAGTTTAATCTATGGTCAAAATTTGGCACGAAATACAATGGGGACCAATAAACCCGGACAGAGGTAGTATTGTTCACTTATGCTCCCCGCCCCTCCATTCATTGAACAACCCCACAGCTGAATAAACATACAGTAAGTACTCGGCTGTATACTACTCCCTCCATTCCTAAATATAAGTCTTTGGAGAGATTTCACTATGGACCACATACGAAGAAAAATGAGTGAATCTACACATAAAATGCATCTATATACATCCGTATGTGGTCCACAGTGAAATATCTACGAAGACTTATATTTAGGAACGAAGGGAGTACTACTCAGGTCGGAGGAGTGCGAACCACGGCAGCCCAGTGAACAAGTCGTGCGAACCACGGTAGCCCAGTGAACCAGCAGTAGAAAACAATGTGGTGATATGGCCATAAAAATAATGTGCTACGGTCCACACTATAGCATGTACAGTAACACTCCTCTTTGTTTGGATCCCTGAGTTAGAGCTAGTTTGGGTTGAAATAGCCTCAAATTATCGAAACAAGAGGGGTTAGTTTGAGCTAGTTTGCTCTAACCCAGCTAAAAAACTAGCCCGGTGGAGAGGTTCTAATTGGGTTAGTTATCCTCGGGCCCACTAAAAGAGAACTAAAAAAATCTCACCTGCCCGCACCAGATCGCTCCCCTAAAAAATCTCATATGCCCGCACCAAATCGCGCCCCCCCTCTCGCACGACTCCTCTCTGTTCCCCATAGGGCCGCCCGCCCAAGCGCCGCTCGCCCTCTCTCTCCTCCGCCCGCCCTCTCCTTCCGACCTCCGCCGCCCTACTCCGGCCGCCCTCTCCCTCCGACCTTGAAAGGTCGCCCGCTCCCCTTCACCGGTCGTTTTTCTCCCTGTCAGGCGTGCTTGGTGGCGCATCTACCAGGAAGGTCGCGAGAGGGGTGAGTTTGTTCGTTCCTTCTTTGCCTCACGGCCATATCATTGATCTTGCTTGCTCTAGCGCTAATTCTGATTTGGAAAAGTAGATCCTGATCAAACTGGCTATAGATTTGTGGTGCACGCATGGAATTGTTTGATGCTGCTTGAGGAGGTAATAAATCTTTCTAGAGGCCCAAAGATTCAGGTCACCTTTCTAGGTATTTCAATTTCAGGCTTGCATTATTTGTAGAGTCCCAAAGATTCAGTTCACCTTTCTAGGTATTTCAATTTCAGGCTTGCATTGTTTCTAGAGGACCAAAGATTCAGTTCACCTTTCTAGGTATTTGAGTTTCAGGCTTGCATTATTTCTAGAGGCCCAAAGATTCAGTTCACCTTTCTAGGTATTTTAGTTTCAGGCTTGCATTATTTCTAGAGGCCCAAAGATTCAGTCCACCTTTCTAGGTATTTCAGTTTCAGGCTTGCATTATTTCTAGAGGCCCAAAGATTCAGTTCACCTTTCTAGGTATTTAAGTTTCAGGCTTGCATTATTTCTAGAGGCCCAAAGATTCAGTTCACCTTTCTAGGTATTTTAGTTTCAGGCTTGCATTATTTCTAGAGGCCCAAAGATTCAGTTCACCTTTCTACGTATTTAAGTTTCAGGCTTGCATAATTTCTAGAGGCCGAAAGATTCAGTTCACCTTTCTAGGTATTTTAGTTTCAGGCTTGCATTATTTCTAGAGGCCCAAAGATTAAGTTCACCTTTCTAGGTATTTTAGTTACAGGCTTGCATTATTTCTAGAGGCCCAAAGATTAAGTTCCCAGTCGGCGGCAAGCAGCCCTGCTACCCATGCTGGTGTCGACCTCAACTTCATGAGGGCCGGGCGTCGGAGGGGTTCCCGGGGCTTGGGCTCTACAGAGCCTTCCTCCAGAGCGACGATGGCAAGCTCCTCCCTCGGTGCGTGAGGGGCTCCGGGCTCCCTCCCTATCGTGAACGACTTCCGTGATGAATTAGCTCATTCTTTGTTTCATGAAGGGTTTTTTTATTTTGTGAAGCTTGATTGACGACTTGTATGTTTAAGTGGGATATCTCATTTGTATGGACAAAGTAAAAATTATCATGTTTTGCATGCTTGATTTGTATAGATGGTTCGTTTATGTCAATTGTGAGCGGAGGAGGCCACGGAAGAGCCGTCCACAACAAGAGGGTGCTTGGATCCAAGGGACTTATTTTAGTCTGACTAAAAATAGGGTCCGAAGTAGTCAAATGATTGAGATAGAGCATTTATTGTCAATCTAACCCTGCCATCCATACACCTCTTTGGTTTATAGTTAGTTCAGGGTTAGAATCTAACTCTAACCTCTAACTGAGTTAGAGTTCTCCTCGTCCCGGTTCATCACCATCATACTTTCCCCATTCCTGTGTTTTCAGTATCCTGTGAATCAAAGAGGCCCTTTTTTTGCGGGAAAAATCAAAGAGGCCCTTAGACTGGTTTAGGTCCGGTCATTTTTATAAACGTTTTATGTCCAAAATTTAATGAACGTGCTCCGGTTTCCACGAAAATAATCCGGTTTCATGTAGTAATTCATTGATTTGTTTATTATTCTACGGGGGGTTTGCATGTAATTCGTGAGGTCTGAAATGTAAAGTACCCCGGCATATGGTCCGAGTCGTGCATGCACTACGACCCAGATGCTCTATGTCCCACATGTCGGCGAATGGGAGCACGTGGAAATAGCCTAGGAGTACATATAGGAGGATAAATGCGTGAAAAATATGTACTGTGAAGCGTAGTCATGGTTCGAAAGGAGACCTAAAGTGATGACAGCTATAGGTCGCAACGCACCCAACTAGTGGTACTAGACATACGACTAATTTTTCCCTAAAAAAGAGGCATGAGTGCTCAAGATTCTATTCTATAATCACGAGTCCCATCTCGACAACAAAGCGTCTGCTACAGCTAGCTCTCCTCCCTCGCTTTCTCTCTTCTAATTCTAAACTCGGCCGACGCCTTGGGTGGGTGGGGTGGGTTTGCTCAATCATGACCCCACCTCATAGTGAAAACATTACGACTGGAATAAAAAATGCCATATACTCCCTCCGTTCATAAATATAAGCCTTTTTAGATACTAGTTCAAATGGAATACAACATACAGATGTATGAAGACAAAGTTTAGAGTGTAGATTCACTCATTTTGCTCCGTATGTAGTAGTCACTTGCTGGAATATTTAGAAAGACTTATATTTTGGAGCGGAGGGAGTACTATACTAATAAAACATTAAGGCCACGAGGCGATGCAGTGCTGGTTACAGGAGGCAAGAAGAAGAGATGCATCCATCGACGACGTCCACCTCCTCGACTCAGGGCGCCGGCCCACCAAACGGCGCCTAAGTAGCAGCGGCTTTCGTGGCCAGGTCGACGTGCTTCTGAACAATGGCGTGGCCGCTGGAAGAAGGCCAACGTCTTTCTGTCCTCGCTTGCCTTGTAGTGGCCTATGTAGACAATTTCCTCATAGACGTGGATGTGAAGGTCGATGGTTTCTTGCATGGTGAGGCGCTGCGCGGCAAGCGCGGCCTCGAGGTGCACATTCTTCGTCGCGACCTTCGGCGCCTGCAGGGCTACCAGGGCTTGAAAGAGTTTGTCACCATGTAGGCCGATGAGGGTGGCAGGCAATGAGGAGCCTGGGCGCGCGGGCTGGAGCAGTACGGCAAGGTCGTCCGCGCGCTTCTTGACGGCGGTGAACTTGCGGATGGAGTTGACCATCATGTCGTCCATGCGAGAGGCGAAGCCGGCGTCGGCGAGGGCTACGATGCCTGCGGTCGCCAGCATCGTCTGGAAACGCTGCACGGTGCGGGGCCGCAGGCCGGCGCCTTGGATGATTTGGCACAGCCGACTGCCGCTCGCGTCCATCGCCTCCATAGGTGCTTGTGGCTTCTGGTCACTTGGTCTTGGATTGGAGTGAGCAAGATTGGCGCAGAGACTTGGGAGTAGATGGATTGGAGTGGTGGGGCGCCTTTATTATATGAGAGTCCAAACTCTGTTGCATTCACATCGTGCTGGCTCTATTCTGCTTCTCCAATTAATTCCTCTGCATGTAATTGAGGATGCATCATTGACCGTTCAACGTCTCGGGAACCGCTACCCTCTTCCTCCTTGGCATTCAAGCACCTATGGACCCGTCGACGATGAGGTGCCTATGGTGACTTCATAAATTTCAAGATGACTAGCAAGATGCCCGTGCTTTGCACGGAACATGAAGATGCATTTATATGAGTAGTTTATCTTGGGGGAGAAAAGGATGATCGAGGGAAGGCCTTATCTGCAAATGTGGAGAGGAGTGCGGGTAAATTGTCATAGTTTCCTTCCTATCCGTTAGATATAGATCGGACGGCCTATATTGCAGGATGGCAGGCACACCATCATCACCAACTCTGCTTTTTATAAGTTTCAAGATGATAGTGCCGTGCGTGTGTGCGTTCATATGGGTGAGTGTATGCGCGTGTATATGAGAGCTTGCGTCTGTACTGTGTCAAAAAACAACGTAAATGCGTGTCAAAAAGAGACTAGTCAGTATACTCAATATTGTGCACCTCGGAGAGGAAAACGATAGAACTAGTACGTATTTATTTACGGTGCAGATTCACTCATTTTTCTCCATATGTACTCCGTCTCGGTGTAGTCTCGTCACTAGTTGAAATCTCTAGAAGGGCAAATACTCCTTTCTGGTTTACAGGGCTATGTACTAGTACAATAGTGGGTTCACATAGCAATTTTGTCTCATGCAAGAGCCTGGCTATATGTGTGCTCCAATGTTCGCAACTGCAACGTTAGGTTTGCACTTGGCTCTTCGCCTCTTCGAGAAGACGAACAATTATGTTACTACTACTGCTTCTACAGTGTCGAATCCACTGCTGCATGTCCGTCCACTGCGAGCGGGACGGATAGCTTGTTGTAGAAGTACTACTAAGCAAAATCATGTCCTCGTTTGCGAGCAACATAGCAAGATGGGCGAGGGAGAAGGCGTGTAGTAAAATCAAGCTTCTCCTCGTTCTACGAGTTTACGCGACACATCATAGCACTGGCCCCACATGCTTGCCTCTAAACTCGGCTGAAAGACCCGCAGTGTACAATATATTTGCTACAACCTCTAACATTTACCCACCACAAATTAAAATATATGTGGCTGTATGCATCATTCTGATGCAGAGGTCGGGGATTCCCCCCTTTACGAAAAAGAAACAAATTAAAATATATATTCCTGTCTTGACCAGATGAGCGTGCAAACTACAATCACCAGGGTGACAGGTAGGGCCAGAAGAATATTTTAATTTAAAAAAAACTTCGAGACGGCCACATCGCATGGAGCCGACCCCAACGATTTTAAGCTTACAGGCACGGTACATGCTATCTAGACTACTCTACACATGAAACTGCCACACGAGCGTGCAGGCTGCGCTTGGCTCTTCGCCTCTTCGAAGTCGAACAATGATGGTGTACTATCAAGACCTTTGGAGGAGTACTACAGTACGCTTTTGGCCATCTGACACCGATTGAACTGCTGCATGTCCACCGCGTGCGGGAGGGAGAGCGTGTAGAGAAAGCTTCTCCTATTCTTGCCAGCCACCACGCTCATGGGCGAGGGAGGAACGCTCCTGTCTTTGCGTGTATGACAGGTGGGCCCGACAGGTGTGGCCAACTTTGTCATACAGCCAAAGGCAGGTGCGATTAAGTCCGCGAGGGAGAGGATAATCAAACTTCTCGTTGATGTACGAGTTGACGCGACACATCAAAGCACTGCACTCGATATATTTCAATAATTTGCGTTTACCGATGCATTAATTACAACGCATTCATGCATGTCGTGACTCTTCTTTTGATAGTACTTGCATGTGTTGATTTAATGCACCTTGAAGTAGTACTCCCTCTGTTCCTAAATTATAAGTCTTTGCAGGGATTCCATTATGAATTACATACGGATGTATATAGATGCATTTTAAGTGTGGATTCATTCATTTTGCTCCATATGTAGTCCACCTAGTGAAATCTCTATAAAGACTTACTCCCTCCATTCGGAATTAGGCTGGTCATAGTGGAGTAACTTAGACTAGTAACATGCATACGTTACTAGTCTATGTTACTACCTCTATAGTGCATAGTATCATAGATTAGTAGTATCATAGATGGTCCCATTTATTGCCATGCATGACACATAGTAGCACCATATTTATTATGTTACGGTATCTACCTATGTTACTATAACCATTTCTCTCTTCTTTAATTGCACGCCACATAAGCATGTTTACGAGTCCCAAGTGCATGATACTACTTATGTTACTCCCACTATGGTTAGCCTTACTTGTCATGAAAATGAATGTATCTAGACGTATTTTAGTTCTAGATACATCCATTTCCGAGACAAGTAATTCCGAACGGAGGGAGTACATTTAGGAATGGAGGGAGTATAAAATATGTGATGGTAAGCTTTGTAATACCCCGGCCCAAGTTGAGAGATGGTTGTGCACGAGGAGGGCGAGATCATGCAGACCGAACATGAACAGGACCCGACGATGGAGCTCTCTAAGCTCTCGATGGACCTCACCGTGCTCCACTGCCCCTTGTGCCTCCGCCCCTTGATGCCTCCAGTGTATAAGGTTCGAATACACCTCGTCCGTTCGGCTGATTGAGCAAGGTGCAGGTTTCTTGATTAATGTGCTGTTGGATTGATTTCTGCAGCGCAAGGGAGGGCACCTGGCCTGCGCAGACTGCCGCGTCGAGTGCCCCGAGAACCAGCGGCAGTGCCAGAAGTGCGAGCGCGGCGGTGGCTTCGATGTGCGGAACACGACGGTGGACTCTATCCTTTCGTCGGTGAGGGTGGAGTGCCCGCACGAAGGATGTGGGCTCTACGTCACTTACCACAAGCTCACCGATCACCAGAGCGTGTGTCCGCTCGCGCCCTGCAAATGCCTTGTGCCCGTCTGCGGCTACGAAGGCCGCGCGCCATCTACCACCACATCAGCACCGCGCATCCCATGCCCGTGCACAGGATCCAGTACGGCAAGGTGCTCCAGCTGCAAGTGTCGGAGCCACGGCTCTTGCTATTCGCGGAGGAGGACCGTCGCGCGTTTTTCTTGGTCGGCGGCGTGCTCTACATCGGTGCGCCTATCGTTGTGTCGGTCGTCTGCATCAGAGCGGGGGCGTCCCCACTGCCGCACTACTTGGCCAAACTGTGGGCGAACGGCCCGCCGGGGGAGCCCAAAGGCACGACTGACACCGTCAAGGTGGAAATGGAGGTGACAAGCAGCAAGGATCCCGGCGACGTCGACGTGCAGGAGTTGACCTTCTTGACAGTTCCGCCCAAGCTGCTGGCTGGGGCTAAGCTTGTGTCCCTCCACATTCAGATTGACAAGCTCACGTCCTAAATGTTTCGACACTGCCTTCTGTTTATCTTAGTAATATGCTAATATAGGGATTACCTTGGTCTACTTTAGCTTAAGAAATGGTGGGTTTTGGTGGCGATGCAGCAATTACTTCGACATCGGATCAATAATTTCCAACAATCGAGCGGATATTTTGTGTCTGCATTGGATATAAAGTTCCTTTGGGTAAGAAGTACTACTTGTCATCAAAATGGATAAAAGGAGATGTATGTAGACGTATTTTAGTTCTAGATACGTCCTTTTATCCATTTTGATGACAAGCACTCCTCCGCTCCACAATACATGCCTTCCATTTGTCAAAATATAGATGTATCTAGACATGTTTTAGTATATAGGTACATCCATGATAGAGCCAATCGGATGGTTGAGAACACTACAATTCGTAGCTATAGATGCGTGTGTGACTCCCAGATGCAGAGGCCGGGGGTCATCATCCTCCTTTTCGAGAAAAAACAGACGCGTGTGTGAGAGGACGAGTGCGTGCGTGCACCTCTTCTCTTCCTGTATAACGTAGTACTACTAAACTCAGAGTACAAGTTTTTGTGGGTGGCACGATGGTGCGTGCAAGAAGTCTAGAGATAGGTTTAATGCGTCTGAAAAAGGACTAGCCTATAGCTCGCCACGCCGCTATTCTGTCGAACGCCCCATTAACCGTAAGATATGTATCTGACGGTGCGGTTATTGCACGCATACACAACAGTACTCCCTCCTTTCCGGTTTATGGTGAGTGGTGGAATATTTTTTGTAGTTTGCAAAAGCACCTAATTAATGCTCTTGTTTTTCTCAAAAAATTATGTTTATCAATGCATTAATTGTAATGCATGCATGCATAAAGTACATGCATTGGTCAATTTTCTATTAATACTTGCATGCAATGATTTAATGCACCTTGGAATCTGAACATGTGTTGGGGAACAACCAAATTGAGCCTTATAAAATGGAAAAACTAAAATTTTGAGATAAGCCCTATAAAACCGAATAGGAGGGAGTATAAAAAGAAGTACTCCATCCGGGAATAGTGCCGCACTTCGAAACTAGAACCGTCAATAAATTTTGAGCTTGCGTCTTGTCACATTCCAAATTACTCTATGCTATATTGAATTGCAAACCTGTTCACACCGATCACAACCTAAACGGTTTCCCACTTAGGAGCGTATTAGTACCACGCTATATTGAATTCCAAACATGTTCACACCGATCACAATCTAAACGGTTTCCCACTCAGGAGTATACTCGGTTATAAATACTAGTATGCCAAGATGAATGCACATTCCTCCTCAACTCCTCATCCACAAAAACAAATAAGTCATTCAGCAGCCTTCCCTTGCGTTTTCCATGGCCAGCGTGAGTTCTGGGTCGAGAGATTGCCACCAGGGAGAGGCGAGCATGGAAGCGGAAGCACGAGAGATGTCCCGCCTTGCTGCGAGAGCAGCCGACATGTCCCGTCATGCGGAAGTAGCAGCACAGAGGACCCGTCGCGCCGCTGAAGCAGCACGGAGGTCCCGCCTCGCCGTCGATGCAGCAGACTGGTCCGGCCGCCCTTGAAGCAGCGAAGATGTCCCGCCCGCGCCACGAATGCATGAGATGTCCCGCCCGCGCTGCGCCAGAAAAAATTTCTCGCGGGCGGCGGCAGCTATTACGGCGCATGCATGCGATCGTCCATAGCCAGATGGATCAGATCTCCGGCTTGGCGAGGTTGCAGGACGACGTGAAAGCCTCGTTTGAACAGGCTATCGGCGTCATCCGGCAACTAAGGGAGGGCAATGAGAGGCTCCGGGCCGAGCGCAACCTGCTGAGGGAGAAGATCGTCCGAAGTGCAGACCAGCAGGAGGAGACCAGTGCCTTGTTTAAGAGGACCGGCGTCATCGTAAAGAAACTTAAGTACGAGAATGACATGCTCCGCAACTAGAGCCAAAGGCTGGTGGAGGAATCCATGGATGTTCTCAAGCAGCGTCTTGAGGACACGAAAGAGCTCATCGCCGCTCGCCGCGGAGACTAGTTCCCGCGGCCTGCAGCAACGCATCAAGAAAGTAGAGATCAGCGAGCCAGATCCTTGTCTTCCTTCTTATTTTGCCCTTGTGTATTTCGAGTGTAGCCGCATGTGGCTTTTTTAATTATCTTTCTAATTATGTAAGACTATTAATCGTCCTTATCTTTCTGTGGAAGATCAATGTTGCGAGGCTGGAATGAAGAAAACTCTTGCTGTGGCGACCACAGCGTTCTTTGTTCTTCTAGTTGCTTCTGGGCTTCCTTGATTTCTGGTTTCTTTTGATGTAATAATCGGTTTAGGATGTGGATTGTGTCGTCGGTTGTGAAATGTTGGGTTCTAGCGCGGATATTTGGCCTTCGTTGGCCTCTTGGGATGTTGCGATTTCAATCTGGTACTCCCTCCGTCTCATAATGTAAGATGTTTTTTGACACTAGTAATATTTGGCCTTTGTTGGCCTCTTGGGATGTTGCGATTTCAATCTGGTACTCCCTCCGTCTCATGATGTAAGACGTTTTTTGACACTATACTAGTGTCAAAAAGCGTCTTATATTATGGGACGGAGGAATGCTTTAGTCCTTCGTGTTAGCCTAGAGTTGTGCTGAACTTCTTGTGAATTGTGGTGGTTTTCAGTAATGAAAATCGGAAGGGGCAAGCCCTTCTTCGATCAAAAAAAATAAAAATCGTCCTTATATATTCATCAGTCTTGCTATAAGTCGCAGTAGATGCTATATAGGTCCGTCGGATCTTACATCAAGATCCGTGCTTTCATATTTTCTTTTTTCTCTCTTAAATCTCAATCGAGTGAGACATAGCCACGCCATTAAACAGAGGCTCGGGCGCCATTAATGGAGACCTTGGGAGAGAGGTGGACGGCAGATGGAGGTCAAAGGGCTCTCCTCCCGATAAGCACGCGCAGGGGTCTGATCGCACGCCTCTCGTACTCAAATAGCTACCCTGCACGGCGCCTCCTAGCTAATAAAAAATGGGGACGCGTGGCGGCACGTAAATGGTACTAGTAAGTAGAACGCCCACGGTTTCAATAGTACTTGTGTTTCCGATTGTAACATGACAGCACTTGTTCCAAAATGACTTTGTTGATTGTTAATGTGTGCGCCTTCGCAAATCGGACTGCAAATTTACCACAGCATGTTGGTGCCATGTCATGGCACCAAGCCAAGTTTCATTATTTTCATGCGTGTTTTGGATTTACAGGAATTAAAAAACTAAGTTTCTCAATGTTTCCAACCCAGCCACGAAGCTCAGAATTTTGAATTTCATTCCCATTTCTTGCATGGACACACATGTGATTTTTCAACCAACTTTGGTTCACTGGATCATGTGCTTGTATTTCAAATTTTAATTATGCACACAAAGGTGACATGTTCCCTCCGAGAACCATGAGCCTTCTTGAGAGAACCTCCGATTTGCAAGAAGCTTATACCAAAATTTGTTCCTATTCGGCCAATTTTTTTTACCACGGCATGGTACTACCATGACATGACACCATGCCAAGTTTCATGATTTTAAAACCAAGTTTCTCAATGTTCTCGACCGAGCCACGATGCCCAGGTGTTTGAATCTTATTCTCATTTTTTGCATGGGAGTAGAAATTCACCCGAGGACACAAATGTGATTTTTCAACCAACTTTGGTGCACGGGAGCACGTTCTTGTAGTTCAAATTTGAATTATGCACATTAAATGACCAAAAACTAAATTAATGTGTAAATAAGGCCAAACGAAGCCAAAATAATTCCAAAATTTAACAGGGCACTCATGTAGTTCTATGTTGCCTTTGTAAATAAACTCAAGGGGGACAATGTATATCGTTTCGCACTCAAAGATGACACGTTCCCTCTCAGAACCACGAGCCTTCTTGAGAGAAGCTTCGGTTTGCAAGAAGCTTGTACCAAAATCTATTCCTATTCGGCCAATTTTTTACCACAACATGGTAGTACCATGACATGACATCCATGCCAAGTTTCATGATTTTCAGACGTGTTTTGGATTTACAAGAATTTTAAAACCAAGTTTATCAATGTTCTCGGCCGAGCCACGATGCCCAGATGTTTTAATTTTATTCTCATTTGTTGCATGGGGCCTAGAAATTCACCCGAGGACACAAATGTGATTTTTCAACCAACTTTGGTGCACGAGAGCATGTGCTTGTAGTTCAAATTTGACTTATGCACATTAAATGACAAGAAACTCAATTAATGTATAAAAAACGACAAACGAACCCGGAATAATTCCAAAATTTAACATGGCACTAATGTAGTTCTATGTTGCCTTTGTTAAGAAACTCAAGGGGGGCAGCTTATATAGTTTCACACTCAAAGGTGGCACGTTCCCTCTTAGAACCACGAGCTTCCAAATCGGCCCAATTTTTTACCACAACATGTTAGTGCCATGACATGACACCATGCTAACTTTCATGATTTCCAACCGAGTTTTGGATTTACATGAATTTAAAATATAAGTTTCTCGATGTTCTCGGCAGAGTCATGACGCCCCGATGTTTGAATTTCATTCTCATTTCTTCCATGGGACCTAGAAATTCAACCAAGGACACACATGTGATTTTCAACCCACTTTGGTGCACGGAGCATGTGCATGCAATTCATATTTAGATTATGCACATTAATAGTCCAGAAACTCAATTAATATATAAAAAGGCCACATGAACCCGAAATAATTCCAAAATTTAACAGGTCACTCATATAGTTCTATGTTGCCTCTGTAAATAAAATCAGGGGGAGGCAGCGTATATCGTTTCGCACACAAAGGTGACATGTTCCCTCTCGGAACCACAAGGCTTGTTGAGAGAATCTCCGGTTTTGCAAGAGGCTTATACCAAAACTTGTCCCAATTCATCCGAAAATTATACGTATGAAAACATGGTTTAGATTATCCCAAACATCTCGCTACCTAGACCAATAATGTACTATGATTTGAATTCAACATAAAATGGATACAGATATTTGAATTGGAGAGCGTATGGTACATGTAGTTCATAGTGAAATATGATTACTGCTATATGCATGTCTTTTTGTTATCAAGATAATATTTAAATTATTGTATAACTTGACAACAATCATATTCAAATAAGGAAAATTGATTCAAATTTAGTCCATATGGTAGACGATAATATATATGTTCACATGGTGGAGTAAAATGTTCATATATGATGGAAGATCAAAATGTACGACTACATCAATTATAAACCGCAAGGTCACCTAATGATATATTCGAATTCAACATAACGTGGATTCAAAAATTGAAATTCGAGATCATGGCATCTGTAATCATATAAAAAGGGACATTACTCTTTCTTTGGTGGGAATTGATTTATTTTTTGTTGTTGTTGAGGGAAGTGCGAATCGATTTGGTACTATGCAGGGTAATCTTGTTCTCCTGATTTTTTTTTACATTTTTCTTGTATTTTTTCAATGGCATCTATAGCAATATAGTAAAATGGGACATGACTCTCTTGTGTCTTGTATGATTTTTTTACACGTTAAGTTTGTTCTGCCGAACAAGGAATCCGCACCTTGTTATCCCGAAATTTTCAAGCTCGAGTATCTTTTGTCTCACCTGCTTTGAAACTCCCTCTTCTTCAACCTGCGCCGCGCCTTGTTATCCCAAAATTTGGACGCGCGCGAGAACTCCCTCCTCATCCGAAATTGCTCCCGTAGCCCAGACACGCGAAATCCCCCTTCTACCCCTCAGCCGAAAATGAAGATCCACGTCGCGGTGTCAAAACCGGTGAAATGCTCGTAACTTACCCTACATTTCGGACAAGCGCGTCCCTGAGCTTGGCTACCCCACCCCCCTAGCCCCCCATTCGTACACCGAGGCCGCCAAAACCCGCGAAACCCCACGCTCCTCCGTCGGCCTCCCGACCATCGCCCAGCCAGAGACTCTTCCCCGACTACGTCGTCCACTGCAACAGCTCGCCTCCCTTATCCACCGCACCGGATGAGGATCCGTTGTCGATCTCGTCGTCCCGCCGGATCAGCCGCCCAATCCTCCACCTCCAAGGAGCTGCCCCGACGTTCGCCTCGTCTATCGCGCCACCTCAATCCCCACAGCGTCGTCTTGACCTGCCCCACCGGAGCCGCAACACCCTCACCAATTCCTCTGATGAAGCCGAGGCCAACTCGGCGCCACCAAGGAGGTTCTGCACTCGCCACTGCATTTTATCTTTTATTCGATCTCACGGGGCTGCCGGTGCTCGATACCGAGCATACATGGCGTCTCCATCGATGGCGCCGTCGCCGACCACATCATCCACGGCGTCTCTCCCCCATGTCGTTGCTTCCTCGGCGGCGACTTCCACAATGGCACTAGCTGTAGCTGCTCCGGCTCTCGCTCGCGCTGCAGCTCTGTTCTTGCTGTCGGTCGCACTGCTGCACTGCTCCTGCTTTTCATTCGTGCTGCTGCTCTGCTCTTGCTCTCGCTTGTGTTGTTGCTGCTGTTGCACGACCTCTGGCAGCTACAGGAGTTGCTGCTTTAGCACTCGCTCGCGGTGCTACTGCACGACTTTCTCTCTGCTAGTGTGTTCCCTGCTCGAGCGTCTGCTGATTTAGATCACTGCTTCTCTGCTACTAGTGCTCGAACGCCCTAAACATCTATTGCAATGCTCTGTTACTAGTTCAATCAGTTTCGATAGTAAAATTCAGTTTCGACTGTGAAGTTCATTTTCTTCAGTTAAGTTCAGAGTGAACAGTACTTACAGCATCTGTCGGAGCGGCCGTGGCGCGGCTGATGCGTTTTACATCTAGCACTTTTTGGTGATGTATTTACATCATCTATTGCAGATGATATTAGGGTCCCACTTCATATTAAAGTTGTCTGTCTTGTCATGATTCAGCCTCGTCGCCGTACACCTTAGCGGAGCTACTCCAACGACGGAACCATCAATCACAGCGGAGCAGTACCCTCAGCGCCGTTTCCAGAGGCCTTGGATCTTCTTCCCCGCTTCCGACAGTCACACCAGCATCGTCACCATCCTCCACGTCCAACCCAATGATGCTGAGGTCCACAAGGCTATGCCAAAGAGGTTGTACACTCGTCGCATCACTTTGTTTCGCCATTCCTCTGTTCTTCCAATTCATGTGAGCCAAACACCCTGGTTGACTGAAATCCTATGTTTCCAAATACTCTGTTTTGCACGTGCATTCCTATCCTATTCCTGTGTTTTTCCTGTCACTGCGTTTATAGAATCCTCCAATTCTAAGGAGCCCTTACAGATTTACTTCATTTTCAGATTGGCGTCAAAAAAAACTCTGTGTGTTATTTCCTGCTCCTGTCATGCCGTCATCCACCCCACGTGAGGTGCACCATTGATAGAAGCGTTCACTGCAGTAGAGATCCCCCTGCAGACTTTCTTTCGCCGCCTCAGATCATCTTCCCCGTTGCCGGCAGCCACGCCAACTGCATTACCATCATCGACTGAGCAGATGAACCTGCGGACTAGAAAGTTCCAGAAGAGAGGTCGCAGTCTTTCGTGTTTGCTTACGTTATACATCGATTATTATTACGTGCTACTTTATTGTTCAATCTTGAGTTTTGAATTGCCCATGGGTCTCATATCGAGCCAGCAACGAATAGTATCATCTACTACCTGGTTCATCTAGGGTCTTCTATGTGGTTCATGTTGGGTGGGCAACAAATAATAGATGATCCATTGTCTATCTTTTTAAACTGAAGCTATAATCTACCTGCTATCATTAGTTTTGGATCCATCCACTCGTTTGCTACCATCAGTCTTGATTTTTGCACGCACCCCTTAGGCCTTACAAAATCTAACTATTTTTTATTATTATGCATGTCAGATATTGTAAACAATCGTACTGAACATGTAGAGAAAAAGAGAAGACCATTGTGTGCGAATATAATGTCATGCAGACGATGCTCCATGGTGGGCAAAGTGCCCCCCCCCCTCTCCTGCATTTCCAGATTGTATTCCAGAGGAAGATAACTGTTCAGATGGAGATTCGGAAGGAGCCGACCATGCCTGTTTACCACCGGAGGGGTTTGCTCTAACTCCGCATCTTGATGTTGGTCATATCATGCATATGGCGCCTTGCATTGCTTACATTATACATCTTATATGTCATCAGCTTAGTTTAGATTTGCTTTGTGTGAATGCCACCTGTTTGGTTTCTATATCATACTCCCACCTTTCCTAAATATTTGTCTTTTTAGAGATTTCAACAAGTGACATACGAAACAAAATGAGTGAATCTACACTCTAAAATATGTCTATATACATCCGTATGTGGTAGTCCATTTGAAATCTCTAAAAAGACAAATATTTAGGAATGGAGGGACTATATGGGAATTATGCAATGCCATCTTCTTTAGCCAGGCATCATATACGTGAATCATGCAATGCCATCCTGTTTAGCCAGTCATCGTATATGTGAATTGTATCGTGCCATATTTTTTCCATAATGTATTCCATTTGTTAACAATGTTTATACATTCATCTACTCTTCCTGTGCATCAGCCATTTGAGTCGGTCATGGGAAAATCTGGAGTGAAAACAAGGTCTTCTGAGCAGTTAGTGCTACCTGTCGATGCAGATTTCTTGCCGATTCTGAGATAGCTCCTCGTGAGGAGGATTCAGAGAGAGATGACCAGTCATATTCCCCCCCGAGGTGCATGCTCTAACTTGGCTGGGTTATATTGCTCATATCATGCATATGGTGTCTTGCATTGTCATGCCATCTGCTTAGATTAGACATGCTTTGTGTGAATGCCTCATGTTTGCTTTCTATATCAGATATGTGAATTATGCAATGCCATGTTTTTCAGCCAGTTATCATATATGTGAATTATAAACCGCCATGGAGCCAGGCATCATATATGTGAATTATCTCATGCCATCTTTTTTTTTCATTACGTATTCCATCTGTCGACAATCTGTGTATATTGAACTACTCTTCATGTGTATCAGCCATTTGAGCCGGTTATGGAAAAATCTGGAGTGAAAACAAGGTCTTGAGCAGGACAATGGTACTGTTGAAGCATATATCTCTATGGTTCTGAGGGAGCTCCTCAGAGGAGGATTCAGAGACAGATGACCAGTCCTGTATCCCACCTGAGGTGTATGCTCTAAGTTGCAATGTTTATATTTCTCATATGATGCATATGATGTCTTGCATTGCTTAGTTTAGACATCATATGCACAATATTGAATTCTATATGCTTAGTTTAGAGATCATACATGCGAGTGCCAGCTGCTTAGTATATGAATCAATTATGTCAATTATATCATGCCATCATGTATACTTAGACAACATGTATGTGAATTATTTCATCCCAACCTATTTTAGAAAGACATCATATAGTTTTGTCATGTCATCCTGTTTAGGTACTCATCATATGTTGAATTATGCCATGATATCCTGTTAAGTTATCCATCATATATATGAAACTGTGTCATGCTATCCTGTTTAGTTAGGCATCACATATGTGAAATTGTGTCATCTTTGTCTGTTTGGTTAGACAACATATATGTGAATTACCACATCTGTCTATCATACAATGTCTCATGCGTTCAATTTATTTTCTTGTTTATCAGCCATTTGAATTGGAGGGTCTTTGGCGGTATCTAAGGGAGCAAAACCCGTTCTTCACAAAAGACAAGTGCTACACGTCGATGCAGATAGAACCATGGTTGTACTGGCCCACAAACAAGCCCCACCACACATAATCGACACTCTTCCAGATTGCACACTTACACCGTTGGGCAGAGAACCAGCTACAACCCATCTAACCGCAACCCCAGCGGATAGTAACCCACTTATAGTTGACAAAGCACCATGTCCACCACAGTACCCCACACGAGCAGTTTGTAAAGCTACTGCGATTGCCCAAAGCATGAAGACCACCACAGCTAACCCAAACTCCACGTTTAAAGTAGAAGAGCAACTGTTCTCAGGTCAGATTCCGTAGCTATGGTCCATACTCCTTTGTTGTTGCATCACTGTATTTACTCATACCAACTACTTTCGAATTTGAAGGATCCAGTTGAAACTCCAATGGTGCAACAGGTATGTTTTAAACCTATTTCTTTAACTGGATTGTTGTTCTAACTTCTTGCTCTATGTTGATTTCAGTTTAAGTTGTATAAACAGTTATGTTCTCATGTGATGCACATTACAAGTGCTGCCAATGTTGTGTAGTTTCTCACACTTATATTACA
The DNA here is from genome assembly GCA_021605145.1 of Aegilops bicornis. Classification (NCBI taxonomy): domain Eukaryota; kingdom Viridiplantae; phylum Streptophyta; class Magnoliopsida; order Poales; family Poaceae; genus Aegilops; species Aegilops bicornis. The sequence goes on from CM038672.1 coordinate 596,585,315, forward strand.
TCTATCTTGATGTGTCTTAAAAATATATGAGTTGAACTGTGTCTTTATCTTGATTAGGGAACATAAACTAGAATGATATGGACAATACAGGACCATAGTACATAGATATATGTTTGTTTCATGTTGTTATCCTGTCCACCTTACTCTTGAACACATTTTACCAAAACGAGTTTGGTATACTACAAGCTAAACCCGTGATGTGTCTGCTTGTTTCTCTTGTAGTATGCAAACAGAATATTGGAGAAGAGCACCCCACTATGCCATGGTAGAGAAAGTAATGCAGATAAGGTTCAAGATAGTGAGACAACCCTGTTGGTCTCCAAGAAAGGTGATAAAAACTATCTTGTAGACAGTGAGAAAACCCCACAGTCCTGCGTTGATGTAGTGTTCGAGTTACTGGCCAGTACCGCTGGCACAAGCTCTTCAAACTTGTTGCCTGAATCACTTCGGCTTATTCAGTCTCAGCTACAAGCTGAAAGGCATCAGTCAGCTGTGCTGCGGCAAGAAGCTAAAGGACTGAGGAAGTCCCTGCAGAATTCAGACGCTTTCTTTCTTTTGCAACAGAAGTTTGGAGGATTTAAGCGCCAAACAAGAGAAAGTTAATAAGCTTGCTAAGCATCTTGCCGACATTATGGGTACCCAGGTATTGTTTCTTGAACTCTTCAAGTGGTTTGATTCTGGACTTGTTTTGTCAAGGCGTTTATATCTTCTTGTGTTCCCCATATTTGCACTGGTGGTGAACTTTGATGCCCAGTGGATGTAATATGTGTAATAGCCGTGATAGCCTAGCATAAGTCGCTTGCTTATTTATTTCCTTGTTGTCTTGTTTATTTGTTTTCTTGTAGTCAGTGCAGTTCTTTTTCCGCGGTTTGCTAGTGCTGCAATAACCTATTTTTTAGAACTAGGCCACAATAACCATGGGCTAATATTTCTTGTAGTGACCTTTGGGCCTCCTACGGGCCGTAGAAACAGTGGGCCTTCTACGGGCCGTAGAAACAGTAGGCCTTCTATGGGCCGTAGAAACATTGGGACTTCTACGGGCCATAGAAACAATGGGCCTTCTACGGGCCGTATCATCAATGGGCCTTATACGGGTCGTATGATCGATTGACCAAACATGGGCCAATAACAGGCCGCATTATGGTCGTAAACAGGCTAGAGTTGGAATCGTCCGTTCATGGGCCGCACATAACGGGCCATCATTAATAGGCTGTATTTGATGACGCTATGAAAACGGCCCAATGTATTAACGGACCACAAACGGGCCAACTGTAACCACGGGCTGAATTTGGCCCTGGCGTAAAATGGCGATAACGGGCCGTAAGTAAACGAATACTCGAAATGAGCCCAAGAATAAATGGGCTCGAGATGGCCGAAAGATAACATGGGCTGAAAGCGCCCAACTGAATAACGGGCCCTTAATGGGTATAAAGTGATACATCGTTCATTACGGGCGGTTTCACCACGGCCGTTAATGGGTCTAAAGTGATACCTTTGTTCATTGCGGGCTGATTTCACCACAGTTAATAGGCCAAGAGTTACATAGGGCCTCATATGGGCCGAAGACGTCATGGGCCATACATGGGCCGAAGTGAAAACAATTTGGAATCATATTGGATGGCCCGGATGACGCCATCGGGCCTAATTCGGATAGGGCGTAATGGGCCTTGGGTTAGCGGGCTGTAAATGGGCTATATGCGAGCAGCCGTTAACGAAGCTTTCCATGGGCCGGCCTGTCACCTTTTGACCAAGTCAAACGGGCCGGCCTTTTCACAGGAATGGGCCTCTGTTGGGCCGTGCCACGTGTCGACGTATCATAGGCTCCTTCTGTCCAATGAGTGGATGGCCTCTGTCCCAACAATGAGCCGACACGTGTTTCCTCCAGCCAATGATGATTTTACACGTGGAAAATCCCCATTGGTCGGGGCTGTTAACGGGTTATCGGATCCAAAACCCGACCCGATAGCTTAACGGTGTTCCGTTATGGTGGATGCCACGTGTCGGTCACCCTTGACGAAAGCACTTCTGTGACGCGCGATTTATCGTCATGGAAGTGGACACTTCCGTGATGATAATTTTGGTAATGTCATGGAACACTTCTACGACAAATGTGTATGACTATCTTGATTCTGTCATAAATTTGTCATGGATGTACATGCATGACAAAAAACGCGACGTAATGTGACAAACACATATCATCACGGAAGTGTATTTTTGTTGTAGTGAGTACTCGTTCTTCCAGTCGCGGCGTTGAAGTTTGTCGTTGCACCACAGCCTGTTTTGCAGCATGAGCCAAGCAAACATCTTGATCTTCCCGGGTGCCCAAGCACTCCATATGATCTTGCCGAAAACCGAGGACGTCAAGCCTTGGAATTGCACCCGATAAGCTGATCTTGCCGAGTATTCGCCCGTCCGCTCAAGGATCCATCTAATGCAGTTGGGGGTGCCCGCATGCAGTTCGCCGTCTACGCCATGGAGCCGTCTATGCAAGACCAGGACGTCGTGGATCAGATGTTCAGTACGTTCATGGGCTAGGTCCTTGATCCAAGTGTCGTCCGCCAGGGCCTCCTTCACTGTCCCGTTCTTTCTCCGGGCATGCAGAACCAGCCGCGGGAATTGTTGGGCGAGCGTGCCTGGCCCCATGCAATGAGAGTGCCAGAAGGACGCCGTGGCACAATCGCCGATGCTGACCAAGGTGCCGCCGTGAAGAGGGAGAGGTCGTCGTCGTTGCAAGGCAGGACCGAGCCCACCCATGGGCGCTCAGGGTGGCGCCATGCAAGCCAGGGCCAGCGCAGGCGAAGGGCACGTCCAAGCCGAGAGAGGTCAGGGACTCCCAGGCCTCCGTTTTCTGTTGCCGCTGCCCAGCTAACTTTGCAACTTGCGCTGGAGATTTCCTCGTCTTGCTTCCAAAGGAAGCGGCGGCAACATTTGTCAATTTCTTGAGGATCTTTTTTGGCACCTTCAGCGCGGTGAGCGCAAAGGTCGGCATGGCGCTGAGAACGCAGTGGACCAGCATGCGCCGCCCTGTGATGTGGATTAGGTTTCTCTTCCAGCCCGCCAGCCAGGCCTTGATCCTATCGATGATGAACTGCAGATGCACTAGCCGAAGCCGGCCGGTGATGAGTGGCAGGCCCAGGTATTTGATCGGAAAAGGGGCGATTGAGCCGCCGAAATTGTGCACCACATGTGCGAGGTCTAGGTCGTTGCAGCTGACCGGCGATGCCGTGGATTTTTCTGTGTTGATGCTTAACCCTGTAGCGCGCCCGAATTGGTGTAGGATGCCCAGGAGAGCGTCGCCCCCAGACGGATTGGGTTGATGAAGACAACTGCGTCGTCGGTGTAGAGACTCACCCTGAGCTTCAACTCCCGGCCAGGTATCTGTTGTAGGAGTTGTAGCTTGACCGCCTTTGCCAACAGGTGGTGCAGAGGGTCTATGGCGAGGATGAAGAGAAACAGTGAGAGCGGGTCTCCCTGGCGAAGACCACGGTGGTGAGCAAAGTGGCGGCCCGGCACCCCGTTCAAAGAAACCGCCGAGGACACCAAGGAGAGTAGCAGGGCCACCCAATCTCGCCAGCACGCGCTAAACCCTAGCTGCTGTAGCAACTCTAGCAAGTAGTCCCACGAGACCATGTCGAACGCCTTCTCGATGTCGAGCTTCATGAGCAGTGCCGGCGTTTTGCAACGATGGAGGTGGCGAATGGTGTTTTGCACAGAGAGGTAACTATCATGGATGCATTTGGTTTTGAGGAATGCCATTTGCGCCGGAGAAATGATAGTGTGGATCACCTTCACCAGCCTCATGGAGAGGACCTTGGAGATTAGCTTCGCCATCGAATGGATCAGACTAATCGGACGATAGTCCATGATCGCAGCCGCTCCGTCCTTCTTGGGTAGGAGAACGATCATTGCTCGGTTGATGGCGGCCATGTCCCCTCCGGCTAGGTGATAGAACTGGTGGAAAACTGCCATGACGTCTAGCTTAATGATCGACCAGCATGCTCGGAAGAATGTTCCGTTGAAGCCATCCGGCCCAGGCGCTTTTTCCTGCGGAGAAGCACAAATCACCTACCAAACCTCCTCCTCCGAAAATGGGTTATCTAAACCTACAACCGGAAGCGATGGAAGATTGAGCGAGTTCCAGGCAGTGGTGGTGTCTCTGGCTGGTGCCGCCCCAAGTGAGGTGCTGAAGTGGTCGTAGATGGCGCTGGCCTTGTCGATGTGTGACGTGATGATGGAGTCTGGCGTGTGGATGGTGTCGGTGTCAAAACCGGCGGATCTCGGGTAGGGGGTCCCGAACTGTGCGTCTAGGCGGATGGTAACAGGAGACAAGGGACACGATGTTTTTACCCAGGTTCGGGCCCTCTCGATGGAGGTAAAACCCTACTCCTGCTTGATTAATATTGATGACATGGGTAGTACAAGAGTAGATCTACCACGAGATCAGAGAGGCTAAACCCTAGAAGCTAGCCTATGGTATGATTGTTGTTCGTCCTACGGAGTAAAACCCTTCGGTTTATATAGACACTGTAGAGGGTTAGGGTTACACAGAGTCAGTTACAATGGGAGGAGATCTACATATACGTATCGCCAAGCTTGCCTTCCACGCCAAGGAAAGTCCCATCCGGACATGGGATGAAGTCTTCAATCTTGTATCTTCATAGTCCAGGAGTCCGGCCAAAGGTCATAGTTCGGCTATCCGGACACCCCCTAATCCAGGACTCCCTCAGTAGCCCCTGAACCAGGCTTCAATGATGACAAGTCCGGCGCGCAGATTGTCTTTGGCATTGCAAGGCAGGTTCCTCCTCCGAATACTTCATAGAAGATTTTGAACACAAGGATAGTGTCCGGCTCCGCAAAATAATTTCCACATACCATCGTAGAGAGAATAATATTTGCACAAATCCAATCTGGCACGTATTCCATGATGTGACATCACACCACGGCCAAGCCTTTATTCGAATCGTTTTTACTGTCCCACCTCAGCGCGTTTAGCGAGGCGGTTTCCTTGGCACGTCTTGTCAAAGCAGAGATCGTGTCCCCTTATTCCGAGATTCTCATTAATACGGGCGTGGGTAACCCAATCGTGCCCGTTGGCACGTCTCCTCTATCGAAGGCGAGTCCCAAACGGTCACGGGGAAGGCTCTTGGTATTCAACCTCTTTATAAAGAGACCAAGGCTCTACTCCTTTCTTTCAATTTCAATCAAATCCGCCCCTTGCCTCGAGTTCCAACACCCAAAGCTCCAGATTCAGGCGCTTCGGACCTTCAATGATGTCCGGCTCCGACCTTCAAGACCGGTGGATGCCTTCCTCCATTACGGAAGAAGACGTGCTAAAGCTAAGAGATGCCAGGTATTTAACCGACGAAATTTCGCATAGGCTGCCTGCTCAAGGGCAGGTTATTCCTACTCCCAAGCCTGGTGAGAGCGTGGTGTTCGCGTCTCACTTCCTTCGGGGGCTAGGCTTCTCGACGGATCCCTTCGTGAGGGGGCTCATGTTTTATTATGGGTTGGAATTTCACGACTTGGATCCGGAGTCCATCCTCCACATCTCATCGTTCATTCTCGTGTGTGAAGCCTTCCTCCGCATTACCACTCACTTCGGATTGTGGCTTAAGACCTTCAAAGTGGAGCCGAAGATGATCAAGGGGCAGCAAGCGGAGTGCGGAGGGGCTGTTATAAGCAAGAATGCTGACGCTCCATGGACCGAGGGCTCTTTTCAAGAGGAGTTCAGCTTATGGCAACGAGAGTGGTTATATATCACAGCTCCCAGGGGCACCAAGTGGGTGGTGCCACCTGCCTTTCGCTCGGGTCCTCCCCCATGACTGACGTCATGGGTCAATAAAAAGGCTCGGAGGGGGCCGTCCAAGGACGTGCCCTTGTTGCAGGGCCGCATTCAAGATCTCCTCGAAAGAGACATCAACCTGGCTGTAGTGACGCAGGTCATGTTGATTCACCGCACTTTGCCCTACAAACGCCGCCCCCTCCGCTTGTGGGAGTTTAATCCGGAGGGACCACGAGCTCTCCAACACTTTACGGGCGCGACGCCCATGGAGATGTACAAATTGTTCTTCGGATCACAAGCAATGTGTCCGGACTCGACCGAGGACGCAGGTCTAAGCTGCAATCGCCTGGATACTCAAGTAAGTAGCCCTGTGCATCGGACACGCTATCCGTATATTTATCATAAAATTTCCCTTAAAAGAGTTGTCCCTTAAACAGGAGTGGATAGCGAAAGCAAAGCTAATCAGGTGTCCGGCCCCCTCCCTGAGACCACGCTGGATCCCGTGTTAACCAAGATGCTGGAGGTTGCGCCTTTGGAAGAAGGCGAAGGGGGGAACAAGGAAGCTACCGCCTCCCCAAAGGAGGCTATCAGGAAAGGAGGAATCGAGAATCCCTCCATCCAGGGGAAGAAGAGGACCGCCTCTGAAGACCCGGAGGCCATGGTCTCAAAGCGGGGGAAGAAATCTTCGTCAGAGGGTCCTGCGCTGGGATGTGCCTCGGCCGCACTATGCTCTCAAGGGGATCAGCCCTCCAGCGAGCCGTAAGTAGAGAGGGGAGTTTTAAAATAAGAGACATCCCTATTCTATTCCTGAGAAAGATAACTGAATTTTTACCTCGTAGTTCGGATCTCAGCCCTTCTCAGCAGAGCTCATCTTCAGGGGATCTTCGTCCGGAGATGATGGAGAGCGGAACGCCTCCCCCTGCCATACCGCCTTGCGAGGCGAGCGACCCTGAGGTGTCTTCACGGAGGGTTTCTCCGAATCCGGCAGGGCCAGAAAGCAGCCATATGGCTCCCCAAAGCCCTCCATGTCCGGCCTTCGAAAAAGGCCATCGGACGAGTTCGGCACTGTCCGGTGCACGGTCGGAGGAGCTGAAGGATCTGCTCGGGCGAGCGTCTATCTCAGAAGAACACCATGCATTGATGGGCACGGTGATTGAAAGGATTTCATCCGCGGAGAGCGGGTTGCACGAGGCCGTCAGGAGTTTCTTGACAGGTTTTGAGGTACGCGAAATGATGCACCTTTTGACAGTTCCGCATATAAAAGATGCGCCTGTATAGATAGTAGCCCTGAGACTCGGTGCGTTGTCAAAAATGACAGCGCCCGTGATCATAATCCCGTATAATATGTCGCTCTTCCTATGTAGGTGGCGAAGTGTCCGTTGGCTAGCGGTGATGAATTTGCGAAGCTAAAGCGGCAACTTGACGTGGCGGATGCCGACATCGCGCTTGTCAACAAGCGGCTTGACGAGTCACAAGGTATGCAATTTCTCCGCGGACACCTGGTAAGGGGGCTTGATGCCCGTGCCTTACAACATGTATGCTTGATGCAGATGGTGCCGCTGCCATGGAGAACCTTTGGGCGGAACTTGTCCGAGCCAAGGAGCAGGCCAGAAAAAGTGATGCGGCTGCCTTAAAGGCGACCGAAGAGCTGAAAGCCGAACAGGCTGCTCACTGCCGAAGCAGGAAGGAAATGGCCGAGATGCCTGTGAAGTTGAAGGATGCTGCCGACCACTGCAAGCTTCTTGAAAAAGAAGATTGGGCGGAACAGAAGGACCTGAAGAAGGCCACTACTGAGGCCAAGGATGCTCGCTCTGCAATGAGAGCCGTGAAGCAGGAGCTACGTCAGGCCGGAGATATCGCGGCTGGAAAGCCTTTTATGCTGCGGATGAAGTTCAGGGATCCTAAATATGCTCAGTTGGACTGGTTGTGGAGTGCGGCGGATACTTATCTGGACTTGGCGGCAAGTGCCGCGGACGCGGCCGAACACTTCTGAGATCAACAGGATCACGAAGTGGAAAAGCTTTTTTGGTCGTAGTTCCACAATCCAGAGCGCCCACTTCCATTAACCGAGCGTTTGGCCGAATGGGCGAAGCTGAATAGGTTATCCGGACTCGCCATGAAGGATGTCGTGAGTCATCTGTGGCCGGAAAGGCCCGAGCTGAAGAGTAATTTTAGTTTGGTGCAGCAGTTCCTTGGTGCGGTGCCGCATATCAATGCAATGAAGAGGTCAGCATGCATAGAGGGTGCGCGGATGGCTCTTGCCCGTGTCAAGACATACTGGGCGGAGATGAAGGCCACTGACGTTGCATCCCAAGATTCGGACGGGAGCCGAGTACCTGCCGAGCACTACTTTCAGGAAGTTCTGCAGGGCGCTCGTTTAGTAGAGACGCAGTGCTCAAAGGATATCATGTTCGAATAACATGTATTATTGTATGTTTCGATGGAATATAAAAGCTTTTTATACTTGTGCTTGCAAGAATTAAAATACCTCATGTGCGGCCATTAATGTATATGTGTATATAACCTGAAAGATGGCAGTCTTCGGCTTCAGCCCCCACGCATTTAATGCGGGGGTGTTCGCAGATGGCGCATTTTCACACTTGATCCAACGTCTTGGTCCTATAAAGGAGGTGATAGCGCAGCGAACTAGGCAACCGGACTATAATGCTTTATCACTTTCACTTAGCCATAGGAGTTTGGACAATTGGGGCTACTATATAGCCCCTAGGGCACCACGCTTCGCCCAAATTGGGCGCGTGTGTACTGACCGAAACTTGGCCCTTCGTTAATGTGGAGGAATCCTAAAGATTCCGGTGGGTCATCGAGTGGTTGACCAGTCTCACGCTATATCATGACGATCAGTTTTCGGCTTTCTCTCTTTGAGGTGCTCTTTGGCGAACCAGGGCACAATCGCGATAGTTCTCCTGGTGCCGCCTTAGCCGATAGAGCGGAACGTAAGGCAGCAAAACAAAGGAGCCGGAAAACCCAACATTTGACCAAAGACATGATTCGAGCTGATGCATATAAGGCCAAACTCGCGACGCCGAACACTCCCTAAGGTATTCGGTCTTTATGAAAACGGGCTGAACAACGCCCTTAGTAATAAGCCCATGGTGTCCAGGTACGCGCAAGATCCTGACGTGGCCAATGCCAAGACGCCAGCCTCCACCTCGGTTATATCAAGAAACTGGGGGATGTGTATCAACAAGAGACAGTAAAAAAGGTTTACGCAGGGTCTTAATCTGAAAAGAATCCTTGGAGCGGGTCCCTCTTGCACGTCACACTGTGTCTCCGTTGTGCCGTATCCTGGACGGGTGTAGCATGGTGTTCATCTGTAAAAGAGAGGAACTTAGTTGAAAAGGATCGTGCGAAAATGTACGTTATATTAAATAAACAAAGTATAATTTAAAAAATGAATAAAATTGAGCTTTATTGTCTCTTGTTGTACATGCGCGGAGCCCCTTGAACGGGAGTATGCGGCTAGTAAGCCCTTGTATGTTTACGCTGGACTCGTCTAGCCATGTCCGGGGTCTGAACGACCTATTTCGGTGCTATGATTAGTGAAGCCGGCTTAGTGTGTGGCTGTCAAGGTAGCTGCACAATCTTCCACGCTCGAGGAACAATTGATATTTCCCTTTAATGAGATGATGCCTCGCGGACCGGGCATTTTAAGTATAAGAGATGCATAATGCGGTATTGCGTTAAAGCGGGCGAAAGCTTCGCGCCCCAGTAGTGCTTGATAGCTACTTGTAAATGGGGCGATGTGGAAGGTTAGCTTTTCGCGGCGGAAGTTGTCGGGTGAGCCGAACATAACTTCTAGCAGGAGAGAGCCCGTACAATGGGCATCTGGGCTGGCGTTACCCTTGAAAGGAAGTGTTGCTATGGCGAATTGTTGTTGGGTCTATCCGCATTTTGCGGATTGTGTCCTGATATAGCAGGTTTAAATCACTGCCGCCGTCCATTAGGACTTGTGTAAAGTGGAGTCCGTGAATTATCGGATCTAATACCAAGGCAGTCCAGCCTGCATTCCGGATACTTTTAGAGTAATCCTGATGGTCGAAGGTGATTGGTTTTAACAACCAGTGGCGGGACTCCTCTGGGATAGGCCGTATGGCGCGTATCTCTATGGGCACCACTCTTTTCTTCCCTTTTGTCACGTGAAGTGAATTTATTGTTTTGACTTCTTGTGGGAAATTCTTTTGTTTTCCGGTGCTCTGCTTGTGGAGTTCGTCATCGTCCTCGCTTGGTGTGTCGAGCCCCTTGTGTTCGGCGTTGAGTTTGCCGGATTGCTTGAAGACCCAACAATCTCTGTGGGTATGGTTTGCAGGCTTCCCGAGTATCTTGTGGATTTGACATATCTTGTCCAAGATGTTGTTTAGGTTAGATAGATCGTCCCTGTTATCCTTGAGGGGTAGCTTTTTCTGATTCTGCCGAGAGCTTTTGAATCCGGCGTTGACTGCCGTGCTCTTCGGGTTGTTTCCCTTGGTCCGGCGTTGGTCCTTGCTGCGTCGCAATTTCCTGTTTCCATCCCTAACTTCGGATGTACTTGGGTCGCTGGTACTGCATCTTGCCAACCAGCTATCCTCTCCTGCACAAAAGCGAGTCATGAGGCTTGTTAATGCGGAGATTGTTCTTGGCTTTTCTTGGCCGAGGTGTATGGCGAGCCATTCGTCTCGGACGTTGTGTTTGAAAGCTGCTAAGGCTTCGGCGTCCGGACAGTCGACTATTTGGTTCTTTTCAGTAAGGAATCTGTTCCAGAATTTCCGGGCTGACTCTCCGGGTTGTTGAGTTATGTGACTTAAATAAATGCGCATCCGGAGGTCGGACATAGGTCCCTTGAAAATTTGGGAAAAAGCATCCTCGAGCTCTTCCCAACTTCCGTGTGTTTTCGGAAGGCTTTTAAGCCAATGCCGGGCTGGCCCTTTGAGCTTGAGGGGTAAGTATTTTATGGCGTGGAGGTTATCTCCTCTAGCCATGTGTATGTGGAGGATGTAATCCTCAATCCAGACTCCAGGGTCTGTTGTTTCGTCGTATGCCTCTATGTTTACGGGCTTGAATCCGCTGAAATTCATGATCCAGCACCTCATCGGTGAAACATAGGGGGTGTGCGGCACCCCTATATCTGGGAGTACCGTGATGTTCGGATATTTGATGTGTTGCATTGATTACTAGAGCTTGCTTTCTTGGCCCATAGATAGATCTGGCTGGGCCATCTTTTTTATGTAAATCCTTGTGCGGATCGCGTGCCGGCTTGTGTGCGGCGTCCTTTGCCGCACTGTGTTGGCCATGGGGTCGTTTACCCGACCGGGTGGCTTCCTTATTTTTTGATTGCGGAGGCTCTAAGGCCTCATCATCAAATTCCGGTAGTAATTTTTGCTTCGGATAGCTCTTTGTGTGGCGACTGTCACCGTATTTGTCTGTGGTGTTGACTACTTTGCTCCATCTAATTCTGAGTGCATCTTCCGCTGTTTTGAGCTTTCGCTTCTGCTTTTTTAGGCTACGCGCAGTGGCGACGAGCCTTTTGTGGAGGTTCTTCTGCTCCAGCAACTTGTCCAGCGTGAGGTCGTCCAGGCTGTTGTCTTCGCGGGGGACGGGTTGTTTATCCAAGTGCCTTGTTCGGACGGTTGCTCGATGGCATGTTCGTTGTCCGCCGGTTCACCCTGCTCTATGGCTGGGTCTGTATGGCTTCTTTCTCTATCGAGGTGGGATTTGGAGCGGCGCTTATGCCGTCGCTTTGATTGCTTTTCGAGGGAATGATCCCTCGTTGCGTCCCTTTGTTCCTCGTCGTCGTTTCCTTTAGGTGTATCCACCATGTATACATCGTGATATGGGGTGGTTGTCCAGTGGCCTATAGGCGCTAGTTCCTGTTCGTCTCCTACATCATCGTCCATACCGTCGATGTCTTCGGAGTTGAAGTCGAGCATGTCGGTTAAATCATCGACAGTGGCTACAAAGTGGGTGGTGGGTGGGCTTTGAATTTCTTCGTCATCCGCATCCCGATCTTGCCGACCATAATCCGGCCAGGGCTCTCCTGATAAAGAGAGAGACTTTAGTGAATTTAGATCGTCGCCGAAAGGCGAGTGCTGAAAGATGTCTACGGCGGTGAACTCCATGATCGGCGCCCAATCGGATTCGATTGGCAGGGGCGCGGAAGGTTCGGAGTCCGGAGAGGAGTCCGGCACCTCGGAGTCACGAGCTTCACAAAGGACATGTATTGTTGGGGATATTACTACTGGGCGTGAACCGGCCTATCAGGGCCGGGTTAACTTCATCAGTAGTCCAACAGTGTAAAAGCCCAAGAGGCGTAAAGTAAGGGCCCAAGGCCTGTAGTCGGTTTAGAACCTGTAGCCGTAAACCGGCATGGTATATAAACTTGTATTGTAAGTTAGGAATAGAGAGAGACCAACCCGGATACGAGTATGAACCGGAGATTGGGACTCTCTAAACCAACGGGCGTCACCCGTGTATATAAGGGGACGACCCGGGACGGTTCAAGGACAGAGAACACCACTCGAGGTCTAGGCGAAGCTTATTTGCTCCCTAGTCATCGAGACCACATCAATCCCATCACAACTAGACGTAGGCCTTTACCTTCATCGAAGGGGCCGAACTAGTATAACTCTTGTGTCTTTGCGTCCGCTTTAACCCCTTCAAGTTAACCCGTAGCGATGGCTCCACGACTAAGTCCTTTCATGAGGACATCTGCCGTGACAAAACCACAACAGTTGGCGCCCACCATGGGGCTCGAACCCAAGACCACAAGGTTAAGAGCCTTGTTCCAAGGACTCGAAGGCTACGTTGTGGGCCGGATGACCAAGAGTTGTCGCGGCAAGCTCTACATCGATGATGCAGGCTGGGGCCCCGAGGCCGGCTCGATTGAGTACGGGTACCGGGTCCCCTTTGGTGGCATACACGTTTTCATTGGCAAGATTGGTGAGCGAGGCTGAGCCGGACATCTGCACCGACCTCGTCGAGACGGCTCAGCGTACGAGATATGCCCAGGTTAAACCGGCCGTGAAGCGTGCCTTTGTGGGAGTCATCCACGGAGGAAGTTATGAGGACGGATCAGAGTCTGGTGGCGAGACCGTCGTCTACTCCGACGACGAGTCATCAACTGGAGAAACTGAATCTCTATATCAGTTACAAGATGGCCGGATTGGGGGCTGTTCCGATGGTGACAGTATTCCGGACCCCTCCGATCTGCCCAACCGGGTTGGATATTCATGGCCGGTACACAAGCAATGCTTCACTCTTCGACCGCTGCGGCAATGATCGCCGGTTCCACAGCGGCGACGGCTGCCGGGGCAGGAGGCCCTGTGCGCCCGCCGGCTCAAGTTTTATCACATCTGTTCGATGCGTTGGCTGCGCTCATGGCAGAGGTTAACCCGGCGGATCAGGACGCTCATAACACGGAGATTGCGAAGGTGAAGGAACAAATCACTCAAGCTAAAGCGGATCTAGCAATTGCGACGCCAGATGGCCGGCAGAGCGGGCCGCTTTAGATGCGCAGCTTATAGGCTCATGTTGGATCGTAGCAGCGTCGCATGAAGTCATGAAGAGGAAATACAGATCCCGTTTGCCTTCAGCTTTGAAGGAAGATACCTCTTCAACACCCGGGCGGGAACGATAATCCGCGGTGGTAAACCGGCGGAAGCACCTAGGGCAGGCGCGCCGGTCAGCCCGCTTAATAGATCTACCTCGCCATAACGCCAGTGCACCTCAGGCTGTGCAAACACCGCCGGGTCACTACTCCAACCTGATGGATAACCTTGTTGCAGATGCGGCACGGCTGGAGGCTATTCCAATTGAAGGTGATTCGCCACAGGCAGTAGAGACGCGTCGTGTCAAGGAGCTCCTTAGGACAGCTTTGGTCCAACAGGAAGCGTATTCGTACAGCCGCGACCGGATCCACTCTACCCCCCGCCCAAGCCGGAGCTATAGCAGGCGCGTGGATGAACCGGCTGTATCCAGTAATGCACGGCGTGGAGCGCCCCGTGGCAACAACCCGGCAGGTGGCGTCGATAACGCCCAGGAGGTGGTGGACCGGGCCCGAGCATGCAGGGGGGCCGAGTTAGCGACACGATGTCGGGATTATCGACTTACGCCGGTGCGTCCGACCATCTCGGTCGAGCACAGGGTTACCTCTAGCTCTTTGGGGTGCCTTGCCTCGTCCCGCTTTACGCAATGTGCGCTTGCCCAAAGACTTCAAGGGTCCGTGCAAGGTACCAAACTACACTGCTGATTTAGCTCCAGAAGCATGGATATAAAGTTATGAGATGGCCATGGAGATGTTGGATGTGGATGAAGCCGCATGTGCAAAGACTTCACCATGATGCTTGAAGGCACGGCCCGTACCTGGTTGAAGAGCTTGCCGCCCAATTCTATCAATTCATGGGCCCAGTTGCGGACCCGGTTTATCCAGAATTTCAAAGATACCTGTAAGCAGCCCATGTCCGTAGTGGACTTGGCGGCTTGTGTCCAGGGCGAAGGAGAGTCAACAACCCATTGGGTATGCCGCGTTTCGGAAATCTTGCACTCGTCAGACCGGATCAACGCTGACTCTGCGATCTTAACCCTGGAGGGCAACTACCGGTTTAAGCCTTTAAAGTTGAAGTTGGGGCGCATGAAGCGGCTTTGTAATGACATAGGCACTCTCATGGGCGCTTTAGTGAAGTACGCTGATTTTGATAGTACCAAGGATCCCGAGTCTGACGATGACGAGACAGGGAAGAGAAGGAAGAACAGCAACTCCAAGGGCCAGCAACATCACTCGGCAGGTAATGGTGGAGGCAAGCGTAAAGCGAATGGCAACATGGACTTCGTAGCTAACACCAACACGCAGGACAAGGGCCAACGGCACAAGGGTAAACAGCCGAATCAAAGTGGAGCGCCTAATCCCAATCCGGACCGCTTGAATTATCTATTGAATCAACCCTGTCCGAAGCATGGGACGAAGGAGGCGCCAGCAAACCACCTCTGGAAGGATCGCTACATTATGCAGGAGTTCAAGAGTTCTAATGCTTTCCGGTATGATCAAGGTTCTGGCGGCGGTTCAGGATCCGAGCCGGGTTACGGTGGAGGAAATTCCGGTTCAGGATTTAATGGTAATCCGGTGGACATAACAATCGTAACAATCGGAATAACCAAGGTGGTTACAACCAGCGGCAACCTTGATCGGGGTATCGAGCAACCCAAAGCGGTTGAATAGTGGGCGATACCATGTCTTCACCACCAGCTTAGACAAGCGAGACCGGAAGCTTGAGCGGGCGATCAACGCTGTTGAACCGGCCGTGCCTCATTACCTACGCTGGTCAGAGCAGTCCATTGTATGGAGTAGAGAGGATCATCCTCCCCGGGTTGACAATCCGGGTCAGCTAGCCCTGGTGGTGGCACCTCAGGTGGGAGGTTATAAGTTCACCAAGGTGCTCATGGACGGAGGGAGTAGCATCAACATCCTGTACTATGAGACCTTCCGTCGAATGGGGTTAACAGATAAACATCTCAAACCGTCCAACATAGTGTTCCATGGTGTGGTACCTGGTAAGTCAGCATATCCGGTTGGTAAAATAGCTCTGGAAGTGGCCTTTGGAGATGAATATGACTCCAGATCGGAAACATTGACGTTTGAAGTGGTAAAAATCCAAAGTCCGTATCACGCCCTATTTGGGCGGCGACTACATACATTGAGGGCACGGCCTTGCTATATCTATTTGCAGCTCAAGATGCTGGGTCACAAGGGGACAATAACGGTACATGGGAGCCGCAAGATCGCTTTGGAATGTGAGGAAGGTGATGCGGCCTATGCAGAGTCGGTTTGTGCCACCGAGGAGCTGAAGTATTATAAGGACAATGTTGATCCGGCAGACATGACTCCATTAAAGAAGCCAACTACAGAGCATGATCCGGCCCTGAAATTCAAATCGGCAGCTGAGACTAAGCTTGTTGACTTCGAGCCTGGCAATTCGTCCAAGCAGTTCAGCATCAGTGCCAACTTGGATCCAAAATAGGAAGGCACGCTCATCGAGTTCATCCGTGAGAATCGGAACATTTTTGCATGGAAGCCTTCTGACATGCCAGGTGTACCGAGGCAACTCTCTGAGCACACTCTTAATGTTGATCCTAAGTACAAAGCGGTGAAGCAGTTTCTCCGTCGGTTCAACGAAGAAAGGCGTAAGGCCATTGGAGAGGAGGTGGCCAGACTCTTAGCAGCTGGTTTTATCGTTGAAGTTTTCCATCCAGAGTGGCTTGCTAATCCGGTGCTGGTTCTTAAGAAAAATGGCACTTGGCGCATGTGTGTGGATTACACAGATCTTAACAAGGCTTGTCCGGCAGATCCTTTTGCCCTCCCCCGCATTGACCAGATTATTGATGCCACTGCGGGTTGTGAGCGTTTGAGCTTTTTGGATGCATATTCTGGGTATCATCGAGATCAAGATGACGATTAAGGACCGTGAGAAGACGGCATTTATCACTCCCTTTGGAGCCTTACGCTATGTATCTATGCCTTTTGGGCTCAAGAGCGCCCAAGCAACTTATCAACATTGTGTACAGAATTGCCTGCATAAACAGATCGGCCGTAATGTGCACGCCTATGTGGATGATATTATGGTCAAGTCAAAGGAGAAGGAGACACTGATTGATGATTTGAAGGAAACCTTTGACAACCTGCGGGTTTACAAAATGATGCTCAACCCGGCCAAATGTGTCTTTGGTGTTCCGGCAGGCAAGTTATTGGGTTTTCGTATCCAACAGGGAATTGAAGCTAATCCGGAGAAGATTACGGCTATTACCTCCTGGCTAAACCAAAGTGTATTAACGATGTCCGGCGTTTGGCAGGCGGATTGCCGCTGTTGAGCGGTTTATCGGCCGCCTCGGAGAGAAGGCCATCCCTCTGTACCGGATGTTGAAAAAACAGATCGGTTTATGCGAGTCCGGCCGCCCGATGAAGCATTGGAGGACTTGAAGCGGCAATTAGCCAACCGCTTTGTGCTCGCCGCTCCCATTGACAAGGAGCCGCTTTTGCTGTATATTGCTGCTAATGCCAGGGCGGTCAGCGTGGCCATTGTGGTGGAGCGGAAGGAGGCAGGGAAGGAGCATCCGGTTCAACGTCCGGTTTACTATATCAGCGAGGTGCTTATTGAATCTAAGAAAAGGTATCCGCATTGGCAGAAGCTGGTATCACGGAGCTTTTATGGCAAGCGGAAGGCTGAAGCGATATTTCAAGGGCACCCCATCACGGTGGTCGATTCTGCTCCCTTAGGCGATATCATCTAACCGGAAGCGGCGGCGGATTGCTAAGTGGGCTATAGAGCTTGGGCGCCTGATGCGAAATGCGATGCCTCGGACGGCGGTGAAGTCTCAAGCACTTGTGGATTTCATTAATGATTGGACAGAGTTGCAAGCACCTAAAGAAAAGCCGGATCACACCTATTGGACCATCCATTTTGACGGATCCAGGAAATTGGAGGGATCGGGGGCTGGAGTCGTATTAACTTCCCCACGAGGTGACAAGTTTTGTTACGTTCTCCGCTTAATGTTCCCTTGTACTAACAATGCAGCTGAGTATGAAGCCTTGCTCCATGGTCTCCGGATGGCTAAGGAGATGAACCTAAGCCGGGTTAAGTGCTTCGGTGACTCGGACCTAGTGTCTCAACAGGTGTCTGGCACTTGGGATTCCAAGGACCCACTCATGGTTGCATATCGTTGTGAGGTAGATATCGTCGCAGGACATTTCAAGGGTTATCAGGTGGACCACGTGGACCGTCGGAAGAATGAAGCGGCGGACGCTTTAAGCCGGTTGGGCTCTCAAACGCAAACCGGTCCCGCCCAATGTTTTTCTGGACGTACTGCACAACCCGTCGGTCAAGCTCCCTGGTGAAGCGGATTTGGCTATTCCTGATCCGGAGGCTCAATTGGTTGCAACTCTTCACGTCACTCCGGATTGGACGCTTCCTTATCTTGCGTACATGAACCGGGGCGAGTTACCAGAAGATGAGACGTTGGCCCGGCAGATAGTCCGGCGATCTAAGTCTATGACCATTGTTAATGGTGAGTTGCATCATTGCAGCGTATCAGGGGCGTTTCAACGCTGTGTGTCCCCTGAGGAAGGCTGTGAAATATTGCGTGAGATCCACGAAGGAGATTGTGGCCACCACGCCGGTTCAAAATCCTTGGTGTCTAAAAGCGTTCATGACGGTTTCTATTGGTTGACTGCTCATGCTGATGCGGAAGATCTGGTCAGACAATGTGATGGTTGCCAAAAGTTTTCCAGACGTGCTCATGTACCGGCCCAAGAATTGAGGATGATTCCAATTACTTGGCCGTTTGCAACCTGAAATTTGGATATGGTTGGGCCTTTCAAAAGGTCCAAGGACAAGAAGACCCACCCTCTTTGGTGGCAGTTGACAAGTTTACAAAATGGGTAGAGGCGTAACACATTAGCAAGTGTGACGCGGCCATGGCGGTTCAGTTCATCAAAAAGGTGATTTTCCGGTTTGGTTTTCCACACAATATCATCACAGATAATGGTACCAATCTGTCCAAAGGTGCCATGAAGGAGTTCTACGAACGTGAGCACATCCGGCTTGACGTTTCTTCAGTAGCTCACCCATAATCCAATGGTCAAGCGGAAAGGGCTAATCAAGAGATCTTGAGAGGCATCAAGCCTCGGCTTATGGTCCCTTTGCAGAGGACACCGGGCTGCTGGGTAGAAGAATTACCGTCAGTATTATGGAGTATCAACACTACGCCCAACAGATCCACAGGATACACACCGTTCTTTGTGGTCTATGGAGCGGAGGCGGTTCTCCCCAGTGACATCCGTCATGATTCACCTCGTGTGGCAGCTTATGTTGAAGCGGACAATGAGACGGCACGGCAAGACGCTTTGGACCAGTTGGATGAAGAGCGTGACATAGCAGTTGCCCGCTCGGCGATTTACCAGCAGGATCTTAAATGCGTTACCATAGTCGCCGGTCGTAACGAACTTTTCAAGAAGGAGATTTGGTGCTTGGCTCATCCAAGACCAGATCGATATGCACAAGTTATCCCCACCTTGGGAGGGACCTTTCATGGTCGACAAGAATCTGCACAATGGGTCGTACTATCGATCGATATTCGAGAGCATAAAGACTCACATACGTCGGAGGAGGAGACCAATGGTACATGGAACATAGCTCATCTTGACCTTATTATACACGAGCCATCGATTCTACTCATGTACATATTATGACAGTGTATATATTATGAATAAAGAATAAACCGGAGCCTCGGCTAAAGCGGGGTATCATTACATTACATTATGCGTGGTTACATGGAGTTGTTACGTCTTAAAGCGGCCTCCGGTTTACCCCTGAAGTTTTCTTTCCAAAAGCGTTATGATATCACTTGGGGGCTTGGTCGTGTCCGAACCAATGCAACACCTTTTGATAAGCGAAAGCCACCGGATCACTTGGGGACATGGTCAAGTCTGAACCGATCCGCCTCTTGATCGGCCTAAGGCCATAGAGTCACTTGGGGGCTTGGTCGAACCCGAACCATTGCCACGCCACTTGATCGGCATAATGCCACGGTTTCGGTTGGCGACCTGGCTGACTTGAACCATGGCTACACCTTATAGGGAGCTTGGTCGTGTCCGACCATGGTAACACCATCTGATCGGCTCAGTAAAGCCTTCCTTTTTGCAAACGGTTTATCATTGCCTTTGGTTCCATGTTTTTTTCATAACTATTGTATTTTGGTTGCGTTTCTTAAACCGGCCACATTTTTAAACCGGTTCAAACTGTCAATTGACGGAATTCGGTACATTATTTTAATCCGGAGATAATTTTCTCTGGTTTGACTTTTTCTGTTAACATCCCATTATGGAGTGACAGGGGGCTTGTCATGACCCAGCACGGTTTACATGGTAAAAACCGGCATTGTAAACACAGGAGCTGTTTTCTCCTTTGATGGTAAGGGTTTATACAACCTCCGCTTCAAGTTTGGCTAAGCCAACTTTATGCCCAGCGATGGCAGGTATTTTGTGTCATAAATTTTGATCATATACCTTAATATTTCATTTCATATATATATGAATGTCACAAACCGGCTGGCGGCACAAACCGCCGTGGCGGTTTAAGATTTTGTGATTGCAGGCAATATATATTGGAATTTTCAATCATTCAAGCAAAAGTATCGGTACCTATGCACGAAGGCATATCCAAAGCAAGAGTGTTGGCTATCCTATTACAAGGCAACATGGTGCCCAAATAAGATCATTGTTTTTTGGCAGAATAAAATGAAGCAGCTATTCAAACCAGCTTCCGGTTCATGCTTGCTCGCCGCCCCGGTTTGATGGTTGTGGGTCGTCCTGCGCCGCTTCAGCTTCTTCATCTCTACCCAGCGGCTGGAAGTCAACAGTGGTCCAATCGATTCCCATTAAAGCTTGAAAGACAACCTCTTCATGGATCAGGGAAGATGGTTCAATATCAGGAGCGTAAGTATGCTTACGGATCGGAGGGATCAGGTTCTCCGCTTCGGGAATAGGTGCAGACACTCGTTTGTTCTGATCGTCATATTGAGCTTGATAATGCGACAAGTTTGCTTCTTCGACCAATTGGCAAGCCAAAGGACGACCGCCTTTGCTTGATTTGTCATTCTCGAGATCATTTTCGTTGAACTCGAGCCGTCTTCCTTCAAACCAGGATAGCCAGTAGCTGCTTCAACAGGATCGAAATCGCACCCATGCTTTGGCCCGGATTAAAGCGTTAATGGCGCCGGTTCGTTCAGCAGATTTCTTCAGCTATTGAATCCGGGAGGGAAGCATTGACTACCTCCTAATAGTATCTTGAATTTAGGAGGGTGCTGGATTGTTATGTGATGCGATGGAGATGATCCGCTGCGCTCCGATCTCTGGTTGCTCTACTAAAGTGTAGGTAGCTTTCAATTTCATCCGAATATCTGACCCCAAGTGACCAATGCGTGTGCCTACAGCATTACAAGAGAAATCACAAACCGGACTTATCATAAGAAAGGCCAAGTTATCACAGACGTCAAAGGAAGCTTACCAAAGATAGCAGCAGTCATTGCATGCACTTGCCGCTTCACGCTAGTCGGTTCATCTACCACGGTTTAAGGGCAGCTTGGCGTTTTCAACCTTTTTGGTTAAATCGGCCTTCTCGGTATTCCAAGGCCCGCTCGGACATGAACCACTCCTTGAGCTGCTCCATAGTAGTCAAAGGCGGTTTCGATTCATCCTTGGCCTTGGAGGTTTCTGCTTGTTGAGATTTCAGATTTTCTTGGAGATCATTGATTTGTGAGGCTTGTTGGCGTATCTCACTCTGCAACAAAAAAGGAGCATGTTAAATATCTTCATTACAAGTCCCAAGTGCATAACCAGTCATACACTTGGCACTTGGGGGCTAATGCATATTTTGATCTTCATCTGCCAATAAAATCACAAAGTCCCAAGCTCAATACAGGTATTCAACTTGGCACTTGGGGGCTAATGGTTATTTTCTCAAACATGTTCTAATGCGGCGATATAAGTTACAGTCCCGGTTTAACTATATTAAGTTGAACGGCCCTTGGGGGCTACATCAGTGGATTCTGAAGCATTATGTTAAGTCCCGGTTTAACTATAATAAAGTTGAACCAGCCCTTGGGGGTTAGGAAAGTTAACAAAAATTGAAGCATCCAAGCGGGAAGATAATATGGAGGGTACCTCGAATTTTTCTTTCATCATCTTCACCAGGCCAGCTTCATAGTCACGACTGGTATACAGCCGGTTCAAATAGCCAGAATGAAGGTCTTGGGGGTTCAGAGCGGCATAAGTTTCCAGATCAACATCCCACTTGCCTTTGCTCACAGTGATAAACTCTTCTTTGGCAGAATGTTTGGATAAAGCGACCGGGTTACCCGGTTATTTGTAATAAAGCCGATAATTACAACGTCATCGTCCTTGGCGTCACCGGTTTGAACGAGGCGGTCGGTTTGTCGTGAGGCGGATTGGGTGGTGGATTTTTCAATCCGGGTTGGGCTTCTGGGCTGGTCAGCAGGAAGGGAGGTGTCAACAGGCCTTTCAGCAACAAAATCGTCACCTTGCAGTGGCGGATCATTGGGTGTATCTTCACAGATAGCCGCTTCAAGATTTGGGGTGCTGTCCGGTTCAAGGGCAGTCTCTTCGTCGGCCGTTTTGTCCAGACGAGCCTTCTTGCTCGGCCTAGGCTTGGCCGTGGAAAGGCACAATAACAGTCAAATACGGCATATACTATGCAATGATGCAGTAAAAACAATATGAAAGGTATAACTTACCCAAGCACCGTTTTAAGTGGCGGCAGTTGAGTAGCTGATGACTTGCCAGATGAGGAGTGGGAAGTGACCTGATAATCGGAGTCAGATGGATTAAGGGGTTGACGAAAAGAGTCTGCTTTAGGATAAGCACTGACAAGCAAATTAGAGACCTCTGAACGACGTTTCCGAACCGGACTGTTCGGTAAACCGGTAGAGGTAACTACCTGGCCGCTATGCCGAGTTGTGCGGCGAGCTTCATGTTGTTGAGTCTTCATAAGAAATTTGGGATCCAAGTGAGCAAGAGGATGAGAAAATTTAATTTTCCGGTTTGCCCGACGGATTTTTAGTGAAGGCAAAGGATTTGAGTCAGAGGAGAGAATAATTACCTCTACAACATCAGCATTACTGGTTTCAGCATCATCCTGACAAACATCACCATTAATTAGGCGTGTGAAAAGTAAGCCAAGTGAATCAAGTTCTACCTCAAGGTCCAGATTACCCACATCATCATCCATAGCCGGATCAGAAGATGCAGTAGTTTTCCTCTGATTAGCAGTCTTCTTGACAGCTTTGGTCTTTTGCCGAATTGGTTTTTCCGGTTTGTCTGGCTTCTCCGGTTTCTCTTGTGGACGTTTCTTGCTCCAGAATGGATCATCACCCTGGTTAAGCAGCAGATGATGCTAAAAACGATGCCAGAAATAGCAGTAATAAATTCGATAAAAATAGTCAGAAGTCTTACAGATGGTGGTTTGTTGGTAGCACAGAAGGGAAGCAGACCGGTTCGGGCACAGAGGTGTTCCGGTTCATTCAACATTTTCTTCACAGCCTCGGTGACCTCATCATAGGTAAGCTGGATGTTAATGTGTCAGAGGGGGTCGTCGACACTACCAGTATACTCACACATTAAGCCGGAGCGCTGGGAGAGAGGTAGTATGCTCCATGTTATCCAGCAGCGGGCGAGATCAATTCTGGTTAAACCATTGGCCATGAAGGCTCTAAGCTTGGAGAGTTGAGGAGCGTATTTACTTCTCTCATTAGCGGTTAATCTTTGCGGAAAAGGATGTGCATTACTGAGTCGCTCCGGACGAAAACCGGGCAAAGGATTCTCATTGGTAGGGGAAGTGTCTCTGCAATAAAACCATGTTTGATTCCATTCCTTGGGGTGGCTGTGCGATTTGACATGAGGATAAGTGACCTCCTTTCTTTTTGAATCGCCACACCACCCAATTCTGTGTTGGGCCCGTCAGTGAATTCTGTGCGGCGGTTTAGATGGAAGCAGTCTCTAAACAGTTCAACTGTGGGTTCTTCTTGAAAGTATGCCTCACAGAGCACTTGGAAGTGACAAATATTGGTAATAATTAGGGCCCGTATCTTGTGGGACGGAGTTGAAAGTTGGCTAACACATCCCGGTAAAATTTTGAACCGGGCGGGTTGAAACCCGGGCTAAGTGATCTGCGAAAACTACAACCTCTCCTTCTTGAGGTGTGGGTGGACATTCTTTGCAGAACCCTCCAATGGGCGGTGTCTTTCTTTGCTTAAAGCGCCCGGTCGAGGACCAGATTATTTAACTGAGTTTCGGTGACACGGGAAGGAGCCCAGTTGCACTCGTATACTTGTTTGGCCATCTACAAAAAATATCAATCCGGTTCAAGAAGTATGTTGGGACAAAGAGAGAACCAGTCTACAATGCTAAATCGGAGACAAATACATCTAAAACGGAGTTCTATGAAACAACGATTAATGCAGTTAAGGAGTTCTGGCGGTTCAAAAAGGGGACTAATGGTGTATACCGGTTTATTTAATTTTTCTATGTTAAGTTAAACCGCCTGGTCTAGATATTGAAAACAATTGAGGTTGCGAACGGCTAAGTGTGCAGAAACATGTTTCGCAAGATTTCTCTACAACGAAGGATCTGAAGCGGATCGAGAAAAGAAGAAAAATATCCAAAAAGAATAAAGCGAGCGATATTGATACTATGTACGAGATCTATGAACGAGAGCATGAGACTACAGGCGGATGCTAAAAGTTACTACTAATCAGAGCAAGATGTTGCAGATCTATCCAGGAGGCTGGTATGAGCATGAACAGTTAATGTAGCACCGCAAGAACAGGAAACCCTAGAACAAATCTAAGTTGAGAGGAACCGAGTACCTACCTGAGTTGAGGAGATGCGTAAGAGTGCTGCGTTTTCTCTGGTGCGTTCAGGTTGTGCAGCAGCTCAAGACGGTGCAGAGGTCGACGGCGGCGGCAGAGCTCCGAGGCTAGCGACGCGAGGAAGACGAAGAGAAAGGGGGCGGAGGGGAGAAAAGGAATAACCCTTCGGTCCTATTTATAAGGCAAGATACCTGTGTCAGGCGCGTGAATCAAGGAGCCACAGATCTAGGAAACAGAGTTGTCGCCTCGATTATTGCGGATCTATTAAACAAAGAAGATATCATGAATGCTATCTTTATGGGGACGTCATGCCGGTTTACAGCAACCGGAGAAGGTGACATCACGGCGGTTCAACGATTTCAAGAAGGTATTGAAGATGAAGGCTTTTATCAAGGATTGACATGAACCTGTTCAAATCAATCTGGGGCCTAATGTTGGGGATATTACTATTGGGCATGAACCGGCCTATCAGGGCCGGGTTAACTTCATCAGTAGTCCAACGGTGTAAAAGCCCAAGAGGCATAAAGTAAGGGCCCAAGGCCTGTAGTCGGTTTAGAACACATGGCGTAAACCGGCATGGTATATAAACTTGTATTGTAAGTTAGGAATAGAGAGAGACCAACCCGGATACAAGTATGAACCGGAGATTGGGACTCTCTGAACCGACGGGCATCACCCGTGTATATAAGGGGACGACCCGGGACGGTTCAAGGACAGAGAACACCACTCGAGGTCTAGGCGAAGCTTATTTGCTCCCTAGTCATCGAGACCACATCAATCCCATCACAACTAGACGTAGGCCTTTACCTTCATCGAAGGGCGAACTAGTATAACTCTTGTGTCTTTGCGTCCGCTTTAACCCCTTCAAGTTAACCCGTAGCGATGGCTCCACGACTAAGTCCTTTCATGAGGACATCTGCCGTGACAAAACCACGACAGGTATGGTGTTCGGCTCGATCGCCGTAGAGATTGCAGCCCCCGAGGTGGTGTCCAGCCACCCATCCTCGATTGGCGCAGGCGGCTCCAACCTAAGGGTCGGAGGCGGACCTTTGCGACCTCGAGGCCTTTGTTGGCGTAGCTAGATCATGCCCATCGTGATGGCGGCGCGCTTGGCTGTGGCTCGAACCCGTCGAAGATCAAGTCTCCGCGGATGTCGGCCGTGTAGTTCAAAGTTCCAAATCTGACCTGATGGCCAGGGGCGTAGCTTTCGATCTGCTCCAGATGGCCAAGCGAATTGGCCCGCAGTGTAAAGCCGCCGAATACGAAGATCTGTCCGGGGAGAAAAGTCTCACCATGGACCGCATCATTGTTGATGATCGGAGGAGCCATCGGGCCTAAAGATGACGACACGAAGGAACTCTCAATGAAAGCACCAATGTCGGTGTCAAAACCGACGGATCTCGGGTAGGGGTCCCGAACTGTGCGTCTAGGCGGATGGTAATAGGAGACAAGGGACACGATGTTTTTACCCAAGTTCGGGCCCTCTCGATGGAGGTAAAACCCTACTCCTGCTTGATTAATATTGATGATATGGGTAGTACAAGAGTAGATCTACCACAAGATCAGAGAGGCTAAACCCTAGAAGCTAGCCCATGGTATGATTGTTGTTCGTCCTATGGACTAAAACCCTCCGGTTTATATAGACACCGGAGAGGGTTAGGGTTACACAGAGTCGGTTACAATGGGAGGAGATCTACATATCCGTATCACCAAGCTTGCCTCCACGCCAATGAAAGTCCCATCCGGACACGGGACGAAGTCTTCAATCTTGTATCTTCATAGTCCAGGAGTCCGGCCAAAGGTCATAGTTCGGCTATCCGGACACCCCCTAATCCAGGACTCCCTCAGATGGCGTGGATGAAGTTTTTCTGTGGCCTAGTGTTGATTTTGGCCTGAAAAAAGGCCGATCGGGCTTCACCAGCCCGCAACCAAGTGATGCGCGAGGCCTGGCGCTTCCTGGCTCTCTCGATCGCCGCCAGTCCGAGGACGCGGAGCTTGAGCTTCTTCCGGAGAGCGAGCTCGCTGGCAGAAAGCTGCCTATGTTCTTGGGCGGTGTCAAGGCGGAGGACAACTTCATTTGCGATCTGCAGCTGAAGGCGAGTGTTGCTGAAAAAACCCTTTGCCCAGATTTTGAGATCCTTTGCCGCCCTATCTAGTTTGACACAGATTTGCTTGTATGCACAACTAGAGGCAACGGGGCGATCCCATGCATGTTGCATTGTTTCATGGAAACGGGGGAAACGCGGCCAGAAGGATTCAAACCGGAAGCTTGAGCGGCGGCGTGGTGCGATTCTTTGCGACAAGCGAAGAAGCGATGATCGGGCGGGGCGTTGAATCGGCGTGCAGGAGGAAGGTTGGGAAGAGGGTGTCACAGGCGTTGCCGCAGAAGAACTTGTCGATGCTGACAAGGGTCGGATCCTCACGCTCGTTACTCCATGTGAAACGGCGGTTTTTGCATCTAATCTCTCGGAGTCCTGCGGCGTCGATCGCCGCGCGGAATTTGCCCATCATTCTATGGTTAATGTTGCTATTGTTCTTGTCACTAGCCTTGTATATGAGGGTGAAATTGCCGTTGATGGGCCATGGGTCATTTGGTGGCGGCGTCGTCCTAGCTATTTCTGACAGGAACTCGTCCTTTCTACCATCGTCGATGTTGACCTCGGGGTGACGCGGGCAGTGATGGAGAAAAGGCCGATAGCATGCAATTGCACATCTACAACAGAGTTGTCCCAGAAGATTGCTGCCCCTCCCCTGGTGCCGGAGGCGGGGAGCACGATGCAATCGGTTAGTCTTGCAGCGCCGACGTCCTTGACCAGGGGGCGTCTCTAGGTTTCGACTTTGGTTTCCTGGAGGCAGAGGATGGTTAGCCTATGAGCTTCTGCCGTTTCACAGACAACTTCGCGTCGCGCCGGCGTGTTTAAGCCATGGATGTTCCAACTCATGATGGGGCAATTAGTGTCAATCATTAAACACTATGAAGCTGCTCCGACGACTACGAATATCATTAAGAAAAGACGGGTACACCTCCTCGCGGTCCGGGGGTTGCCGACGGCCACCAATAGGCCCCAATATCCGCCGGCAGAAGGCAGCACCTCTACGCCTACTACAAGGACAACAACAAACTAGACCTAGCTCAACCCAGCAGAAGGCAGCACCAATGTTCGGCTCGATCTACAGCATGAACGCACTACATGGGGGAAAGCATGGCCTCCGGGGCCTCTCTGTCAGGGCCGTGCATGCCGGCCGCCACCCGCAGCGCGGCCGGGTCGAGGTTGGTAAGCCTGGCGATGGCGTGGATGTCGGTGTCGGACAGCAGCTCTACTGTACGTGTGTATTGTCTTCCAACGGAACCCAAGCCAGCTTGATGCGTGTACATACCCATATGCAATCCCGTAGAGCATGCACGAGCCCAGCCGATCGGCGCCTCCTAACGAAAGCTGCCGAGGAGGTGCTGCTGCAAAGACAACGCCTCTGGCCGCACCGTGCGTTCCATGAGTTCCTACACTACAGGAAGCGGTGGCTCGATGACATTGGCCATGGTGAGTTTGTGGATACTGATGTGGCGGTCAAACTTACGTGACATGTCTAGTTTTAGTTAAAATTATGTCCACGTCAGCACCAAACCATCCTAAATGGTACGAAGGACTAAACTTATTAGGTTTTGAAAGTTCAAGGACTAGGATTTGCTGGTTTTAAAATTGAGGGATCATTTTAGACTTTCAAAATAGTTGAGGGACGAAAAATATACTTATAAAAAAATGGAAATGTTAACACCCACACGTGTGGGCGTTAACCATCTTGACCACACGCCAGCATCACCTTTTTTGGGTACCTTGTGCACGAATCTTGGCACAATCCGGTCGTTTTTCTGTGCCACGTAGGACGAGTCGCGTGTGCGGTATGCGAGACAGTTCGCCCGCACGTTGGTTGCCCTCCCGCGGTCAGCGGTTCCCACTCGGGGGCGTGCGGTGGAACTGCTATGCGCCCGCACGCCAAGCACCGTCCGCGGTTGACGTCAAACACGTCGCACACCTCTACCCCCTCTCCCTCACGGTTCCATTTACTCACACCCGCACCGCAGTTACTGGCACAACCCACTCGCACTTCAAACCATTGGAGGAGAAGGCGGGGGGAGAAGGCGACGGCGGAGGCGGAAGAATCGACGGTGTTTGCGGCCATCGGTGGTGGTCGCCGGAACGGAGCACCTTCGCCGGAGCGCCTGCGGGGTAAAGGTAATGCTCGCTACAACTCTCACAATCCCTTCCTGCATTTCCCCCCTTCCCTCCCTGTTCGATTCCTCGATCGATATTCGTAGAGATTCAGGCGATTCGGCGATGCATCGGCGTTCCCGCCGGTGGCGAAGTCATCTGCTAGCCGTTTTTGGTGGCACCGGGTAGTTTCGTCGCCGCCGCCGCGGCGGCCTCGTCAATGTGGTTATGCCTGTCCAGAGGCACGCACTAGTCTTGCCTTTGGATTGGGCAGGTGTCTCCCGGTTTGTTTGATGTGCATTGGTTCGAATTGGTGTTTGCAATCAGTTCGGGGGAGAACTTTGAGGTTGAATTTGAAGTCACTGTAGTTGCCATTGAACCCTAGATCTAGTTAGTTGGTTTTGAAAGCTGTAGTATGAGGCAAACTTGGTAGTTTGATTAACTATCATGATTATATGGCAACTAACTTCACGAACAAATGTGATAGTTGCCACAAACGTGTTCTCCCATGCGGCAACAAACTTCTTGAAATGCCTGTGATAGTTGCCACAAATAAGCTTCCCCATGCGGCAACTATTTTTATTGAATGACTGTGATAGTTGCCACACACACGCTCTTGCATGTGGCAACTAATTTGGTGAATTACTGTGATAGTAGCCAAAAACATTCTTTTTCATTGTGGCAACTAATTTTTTTGTGAATGATTTGTGATAGTTACCACACGGTGTTAATGGTAAAGTGTAGTAAATCGGTAGTCAATGCAGTTTCAGGAGCCAACTGCATTGGACGGCAACTAATGTGCACATCAAGTGTGCTGTTGCCACTTGGATAGTATATTCATGTGGCAAATGGAATGTGAACACCTATGCATTGCCATAATGCAGATAGGATAGTGTGGCAAATTGGCTACATAATGTGGCAACCAATTTTGCATATCAATTGTGTCAGATGCCATACATACGCTTTGCATGTGGCAAGTTTTTGGCTTACCACATCATGTCTGTTGCCATGTTACGGTCGATTACAATGTGGCAAATTCATTGTAATCTTGAGACGCCAATTTTTTGTTTTGCCACAATGACTTTGTGATATCTGAACACAATGTGGCAATTTTCAGGTTCTTGATTAGATGTGGGTTCATTGCTTTTTTGTAGTATGTGTTGCATTTCAGCACGGCAATTTCACCCTAGCACATTTCTGCCGCTGAAAAGATGGCATTTGATTGGTGTATTTTTAGGACAGTCTGTGAGCTGCCACATCTTAGTTTTTGTGATGTTGAGGATTTTGTGACTTTCTATCGTACTATCTTGGGCTAACATGGCATCTTCAACATTTATGTTTTCAAGTGCGTTTACCATCTGTACACTTTTTTTTACTTGATAATGCAACCAACGCGCTTACTTGCCACGTTTATGTTTTTGACAATCATAGGAGGGGTGCTTGTGTGTTCGTGTTATATTTTTGCATTCACTAGTTGACATTTTCTATTAGGTGGCAACTGCTTACCTCTTGCATTTACATTTCCACCATGACAATTTGGTCTATTCCTATCTCAGCAGAATGGCTCGTGGCGATCATCAGATTGATGATGATGATTTCATGGATCCACCACAGCGTAATCGGGCAACTGGGCCGGAGAAAAGAGGGTGATGAGGTAACTGTCCACATCCCGCCCCTCCTCCTGCTTTATGTTACTGGTTGGCACCTCGAGCTTGCAGTCGTCTGTCATGAACTAAAATTTCATGACATTGCAAAACATGGCAACAACTGATCACTTCTTGTCTGTTTTTTGCAGAAGAAGAAACGTATTCGCAACAGAGCCTCCCAAGAACGACTGACTGCGTTGACTGACAAATTCACCGACGATCAGAAGGGAGCTGCTGCTGAGATGGGTATGCAGGCTCTGATGGATGTCCGGTGCACGAACCTTGTCAACCCTGTATGCGACTGGCTTGGTGAGATCTACCACCCCGCCTCCAGGGAATTGGTGATTTCGGGACGTGGAAGACTACCGTTGAACGAGGAATCTGTGTTACATGCTTTGGGTGTGCCTCGTGGACATATCAAAGTCCCGTCTGGTCAATAATGAGATAGAGGAAGCGTTGTTCCCCGTTTGTTTCCTGGATTGGAATCCATGCCGAACACGTCTGCCTTTGGGAGATTCATTGCGAGCCATGACGGCGCATGGAGATGTTTTCAAGATGAAGCTACTCATGTACCTCATCTCAGCTGTTTCGCGCCAACCACTTCTCTTCGCCCAAGCAACAAATGCTTCCCCATCATGGTGAATGATCCATCTTTACTACTTTATTTTCCTTCAATCTTTTTGGCTCCGATGTCATGTGTAAAGCTAGTGTATACGCGGTGTTTTTGATGTTTTTTTCCATTTGATTTCTGATGCGGCAACATTTTTGCCCTGAAATTTTGTGTGGTGCAGGCGGATCTGAAAAATGTGAAGAACATGAATTGGTGTAAGTTTATTGCCGACTTCCTGCACGATGCATTCTCAAGCAAGATGTACCAAAAGGGTTGTCGACTGCATTTAATGGTATTTTTTACAGTTCTTTACGTGAATACTGTTTTTTAACACACTTTTATTCATGCATGGCAACCTGATCATAACAAGATGGCAACTGTCATAATGACAATATGGCAACTGCCATCATATTAGTATGGCAACAGTTATCACACTATGATGGCAAGCGCCATCTTAGCAATATGGCAATTGCCATCACACTATGATGGCAACTAGCACATACAGAAGGCAACTTCTTCTTTTTATTCCATTCTTTTCATGCACATCAACTTGATTACTATGGGAACATAGATTATCCTGTTTTTTACTACACAAGTACCCATGATGGCAACTGATATTACTTTCTTTGTAAATTTGTTTTAAATCAGCTCATGTATGTCGACTGTCTTGATCTGTCCACCGTGGACTTCACTGGGATAGGAGGCCCGCTGCCTACGCACAAGTTTGTTGTTTCTGCGTGGACTATCAACGCTGTCAAGGCTGTGCTTGCCGCAGACAAGGTGACTGATACCAAATATGGAAAACTGCAGGTTAGTTTTGGTTTCTCTCTCCACACGGCATGTTTACAAATTTGACATGAGGCAACTGTCCGTGGTTCATAAGGGATGACTACCTTTTTTGTTATACATGGCTGTCTGCGTATTGTATCCATGTTTGACTCCACATGGGAACTCTTTCATTCGTGCTGAAACTTACCTTCTATCTCTTACATCCTTGCTATTTTTTTTGTTTTTTCTAGATGATGGCCAAGCATGCTATAGACTACAGCATGTTTGGGGGCCTCAAAACTTTGAAAGAGTGGATGGACGTGCACTCAGCTCCGTCTTGCCCTACTGAGGTAATCAGAATATCTACATCTATGGTTTGCCGTGGATTATTTGTTGATGTCGCGCAAGTGACTACAATATGGGTGGTTGTTGATGCTTCTTGTTTAGGTACGCAGTGAGGGCACCTGTTGAGCATCTAATTGGGAAGTTTGCATCCGGAATGACCCGGCTTGCTCGGGAAGTTGGTTGAGGTGGGCGTCCCTCGGTGGCTCGACAGTGGCCTTGATTCTTGAGGTAGTTCACTTCATTTGTCCCAGAACATACACATCGGCCAATCGGTTGCCATGGCCGGTATGACTACAACAGTTCCCAAGAGCCCGGTGACACACAAGATGATCTAGATGGATACGCTGGCCTCAGCAAGGATGACGACGATGACATGGAGAATGTGCAACAGGACACCGATGATGATGAACATGCTGAAGTTCGCGTAGGTGATAACAAGGGCAAGGATGCAACTGATGTCCCCCCACCAGAGAAAGTCAAAGAACATCTGTTGCGAGGCGAGGGGTGTTGCCATCAAGGAGGGAGGGCTCCAGAGGATGTTGGGCAGGGTTCTCCTGGCAAGAGGTCTAGGACCGATCCCGTAGCTGCCAGGAGGAGGTTCGACTTTAATTTTAGTTTTTTGCTTTGTCTATTTTCTTGGAACAGACTCATCCCTTTCCTGCACTTGTTTTTTGTCAAGCGCGGCAATGAGTTTGTTGTCTGACAATTGCCACCTTTTTCCCCCAATCTCATACGTGCAGCGAGCCGATCGCTGGCGGTGAATGACGATTCTGAAAAGCAGTATAACGCCAACCCGTGTTTACGCTTTCGGTTGAACAAAGGTGCCCCCCGCCGATGACACCCCTTCCACCAGGTCTTCTCCTCGTACGACGATGACCAACACCGGGGATCCTGTCATGTTGCCAGACCTGAGGAAGCCAGTCAAGAAGTAGGTTTATCCACGTGCTTTCATTGACATAGTGCTATTTCTTCTTGATTTTCCAATGCAACTGTTCAGCTTGTCACATGGTCTTCTGTCATCGTCCCCCACGTGGCAACTGTTGTTTTTCCAAATGATTTCTTCCTTCATTTTCAAGTGTATGTCAACTCCTATTGGTTTTTACATGGCAACTGGCATCTAGGCCAAATGGCAACTCTTCTTGTACCTAATGGCAACTGCCATATTTATCGTTGGCTTGTGTGCTCATCCCATAGTGCTCAGTCATTTTTATCATTCTTCAAGTTGGCTAATATGGCAACTACTGATGGATTTTGTATGGCAACTGCCAACTATGTCACATGGCAACTCATGTTCCCTTTACATGGCAATTACCAGCTTTTCCACTTGTTTTTCATTTTTTTTAAGATTTCTACCATGGCAAATATATTTTGTTCATTTTTTAATACCTTTTCCATGTGCTTTGTTTTTTTTGCAGGGTGAAGAAGACCACTATGCGCGGGTCCAAGCATATCATTAAGGACCCACTCGAACACCTGCATTCAAAGTTGTCAACAGGGGGCAACTCAGATGTTCACGAGGCGCCAGGCGACAATCTGCTTCTTGCACCATCAATCGCTCCCACTAACTCTGATGCAAGTGGCCGACCATCTCCGCCCGGCTGCGAGATGTGCGAGCGTAACAACGAGCATCCGTACATCGGGAGTGACAAGTCGGTATCTGCCGGGACAGCTGAAATAGTGCCAACTCTTACGGCAATGAAGGATCTTCTTTGTGAGCCATGCCACCCCATCGCCAGCGTTGAAGTGGGCGCTCACGAGACCAACCTAAGCAAAGAAGATTCCCGCTCATCTGACACTGATTCCAAGCACGTGCGTGGTGACACTCCTGTGTCCACGACAGAAGCGGTTGAGGCGGCAGTTCACAATGATATGCC
Organism: Aegilops bicornis; assembly: GCA_021605145.1. Taxonomy (NCBI): domain Eukaryota; kingdom Viridiplantae; phylum Streptophyta; class Magnoliopsida; order Poales; family Poaceae; genus Aegilops; species Aegilops bicornis. The sequence goes on from CM038672.1 coordinate 596,618,974, forward strand.
ATCTACAGGTGAGAGTCTTGGCACAACAGCTCCGGCTCACAGCCGGTGCGAATCTTGCTAAGGCGACCGTTTCGCGTGCTGATCTTCCACCTAGGCGTCGTAGCCCCCGCAAGCAATCAACAGCCATACCCAACGCACCGGCCGTAGCTAGGAGCAGCAGAGACGATTCTGGTTATGTCCCTGCGTCCACATTGTCCCCCCCCCCCTACCTGCCACAAGCAATGCGATGGAGAAACCGGAAGACCGGAGCACAACTGATGCAGGTGTCAAGCCAGGCACGAGTGACGCAGGTGAACGTCCGGATCAGAGTGCGCCTTTACCCGCAGTGGAAATCCCCAGCTTAAATCTGCGCACTTCCAAGCTCCCAGTCAATGTGGGTGTCCCATACAGCCCAAACAAGAAGATTGTCAAGAAAGCTGCGACTGATACCGCTAACAATACGCCCCACCCTACAAATAAGCCCGATCATTCTGTAGCGGCCGATTCAGATACGTTTGTTGATCTTTCACCTTTGGATTCTGCCCCGCAAGTTGTTCGTGGTCCGGCAAGTAGGCATGAGATGCACCCAATGGCCTTCACCCCACCGAGCTTGGTCTTGGCATCGGTCAAGATGAACCCGGTGGTGCCGAGATCCTATGCGATTGCATTTGCTTTCCGGGAGGCATGCCCGCAATGATGGCGCAGCCAATGGTCGAGGCGGAAAGGTCATCAAGTTTGCAGAGCCGATAGTTCAAGGTACATTTATCATGTGCTTATATCATTTTCTTGTATACATCTTTGTAGTTTGACTATTGTCGCAATCGTATTTTCTTCGGGGTCCTCAAGCATGCTGGGGCAACTGATATGGGATGACATGGCAACTGGATTTGATGCACCATGTCGCCTACATTATTTTTGTTGCCATGCTGCATTTCACATTTTTTGAGCAACCACATGGCAACCAAGTTGATTCAACATGGCTCGTAGTTTACATCACATGGTAAATACAGTGCATTACACATGGCAACTGGAGTTGCTGCACTACGCCATATGTACTTTTTTTGTTTCCATGCTGCATTTTCCCCACTCGGCAAGCACATGTCTAATTTAGTTAGCACAACATGGCAACTGTAGTTCTTTGTGACATGGCAACTTCTGATCAAACCAGATGGCAACTTCTGATTGCAACTACATGGCAACTGCAGTTGCCACACCATAACCCGCAGTTGCACCACACATGGCAACTCCCCACTTTTTGTTCATACATCTCACATAATGCACCCTACCTTCTCACAATGCATCTGTTTTTGATTTCTACGCATCCTAATCCACTTTTTTGATACTTGCAGCCACCCCTGAGGAGATTTCACCGTCACTTGATGAAGCTTACCGCAGGATCGAGGAGGCAGCATTGCATAGGAGGACCTCACGAGGGCAAGGCCAATCAAGTTCCAACATGCCTGCAGATACGGTATCTGAGGATACCATCAGGAGTGCCACCCCTGGTTCTGTGAGGCAGCAGAGGGTAGTTCACCCACCTCCCGCGGAAGACTACGAGCCCGAAATCAGGGCCACTAAGGAACAGACACAGTTGTACAATATTGTCAAGCGTTTTGGAAATGGGAGGTCCAGCAGCAAGCACATGAAGGAGCTGAAAGCGTAAATGACCACACCCCCATAATCTCTCATTTTGCTTTGTTCCTTTTTTTACCATTCATCTTCCTTTTTTTGTACTTTCTATACATGATCCGCTTACGTTTTACTTCTTTCATTTTTTTTACTTAGTAGGCATGATTCTTTCATGTTATATCGTTTTCATACAGCTCATGTTTGGACAGAACCAAGGTCATTCAATGCGAAGCGACGTACGTCGACCTAGTTGATCTTGACGAGTACTTGAGGCCAAACGGTAAAATGTCGGCATTTGTAGTTGCATGCGGGATTGACTACATCAACAATCATATGGATGTGTGTGCCAACAAAACAATCATGCATTACAGTGTGACCTGCAAAATATGGGATGGTGACTTCCATCACAAAATCCTGAGGAAGAATTTTGCACAACATGGTGAATTCAAGCTCACAATGAAGAAATATGTGAGTATTCCTTCCCTGCTTGCACTTTTTTTTCACATGGTATGTTTTTTTGCCATCTTCTGCACTCTGTTCATGTGGCAGATGTTTCATGTGGCAATAGCTGCCGTGCAAACTGACTTTTTGATTTCTTGCATCTCGTACAAACTGTGTGGCAACTTCATAGAAAAATACACGGCAAAATTTGTTCATACATGGATGGCAACTTTCTTTCAACTACCCCCACCCATAACAAAACAGTCTACATGATTCTACTTTTTTTGTCCCTCTGCGGTTCTTCATGTGAACTCTGCTTCTCATTTCCCTCACTTTTAAATGCAGGTCATGTTCCCCATGTTCCAGGAGCTTGCACCACATGACCAACACGACAAGTGTGGTCACCATTATGCGATCTGTCTTGACCTGAAGAACCAATGCTTTGAGGTGCTTGATTCAATGCGTTCGGCAGCTGATGCAGACCTTACTATGCATGCTGAATTCTTCATCAACAACCTCAAAGAGACATGGAACCGTCACTATGAACACTCAAAGGTCCAGATCAGACATTTCCCGGTTGAGTACGTGGCGACTACGAAGCAAGGGACCACGTAATTTCCTACCCCCATCCTCCATGTGCCATTTACATCCATCCAACCCCTCTTTTGTTGTTACATCTGAATTGAAGTCTATCATTGCTATATACATCCTTTTGCGAGTTCACCTGACTCTTTTCATTGTGCAGGATGGACTGTGGCTTTCACACATTGGAATACGTTGCAAAGTGGGAAGGTAGACTTGTCCCCGCTGTCACATCTGCAACGGTCGTTGAGCTCCGGAAAATCTACACGTGGAACTGGTTGACAAATGAAGATTTCAACAAGCGGTCTAGAGCACGCGAGTTTGTGGAGGATGCTGTCAAGAAATTCATCAAGAGGTACAAGTGATCACGCGGCGATACACACCGGACGCATACCTTACATTCTGTTGCCGAAGAATGTAAGGTACTATCTCTTTTGTTCTCGTCAAAAACTATGGTTGTGTGCTATGTTATGACTGCAACCCCGCGTAGGCTACTATGTAGTGGTGGTGTGTGAGCGACATTTCAATACATTCTGTAATATATGTGTGGATGTGAACCTACTTAGGCGTGACAGCAGATATGTTTTTTATGTTTATCATTATTACTATGGTTTCATCGTTTGTATCGCCCGTTTGCTGTTTCGAATGCGTCATGATGTTTTAAAACATGGCAAATGTAGTTCATCAGACATGGTTAGCGAATTTCATCGTCGTTGTTCATTTGGACGTTTTGCTTCTTCTATTTCATCACTAACTTCACCGGCTAGCATGGTAGGTTGATCATGTAGCCACAACCTTTGCTGTGGTTTACACAACACAATATGTGTCACTAAACCGCGTTGATTTTTTCATGTAAATATATGCGATGCAGAGTCATTACAAATACCATGGCATATTTTCAGTACAGCTAACATGGCAGATCCAGTACAAACAACACGGCAGATCCAGCATAATTAACATGGCAGATCCAGCATAACTAACATGGCAAATCCAGTACAACTAACATGGCAGATCCAGTGCAACTAGCATTGCATATTTTTCAGTATAAAATAGTATGGCATATTTTTAGTATAAAATAGCATGGCATATTTTTAGTATAAAATAGCATGGCAGATTAACTACACATAACATGGCAGATCAAGCACCCATAACATGGCAGATTAAGTACCAATAACATGGCAACTACATTTATCCATTCAATGCATTCTCCTTCAACTTCTGAAGCCCCTCTAGAGTCATTATCCCAAATTCAAAAAAAGTTCACAACATATAGGGTACAAAATAAAATGTCCGCAAGGACCATGTCACATTGCCCCAACTTTTGCTTACGGATTGCCCGTCCCTTTCTTCGTTTTCTTGTGTTTTGCTTGAATCTCCAATCCCGATTTGTACCTTATCTCTCTTGGACGACCCTTTGTGATGGAACGGGGTGGGTTCCTGACTTGGGTTTGTGTGCTTGCTGTTCCAGATCCTATCTCAGAGTTTTCGGATGATGGCCCCGTGGATGAAGGCACACTTGATGTGCGGGGGAACCGGTGTAAGGCTTCCTCAGCTTTCCTCTTCTTGATCTCATCAAGCTCTCTTTTCAGGGCCTTCCTGTGTTTTTCTGCGACTCTCGTTGTCTCATCACTCTTGCACGCTTCATCAATTAGCTCAGCATAGTTCTTTGTCAGCACAACGTGCCTCGCGGCTTCCATGGTTGCCTCAGGTCTCTCGTCATGCACAGCCAGAACTGCGTTTGTTGTTTGCGGCGCAAACGCGTCGTCAGCATCCCAAGTCCATCGCCGCCTTATGAAATGGCGGGGCATGCGTGTCACATCGTTCATGTCCATTACTTTCAGTATGTGACAGCACACAATGTCGTCCCGTTCAAACTTGCAGCATTGGCAGTAGTATTCGCATTGTTCGATCGAGGCTTTCACGAAGTAGTTCCTTCCTTTGTCCGGGTCTTCAGGTTCTGAATCCGACATGCCCAAAATGGAACACACCTTGAACGTATGTTCGTCCACAGAAAGCCGTGAACATCTTGTACGCTTTATTTCTTCCTGGAATCTGCAAGTTTTGTTTGTTTTTCTATTAAACTATCATGTGATCTTTTTTTGTAGCACCTTATGTTGTCATGGAAATAGAAATAGATTTTTGTTTGAACATGGCAAACATAGTATACTGAACATGGCAAACATAGTACACTGAACATGGCAAACATAGTACACTGAACATGGCAAACATAGTACCTTTGAACATGGCAAGCTGCGATAAACTAGACAAGGCAATCATATTGCATTTTCAATCGGCCATTGTCATTTCCACACCAACACTCCTCACTTTGGAAGCCCTTTGCATAAAACATGGCAACTGAATTTTTATTGAACATGGCATCTACTGATTGAGTAAACATGGCAACTGCATTTTCAACAATCATGGAAGTTTGCATTTTTAGTAAACATGGCAAGTGCATTTCATGAAATGTGTATAGAATATAACGTTTTCAGTTGACATTGGTATTTGCATACCAACATGACCCAATGGCGATCTGATTGCATTAAACATGGCAACTGCACTTCATTGAACATGACAAACAAAATTTTCATTGAACATGGCAACTGCAGTTGAGTAAGCATGGCAAACAGTATTTCATTACACATGGCAACTGCATATCATGGCAACTGCATTGCACCCTATAAGTCACCTACTGCCTTAGTGCTTTTTGTGCAAATAAGACTGTAACGCAACTGACTTACTTGTTAAAGATCTTGTTTGTGTATATATTGCTCATTTGCCTCTCCATCGGTAAATACGTTAGCAATTTCGGCTGCTTTAGCGTGGTGGTAGCTTCTTGCTGTAGCTCAGATCCCAGAATTTTTTGTTGCAAAGTTACATCTTTGCTTGGCAAACTGTAGCAATGAGTTGCCAGGGCTCACGTACCGCTTCAAAACAGCATTGAACCCCTCGCTGCGCTGCGTAGTCTGCAGAAAGGGAAAGAAGCACTGCATGAAGTAGGCGGGCACCCAGTACATTCGCTTCTCCCACAGGTTAGCAAGCATCTCGTTGTCTTGGACTTGATATGTTTCAATCATGGCCATCCAGCTCCTTTCAAACTCCTCCACCATCAAGCTGTGGTCCACGCACAGCTCGAGCATATAATGGAGCTACGGGCCGGTCGACAAAGCGGTCCTAGCATCTCTTCACCTTCTTTATAATGTGCCACCTGCTGCGGTGCACATGCCAACGGAAATACCTCCTCTATGCCTGCATGCGTCTGAAATCCTGATGCATTATTATGTTCATCGGAGCAAGTCCATCCATGCACTCCAAGAAGGTCTTGAACAGCCAAACGTACCCATCCGCGTCTTCGTTCCGAACGAGCCCGCAGCCGAACTGCAATGACTGATTGTGGTTATTTATTCCTATGAACGGAGCGCATGGCATCTTGTAGATATTAGTCAGATACGTCGCGTCGAATGAAACGCAATATCAAAAATGTTTGTAGGCTCTCCTTGCAGCACCATCCACCCAATACATGTTCCTGACACGGTCCTCATCGTCCAATCTTATCATGTAGAAGAAATTTGGATCTTCCTTCGCTTTTTCATCGAAGTAGGCCATTGTGGCCTCAATGTCAGCCAGCTTGCTCTCTCTACGGTACTTGGCCTGTAGGTTTGTGACGTCAGCTGGTAAGTACAGCATGCTACTCAGTTTCCCCTTTTTCTTTGTGGATGAGTGATAGTATCTGGACCATTCTTGATGGACCGACGTTACAATCATGTAGCAGCTTTACGAATTGCCTTTCGAATGGGGTGAACCCTCTGTGGGCGGTCAGAAATTTGACCAGATCGAACTTCTTTATGAGTTTGTGGTTTTGCTCGTCAAAGTACTCAGTGACCACATAATGTGTTCCATCTACGTTTAGCTTACACCGGACAGGGCAACCCGTCTTGAGAATGATCCCTCTCTTTCGTTCCGGAACGACAGGCGCAACACCTTTCCCTTTCTTGTTCCTTCGTGCCTTGTGGCACCTCATCTCACCTCTGCTATACTCGTTAGTTTTCTTAATTTTTCTATGGTATTCGGTGTTGACGGCAAACACATGGAACTTTGCATATGTCTGGTAGAATTCCTTTGCTTCTGCAAACGATTCAAATCTCTGCCCAACGTACGGTGGTTGAGGTACCATAATATCTGGTTGCCCATCATCTTCATCCCCTTGTGCCTCGTCGTTAGTTTCATCATTCACTTCAGTATCGGCAGCAGTTTCATCGATTTGAGTGTTGCCAGTGCTTGTGTTCAAAGGGGTGGCCGGGAATTCTTTGGAATGATTGCCATTTCTGACACTGACTCGGCATTATTTGCGGCATGATTGTCTGCTGGCTGGGGGAACGCGTCTTCTGTGCGCTCAGAGCTTCCCGCAGTAGATGTGCCCGCGCCGCTGTTCACTGTAGTTGTAGGCCCTGTAATGGAAAAAACAGTGCGAGTAAGATTTTTTTGCTTGAATAACATGTTTATCGCAACAGATGACATCAACGTCGAGTGATTTGGCATTACATCCTTCGAACAGCAAGATGTTAGTTTGCGCGTGGACATGTGTGGCAAATGTAGCTGTCCAGTCATGGCAGCTACAGTTCAACAAACATGGCAACCACTGTTTGCCAATGCACGACAACAAGCTCCTTTTTTTAGTACGAAAACGTGGGTTCTATATGCATGGCAGCTGCAGTCCTGCATTCATGGCAAACACTGCTACCAACAAATGGCAACCACTGTGTTCTAGCAACAAAACTACAGCATTATAAGATTGATCTCACTAGGCGAAATGTGTTCAACCATTAGTGATGCATACATGCTTTTAGCAGTTGGCAATTTTTCAAAGACAATACATGACTCACTTGCACGCAACCACTTTTCAGTGTTTTATGCTTCGTTCTTGTCCACCATCACTGCTTCAATTCTTTTTTTTCGGCACGTGCTTTTTTTTGCCACAAAAACAAATGTAGTGTTGTTTTGTGGTTCAGTTTTTTTCCTTACCTTGTTGTGCTGCATGTGACCATCTTGTGTGGTCTGTGACACCAAAATGACGTGCTCCACCTGCAATTTGTGAATCTTGCCACGAGACGTTTGCCCGGTTACCACCACCGTAATAACCTGTAAGCATAGTAGTGGTTGGTCAATTCATGGCAAATGCAGTTTGTGCTAGCACGGAAACTGTAGTTGCCCCTGATGTGGCAACTGCAGTTTTCCTGGCATGGCAACTGTAGTTGCACTGGTATGGCAACTGCAGTTGTTCCTCCATGGCAACTGCAGTTGTCATGGCATAGCAACTGTAGTTACATTGCCATGGCAACTGCAGTTCCTCCTCCATGTCAACTGCAGTTGTCCATGGATGGCAACAACAGTTGTCCAGGGATTAAAACCGCAGTTATTTAACCATGGCAATTGTAGATGTCCAGTCATGGCAAGTGCAATTGTCAACTATGCTCCTTCTGCTAATTGAGCATCCGCAACTTCACTTTTTTTTTGGACTCACTTGTGTATGACGTCGATGGCAGGTACATGGGTGCTGCCTGATGCCACGTGTTGCATGAAGGCTCTGCATTTTTCACCCGTCATAACTCGTGAGTCCTTTTGCCATTTTTTTGCATGTTCATTTTTCATGTCCACACCAGTATGTGCTCTTTTTCGTATGCATTACCTTGATTAGCCATATTAGCTAGTTGAAGTTGGCTGCCCGTACATTTGTCAGTGTTAGCGCCTTGTGACTGAACCTGCCACGGGGGCCCCCTAAGAGTGTTGTGGTCATAAGAACCTGCGAAAAAATGACAGTGTACGGCATAAGTAGAATGTCATCTTCATTGTTCCGAAGATGGCAACTGTTCTCTTCTTTTGTTATCACGCATCATACTAATGTCTGCATACTGTTCTAGTAGTGGCAGCAACGGCCCTGCAGAGATGAGTTGACTGTACTCTGATGCATCCCAAGGGGGCGTTTCTGGCCTTCGAGAACCCCAAGTATCAGCGCCATCTTCGTGATTCATTTTTTCCGTGTCTCGCTTCTTTCCAATATGTTATCAATCACTGCATGATCAAGAACGCATCAACAATGCACAAGAATTGTATTCTTCTGCTGCTTGCACATAGAAGATAGGGATGGCAAGCAACAGGTCAACTAGGTGGCAGCTACTGACAACGAAAGGTAGCAAATGTCGTTGTACACAAGTGGCAATTAATTTTTCCCACCCCCTTTATTCCAAATTGTCCTTCCTTTCCTTTTTTAGGGATTCCTACTCATCCATTTGCCTACCCAACTACTTGCGTCAATCAAACTAGGAACTTAATTTAATCTCAACACATAGATCACAAAACTACTGGATCTCAGAACTACTGGTGTTGCCACCCCCCCTATAGCATGGATCCAGTACAAGATCGGGGAGATTTTCAGCCTGAAGGATGAGAATGATGAGATTGGGAGATTTTCACCTGATTTTAGTTGATCGTCTCTGAAGAAATTTGGGTTGGAGTGGGGGCGGGGGGGGGGGGTGGGTTGGGGTGTGGTTTGCGGTGGGTTTGCCCTACGGATCTGCTCTGATTGCCATGGCAACCAGAGAAGGCCGGCGACGGAGGTAGGGGTTCGAGATGTGGGGGACGATGGCGGCAGTCGAGAGATGCGATCGAGCGGAGGCCGGGAACGGCTGGGTCGTGTCGCCCGGACGGGGCAGTGCGGGCGGGATTGCCACACACCGGACGTGCAGGCTGTGCAATTGCGCGCCCGGACGCGGTCGTGCGGGCGGGTTCCTGTTCACGGCACACGAGACGTATGGGCAGATTCGTATCCATGTCACACGTGTGGCAGTTATCGCGACCCTAAAACAAGCCCATGAAGAGAGCATATGTCTTTTTTTTTGGATGTCGAGAGAGCAGATGTCGATGATCATATTCCGGGCAGAGATTGATGAGATCAGCAGGCATGGGAGGTATGGATTTTTCTCGAGAAAAAAAAAAGCATGCATGGGATGGGAGCCGATTGAGCGAAGAGAAAGATGTAGAGTGCGTGCGTCGGCGGCGGGAGCGGGCGACGCGTGGAGGTGCAGCGGGCCGCGGTGGCGCGCTGCATGTGCGCATGCACGCCACCCTATAGCCGCACGCACGGACCGACCGCTCCTCACATTCACTGCGCGGACAGATTAACCAAGTGATTAGCCATGGACACGGATGTGATTAGCGGCCGGGACACGATGGCGCCGGCGGCGGGAGACGGCGGCGTGAGGGGCCAGGCCGCGGAAGGAGGCGGCGGCCGGAAGCACCTCTCCTCCATCGCCAACTACGTCCTCCACCAATGCTCCCTGTACGTCCCCCGCCCTCCTCATCTTGTATTATTTATCTCCGTTGGTTAATTAATCGATTAACCGCGAGTCGCCATCGCTCTGCTCTCGATCCGTCTGTAATTCTGTTGGTTCCGCTGCGGATTTATGGGAGGAACTGTATGTGTGTGTGTGTGTGTGTGTGTGTGTGTGTGTGTGTGTGTGTGTGTGTGTGTGTGTGTGTGTGTGTGTGTGTGTGTGTTTCCGTTGATGCAAAGCCCTAGACGGGGTGCACCATTCTCGGCCAGATGAAGCACCGTGCTGGAATACTCGGTCTGAATTAAGGAACAAAAAATTGCTGTATTTTCCTGAGCGGCCTAATTGATGCCGTATATGCTAGAAGTGGCCCGGCGCGTTCTTGAGTCGATTTTGTTCTAATTTATAGCTTTTCCCTGCAAAAATAAGTGCTATTAATATTGAAGGAAGTGTATAGGTTAACCACAGAGGATTAATTATCTGGCCATAACAAACGATGGTAATTTGTTTTCCTATTTAATCACTAGACTCTGTCTTGTGGTATGATTTGGTCAGTGCCAGTGTTTTGTGCATTCATGTTCATCAGATTCAGACACGGTCGTACCGAAACAAAACAACGTGTTGCTGCCTCTTATGCCCCTGTTTTGGCGTTCAGTTTAAACTGAGACTGAAGATTTGGTTCAGTTTTGCTACACTAAGAATTCTTTGGGTTAGAGATGAAATCGAGTAACTAACATGTCCATGGCATACAGGACGCTGCACAAAAGCGTCGACGAACTAATCGCCGACTTTGAGTCGGGCCTGAAGAATGCCGCATTGGACAACTACTCAAGAAGACTAGTCGAGTACTGCAGCCTTCAGGCGCTGCAATCTCTAACATCTCCTGATCTAGGAGACACGCTTCATGAGGGATCCCTTGGTCGGTTCACGTTTGATATGATGCTAGCCTGGGAGACGCCCACTCCTTCGGATCAACAAATTACCATGGTCAGTAATTCTAGATATGTGTGTACTGTATGACAAATGATAATGCTTCCATTCTGAACTGGCTCGACGTGCTAAATATTACAGGAGAGCATATCAAAAGAGAGAGAAGATCGGAAGGAACCACTTGGAGCAAATGAAGCTGTGATGGGTGATGACACGTCGCTGTTCTATTCGGATATGATGCCCCTTCTTGTAAGTGTGCATGCCAAAGACACGACTTATTTTCGGTATACTGATGTGTAACTTACTCCGAGCATTGATTGATACTCCGAGCATTGATTGATTAACAATCCCATAGGTGAATGAAGATCCGACAGTCGGAGAAGATGCATACGTGTGGTTTGGATCTGTATTTCCTTTGGCTTGTGACGTTGTCAATGCGCGATTCACTTTCGAAGCCCTCACCGCTACCACAGCTAACAGGCTACACTATCCTGCTTATGACAAATTCCTGAAGGAAATGGATAAGTACGTGACAACTCACAACTCCTAGGGTCAGAGGATATTCTCTTTATCAAGCATTAGTAGAAATGTATCAGGCACTACTTTTGTGCCCTTTTTGTTCGAAATTTTCTGTTACAAGAAAGCTTTCTGTTGGGTCCTCCAGAAAGAAGTTCACTGTTGGATATCCCAGCACTCAAATGGGATTTTCGTTGTTCTCTTAGGTCCTTCAACTTTTTGCAAAGCTTGCCAACTCCAACAGGAGTTGAATTCGCTGAAGATGAATTTATCTTGCACACGGAGGGTACAGCAGGAACACAAAGGGTGGTTCGGCACATTGGGACCGGCAGCTGGCCTGGTAATCAATCCAATCTTTATTTGTTCTTCTGGTTTCTTTATGCTAACGTAGTAAATTGGTAATTTAGTATATAGATCATTAATTTTGGCATTTGTACATATGAAGTATGGAACGTCTGGTTGCTAGTTTCTGATGGACTATGTAGGCAGGTTGATTCTGACAAACAAGGCCCTGTATTTTGAGACTTCCGGCATAATTTCATATGGGCCTGCTTTCAAGGTCGAGCTTTCAGATACTGGAATGGAACAACAAGTTAAACCAGCTTCAACAGGTCCTTTTGGTGCACCATTGTTCGACAAAGCCATTGAATTTGAATCACTGTGAGTTCATCTATCTTAGTCTTATCCTCTTGGTGGCAGCCAGAAGGTCTTATATTGAACATTTATTATTATTATCATCATCATCATCATTCACTCACAGAATGCTAGCAAATATTTTTTCGGTTGCATAGTAACCGTTAATTCGTCTATACAGACCAGAACCTCTGCTTCTGGAGTTTCCGGAGATGACCAGCTCTACACGTCGCGATCTGTGGCTTACCATGATAAAAGAAGTAATATTTCTCCACCGTTTCATATCCGCGTACAAGATAGAATCCCCTATCCACAAATGGGAGGTACATTCAAGAATCATATTGGGAGTGATAAGGCTCCATGCTGCAAGGGAGATGCTACGAATGTCACCACCACCACCTTCTAGCTTTCTAATATTCTCGCTGTATGACGACCTTCCAAAAGGTGATTTTGTGCTCGAGCAATTAGCAAACCACCTGAAAGAGACGTCGACCATAACCCCGTTCAGTGCATCATATGTGTTCAAGAGTTTGAGTAAGTCGGATCCAATTGCATTAAGTGCGGAGATGGCAAAAGAGCATGACGGGGACTCGAGTACCCATGAACAGCCTTTGACCTCTCTGGGGAACACCATTGATAAAGTAAGAGATGAGGCGAGGGAAGTTACTGTTGCTAATGCTCCTATTGAAGGAATGAAAGAGGAAGGTCTCACTGATAGCCTCCTTGTATTAGTGGTATGATAAAATCATTATTTCTCCTATGTTACCTCTTCTTTTTGTTGGTATCTTGTGAATTTCAGTTCCAGTTGTTTCTTGAATTCTCGTACTACTAAACCAGCATTGCACTGAATATCTCTGTTCGTTCCTTTCTTTGTAGGGGTTGGTAAGTCCCATCAGCAAATTGGGTCCGGTGATCCAAGAGATAATGTCGTGGGATAGACCGCAAGTCACCGGCGGTGTCCTTGTTGTAACTTTGCTGACCATATACAAGTAAGATTATGAACATCATTATATCACTTAATACCGGTCATATATTTGCGTGTACTTGAGTTGGAAATGGAACGGGGAATATAATGTGCAAGTTTCATCTTCTCTATTGCAGCGAGTGGGTCGGTTATGCACTGGCTGCATCCTTGATACTAGCGGTGGGCGGGATGGTCTGGGCCAAGCAGAGGAAGTTAGGTGAGATATGCTCGGAGGTGATCATCGACAAGTCCTCGGACAAGACGACGATGGAGAGCATAGTGGAGGCGCAGCACAGCATGAAGAAGGTGCACGAGTACGTCAAGACGGCGAACGTCGTGATCCTCAGGCTATGGTCCATTGTTCTAGCCCGGTCACCAAAGGTATATATGATCACTGATCACCCTTTGTGTACTGTTGGGGTAGTGTCGGTCACATATGGTTTTGGACAATCCTGTTTTTCTGTCCGCAGCACACGGAGATGGTGATCTGGATGCTGAGCGGGCTCGCGGTGGCGCTGGCCGTGGTCCCTTTCAAGTATGCTCTGATGGGGCTGACGGTGTGCTGCTTCACGGCGAACACGAGGGTGGCGAAGGCGGTGTCGGACCCTCGGGGCGGGCGGCGGTGGAGGGAGTGGTGGGAGTCCATACCCGCCGTTCCGGTCCATACGGTGGACAAGGGCGAGCAGGTTGAAGAGAAGGCCGGCTGAAAATCCCTGGTCGGTCCTGTGAAGCTAATCTTGCTATGTATGTACACGCTGGTAGCTTTGGTTGCGCTTCACATTGAAACGTTGTGCCATGAGCACGTCGTCAGATGTTCTTGTGTATGAATAAAAGAAATACGTAATCAAGTTCTGAACAAAATTGCGTACTTCGTTAAGACACACGCTGGGATGGGCGGGCGGCCTTTTGGAGCCCGGGCTCATCTAAGACACGCAGTAAGTTTTAAAAAGGTAAAGCAATTCAAAATAAATACATAAAAATTGGCATCCAAGATGCTAGAATTGTGCAAAATTGCACGAACAAATGACATTCGAAGAGCTTTTAAGAAAATGGCTCAAACATCTTTGATGCAAACAAATTTACATGGCCCTAGCGCACTCAAACATCTTGGATGCAAACAAATTTCAGATTTTTTTAAATATTTGTTATTGTTGAATTTACCGTGGCAAGAGTTGTTTCTCTCGGAAAAATTGTAACTCGGGTCCATTTCACGTGACCACTGGAATGGGATATAAGAGCATCTCCAGCCGCGCCCCAACACGCCCACACCCCCTTCCCCCTCCCCGGCGATTTTTTCGCGTCGGCGCCTAAAATCGGCCCAGTCGCGCCCTCGAAACTCGTTTTTCGTCGGTTTGGGCTGAAATTGGCGCCGGTGAACCCAGGCCGAACCCGGCGCGCTCAAGGGCGCCGAGGCAATTGTTTTGGCGTGAAAGAATGGCGGGCCCGCCGAGTGAGCGACCCCCGCGCCTCGTCGTCCTCATCGCCTCGGTTTCCCGCGGAGAATCAATGCCAAGGCTGCCGCCGGTCAGCCTTTCATTGATTCCTCACGGGCGGCGGGGCGACGCCCTCTCTCCCGCCAGCGGGGCGACGCCCTCTCTCCCGCCACACGTACACACGGCGCCCGGTCGCTATAAAAGCAAGGCCTCCCCCTTGCCTCTGGCCACACCCTCCCGCAGCCGCCGTGCTCTGCCTCGCTGACGTGCTCTGCCTCTTTCTCCCCGTACTCTACCTCTCTCTGCCCGCCGCAGACATTCCTCCCCTCTCCCCCCAAGCCCACCGGCGACAATGTGCAAGCGATTCCCTGGCGATGGGGCGGCTGCCAACGGCTTCGGCCGCCGCTCGCTGCACGAGTGGGAGGCGTACTTGCTCTTTGAGGCCAACATCCCAGCGCCTCCCGACATGCGCGCAGGGCCGGGGGTGGAGGCTCAGCGCCGGTGGCGTCCCCATTCCCCCGCTACCCGATGTCGACGCCCGCCCCAACTACTTGTTGTGAGGTCGACGCGTGCGTCGCGTCGTCAGCGGAGAACAACACGCCCTCCCGCAGTATGCCGCCGACAACCATGAGGCGTGGGCGGCGTACTTCAAGCACCGGCTGGCGCAGGGGCTGGCCTCCACCAACGGGGCACCGATAGTGCGGGGCACCAAGAACAACGAGGGGCGCCGCCTATGGTGGAGCGCCCCCGGCCGCTCGCTTCACGCTATTCTCGGGTACCTCGATGGCGGCAGCGACCCGTCCTTGACGTACCCTACCGCCCCGGCCCGGGGCAGCGGTCATGGATGCCGAGGAGGACAGCGTCCTCTTCTTCCTCCTCCTCCCGCTCCTCCTCCTCCGGGTCGCCGGCGCTGTTCAGCGTCAAGGCCGAGCCCGCGGAGACGCCACTCGGACGGTGATACGTCTCCAACGTATCTATAATTTTTGATTGCTCCATGCTATATTATCTTCTGTTTTGGACATTATTGGGCTTTATTGTTCACTTCTATATTATTTTTGGGATTAACCTATTAGCCGGAGGCCCGGCCCAGAATTGTTGTTTTTTGCCTATTTCAGAGTTTCGCACAAAAAATATATCAAACGGAGTCCAAACGGAATGAAACCTTCGGGAACGTGATTTTTGGAACGAACATGATCCAGGAGACTTGTACCCTAAGTCAAGGAAGCTTCGAGGAAGCCACGAGGTAGGGGGCGCGCCTACCCCCCTGGGTGCGCCCTCCACCCTCGTGGGCCCCATGTTGCTCCACCGACGTACTTCTTCCTCCTATATATACCTACGTACCCCCAAACGATCATATACGGAGCCAAAAACCTAATTCCACCGCCGCAACCTTCTGTACCCACGAGATCTCATCTTGGGGCCTGTTCCGGAGCTCCGCCGGAAGGGGCAACGATCACGGAGGGGTTCTACATCAACACCATAGCCCCTTCGATGAAGTGTGAGTAGTTTACCTCAGACCTTCGGGTCCATAGCTATTAGCCAGATGGTTTCTTCTCTCTTTTTGGATCTCAATACAATGTTCTCCCCCTCTCTCGTGGAGATCTATTTGATGTAATCTTCTTTTGCGGTGTGTTTGTTGAGACCGATGAATTATGGGTTTATGATCAAGTTTATCTATGAACAATATTTGAATCTTCTGAATTCTTTTATGTATGATTGGTTATCTTTGCAAGTCTCTTCGAATTATCAGTTTGGTTTGGCGTACTAGATTGATCTTTCTTGCAATGAGAGAAGTGCTTAGCTTTGGGTTCAATCTTGCGGTGTCCTTTTCCAGTGACAGTAGGGGCAGCAAGGCACGTATTGTATTGTTGCCATCGAGGATAACAAGATGGGGTTTTAATCATATTGCATGAATTTATCCCTCTACTTCATATCATCTTGCTTAAGGCGTTACTCTGTTCTTATGAACTTAATACTCTAGATGCATGCTGGATAGCGGTCGATGTGTGGAGTAATAGGAGTAGATGCAGGCAGGAGTCGGTCTACTTGTCTCGGACGTGATGCCGATATACATGATCATACCTAGATATTCTCATAACTATGCTCAATTCTGTCAATTGCTCAACAGTAATTTGTTCACCCATCGTAAAATACTTATGCTCTTGAGAGAAGCCACTAGTGAAACATATGCCCCCCGGGTATATCTTCATCATATTAGTCTTCCAATACTTAGTTATTTCCGTTGCTTTTTACTTTACCTTTTATTTTACTTTGCATCTTCATCACAAAAATACCAAAAATATTATCCTACCATATCTATCAGATCTCACTCTCGTAAGTGACCGTATAGGGATTGACAACCCCTTATCGTGTTGGTTGCGATGATTTATTTGTTTTGTGTAGGTGCGAGGGACTCGCGCGTAGCCTCCTACTGGATTGATACATTGGTTCTCAAAAACTGAGGGAAATACTTACGCTATTTTGCTGCATCACCCTTTCCTCTTCAAGGGAAAACCAACGCAGTGCTCAAGAGGTAGCAGCCGGCACACCCGCAGCACCGGCATCATCATCAACGAGGGCGGGCGCGCTTCCTCCTCGGCTCCTCCCCGCTTCGTCAAGCCGAAGACGGAGCCGCGGCTCACCGCCGTGAAGACGGAGCCAGGCCTCGCCGCCGTGAAGACGGAGCCGGGGCTCTCCGACGAGGCGGCCTTGAAGTGGGCGCGCGAAGACTGGGAACGGATGGAGCTAGAGCGCCAGTGTCGCGCCCTAGAGCAGTTCGCCGCTCGGCGTCGTGGCCGCGACGAGGGAGGCGTCATCGTTCTCGACGACGACGACGCGCCGCCACCGGTCCGCCAGGGCGACCCCGGGCAAGGATCCAGCAGGAGAACGGTGATGGCGGCGACGGCGGCGACTTCGCCGTGCTGAGCGCGTTCTTCCTATAGTCTAGGGCTTTGTTTTTAGTAAACTTTAAATTTGCTATGTAAAAAATGTTTAATTCGCCTAAGTTTATGCCCGTTTGCCGAAATAAAATAGCCGAATGTCTTTAAAAAAAGCCTTTTGGGGTGACCCTGGGGCCGGCGACTGGGAACCCATTCGGCCGCAGGCCGATTTTATCGCCGGGTCGCCCCAGGTGGCGATTTTTAGAGCCCCCTAGGGGGCCAACGAATGGAGATGCTCTAACGGCCACTCTCTTCTTTCTCCTCCCAATATTTCCCCTCTTTCTCCTGAAGCCCCGGCCCACCTAGTCCGAGGAGGCATAACTGTGTTGCCGCCACCTAACGTCGTCCTAATTTATTTATTTATTGCGGGGAAAACACCTGATCTATTAATCTTCGATCATGGTAGTACAACGAACACCCAAAATAATAAAAATTACATCTGGATTCATAGACCACCTAGCGAGAATAACTTAACGTCGTCCTAATTGCCTGCCGCCGCCACCCGCAGTCGATAGACGCTGCCGCGTGGCATCTCGCACTACCCAAGCTGCCACCTTAGTTGTGCCTTTGTCATTCTGGGCTTCCCTCTAAACCCTGAGAATTAACTTTGGTATCAGTGACCCTGTACCCCTAATCCACCATCCGAACCTTCAAACCTACTACACCTCCTTGGCGAGGCCTCTCCGGATGTTTGCCGAATTGACGACTGAATCGTAAAAATGTTTAGTTGCCAAGGGATAACAAATTTGATCGATGTTGTGTAACCGCATATGTATCCACTAAATAAATAAAGTGGCTAAAGGGGGTTTCAAAAGATAAACCATAATGTTATCTAGCGTTTGTTCTCATTTTCGCAGGTACCAGCAAACCCCTCCCCTACCGTTCGATTTGGTCGCACGGATCTTGGCACAATCTTGAAGCCACATCAGCTTCATTGATTCGTTCACATTTTCACATCTCCTAGAGAACGATCTCATCTAGTTTCCCCGCTCGTCACTATCTCTTCCGTACTCTCTCTCATTCCCCGCATCCCAGAAATCCCCCGTCGTGGCTCGGCTCTCAATGTTGCGGCTGTACTGGATCCCGACGATTCCTGGCTTTTTTCACGCATGCGGTGTGGACAGAGACAAGCTGGGCTCGAGGCGGTGTTGGTGGTCGGCAGCGTGGATATGGCGGGCAGGGGCATGCTGGTGATGGTCGCACATTTCATTGTCGCCGTGGGGCTGCGTGTCACAATCACCGGGGATGTGTGGTGGTGGTCCACAAGGGACGCGGCGGTGGTCCCCCCAAGGGAAACAAAGTCGTTCGCGGCGGGGGCTTATATCCTGCACATCAACTTTTCCCCCCTCGAAATAGGCTTTCGATTTGCTTTATATATAAACCAACTGTTAGATAATAACGAGAAATAAACGAGACAAAGAGACATGGATTTTTACGTGGAAACCCTTGCGGGAGAAAACCACGGACGGACGAAGGCGCAATCACTATGAGGAGGAGTATTACAGGCCGCGAGGCAGCAGACCGTCGAGGTGCGACTACATGGGGTATATAAGAGGGCAATACATGAGAGTCCTTGGAGGACAAGTAAGCGAGTTGTACTCGTGCAGCGTCGGCGATCAGCATAAAGGCCCACACCGGTTGTACTACGTCTAGTCCAACATATTATAATTTGGATCACAATTTAACAATCTCCACCTTGATCCAAATTCCCTCAAGTAGTCGAAGAAAGTGAATAACTCCATCCGAATCAGCATAAACACCTTATGCGTCAAAGTCCATAGGACTAATGAGAAATACCAACTAAGCCTGAGCAAAGCTCAAACTTATTGGTCGGAACTGGCTTTGTCATCATATCAGCAGGATTATCATGAGTACTTATCTTGCATACCTTCAAATCACCTTCAAAGCAACAACATCTCGAATATAGTGATATCTGACATCAATGTGCTTTGTTCTCTCATGATACATTGGATTCTTTGTAAGATATATAGCACTTTGACTGTCACTAAATACGGTAGGGCAAGATGAGTCTCCACAAAGCTCAGTGCACAAACCTCTCAACCAGATAGCTTCTTTGCATGCCTCAGAAATAGCCATATACTCGGCCTCAGTAGTGGAACAAGCCACAATAGACTGCAAAGTTGCTCTCCAACTCACAGCACAACCACCAATGGTGAAAACATAACTTGTGAGTGATCTTCTCTTATCCAAATCACTAGCAAAATCAGAATCAACAAAACCAACAAGTCCATCTCCAGTTTTCCCAAACTGTAAATAAGCATTAGAAGTACCACGCAGGTATCTGAAAATCCACTGAACTGCTTTCCAATGCTCTTTTCCAGGATTAGACATGTATCTACGGACAACACTCAATGCATATGATAAGTCAGGATGAGAACAAACCATGGCATACATAAGTGAACCAACTGCACTCGAATAGGGAACTCTAGACATGTACTCAATATCTGCATCTGACTTAGGACATAAAGCTGATGATAATTTGAAGTGTATAGCTAACGGAGTACTCACCGGCTTGGCATTATGCATATTAAAACGACGAAGAACTTTATCAATATATCCCTTCTGACTTAGATATACTTTTCCAGACGGTCTATCTCTGGATATTTCCATGCCAAGTATTTTCTTTGCTGCACCCAAATCCTTCATCTCAAATTCGTTACTCAATTGCCTCTTTAGTTCATTAACCTCTGACATACTCTTTGCAGCAATAAGCATATCATCAACATAAAGGAGCAAATAAATAGTTGAACCGTTGACAGTTTTCAAATAAACACAACTATCATAATTAGACCTTTTAAAACCTTGAGAGAGCATAAAGGTGTCAAATCTCTTGTACCACTGTCTCGGGGATTGCTTCAATCCATAAAGGGATTTCTTTGACTTACAAACAAGATTTTCTTTTCCAGGAATAACAAAACCTTCAGGTTGTTCCATATAAATATCCTCTTCTAATTCTCCATGTAAGAATGCAGTTTTAACATCCAATTGTTCAAGCTCAAGATCATGCATGGCAACAATCTTGAGTAAAGTGCGAATAGAGCTATGCTTCTAGCAGGAGAAAAGACTTACGTTATAGTCAATACACGGAATCTGGCTATAACCTTTAGCAACTAACCTTGCTTTATATCTTGTCTCATCATTAGGAGAAACACCTTCTTTCCTCTTGAAAACCCACTTGCAACGAATAGGTTTCTTCTCTCTAGGTAATTTTACTAAATCCCAAGTGCCATTCTTTTCAAGTGATTCCATCTCATCATGCATAGCGGTCATCCACTTATTACTATCACCAGAAATAATAGCCTCGGAATATGAAGAAGGCTCAAAATTACCTTCAATTTCTTACGCAGCAGATAAAGCAAAAGAAACAATATTGCACTCTTCAATTAACTGTCGGGTTTATTAATACCCGTCTAACTACATCACGTGCAAGATTCCAACTAGGTGGAACAATAGGCTGATTTGGAGTGGGAATGACATGATCATCATTAACGACGGGTTCATCATGTGCATCAACAATTTCATTACCAGATGTATCACCTGAATCAATAACATGCTCCACCTAAACAGTAGGCTCCTGAACAATAGGCTGCTGTTCACTCTCAACGGGAACATTAGTAGATGGAACATCATGTAACATAGCAGATTCATTAAAGATAACATTTCTGCTAATAACAACCTTCTGGGTTTCAGGATTCCACAATTTAAAACCTTTAACACCAGATTTATAACCAAGAAAGATGCACTTAACAGCCCTAGGCTCCAACTTTCCATTATCAACATGAGCATAAGCGATTGCAACCAAAAACTCTCAAGCTGTGAATAATCAGCGGTGAACCGGACCATACCTCAATTGGAGTTTTCTTATTAAGAGCAATAGATGGTGAACGATTAATGAGATAACAAGCAGTGGAAGCGGCCTCAGCCCAAAAACGCCTATGCAAACCTGCATTGGACAACATGCAACGGGCTCTGGAAATAATGGTCATGTTCATACGCTCAGCAACACCGTTTTGTTGAGGAGTATAAGGAACGGTGTAGTGTCTGACAATGCCTTCAGACTTGCAATAATTCTTAAATTGCTTAGAACAGAATTCCATACCATTATCAGTGCGAAGTATTTTTACCTTCCTTTCAGTTTGTCTTTCAACCATAATCTTCCACTCCTTAAAAGCTGAGAATGCTTCATATTTGTGCTTCAAGAAATAAGGCCAAACTTTTCTCGAATAATCATCAATAATAGTCAGCATGTAACTTGCACCACCTAATGACTTCTTGCGAGATGGTCCCCATAAATCAGAATGCACATAATCAAGAATACCTTCAGTTGTATGGGTCAAGTATTGAACTTCACCCTCTTGTGCTTACCGAAGATACAATGCTCACAAAATTTCAATTTACCAGGTTCATATCCATCAAGAAGACCTCTCTTATTTAACTCTGCTAAACCAAGTTCACTCATATGTCCAAGACGCATATGCCAAAGGTTAGCGACATCACAATCAGAATTCTTTGAAATAACTGGAGTAGCGTTACCTGAAACGGTAGAACCTCGAAGGTAATAAAGACCATTGGTCGAACTTAAGTCACCTTTCATCACAACAAGGGAACCTTTGGTGACTTTCAAAACACTATCTCCACCTGAATACTTGTATCCCTTTGCATCAAGGGCACTCATAGAAATAAGATTTCTCTTCATCTTCGGAATATACCGAACATCTGTCAAAATTCTGATTATGCCATCAAACATCTTGATTCGAATAGAACCTATGCCTTCAATCTTGCATGGTGAATTATCAAAACCCAAAACAGAACCAACAGCAGTAGTGGAATCAAAAGTATTAAACCAATATTTATGTGGGCACATATGAAAAGTGCATGCGGTGTCAAGTACCCATTCACCATTGGTCTCAGCACATCCAGCAATAACGACAAGAGCATCATCGGAACTATCATCACGAGCAACGTTAGCAGAATTTTCACCTGGTTTGTTACCTTTCCTCTTTTCCTTGTTCTGCAACTTGAAACACTCAGAGATGTCATATCCGTCTCTCTTGCAATACCTGCAATACTTCTTGTCTCTGGATTGCGACCGGCCCCTGTAGCCGTTTTTACTTTTGCCTCTGTTTCCATTATTGAAGTTCTTCTCCTTTGTCCTGCCACGAACAGATAATCCCTCGGCTTGGGATGAACTTGAACCATCATGAGGCACCATTAGTTTCATCTTCTCCTTAGAGTTCAAAGCTTCATAAACTTCATTAAGTGTGAGAGTATCACGGTGTATAATATGGTGTCTCTAAAATTGGTATAAGAACTTGGCGTTGAACAAAGTAACATTAAAGCGGTATCTTCCTCTTCATACTTAACCTCCATTGCAGCTAGATCAGATATGATCTCTTTAAATTCTGAAATATGATTCAAAACATTACCTCCCTCGGGTAACCTGTGCAGGAATAATTTTTGCTTCAGATGCATCTTCTTTGGTGAGATCTTTAGTATTGCAAATCCTTCCAGCTTTAACCATAGAGCGGCGGCAGTTTTCGCTCAAAACTTCCTGCAAAATATTATTATGCAAATGGAGTTGAATTTGTGACAAAGCCTTACAATCAATTCTTTTCTCCTCATCAGTCCAGTCCTGAATTATGTTCTTCCCAAAACTATCCAGTGCTTCATCATAGTCGGACTGTGCCAACAACGCCCGCATCTTGACTTGCCATAGGGTAAACCTTGTGTCACGGTCCAGCAGCGGAAGATCGTACTTCATGGATGCCATGAGTCGAACAAATCTGTGCACAAAGTAGTACAAGTCGGAGTAGAAAAATTCTTGACAGAATTTAATATGCGTAGCAAAGAAACAGTAGCACCTGGTAGCTTCGGGCAATGGACGTAGCACTTGAAGATGAAAAACAAATCTGATCTAGTAGTCAAGTAGTACCAGTAGATCAGATAAGCTGCACGTAGTAAAAAATCCAAGATGTACTATTGTACTTGACTTCACGTGATATACTAGATCGGCCACTAGTACTACTTAAAACCGATCTAGTTCAGCTTGACGTGATGTGAAACAGCAGCAGCGTAGCAGCCTCGGGACTTGAACGAGCATCAGCAGCTGCAACTCGGCGGCTTGAAAACCTGTACGAAGCAGCGGCGACTCGGTGGATCTCTCGACGACTTGGTCAAGAACGGCTGCAGCGGAAAAGCTTGGTCTGGCGACTTTGAAGCGTGCACTGCTGGACAGATCGCTCCTCACGGAGCGCCTCGGTTCTTGTAGCGGTTATAAAGAACAGGCGAAACTCCAAACTGTTGTCGGTCTCGCCAAATCGATCTGGCTTCGGATCGCCAGGTCGCGTCGGCGGTGCAGAGACGCCAACCCTAATTTCTCTCGTCTCAAACCTCGTATGTGTAACTTGGCTCTGTATACCACTTGTTAGATAATAACCTGAAATAAACGAGACAAAGAGACACGAATTTTTACGTGGAAACCCTTGCGGGAGAAAACCACGGACGCACGAAGGCACAATCACTATGAGGAGGAGTATTACAGGCGCGAGGCGCGACCGTCGAGGTGCGACTACATGGGGTATATAAGAGGGCAATACATGAGAGTCCTTGGAGGACAAGTAAGCGAAGTTGTCTTTAAATGCGGCGTCGATGTCAACGCAAAGGCCCACACCGATTGTACTACGTCTAGTCCAACATATTATAATTTGGATCACAATTTAACACCAACAACCGAAGAAACACGCGGCCGAGCGATACAAGATGGTGAGGTATTCCTCTTACAAAGCCAATCTTGCGACTACACTACCAACTACGGGCAGCACCGGAAGCAATAAACACCCCCACGCTACGAGCTAGCACATCTAAGCTCCAAGACAATGCCCTCAAGAGAGAGAACGGCGCAGAGCGTCACTGCCAAGAACCACAACGATGTCTTCAAGGAGAGCAAGGCATCCTTAGGTGTCACCGTCGTTGATGACATGGCACGGAGCTTTCGCTTAGCAACTCATGCGTACCCCACAATGCCGCCAGGAGGAGGGTGGCGAAGTCAGAACTCCCAGATCATCCGCCCCACCAAAGAGAGGGCACGTCCGAGCTACCAGTCGCCACCCCTCCCGTTGGCCACACAATCCTAGTCACTGGCATGTCTTATACAGTATATTAGTACAATACACCCCGTAACAGTAAGCTTAAGCACCCACGGATCGCGTGGGCCTGGCCGCTGGAAAACTTGAAATCCAGGCGCAAGCTTAAGCACCCACGGATCCAGCAATGGCGCCAGCACCACAGCAAGAAGCTCCTCCGAAGCTCAACGTAGTGGAGAGCGCCGTCGTAGCGCCCTGGCCGATCCCTCCGGTACCGGAGACCTCCCTCCCGCTCACCTTCTTCGATGTCTTCTGGCTCAACTTCCCGCCGGTGGAGCGTGTCTTTTTCTACCACCTCGTCCCCGGCCCCGGCGCCGCCACTACCGCCACCATCCTCTCCAACCTCAAGACCTCACTCGCCCAAGCCCTCCGCGCCTTCTACCCGCTCGCCGGCCGCCTGCGCCTCAGGCCCGGCACCACCGACCGCCACGAGCTCCACTACCAGCCCGGTGACGGCGTCACCTTCACCGTCGCCATGTACGACCTCGACGTCGACGAGCTGGCCCTGGACGAGCCGAGGGAGGTCGCCAAGATCGCACAGCTCGTGCCGCCTCTCCCGGACGGCGGCGCTGTGCTCGCTCTGCAAGCCACCGTGCTGCGCGGCGGCCGCGGCCTCTCCGTCGGCATGGCCCTGCATCACGCTGCCTGCGACGGGGCGTGCTCCACCCATTTCCTCCACACCTGGGCGGCGGCCACCGCCGGCGCCGTCGCGCCGGCGCCCCCTGTCATTGACAGAACTCTCGTCAAGGACCCAAGTGGTCTTTGCGACGCCTTCATTAGAGCCATGGCGAGTACCGAGAAGAAGGATTACGTCAAGATGCCCGGCGATAAGCTCCTCGCCACCTTCACTCTGTCCATAGAAGACATACAACGCATCAAGGACGTCGTCCTGCTCGCCGCGGCTGGCAAGGCGGGCGCGCCGCCGCGATGCTCCTCGCTGGTTGCCACCTTCGGCTTCATCTGGTCATGCCACCAGCGCGCTAAACAGGACGACGCAGCAAGTAACGACGGCGACGGCGACTCGACCTACTTCCTCTTCCCCGTCGACCACCGCTCGCGGATGGAGCCTGATCCCATTCCGGACGAGTACCTCGGCAATTGCGTCGGTTCCGCCCTCCACGCCGCGCCCAAGGACCGGCTCGCCACGTCCGGCGCTGTTGGCCTCTTCACCGCGTGCACGGCGGTGGCTTCGGCGATCGAGCAGGCGGTGGGCGTCGGCAGCATTCGGTCACCGGAGCTGTTGTGGGAGCGGGGAAGGGAGGCCATGTTATCCGGCGGCGGCGTGCTGGCCGTGGCAGGGTCGCCGAGGTTCCGGGTCTACGACGTCGACTTTGGGTTTGGGCAGCCGGCGAAAGTGGAGATCGTATCCGTGGCGAGGACTGGCGCCATGGCGGTGGCGGAGAGCCGCCGGAGCAGCGGCGGCATTGAGGTAGGCATCTCTCTGCCACCGGATGCCATGCAGAGGTTCCAATGCTGCTTCCACGATGCCATCGCGTGGCTGCAGTGCACCACACCATTAAACAAGTAAAGTCATCGATTAATGCATACTTCGACGCATATGGGTGCACGTGATAGAGTGGACTGGCCACTGGAGCGCACATGCAGCAGCATCAACATGCCCATACCGTATCTACAACCTGTTTTCTAAGTGTATAAGAATAACTCCATCACGTGCGTATAAGTTACGTGAGTATATTGCGTGAACTTGATCCAACGGCTTTTGCATAAGTTACTCTCGTAAGAACATCTACAGCCGGACGCTTCAAACCATCCCACATATACCAGCGGACGCGCTAGGTCTGTAATCAGACAGAAAAGAGAAGAAAAAACGTGACCCAACCGGACTTTCCATATCATCTTTATACGCCCGGTTTGTCCACGAACTCTCGTATACATCTCAAATATGGGGAGGATATGAAAGCTCGCGGACAAGCCTGGATGCGCCCGCGCATTCCGCCACGTAGGACACGGCCCCACTCCGGATCACATTTTCTCTTTCTTTATTCATTCTTTTATTTCTCTCTCTTCATCTCCACCAATCGCATGCAAGTGACCGAACATATGAGAAGAAAATTAAAGAGTGTGGCTGCATGGACGGATAAATAGAGGCTCAAAATGGACACGCACGGTCACTGGCCGGGTCGGGCGCTTAAGGGGTCATATTTGCTATGCCTAGCTGTAGATGCTCTAAGGATGTCTTTCGTCCTGCTTTAGCTTTATATACAGGGCTTTTAATATTTATATATCACTAGTTGTGTCTCACTACTTAGTTGTGCCACTAAAAATTTAACAACTCAAAAATGTCGTCGCTTTGTTAGACGCTTGCTCAAAAATGCAACTGTCTACCATTACAGTCAACTCAAATCTCGTTTGACATGTTATAATAACATAAATACCTATGTACCAACATGTCACCTCTCCCTCTATCTCGCTATAATAAAGTCTGGGCCCCGCTTGATCCCAACAGTGTCCTTATTTTCCTGTAAAATTATTCGCTTGCTAACTCCTGACAAGTGGAGCTCACACTTATCATTATGAAACAGAGAACTGACATGTGGGTTTAAGGGTATTCTTGTCATATAACATGGTCAAACGGGTCAACGGATTTGACCTGACAATAGCAATGTCTAGTGACATTTTGTAGCAAACATCTAATGGAACAATGTCATTTGGAGATATCTAATGGCATTTTTTAGCAAGCATCTCACAAAGCGACGGTATTTTTAAGCAATTGTAATTTTTAATGGCAAAATTGAGTAGTAGGACACAACTAGTAGCATAAATGATAAAATCCCTTGTATATAAAGCAGCGAACCAAAGTATATGGCCAAACGATACAAAGACGAGGAGCCACATTACAAAGCAAGATACAACATGAGCCTTGAACAAGCCTAACACCTCAACGAGGCCGACCAAGGACCCTGAGCTCTATGACAACGCCCCCAAGAGGGTGACGGCGTGAAGCGTCTTCGCCGCCGAGTTTGAGCACATACGAAGGTTTTCACCAGGAACTCTGGCACAAGGACGAGATCCATGATGACATTTTCAAGAAGCAGGTGGCACCCACGAGAGTCGCCGGCGCCGGCTCCAGAAAGGCGAAGCTTTCACTCGGGCACTCGCCTGCACCACCAAGAGGAGTCTCAGCCACAACCTCAACAAGGGCCAACTTGTCCACCCCAGATCTGGGAACTACCAGAGCAGGCCCAAGCCTCCCGCGACTACACCCCTTGTCACCTACACGATCAAAAGATGGAGCCACCACCGCCATCAAGGAGCCCGTCAGAAAGCCAACCGTGAAACACGTGTCCGTTCAACACTGAGTACTGTTCATTACCTACCACATGTCACTCAAAAAATCCTAAAAAAGGGTGACGCCCCTAGTTTAGCCAGTCTTTTAAACATTTTTTAGTTTCACATTTTTTTTGAAAACTGGAACACTTTTCGAAACCTGGGAACAATTTTCAAATTTGTGATTTTTTTAAATCCTGTTATTTTAATTTTCAAACATTTTTCAATTTCGTGAATATGTTTTGAACTATGAGAACATTTTCCACACTTTGTGATTTTTTTGGAATTCCAAACATTTTTTCAAAATCATGAACATGTTTTTTTGAAATTAAGAATATTTTTTAGCGATGCAAAAACCAAAAATAAAATAAAATACCGAAAAAGAGAGGGCGCCCCGTATTTATCTCATTTTCAAAGAAAATGAGCCGGTTCATGCGAGAAATCCGGTGAAAACCCCCAATTTATATGGAAAGATGAATTGAAAATCTTGATTGAGTTTACGAGGATAACCGGATTAAAAAAAACCTACAGCCCGAGCGGCAAAACTTCCTTCCAAAGCAAAAACACCTAATGGTACCCGCAAAAAAAACACCTTTTTTTTTAGACAACCTCGCGAAGCTTTTTATTTAACTCGTCACAATGTTTACAGGGACGAAAGATAGATCACCTCGGTTGCCCAACCACACACGGCGGCCAACACCCAGTGAGAGAGCATGCTTCGCTAAATTGTGAGCCTCGACATTCGAGCTCCTAAACTCATGACTAAAAAAACAATTGACAAAAACTTTAGAATGATCTACTATCTCCCTAATGATAACTCCATATACCGCTGCACTCGGCTGCCCAATATCGTCAATGACTGCCCTACAGTCTGAGGCAACTGAGATCCTGTTTTGATACAAATCCTCTGCCAGGGCTAAAGATTCCCGCACAGCTAGGGCTTCGAGCGTTGTGGGATCATCAATGCCATGGAAGGTAATCGTGGATGCGCCCAGGAAGGCACCCTGGCGATCCCTGCAAACTGCAGCCACCGTCCCCACGGGTCTAGTCCTCATAATCGCTGCATCAACATTGATCTTGCATGTTCCCTCTCTTGGTGGTAACCAATGTCTCGGCCGAGGTTGAGCCACCCTCTGTTGCTCTTGTGGCTTTACTAGGACCTGAAGATCGTTGAGAAAAGATCCCACAAAAGCATTTGTAGCATGTGGTGTTTGGTGCAGCCCTTCATGAATCAATTTCCGCCTTGAGCTCCATATTGCCCACAAGGTTACTCCGAGCCTGGTGAATTCCTCATGTGATAACGCGTCCCTCATCGAGAAAAGCCAGGATTTAGCACTCGGGTTGACGCAGCTAGCCATTTGGCCGACCAAGTTCTCCGGTGCTAGGGCCCTACGCTCCTCGACATGGCACGATCCAAGTCTGACATGTCTCCGAGTCCGGCGCCCCACATATCTGGCATCTTTGGTGAAGTCGCCATCTTGCGATGGTGGAGTATATCATATGTGGGTATAGATTCCCTTGCCAACCTCCACAGAAACACACGTATTTTGTTCGGAACCTTAGTGTGCCAGAGTGATGTCCAGTTGCTGCTCTCCTCGAAACTAGAGGGCCCCTCGGTACCATATAGCCAATTTTCGCGGCTTAGCTTGGTGGTTTGGATCATGCGATATGCCGAACAGACGGTGAACATACCTTTCTTCTCTCTACTCCATGCCCAAAAGTCATCAATTCTCCTTGTGCATAGTGGGATCTTGAGTATGGCCTCGGCATCAATAGGTATGAATACCGACCGGACCACAGCCTCATCCCATGTTGTTGTAGTTTGATCTATGAGCTCATGCACGCAGGTAGGTGGGTCTTGATCGAGAGAAACTATGGGCCTGGGGATGCCATCCCTCGGGATCCAGTTATGTTCCCAAATCATCGTGTCCTCTCCCGTCCCGATTCTCCTAATGATCCCTTGCTTCATTATGTCCCTTTCGTCAATTGTTGCACGCCAAATCTGCGAGGGGTGTGCACCCAACTCGGCCTCCAAAATTCCTGAATCAGGGAAGTAGGCTGCCTTCAGAATCAGCGAGCTCAAAGTGTTAGGATTATTAAGCAATCTCCAAGCCTGTCACGGCTAACAGCGCGAGATTGAAAATCTCAAGGTCACGGAAGCCCAGCCCTCCCATATATTTTGGCCTTGTCATGATCTCCCATGATACCCATGCTGGTTTCCGTTTGCCTTGCTTGCTACCCCACCAGAACTGCCGTATGATGGATGTGATATTTTCACATAGGCCTCTCGGCAGGCGAAAGCAAGCCATGGAGTAGACTGGGATTGCCTGAGCAATGGATTTGATGAGCACTTCCTTTCCTGCTGAAGACAACAACTTCTCCATCCACCCCTTTACCTTCTCCCACACACGGTCACGGAGGTATTTAAAAGTGCCATTCTTTGAGTGCCCCACATCTGTTGGCATTCCCAAATATTTGTCACTCAAAGATTTTTTGGACTTGGACCATAAGCTTCACCTTTGTCTCGGGTTGTCTGAGGACACCCCGTACTGAAGAAAATAGTAGATTTGTCATTGTTCACTCTTTGGCCCGAAGCACGACAATAAACATCCAATAGGTTTGACACCGCTTCCGCTCCCTCAACATTAGCTTTGAAAAATAGCAGGCTGTCATCCGCAAACAAAAGGTGGTTTACAGCCGGGGCTGTTGGGGCCACCTTGATTCCTTCTAGAACTAATGACTGAGAACTGGATTTTAAAAGGCACGAAAGGCCCTCCGCTGCAATCAAAAACAAGTAAGGGGAGATGGGGTCTCCCTGTCGAATACCTCTCGAAGGCTTGAACTGGTCTAGTTTCTCTCCATTAAAGAGAACTGAGAAAGACACTGACGATACCATGTTCATTACTATGTCAATCCATGTTTGTGCAAATCCCAATTTGGCCATTATCGCCTCAAATACTGCCACTCCAACCGATCATACGCTTTCATCATGTCAAGCTTTAGGCGCATGTGTTGTTACTCTTTGCCCTAGACCTCTTCATGAAATGTAGGCATTCGTATGCACATATGATGTTGTCTGTAATTAGCCTGCACAGGACAAAGGCTGACTGCTCCTCAGAGATGATGTCAGGCAGTATTTGTTTGAGTCTATTTGCCACAACTTTTGAAGCTATCTTGTAGAGGACATTGCACAAACTTATAGGTCTGAATTGAGATAGGAGAGTTGGGTTTGTTACCTTGGGTATTAGCACCAAAACGGTATCATTTATACTCTCCGCACTCTCTTCCCCGCGGACGATTCTGAGAACCACCCTCGTAATCTCCTTGCCGCACAAAGACCAGTGCCTCTGATAAAAGTGAGCTGGAAAACCATCTGGACCCGGTGCCTTCGTCGGGAACATTTGGAAGAGAGCCACTTTCACCTCGTCACTTGTGTAAGGGACGCATAAGATGTCATTCATACCTGCTATGACCTTAACCGGAACATGAGACATGACCTCGTCGAGCCCTGTCACACCTTCGGAGGTGTATAAGGTTTGATAGAAGTCATTTACCATCTCTCTAAGATCTCCCGGGTCGTCAATGAGCACACCCAACGAGTTAGCCAGGGCCTTCACCATATTCTTTTTTCGTCTCATGCTTGCTCTCAGGTGAAAAAAACGTGTGTTCTTGTCCCCGGAGGCTAGCCACTCGATCCTCGATCTCTGTCGCCACATCAATTCCTCCCTATGATACAACTCAACTAGTTTGTCATTGATTTTTATCTCAACATGTGAAGGTCCCGATCTTGCAGGTTCGGCCCTAAGGCGTTCCAGTTCGAGCTTTAACGCTCGTATTTCTTTTCGGATGCTACCAAAGGTGTCTCTGTTCCACCTTGATAGATCTGTAGCTAGTGCAGCTAGCTTACGCCGAAGTTCTTCCACAGTGTGGCCCTGGTGCTTCGAGCTCCACTTCTCTGAAATTGTGTCCTGCCAGTGTTCATGAGTCTCCCACATGGTCTCGTACCTGAAACCCTTGCGTTCAGATTGTGCGCCGGGCTCATTTATTTCCAGGAAAATTGGACAGTGATCCGAGGTGGCCGCTGTCAAGTGAGACAGACTGGCAAGGGGGAACTGAGCGCTCCACTCTGCAGATCCAAACGCCCTATCAAGCCTGACACGTGTGAAGGTGCCACCCGCAACCTTCTTTTCAAAAGTCCAAAAACGGCCCTTGTACCCCAAGTCCATCAACATGCACACGCCAATGGCGTCTCGAAAGCCCTGGATCTGGGCATTACTTCGCTGGCCCACCCCCTCGTGTTCATCCGGACATAGAACTTCGTTGAAATCTCCGATACAAAGCCATGGCAATGCACTTTGACCGCTTATGTTTTTTAACATTGTCCAGGTTTGATGCCTCAGCGGGTGCATCTTTTGCACCATACACACATGTGAGACGCCACGGATCTTTCCCCGGGTCGAGAATTGAGCAATCAATATTATACATAGAGTAACCAAGAATCTCAAGTTTTATTGGATTGTTCCAGAAAATACCAATGCCTCCACTCCTCCCTTGACTATCTATAGCAAAACTGTTATCATAACCCAAAGTACCAGCAAGTGCTTCTACCCTACCTCTTTCAATCTGAGTTTCAACAATACGAGAGAATAGGGGGGCAAATTTCTTCGCTAGCTCATGAAGCTCATTGGTATCACAGTGTTGCCCACACCATGACAGTTCCAACATAGGGTATTCACTTTGCGCGGCGACCCTCCAGCTCGGAGGACGCCGATGTGCTTTCTTGAAACTTGCCCGCTAGCGAGAGTTTTGGAGCATTCTCGGAGGCTGCAACTAACTTGGCCCGCTTGGGTTCCTGTTTTGAGTTTGGGCTGATATCCACAGGTGGTGGTAAGAGCATGAGTGTTGAATTTCCCGTCTTCACAGAGGCTGCAGGCGCCACCTGCGCTTGGGGGTTTGGTTTCTCCCCCATGTCGCCCTTGGTGCGCTTGCGAGTGTCCTCCGCTTCTGCCATCGCAGTATCACGCTGAATGCCCTCCTCCGTGTAGTCCTCTGCATCAACTCCGTCTGTTGGCTAGACCGCCCAACACCTCGGCCACGCCCCCTCGTCCACCTCTTCACGATGACCTGTTACATCCCGGGCCTGGGCCCCACGGAACCATTCATTTCTAAGCTCCTTAAAAACTAGGGCCGACTTAGGATGTATGCCGTCCCCATGTTCCTTGAATCGATGCCCCGGTGGCATAAGCGGCACACCAGTCGGGTAGCCTCTCATACTTGACCTTGAAAATTTGCCGCTCTTCCTTGTGAACCAAGCTAACCGCATTCTTCAAAGGTTTGAACACATTAATCTTGATTACGACCTGTAAAATTTCCTTCAAAATCCTGCGACTTTGGCTCCGCATAGACAAACTCCCCTACCTTCTGGCTAGAGCTTTTATAAGGGGTAGAAACCATCGTAAGTCATGCACTTGCATCCATAGCTCTAAGCGTATCCAACTTCACCAGCGAGGGTTTTGTGAAACCATCGTATTCAGCCATAATCACCGCGTTTCCCTTGTAGTTCCACGGCCCCTCTAGCATCGCCCTCTCCCAGTCACCTAGGCATGCAAAGTGCATCGTATACAAATTTTCCTCCAAGGGCCGAATCTGAACTTGCCGCGAGATCCTGTGCAGCTCTCATCGTCTTGTAGAAGCCGTCTTGCTGTACTTCTTCTCCGTATGGACGCCAAGACTATGGCCATCCATCTAGTCGTCTCTTGCGGCAGCGGATCCTCCTGATCCACCACCACATCGTCCATGTCCTCCTCATGGAGTCCAAGTTCGCTCATGAGCGCCTCCAAGTCCTTCGCCTTTGAACTCGAAGCCGATTCCGCCATGATTGCCCTAACCCGAGAACACTTCGATCGGGTGGTGTCGCCAAAACCCTAGCGACCCCAAGCCGCAGGCGTGTACAGGACGGGCCGCGCCGAGTGCGCCGTGGTCAGTCCGAGCACAGCCTTACGGCGAAGACGGGGGGAGGTAGCCGGAACCCTGCCGGGCGATTCGATCGCCGCCGAGGGGAGAGAAACCCTAGCGAGAGGGGAGATTTTGCAAAAAAAAAAAACACCTGGTACTGTCGTCCGAGGGCGATGACACACACAGGACGTCGTCTTCCTCGGTGGGCTGGGCTGGGCTGGGCTGGCTGTGTGCAGTTCCTTGCGGGCCTCGTGGCAACAGGGCTGGAGCCGGGGCCAGGGCAGCAGCCCCTTGCGCCTCAGGCGTTCTCCGCGCCGCGTGGCGCGGCTCCGTCGAGGTGGTGAATCGGAGTGCGAACAAGACCAATTTCAGATATGCGTGCGCCCGGCCTCCTATTTGCGGACGATAGCATCTTCTTTGCTAAGAGTGATCAGCGTAGTGTGGACTCGTTGGATTTCGTATTACAGGTGTATTGTGTTGGGTCTGGCCAGGCTATAAACAAAGAGAAGTCTTCTATCTACTTCGGACGGAATTGCCCGGACAATATTAAGAACATGGTGAAGTCCAGGTTGGGTATTCAAAATGAAACTTTTCATGATTTCTATCTTGGCATGCCTACTGAGGTTGGTCACTCTCCCACGAGTACCTTCAAATTCTTGACTGACAGAGCTTGGCAAAACATTTTTGGGTGGTCTGATCGGCCCTTGTCCAGGGCGGGGAATGAAGCATTGTTAAAATCTATCACCCAAGCCATCTCAACGTTCGTTTCCAGTTGTTTCCGTCTTCCGGTTGCCACCTGTGAGAAATTCAGACAGATCGTTGCTGATCAATGGTGGGGAAGGGAGGATGGGAAGAGGAAGCTTCATTGGAGGTCTTGGTCCTGGCTCTCGACTCCAAAGTCTCTGGGTGGCATGGGTTTCCGTGACATGGCCATATTCAACCAAGCGATGCTGGGTAAACAAGGGTGGAGACTTCTGACTGACTCTGACTCCTTGTGTGCTAGAGTTCTGAAAGGTAGATACTATCCTAATGGCAGCTTCTGGAATGCTTCGGTGCCACGCACGGCTTCAGCTACATGGCGTGGTATAATCCATGGTCGTGATCTTCTGAAGAGGGGAGTGCAGTGGGGGATTGGGGACGGGCGACATACAAAAATCCTCTGTGATCATTGGATCCCGTCTACTCCTTCGAGTTTGCTGCAGCCCTCTTCACCTATCCCTGCTAACGCTACTGTCCATTGTCTCATCGATGCGGACAGGGAGGCGTGGGATGAGGATACGGTCAGATCGTTCTTTCCAGCTAGAGTGGCCGAGGAGATCTTTCAAATTCCTGTCAATAGAAACGGAGGAACTGACTTCGCTCGATGGCCTTTCACTAAGTTTGGCGAGTACTCTGTCAGGTCGGCTTACAATTTGGCGCGCACAGATCGCTTCCTCTTGGCCAGGAGCAGCAATGGCTTGGGACAAGGTTCAGGATGGCCGGGGGAGGAGAAGTTTTGGAAGGCTCTTTGGCATATTAAGGCCCCCAATAAGATGAAAATCATTCTTTGGCGACTTGCTCATGACTGCTTACCCTCAGGTACTCAACTAAGTGTTCGCCAAATCCCAACCAGGTCGGATTGTCCTTTTTGTGGCAGGTTGGAGAGTGTGGAGCATGCACTTCTCTTCTGCCCTCATGCTCGTGCTGTGTGGGATTATATCAAGGACTCCTTTCACATCATGCTTCGGCGATCAGGTTTCTCTTCTCCCAAGCAGTGGCTTTTTGACTTCCTCGTTGGGTGTTCGAACCGCGAGGCAACTGTTCTTACAGTTGCCATTTGGCATAACTGGGAAGCTCGTAACGTGGCGAGGAATGAAGCGGTTGCGCCCCAGCCGAAGCATACCGCAGCAAGGGCTAAGGCCTACATTGATCTGATCTTCCAACACTTGTATGTTCAGTCTCCTGCTCCAAGGCGTGAGTCCTCTTCCTCTGGATGTCTATGGTCTCCGCCGCTGCAGGGTACGGTCATGGCCTTCTCTGATGCTGCTATTTCGGTTGAGCTGGGTAAATCTGCTCTGGGTGTGGTGATGCTTGACCATGAGGGCCGCTGTGTGGCGGCGTGTTCTGAACCTCTCCAGGGCGCCCGGCCTCCTGAACTAGTCGAGGCTTTGGCGCTCCGTCGTGCTGTACTTTTGGCTCGGGACGAAGGCTTCACCAACGTCTCCTTCAACACTGACTGCCTTTCAGTGGTGCAGCGTCTTTCGTCTTCCTCTTCTGATCGCTCGGAGGTGGGATCCGTTCTTTCGGAGGTTAAGCCTTTGACAAGTGGCCTCTCTTCTGCTTGCTTCCAGCATGTTCGTCGGCATTGTAATGTTTTTGCTCATACTCTAGCTCGAGCTAGTTTGGACTCTTCTAGCCCTTGTGTTTTCCATTCTGCTCCGGATTGCATCCGGGAGACTCTGTGTAAGTTTGTTGCTTAATCAATAAAGGCCGACGTTCTCTCAAAAAAAATATGGCATCCGATCCGGGTAAACTTTCAATCTCTCACACCCTCCTCCACTCACACAGTAACTGTTGGCAATGGCGCGTCTCTTTCCATCACTCATATTGGCTCCCAAACACTTGCATCTCTCTCTAAACCTTTCTATCTTCGCAATATTCTTGTAGTTCCCAACATTATCAAAAATCTCGTATCTGTTCGTCAATTTACGATTGATAATTATTATTCTATTGAATTTGATCCCTTTGGTTTTTCTGTGAAGGCCCTTCCATCCAAGACCGTGATTCTTCGATGCAATAGCTCCGGACTACTCTACCCTCTGCACCAACCAGCACTTGCCGAAGCTCACGCCATCATCGCCTCCACCTCGCTTTGGCATCGTCGACTTGAACACCCCGGCAACCACACCATGTCACGTCTAAATAGCTCCAAGCATATTTCTTTCAATAAAGGAGGGCCTCCCCTCTGTCATGTGTGTCAGTTAGATAAACATGTTAGGCTACCATTTTATGCTTCTCAAACTTCTACTACTCGCCCGTTTGAAATAATTCATTGTGATTTATGGATGTCCCAGTTCCTAGCCCTTCTTGTTTTTGTTATTATCTTATCATCGTCGACGACTATACACATTATTTTTGGAGCTTTCCCCTACGCAAAAAATCTGATGTTTACACCACCTTCACAGCTTTTCACGCCTACGCTCGTACCCAATTTAATTTGTCTATTTCCGCACTCCAATGTGACAATGGCCGAGAATTTGAAAACAAAAAACTAAATACCTTCTGCACCACCCATGGCATTCTTTTTCGCCTATCTTGTCCTTACACCTCCCAGCAAAATGGTACTGCCGAGCGAGCAATCCATACGACTAATAACGTCATTCGCACCCTTCTCTTCCAAGCCTCCATGCCACCATCTCTTTGGGCCGAAGCCCTCCATACTGCACCTACCTCATCAACATTGGCCCTACAGCCGCACAGAAATTTTCAACACCCTATACCCTGTTGTTCGGTCTCTCTCCATCTTACAATGACCTTCAAGTATGCGGTTGCCTTTGTTACCCTAACACATCCTCCACTTCACCTAATAAGCTCAGCGCCCGCAAATGTGTTTTTCTTGGTTATCCTACACGTCATCGTGGGTACCGCTGTCTTGATCTCACAACCCGGCGCATCATTATCTCGCGTCACGTTATCTTTGAGGAGACTACATTTCTGTATGCACCCGAATCCTCTTCTACACCACCCTGTCCTATTCGATCCACCACCAGCTCCTCAATACGTGCATCACCAAGCAGCTCATGCTACAACGCCAACCACTACACTTGATTCATCTCTCCATGTACCAGGTCCCAAACCCACTATGCATGCACCCGTTATGCATGTTCCCGGCCACACTTCCCAAAGCATCCAAACAGCCACACCTAGCTCAACTCCTTCCGCCTCTCCACCACCAGATGGTCCAACGTCTCCAGGCCCACCTCCATCTCCAGCCGAACCACCTTCTCTAAGTTCTCTATCTCAAACGTGTTCTACGACCCTTCCGTCTGAGTCGGCTACACACCCAGCGCCACCACTTCATCGTACACGCTCAGTCACAGGCCGACTTCCACCACCCATTGATCGCCTTAATTTATCAGCCATCACAGCCTCTCCCATCCCATACAATTATCTCACTGCCCTACATGATCCCTCTTGGCGACACGCCATGGAGGAAGAATTCGACGCTCTCACACTCAATCAAACTTGGCAATTAGTTCCTCCCCCTTTAGGTGCTAATATCGTTAGCGGAAAATGGATCTTCCGTCACAAACACAATCACGATGGTTCTCTCTCTCGCCATAAAGCTCGGTGGGTTGTCCGAGGGTTCTCTCAGCAACATGGTGTCGATTTTGACGAGACTTTTAGCCCCGTCGTCAAACCTGCGACCATTCATATTGTTCTTTCTTTAGCTACATCCCACTCCTGGCCCATCCATCAACTAGACGTTAAAAACGCCTTCCTTCATGGTCATCTTGATGAAGTAGTCTACAGCCAACAATCATCCGGCTTCATGGATCCTCAACATCCCACTCATGTATGTCGTCTTCTCAAATCCCTCTATGGCCTCAAACAGGCACCCCGTGCATGGTTTCAGCGTCTCGCAACCTTCGCTCGCACATTGGGATTTACCGAGTCCAAGTCCGATGCCTTCCTATTTATCCTTAATCGTAACAATAACTTAGCCTATCTTCTTCTTTATGTCGACGACATCATTCTCATCGCTTCTACTCACACACTTCTACGGTCTATCATCCAGTCCCTTAGCACCGAATTCACCATGAAGGATCTCGGCACCCTTCACCACTTCCTCGGTATTTCTGTAACTCGCACCGCTTCTGGTCTTCACCTATCTCAACGCCAATATATTCTCGACATTCTCTCGTGCCGGTATGCGTGACTGTCATCCCGTCCAAACTCCTATCGATACCAAGGCCAAATTATCCGGTTCGGTTGGCACTCCTGTCACCGATCCCTCTCTCTACCGGAGTCTCGCCGGAGCTCTCCAGTACGCCACTCTCACTCGTCCCGAAATAGCCTATGTTGTTCAACAAGTTTGCCTTCATATGCATGATCCTAAAGAGCCTCAACGCACTCTTCGTTACCTCAAAGGTACTCTCCATCATGGTCTTCTCATACACTCTTCTTCCTCCCATTCTCTCACTGCCTACTCTGATGCCGATTGGGCTGGATGCCCGAACACCAGACGTTCAACGTCGGGTTTTTGCATGTTCCTCGGTGATAACCTTATCTCTTGGTCCTCGCGATGGCAAACAATGGTGTCACGCTCCAGCGCCGAGGCAGAGTATAGAGCTGTTGCAACGGCAGTGGCTGAATCTTGTTTGGGTCTGCCAATTACTCCATGAACTTCATCGACCTATTAATAGTGCTACCATTGTCTATTGCGATACGTCAGTGCAGTTTATCTTTCTGCCAACCCGGTTCAACATCGTCGCGTGAAGCATATTGAGCTGGAAATTCACTTTGTTCGCGAGAAGGTTGCTCTGGGTGTCGTTCGTGTTCTTCATGTCCCCTCGTCCTCTCAATTTGCGGACATTTTCACCAAAGGACTACCGACGACATTATTTCATGACTTTCGGACCAGTCTTCACGTCGCTGCTCTCCCGGGTTCAGACTGCGGGGGCGTGTTAGAGCATGACCGGACGGCCGTATCTGGCCGTTCAGATTCTTCTGCATCAGGCACATCTGGTGCTGCTCATCTTGGCGTTCACGCCAAGCCTCATATAGATGGCATGGTATCTACTGTACATGAAAACTGTTTATTGTAACCTGATTGTAATCCTGTACTCTATATATACGTGAATATGAGATGGACGAGGCATTCAATCAGCAGCCCGTTCTTTCCCAACTTACAGCCATCCATCAGGATCGAGACATTGAGAGGGGAGGCGCTAATCCCAGATGACGACTGTTGGTAGAAGATATTTTCAGCACCAACTACAAGGGTCATGACTCAGTCCCAACACATTCTATTACTACAGTATTTTTATTTATTTTTGAGTTGGACATTCTACTACTAGTACGTATTACTACACTATACATATCGCGTGCTAGATCGTCCAAAAATGTATACTCCACCTGATAGAGATATCCGTTGAGCAAAGATAGAAAGAGATAATGAGATTGATGATAGATAGATTGAGAGCAACTCCAACGCGCCGACTTAAACGGACGGCGTTTTTATCTTTTTTGTTCGTTTGGGTCGGCTTTCCATTCGGCGTCCGTCCTGTTTAACATTTGGGTCGACAGTACGTCCAATGCGTCGACCCATATTTACCGACGTGGCCGGCTGGTCGTCATTTTTCAACAAATATACACACATTTTACATTATTTGACAAGCTGACCAAATAAAGCATAGTTTTACAACCAAATAAATTAAGCATAGTTTTACAAGCTGATTAAAAATTAAACTGTTTCAAATGCATGCGACCAAAAGATACATCTATTGGTTGCCAACATGTGCCCACATATACTCAACCAAATTATTTTGCAGCTGCATCTGAGTTTTCCAATCACGCATTTCATGATGAAACTGGGTGAATTGTTCAAACGTTGCCGCTCCTTCATGCTCATGCACAACATTCTTACCCTGAAACTGAAACCCTTAATCATAGATACGTTTCTGGCGCTCATCTTCTAAGATCATATTATGCATAATCATACAAGTTGTCATCACCTTCCACAGCTTCTTGGTGCTCCAAGTCATAACAGGATACCGAATGATGCCCCATCGAGATTGCAAAACATAGAAGGCATGCTAGACGTCCTTCCTAGCACTCTCTTGCTTTTGGGCAAAATCTTTTTCCTCTTCTCTCCGACAGGGTTGGGAATTGTCTGTTGGGGAACGTAGTAATTTCAAAAAAAATCCTACGCACACGCAAGATCATGGTGATGCATAGCAACGAGAGGGGAGAGTGTTGTCCACGTATCCTCGTAGACCGAAAGCGGAGGTGTTAGCACAACGCGGTTGATGTAGTCGTACGTCTTCACGATCCGACCGATCAAGTACCGAACGCACGACACCTCCGAGTTCAGCACACGTTCAGTCCAATGACGTCCCTCGAACTCCGATCCAGCCGAGTGTTGAGGGAGAGTTTCGTCGACCTGACGGCGTGGTGACGATGATGATGTTCTACCGACGCAGGGCTTCGCCTAAGCACCGCTACCGTATTATCGAGGTGGACTATGGTGGAGGGGGCACCGCACATGGCTAAAAGATCAACAGATCAATTGTTGTATCTATGGGGTGCCGCCCTGCCCCCGTATATAAAGGAGCAAGGGAGGAGGACGCCGGCCCTAGGAGGGGCGCGCCAAGGGAGTAGGATTCCTACTCCTAGTTGGAGTAGGTTTCCTCCTTTCCTAGTCCAACTAGGAGAAGGGGGGAAAGGGGGGAAGAGGAGAAGGAAGGGAG
Organism: Aegilops bicornis; assembly: GCA_021605145.1. NCBI lineage: Eukaryota > Viridiplantae > Streptophyta > Magnoliopsida > Poales > Poaceae > Aegilops > Aegilops bicornis. The sequence continues at coordinate 596,660,205 of CM038672.1, forward strand.
AGGGGGGCACTACTAGGGAAAAGGCTAGAAGCAGCGCGGGTTTTAGGTGTATCAGTAGCGTGGGGTGGGGCGCTACTAATAAGGCGCTACAGCTAACATATAGCGATGGCCAGCGTGGTCACCAGCGCTCTTGCTACACAAGTGTAGCAGCAAGCGCGACCATCGCTAGTAGCTCTAAGCGCCCTTTGCAACAGCAACGCTACTGCTATAGCGCTGCTGCTAACTTCTATACACTCGCTCTTGCTAATTTAACAGGTTTTTGTTTTTTGGACATATTTGTTTTGTATTTGAACAGGCTTTATAGAAGAATCTTTAGCACATAGAAATGTCATCATGATACACATACAAATGCCTGCGAGACCACGAATATAATCATAGCATATACATACAAATAGTCTCATCATAATCATCATCCAACACAAAGTGGTCTCTCGTCATCATCTCGAAAATAGCGATACAAGTCCTTGATTACTTGCAAATACATCGTCATCCATCTAAACAATGGTATACGCGAGAAGAGCTATCACTTTGAGTACATGAGTTCGTATCCCTCTCTCGCATTAGCGTGAACCTAAACTAACTACTGCATTGCTCGGAACCGGAAACCGACAACACAGGCTCGACACTCCGGCCACTCATCGTATATATACTCCTGGCGTAGCACTTCTTCACCATCGATGATCTATGCACCTGCATCGTCACATGAGTCGATGAGATGCAACATATATAGTTGAGCAACAGAAAGAGAGAGACTTGACAAAAATAGAAACAATATATCATAAGCATAAATAACAAAGTTCATCGTACCCAAAATGCCCTAACTAGAGTGATCTTCGCTAGTCGAGGAGGAGGACGGTTTAATTACATCACAAATAAAGTTTCATCTGCGCATAACTCAAAGTTTTGTCATACGGAAAGTATGGACTAAACAGACACATTGTCATATATCGACAATCACTCCAACATGCCGTGCCATCCATCGAGGTCAGGGAGATAGTCCCCGAGCTTAGTGAAAGGCTTCATGTCGAGACCCTGAGAGGCTATCCATGTTCGGACGTCTTCCCGCGACATTTGTCCTTCTCCGTAGATCATCCCTGTTTTTCCGACAACCTCTTTCATGATGATTTGGGCAAGTTCGCACTGGATGTTATAGAACTCAGCTCGAAGTCGATGATCCTCGATATCTCCTATGTCCTTTGCCCATTGCAGAATATGGGCAACACCACATCTAGGTGACATTTGAAGGTTACGGTGATCCCGTCTGTACTCCGACATGTGGTGTAGGACATAGAATCCATCATTAAGAGAATCTTTCGGTTCTTTGGATGCAGCGAAGTCGGTCTTATGGCGAAGGCGGCCTGCCGCCCTTCTCTTCTTGTCCCTAACCTCTCCACCCCTTGCTTGGTAGTAAAACATATCATCGCCGAGAACATCTTTGATGTGGGTGTAATCCTTTTGTGAATGTTCTTCGACGAGTCCAAGTAAAGAGCGTGGGAGAATCGGGGGTAGAGGATGATGAGGACGGCGTGCCCGCCGCTGCGCAAAATAAGTACACCTCAAATTAATTAGCCTCCACCGTGCAAATGAATTATTGAAATCGAAGGAAGGATAGCAGCGCGGATGACTTACACGGGATGATAAGGCACGAGAATCGCCTCCTTGTCCTGATTGGCGAGCATGAAATCGACGATATAATCCCTCGCGTATTCACGCTGCTCGCCTGAGACTCCCAAGAAGCTCTCGTGCATGTAGTACGGGTCAGCGACACAGATATGATGTATCTGCTCAACCCCAATGATGTAGTTCATGTGCAAGGCATAAAGGCGGACAAACGTAAAATCCAGCTTCTTCACGTGAAACATGTCGAATATGTAATCGAATCGGAGGAAGAACTTATCCGCAGGGAAGCTGTTAACCACGTACGACATTTGCCGTGGAATGTTAACCACGTACAGTGGGTATCCTGGATCTTTCGAGGCGATGAGGCATTTCTCTACTGAAAGTACGTTATATCGACTAGAGGGGGGGTGAATAGGCGATTTTTATGAATTCTTCACTGAGGAATTTGCCGGTGAGGAAATTCCTTAGCGAAGAACTACTTGCAGCGGAATAAGTACTCAGAAGTAAGCACAACAGAATACACGCATGGTCATCATGATGAAATGAAGACTAGCACAGAATCTGAGAAAAGCGTAATCACAGGATAACACAAGATGAAGACAAACAGATCAAGAAATTGAACCGAGGAAATTGAGAAAGTCTTGATCAAAGTCTTCAAACACAGATATGAACAAACACTCAACACAAGAATGAGGAAATGAAAGGGTTGAGGAAATAGAACCGATTAGGTTGGTGAAGACAATGATTTGGTAGACCAGTTCCAACTTTGTCTCGGTTATGCGTCTGGTTGGAGCGGTGAGTATTTAAACTTCGAGGACACACACAGTCCGGACACCCGGTCGGCTGAGCACGCAGCTCGGGACACCAAGTCCTCACCGTATTCTCCTTGAACTAAGGTCACATGACCTCGTCCAATCACTCGTGGTAAGTCTTGAGCGACTTCCAAACCTTCACAGACTTGATCACTCGGCGGTCCACAATTCCTCTTGGATGCTCTAGACCATGACGCCTAACCGTCTGGAAGAAGCACAGTCTTCAAACGTAACAAGCGTCGGATCCACGCAGGATCAATTTCTTCAGTGATGCTCAATCACTTTGGGTTTGTAGGGGTTTGGTTTTTGGGGTTTTCCTCACTTGATGATTTTCGCTCAAAGTCCTCGGAGGATGGGTTGCTCTCAAATGACAAGTGTCAAGTTCTCTCGGAGCAGCCAACCAGCTAGTGGTTGTAGGCGGCTATTTATAGCCTAGGGAGCAGCCCGACATGATAAGACATAAATGCCCTTCAATGATATGACTGTTAGATGGATAAGATATTTTGGGACAGTGCACGCCTTGACAAGAACGGTCGGAAATTTGAATATCAAATTCCTCGTGGGTCATCATGTTCCTCCTTTGTGTAGGCAATCTGCCTTTGGCGAATTCCTAACTCCTCGGTCGGGACAAATTCCTCGTGACTGTAAGAACTTCGTCTCACATCAAGAAATTGACTGAATCGTATGAGATTTCCAAAGGCTTCACTCGAAGGGATTGGTAGGTGTAGGATTTTGAGTTGAGCATCACATGGAAATGTTTCCTTAGTATTTCCTCGACCCCCTTTAACAGTACGGTGTTTCCTATGACTCAAGAAAGAGAAAAACGAAACTACGAAAACGAAAGTCTTCACGCTTCATGTTCCTCAAATGAATACCAAGTCTTCAAGGTCACACCAATTTCTTCACTTTCAAAGTCTTCAGAAAGTCTTCAAAATATCAAAGTCTTTAGTCGAAGAACTTCATTTTTAGGGGTCGACTTTCTCTGTAAATATCAAACTCCTCATAGACTTATAGACCTGTGTACACTCACAAACGCATTAGTTCCTTAACCTATAAGTCTTCAATCCACCAAAATCACTAAGGGGCACTAGATGCACTTACAATCTCCCCTTTTGGTGATTGATGACAATATAGGTTAAGTTTTCAACGGGATAAACATATGAAGTGTAAATAGTGATTATGAGGAATTTGATTGCAAGATATAGAAGAACTCCCCCTGAAGATGTGCATAGTGAGGAATTTGCTTTTGAGGCAATGCACATTTTGAAGAGTTGAATCATGGAGATCTCCCCCTATATCTTGTAATTTATACACGCATTGGACATATAGTATGAAGAATTTGAAATGCATGATGAAATATGGTGCTTGATGTAATTCAGCATGCGTGCGATAACATTAATGAGATACAAGCATGCAAAATAACGCATCAAGAGTATCAGAGCTCAAATAGATCCGCTTTGAAGATTTTCAAGAAGCTCAAGAGAATCAGAGTATAGTGCAAGAGCATAATGCATCAAAAGTATCAAAGCACCATCGGGTTTAAGATTACAACTCGATCCAATAAAAGTTTCGGAAGAACGAGAGTTGTAACTTAACAAAAATAAATTGTTGTATATAGGCAGTAAAATAGACCCGCTTGAAGACAAACTCAAATTTCTCCCCCTTTGTCATTAAATGACCAAAAGGATCGAAACTGAGGACTAACGCTCCTGAAGAATTTCAAGTTGAAGAAGGAGCGCCAGCGTTGTTGGGGTCGGTTGTTGTAGTAGGACCTGCCATGTGTCGCCCAAGTCTTCATTTTCATCGATGTCGTAGCGATGAAGAATAGGAGCTGGCCACCAAGGAAGGAACTTTGACCTTCTTGTATTTCTTCGGAGGAGGTGCAGACCGGTCAAATTCTTCCTTGAGTCCCATTGACGTCAGTTCTTCCGCATCGTAGACATGTGAAAGAACAGCCCAGGTGCGTTTGAAGGTTTCATGGAGGTAGTAGTGGTTTTTCTTCACTGCATTGTGTGTTGAGGTCATGTTGTGAAGAAGTGAACCAAACTGACGCTTGACCCATTTATGATTGCGATCAACCTTCTGATGAAGACTGAGGAGTAACTCGCGATCAGTCATCACCACAGGTGCAGTAGCTTGAGGACTTTGCTTGACTGAGGTATTTGCGGCAGAGTCATGGGTGGCAGAGTCGTCATTGGTGGAGTAGGATGCTGCTTTGCGAAACTGTCCATCCAATGGACGAATGCCTTCATCGATCACAGTATTTTAGCCTTGCCCTTGTCATCATCTGAGGTAAATGTCCGTTTGAGGACTTCAATTGGGGGCAAGTAGCTGCAGTGGTTCAGAGTATCAACCTTGTAATTGAGTGAAGACCTTGTCCTGATGAATCTCATTATCCAAGGCGCATAAGGCTTCAGCTCAAATGGTGACATAGCGATGTTTGCCAGAGTCCTCGTGAAGAAATCATGGAAGTTGACGGGAACGCCATGGATGATGTAGAAAAGCATGTTCTTCATGATGCCAACGACTTCTTCATCATTCGAGTCGTGGCCTTTGATAGGACTCATTGTCTTCGTCAGAATCCGATAGACAGTCCGAGGCACATACAATAATTCCTTGACGAGGAATTTGGTTCTTGGGGCCTGCCTTGGCTTCAAAGGCTTCATCATCACTTGCATATAGTGATTTGAAAGTTCTGGTTCGTTGTAGATACAACGTGCACCATCAAGTGGAGGAATGAGTGGTAGAGCACGAAGCAATTCAGTTGCTGGTGCCTTGTAGTGAGTATTTTCAGACATCCAGTCTAATACCCATGAGTTCACGTCTTCAGCGTCTCCAGTGATGTGCAGTGTTGCATAGAATTCAAGAATTAGTTCTTCATTCCAGTCACATATATCAGTGCAGAAATTCAGAAGTCCTGCGTCGTGAAGAACACTGAGGACTGGCTCAAAGCCTGGCAGAGACTCCATGTCCACATGAGGAATATGAGCATGATCGAAGATTTTGTCCTTGTTGAAGAGCACTGAGGAATAGAAGTTGGCTTGGCTAGCAGTCCAGAAACGTCTCTTCCTTATGCGAGCAGAGTCATATGGGTTGTAATCTGTGAAGAAAACGTGCTCGCCAAAGAAATCTTCAGCCTTGAACTTTTGCTTCATTGAGAAAGGATTCTTTTGCTTGGGCAGAGGGGTGTCGGTGAGTTGCATCACCACCTCAGGAATCGCGAGCTTAGGTTCTTCAGGCTGAGGAATTTCTTGTTCCTCAACAGGTGCAGTCTGAAGATCGTGAGTTCATCAAGCACTAGTGGCTGGAATTTCTTCATGCATAGAGCAAGTGGGTTGAGTTTCTTGAGTCCATTTGGACTGTTTGTGCGAGGGGTGAGGAATCTGTTGAAGCGGGGTGAAGAGAGGAGTATTGGGATGCAGACTTTCCCAAAAGTCATCATTCATCACTGGTGTGGTGCACCCAATATCCACATCTTCATCTTGAATTTCCTCAACACCAGCCTCTTCAAAGAAGTGAATGAGGCGTAGGTGAGGAAATGACTGGGGTTGAAGGGATTGCGTCCACTTCAATTTCTTCATCAATCTACTCTGACGAAGCAGCAGAATGACGTTCTTCATCAGATCCGATTGGGATCTCATAGTCTTCTCCAAAAGGAACAAGGTCCTTTGATGGCTTGGAGGAAATCGGAACAGCATCAATTGGGTTTTCAAATGAGCTGGTCATTTGCTTCATTTTCTTCGCAGCCGAAGAATGTGACACGGTGATGCCTTCCTTTTCTTCACTGCAGCTCGTTCGCAGCCTTGGTTTTCTTCACATCGAGGCGGATGGAAGAGTTGGAGTTGGTGTTGGCGCGGGAGGAGCCGAGGAATCGGGATGAATTTCTTGGTATGGCGCAGATGCAATTGCCCTGATCTCTTCGATTTCTTCAGCGCACCACTAGCGGATGCCCCGCAATTTCTTGGTGGTGGAATTGAGTCATCAGCCACAGAACTTGTATTTTCTTCAGCAGGCTGAAAATCATCAATCGTCTTGGCATGTTCTTCAAATAGTCGAGCAGAGGCTGCAGCTGAGGAATTTCCTGTTGCGTTGGGTTGCAACATTTGTGAGATTCTTCGTCGAGGTTGATTTAATCGACCTTGGCTCCTTGCCAATCAAAGCATAGTAAGAATTGAAGTTTTCTTTGAGGTCTTGAATTTCAGTCTGGACCTTGAGAAGTTCCTCGGTGTCATTTTGACAATATTTTCTTCAGGAACTTCTCCTTTCTGTATTGAGCCTTTTTGATTTCTCTTGCCTTTTCAAACTTCCATTTCTCTTCAGCGATGAAATGGGTCAACATATGACTTTGTCCAGGGGTCAGATGAAAGTCAGGCATAGGGGTATTGGGATCCTTGTGCCAGAGATCAATATAGTCGAGGATTTTCTTCGGATCCAACAGCAGTGGCACAAAAGTGCCTTTGGCTCTAGCGGCTCTTTCTTGGCGATTTCTGATGATTTCCGCAAATTCTTCATCAGAAGCTTCATCATCAGAAGGCACATGGAATGCAACTTGTTTCTTCTTTGGACTTGGCCGAGGACCACGTCCCACCGTTGTTTTGATCTTCAAAGACAGTCGGGCCGATGATGAAATTGGTGCGGCCGAGGAACCGCGAAACACCGAGGCAATCGAGAAACCAGTAGTCCTTTGACATGTAGCCAGATGCACAGGGCTGAGGACTTTGACGGAGCTGTTGAGGACTTTGGTGGAGCTGTAGCGGTGTGAGGAATTTGCCGTGAGGGAGCTGCTGAGGAACTTGGCTTATGAGCAGACTTCTTTGGCATGGATTTCCTCGGTTTGACTGAAACCTCGATGGCGATGTGATGGCGAGAATCCTCATTGAATTTCTTCACTGCATCCTTGGCTTGTCTTGCCAATTTAGCTTGGCGCTTAGCCCATTCTTCGTGAAAGTCCTCACCACGTTTGATGCTTGTGGGATCTGCTACTTGGCCAGGTGCCAATGGAGCTCTTGGGCATGGAGGATTGAGAGCGAATTTCTTCATGTATTTTGGAGTCACATATCTGTATTCCCTCCATTCCCTTGCCCATCTCCGTTCAATCTTCTGAATGCGCACCTTGCGCTGATTTTTGCTTTCTTCATCAGGTGTGCAATAGTCAGCATAGATTTCCTCAGGGATTTCAAACGCAGTCATAACCTCAGGTTTCTTTCCTCCTTTCTGTTGCTCCTTTCCGTCTGCCATTTTCTTCAGTTGAGGAAATTTAACAATTGAGTTCTCTGAAGAAGTATGCAGTTTTTCTTCGAGGAACGCTGCAAATGAGTTAAGTTGATGAGAACCGAGTGATTCAGCAGCGGACATGTGTACCTGTGAACAGAGTATAGTTGCGAGGAATTTGGAGAGGTCATATGCGTTCTCAGAAGGTTTTTCAAAAAGAACAAGTTTTGAGGATTTTGACCAGATGAGCCTTGAGGAATTTCACTAAGCGTTCTTTTTCTTAGGTTCCAGAGTTTTACAGATCGAGGATCCACACAATTGAGGAATCTTAAAGAAAATGATTGCTTAGAGAAACGAATCAAGAGCATATTTTGTTTGAGGTGTTCATCTGTGTGAAGATTTGAAGAATAAACACCTTCGAAGATTTTCAGGAAGGTTTGAGAATCAAAGCGAGTAATAAAAGTAACTTTTAATTTACCCGAAGTGAAGAACACGACGAACTAAGAAGAACAGTTGGGAAGTCCGTCAGTTCAGATCTTCCACGCCCTAACTTGGCGGAGGAAGACAGCTACGGTGACGGCGGAGTGAGGAATTCCATGTCGGCGCGAAAGTACGATTTAATGAAGAGGTCGAGGCAGTGAAGCTCTTCCTCACCGGCGACGATGGAGTAGCAGCGGCGCTAGGGTTTGAGGAGCTCGAACGGGAGAGAGATAGATCGAGTGGGGTAAAAAGAAGTGAGGAAGGGGAGAGGGGTATTTATAGAGGCAGTGAAAACCGTTACAAGATTTAGGGACGAACGTGCCTGACCATTCTCCTTCTCACGACATGTGTCACCCACGTCTTGTGTGGATGAGATCGTGTACGATCGTGGGTGAGTAAGATAATGCATCGTGGGATGCGGAACGGTTTAATGACAAAACCGAAAATTTGGATAAGATCAGTTTTAAAGTTTAGTTCGCAATTTCTTCAAATTTGACAAGGAAAGCAGTGAAGATTTTGACCGAGTTTCAAATAGAACGCACATGAAGAATTTGTGAATAGTGTGGGTTGAGTATAGCATAGAGGGGGACGGGTCTGATCACCTTCACTTAGCAGAAAAAGCGACTTGAAGAAATAGCCATAAGTGAATGTTGTAGAGGACATAAACCCATATATATATATATATATATATATATATATATATATATATATATCTTTCTTCATTGGCTATATATATATATATATATATATATATATATATATAGCCAATGAAGAAAGACGACGGAAACAAAGGAAGATTTTTGCAAAGTTGAAGAATTTGAAAAACTGAAGAATTTCAAAACTGAGGAAAAACTTAAATTGAAGATTTTCAACTTTGGTGGTGGCGTGACCCATCGTATAAGAATGATGATTTCAGACACCGCGTACAATTGTCGTAGGGTTCTGAGAATCAAATTCTTCATTAATTTCTTCACACTTAGAGTGTTATTCTTCATTGATTGAAGAAAAATGTTTCTTCATGTGTTGCACATCTAAGTCATCAATTTTGCATAAGTGTTAGGATGTGTGTCTTATTCAAAGAACATTCAAGATTCTAAGATATTTAGCTCACACCGCAACTTGCTAAATCTCTTCTCATCCAAGGGCTTAGTGAAGATATCGGCTAGCTGTTCTTGAGTCTTCACGTGCTTTCGATAGAGATGTCGCCCTTCAACACATGATCACGAAGAAAATGATGACGAATTTGAATGTGCTTTGTCTTCGAGTGCTGAACTGGGTTGTGAGCAATCTTCATGGCACTCTCATTGTCACAGTAGAGAGGCACATTCTTCATATTGATGTCGTAGTCCTTGAGAGTTTGCTTCATCCACAACAATTGAGCACAACATGAGCCAGCAGCAATGTATTCAGCTTCTGCGATGAAGCGGTGATACGCAGTTCTGTTTCTTCGAGGACCAACGGACCAAAGATCGTCCGAGGAAATGACAAGTGCCGAAGTTGACTCGCGGTCCACACGATCACCAGCATAGTCGAGTCGAATATCCAATGAGATCAAAAGTAGAGCCCTTGGGGTACCATAATCCTAGTGTTGGTGTGTGAGCTAGATATCGAAGAATATGCTTCACAGCCTTATGGTGTGATTCCTTCTGTAGCTTGAAATCGGGCACACATGCAAACACTAAGCATTATATCTGGCCTAGATGCACATAAGTACAATAACGAACCAATCATGGAGCGGTATACCTTGTGATCGAAGTCAATACCATTTTCATCGATTGCATAGATGGCCATTTGTGGGCATAGGAATTTTGACGCCTTTGCAATCTTGCATGCCGAATTTCTTGAGGACATCTTTGAGGTATTTCTCTGAGATATGAATATGTCATTGTGTTGTTGACGAATTTGAAGACCTAAGAAGAATTTCAACTCTCCCATCATAGACATTTGATATTCTTCACTCATCATATAGGCAAATTCATCACTATAACGTTGGTCAAGACAGCCAAAGATAATATCATCAACATATATTTGGCACACAAACAGTTCACCATCATAAGATTTAGTAAAGAGAGTAGGGTCGAGTGAACGGATGTGAAGCCATTCTTCATGAAGAATTCCTTCAAAGTATCATACCACGCCTGTGGGGCTTGTTTGAGACCATAGAGGGCCTTATTAAGTCTCAAGACTTTGTCGATTCTTTGGATCTTCAAAACCTGGGTGTTGAGCAACGTATACTTCTTCCTAAAGCTTACGATTGAGGAATGCACTTTTCACATCCATTTGATATAAAGTGATATTGTGATGGTTAGCATAGGCGAGTAATATGCGAATAGACTCAAGTCTAGCAACAGTGCAAAAGTTTCATCGAAATCAATTACTTCAACCTGTGTAGCCTTGAGCTACTAGTCGTGCTCTTATTCCTCAACACAAGGCCATTTTCATCTGGTTTGTTGCGGTAGATCCACTTTGTGCCAATGATATTATGCTTGCAGTATCTGGACGTTTGACCAGTTTCCACATTGTTGAGCTCGAATCGATGTAATTCTTCTTGCATAGCCTGAATCCACTCCGGCTCCAGAAATGCTTCATCTACCTTAGTGGGCTCTGTGATAGAGACGAAAGCATAGTGCCCACAAAAGTTAGATAAATGTGAAGCTTTTGAGCGAGTGAGAGGACCTAGCGCTTTAATGTCATCGATGATCTTCTCCACTTGTACTTCTTTTGCAATGCGAGGATGAGCTGGTTGTCGTCGAGGAATTTGATCATTTTCCTCAGCACCATTGTCTTCAGTATTATATTCAGATTCATCAGCTTGACATTCTTCACGGACAGGAATAAATTCTTCAGCAGTTTCTTCAGTAGGAATGACATCTGAGTAATGATTGGGACCAAAGAGGTCCATGTGAAGCAATTCGAAGGGACGAGTAGTGGTCATGATAGTCTTCGCTGGATGCTTGGCCTTGGTCATTTTTCCAGCTTCACAGGCTCCGCACAAGTGATTCTTGAGGAATTTGACATTCTCAATGCCAATGACATGCTTCTTCTTCGCAAGCGTGTGCAAATTCCTCATACCTGTGTGACCAAGTCGTCGATGCCATAGCCAGCCTTCTGAAGCTTTTGCAAGTAGACATACGGCTGGTTGTGGTCCTGTAGAGAAGTCAACAATATACAAGACTTCTCTCCTAAAGCCTTCGAAGACTTTGGAATTGTCAGCTTCCATAATCACAACACAACGATACTTGCCAAAGATAACTACCATATCAAGATCTCAATGCATTGAGTCTGACATGAGGTTGTATCCTAAGGACTCAACAAGCATGACTTTGTCCATGTGTATGTCCTTAGAGATCGCAACCTTACCGAGGCCCAATACCTGACTTTTGCCTTTGTCAGCAAAGATGATATGCTTCAGATGTGACGGTGATAAGGGAGCATCCATCAATAGATTCTTGTCACCAGTCATGTGATTTGTACAACCACTATCGAGAACCCACTCAGTGGCTTTGGGTTGATCATCCTGTAGATGAATTAGTACAACTTACGATCTCATATACTTCATCAGTGAAGAATATGATATCAAGTTCATCAGATGAATTTCATCAGTCAGTATTAACAGATAAGAAGTATGAGGACGTGTGAAATGAAAGTTCATTTCATCATGATTAGCATGCGTCCTTTCAGGCATTTTCGTCAGGTCCCCAGCAAATTCTTCAGACGTTAAGGCACGTCTGGAGACCTGACCCTGCAGAAGAGATTAGTTCTTTTTTTCACCACCCACATCTGAAGGGGTGGCAAAGAGTTCATCACTCTGCGAGCACCATATGAGAATGGTGGCATAGAGGCCAATCCATTTCGTTTCACATAAGAGGGGTTAGGGTAAGCATATGAATAAGCAGAGAAATTCTTCGAGGACTTATGAACATATTGGTTTGAAGAATAATGAACATATTCATAGCCCTTAGCTCTACCCTGCGAAACAGAGTTGTTAGCACGATGATAATCACATGAGGATTTTGATCCTTTTGAGGAATTTGATCCACGTGAGGAATTTGGTCCGTATGAGGACTTGGATCCATATGAAGAATTTGGTCCATATGAGGAATTTGATCTGGGGTTCCTATTCTTCACAGGTGGTGTCATGAGGACATTCACCTGAAGACTTTCAAGGCACTTCTTGGGAACCCAGATTTTCTTCATAGGGGAGCCGTTCCTGTAGTTAGTGCCAACATATCTAGCAAATACTTCAGCATTCTGATTTTTGAACAGTTTATAGATGGAGTCAAATGACTCATCAGAAGAATGAGGAGATTCGCATGTAAAGCCAGATAAGTTAGATGGATCAACTGGAGGTCCCTTTGCAGCAACCCATGAGGTTTTGGGATACTGCTCGGGCTTCCAATATGTTCCATCAGCATTGAGTTTCCTCTCAAAGGCAATACCCTCTTTCCTAGGGTTCCTGTTGAGGATCTGCCTTTTAAGCACATCACAAAGAGTCTGATGCCCTTTGAGGCTTTTGTACATGCCTGTCATATACAATTCCTTCAGCCCTGCATCGTCAGTGATACTAGCAATGTCCTCAGATGAGGACTTAGCGATAGCAGAGGCAGTGAAGAATTTGTAACAGTTGAAGCATTTGAACATTCAGGTGAAGAATTAGCAGATTCACGTTCAATGCACTTTAAGCATGGAGGAACAAATTCTTCTTGAGAAGCGCTGATTTGTTGAGCAAGTAATGAATCGCGCTCCTTCTGAAGATCTTCATAACTCACTCTTAGCTTCTCAAGGTCTTGCTTTCTTTGAAGAAATTCATAAGAAAGTTTCTCATGATCAGATAAGAGAGTGTTATGATGACCTTGAAGGCTATCAAATCTAGACTGAAGTCTCTGAAGATTTTCAGTCAGGGCTTTAGTGCGATCCATTTCTTCACCTAACATATCATCACTCTTAGCTAGCATGTTTTGAACCTTTTCCAAAGCCCTTTGTTGTTTCACAGCAATTTCAGCAAGTTTTGAGTAACTGGGCTTTAGATCTTCATCAGATTCATTTTCACTAGATTCAGAGGAGGTATAGTTGAGTACCTTGGCACCCTTTGCCATGAAGCAATAGGTGGGAGTGTAGTCATCACTATCTTCATCAAGATTGTTGGTGAGGTCATTTTCTTGAGTTGAAGATGGACTTGCTGACGAAAGCAGTAGCGAGAGCTAGACTCGCCACACCAGACTCAGATTCTTCTGATGCCTCCTCTTCCTCATGTTCCTCAGATTCAGCTTCAGAGTCCATTTCCTTGCCAATGAATGCTCGAGCCTTTTTGGAGCTGCCCTTCTTGTGAGAAGAAAGCTTTGAGGATTTTGATGAAGATTTCGATGATTTCTTCATCTTCTTCGCGTCATCGAATCCTGTAATCCTTGTGTTTCTTCTTCTTTAATTCCTTTTCCCACTAAGGACAATCTTGGATGTAGTGACCAGGTTTCTTGCATTTGTGACAAAGTCTTTTCTTATAGTCCATCGGATGAGGAATCACCGCTTCTTGAGGATTTTCCAAAGCGACCACGTCTTGTGATCTTCTCGAATTTCTTCACGGCAGTGCTAGCTCTGGCCTAATTCTTCAGGATCTCCAAGGCTACTACCGAGTCTTCACACTCAGATTCGCATACAGCCTTGGCCTTCGTGGCACGTGTTTTCCATAGCTAGAACCATAGAGATCTCTCTTTTCAAAAGTCGAACTCTTGAGTATTTAGCCTCTCGAGGATTTCAGCAGGATCTAGTGATTTGTAGTCAGCACGCTCTTGTATCATCAGTGCCAGAGTATCATATGAGGATTCTAGCGATCTTATAAATTTCTTCACCACCTCATGGTCGGTGATGTCGATTAAGCGCCAAGAGCTTGAAGCTCATTTGAGATGTCGATGAGGCGATCGAAGGTTTGTTGAACATTTTCGTTGTCGAGTCTTTTGAAGCGGTTGAAGAGATTCCAAGAACATCAACTCGAGAGTCACGCTGAGTTGAGACTCCTTCATTCACTTTGGACAGCCTGTCCCGGATGAGCTTGGCAGTTTCCAAAGCACTCACTCTTCCATATTGACCTTTGCTCGGATGGCGCATATGATATTCTTCGCTTGAGAATCGAGTTGCTTGAATCTCTTCACGCCGCCAGATTCGGAGAAGGTGTGGTGAGGGAACACCATTTTCCACAACATACCGTAGATCGTTGTCAATTGCTTCAAGATGCATTCGCATCTTGTTCTTCCAAGAGGTAGTCCGTCCCATCAAAGGTAGGACACCCTGCTGAGACCTTGATCATACCTGCGGTCGACATAACTAAAACTCCGGTGGTTAAACCAAAATCACACGTAACAAGGGAGTACCTTGCTCGATACCAATTGAAAGTGCGTTATATCGACTAGAGGGGGTGAATAGGCGATTTTATGAATTCTTCACCGAGGAATTTGCGGTGAGGAAATTCCTTAGCGAAGAACTACTTGCAGCAGAATAAGTACTCGAGTAAGCACAATGAATACACGCATGGTCATCATGATGAAATGAAGACTAGCACAGAGTACGTAAAGCGTAATCACAGGATAACACAAGATGAAGACAAAGCGGTGAAGAAATTGAACTGAGGAAATTGAGAAAGTCTTGATCAAAGTCTTCAAACACAGATATGAACAAACACTCAACACAAGTAATGAGGAAATGAAAGGGTTGAGGAAATAGAACCAGTTAGGTTGGTGAAGACAATGATTTGGTAGACCAGTTCCAACTGCTGTCTCGGTTATGCGTCTGGTTGGAGCGATCGAGTATTTAAACTCGAGGACACATAGTCCGGACACCCGATCGCCGAGCACGCAGCTCAGACACCAAGTCCTCACCGTATTCTCCTTGAACTAAGGTCACACAGACCTCGTCCAATCACTCGTGGTAAGTCTTGAGCGACTTCCAAACCTTCACAGACTTGATCACTCGGCGATCCACAATTCCTCTTGGATGCTCTAGACCATGACGCCTAACCGTCTGGATGAAGCACAGATCTTCAAAGGTAACAAGCATCGGATCCACGCAGGATCAATTTCTTGATGATGCTCAATCACTTTGGGTTTGTAGGGGTTTGGTTTTTGGGGTTTTCCTCACTTGATGATTTTCGCTCAAAGTCCTCGGAGGATGGGTTGCTCTCAAATGACAAGTGTCCAGTTCTCTCGGAGCAGCCAACCAGCTAGTGGTTGTAGGGGGCGGCTATTTATAGCCTAGGGAGCAGCCCGACATGATAAGACATAAATGCCCTTCAATGATATGACCATTAGATGGATAAGATATTTTTGGACAGTGGCCAAGAAGACAAAGAACGGTCGGAAATTTGAATATCAAATTCCTCGAGGGTCATCATGTTCCTCATTTGTGTAGGCAATCCGCCTTTGGCGAATTCCTAACTCCTCGGTCAGACAAATTCCTCGTGACCGGAAGAACTTCGTCTACATCCTTTGAAGAAATTGACTGAACTGTATGAGATTTCCAAAGGCTTCACTCGAAGGGATTGGTAGGTGTAGGATTTTGAGTTGAGCATCACATGGAAATGTTTCCTTAGTATTTCCTCGACCCCCTTTAACAGTACGGTGTTTCCTATGACTCAAGAAAGAGAAAATGAAACTACGAAAAACGAAAGTCTTCACGCTTCATGTTCCTCAAATGAATACCAAGTCTTCAAGGTCACACCAATTTCTTCACTTTCAAAGTCTTGAAAGTCTTCAAAATATCAAAGTCTTGATCGAAGAACTTCATTTTTTGGGATCGACTTTCTCTGTAAATATCAAACTCCTCATAGACTTATAGACCTGTGTACACTCACAAACGCATTAGTTCCTTAACCTATAAGTCTTCAATCCACCAAAATCACTAAGGGGCACTAGATGCACTTACATCTACCCGCAGCACATCGTCATGAAGTCTCCTTAGATCCCCAAATCTGGCCCGTAGCGCTGTTGCAGGTAGGATTGGTTGACCGGGGATATGCCATTTATCCGCATCGGGGATATCTATACGGTCCTGAAGCCGAGGCTGCTGAGGCGGCTGGATCATAGAATCAGCTTTTTTGCCTTTCCTCGCTCTCTTCCTAGACTTCTTTACTACCAGAAGGTCGTCAATAATACGTTGAGACGGTAATTCAGGCACCGACTCATGATGCTCAAACCCTGAGGAGGCGCCGATTATAGACATCTTGTTCGGCGCCATCGTCATCCTCATCCTCATCCATGGCGGCGTCATCGGTGACTAATGGAGCCTCCTCCTTACCCGTCCGCTATCACCCAACCCGACACCCGACGCTAATTGGGTAGGTGGGGTGTTGATGTTCATACCTTGCCGAGGCTGCGTGCTCGTGGGTGTGCTCCCGGCCGCCTCCAGACGAAGCAGACTCTTTGGCCACAACAGGACCCACCCATTGCAACAATCACCAAGCCGCCACGGTGTCTCCTCGTCATCCACCAGTAGTGTTGGAGGAGGCAAATTCTTGTGGCCCGGTTCGACACTGGCCATGGAAACCTTGAAGACGTTCGGGGGGATCGGCCGGCTGTGGAACAATGGTTCCTTGGCTTCATTATCGTCGCCTTCCCACGGCCACCTTCTCGTCGCCGATGGTGTACAATATGGTGCCGCAGGGTTTCGTCGGCTGCAAAGAAAAGTGCGCTCGTGAGACATCCGAAGGCAACGAAACGGGAGATTATACATTTATATTGAAGGGGCGGTGTGACAGATACCGTGAGGGCGTCGAGCTCAGCCAAAGACGAAACCTTTGCCGAGCACGTCCGGTCTTGGGAGCGAGTCTGCGGTAGCAGTCTTGAGGCGAGTCACGGGAGCAGTGCGGGAGCAGGTGTGGGAGCGGTCTGCGGGAGCAGTGCTCCCAAGAAGTCGACAAGGGAAAGTCCTCTGCATTTTTTTCTGGATTTTTCCTTGTCCAAGTGATAACGCCCGTCACCAAGGAAGTAGACAAATCTGCAACCACCTGTTTTGCGGCAGCTACCGCTGTTGGGACTGTCTGAGATGATTTCTTCTCAACCGCAATCTCAACCTTCTTGTCGATGTTTTCTTCAGTTAACCTCCGTCTTTTCTTTCTTTCCTCCGTGGTCTCACGGTAGTACTTCTTCCACGTGGCTTCGTCTCCGACACCGTGCACGCGTCCATACGACGGTCGAGTATCCACCGGTTGTCGTTTCAATATGTTCAACGCCCGGTTGAATGGAGTGTCCCACTTGGGCCTCGCCAATGCCTCAGACGGCGAGTCGCTTTCGGCCTGTCTGGTGCTGCTCTCTCGCAAAAGGCACAAGGATCGTTTACAAATATGACTAACGTGTGCGGTCGAATTGATCAGAAACTAAAATTACCAGCAGTCTCATGAACTCCGTAATGACCGGTGTTGTCTCGTAAACCTTCTTCACTGGGTCCCAACGATGCCGGGCCCTCAGGACGTCACGCTCCTGCAGGACGGTGAAATCTGCCAAAGGGTGCAGGATGCCCGGACTCGCGGCTTCCGCGTCCTCCTTGGCCCATTTGGACCTCTTTCCGCCGTAACCACGGCTTCCGAGGTGGTGGCTCCCAATGTTCCTCTTTTGAAGCCCCTTCATGTACTTAGACTTTTTTTTGGCAGCTTCGGCCTCGCAAGTCTCCTTGAATATTTGAAACTGCTCATCCGTGATTGTCGGATTATCCTTTACAATCTCGGAGTAGGGTTCCCCGCCGTTGATCTTTGCTTTCACTCGATTTTTCCAGGCGGCCAACGCGTCGCTAAACTTGGTCATGGCGTGTTTGTTTATCTTCTTCATTGCCGGGTCCTTGTCTGGATCTTCATAATCCTTCTCATTCCGGCCCGAGAACAAGAATATCTGGTGAAACTTCTTTAGGAGGGAGCTCCTCATATTTTCTATCTTCTTTAGTTTCTCATCGTTGATGGTGGCGGTTGTCCGTGCGATGCAGCAATTTGATTGCCGTAGCACGCTGGCTTCCTCGGGCGCCTTTGGCTCAAAATTTCCGTCGTCCACCTCCGTGACCACCAGTCTAGTAGTCCTGAGTTTGTTAGGAAGCCGTTGCCTCTTTGCTTTCGGTTCTACACCGGCTCCGCTCCCCGAGGCAGCACCGGTCTCAGCGCCGGTCTCGATGTCGGTCTGAATCTCAGCGCCGGTCTCAGTCTCAGCACCGGTCTGCGTGTCGGTCTCAGTCCCCGATGCCACCGGTGGGCCCAGCAACAACATCGGTTGATCATCGGTGCGGCTAAAATATTAAATGCGCCACCGGTGACGACGTCGTCATAATCACCGTAACCCTATCCTTCATCGTTGCTAGCCATGTTTCCTATGATTAAATCTAGTCAATTAATTCTAGACCTAATAAAATGAATAATGACATAAAAAGGACTATTGTTTTGCAGGAATGTTGACTCCTTCCTGGTGCGGCAAATCCCGGGCACTCGATATGTCCTAGTTTGTAGCACAAGTCATGCCGAAATTCACGGAAAATTTCGGCATGACCTTTGCTAAAAAGTGGACGAATCGAGAACCTGAAATTTGCCGGAACAGAAATGAATCAACATTCCGGCAAAACATAGGCCACTCAAAGATCATTCCTGGAAACAACAAAGCCACTTGGGCACAATCGAACAACTTCAATGAAAAGATATAACATGAGCAAACACTATTGAGGAATTTGCATATAACATGGCCACTTCAATGAAAAGATATAATCAACAATAATGGAATATGCAAATGAACATCAATGACATATAGCTACTGTTCTGTTTGACCAAGTTTTTGAAAAGAAAAACAATTCTGTTTTTGTTTATAGCTAAATGCCATAGCTACTTTTTTTATTTATAGCTAAATACTTTTGTTTTTTGTCTAAAGCTAAAAGTCTAGGAACTACATTTTCTCTAACCCTTTTGACCTCACCAGAATTTCCACAGCAAGACCTTAGTACCTACATCCAATTTCTTCAAAAATATTCAGGTCCATAGTCCAAATAATTCAAATTTCATTTGAATGAAATTTGGAACAAATTCAGGTCCGTAGTCAAAATATTTTTTTATAGCTAAGTGTTTTTTGTTTATACCCTCTGTTAATTTAAATCTAAATGCTACTACTATTTATATACCCTCTATTAGTTTAAAGCTAAATGGAATTACTGTTTAGGAATTTCGATAAAAATAGCCCTAGCTAATTTCCTAAAAAATTGCAAATCATTTTTCCTAAATGCTATAAAATGCCTACTGCCCTAAAAAAATCTAGGGTTCATATGAACATCAACACAGTATCAACACATATATATAATTGCCCTAGCAGAGAGAAATAGGAGGGTAAGGACAGGAGAGGCATAGCCTTACGGTCGGTGGCGAGGGCAGGCTCTGCTCAGGCGGTGGCGGTGAGGTCGAGGCGGCGGCGAGCTCGAGGGAGGCGACAGTGAGGTCGGCAACGGCCTCGGCGGCGGCTGTGGTCGAGGCGGCCTCGGGTGGCGGTGGTGTGGTCAAGGCGGCGTGAGGCGGCGGTGTGGTCGGCGGCCTCGGGCGGCGGCGGCGGCGGTGTGGTCGAGGCACGCGGCAGGGCAACAGCGATGGAGCAGTTGGGGAGACGGGGGGAGAGAGGGGGAAAAGGACTTAGCGAAATTTTGAGCCAGGGCCGGGATTTTAGTCAAACTAGCAGCGTAGCGTTTTCTTTGAAAGCAGCGCGTTATAGCTAAGATAGCTATAGCGTGTTCCAGAGAAACGTGATGCAGCTAACCCTTTCTGTTTTCTTTTTCTTTTTCTTTTGTTTTCTTTACATTTTCTTTTTTCATTTCTCCTTTTTCTATTTCTTTCATTTTCATTTACTTTTCTACTTATTTTTATTTTATTTTCTTTTACATAGCAGTAGCGTTGTAAAGAAGAAAGCAGCTATTTGCTACAATGTTTTTAGCGATGGCGTGCTTCCGGGAGAAGCGCTGCTACTATTCCTAGCCTACCGGCACTAGTGAGAGAATTTTAGTAGTAGCGCTTTTACGTGAAGACGCTGCTGCTAAAATAATGATTGCAGCGTGGTTTTGCAACAAGCGCTACTACTAAGTAGCGCTAGCGCCGAGTTTTGACCAACGCTACTGCTATACCTCTGTGTATAGCGTTTTCCCTAGTAGTGGGGCCGCGCCCCAAACCCCTTGTCCAATTTGGACTGGGCTTGGGAGGGGCGCGCGCCACCTCCTGGCTGCTGCCTCTCCTTCCCACTAAGGCCCATTAAGGCCCGATACTTCTTTCCAGTATTCCCGTAACTCCCCGGTACTCGGAAAAATACCCGAATCACTCGGAACCTTTCCGATGTCCGAATATAGTCGTCCAATATATCGATCTTTACGTCTCGACCATTTCGAGACTCCTTGTCATGTCCCCGATCTCATCCGGGACTCCGAACTATCTTCGGTACATCAATACATATAAACTCATAATATAACTGTCATCGAAACTTTAAGCATGCGGACCCTACGGGTTCGAGAACTATGCAGACATGACCGAGACACGTCTCCGGCCAATAACCAATAGCGGAACCTGGATGCTCATATTGGCTCCCACATATTTTACGAAGATCTTTATCGATCAAACCGCATAATAACATACGTTGTTCCCTTTGTCATCGGTATGTTACTTGCCCGAGATTCGATCGTCGGTATCTCAATACCTAGTTCAATCTCGTTACCGGCAAGTCTCTTTACTCGTTCTGTAATACATCATCCCGCAACTAACTCATTAGTTGCAATGCTTGCAAGGCTTAAATGATGTGCATTACCGAGTGGGCCCAGAGATACCTCTCCGACAATCGGAGTGACAAATCCTAATCTCAAAATCGCCAACCCAACAAGTACCTTCGAGACACACTGTAGAGCACCTTTATAATCACCCAGTTACGTTGTGAGGTTTGGTAGCACACAAAGTGTTCCTCCGGTAAACGGGAGTTGCATAATCTCATAGTCATGGGAACATGTATAAGTCATGAAGAAAGAAATATTAACATACTAAACGATCGAGTGCTAAGATAACGGAATGGGTCATGTCAATCACATCATTCTCCTAATGATGTGATCCCGTTAATCAAATGACAACTCATGTCTATGGTTAGGAAACTTAATCATCTTTAATTAACGAGCTAGTCAAGTAGAAGCATGCTAGTGACACTCTGTTTGTCTATGTATTCACACATGTATTATGTTTCCGGTTAATACAATTCTAGCATGAATAATAAACATTTATCATGATATAAGGAAATAAATAATAACTTTATTATTGCCTCTAGGGCATATTTCCTTAAGTCTCCCACTTGCACTAGAGTCAATAATCTAGTTCACATCACCATGTGATTTAATACCAATAGTTCACATCACCATGTGATTAACACCAATAGTTCACATCGTCATGTGACCAACACTCAAAGGGTTTACTAGAGTCAATAATCTAGTTCACATCGCTATGTGATTAACACCCAAAGAGTACTAAGGTGTGATCATGTTTTGCTTGTGAGAGAAGTTTAGTCAACGGGTCCGCCACATTCAGATCCGTATGTATTTTGCAAATTTCTATGTCAACAATGCTCTGCACGGAGCTACTCTAGCTAATTGCTCCCACTTTCAATATGTATCCAGATTGAGACTTAGAGTCATCTAGATCCGTGTCAAAACTTGCATCGACGTAACCCTTTATGACGAACCTTTTTATCACCTCCATAATCGAGAAACATATCCTTATTCCACTAAGGATAATTTTGACCGGTGTCCAGTGATCTACTCCTAGATCACTATTGTACTCCCTTGTCAAACTCAGTTAGGGTATACAATAGATCTGGTACACATCATGGCATATTTCATAGAACATATGGCTGAGGCATAGGGAATGACTTTCTTCTCTTTCTATCTTCTGCCGTGGTCGGGCTTTGAGTCTTACTCAATTTCACACCTTGTAACACAGGCAAGAAACTCTTTCTTTGACTGTTCCATTTTGAACTACTTCAAAATCTTGTCAAGGTATGTACTTATTGAAAAAAGTTATCAAGCATCTTGATCTATCTCTATAGATCTTTATGCTCAATATGTAAGCAGCTTCACCGAGGTCCTTCTTTGAAAAACTCCTTTCAAATACTCCTTTATGCTTTGTAGAATAATTCTACATTATTTCTGATCAATAATATGTCACTCACACATACTTATCAGAAAGGCTGTAGTGCTCCCACTCACTTTCTTGTAAATACAGGCTTCACCGCAAGTCTGTATAAAACTATATGCTTTGCTCATCAAAGCGTATATTCCAACTCCGAGATGCTTGCACCAGTCCATAGATGGATCGCTGGAGCTTGCACACTTTGTTAGCATCATTTGGATCGATAAAACCTTCAGGTTGCATCATATACAACTCTTCTTCCGTAAATCCATTCAGAATGCAGTCTTTACATCCATTTGCCAAATTTCATAAAATGTGGCAATTTGCTAACATGATTCGGACAGACTTTAAGCATCGCTACGAGTGAGAAAATCTCATCGTCAGTCAACACCTTGAACTTTGTCAAAAACCTTTTTTGACAAGTCTAGCTTTGTAGATAGTAACAATTCTATGAGCGTCCGTCTTCCTCTTGAATATCCATTTATTTTCTATGGCTTGCCGATCATAGGGCAAGTCAACCAAAGTCCACACTTTGTTCTTATACATGGATCCCATCTCAGATTTCATGGCCTCAAGCCATTTTGCGGAATCTGGGCTCATTATCGCTTCCTCATAGTTCGCAGGTTCGTCATGGTCTAGTAACATGACTTCCAGAACAGGACTACCATACCACTCTGGTGCGGATCTTACTCTAGTTGACTTACGAGGTTCAGTAACAACTTGATCTGAAGTTTCATGATCATCACCATTAACTTCCTCACTAATTGGTATAGACGTCACAGGAACCGGTTTCTGTGATGAACTACTTTCCAATAAGGGAGCAGGTACGGTTACCTCATCAAGTTCTACTTTCCTCCCACTCACTTCTTTCGAGAGAAACTCCTTCTCTAGAAAGGATCCATTCTTAGCAATGAATGTATTGCCTTTCGGATCTTTGATAGAAGGTGTATCCAACTGTCTCCATTGGGTATCCTATGAAGACACATTTCTCCAATTTGGGTTTGAGCTTATCAGGATGAAACTTTTTCACATAAGCATCGTAGCCCCAAACTTTAAGAAACGACAACTTTGGTTTCTTGCCAAACCACAGTTCATAAGGGGTCGTCTCAACGGATTTTGATGGTGCCCTATTTAACATGAATGCAGCTGTCTCTAATGCATAACCCCAAAACAATAGTGGTAGATCGGTAAGAGACATCATAGATCGCACCATATCTAATAAAGTACGGTTACGACATTCGGACACACCATTACACTGTGATGTTCCAGGTGGCGTGAGTAGTGAAACTATTTCACATTGTTTTAACTGAAGACCAAACTCGTAACTGAAATATTTTACCTCTGTGATCATATTGTAGAAACTTCTATTTTCTTGTTACGATGATTTTCTACTTCACTCTGAAATTCTTTTGAACTTTTCAAACATTTCAGACTCATGTTTTATCAAGTAGATATATACATATCTGCTCAAATCATCTGTGAAGGTCAGAAAATAATGATACTTGCCGCGAGCCTTAATACCCATCGGACTGCATACATCAGTATGTATTATTTCCAATAAGTCAGTTGCTCGCTCCATT
Source organism: Aegilops bicornis (assembly GCA_021605145.1). Taxonomy (NCBI): domain Eukaryota; kingdom Viridiplantae; phylum Streptophyta; class Magnoliopsida; order Poales; family Poaceae; genus Aegilops; species Aegilops bicornis. The sequence continues at coordinate 596,684,054 of CM038672.1, forward strand.
GTTCCGGAGAACGGCGTTTTAGTCATCTTGCCCATGAGGCATGGTTCGCAAGCATCAAGTGATTCCAAAAGCCCATCAGCATGGAGTTTCTCCATGCGCTTTATACCAATATGACCTAAACGGCAGTGCCAGAAATAAGTTGCACTATCATTATTAACTTTGCATCTTTTGGTTTCAATATTATGAAAATGTGTATCACCACGATCGAGATCCAACAAACCATTTTCATTGGGTGTATGACCATAGAAGGTTTTATTCATGTAAACAGAACAACAATTATTCTCTAGCTTTCATGAATAACCGTATTTCAATAAACATGATCCAATCATATTCATGCTCAACGCAAACACTAAATAATACTTATTTAGGTTCAACACTAATCCCGAAAATATAGGGAGTGTGCGATGATGATCATATCAATCTTGGAACTACTTCCAACACACATCGTCACCTCGCCCTTAACTAGTTCATGTTCATTCTGCAACTCCCGTTTCGAGTTACTACTCTTAGCAACTGAACCAGTATCAAATACCGAGGGGTTGCTACGAACACTAGTAAAATACACATCAATAATATGTATATCAAATATACCTTTGTTTACTTTGCCATCCTTCTTATCCACCAGATACTTGGGGCAGTTCCGCTTCCAAAGGACCAGTCCCTTTGCGGTAGAAGCACTTAGTCTCGTGCTTAGGTCCGGACTTGGGCTTCTTCACTTGAGCAGCAACTTGCTTGCCGTTCTTTTTGAAGTTCCCCTTTCTTCCGTTTGTCCCTTTACTTGAAACTAGTGGTTTTGTTAACCATCAACACTTCGATGCTCTTTCTTGATTTCTACTTCATCGATTTCAGCATCGCGAAGTGCTCGGGAATTACTTTCATCATCCCTTGCATATTATAGTTCATTACGAAGTTCTAGTAACATGGTGATAGTGACTAGAGAATTCTGTCAATTACTATCTTATCTGGAAGATTAACTCCCACTTGATTCAAGCAATTGTAGTACCCAGACAATCTGAGCACATGCTCACTGGTTGAGCTATTCTCCTCCATCTTGTAGGCAAAATATTTGTCAGAGGTCTCATACCTCTCGACACGGGCATGACTATGAAATACCAATTTCAACTCTTGGAACATCTTATATGCTCCGTATGCGTTCAAAACCTTTTTAAGTCCCGATTCTAAGCCGTAAAGCATGGTGCACTTAACTATCAAGTAGTCATCATACCGAGCTTTTGTCAAACGCGTTCATAATGTTTGCATATGCTCCTGCAATAGGTCCGTCACCTAGCGGTGCATCAAGGACATAATTCTTCTGTGCAGCAATGAGGATAATCCTCAGATCACGGATCCAATCCGTATCATTGCTACTAACATCTTTCAATACAGTTTTTCTCTAGGAACATATCAAAAATAAAACAGGGGAGCTAAACGCGAGCTATTGATCTACAACATAGATATGCTAATACTACCAGGACTAAGTTCATGATAAATTAAAGTTCAATTAATCATATTACTTAAGAACTCCCACTTAGATAGACATCCCTCTAATCCTCTAAGTGATCACGTGATCCAAATCAACTAAACCATAACCGATCATCACGTGAAATGGAGTAGCTTTCAATGGTGAACATCATTATGTTGATCATATCTACTATATGAGTCACGCTTTCGACCTTTCGGTCTCGATGTTCGAGGCCATATCTGCATATGCCAGGCTCGTCAAGTCTAACCTGAGTATTCCGCGTGTGCAAAACTGGCTTGCACCCATTGTAGATGGACGTAGAGCTTATCACACCCGATCATCACGTGGTGTCTGGGCACGAAGAGCTTTGGCAACGGTGCATACTCAGGGAGAACACTTTTATCTTGAAATTTAGTGAGAGATCATCTTATCACTACAAAAAAAATACACTTCCGTGATGATACGTGTTTGTCACAGTAGGTCGCGTTTTTTGTCATGCATGTACATCCATGACGATTTTATGACAGAATCAAGATAGTCATACATGTCTTTGTCGTAGAAGTGTTCCATGACATTACCAAAATTATCATCACTAAGTGTCCACTTCGAGACGATAAATCGCGCGTCACAGAAGTGCTTTCGTCAAGGGTGACCGACACATGGCATCCACCGTAACGGAACGCCGTTAAGCTATCGGGTCGGGTTTTGGATCCGATAACCCGTTAACAGCCCCGACCAATGGGGATTTTCCACGTGTAAACTCATCATTGGCTGGAGGAAACACGTGTCGGCTCATCGTTGGGACAGATGTCATCCACTCATTGGACAGAAGGCGCCTATGATACGTCGACACGTGGCACGGCCCAACAGAGGCCCATTCCTGTGAAAAGGCCGGCCCGTTTGACTTGGTCAAAAGGTGGCGGGCCGTCCCATGGAAAGCTTGTTAATGGCATGTTCGCATATAGCCCATTTACAGCCTGCTAACCCAAGGCCCGTTACGCCCTATCCGAATTAGGCCTAGTAGCGTCATCTGGGCCATCCAATATGACTCCAGCCCGTTTTCACTTCTGTCCCATGTATGGCCCATGACATCTTTCGGCCCATATGAGGCCCTATGTAACTCTTGGCCTATTAACGGCCCGTGGTGAAACTGGCCGCAATGAACAGTGTATCACTTTACACCCATTAACGGCCCGTGGTGAAACTGGCCCGTAATGAACATTGTATCACTTTATACCCATTAAGGGCCCGTTATTCAGTTGGGCCGTTTCCAGCCCATGTTATCTTTCGGCTTTCTCAGAGCCCATTTATTCTTGGGCTCATTTCCAGCATTCGTTTACTTACGGCCCGTTACTGTCATTTTCTGCTTGTGGGCCAAATTCAACCCGTGGTTAAAGTCGGCCCGTTTGTGGTCCGTTAATACGTTGGGCCGTTTTCATAGCGTCATCAAATACAGCCTATTAACGATGGCCCGTTATGGCCGGCCCATGAACGGATGATTCCAACTCTAGCCCGTTTACGACCATAATGCGGCTTGTTATTGGCCCATGTTTGGCCAATCGATCATACGGCCCGTATAAGGCCCATTGATGATACGGCCCGTAGAAGGCCCATTGTTTCTATGGCCTGTAGAAGGCCCATTGTTTCTACGGCCCATAGAAGGCCTACTGTTTCTACGGCCCGTAGAAGGCCCACTGTTTCTACGGCCCGTAGGAGGCCCAGTGTCACTACAGTAAATATTAGCCCATGGTTATTGTGGCCTAGTTTAAAAAAATAGGTTATTGCAGCCACTAGCAAACCGCGGAAAAAGAACTGCAATGACTACAAGCAAACAAATAAACAAGACAAGAAGGAAATAAATAAGCAAGCAACTTATGCTAGGCTATCACGGCTATTACACATATTACATCCACTGGGCATCAAAGTTCGCCACCAGTGCAAATATAGGGAACAAAGCAGCATACAAATGCCACAGCAAAACAAGTCCGTAACTGAAACCACTTGGAAGAGTTCAAGAAACAATATCACAGGTACCCATAATCTTTGGAAAGATGCTTAGCAAGCTTATTAACTTTCTCTTGTTTGGCGCTTAAATCCTCCAAATATTGTCATTGCACAAGAAAGTACACATCTGAATTCTGCGAGGACTTCCTCGGCCCTTGACTTCTTGCCGCAAAGACACCTGATCGATGCCTTTCAAATTGTAGCCTGAGACTGAAGAAGCCAAGTGATTCAGCGAGTTGGAAGAGCTTGTGCAAGCGGTAATCGCCAAGAATCTCGAACACTACATCAACGCAGGACTGTGGGGTTTTCTCAGTGCCTACAAGATCGTTTTATCACCTTTCTTGGAGACCAACAGGGTTGTCTCACTATCTTGAACCTTATCTGCATTACTTTCTCTACCATTGCATAGTGGGGTGCTCTTCTCCAATATTCTGTTTGCATACTACAAGAGAAGCAAGCAGACACATCATAGGTTTAGCCTTTAGTATACGAAACTCATTTTGGTAAACCGGTTCAGTAGTAAGGTGGATAGGATAACAGCATGAAACAAACATATATCTATGTACTATGGTCACTGTATTGTCCATATCTTTCTAGTTTATGTTCCCTAATCAAGATAGAGACACAGTTCAAGACACAGCAGCATAGACAGAGTATAAGTGTGAGAAACTACATAGCATTGGCAGCACTTGTAATGTGCATCACATGAGAACATAACTGTTTATACAACTTAAACTCAAATCAACATAGAGCAAGAAGTTAGAACAGCAATCCAGTTAAAGAAATAGGTTTAAAACATACATGTTGCGCCATTGGAGTTTCAATTGGATCCTTCAAATTGAAGTAGTTGGTATGAGTAAATACGGTGATGCAACAAAGAAAGGAGTATGGACCATAGCTACGGAATCTGACCTGAGAATAGTTGCTCTTCTGCTTTAAACATGGAGTTTGGGTTAGCTGTGGTGATCTTCGTGCTTTGGGCACTGCAGTAGCTTTACAAACTGCTCTTGTGGGGGTACTCTGTGGTGGACATAGTGCTTTGTCAACTATAAGTGGGTTACTATCCGCTCGGGTTGCGGTTAGATGAGTTGTAGCTGGTTCTTTGCCCAACGGTGTAAGTGTGCAATCTGGAAGAGTCTTGATTATGTGTGGTGGGCTAGTTTGTGGGCCAGTACAACCATGGTTCTATCTGCATCGACGGGTAGCACTATCTTTTGTGAAGAACGGGTTTTTGCTCCCTTAGATACTGCCATCACCCCCTCCAATTCAAATGGCTGATAAACAAGAAAAGAAATTGAACATACAGATATTGTATGATAGACAGATGTGGTAATTCACATATATGTTGTATAACCAAATAGGACAGCATGACACAATTTCACATATATGATGCCTAACTAAATAGGATAGCATGACATAGTTTCAGATATATGATGGATAACTTAACAGGATATAATGGCATAATTCAACATATGATGAGTACCTAAACGAGGATGACATGACAAAACTATATGATGTCTTTCTAAAATAGGTTGGGATGAAATAATTCACATACATGTTGTCTAAGTATACAGGATGGCATGATATAATTGACATAATTGATTCATCTACTAAGCAGGTGGCACTCGCATGTATGATCTCTAAACTAAGCGAGATAGAATTCAATATTGTGCATATGATGTCTAAACTAAGCAATGCAAGACACCATATGCATCATATGAGAAATATAAACATTGCAACTTAGAGCATACACCTCGGTGGGATATAGGACTGGTCATCATCTCAATCCTCCTCTGAGGAGCTCCTGTAACCATCAAGATATATGCTTCAATAGGTACCATTGCACGCTTCAAGACCATGTTTTCACTCCATTTTTCCATAACCGGCTCAAATGGCTGATACACATGAAGAGTAGTTCAATATACACAGATTGTCGACAAATGGAATACGTAATGAAAAAAAAGATGGCATGAGATAATTCACATATATGATGCTTGGCTCCATGGCGGTGCATAATTCACATATATGATAACTGGCTGAAAAACGTGGCATTGCATAATTAACATATCTGATATAGAAAGCAAACAGGAGGCATTCACACAAAGCATGTCTAATCTAAGCAGATGGCATGGCAATGCAAGACACCATATGCATGATATGAGCAATATAACCCAGCCAAGTTAGAGCATGCACCTCGGGGATACGATGGTCATCTCTCTCTGAATCCTCCTCACGAGGAGCAATCAGAACTAGCAAGAAATCTGCATCGACAGTAGCACTGACTCGAAGACCTTGTTTTCACTCCAGATTTTCCCATGACCGACTCAAATGGCTGGTGCACAGGAAGAGTAGATGAATGTATAAACATTGTTGACAAATGGAATACATTATGGAAAAAATATGGCACGATACAATTCACATATCGATGGTGGCTAAACAAGATGGCATTGCATGATTCACGTATATGATGCCTGGCTAAAGAAGATGGCATTGCATAATTCCCATATACTCCCTCCGTTCCTGAATATTTGTCTTTTTAGAGATTTCAAATGGACTACCACATACGGATGTATATAGACATATTTTAGAGTGTAGATTCACTCATTTTGCTCTGTATGTAGTCACTTGTTGAAATCTCTAAAAATACAAATATTTAGGAACAGTGGGAGTATGATATAGAAACCAAACAGGTGGCATTCACACAAAGCAAATCTAAACTAAGATGATGACATATAAGATGTATAATGTAAGCAATGCAAGGCGCCATATGCATGATATGACCAACATCAGCATGCGAGGTTAGAGCAAACACCTCAGGTGGTAAACAGGCGTGGTCGGCTCCTTCTGAATCTCCATCAAAACAGTTATCTTCCTCTGGAATACAATCTGGAAATGCAGGAGAGGGGGGGCCACTTCGCCACCATGGAGCGGCGTCTGCATGACATTAAATTCGCATGCAACGGTCTTCTCTTTTTCTCTACATGTACAGTACGATTGTTTACAATATCTGACATGCATAATAAAAAAATAGTTAGATTTTGTAAGGCCTAAGGGGTGCATGCAAAAATCAAGACTGATGGTAGAAAACGAGTGGATGGATCCAAAACTAATGATAGCAGGTAGATTATAGCTTCAGTTTAAAAAGATAGACAATGGATCATCTATTGTTTGTTGCTCACCCAACATGAACCACATAGAAGACCCCAGATGAACCAGATAGTAGACAGATACTATTCGTTCTTTGGCTCGATATGAGACCCATGGGCAATTCAAAACTCAAGATTGAGCGATAAAGTAGCGGTAATAATAACTGATGTATAACGTAAGCAAACACGAAAGACTGCGACCTCTCTTCCGGAACTGTGTAGTCCTCAGGTTCATCTGCTCAGTCGATGATGGTAATGCAGTTGGCGTGGCTGTCGGCAATGGGGAAGATGATCTGAGGCGGCGAAAGAAAGTCTGCAGGGGGATCTCTGCTGCAGTGAACGCTTCTGTCGATGGTGCACCTCAGGTGGGATGGATGACGGCACGGTAGGAGCAGGGCATAACACACAGAGTTTTCTTTTACGCCAATCTGAAAATGAAGTAAATCTGTAAGGGCTCCTTAGAATTGGAGGATTCTATAAACGCAGGGACAGGAAAAACACAGGAATAGGATAGGAATGCACGTGCAAAACAAAGCATTTGGAAACATAGGATTTCAGTCAACCTAGGTGTTTGGCTCACATGAATTGGAAGAACAGAGGAATGGAGAAACAAAGTGATGCGACGAGTGTACAACCTACTTGGCATAGCCTTGTGGACCTCAGCATCATTGGGTTGGACGTGGAGGATGGTGATGATGCTGGTGTGACTGTCGGAGGCGGGGAAGAAGATCTGAGTTCTATGGAAACGGCACCGAGGGTACTGCTCCGCTGTGATGGACGGTTCCGTCGTTGGAGCAGCTCCACTAAGGTGTACGGCGACGAGGCTGAAGCATGACAAGACAGACAACGTTAATCTAAAGTGGGACCCTAATATCATCTGTAATATATGATGTAAAATACATCACTAAAAAGTGCTAGATGTAAAACGCATCAGCCGCGCCATGGCCGCTCCGACAGATGATGTAAGTATTGTTCACTCTGAACTTAACTGAAGAAAATGAACTTCACAGTCGAAACTGAATTTTACTGTCGAAACTAATTGAACTAGTAACAGAGCATTGCAATAGATGTTTAGGGCGTTCGAACACTAGTAGCAGAGAAGCAGTGATCTAAATCAGCAGACGCTCGAGCAAGGAACACACTAGCAGAGAGCAAGTCGTGCAGTAGCACCGTGAGCGAGTGCTAAAGCAGCAACTCCTGTAGCTGCCGGAGGTCGTGCAGCAGCAGCAGCAGTGCAAGCGAGAGCAAGAGCAGAGCAGCAGCACGAACGAAAACAAGAGCAGTGCAGCAGCGACGACCGACAAAGAAGAACGAGCCGAACGTGGCGAGAGCGAGCAGGCAGCTAAGCGCCATGTGGAAGTCGCCGCTGAGGAAGCACCGACATGGGGGAGAGACGCCATGGATGATGTGGCCGGCAACGGCGCCGTCGATGGATACGCCATGTCTGCTCGGTATCGAGCACCGGCAGCCCCATGAGATCGAATAAAAGATAAAATGCAGCAATGAGTGCAGAACCTCCCTGGTGGCGCCGAGTTGGCCTCGGCTTCATCGGAGGAATTGGTGAGGGTGATGCGGTTACGGTGGGGCAGGTCAAGGCGGCTGTGGGGATTGAGGTGGCGCGATAGGCGAGGCAAACATCGGGCAGCTCCTTGGAGGTGGAGGGGCAGGCGGCTGATCTGGTGGGGCAGCGAGATCGACAACGGATCCTCATCCGTCACGGTGGATGAGGGACGGCGAGCTATTGCGGTGGGCGGCGTGGTCGGGAAGAGTCTCCGCCTGGGCGGCGGTCGGGCGGCTGACGGAGGAGCGTGGGGATTCGCGTGTGTTGGGGGCCTCGGTGTCTGAATGGGGGCGAAGGGGAGGGAGCCAAGCTTAGGGGCGCTTGTCCGAAATGTAGGGTAAGTTACCAGCTTACCCCCACCGGTTTTGACACCGCGACGTGGAGCTTCATTTTCGGCTGAGGGGTAGAAGGGGGATTTCGCATGTCTGGGCTGCGGGAGCGATTTCGGATGAGGAGGGAGTTCTCGCGCGCGTCCAAATTTCGGGATAACAGGGCGCGGCGTGGGTTGAAGAAGCGGGAGTTTCAAAGCAGGTGAGACAAAAGATACTCGAGCTTGGAAATTTCGGGATAACAAGGTGCAGATTCCTTGTTCGGCAGAACAAACTTAACGTGTAAAAAAACAATTCATGCAAGACACAAGAGAGTCATGTTCCCTTTTACTATATTGCTATTGATGCCATTGAAAAAACTACAAGAAAAATGTACAAAAAATCGGGAGAACAAGATTACCCTGCACAGTACCAAATCGATTCGCACTTCCCTCAACAACAACAAAAAGCAAATCAATTCCCACCAAAAAAAGAGTAATGTCCTTTTTATATGATTACAGATGCCATGATCTCGAATTTCAATTTTTGAATCCATGTTATGTTGAATTCGAATATATCATTAGGTGACCTTGCGGTTTATAATTGATGTAGTCGTACATTTTGATCTTCCATCATATATGAACATTTTACTCCACCATGTGAACATATATATTGTCGTCTACCATATGGACTAAATTTGAATCAATTTTCCTTATTTAAATACGATTGTTGTCAAGTTATACAATAATTTAAATATTATCTTGATAACAAAAAGACATGCATATAGCAGTAATCATATTTCATTATGAACTACATGTACCATACGCTCTCCAATTCAAATATTTGTATCCATTTTATGTTGAATTCAAATCATAGTACATTATTGGTCTAGGTAGCGAGATGTTCGGGATAATCTAAACCCTATTTTCATACGTATAATTTTTGGATGAATTGGGACAAGTTTTGGTATAAGCCTCTTGCAAAACCGGAGATTCTCTCAACGAGCCTCGTGGTTCCGAGAGGGAACGTGTCACCTTTGTGTGCGAAACGATATACGTTGCCTCCCCCTGATTTTATTTACAGAGGCAACATTGAACTATATGAGAGCCCTGTTAAAGTTTGGAATTATTTCGGGTTCATTTGGCCTTTTTATACATTAATTGAGTTTCTGGACTTTTAATGTGCATAATCTAAATATGAATTGCATGCACATGCTCCGGTGCACCAAAGTGGGTTGAAAAATCACATGTGTGTCCTTGGTTGAATTTCTAGGTCCCATGGAAGAAATGAGAATGAAATTTGAACATCTGGGCGTCATGACTCTGCCGAGAACATCGAGAAACTTAGATTTTAAATTCATGTAAATCCAAAACTCGGCTAGAAATCATGAAACTTGGCATGGTGTCATGTCATGGCACTAACATGTTGTGGTCAAAAATTGGGCCGATTTGGAAGCTCGTGGTTCTAAGAGGGAACGTGCTACCTTTGAGTGTGAAACGATATACGTTGCCCCCCCCCTTGAGTTTCTTAACAAAGGCAACATAGAACTACACTAGTGCCCTGTTAAATTTTGGAATTATTCCGGGTTCGTTTGTCGTTTTTTTATACATTAATTGAGTTTCCGGTCATTTAATGTGCATAAGTCAAATTTGAACTACAAGCACATGCTCTCGTGCACCAAAGTTGGTTGAAAAATCACATTTGTGTCCTCGGTGAATTTCTAGGTCCCATGCAAGAAATGAGAATAAAATTAAAACATATGGGCATGTTGGCTCGGCCGAGAACATTGAGAAACTTGGTTTTAAAATTCTTGTAAATCCAAAACACGTCTGAAAATCATGAAACTTGGCATGGATGTCATGTCATGGTACTACCATGTTGTGGTAAAAAAAGGCCGAATAGGAACATATTTTGGTATAAGCTTCTTGCAAACCGAAGCTTCTCTCAAGAAGGCTCATGGTTCTGAGAGGGAACGTGCCACCTTTGAGTGTGAAACGATATACGTTTCCCCCTTGAGTTTATTTACGAAGGCAACATAGAACTACATGAGTGCCCCGTTAAATTTTGGAATTATTCCGGCTTCGTTTGGCCTTATTTACACATTAATTGAGTTTTTGGTCAGTTAATGTGCACAATTCAAATTTGAACTACAAGCACATGCTCCCGTGCATCAAAGTTGGTTGAAAAATCACATTTGTGCCCTCAGGTGAATTTCTACTCCCTCCTTCCATCTATATAGGTCCTAATGCGTTTTTCGAGGCTAACTCTGACCAAGCATTAGAGCAATAATATATGACATGCAACTTACACAAAGCATGCCTTCAAATTTGTATGTCAAAGGAGCTTCCAATAATATAATTTTCATAGTATACATCTCATGTGCTATTAATCTTGTCAATAGTCAAAGGCTGTCTTGAAAAAACACATTAGGCCCTATATAGATGGAAGGAGGGAGTAGGTCCCATGCAAAAAATGGGAATAAGATTCAAACATCTGGGCATCGTGGCTCGGTCGAGAACATTGAGAAACTTGGTTTTAAAATCATGAAACTTGGCATGGTGTCATGTCATGGTAGTACCATGTCGTGGTAAAAAAAATTGGCCGAATAGGAACAAATTTTGGTATAAGTGTAACATCCCAAAATTCTAAATTTTGGAATGTTATAAACAAATAGATAGATTTGATTGATTGCTTGATTGATTGACTAAAAGTGAGTGAATTCGAAACTTTTTGAAAGTTAAATGAGAGGGAATAAAAGGACTTTCCCAAACTTTCATTTTGCTTTTATGATCTTGAGAATTCAAATTCTTTTCATCACAAAACCCTCGAGAGAAGATGACATGACTTCTTCCATTTATTTAAATGACAAGGGTGTTGAAAATATTTGAATTTCATTTGAGAATATTTCCAATTCTGAAACTTTATGCAACTCAATGATTTTCACGGCGAAGATAAAATGACTTCTTCAAAACATATGAAATATGAGTTGGGAGTTTCAAGAATCAAATTCAAAGTTCCTTTGAATTTATTTTCAATTTGGAGTTATTTGAGTTTTATTCAAATTATTTTTCTCCAAAAATAAAATATATGGAAAATAGGGTAACATGATTCCCTACATCAGAAAATTGGAGAGAAATTAATTTGAAGTCATTTTGGTATTTTAAAAATGATTTTTGTTGGATTTTATTGGACCAAAAGCACTCTTTGCTTTATTTAAATTTGTGTGTATTTTATTTAATGCTAGAATAATGTTCATGTTGTAGGAAAATTTTTTCTGAAAATTTTGATATATTATATGCCTATATAAAAAATTTATTTGGTTTTATTATTTTTGTTTTGTTGTCTCTGTCTTTAAAAAAAATCTGCAGCGCCTTGGGCCAAAGGCCCAAGCCGTAAGCAATGACGGCCTAGGCCAAGGCCATCAGCCTTACGCATAGGAGCCGAGGAGCCAAGGTTTCCTATTCTTTTACAAATCCTACTAGGATTTGATCCCGTTCGTTATTCCGTTTTTATTTCCTAGGATTCCTAATCCTACTCTAATTCTTGTCCCCTACTCCAAGCAAAACCCCTCCCCTCCCCAATATAAATACCCAAGCACCCCCCCCCCTCCAACACATCAAACCAACACCACTCCTCTCCTCTCCTCCGCAGCAGCAGCAGCACAGCCCCACACCGCGCCGCCGCCGCCAAGTGCCGCCGCCGCCGCCCTACGCCGCCGCCGCCGGAGCCCCTCGCCTCTTCGAGGTACTAGCCCCGCGCCGCGTCACCTTTTCTTTTCCTCGGTTCGGTTTTTCGTAAATCGTTCCGGTTTCCGTTCCAGTTTTCTAGATCGGTTTTTCGTTTCGGTTTTCTTTCCGAAACCCTAGATCGGTTTTCTCGCCGGTTTTTCTTTCCGGTTTTGTTTAGCGAGCGTTAAACTCGATAGATTTTTCTTTTATTTTTAATTTCCGTGAGGACCTATACGTAGTGTTATTTTTAGTCCCTAATCTTCAAGCGCTCATAACTTTTTACTCGTGAGTCCAAATCCATGAAACCAACGCCCACTTCTTCGTTACGATCCCCTCTATCCAGTAATCCAACTTAAACATGTTTTTGAAAGTTTTAAAATTTGAATTAGATCAGATTTGAATTCAAACTTCGTTTGATCATAACTTGAGTTTCGTAGCTCCGTTTGAGTTGATTCTTTTTGCAAATCGAAGCTCTTGACCTAAACTTTCTGATAAGGCCAAATTCACATAATTTTGGTACTGTTAGAAATTGTTTTATGATGCAAGAGTTATTTGCTTGGTTTTGATGTTTTCCGAATCGTTTTCTTCGTTCTTTCCGATCTTTTGAGTGATTGCTTATGTGTGGTTATTATTGCTTGATTACGATAGATTGACGGTGTGACGAGTAGATCTATCAAGAGTTTTGAGTGCGTATCATCTTCATCAACTTTGCAGGCAAGTAACACTTGATCATACTTTTTCTACTACCCAGTTTTATGCATTAGATCTATTCCTCAAACACATGCATGATTAGGATCTAATTAAATTGGGGATTATGGGAAGTAGTTGAGATAGTACCTATTACCTGTTTTATTACAAAACCCTTGGAAGTTACTTCTCCGTTTGCTTATTATGCCATGCTATGCTCGTAGACGTGGATTGGGTTTGAGTGAATATCCATGACAGATGTGAGATTGATAATTAATGGTTTATCTAAGGTGGCAACTTAAACACACATCTGGGTGGATTGAGGCACTGGTTACTCCAGGACTTGCCTGTCTAGGCACACAGGTTTCCAGGACTTGCCTGTTTTTGGGACCGCCACCCAGGCTCAAAGGGATCATGAGATTATTCAAACTAGAAACTTCCGTGTCAGCCACAAGCCATTATGGGCTCTGGCATAGTTGAGTAAGTCGTGCGAACTCTTATAGTGGTGGACTAGCAGATATAGGGGATGTAGGTGTACCGGTCTACCCATCGTAAGGTGCTAGCGCTTACGAAAGACTATGTCTCGGTCATCCGTCTCTCAAACACCATGTAGTGCGAGAAACCAAGCGGAGGCGATCGAGTCTTGTGGGGAAAAGTGCATAAACCTCTGCAGAGTGTATAAACTAATCATGATTAGCCGTGTCCCCGGTTATGGACATCTTGAGTATCTAGTACTTGAATATCATGTGAATCTCAACATGTTACTCTAATTAATATTGTTGGGTTTTTAATGAGTACTTTTAATTGGGATTGAGGATGTTGTCAACCATTCTCAATGTTTAACAACCACCATGATAGTTAAACAAATTTATTCCTTTGCGATGAGGGAAAAATTGGCTTTTCGCCAAAACTGTAACCATAGAGCTTTCCACCAGCCATATATGCATGTAGTATAGCTTATTCTTTCATTACTCTCTATGTGTTACATTGCCAGCATATTCCATGTACTGACCCGTTTTCAGGCTGCAACTTTTCATGTTGCAGACTTTTGAACGACGAGTAAGTGATACGTTAGGGTTACGATTTCCTATATTCAACTTTGCCGTTGGTGTTGATGGGAATCCACAACCTTGTTGCTTCCGCTATATTTTGGATCGAGGTAATAGTATTTACGCTACTTTATACATGTGATTTACCTCTGTTATAAATCCTTCGAGTACTGTGTGTGTCAGCATACCGATCCAGGGATGACACGAAAGCACAGAGACTTGATCCATTCGGGTTGGGTCGCTACAATAAGCTTCTTGCAAATCGGAGCTTCTCTCAAGAAGGCTCGTGGTTCTAGGAGGGAACGTGTCACCTTTGTGTGCATAATTCAAATTTGAAATACAAGCACATGTTCCGATTGCACCAAAGTTGGTTGAAAAATCACATGTGTGTCCTCGGGTAAATTTCTAGGTTCCATGCAAGAAATGGGAATGAAATTCAAAATTACAGGCGTCGTGGCTGGGTTGGAAACATTGAGAAACTTAGTTTTTTAATTCCTGTAAATCCAAAACACGCATGAAAATAATGAAACTTGGCTTGGTGCCATGACATGGCACCAACATCTTGTGGTAAATTTGCAGTCCGATTTGCGAAGGCGCACACATTAACAATCAACAAAGTCATTTTGGAACAAGTGCTATCACGTTACAATCGGAAACACAAGTATTATTGAAACCGTGGGCGTTCTACTTACTAGTACCATTTACGTGCCGCCACGCGTCCCAATTTTTTATTAGCTAGGAGGCGCCGTGCAGGGTAGCTATTTGAGTACGAGAGGCGTGCGATCAGACCCTATGGCGTGCTTATCGGGAGGAGAGCCCTTTGACCTCCATCTGCCGTCCACCTCTCTGCCAAGGTCTCCATTAATGGCGCCCGAGCCTCTCTTTAATGGCGTGGCTATGTCTCACTCGACTGAGATTTAAGAGAGAAAAAAGAAAATCTAAAAGCACGGATCTTGATGTAAGATCCGACGGGCCTATATAGCATCTACTGCGACTTATAGCAAGACTGATGAATATATAAGGACGATTAAAAATTTGATCAAAGAAGGGCTTGCCCCTTCCGATTTTCATTACTGAAAACCACCACAATTCACAAGAAGTTCAGCACAACTCCAACCTAACACGAAGGACTAAAAGCTACCAGATTGAAATCGCAACATCCCAAGAGGCCAACAAAGGCCAAACATCCGCGCTAGAACCCAACATTTCACGACCGACGACACAATCCACATCCTAAACCGATTATATTACATCAAAAGAAACTAGGAAACTGAAGGAAGCCCAGCAGCAACTAGAAGAATAGCAACGCCAGGGTCGCCACAACAAGAGTTTTCTTCATTCCAGCCTCGCAACATTGATCTTCCACAGAAAGATAAGGATGATTAATTGTCTTACATAATTAGAAAGATAATTAAAAAAGCCACATGCGGCTATGCCTGCAATACACAAGGGCAAAAGAAGAAGGAAGACAAGGATCTGGCTCGCTGATCTCTACTTTCTTGATGCGTTCTTTGCGAGCCTTGAGGAACTAGTCTCCCGCGTGACGGCGATGAGCTCTTCGTGTCCTCAAGGCGCTGCTTGAGAACATCCACGGATTCCTCCACCAGCCTTTGGTGCTCGTTGCGGAGCATGTCATTCTCGTCCATAAGTTTCTTGGCGATGGCGCGGTCCTCTTCAACAAGGCACTGGTCTCCTCCTGCTGGTCTGCACTTCAGATGATCTTCTCCCTCAGCAGGTCGCGCTCGGCACGGAGCCTCTCATTTCCCTCCCTTAGTTGCCGGATGACGCCGGTAGCCTGTGCAAACGAGGCTTTCACGTCGTCCTCCAACCTCGCCCAGCCGGAGATTTGATCCATCTGGCTATGGACGATCGCATGCATGCGCCTGTAACAGTAGTCGCCTGCCCGCGAGAAATTTTCCCGAAGCCGCGGGCCTGGCAAGACCTCTGCTACTTCAGCGGGCGGGACCTCTGTCTGCTACTTCCGGCGTGGCGGGACATTTCGGCTGCTTTCGCGGCAAGGCGGGACATCTCTCGTGCTTCCGCTTCCATGCTCGCCTCTCCACGGTGGCAATCTCTCGACCCGAGAACTCACGCTGGCCATGGCGGGGCGCAAGGGGAGGATGTTGAATGACTTATTTGTTTTTGTGGATGAGGAGTTGAGGAGGAATGTGCAGTCATCTTGGCATACTAGTATTTATAACCGAGTACTAATACACTCCTAAGTGGGAAACCGTTTAGGTTGTGATCGGTGTGAACTGGTTTGGAATTCAATATAGCGTGGTACTAATACGCTCCTAAGTGGGAAAACGTTTAGGTTGTGATCGGTGTGAACAGGTTTGCAATTCAATATAGCGTGGAGTAATTTGGAATGTGACGAGACGCAAGCTACTTTATGCATGCATGCATTGCAACTAATGCATTGATAAACATAATTTTTGAGAAAAACAAGAGCATTAATTAGGTGCTTTTGCAAACTACAAAAATATTCCACCACTCACCATCTTGGTTGGTGAGATTTTTGAATTAAGCCCTATAAACCGGAAAGGAGGAGTATCTTTGCTGTATGCGTGCAATAACGGCACCATTGTATACATATCTTACGGTTAATGGGGCATTCGACGAGGATAGCAGCGTGGCGAGCTCTAGGCTAGTCCTTTTTTGAACGCATTAAACCTATCTCTCGGGACTTCTACTTACGCACCATCGTGCCACCCACAAAAACTTGTACTCTGAGTTTAGTAGTACGTTATACAGGAAGAGAAGAGGTGTACGCACTTTTCGTCCTCTCACACACGCGTCTGTTTTTTCTCGAAAAGGAGGATGATGACCCCCGGCCTCTGCATCTGGGAGTCACACACACATCTGTAGCTATGAATTGTAGTGTTCTCAACCATCCGATTGGCTCTATCATGGATGTACCTATATACTAAAACATGTCTAGATACATTTATATTTTGACAAATGGAAGGCATGTATTATGGAACGGAGGGAGTGCTTGGCATCAAAATGGATAAAAAGGAACGTATCTAGAACTAAAATACATCTACATACATCTCCTTTTATCCATTTTAATGACAAGTAGTACTTCTTACCCAAAGGAACTTTATATCCAGCAGACACAAAATATCCATTCGACTGTTGGAAATTACTGATCTGATGTTGAGGTAATTGCTGCATCGCCACCAAAACCCATCATTTCTTAAGCTAAAGTAGACCAAGGTAATCCCTATTAGCATATTACTAAGATAAGCGAAGGCCTTTGTAGAAACATTTAGGGCGTGAGCTTGTCAATCTGAATGTGGAGGGACACAAGCTTAGCCCCGGCCAGCAGCTTGGGCGGAACTGTCAAGAAGGTCAGCTCACCTGCGTCGGCGTCGCTAGGATCCTTGCTGCTTGTCACCTCCATTTCCACCTTGACGGCGTCGGTCGTGCCTTTGGGCTCCCCGGTGGCCGTTCGCACAGCTTGTCCAAGTAGTGCGCGGTGGGGCGCCCGCTTTCGATGCAGACGGCCAAACCACGGTGATAGGGCGCCAATGTCAAGCACGCCGCCGACCAAGAAAAACGCGTGGCGGTCCTCCTCCATGAACAGCAAGAGCCGTGGCTCCGACAGTGGCACTTGCAGCTGGAGCACCTTGCCGTACTGGATCCTGTGCACGGGCATGGGATGCGCGGTGCTGATGTGGTGGTAGAGCGCCGGCGGCGGGCCTTCGTAGCCGCAGCGAGCCGCAGGGGCATTTGCGGTAGCGGCGGACACACGCTTCAGTGATCGGCGAGCTTGTGGTAAGTGACATAGAGCCCGCAACCTTCAGCGGGCACTCCACCCTCACCGACGAAAGGGCCGGAGTCCACCGCCGTGTTACGCGTCGAAGCCACCGCTGCGCTCGCACTTCTGGCACTGCCGCTGGTTCCCGGGGCGCTCGACGCGGCATTCCGCGTAGGCCAGGTGCCCTCCCTTGCACTGCAGAAATCAATCGAACAGCACATCAATCAAGAAACATGCACCTTGCTCAATCAGTCAAACGGACGAGGTGTATTCGAACCTCATACACTGGAGGCATCAAGGGGCGGAGGCACAAGGGGCAGTGGAGCACGACGAGGTCCATCGAGACCTTAGAGAGCTCCATCGTTGGGTCCTGTTCGGTCTGCATGATCTCGCCCTCCTCGTGCACAACCATGTCTCGACTTGGGCCGGGGTAATACAAAGCTTTACCGTCACATATTTTATAGTACTACTTCAAGGTGCATTAAATCAACACATGCAAGTATCAAAAGAAGAGTCACGACATGCATGCATGTGTTGTAATTAATGCATCGGTAAACGCAAATTATTGAAATACTCCCTCCTTTCCGATCATAGGGCTTATCTCAAAATTTCAGTTTTTCCATTTTATAAGGCTCAATTTGGTTGTTCCCCATCACATGTTCAGATTCCAAGGTGCAATAAATCATTGCATGCAAGTATTAAGAGAAAATTGACCAATGCATGTAATTTATGCATGCATGCATTGCAATTAATGCATTGATAAACATACTTTTTTGAGAAAAACAAGACCATTAATTGGGTGCTTTTGCAAACTACAAAAAATATTCCACCACTCACCATCTACAGTACCTTGGTTGGTGAGATTTTTGAATTGAGCCTTATAAATCGGAAAGGAGGGAGTATATCGAGTGCAGTGCTTTGATGTGTCGTGTCAACTCGTACATCAACGATAAGTTTTATTATCCTCTCCCTCGCAGACTTAACTGCACCTGCCTTTGGCTATATGACAGGTTGGCCACACACCTGTAAGGCCCACCTGTCATACACGCAAAGACAGGAGCGTCCCTCCCTCGCCCATGAGCGTGGTGGCTGGCAAGACTAGGAGAAGCTTTCGCTACACGCTCTCCCTCCCATAGCCGGTGGACATGCAGCAGTTCAATCGGTGTCGGATGGCGAGAAGCATCTTGTAGTACTCCTCCGGTGCAATAGTACTCCATCATTAGTTCGACTTCCCGAAGAGGCGAAGAGCCAAGCGCAGCCCGGACGCTCGTGTGGCAGTTTCATGTGTAGAGTAGTCTAGGATAGCGTGTACTGTGCATATAAGCTTAAAATCGTTGGGTCGGCTCCATGCTATGTGGCCGTCTCGAAGTTTTTAAAAAAAATAAAATAGTGTTCTGGCCCTACCTGTCACCTTGGTGATTGTAGTTTGCACGCTCATCTAGTCAAGACATGAATATATATTTTAATTTGTTTTTTTCGGAAAGGCGGGACTCCCCGGGCTCTGCATCAGAACGATGCATACAACCATATATATTTTAATTTGTGGTGGGTAAATGTTAGAGGTTGCAGCAAATATATTGTACACTACGGGTCTTTCAGCCAAGTTTAGAGGCAAGCATGTGGGGCCAGTGCTATGATGTGTCGCGTCAACTCGTACAACAAGGAGAAGCTTGATTTTACTACACGCCTTCTCCCTCACCCATGCGTGTGGTTGCTTTCATAAGCGAGGACAGGCTTTTGCTTAGTAGTACTTCTACAACAAGCTATCCGTCCCGCTCACGGTGGGCGGACATGCAGCGATGGATTCGACCTTTGTAGAAGCAGTAGTAGTAACATCGTTGTTCGTCTTCTCGAAGAGGCGAAGAGCCAAGCGCAAACCGAACGTTACAATTGCGAACATTGGAGCACGCATATAGCCAGGCTCTTGCATGAGACAAAATTGCTATGTGAGCCCACTATTGTACTAGTGCGTACAACTACTTTCCAGTATAGCCCTGTAAACCAGAAAGGAGTATTTTCCCTTCTAGAGATTTCAACAAGTGACTAGACTACACCGAGACGGAGTACATATGGAGCAAAATGAGTGAATCTGCACCGTAAATAAATATGTACTAGTTCTATCGTTTTCCTCTCCAAGGTGCACAATATTGAGTATACTGACTAGTCTCTTTTTGACACGCATTTACGGTTTTTTGACCACAGTCTGACGCATAGCGCTCATATACACGCCGCATACATTCACCCCTATGAACGCACACACGCATACGACACTATAATCTTCAAATTCTGAAGTCACCATAGGCACCTCGTCGTCGACGGGTCCATAGGTGCTTGAATGCCAAGGAGGAAGAGGGTAGCGGTTCCCGAGATGTTGAGCAGTCAATGATGCATCCTCAATTACATGCGAGAGGAATTAATTGGGGAAGCGAGAATAGAGCCGACATGATGTGAATGCAAGCGAGTTTGGACTCTCATATAATAAAGGCGCCCCACCACTCCAATCCATCTACTCCCAAGTCTCTGCGTAACCTTTGCTCACTCCAATCCAAGACCAAGTGACCGAAGCCACAAGCACCTATGGAGGCGATGGGCCAGCGGCGATCGGTATGCCAAATCATCCAAGGCGCCGGCCTGCGGCCCCGCACCGCGCAGCATTTCCAGATGGTGCTGGCGACCTCAGGCATCGTAGCCCTCGCCAACGCCAGCTTCGCCTCTCGCATGGACGACATGATGGTAAACTCCATCCGCAAGTTCACCACCGTCAAGAAGCGCGCGGACGACCTTGCCGTACTACTCCAGCCCACGCGCCCAGGCTCCTCATTGCCTGCCACCCTCATCGGCCTACATGGTGACAAACTCTTTCAAGCCCTGGTGGCCCTGCAGGTGCCGGAGGTCGCGACGAAGAATGTGCACCTCGAGGCCGCGCTCGCCATGCAGCGCGTCGCCATGCAAGAAACCGTCGACCTGCACATCCAAATCTACGAGGAAATCGTCTACATAGGCCACTACAAGGCAAGCGAGGACAGAAAGACATTGGCCTTTTTCCAGTGGCTGGAATCTTTGGATGCCATTGTTCGAGCACGTCGACACAGCCACAAAAGCATTTGCTACTTAGGCGCCATTCGGTGGGCCGGCGCCCTGAGTCGAGGAGGTGGACGTCGTCGATGAATGCATCTCTTCTTCATGCCTCCTGTAACCAGCACTGCATTGCCTCGTGGCCTTAGTACTTTATTAGTATAGTACTCCCTCCGTTCAAATATAAGTCTTTCTAAAGATTTCAGCAAGTGACTACTACATACGGAGAAAAATGAGTGAATCTACACTCTAAACTATGTCTACATTCATCTGTATGATGTATTCCATTTGAACTAGTATCTAAAAAGGCTTATATTTATAAACAGAGGGAGTATATGGCATTTTTATTCCAGTCGTAACGTTTTCACTGTGAGGTGGGGCCGCAGTTGAGCAAACCCACCCCGCCCACCGGGCGTCGGCCAAGTTTAGAATTAGAAGAGAGAAACGAGGGAGGAGAGCTAGCTGTAGCACGGACGCTATTGTCAGATGGGACTCGTGTTTATATAATATGAGTACTGAGCACTTGTGCCTCTTTTTTTTTAGGGAAAAATTAGTCGTATGTCTAGTACCACTAGTTGGGTGCGTGCGACCTATAGTTGTCATCACTTTAGGTCTCCTTTTCGAACCGCGGCTATGCTTCACAGTACATATTTTTTCATGCATTTATCCTCCTATATGTACTCCTAGGCTATTTCCACGTGCATCTGGGTCGTAGTGCATGCACGACTCGGAGCATATGCCGGGGTACTTTACATTTCAGACCTCACGAATTACATGCAAACCCCCCGCAGAAGAATAAATAAATGAATGAATTACTACATGAAACCGGATTATTTTCGTGGAAACCGGAGCACGTTCAATAAATTTTGTACATAACACGTTTATAAAAAATGACCGGACCTAAACCAGTCTAAGGGCCTCTTTGATTTTTCCCATAAAAAGGGCCTCTTTGATTCGCAGGATACGTGAAAACACGGAATGGGGAAAGTATGATGGCGATGAACCAAGACGAGGAGAACTCTAACTTTCGATTAGAGGTTAGAGTTAGATTCTAACCCTGAACTAACTCTAAACCAAAGAGGTGTATGCATGGCAGGGTTAGATTGACAATAAATTCTCTATCTCAATCATTTGACTACTTTGGACCCTATTTTTAGTCAGACTAAAATAAGTCCCTTGGGTCCAAGCACCCTCTTGGTGTGGCCGGCTCTTTTGTGGCCTCCTCCCGCTCACAATTGACATAAACGAACCATCTATACAAATCAAGCATGCAAACCATGATAATTTTTACTTTGTCCATACAAATAAGATATCCCACTTAAACATACAAGTCGTCAATCAAGCTTCACAAAATAAAAAAACACTTCATGAAACAAAGAATGAGCTAACGCATCACGAAAGTCATACACGATAGGGAGGGAGCCCGGAGCCCCTCACGCACCGAGGGAGGAGCTTGCCATCGTCGCTCTGTAGGAAAGCTCTGTAGAGCCCAAGCCCCGGGAACCCCTCCGACGCCGGCCCTTGCGAGTTGAGGTCGACACCGGCATGGGTAGCAGGGCCGCTTGCCGGCCAGGAACTTAATCTTTGGGCCTCTAGAAATAATGCAAGCACTGTAACTAAAATACCTAGAAAGGTGAACTGAATCTTTGGGCCTCTAGAAATAATGCAAGCACTGAAACTGAAATACCTAGAAAGGTGAACTGAATCTTTGGGCCTCTAGAAATAATGCAAGCTGAAACTAAAATACCTAGAAAGGTGAACTGAATCTTTGGGCCTCTAGAAATAATGCAAGCACTGAAACTGAAATACCTAGAAAGGTGAACTGAATCTTTGGGCCTCTAGAAATAATGCAAGCACGAAACTAAAATACCTAGAAAGGTGAACTGAATCTTTGGGCCTCTAGAAATAATGCAAGCACTGAAACTGAAATACCTAGAAAGGTGAACTGAATCTTTGGGCCTCTAGAAATAATGCAAGCACTGAAATTGAAATACCTAGAAAGGTGAACTGAATCTTTGGGCCTCTACAAATAATGCAAGCCTGAAATTGAAATACCTAGAAAGGTGACACGAATCTTTGGGCCTCTAGAAAGATTTATTACCTCCTCAAGCAGCATCAAACAATTCCATGCGCGCACCACAAATCCATAGCAAGTTTGATCAGGATCTACTTTTCCAAATCAGAATTAGCGCTAGAGCAAGCAAGATCAATGATATGGTCGTGAGACAGTGAAGGAACGAACAAACTCACCCCTCTCGCGACCTCCCTGGTAGATGCGCCGCCGCCGCGCATGACAGAGGGAGAAACACGACTGGTGAAGGGGGAGCGGGGCGACCTTCGAAGGCCGGAGGGAGAGGGCGGCCGGAGTAGGGCGGCGGAGGCCGGAAGGAGAGGGCAGCCGGAGGAGAGAGAGGGCGAGCGGCGCTTGGGCGGGCGGCCCTATGGGGAACAGATAGGAGTCGTGCGAGAGGGGGGGGGAGCGGTCTGGTGCGGGCAGGTGAGATTTTTTTTGGTTCTCTTTTAGTGGGCCCGAGGAGAACTAACCCAATTAGAACCTCTCCACCGGGCTAGTTTTTTTAGCTGGGTTAGAGCAAACAAGCTCAAACTAACCCCTCTTGTTTCGATAATGTGAGGCTATTTCAAACCAAACTGACTCTAACTCAGGGATCCAAACAAAGAGGAGTGTTAGTACATGCTACAGTGTGGACCGTAGCACATTGTTTTTTATGTCCATATCAACACATTGTTTTCTCTTCTTTGGTTCACTTTGGGCTACCGTGGTTCGCCTTCTTTGGTTCACTTTGGGCTGTCGTGGTTCGCACTCCTCCGACACAGTAGTACTCCTCCGTTCCTAAATATAAGTCTTCATAGATATTTCACTGTGGACCACATACGGATGTATATAGATGCATTTTATGTGTAGATTCACTCATTTTTCTCCGTATGTGGTCCATAGTGAAATCTCTCCAAAGACTTTTATATTTAGGAACGGAGGAGTAGTATAGTACTAGTATATACCGCATCATTCTTTGCTCCTTCTTACTACTCCGACATGTGGGAGAGCCGACATCCGGTCGACGTGTCATGCACCAAATTAGAGCGCGGAATGGAAGGGGCATCACCTGATCGGGCGCCCGATAATTCATGACTATAGTGAGTGGTCATATCACAAGTCTTTCCAGCAGATGCGCATCGTCAAATCGCACAGCCCCACTCGCTCACCCTCCTCGCCTCTCATCCAAACGGCCTGCAAAACTGCAGCAGACGTCTTGCCGGGAAAAGCCCCGCCCTCAACTTTTAAATACGCGAAAATAGTTCGAGCTTGTTCGTTCTATATAAATACAGTACTTACTATATGTTTATTCACCTGTGGGGTTGTTCAATGAATGGAGGGGCGGGGAGCACAAGTGAACCTTAAATAGAGAGTTTCTTTTCTTTAATGCCACGTACACGAATTGAAACGCTTGTTGTGGAGAGAAAAAAGATAATCACTCCACTATATATGGATGCAGGGGCCTGAGCGCTTGCTTTACTAGGGTTGCTCTCTTTATTCCCTCATCCTCTCCAGATATAAACAAGACAGCGGTAGCGACATTTTCTCTCTGCTCACCGCTGGTCACAGATCCGGCAGGATCCCTTCGGCCGGTGTGTGTAGAGGACTAAAAGGTGCATCGTTCACGTGGTCAGCGCTGCCGAGGGAGGAAACCCACAGCTGCAGGAGGAGCCCGATCCTCTGATCGTGCCATTCTCTCCGACACAGCGCCGGCTCGGGAGGTCCTCCGACCCTTCTTCCTCCCTGTCGTATTGTCCGCAGATCCGACCTGCCACCGCCGACATCCCGGCGACCCTCAGGTATAAGTTCTTCGAAAGCGGCCTTGCTCTACTGCCCCAGCTCCCCACGTGTCTGCATGTGCATCTTTTTCTACTCCCATCGGCTCTTCCAAAGCCACCTAAATTTTTAGTATTATTAGTGTTGGAAATATGCCCTAGAGGCAATAATAAAAGGATTTTTATTATATTTCCTTGTTCGTGATAATTGTCTTTTATTCATGCTATAATTGTATTATCCGGAAATCGTAATACATGTGTGAATAGATAGACCACAACATGTCCCTAGTGAGCCTCTAGTTGACTAGCTCGTTGATCAATAGATAGTCATGGTTTCCTAACTATGGACATTTGATGTCATTGATAACGGGATCACATCATTAGGAGAATGATGTGATGGACAAGACCCAATCCTAAGCATAGCACAGATCGTATAGTTCGTTTTGCTAGAGCTTTTCCGATGTTAAGTATCTTTTCCTTAGACCATGAGATCGTGTAACTCCCGGATACCGTAGGAGTGCTTTGGGTGTACCAAAGCGTCACTGGCATCGGGTGACTATAAAGGTGCACTACAGGTATCTCCGAAAGTGTCTGTTGGGTTGACACGGATCGAGGCTGGATTTGTCACTCCGTATTACGGAGAGGTATCCTTGGGCCCACTCGGTAGTGCATCATCATAATGAGCTCAAAGTGACCAAGTGTCTGGTCACGGATCATGCATTACGGTGCGAGTAAAGTGACTTGCCGGTAACGAGATTGAGCGAGGTATTGGGATACCGACGATCGAATCTCGGGCAAGTAACATACCGCCTAACAAAGGGAATAGTATCACGGGGTTGCTTGAATCCTCGACATCGTGGTTCATCCGATGAGATCATCGAGGAGTATGTGGGAGCCAACATGGGTATCCAGATCCCGCTGTTGGTTATTGACTGGAGAGCCATCTAGGTCATGTCTGCATGTCTCCCGAACCCGTAGGGTCTACACACTTAAGGTTCGGTGACGCTAGGGTTGTATGAATATGAGTATGCAGCAAACCGAAAGTTGTTTGGAGTTCCGGATGAGATCCCGGACGTCACGAGGAGTTCTGGAATGGTCCGGAGGTAAAGAATTATATATAGGAAGTGCTGTTTCGGCCATCGGGAAAGTTTCGTGGTCACCCGGTATTGTAATGGACCACCGGAAGGTCCCGGGGTCCACCGGTGGGGCCACCTATCCCGGAGGGCCCCATGGGCTGAAGTGGGAGGGAACCAGCCTGGTGGGCTGGTGCGCCCTGGGCCCCTCTGCGCCTAGGGTTGGGAACCCTAGGGAGGCGCCCACTTGCCTTGGGGGCACTCCACCCCCTTGGCGCCGCCCCCTAGGAGATCCCATCTCCTGGGGCCGCGTCCCCAGGGACCCTATATATAGAGGGGAGGGAGGCAGCCACACCCTTGCACTTGGCGCCTCCTCCCCTGCTACACCTCTTCCTCCTCCCCACTTGCTTGGCGAAGCCTGCAGAATCTTCTTGCATCCACCACCACGCCGTTGTCTTCTTTGGATCTTCATCAACCTCTCCTTCCCCCTTGCTGGATCAAGACGGAGGAGACGTCACGCTGACCGTACGTGTGTTGAACGCGGAGGTGCCGTCCGTTCGGTGCTAGGATCTTCGATGATTTGGATCACGGCGAGAACGACTCCCTCAACCCCGTTCTCTTGAACGCTTCCGCACGCGATCTACAAAGGGTATGTAGATGCATCTCTCTCACTCATTGCTAGATGAACTCATAGATGGATCTTGGTGAACGTAGGAAAATTTTTATTTTATGCAACGTTCCCCATCAGTGGCATCATGAGCCAGGTTTATGCGTAGTTCTCTATTGCACGAGTAGAACACAATTTGTTGTGGGCGTAGATGTTGTCAACTTTCTTGCCGCTACTAGTCTTATTTTGCTTCAGCGGTATTGTGGGATGAAGCGGCCCGGACTGACCTTACACATACGCTTACGTGAGATAGGCTCCACCGACTGACATGCACTAGTTGCATAAGGTGGCTAGCGGGTGTCTGTCTCTCCCACTTTAGTTGGAGCGGATTCGACGAAAAGGGTCCTTATGAAGGGTAAATAGAAGTTGACAAATCACGTTGTGGCTTTCACGTAGGTAAGAAAGCGTTCTTGCTAGAACCCTATTGCAGCCACGTAAAAACTTGCAACAACAATTAGAGGACGTCTAACTTGTTTTTGCAGCAAGTGTTTTGTGATGTGATATGGCCAAAGTTGTGATGAATGATGAATGATATATATGTGGTGTATGAGATCATGTTCTTGTAATAGGAATCACGACTTGCATGTCGATGAGTATGACAACCAGCAGGAGCCATAGGAGTTGTCTTTAGTTTTGTATGACCTGCGTGTCATTGAGAAACGCCATGTAAATTACTTTACTTTATTGCTAAACGTGTTAGCCATAGTAGTAGAAGTAATAGTTGGCGAGCAACTTCATGGAGACACGATGATGAAGATCATGATGATGGAGATCATGGTGTCATGCCGGTGACAAGATGATCATGGAGCCCGAAGATGAAGATCAAAGGAGCTATATGATATTGGCCATATCATGTCACTACTATATAATTGCATGTGATGTTTATTATGTTTATGCATCTTGTTTACTTAGAACGACGGTAGTAAATAAGATGATCCCTTATAATAATTTCAAGAAAGTGTTCTCCCTAACTGTGCGCCGTTGCTAAAGTCCGTCGTTTCGAAGCACCACATGATGATCGGGTGTGATAGATTCTTACGTTCACATACAATGGGTGTAAGACAGTTTTACACATGCAAAACACTTAGGTTAACTTGACGAGCCTAGCATGTACAGACATGGCCTCGGAACACAAGAGACCGAAAGGTCGAACATGAGTCGTATGGAAGATACGATCAACATGGAGATGTTCACCGACGATGACTAGTCCGTCTCACGTGATGATCGGACACGGCCTAGTCGACTCGGATCATGTAACACTAAGATGACTAGAGGGAACTCAAATCTGGGTGGGAGTTCATTATATAATTTGATTAGATGAACTTAATTATCATGAACATTAGTCTAAAATCTTTGCAAAATGTCTTGTAGATCAAATGGCCAACGCTCATGTCACCATGAACTTCAACGCGTTCCTAGAGAAAACCAAGCTGAAAGATGATGGCGGTAACTATTCGGATTTGGGTCCTAACACGAGATCATCCTCATAGCAGCCAAGAAACAATATGTCGTAGAAGCACCGCTAGGTGAAGCACCCATCCCAGAAAACCAAGACATTATGAACGCTTGGCAGTCTCGTGCTAATGATTACTCCCTCGTTCAGTGCGGCATGCTTTACAGCTTAGAACCGGGGCTCCAAAAGCGTTTTGAGCAACACGGAGCATATGAGATGTTCGAGGAGCTGAAAATGGTTTTCCAAGCTCATGCCCGGTCGAGAGATATGAAGTCTCCGACAAGTTCTATAGTTGTAAGATGGAGGAAAATAGTTACATCGGTGAGCACATCTTGAAAATGTCTGGGTTGCACAACCTTTGTCGGTGGACATTAACCTCCCGGACGAGGCGGTCATTGACAGAATCCTTCAGTCGCTCCCACCGAGCTACAAGAGCTTTGTGATGAACTACAATATGCAGGGGATGGTGAAAACTATTCCTGAAGTATTTTCAATGCTAAAGTCAGCAGAGGTAGAAATCAAGGAAGAACATCAAGTGTTGATGGTCAATAAAACCACTAAGTTCAAGAAGGGCAAGGGTAAGAAGAACTTCAAGAAGGACGGCAAAGATGTTGCCGCGCCCGGTAAGCCAGTTGCCGGGAAGAAGTCAAAGAATGGACCCAAGCCTGAGACTGAGTGCTTTTATTGCAAATGGAAGGGTCACTGGAAGCAGAACTGCCCCAAATACTTAGCAGACAAGAAGGCCGGCAACACTAAAGGTATATTTGATATACATGTAATTGATGTGTACCTTACCGATTACTCGTAGTAACTCACGGGTATTTGATACCGTGCCGTTGCTCATATATGTAACTCACGGCAGAGCTGCGGAATAAGCGGTAGCGAAGGGCGAGGTGACGATGCGCGTCGGGAATGGTTCCAAGGTCGATGTGATCACCGTCGACACGCTACCTCTACATTTACCTATGGGATTAGTTTTAAACCTCAATAATTGTTATTTAGTGCCAAGTTTGAGCATGAACATTGTATCAGGATCTCGTTTAATGCGAGATGGCTACTCATTTAAATCCAAGAATAATGGTTGTATTATTTATATGAGAGATATGTTTTATGGTCATGCTCCGATGGTCAATGGTTTATTCTTAATGAATCTCGAACGTAATATTACACATATTCATAGTGTGGATACCAAAAGATGTAAAGTTGATAACGATAGTCCCACATACTTGTGGCACTGCCGCCTTGGTCACATTGGTGTCAAACGCATGAAGAAGCTCCATGATGATGGACTTTTAGAGTCTCTCGATTATGAATCATTTGACACATGCGAACCATGCCTTATGGGCAAAATGACCAAGACTCTGTTCTCCGGAACAATGGAGCGAGCAACCAACTTATTGGAAATCATACATACCGATGTGTGCGGTACAATGATCGTTGATGCTCGCGGAGGATATCATTATGTTCTCACTCTCACTGATGACTTGAGTAGATATGGGTATGTCTACTTGATGAAACACAAGTCTGAGACCTTTGAAAAGTTCAAGGAATTTCAGAATGAGGTAGAGAATCAACGTGACCGAAAAATAAAGTTCTTACGATCAGATCGTGGAGGAGAATATTTAAGTCACGAATTTGGTACACACTTAAGGAAATGTGGAATCGTTTCACAACTCACGCCGCTGGAACACCTCGGTAATAACGGTGTATCCGAACATCCTAATCGCACTCTATTGGATATAGTGCGATCTATGATGTCTCTTACAGATTTGCCGCTATCATTTTGGGGATACTCTCTAGAGACAGCTACATTCACTTTAAATAGGGCACCGTCTAAATCCGTTGAGACGACACCGTATGAATTATGGTTTGGGAAGAAACCTAAGTCATCGTTTCTAAAAGTTTGGGGATGCGATGCTTATGTCAAGAAACTTCAACCGAAAAGCTCGAACCCAAGTCGGAAAAATGTGTCTTCATAGGATACCCTAAGGAAACCATTGGGTATACCTTCTACCTTAGATCCGAAGGCAAGATCTTTGTTGCCAAGAACGGATCCTTTCGAAAAAGAGTTTCTCTCGAAAGGAGTAAGTGGGAGGAAAGTAGAACTCGATGAAGTACTACCTCTTGAACCGGAAAGTAGCGCAGCTCGGGAAAATGTTCTGTGGTGCCTACCTTGTTGGAGAGGAAATTAATGATGATGATCAAGGTACTTCGGATCAAGTTGCTCTTGAACTGCGTAGGTCCACAAGGACACGTTCCACACCAGAGTGGTATGGCAACCCTGTCCTGGAAATCATGTTGTTAGACAACGGTGAACCTTCGAACTATGAAGAAGCAATGGCGGGCCCAGATTCCAACAAATGGCTTGAAGCCATGCAATCCGAGATAGGATCCATGTATGAAAACGAAGTATGGACTTCGATAGACTTGCCCGATGATCGGCGAGCGATAGAAAACAAATGGATCTTTAAGAAGAAGACGGACGCGGATGGTAATGTTACCATCTATAAAACTTGACTTGTCGCTAAAGGTTATCGGCAAGTTCAAGGGGTTGACTACGATGAGACTTTCTCTCCCGTAGCGAAGCTGAAGTCCGTCTGAATCATGTTAGCAATTGCCGCATACTATAATTATGAGATATGGAAAATGGACGTCAAAACGGCATTCCTTAACGGCTATCTTAAGGAAGAACTGTATATGATGCAGTCGGAAGGTTTTGTCGACCCTAAGAATGCTAACAAGGTATGCAAGCTCCAGCGATCCATTTATGGGCTGGTGCAAGCATCTCGGAGTTGGAACATTCGCTTTGATGAGATGATCAAAGCGTTTGGATTTATCTTGAGACTTATGGAGAAGCTGCGTTTACAAGAAAGTGAGTGGGAGCTCTGTAGCATTTCTCATATTATATGTAGATGACATACTTTTGATGGGAAATGATATAGAACTTTTGGACAGCATAAATGCCTACTTGAATAAGAGTTTTTCAATGAAGGACCTTGGAGAAGCTGCTTATATATTAGGCATCAAGATCTATAGAGATAGATCGAGATGCCTCATAGGTCTTTCACAAAGCACATACCTTGAAAAGATATTGAAGAAGTTCAAAATGGATCAGTCCAAGAAAGGGTTCTTGCACTGTATTACGGTGTGAAATTGAGCTCGGCTCAATGTCCAACCACGGCAGAAGATATAGAAGAGATGAGTGTCATCCCTATGCATCAGCCATAGGGTCTATTATGTATGCCATGCTGTGTACCAGACCGATGTAAACCTTGCCGTAAGTTTGGTAGGAAGGTACCAAAGTAATCCCGGCAAGGAACACCGGACAGCGGTCAAGAATATCCTGAAGTACTGAAAAGGACTAAGGACATGTTTCTCATTTATGGAGGTGACAAAGAGCTCGTCAGAAGGGTTACGTCGGCGCTTAGCTTCGACAGATCTGGATGACTCTAAGTCACAAACCGGATACGTGTATATGTTGAATGGTGGAAGCGATGGTGAATGCGGTGCAAGCGGAAGCGTCGTGGCGGGATCTACGTGTGAAGCGGAGTACATGGCAGCCTCGGAGGCAGCGCATGAAGCAATTTGGGTGAAGGAGTTCATCACCGACCTAGGAGTCATACCCAATGCGTCGGGGCTGATCAAACTCTTCTGTGACAACACTGGAGCTATTGCACTTGCCAAGGAGCCCAGGTTTCACAAGAAGACCAGGCACATCAAGCGTCGTTTCAACTCCATTCGTGAAAATGTTCAAGATGGAGACATAGAAATTTGCAAAGTGCATATGGATCTGAATGTCGTAGATCCGTTGACTAAACCTCTTCCGCGTGCAAAACATGATCAACACCAGAACTCTATGGGTGTTCGATTCATCAAAATGTAACTAGATTCTTGACTCTAATGCAAGTGGGAGACTGTTGGAAATATGACCTAGAGGCAATAATAAAAGGATTATTATTATATTTCCTTGTTCGTGATAATTGTCTTTTATTCATGCTATAATTGTATTATCCGGAAATCGTGATACACGTGTGAATAGATAGACCACAACATGTCCCTAGTGAGCCTCTAGTTGACTAGCTCGTTGATCAATAGATAGTCATGGTTTCCTGACTATGGACATTTGATGTCATTGATAACGGGATCACATCATTAGGAGAATGATGTGATGGACAAGACCCAATCCTAAGCATAGCACAAGATCGTGTAGTTCGTTTTGCTAGAGCTTTTCCAATGTCAAGTATCTTTTCCTTAGACCATGAGATCGTGTAACTCCCGGATACCGTAGGAGTGCTTTGGCTGTACCAAACGTCACAACGTAATTGGGTGACTATAAAGGTGCACTACAGGTATCTCTGAAAGTGTCTGTTGGGTTGACACGGATCGAGACTGGGATTTGTCACTCCGTATTACGGAGAGGTATCACTGGGCCCACTCGGTAGTGCATCATCATAATGAGCTCAAAGTGACCAAGTGTCTGGTCACGGGATCATGCATTACGAGTAAAGTGACTTGCCGGTAACGAGATTGAACGAGGTATTGGGATACCGACGATCGAATCTCGGGCAAGTAACATACCGTCTGACAAAGGGAATAGTATACGGGGTTGCTTGAATCCTCGAAATCGTGGTTCATCCGATGAGATCATCGAGGAGTATGTGGGAGCCAACATGGGTATCCAGATCCCGCTGTTGGTTATTGACCGGAGAGCCGTATCGGTCATGTCTGCATGTCTCCCGAACCCGTAGGGTCTACACACTTAAGGTTCGGTGACGCTAGGGTTGTATGAATATGAGTATGCAGCAAACCGAAAGTTGTTCGAAGTCCCGGATGAGATCCCGGACATCACGAGGAGTTCCGGAATGGTCCGGAGGTAAAGAATTATATATAGGAAGTGCTGTTTCGGCCATCGGGAAAGTTTCGGGGTCACCCGGTATTGTACCGGGACCACCGGAAGGGTCCCTGGGGTCCACCGGGTGGGGCCACCTATCCCGGAGGGCCCCATGGGCTGAAGTGGGAGGAGAACGTGGGCTGGTGCGCCCCGTGGGCCCCCCTCTGTGCCTAGGGTTGGGAACCCTAGGGGAGGGGGCGCTCCACTTGCCTTGGGGGGCACTCCACCCCCCTTGGCCGCCGCCCCCCCAGGAGATCCCATCTCCTAGGGACGGCGTCCCCCCTGGGGACCCTATATATAGAGGGGGGAGGGAGGGCAGCCGTACCCTTGCACGTGGCGCCTCCTCCCCACTACACCTCTTCCTCCTCCCCGGTTGCTTGGCGAAGCCTGCCGAGAATCTTCTTGCATCCACCACCACGCCCGTCGTCTTCTTTGGATCTTCATCAACCTCTCCTTCCCCTTGCTGGATCAAGACGGAGGAGACGTCATGCTGCCGATCAGACGTGTGTTGAACGCGGAGGTGCCGTTCGTTCGGCGCTAGGATCTCCGGTGATTTGGATCACGACGAGAATGACTCCCTCAACCCCGTTCTCTTGAACACTTCCGCACGCGATCTACAAAGGGTATGTAGATGCATCTCTGTCACTCGTTGCTAGATGAACTCATAGATGGATCTTGGTGAACGTAGGAAAGATTTAATTTTATGCAACGTTCCCCAACAATCAGAGGTAAAGCTACTTCATGCATTCGATTCTAGGGCTTTGTTCAAACAACGAAGAAAGGGGGAAAGTTGTAGCATGAATCTAGGACTTGATTCAAAGAGGAAATAATATGGTGAAAGTAGTAGAGACCGGATACCCAACCGGTCTCTTGGTTGAAAAAGGGAAATAATGGGAAAATGCAAGACAAAGCTGGATAAGGAACAAATCTATTATTTGTTGAAAAAGGATAGAAAGTGGCGGTGGTGGACAAGTCAACAGAGTATGTCCAGGATTAGATTTGCTGCCATCACATAGTAAAAGGTCTCCAGGATTAGATTTGCTGCACTCACATAGTAAAAGGTCTCAGGATTAGATTTGCTGCCCTCACATAGTAAAAGGTCTCAGGATTAGATTTGCTGGCCTCACATAGTAAAAGGTCTCCGGGATTAGATTTGCTGCCCTCAAATAGTAAAAGGTCTGAGGATTAGATTTGTTGCCCTCACATAGTAAAAGGTCTCCAAGATTAGATTTATTGCCCTCACATAGTAAAAGGTCTCAGGATTAGATTTGCTGCCCTCACATAGTAAAAGGTCTCCAGGATTAGATTTGCTGCCCTCACATAGTAAAAGGTCTCCAGGATTAGGTTTGCTGCCCTCACATAGGAAAAGGTCTCCAGGATTAGATTTGCTGCCGTCACATAGTACAAGGTCTCCAGGATTAGGTTTGCTGCCCTCACATAGCGTGAACAAGCTCGGCATCACCACTTTATGCCTCCTTGTAGGCACATTGTCTTTGATCGTCCTTGTCGTGTCCTTGTACCAACCTTTTGCTGTTGTTAATGTAAGGCGCATGTAAAATGAAGCAATCACACTATTACCTTAGGGACATGTCTAATCGGTGTTATTGTTAATCTAATGCCTCGAGTGATAAGATGCAATTAAAGCGTGTTACAAATGGCACTCTGCTGTTTTCCCCAAAGTATGATAAGTAAGTTGCTCCTTTATGTCTTTGAGTGTCCTGGTGTCCCCACGGTCCCATGCCCTTAAACCAACTCTTTAGCTGCTGTTGATTTATCGTGTCCGTAAACAAGCAATGCCACCAAGTAATCCCATATTTGAGGAATCTCATTGTTGATCTAATGCTTCTGGTAACATGAAGCATTGCTGACGTTTTAAAATTTCTACTGTCCTTGCGTGATTGCCATGAACATAATTAAGATGCTTCTTTTCATTTTGTATATGTTTTGTATATTCTTATTGACCAGCAATCGTTTACTTTCTATCATTTTGTGCAGATAGGGATATCCATTTCACCTTGTTGCTATTGTGACCTTTTGGTGAACTGCACAAAACACTTTTTTTGGAATGAGTGTCTTGTGCAGTTCATCTAAAATGTCACGTGGGCAACATCTCTCAATTTTGGTGGAACTGCACAAAATGGTGATTGGAGTTTCCAAAATCTCCGTCAAGTTCTCATTTGGTAATCTCGTGCAACATTTTATTAGCCTTTGCAAGATGGATCCGTCCTTTGTCACCACAATGGCACTTTATTTTAGTGGAACTGCACAAAAGGATAAGAAAATTATAGTTGCACCTTACATGAGCAGGGCAGCCAACCTTAATGTTCCTCAATTTTAGTGCAACTACTAAAGAAGAACACCTTACTCACAAGAGCAAGTACTTCTTGCTAGCTGAATGATGCAATCTTTGCTTCATTTGGTGAAGCTATGAAAAGAGGCGCATGAATTGAATCATGGAACTCCAGGCAGACCTCATCCAAGTAGAGCTGGAGGTTGAGTTCAAGGAGGCCGCTATTAAAGTGAAATCATGCTCTCCTGTCTCCTTGTTTGTGTTGTGCAAATAGGAATACTCAACTACAGATGTAGTGACGGTCAAGAGCATTCGCCAAGTTCTTCGATTTTATGACATGGCTAGCCAAGATGGATTTAATCCCGATATTCACTTTATCAAAAGGCTCTAATGGGTTGGTTACGAATCTTGCAAGCTGGGAATCTTTGAGTTGTGTATTCATATTTGTTGTACTTATTATTTGAATCTTATCTGTTGGTTCTGAATCTTGCTAGCTGGGAATCAATGAGATGTGTTGGCATCTTTGTTGTACTTATTATTTGGATCTTATTTGTTGGTTACGAATCTTGCAAGCTGGGAATCAATGAGATGTGTAGGCATCTTTGTTGTACTTATTATTTGGATCTTATTTGTTGGTTACGAATCTTGCAAGCTGGGAAACACGGCATGATGATGCAGAGGACAACAACCATAACAAACAGTTCAAACTTGGTAGTATTATCTTTGTGAAAGTGCGACAAATGTGTTGATCGTAATGCGTCTGAGAATAATAATTCTAATTGTTGTGCATGTTGATCCTGTGGCACAGATAGAACGAGCGAATGCATTGCTTGTTTTAAGTATAAATTTCTATTAAAGCTAATTAAATTTAAGTAAAGTGACCACTAACTCCTGTTATTACAGTACCAATACAGACCCGCTCGTGAACCGACGTGTGGTCGGAGTAGGTTTCTTAATGGAGGCGTTGAATGCGCCAAGGGTGCATCTTTTGTCGAGCGTGCAGCGGACGAGGGAGGGGTAGTAAATCTTGTCGCCTGTACACACTCAGCTTACTGTTGAATCCAGTTCCCCAAGAGCTGGAAAACGAACTTCTGCCGCCGCCTACACACTCGTTCACTCGAAGAGACTCCAATGGAGATTTGAGGGGTGAGCCTGCTGGATATGGACTTCAGCAAGGAGTTCCCCTTTGAGTTCGCCGTTCAGTCCTATGGCTTCACCAAGTTGAATGTGATGTACACCAACGATACGGACTCGGTGAAGCTCTGCCTCACCTCGGTCCTATGGCTGCACCGGGTTACGGAGCATTCGCCGTTTCATCGGCGGCGCCGATCGCACCTTCGCTACGGTGGAGAGAAGGAAGAACGCGACGATTCGCCATCTGGTGCAATAAGCTTGTCGACATCCGGAAGCAATACAAGATCATCGAGAACGGGCAGGAGAAGGACACCGTGGTTGACCTCGCTGAGACCATCATCGACCCCTGATACGCCAACATGAAAGAAGATGACCTGAACACGTGGGAGGTACCTCTGAATCTAGCCTACATAACCTACGCGGCCAAGAACGCATATGCATGCTACGACATGTACAGGCAGATCTTGGACATGAGGGCGGTTCGCTTCCCGTAATCGACGAGTACACGGACAACAGCCGCGTCATGATCAAGCGTGCGGGAAGGTCTAGATGTTGTACTTTATCATTTATAAGCACCTTTATCATCCGGAAGTGTTTCATGCATTAGCCTATGTGTCGTAATTATCTGTTTTGTCTCGAAATATTTCTTTTAAGAACCCATTAACCTGATTGCTTTTTTTAGTGGCTATTTGCTTATGTATGTAAACTAGTTCACTTGTCCGTAAAAAAAACTAGTTCACTCGGCCGCCGTGCTTTGAATCTCCTTCCTCCCAACATATTCCTCTCCTCAGGTGGACCCAGTAGGTCTCTGAATTTTCTCCCACTTTCTTTTTCAATGTAAACTGAGTTTTCTCCCAGTGCTTTCCCCTAGAACCAACTCAACTGTCCTACGTCTAGCCTAAAAAATAATAATACCCCACGTACTATTAACTCATCAAATTAAAATGATATTTTATTTCGTAAGTTGAAAGTTCTTACAAAATAATTCTCCAATAATAATTGTTTATATATAACTTGCCAAGTTAACTCCTAGTGATTGCGTACATAAGCTTGCAAAGATTTTACTGACGTGCAATCATGTGTTTATGTTTTTATAACATTTCTCCATCTAGCCCAACATGATATTTTCACCTAGCCCAGCAAGTCCGCGGATTTCGAGAAAAATGCAAATGGGATTTAAACGGGCTGCATAGATGTTACATCATTGTTTCACCCAGCCCACCAAATGGACTGGCTGACATGTGGGCCAGTAGGTCGAAGCCTAAGAAGGCGTTGGACTTACATCCAACGGCCGGCATTCTTCTTCAATCTCTCGTCTTCTTCCCCAAGGTTGCGGAACCGCCTGCTCCAGCCTTCGGCGTCCAGCGGTGTTGTTTTCGCTCCTCAGCGAAGCGCTACCCCGCCGACCGCCAGGCCATCGCTCCACTCCGCACCTCCTGTTATTCTCTGCCGAGTGTAGGCCCACCCCGCACCCGAACCAGTCAAATTTCCCACTCCTCTCCGTCTGCGACTCCACTGCCGCGTCTTCCCCATCTCCGGGTCATTCCAGTCTGGGGCCTCACCGTCATCCACCGCCTTGGTGCGCTCGGCGCGGCATGGTCAACATACGAGAGTCATCGGAAGAGGACTGTACGTGGAGAGCCTGACGGGTGGGACCCACGAGGTCCATGGTCGCACGCAAGGAAAGTTCCTCCTTATTACGCACTGTACGTGCACTGTACGTGGGAAGGGCTTCTGTATTTCGTGAAAAAAATGTTTCCCCCGCTGACAGGTCGGACCCACCAGCTATATCTTCGCACGCAAGGAAGTGCCTCCTTATTACGCACCAAAAAATGAATACCCCCTGCTAGCTGGGACCCACCATAGTGGGTGGCTGACTTGTGGGCCTACTAAGTTGACGAGGACGGAGGGCTTTGTCAACTTAGTCAATATGAACGATTCTAGCTCCAGTGACCGTACGATGTCCATCCAACAGCCATAGTGCTTCTTCAACCTCTGGTCTTCTTGCTCCAGCCGCACAAAGCAGCACCGGTCGTGTCGCGTGCTCCTGCCTCGTGGGCTGCCTCAGGATGCCGCGGAGGCCTCACCGCCCCTACTAATCCCACCGCTGGCCTAGGGTATCCCTCTACTCACCCACACCGTCTGTTATTCTGCGGCGACGCCAGCCTCACGCCGCAGCCGAACCAATGAACCCTCGTACTCCTCTCCGCGTGGGCATCCACTGTCGCGTCTTCCCCGACGTCACGTCGTCCCCTTCCTAGGCCTCGCCGTCGTCCACCGCCTTGGTGCTCTCGGCGCGGCGTGGTCAATGTGGTCAACGACCGACTTCCATCAGAAGAGTACTGTACATGGAGAGGCTGACAGCCGGGTCCACGGCCACAGCCCATTTTTTTGTGATTTGCCAAGTAAGTCGCTTTGTCACGCCTGTTGGGCTGCAAATATTTCAAGACGAGGAGAGCTTCATTCGGCTGGCCGAGAAAATGGCCTATCAGTAATGAGAAATGGGCTCTACATTTTTAAAACACATCAAACCGACAATTAGTTTCAAATATCTTTTTTTCATTTCAAGATTATTAATTTTTATGCGTGGAGAATTTGTTGGATTTTATATTGATATATATTTATTTTAAAAATCAGTTTGAATGTGAGTCAAAATTTCGGGATTAAAAACAGTTCGGACCGCTTTTGAAATATGCAAAATTTTGTATAATTTTTTAACCGTGGCCAGAATATGGGTTGTAATGCTAACAAAAAGAATATGGGATCCAAAAAAAACCTTAAGAATTAGCAAATGGGCTGTAAATTATTAGAAATAATGACAGATGGGATGTATGCTGTTTTCCACATATTTGAGGCTTTCCTAAAAAAAGGTTGACGCACAAGCAGTGACTGTTGGATGTCCATCCAACGGCCGTGGTGCTTCTTCAATCTCTGCTCTTCCTGCTCCAGCCGCTCAAACAAGCGCCGGCGGGACTGCTTGCTCCCTCCTCCCATGACCGCTGTCTTGCCCTTGTGAGCCTCACCGCCCACTATACTCCCATCGCTGGCCTAGCCATCCCTCTACTCACCCACACTGTTGTTATTCTCCGTGACGACAGACGAACCAAGAACCCTCGTGATCGTACTCCCCTCCGCGTGGGAAACAAATGCCGAGTCTTCCATGCCTTCATGTCGTTCCCTTCCTAGGCCTCGCCGTCGTCCACCGCCCTGGTGCTCTCGGCGCGGCCTGGTCAACATGGTCAACGACCGACATGCATCTGAAGTGGATTGTACGTGGAGAGGCCGACAGCTGGGTCCACGGCCGCACGCAAGGAAATGCCTCCTTATTACGCGCAAAATAATGATCCGTCCACCTGACATCAGGGACCACCGAAAGGGCCGCAGTATTTCGCGAAAAAAAACGTTACCGCCACCGACAGCTCGGACCCACCAGCTATATCTTCGCACGCAAGGAAGTGCCTCCTTATTACGCACAAAAAAATGAATACTCCCCCTGTTAGCTGGGACCCAGTATAGTGGCAGGCTGACTTGTGGGCCTACTAAGTTGACGGGGGTGGAGTGCTTTGTCAAATTAGTCAATATGCACGATTCTAGCTCCAGTGACCGTATGATGTCCATCCAACGGCCGTAGTGCTTCTTCAACCTCTGGTCTTCTTGCTCCACCCGCCCAAACCAGCACCGGTCGTGCCTCGTGCTCCTGCCTCCGTGGCGGCTGCGATGCGGCGGAGGCCTCATCGCCCCTACTACTCCCACCGCTGGCCGTGCCATCCTCTACTCACCCACACCCTCGTTATTCGCGGGCGATCGCAGCCTCACACCGCAGCGAACCAGTGAACCCTCGTACTCCTCTACGCGTGGGCATCCACTGCCGCGTCTTCCCCGGCTCCGCGTCGTCCCCTTCCTAGGCCTCGCCGTCGTCCACCGCCCTGGTGCTCTCGGCGCGGTGTGGTCAACGTGGTCAAGGAATGGCTTCCATCGGACGTGGATCATGCGTGGAGAGGCCGATACCGGGTCCATGGTCGCAGCAAGGAAGTGCCTCCTTATTACGCTGCAAAATAATTATTCCTCCACCGACAGCGGGGACCCACCGGACGGGCCATCAGATTTCGCAAAAACGTTTCCCACCGCCGGGACCCACCAGCTACATCTTCGCACGGAAGGAAGTGCGTCCGGAAAAAAAACTATTTGCCCCCCTAACTGCTGGGACCCACCAGCTACATCTTCGCAGGCAAGGAAGTGTCTGACAGTCGGGACCCACCTGGTCGAAGCGTACGTAGCGTTGTCATTCTGGTCACGAACGTGTACATACATACCGTCGTTGTAGAGGCGCGACGCAGTCGTAGTAGAGGCACACACGTAGCATGTACACGTACGTACAACGGCGAGGGTGCAAGAAAGAAAATACGGCCACGTACGTACATACGGGCAGGGTCTCGAACGCCTACTCGCGCATATGTATGGCCAAGGGCTCGTGTACATGGCTGGGTCGAAATGGAGAAACAGCGTCGTCGTCGTGTTCATGGGGAGGCAACGGAATGCGTCATGTTCATCGGGAGGCAACGGAATGTGTCGTGTTCATGGGGAGGCAACGGAATGCGTCGTGTTCATCGGGAGGCAACGGAATCCGTCGTGTTCATGGGGAGGCAACGGAATGCGTCGTGTTCATCGGGAGGCAACCGAATGCGTCGTGTTCATCGGGAGGTAACGGAACGCGTGGGAGCCAACCGGCTTGGACGAAACAGGCGATGGAAACGAGGCTGGCGTCTTTACATCTGCGGAGGAAACGGACCTCCTACTTTGAACGGGTCCTGTTGATCGGGAGGGTGTGTCGTGCCGCAAAGCGGAGGAAACAGACCTCCTACGGTCGAAACGGGGTCCTATTGATCGAGGGTGTGGCGTGCCGCAAAGCGGATTAAACGGACCTCCTACGGTCGTAAACGGGGTCCTGTTGATCGGGAGGGTGTGGCGTACCACAAAAGCGGACAAAACGAACTTGTGTTGGGCGCTATGGTGAAAACGGGGTCCTGTTCATCGGGAGGGGTGTGGCGTACCGCAAAACGGGACTCCACGGGATACTGTTCATCTCCACCGTCGACCTCCTCCAGCCTCCATGGGCTCATGTTCATCCAGTCTCCACCACGCGCTACTCCACCGGCTCCTGTTCAACCACCCCTCCACGGGAACCCCTCCACCGTCTACTGTTCATCCAGCCCTCCATACCACGGGGTCCTGTTCAACCACCCCTCCACGGCCACCCCTCCACCGTCTCATCGCTCATCCAGCCCTCCACCACACCACGGGTCCTGTTCATCCAGAGGCAACGCCACCGCTCCATCGCTCATCCACCCCATAGCAACGCCTTTGTTCATCCTGCAGGCGGCATCGATCGGCTTGATTGGCGTGATGGCGAAGGAATCACTCGATCGGGTTTAGTTAACAACCATCGATCGATCGCTCGGGGTTCGAACGCGTAAGCTCTGCAATCGCCGGAGTTCGATTAGAGCCCAACGCCTCGCTTCGAGTTCGATTAGAGCCAACGCCCTGCACACGCGCGTACATGTACGAGAAAGCAGCATCGCTTTCGGCCCCGACCTCCCACCGTAATCGAACTCCCCAAATTTTTCTCCCCTCGCTTCTACAACGGTTTTTCCGTCATGGACGGCCCAAAGAATGTCATGCAGCTGCGTCTCCGGTCCGCCCAGACGAAAAGCCCATTTTACATCATGATTTTTGGTCATAGAAGTAGGATCCCACCACATCTATGATGATACCGGGTTTTGTCACAATTATCGTCATAGAAGTGTCATATGTATGACAGAAAAATTTTCGTTCGGCCCAAAATGTCACGGATGTGTCTTTTTTTTGTAGTGTATAATGCTACCGTCAATCAAAGCAAGATAAGATGCATAAAAGATAAACATCACATGCAATCAATATAAGTGATATGATATGGCCATCATCATCTTGTGCTTGTGATCTACATCTCCGAAGCACCGTCATGATCACTGTCG
This sequence comes from Aegilops bicornis, assembly GCA_021605145.1. Taxonomy (NCBI): domain Eukaryota; kingdom Viridiplantae; phylum Streptophyta; class Magnoliopsida; order Poales; family Poaceae; genus Aegilops; species Aegilops bicornis. Next base: position 596,726,184 of record CM038672.1, read on the forward strand.
GTGTCAAAACAGGCGGATCTCGGGTAGGGGGTCCCAAACTGTGCGTCTAGGCGGATGGTAACAGGAGACAAGGGACACGATGTTTTTACCCAGGTTCGGGCCCTCTCGATGGAGGTAATACCCTACTCCTGCTTCATTAATATTGATGATATGGGTAGTATAAGAGTAGATCTACCACGAGATCAAGGAGGCTAAACCCTAGAAGCTAGCCTATGGTATGATTGTTGTTAGCCCCACGGACTAAAACCCTCCGGTTTATATAGACACCGGATAGGTTAGGGTTACACAGAGTCGGTTACAATGGTAGGAGATCTACATATCCGTATCGCCAAGCTTGCCTTCCACGCCAAGGAAAGTCCCATCCGGACATGGGACGAAGTCTTAGATCTTGTATCTTCATAGTCGAGGAGTCCGCCAACGGTGAGAGTTCGCTATCCGGACACCCCTAATCCGGGACTCCTCAAGAGTCCCCGAACCAGGCTTCAATGATGATGAGTCCGGCGCGTTGATTGTCTTCGGCATTGCGAGGCGGGTTCTTCTCCAAATTCCGTATACTTGTCGAATAGTGTCCGGCTTCTGATAAATGATGCGCTCCTCGGCTTCTACGCCCAATAATGGCCATCTTCCACGTGTTTGAATGAATGCGAAAAGCCAAGGTATTTTTACAATTACCCCTAGTCAGCGTAAATGAGCCGCCTATAAAAGGCAAGGATCTAGATCTGAGTCACACCATCCCCCTTTGCGAGCTTTCATCGGGCGCCTCGACCAAAGCCCATTCCATCATGGACAGTCGACGCTGCTCCTCCTCTCGCGCTCCCAGCCCTCGGCCAGAAATTGGGAGAGATGCTCGATCCGCATAGCGAGCTAGTTATACTCCAAGCCAAGGGATTTCTTCCCCCAGCCTTCATGGTCCCGGTTCGAGCCGGACTTGCCACCTACAAGGGCGGAAAGCAAGCGGAGAGCGTCCCCGATCCATCTAAAGGAAAGCGGGTATGCTTCATCTCTTATCTAGTAAGAGGACTCGGATTTCCAATCCATCCGCTTTCTCTGGGGCTCCACAGAGTTCTACGGCCTCCAGTTGCACCATCTTACTCCTGCCTCCATCTTGCACATCGCGGGCTTCGTGGCCCTTTGCGAACTATTCTTGGGCGTCGAGGCTCATTTCGGGCTGTGGAAGAGAATATTCTGCCTAGTACCCCGTTCTCATGAGGGGTCAATATATCAAGTGGGCGGAGCCGAGCTATGGCGCATCGCCGGGACGGATACCTATCCGAACCCCAAAGAAGGCGTCCAAGACCGGCCTTGAATGGTTTTACATGGAGGACGCCCCATTGCCGGATCCTGTTTGGATCGGCCTTAGGAGTTCAGCAATGCTCCTCATAGAAGCGCCTAAGCTAAGCGCCCTCGGAGCCCCGGAGAGAAGATGACCGGATGTCCTTTATTTGATGAGCCGAATAAGTTTCTTGGCACATGCCGGATTGACCATGATAGGAGTCATGGCAATCTGCATTATGAGGAGTGCAGCCGCTCTAATACTGAGGCCACCCCATGTGGGACTTCAACGGGAGGACGATGCCACCCGTCATGGCCGCAAGGGCGGGATCGGTCACCGAACCGGTGAAGATCTTGTCTGCCATGCATAAAGGGAGGAGGAGGATTTCCTCCGTGTCAATCCATCAAGGAGTTTTCTTGAATAATCCTCGGCTGGGTAAGCAAACATCTTTGTGACCTGTCCGATCCATGTTCCCATGGTTAAATATCTCATTTCGTGGTTTCGCAGGAACTGCTACCGGACTGTGGAGAAGATACACAGCCCGCCCCACAACCCGAGGATCCGAACGGTCCTCGATCCGACCTCCGAAGAGGATCCGGATATAAAGGTGGAGTTGATCGACGGGTATTCCACCAACTTAGCATCGACAATGCTTTGGTTGCCATTACGGTGATTACCGGAATACTTCCGACCTCACAGTGGCGAGACCGAGATCCCAAAACCCTGATAATGACCCATCCATGCTTATTTTTGATCACCGTATACCAATGGTGCTTCGCCGGGGGTACCTTCGAGGCAGGAAGCCGAGCCCGCGGCGGCTGGCCAACAAAGGGCAGTGCGGCCCCGCAAGCTAAAAAGAAGTGCGGTTCGGATCGAAACTCCGCCGCAACGGTATGGCGTGTCACCATAATCCCAGGATTGATTCCTGGAAGGCGTACTAACGCTGGTGCTCTTTTCAGGAAAAAGAGCGTTCACGGACCGAGTCCGGAGAGGTTGCTAATCGAACCTTCACCGACCAGGCTTCAAAGCCGGGTCCGGAGGCTGAGGCGAAGACGCGAGGCGTGCGTCGGATACTCCTCCGATAGAAGATGCCGACAGGTTGTCCGCCACCAACTCGAGGTGGAGAGCGCCTTGAATCACAAAGCGCCGCCGACAGTTCTTCGTGACGCATGTTTCTCCCAGGAGGCCTTGAATGCCTTCAATTCGGGAGATGCGCACCTCCGTGCCACTCAAGATGGTCTAGCCAGAGCCACGGAGCAGTATGTGAAGGACATACGGGTAAGAAAATTTGACAGTTATATATGCCAGTAGCCCCAGAGACTTAAAATAGTTAGAATAACTGATTTAAGGATCATTTGTTATGCAGGATCTTACAGAAAAGAATACCCGACTGTCCCAAGAGCTTGAAGAATGCAAGGCCCAACTTGAGGCCGCACTAGCCGCTACAGGGGGAGCCGCAGAGACCCCCACTGGTAATATATGCTTTAAAAAATATTTTATGAAGTGCGGCGGGTTTGTAAATCTGACAAAAATATTGCAGATGGCGCCGGACTAGATCCGGACAAGCAGCAGCTCTTGCGCCAGCTAAAGGCCGGCGAGAGCGTGCTTACGAGGGTGCGGCAGGAGAAGAATAACCTCCAAGACGCCAACACCAAGCTGGGTGAGTAACTGAAGGACGTTCGTGCCCAGTTATCTGACTCCTAAAGGAGAATCGGCGGCTTCGTCGCGGCATTTTCAGTAAGTGCTAGAGCGAACTTTGAAAGAGTTCGGCGAGGAAGGCGATTAACATAAACATGTATGTAGGTTTGCTCACAGGTCGTCCTGAGGAGGAGATGCCCAATTCTTCGGGTGATCTTCTTCCCGAATTGCGTCAGCTGCACGAACGGGTCCGGCAGGTGATGAAAGGCATCGACCAGGCCTTGTGGCCATCTATCTCCCTGCCCGAAGGCATTGGGGAGCTGGCAGAGCGGCTTCAAGGAGCACGGCGGCGCTTCCGACTATGGAAGATATCGGCCTGCCGTCAAGGCGCCAGGGAGGCCTGGGCCATGGTAAAGACGCTGCACACGGTTGTCGACCCAAACCACATGGCCGAGGTCGGACCTGTGGGGCCTGATGGGATGGAGATCCTCAGAAGTTAGTGTCTGACCAAGTAGAATTGGCCGCCAAGTATTCCCAACAAGATTGTAAATTAGATATCCTATTAGATGGCATTGAGGAGGAATACAATGAGTCAAGTTGACTATGTAAAAATATGACATGAAAAAAATGTCTTCTAGCCGGATTGTAGATCGTTTGTCGTAGCGGGCCTTTTCGCTTCAACCTCAGGACCCCATAGTCCGGAGTGTGTCCGAATACCTTCGTGGTTATATAAGAACCAGCGTATGCATGGAGAAAAGGCGTAGGGGTCATTGTTGTTGTATCAGACAAGTGCCCAACTAGTTATGTTATATTACATGGGTAGTAAGAAACATCTTCCAGGGAGAATAGTTCCGTTAAGGGTTCCTTTCGCTGGGATGCATGCCCTAAAGTGCATGTCAAAGCTGCTATGAAAGCGGAAAATCATCTCGGGGCAGATGGGTAAATAGTTAAAATCATCTTTCAGTTCACCGACCGAATATTCCCTTAAGAACGCTTAGCTTTGGCTTCACCCGGTCGAGGTACACATCCGGTGACCCGGCAGTAACAATCGCAGAGGTGCTCCCTTTACCACCTAGCCGAACAATCGGGAACGTAGGGGTAAGCACAGAGCCAGCAACCCAGCTTGGCCAAAACTTAAGTCATATCGATGCATATAATGGTGAATAAAAGGTACATGCGGAAGTTTAACGCATGTGTTGGGCATGAAGCCCGTATAAATAAGCTTCATTAAAGAAGCCCCGAGTATAATGAGCGGACAAGGCGTCAAGTGTGTCTTGAAAAAGCGCAAAGCGAGCCTCTAGAGGCTTCAATAAGAAGAAGGAGGGAGGAGACAAATAAAAGACAGCAAAATAGAAAATGTGGGCCGGAGGAAGGAGACGAACTTGGAGTCCGCACTTAGGCGTAGAATTTTCGTAGACGGGCTGCGTTCCATGGGTTCGGCTCGAGTCGGTTATCCGATGCGTTTAGCAGACGGTATGCTCCGCCCGGTCGGGACCTGGTCAATGATGAAGGGACCTTCCCATTTGGGCTTGAGTTTGTCCTTTTTCTTGTCCGTGGCGTAGAACTAGTTCGCCAACGTTGTAAGCTTTGCCCCGTACTTCCCTGCTTTGATATCTTCGAGCCTGCTGTTGATAGAATGCGGAACGAGCTTTTGCCACGTCGCGCTCCTCCTCCAATGCGTCCAAACTGTCCTGCCGATCAAGCTCGGCTTCTCTTTCTTCATACATGTGCACGCGAGATGAGTCATGTATTATGTCGCAGGGCAAGACAGCCTCTGCGCCATACACCATGAAGAATGGTGTGAATCCGGTAGTACGATTCAGCGTGGTCTGCAGCCCCCAGAGTACGGAGTCGAGCTCCTCAACCCAGTGCGTGTTAGATTCCTTGAGGGTCCGGACTAGTCTAGGTTTAATGCCGCTCATGATTAGACAATTCGCCCATTCGACTTGGCCGTTGGTTTGAGGGTGATAGACTGAGGCCTGATCGAGCTTGATGCCCATGTTTTTGCACCATAATTTGACCTCATCGGCCGTGAAGTTGGTGCCATTATCGATGATAATCCGTGGGGACACGGTAACGGTGCACTACCCCGATATGAAGTCTATCACCGTCCGGATTCGCCGTTTTAACGAGCTTGGCCTCTATCCATTTGGTGAATTTATCCACCATGACCAATAGGTATTTTTGCTTGTGGGTTCCTCCCTTAAGGGGTCCAACCATGTCAAGCCCCGGACCGTGAACGGCCAGGTGATGGGTATAGTTTTAAGGGCAGTGGGTGGCATGTGGCTTTGGTTAGCAAAAAAGCTGGCAACCGACACATCGTTGGACTAAGTCCTGCGCATCTGCCCGGGCCGTTGGCCAATAAAATCCTGTACGGAAGGCCTTGCCTACAAGGGCCCGGGCTGCGGCGTGGTGCCCACTCAGTCCGGCATGAATTTCAGCCAGGAGGTTTCGCTCTTCCTCTTCGGAGATACACCTTTGGAGGACTCCGGTAGTGCTTTTCTTATAAAGCTCTCCCTCATGGACTTGATAGGCTTTAGATCGCCATACTATGCAGCGAGCCTCATTTTGGTCTTCGGGGAGTTCCTGCCTAGTTAGGTAGGCTAGGAATGGTTCCGCCCACGGGCGATAACCGCCATTATTTCGTGAGCGGAGGGTGTTATCTCGGGGCGAGCCTCCGATTGTGTCAGTGTTGGCGTCGAGCGATGCGGTTGGGTCCGGATTGTTATTGCTGCACTCCCTTCCCATAGTACGGATGGCTTGAACAGCCGTTCGAGAAGATGTTGGGAGGGATGGCATCGCGTTTTGCACCGATGCGTGCTAATATATCCGCCGCTGGTTGTTATCCGGGCTATATGATGAAATTCGAGCCCTTGAACTGCGGTCGACATTTTAGGACCGCATTGCGGTATGCTGCCATTTTTGGATCTTTGGCATCAAAGTCTCCGTTTATTTGAGATATTGCGAGGTTCGAATCGCGCACCTCTAGGCGTTGAATGCCCATGGAGACCGCCATCCGAGGCGGTGCGAAGGGCCTCGTGATTCGCCGCGTTGTTGGAGTCCGTATACATTATCGAAGGGCGTCTTGGACCTGTCCCGGTTGGGGGACGTCGGGACGACGCCAACCCAGGCCGCCAACATTTTAGAGCCGTCAAAGTGCATGATCCAATTGGAGTATGCGCCCGTACTCTTTAGGGAGTTCGCTTGATCCATTCGGCCACGAAGTCGGCCAAAACCTGCAACTTAATAGCTCCTCGTGGCTTATAAGTTATATCGAATGGAAGGAGCTCTATGGCCCATTTAGCAATCCGGCCCGTCGCGTCGCGGTTGTTTATAATGTCGTTAAGAGGTACTTCGGAGGCTACCGTTATCGAAAACTCTTGAAAGTAGTGTCGCAGCTTCCGGGATTCCATAAACACCACGTATGCTATCTTTTGATAGTGTGGGTACCGGGACTTGCATGGAGTTAGGACAGTGGACACATAATAAACTTGTTTTTGAACAAGGAACTGTTGTCCGTCCGTTTCTCGTTCGACAACGAGCATCGCGCTGACAATTTGATGTGTCGCGGCGATATATAATAGCATTGGTTCACCCACGTTGGGCACGGCCAGGACCGGATTTTTTGCCAAAATGGCCTTTATTTCTTCGAGTCCGGCCGTGGCGTATCATCCTCGAAGTGTTGTTCGGTGCGGCGGAGGAGGTGGTAAAGGGTAACGCCTTTTCCCCCAAGCGAAATAAAGCGGCTTAGAGCCGCTACGCATCCCGGCCAATTTTTGTATTTGTTTGAGGTCTTTTGGAATATCCAATTGTGACAGAGCTCGGATCTTGGCTGGGTTTGCTTCAATTCCTCTACGGACACAATGAAGCCCAGAGCTTTCCTTTGGAACGCCGAAGACGCATTTTTCCGGATTGAGCTTGATGTCATATTTTCAAAGATTGTCGAATGTGAGTCTCAAGTCGTCTACTAGAGTTTCGACGTGCTTGCTTTTGACGACCACGTCATCTACATATGCTTCCAGTGTTTTGCCGATCTGGTTTGCCAGACATGTCTGAATCATCTTATGATATATTTGCGCCGGCGTTTTGAGCCCAAAGGGCATTGTGTTGAAGCGAGCGGGCCGTATGGAGTGATGAATGCTGTTGCAGCTTGGTGCAGCTCCGCCATCTTGATTTGGTGGTAGCCGAGTACGTGTCGAGGAAGCACAATGAGTCGTGTCCTCTTTGTAGCGTCAATGATTTGATCAATTCGAGGGAGGAAGGGATCCTTTGGGCAAGCCTTATTAAGGTCTTTGAAATCAACACATAGGCGCCAGGATTTATCCTTCTTTGGTACCATCACCAGGTTTGCTAGCCAGTCCGGATGTTTTATATCTCGATGAATCCGGCTTCCAAAGTTTGGCTAGCTCCTCTCCCATGGCCTGTCTCTTGGGTTCTAAAAGCGCCAAGAGCCTGTTTGACTAGCTTGAATCCTTTTAGGATATTTAGGTTGTGCTCGGCCGGTGACGTGGGATTCCTGGCATGTCTGAAGGGTGCCGAGCAAAGATGTCCCAGTTTCTTGTAGAAATTCTCGTGGTCGCGCGTCTACATCAGGGTTTAATTGTGCCCCAATGGAGGCCGTCTTTGCGAGAATCTGTTGGGTGGACTTGGAATTTGACTATTTCATCCGGCTGGTTTAAAAGAGGTGGACTTGGATCTTTTATCAAGTATCACATCGTCCCTGTTCACCGTGGAGCGCATCGCGGTGAGTTCCTCGGCCGCTAGGGCTTCGGATAGTGCCTCGAGGGCTAGTGCGGCTGTTTTGTTTTCGGCGCGGAGTGCTATGTTCGGATCACTAGCGAGAGTGATAATTCTGTTAGGACCGGGCATTTTGAGCTTCATGTACCCATAATGGGGTATAGCTTGAAAAATGTGAATGCCTCTCGTCCTAATAAAGCATGATATCCGCTGTTGAACGGGGCCACTTGAAATGTGACCTCCTCGGACATGTAATTGTCCGGCGAGCCGAACACTACGTCCAGCGTGATTTTTCCTGTGCAGCATGCTTCCCGGCTAGGGATTATTCCTCTAAAGGTTGTGCTGCTTCGCTCAATGCGGTTCCAGTCTATTTCCATTTTTCGGAGGGTTTCCTCATAGATGAGGTTTAGTCCGCTGCCGCCATCCATGAGTACCTTAGTAAGGCAAAAGCCGTCCACTATCGGGCTGAGGACCAATGCGGCTGGTGCCCGGGCAGTTCGGAATTTAGGTTCGTCACTGGCATTAAAGGTAATAGCCGTGTCACTCCATGGATTTATTGTTGCTACTTGGTAGACTTGACAAGGTTGCGGAGTGTCTGTTTTCGCATGTTATTTGATGCGAAAGTCTCAAGATCTATTAACACCGTCTTGGTGTTGCTGGGCTGGGATTCTGAAGCTAGAAGCTCTTTGCCACTTTTGGCCACCTACCGTAGTATCCAACATGCTCGAAGGCTATGAGTTGGAGTGGCGCCCTCCGTGCTATAAATTTTGCAGGGTCCGTTTAGCCAACCCTCCAAAGCGGTTCCGCATTACCCTTTAGGGGGTTTTGGTTTTTTGGTATTCAACCCAGGTGCTTGATAATGATGCACCCTTTTGTTTCGGACTAGGGATGTATTCGGGGCCGGATTATCCCAAAATTTACTTTCGGTTTTCCAGGCGCTTTCCATCGCACAGTACTTTTGTACTATGGTCACCAAGTCAGCAAAGCGTGTAATTTCGCGATGACTATGGCGTTTAGGATTCCCTTGCCCGTGCAATTATTGCAGAAAATTGGGATTGCTCCTCCTCTCGGCAGTCCTTTATCCTGTTCATAACCAGGAGGAATCTGGCCCAGTAATGATGTACTGTTTCAGCGGGCTCTTGCCGAATTCGAGAGAGATCGCTAATGTTTGGTTGGGCGGGTGGAACTAGATCCGAAACCCGTCAATTTAGGACTCAAGGGCGAGAAGTTTTAGAACTCGGAAGTTTGGATTTTTGAGTGTTATCCAATGAGTCCAACCCGCCGCCTGACTTTAAGTTCAGGGCTTGATCGACATCCGTCCCTCTGCGGGAATCCGGCATGGAGGGATCGGGAATCCGGACGTAGCTAGTCCTTAAGATACAAGAAGAATCGCCGCATTGCTCCTCTATCACAGCAACATTTTGGGTAGCCTGGGGAGAGTTGATCTCTCTCAGATCGGTTTTAGGCCCGATCCGGTCGTAGTCTGTGGCGACTCCCAGGGCGGTGATGCGATCCAAGAGCTCGTTCTGGAGGAGAGCTCGATCGGATCTAACTGTTCGGCAAGTTCGAACTAACATGGAGATTGGTTTCGATGACTCGAGAGGTCATCGTCGGTGTGATGGCGGATGGCGGTCATAAGAAAACCACCTAGCCGAAGAGTCTGGCCAGCGGCCAAGGCTCCTTTGGCGATAGTATCGTCTTTAAAGATGAGATGGGGCATCCTACATGATGGCGACGACACAGAGGAACTCTCAATGAAAGCACCAATGTCGGTGTCAAAACCGGCGGATCTCGGGTAGGGGTCCCGAACTGTGCGTCTAGGCGGATGGTAACAGGAGACAAGGGACACGATGTTTTTACCCAGGTTCGGGCCCTCTCGATGGAGGTAATACCCTACTCCTTCTTGATTAATATTGATGATATGGGTAGTATAAGAGTAGATCTACCACGAGATCAAGGAGGCTAAACCCTAGAAGCTAGCCTATGGTATGATTGTTGTTCGTCCTACGGACTAAAACCCTCCGGTTTATATAGACACCGGATAGGTTAGGCTTACACAGAGTCGGTTACAATGGTAGGAGATCTACATATCCGTATCGCCAAGCTTGCCTTCCACGCCAAGGAAAGTCACATCCGGACACGGGACGAAGTCTTCAATCTTGTATCTTCATAGTCCCGGAGTCCGGCCAACGGTGAGAGTTCAGCTATCCGGACACCCCCTAATCCGGGACTCCCTCAATCACCATCGTCACCGGAGCGACACCTTGATCTCCGTCGTAGCATCGTTGTCGTCTCGCCAATCTTATGCTTCTACGACTATCGCTACCGCTTAGTGATAAAGTAAAGCATTACAGGGCGATTGCATTGCATACAATAAGCGACAACCATATGGCTCCTGCCAGTTGCCAATAACTCGGTTACAAAACATGATCATCTCATACAATAAAATTTAGCATCATGTCTTGACCATATCACATCACAACATGCCCCTGCAAAAACAAGTTAGACGTCCTCTACTTTGTTGTTGCAAGTTTTTACATGGCTGCTACGGGCTTAGCAAGAACCGTTCTTACCTACGCGTTAAAACCACAACGATAGTTTGCCAAGTTGGTGCCGTTTTAACCTTCGCAAGGACCGGGCGTAGCCACACTTGGTTCAACTAAAGTTGGAGAAACTGACACCCGCCAGCCACTTGTGTGCAAAGCATGTCGGTAGAACCAGTCTTTGCGTGGCGTCTGGCGTAATGTCGTCCGGGCCGCTTCATCCAACAATATCGCCGAACCAAAGTATGACATGCTGGTAAGCAGTATGACTTATATCGCCCACAACTCACTTGTGTTCTACTCGTGCATATAACATCAACGAATAAAACCAGGTGCTACGTCTTGAGCTTGCATTGGTTTACCCCGAAGAGGAGAGGATGATGCAGCAGAGTAGCGTAAGTATTTCCCTCAGTTTTTGAGAACCAAGGTATCAATCCAGTAGGAGGCCACGCGAAGTCCCTCGTCTGTACACAAAACAAATAGCTCCTCGCAACCAACGCGAATAGGGGTTGTCAATCCCTTCACGGTCACTTACGAGAGTGAGATCATGAGAGATGATAGATAATATTTTTGGTATTTTTGATATATAGATGCAAGGTAAAATAAAAGGCAAAGTAAAAAGCAAAGAAATAATAAAGCGTGGGAAGATTAATATGATGAGAATAGACCGAGGGCCATAGATTTCACTAGTGGCTTCTCTCAAGAGCATAAGTATTTTACGGTGGGTGAGCGGATTCTTGTTGAGCAATTGGCGAGAATTGAGCATAGTTATGAGAGTATCTAGGTATGATCATGTATATAGGCATCACGTCCGAGACAAGTAGACCGACTCCTGCTGCATCTACTACTATTACTCCACTCATCGACCGCTATCCAGATGCATCTAGAGTATTAAGTTAATGAAAAGCGAAGTAACGCCTTAAGCAAGATGACATGATGTAGAGGAATAAATTCATGCAATATGATAAATACCCCATCTTGTTATCCTCGATGGCAACAATACAATACGTGCCTTGCAACCCTTTACATCCTTTGGGTAAGGACACCGCAAGATTGAACCCAAAGCTAAACACTTCTCCCATTGCAAGAACTACCAATCTAGTTGGCCAAACCAAACGGATAATTCGAAGAGACTTGTAAAGATAACTCAATCATACATAAAGAATTCAAGAAAGATACAAATATTGCTCATAGATAATCTTGATCGTAAACCCACAATTCATCGGTCTCAACAAACACACCGCAAAAAGAAGACTACATCGAATAGATCTCCACGAGAGAGGGGGAGAACATTGTATTGAGATCCAAAAAGAGAGAAGAAGCCATCTAGCTACTAGACCCGAAGGTCTGAAGTAAACTACTCACACTTCATCGGAGAGGCTATGATGATGATGTAGAAGCCCTCCGTGGTGGATTCCCCTTCCGGCGGAGCTCCGGAACAGGCCCCAAGATGGGATCTCGTGGATACAGAAAGTTGCGGCGGTGGAATTAGGTTCTTGGCTCCGTATTTGATCCATTGGGGGTACGTAGGTATATATAGGAGGAAAAAGTACGTCGGTGGAGCTCCGAGGGGCCCACGAGGTAGGGGCGCGCCCTAGGGGGGCGCCCTCCACCCTCATGACCGCCTTGGGGCTTTCTTGACGGAGGGTCCAAGTCTCCTGGGTCTTATCTGATGTGAAAATCACGTTCCCGAAGGTTTCATTCTGTTTGGACTCCGTTTGATATTCTGTTTCTTCGAAATACTGAAATAGGCAAAAAAACAGCAATTCTGGGCTGGGCCTCTGGTTAATAGTTAGTCCCAAAAAAAATATAAAAGTGGAAAATAAAGCCCAATATAGTCCAAAACAATAGATAATATAGCATGGAGCAATCAAAAATTATAGATACGTTGGAGACGTATCAGGCATCCCCGACTTAATTCCTTTCGTCCTCGGTAGGTAAATGATAAAAAGAGAATTTTTGATGCGGAGTGCTACTTGGCATAATTTCAATGTAACTCTTCTTAATTGTGGTATGAATATTCAGATCCGAAAGATTCAAGACAAAAGTTCATATTGACATAAAAAATAATAATACTTCAAGCACACTAACAAAGCAATCATGTCTTATCAAAATACCATGGCCAAAGAAAGTTATCCCTACAAAATCATATAGTCTGGCTATGCTCTATATTCACCACACAAAATATTTAAATCATGCACAACCCCAATGACAAGCCAAGCAATTTTTCCATACTTTTGACATTCTCAAAACTTCTTCAATCTTCACGCAATACATGAGCGTGAGCCATGGATATAGCATTATATGTGGAATAGAATGGTGGTTGTGGAGAAGACAAAAAGAGGGAAGATAGTCTCACATCAACTAGGCGTATCAACGGGCTATGGAGATGCCCATCAATAGATATCAATGTGATTGAGTAGGGATTGCCATGCAACGGATGCACTAGAGCTATAAGTATATGAAAGCTCAACAAATGAAACTAAGTGGGTGTGCATCCAACTCGCTTTCTCACGAAGACCTAGGGCAATTTGAGGAAGCCCATCATTGGAATCTATAAGCCAAGTTCTATAATGAAAAATTCCCACTAGTATATGAAAGTGACAAAACGAGAGACTCTCTATTATGAAGATCATGGTGCTCCTTTGAAGCACAAGTGTGGTAAAAGGACAGTAACATTTTCCCTTCTCTCTTTTTCTCTCATCATTTTTTTATTTGGGCCTTTTCTCTTTTTTTTATGGCCTCTTTTTTTTTCGTCCGGAGTCTCATCCCGACTTATGGGGGGGTCATAGTCTCCATCATCCTTTCCTCACTTGAGACAATGCTCTAAAAATGATGATCATCACACTTTTATTTACTTACAACTCAAGAATTACAACTCGATACTTAGAATAAAGTAGGACTCTATATGAATGCCTCCGGCGGTGTACCGGGATATGCAATGATTCATAAGTGACATGTATGAAAGAATTATGAATGGTGGCTTTGCCAAAAATATGATGTCAACTATATGATCATGCTAAGCAATATGACAATGATGGAGCGTGTCATAATAAACGGAACGGTGGAAAGTTGCATGGCAATATATCTCGGAATGGCTATGGAAATGCCATGATAGGTAGGTATGGTGGCTGTTTTGAGGAAGGTTTATGGTGGGTGTATGATACCGGCGAAAGGTGCATGGTATTAGAGAGGCTAGCAATGGTGGAAGCGTGAGAAAAAATGCGTATAATCCATGGACTCAACATTACTCATAAAGAACTCATATACTTATTGCAAAAATTTATAAGTTATCAAAGCAAAGTATTACGCGCATGCTCCTAGGGGGATAGATTGGTAGGAAAAGACCATCGCTCGTCCCCGACCGCCACTCATAAGGATGACAATCAATAAATAAATCATGCTCCGACTTCATCACATAACGATTCACCATACGTGCATGCTACGGGAATCACAAACTTTAACACAAGTATTTCTCAAATTCACAACTACTCAACTAGCATGACTCTAATATTACCACCTTCATATCTCAAAACAATTATCAAGCATACCAAGCATATTATTATTTTAAGCAAATTACCATGCTATTTAAGACTCTCAAAACAATCTAAGTGTAGCATGAGAGATCAATATTTTCTTTCAAACAAATCTACCACCGTGCTCTAAAAGATATAAGTGAAGTACTAGAGCAAAACTATTAAAGCTCAAAAGATATAAGTGAAGCACATAGAGTATTCTAACAAATTTCAATTCAAGTATGGCTCTCTCAAAAGGTGTGTACAGCAAGGATGATTGTGGTAAACTAACAAGCAAAGACGCAAATAATACAAGACGCTCCAAGCAAAACACATATCATGTGGTGAATAAAAATATAGCTCCAAGTAAAGTTACCGATGGAAGTGGGCCGAAAGAGGGATGCCTTCTGGGCATCCCCAAGCTTTGACTTTTGGTGTCCTTGGATTATCTTGGGGTGCCATGGGCATCCCCAAGATTAGGCTCTTGCCACTCCTTGTTCCATAATCCATCAAAAGATTTCACCCAAAACTTGAAAACTTCACAACACAAAACTCAATGTAAATCTCGTGAGCTCCGTTAGCGAAAGAAAACAAAAGACCACTTCAAGGTACTGTAATGAACTCATTATTTATTTGTATTGGTGTTAAACCTACTGTATTCCAACTTCTCTATGGATCATAAACTATTTTACTAGCCATAGATGCATCAAAATAAGCAAACAACACACGAAAAACAGAATCTGTCAAAAACAGAACAGTCTGTAGTAATCTGTAACTAACGCAAACTTCTGGAACTCCAAAATTCAGAAAAAATAGGACGACATAGGCAATTTGTTTATTGATCAGCAGAAATTTGAATCACTATTTTATCACGTTCTGGTGATTTTTAACAATTGTTTTCGTGAACCAAAAGTTTTTGGAAATTACAGCAAGATCAAATAACTATTATCCAAGAAGATCCTATAGGTTTAACTTGGCACAAACACTAATTAAAACATAAAACCACATCTAAACAGAAGGTAGATGGATTATATTCCTAAACAGAAAAAAAACAAAAGAAACAAAAATAAAATTGGGTTGCCTCCCAACAAGCGATATCGTTTAACGCCCCTAGCTAGGCATAAAAGCAAGGATAGATCTAGGTATAGCCGTCTTTGGTAGGCAATCCATAAGTGGCTCTCATGATAGATTCATATGGTAATTTTATTTTATTTCTAGGGAAGTGTTCCATGCCTTTCTTTAATGGAAATTGGAATCTAATATTCCCTTCCTTCATATCAATAATTGCACCAATCGTTCTAAGGAAAGGTCTACCAAGAATAATAGGGCATGAAGGATTGCAATCTATATCAAGAACGATAAAATCTGGGCACATAATTCCTATTTGCAACAATAAGAACATCATTAGTTCTTCCCATAGGTTTCTAAATAGTGGAATCCGCAAGGTGCAAGTTTAGAGAGCAATCATCAAAATCGCGGAAATCTAGCAGATCACACAAAGTTTTGGGAATAGTGGAAACACTAGCATCCAAATCACATAAAGCATAAAATTCATGATCCTTAATCTTAATTTTAATAGTTGGTTCCCACTCATCATAAAGTTTTCTAGGGATAGAGACTTCCAACTCAAGTTTTTCCTCATAAGATTGCATTAAGGCGTCAACGATATGTTTAGTAAAAGCCTTATTTTGGCTATAAGCATGTGGAGAATTTAGCACGGATTGCAATAAGGAAATACAATCAATTAAAAAGCAACTTTCATAATTAAATTCCTTGAAGTCCAAAATAGTGGGTTTAGCAACATCTAGGGTTCTACTTTCTTCAATCCCACTTTTATCAATTTTAGCATCATTATCTAAAAACTCTGAATTTTTACAACGCCTTCTAGGTAAAGGTGACTCATATTCAATCTCATCATTATCAAGATTCATATTGCAAAACAAAGATTTTATAGGGGACACATCAATAACTTTTAGATCTTCATCTTTATTTTCATGGGAATCGGAAGAACACGCTTTAATAAAGGCATCTTTCATAGCACGCATCTTAGCGGTTCTTTCCTTGCACTCATCAATGGAAATTCTCATGGCTTTGAGAGACTCATCGATATCATGCTTAGGAGGAATAGATCTAAGTTTTAAAGAATCAACATCAAGAGAAATTCTATCAACGTTCCTAGCCAATTCATCAACTTTAAGTAATTTCTCTTCAAGCAAAGCATTAAAATTCTTTTGTGAATTCATAAACTCTTTAACACTATTCTCAAATTCAGAGGGCATCTTATTAAAATTTCCATAAGAGTTGTTATAGGAATTTCCATAATTATTAGAAGGATTACTAGGATAAGGCCTAGGATTAAAATTCCCTCTATAAGCGTTGTTACCAAAATTATTCCTACCAACAAAATTTACATCCATAGATTCATTATTATTCTCAATCAAAGTAGACAAAGGCATATCATTAGGATCAGAAGAAACACTCTTAGTAGCAAATAATTTCATAGGTTCATCCATCTTTCCACTCAAAACATTGATTTCTTCTATCGCATGCACTTTTTTATTAGTTGATCTTTCAGTATGCCATTGAGAATAATTAACCACAGTATTATCTAGGAGTTTAGTAGCATCTCCTAAAGTGATTTCCGTAAAAGTGCCTCCATGCGCCGAATCTAAAAGATTTCTAGAAGCAAAATTCAATCCGGCATAGAAATTTTGTATAATCATCCACAAATTTAAACCATGAGTAGGGCAATTACGTATCATTAATTTCATTCTCTCCCAAGCTTGCGCAACATGTTCATGGTCAAGTTGCTTAAAATTCGTAATATCATTCCTAAGAGAGATGATCTTAGCGGGAGGAAAATACTTAGAGATAAAAGCATCTTTGCACTTGTTCCATGAATCAATACTATTTTTAGGCAAAGATGAAAACCAAGCTTTAGCACGATCTCTAAGCGAAAAAGGAAATAGCTTCAATTTAACAACATCATTTTCAACATCTTTCTTCTTTTGCATATCACACAAATCTAGGAAGCTATTTAGATGAGTAGCGGCATCTTCACTGGGAAGGCCGGCGAATTGATCTTTCATAACAAGATTCAATAAAGCAGCATTGATTTCATAAGATTCAGTATTGGCAAGAGGAGCAATCGGAGTGCTAAGGAAATCATTATTGTTGGTATTGGTAAAGTCACACAATTTGGTATTATCTTGAGCCATAGTGAAAAGCAAGCAATCCAACACATGAGCAAACAAGCGGACGAGGAAAAGGCAAACGGAAAGAGAGGACGAGATTGGGAAAGAGAGGGCGAATAAAACGGCAAGGGTGAAGTGGGGGAGAGGAAAACGAGAGGCAAATGGCAAATAATGTAATGCGAGAGATAAGGGATTGTGATGGGTACTTGGTATGTTGACTTTTATGTAGACTCCCTAAGCGGCGCCAGAAATCCTTCTTGCTACGTCTTGAGCTTGCGTTGGTTTTCCCGAAGAGGAGAGGATGATGAAGCGAGTAAGCGTAAGTATTTCCCTCAGTTTTGAGAACCAAGGTATCAATCCGGTAGGAGGCCACGCCATGAGTCCCTCATACCTACACAAAACAAATAGCTCCTCGCAACCAACGCGAATAGGGGTTGTCAATCCCTTCACGGTCACTTACGAGAGTGAGATCTGATAGAGATGATAGATAATATTTTTGGTATTTTTGATATATAGATGCAAGGTAAAATAAAAGGCAAAGTAAAATAGCAAAGCAATAATAAAGCATAGGAAGATTAATATGATGAGAATAGACCCGGGGGCCATAGATTTCACTAGTGGCTTCTCTCAAGAGCATAAGTATTTTACGGTGGGTGAGCGAATTCTTGTTGAGCAATTGTGATGTAATTGAGCATAGTTATGAGAGTATCTAGGTATGATCATGTATATAGGCATCACGTCCGAGACAAGTAGACCGACTCACTGCTGCATCTACTACTATTACTCCATTCATCGACCGCTATCCGAGATGCATCTAGAGTATTAAGTTAATGAAAAGCGAGTAACGCCTTAAGCAAGATGACATGATGTAGAGGAATAAATTCATGCAATATGATAAATACCCCATCTTGTTATCCTCGATGGCAACAATACAATACGTGCCTTGCAACCCTTTACATCCTTTGGGTAAGGACACCGCAAGATTGAACCCAAAGCTAAACACTTCTCCCATTGCAAGAACTACCAATCTAGTTGGCCAAACCAAACGGATAATTCGAAGAGACTTGTAAAGATAACTCAATCATACATAAAAGAATTCAAGAAAGATACAAATATTGCTCATAGATAATCTTGATCGTAAACCCACAATTCATCGGTCTCAACAAACACACCGCAAAAAGAAGACTACATCGAATAGATCTCCACGAGAGAGGGGGAGAACATTGTATTGAGATCCAAAAAGAGAGAAGCCATCTAGCTACTAACTATGGACCCGAAGGTCTGAAGTAAACTACTCACACTTCATCTGGAGAGGCTATGATGATGATGTAGAAGCCCTCCATGGTGGATTCCCCTTCCCGGTGAACTCAAACAGGCCCCAAGATGGGACCTCGTGGATACAGAAAGTTGGGGCGGTGGAATTAGGTTTTTGGCTCCGTATCTGATCTGTTGGGGGTACGTAGGTATATATAGGAGGAAGAAGTACGTCGGAGGAGCTCCGAGGGGCCCACGAGGTAGGGGGGCATGCCCTAGGGGGCCGCGCCCTCCACCCTCGTGACCGCCTCGGGGATTTCTTGACAGAGGGTCCAAGTCTCCTGGGTCTTATCTGATGAGAAAATCACGTTCCCGAAGGTTTCATTCCGTTTGGACTCCGTTTGATATTCTGTTTCTTCGAATACCGAAATAGGCAAAAACAGCAATTCTCAACTGGCCTCCGATTAATAGGTTAGTCCCAAAAATAATATAAAAGTGGAAAATAAAGCCCAATATAGTCCAAAACAATAGATAATATAGCATGGAGCAATAAAAATTATAGATACGTTGGAGACGTATCACCGAACTCGGATGCCCTTTGTTGGGGAGCGTAGTAATTTTAAAAATTCCTACGCACACGCAAGATCATGGTGATTCATAGCAACGAGAGGAGAGTGTTGTCCACGTACCTCGTGGTGAAAAGCGGAAGCGTTAGCACAACGCAGCTTGATGTAGTCATCGTCTTCACGATCCTACCGATCAAGTACCGAGCATACGGCACCTCCGAATTCAGCACACGTTCGATCCGATGGCGTCCCTCGAACTCCGATCCAGCCGAGTGTTGATGGAGAGTTTAAATCGACGCACGGCGTGGTGACGATGATGATGTTCTACCGACGCAGGCTTCGCCTAAGCACCGCTACAGTATTATCGAGGTGGACTATGGTGGAGGGGGGCACCGCACATGGCAAAAAGATCAACAGATCAATTGTTGTATCTATGGGGTGCCCCCTGCCCCCGTATATAAAGGAGCAAGGGAGGAGGAGGTCGGCCCTAGGAGGGGCGCGCCAAGGGAGTAAGATTCCTACTCCTAGTTGGAGTAGGTTTCCTCCTTTCCTAGTCCAACTAGGAGAAGCGGGGAAAGGGGGGAAGAGGAGAAGGAAGGGAGAGGGGGGCCGCGCCCCAAACCCCTTGTCCAATTCAGACTGGGCTTGGGAGGGGCGCGCGCCACCTCCTGGCTGCTGCCTCTCCTTCCCACTAAGGCCCATTAAGGCCCAATACTTCTTTCCCGTATTCCCGTAACTCACCGGTACTCCGAAAAATACCCGAATCACTCGGAACCTTTCCGATGCCCGAATATAGTCGCCCAATATATCGATCTTTATGTCTCGACCATTTCGAGACTCCTCATCATGTCCCCGATCTCATCCGGGACTCCGAACTACCTTCGGTACATCAAAACATATAAACTCATAATATAAGTGTCATCAAAACTTTAAGCGTGCAGACCCTACGGGTTCGAGAACTATGTAGACATGACCGAGACACGTCTCCGGCCAATAACCAACAGAGAAACCTGGATGCTCATATTGGCTCCCACATATTCTATGAAGATCTTTATCGGTTAAACGGCATAACAACATACATTGTTCCCTTTGTCATCGGTATGTTACTTGCCTGAGATTCGATCGTCGGTATCTCAATACCTAGTTCAATCTCGTTACCGGCAAGTCTCTTTACTCGTTCTATAATACATCATCCTGCAACTAACTCATTAGTTGCAATGCTTGCAAGGCTTAAATGATGTGCATTACCGAGTGGGCCCAGAGATATCTCTCCGACAATCGGAGTGACAAATCCTAATCTCAAAATACGCCAATCCAACAAGTACCTTCGGAGACACCTGTAGAGCACCTTTATAATCACCCGATTCACGTTGTGACATTTGGTAGCACACAAAGTGTTCCTCCGGTAAACGGGAGTTGCATAATCTCATAGTCATGGGAACATGTATAAGTCATGAAGAAAGCAATAGCAACATACTAAACGATCGAGTGCTAAGCTAACGAAATGGGTCAAGTCAATCACATCATTCTCCTAATGATGTGATCCCGTTAATCAAATGACAACTCATGTCTATGGTTAGGAAACATAATCATCTTTAATTAACGAGCTAGTTAAGTAGAGGCATACTAGTGACACTCTGTTTGTCTATGTATTCACACATGTATTATGTTTCCGGTTAATACAATTCTAGCATGAATAATAAACATTATCATGATATAAGGAAATAAATAATAACTTTATTATTGCCTCTAGGGCATATTTCCTTCATTGTCTTCACAATAATGGTCCACCGAGGATAGATACCGTCACCTAGGTAGTATCCTTTATCGCCGTTGATGGTAACATTCACCGGTGGGCCGTTGCCTTCCGCAAGCCTTGCAAACACCGGCGAGCGTAAAAGCATGTTGATATCATTGTGTGATCCGGACATGCTGAAGAAAGAGCGCCAGATCCAGAGATCTTGTGAGGCCATGACCTCAAGAATGACAGTGCAAGCCCTGACATGCCCTTATACTGCCCTTGCCAAGCAGAAGGGCAGTTCTGCCACTCCCAGTGCATGCAGTCTGTGCTGCCAAGCATCCCTAGGAAGCCCCTGCTAGCATTCATCGCCAACAAGCAGGCTTTATCTTGAGGAGTCAGCTCTCTTAAGTACTCAGGGCCAAACACAGCAATCACAGCCCTGCTGAACCTGTACATGGACTCTAGGCACGTAGACTCGCTCATATGGACGTACTCATCAATGAGATCATCGGGCACTCGTTATGCAAGCATCCGGATGGCTGCAGTGCATTTATGATAAGATGAGAAGTCAACCTTTCCAAGGGCGTGTTGGGGAACGTAGCATGCAATTTTAAAATAATTCCTACAATCACGCAAGATCTATCTAGGATATGCATAGTAACGAGAGGGGGAGAGTGTGTGTCCACGTACCCTCGTAGACCGAAAGCGGAAGCTTTAGTTTAACGCGATTGATGTAGTCGAACATCTTCGCGATTCAACCGATCAAGTACCGAACGTACGGCACCTCCGAGTTCAGCACACGTTCAGCTCGATGACGTCTCTCAAACTCTTGATACAGCAAAGTGTCGAGGGAGAGTTTCGTCAGCATGATGGCATGGTGACGGTGATGGTGAAGTGATACACGCAGGTCTTCGCCTAAGCACTACGACAATATGACCGGAGGAGTAAACGATGGAGGGGGCACTACACACGGCTAAGAACAATTGATGTGCCTAGAGGTGCCCCCCTACCCCGTATATAAAGGAGGGAGAGGGGAGGAGGCCTGCCTAGGGCGCGCCAAGTGGGAGGAGTCTTGTAACGCCCCGGTATTTAAGCTACAATAACCACACACTAATGGTTCCATGTCATCCCAATTAAATTTCTAAACCTCACTTTGATCCAAACCGAATTCAAATTCAAATTGAAAAGAAAGTCAAATTATTATTTACATAAGCGGTAAAACAAAAATGTTTGCTGGGTTGCAATAATTCACTAACTAATTTTCATGAATAATCCAATATTACCTCGAATATTAAATTGCCCCTAGCTTAGTTAAAATAGTGCCCAAAACAGCCTTTTTAATCCATTTGTATTTAAGCAAAATTCAAATGAGTTTAGTTAAGCTCCAAACTTTTTGTAGCTTTCACAAATATTACATAGTAATTGTATGGAAAATTTCATATATAACAAAAATCCTTTGATGGCACAACCTAATACAAAATAGGATCTGAAAATACAAAGAAAAGGGTAAAAGCGAAATGGACCTAAACTAAGGTGCCACTTTGGGCCATAAGTGGCCACATGGCCCAGCCCACCAAAACCTTCCCCTACCTCCCGCTTCACAGAGCGAGAGGGTGTGCGTGGCGCACATCCACGACGGCCATGGCCGTGGATGCCCTCCACGTCGCCTCCCTGGGCTTATAACTACGTCGCCCACGAACCCTAGATCGAGCCCAACCCCCTCTGGACCTCACATCTTTCCTCCTCACCTCGCTCTGCTCCACTACAGTAGCCGCCCGAGACCCCCGTCACCGCCGCGTCGTCGTTGCCATTCTCCGAGGCTTCCCCGAGCTGCTACAAGGTGGCCAGGAGCCTCCCCAACCTCGTCACCTTCACCTCTGGCGCCTCAAATCGAGCAGGAACGCCACTTAGGCTCATCATCGCCACTTCCTCCACTACACGGCCGCCGCGGTCATCTCCGTCGATCTCCACCGTCGGCGCCTCCCGGCCTCGCCGAGCTCGTCCACAGCCTCCCTGGGGTGAGCCTCTGCCTGTTCCCCCTTTTTGCCCCTCTCCCCGATGCTGTTTGTCGCCGCCCCAGGCTCCGGCCATTGGCCGCGGTCACGGCGCGCCCTGCGGCGCCTACACCTCGCACCACGGTCACCCCATGTGCGTCCCGCGCCGCCCCCTGGCCGACCTCTGACCGCGCCTCGCGCGTGCACGTGCGCCCGCGTATCTGCTGCTCCTCCTAGCGAACTGCTGCTGCTCTGCTCCTGCTAAGGTGCTTGCGCTTAGTTCTGTTATTGTCGCTAGTGCTTCTTTGCGCTTGCCTGCAAACCGCTATTGTTCGTCGATGCCGCAGCACGCTGCCGCCGCTGCTACGGTCGGCCATGGCCGAGCTGTGTGTGAGTGTGTGCAGCATGTGTGCGTACTGCGTGTATGTGTGCGTGAGTGTGTGAGCAGCAGTGTGTGTAGCTGGCTAGCTTAGGGATAATTAAGCCCATAATTAAGTGCTAGCTTAGTCTAATTAATAGTTTGGATAATAGCTAGCATATGACATGTGGACCCACTGTTAAACTAAATACTAAGTTGAAAAAAAAATATCTAAGTCAACGGCAAGCGGGACCCACTGTACTGTTCACTTTGACCAGTCAAACTGACTTGGTCAATTCGGTTTAATTAAAAATAATAATAATATTGGAAAATAGATTAAAACTTTGAAATTTAATATAAAATAAACCATAGCTCGGATGAAAATATTTTGTACGTGAAAGTTGCTCAGAACGACGAGACGAATTCGAATACGCAGTCCGTTCGTCTGCCACACATCCCTAGCATAGCGAACACACAACTTTCTCCCTCCGATTCGTCTATCTGAAAACGCGAAACACCGGGAACACTTTCCCGGATGTTTTCCCCCTTCGCCGGTACCACCTATCCTTGCGTTAGACCACCCCTGGCACCGCGTATTGCCTTGTTATATTTTGTGATGCTTTGTTTGCTCTGTATTTACTGTTTCTTCCCCCCTCTTCTTCTTCGGTAGACCCCGAGACCGGCGTTGATGCGATTGAGTACGACTACGTCACCGACGACCCCTCCTTCTCGGCTGAGCTTCCAGGCAAGCCCTCCCCCCCCCCCCTTGATCACCAGATATCGCCTATTCCTTCTCTATACTGCTTGCATTAGAGTAGTGTAGCATATTACTGCTTTCGGTTAATCCTATTCTGCTGCATAGCATGTCATTATTGCTACAGTTGTTACTCTTACCTGCTATCCTAATGCTTAGTATAGGATGCTAGTGTTCCATCAGTGGCTCTACACTCTTGTCAAATACGCCATGCTATACTCTTGGGCCGTGATCACTTGAGGTGATCACGGCCATATGCTATATACTTTATCTTGTTACATTACTTATGATACTGTTAGGAGATGAAATTTGAAGGCAGGTGGCTCCATCCCGGTAGAGGTGGGTCCGGGTTCCCGGCCCCATTGTTACTTTATGGCGGCAGCAGGGCAGGTTGAGACCACCTAGGAGAGAGGTGGGCACGACCTGGTCGGCGTTCGCGGTTACTTCATAATAACACGCTTAACGAGATCTTGGTATTGGATCTGAGTCTGGCCACTGGCCTATACGCACTAACCAACTACGCGGGAACAGTTATGGGCACTCGACATCGTGGTATCAGCCGAAGCCTTCGTGACGTCGGCCGGCCAGCGGCCTTGGCCAGATTGGTGAACGCTGCTAGGCTAGGTATGCTTCCGCGGCCCTCGCAACATGCAGTGTGCAATGGGCGATGGGCCTGCACTTCGCGCCATAGGATTTAGACCGGCGTCTTGACCTATCTGTTGTGCCTAGGTGGGGCTGCGACGTTGATCTTCGAGGCGGGCATGACCTGAGAAAGTGTGTCGGCCAAATGGGATCGGCGTGTTGGGTTATGTGGTGCACCCCTACGGGAAGTTTATCTATTCGAATAGCCATGATCTTGATAACAGGGCGACTTGGAGTTGTACCTTGACCTTATGACAACTAGAACCGGATACTTAATAAAACACACCTTTTCAAGTGCCAGATATAACCCGGTGATCGCTCTCACACAGGGCGACGAGGAGAGGATCGTCGGGTAGGATTATGCTATACGATGCTACTTGGTGAACTTACCATCTACTCTCTTCTACATGCTGCAAGATGGAGGCTGCCAGAAGCGTAGTCTGCGACGAGACTAGCTATCCCCTTTTATTACGGCATTACGAAGTTCAGTCCACCGATATTGCCCTTTACACAGATACCCATGCATATGTAGTGTAGATCCTTGCTTGCGAGTACTTTGGATGAGTACTCACGGTTGCTTTTCTCCCTCTTTCCCCCTTTTCCTTTCTTCTCGGTTGTCACAACAAGATGCTGGAGCCCAGGAGCCAGACGCCACCATCGACGACGACTCCTACTACACCAGAAGTGCCTACTACTACGTGCAGCCCGCTGATGACGACCAGGAGTAGTTAGGAGGATCCCAGGCAGGAGGCCTGCACCTCTTTCGATTTGTATACCAGTTTGTGCTAGGCTTCTTAAGACAAACTTGTTTAACTTATGTTTGTACTCAGATATTGTTGCTTCCGCTGACTCGTCTATGATCGAGCACTTGCATTCGAGCCCTCGAGGCCCCTGGCTTTTAATATGATGCTTGTATGACTTATTTATGTTTTTAGAGTTGTGTTGTGATATCTTTTCGTGAATCCCTGGTCTTGATCGTACACGTTTTATGTGCATGATTAGTGTATGATTGAATCGGGGGCGTCACAAGTTGGTATCAGAGCCGACTGTCTGTAGGAATCCCCATTCCACACTCCTTGGCCGAAGTCGAGTCTAGACTTTACAAAACTTTTACTAACATGGCTGTGCGGCTTACGGCCCCACGTCGCCATTGGGTGATATTAGGATCTTTTACTCCTCACCTATACTCTGGGACTCTAACCTCTCAGGGAAGTTTATCTATTCGAATAGCCATGATCTTCGGTAACAGGACGACTTGGAGTTGTACCTTGACCTTATGACTACTAGAACTGGATACTTAATAAAACACACCCTTCCACGTGCCAGATATAACCAGTGATCGCTCTCTAACAGGGCGACGAGGAGGGGTTCGCCGGGTAGGTTTATGCTATGCGATGCTACTTGGTGAACTTACCATCTACTCTCTTCTACATGCTGGAAGATGGAGGTGGCCTGAAGCGTAGTCTTCAACAGGATTAGTTATCCCCCTCTTATTCTGGCATTCTGCAGTCCAGTCCACCTATATGGCCCTTTACACATATACCCCAATTGGACCCCTAGTCCAATTCTCCCCCCCCCTTCCTTTTACCGGAAGGGAAAAGGGGGAAGGAGAGGGAGGAGGAGAAGGAAAGGGGGGCCGCGCCCCCTCCCCTAGTCCAATTCGGACACCCCATGGGGGGCGCCACCCCTTGTGGGCTGCTTTGCCTGCCTTCTATGGCCCATATGGCCCATATCTTTCCCCCGGGGGGTTCCGGTAACTGAAGGAAATATGCCCTAGAGGCAGTAATAAAGTTGCTATTTATATTTCCTTATATCATGATAAATGTTCATTATTCATGCTAGAATTGTATTAACCGAAAACTTAGTACATGTGTGAATACATAGACAAACAGAATGTCACTAGTATGCCTCTACTTGACTAGCTCATTGAATCAAAGATGGTTAAGTTTCCTAGCCATAGACATGAGTTGTCATTTGATTAACGGGATCACATCATTAGAGAATGATGTGATTGACTTGACCCATCTGTTAGCTTAGCATGATGATTGTTTAGTTTGTTGCTATTGCTTTCTTCATGACTTATACATATTCCTATGACTATGAGTTTTGCAACTCCCCAATACCGAGGAACACTTAGTGTGCTATCAAACGTCACAACGTAACTGGGTGATAATAAAGATGCTCTACAGGTGTCTCCGATGGTGTTTATTGGGTTGGCATAGATCGAGATTAGGATTTGTCATTCCGTGTTTCGGAGAGGTATCTCTGGGCCCTCTCGGTAATGCACATCACTATAAGCCTTGCAAGCAATGTGACTAATGAGTTAGTCACGGGATGATGCATTACGGAACAAGTAAAGAGACTTGCTGGTAACGATATTGAACTAGGTATTAAGATACCGACGATCGAATCTCGGGCAAGTAACATACCGATGACAAAGGGAACAACGTATGTTGTTATGCGGTTTGACCGATAAAGATCTTCATAGAGTATGTATGAACCAATATGAGCATCTTGGTTCCTCTATTGGTTATTGACCGGAGATGAGTCTCAGTCATGTCTACATAGTTCTTGAACCCGTAGGGTCCGCATGCTTAACGTTCGGTGACGATCGGTATTATGAGTTTATGTGTCTTGATGTACCTTAGGTAGTTCGGAGTCCCGTATGTGATCACGTACATGACGAGGAGTCTCGAAATGGTCGAGACATAGAGATTGATATAATGGATGACTATATTCGGACACCGGATGAGTTCCGGGGGTCACTGGATAATTATCGGAATGCCGGAGGGTTATCGGAACCCCCGGGGGAACTAATGGGCCAACATGGGACTTGTGAGAGAGAAAGAGGAGGGAGCCTTAGGGCTGGCCACTCCCCCCCCTTGAGGAGTCCGAATTGGACAAGGAGGGGGGCGGCGCCCCCTCTTTCCCTCCCTCTCTCCCTCTCCTTCCTTCCCCCTCCTAGTAGGACTAGGAAAAGAGGAATCCTACTCCTACTAGGAGGAGGATTCCTCCCCTCCTTGGCGCGCCTATAGGGCCGGACAGCCTCCCCCTTGCTCCTTTATATACGGGGGCTGGGGGCACCCTAGAACACACAAGTTGACAGTTGTCTTACCCGTGTGCGGTGCCCCCTCCATAGATTTCCACCTTGGTCATATCGTTGTAGTGCTTAGGCGAAACCCTGCGTCGGTAACTTCATCATCACCATCATCACGCCGTCGTGCTGACGAAGCTCTCCCTCGACACTCAGCTGGATCTAGAGTTCGTGGGACGTCACCGAGCTGAACGTGTGCAGATCGCGGAGGTGTCATACTTTCGGTACTAGGATCAGTTGGATCGTGAAGACGTACGACTACATCAACCATGTTGTCATAACGTTTCCGCTTTCGGTCTACGAGGGTACGTGAACAACACTCTCCCCTCCCGTTGCTATGCATCACTGTAAGTGCATCTAGTGCCCCTTAGTGATTTTGGTGTATTGAAGACTTATAGGTTAAAGGACTAATGTGTTTATGAGTGTACATAGGTCTATAAGTCTATGAGGAGTTTGATATTTACAGAGAAAGTCGACCCCTAAAAATGAAGTTCTTTGACTGAAGACTTTGGAATGCTGAAGACTTTCTGAAGACTTTGAAAGTGAAGAAATTGGTGTGACCTTGAAGACTTGGTATTCATTCGAGGAACATGGAGCGTGAAGAATTTTGTTTTCGTAGTTTCATTTTCTCTTTCTTGAGTCATAGGAAACACCGTACTGTTAAAGGGGGTCGAGGAAATACTAAGGAAAAATTTCCATGTGATGTTCAACTCCAAAATCCTACACCTACCAATCCCTTCGAGTGAAGCCATTGGAAATCTCATACGTTCAGTCATATTCTTCAGTGACAGAGACAAAGTTCTTCTGGTCTATGAGGAATTTGTTCTGACTGAGGAGTTAGGAATTCTCCGGTGCGGATTGCCTACACAGTGAGGAACATGATAGCCCTGAGGAATTTGATAATCAAATTTCCGACCGTTGTTGTGCCTTGTTCCAGCTGTCCCAAAATATCTACCCACCTAACGGTCATATCATTGAAGGGCATTTATGTCTTATCATGTCGGGCTGCTCCCTAGGCTATAAATAGCCGCCCCCTACAACCACTAGCTGGTTGGCTGCTCCGAGAGAAACTGACACTTGTCATTTGAGAGCATCCCATCCTCCGAGGACTTTGAGCAAAACTCATCAACTAAGGAAAACCCAAACCCAAACACCTACAAACCCAAAGTGATTGAGCATCACTGAAGAGATTGATCCTGTGTGGATCCGACACTTGTTACCTTTGAAGACTGTGCTTCTTCCAGACGGTTAGGCGTCATGGTCTAGAGCATCCAAGAGGAATTGTGGATCGCCAAGTGACCGAGTCTGTGAAGGTTTTGAAGTCACCTAAATACGTACCACGAGTGATTGGGAGAGGTCTGTGTGACCTTAGCTCAAGGAGAATACGGTGAGGACTGTGTGTCCTCAGGTTTAAATACTAACCGCTCCAACCAGATGTACAACTGAGACAGCAGTTGGAACTGGTCTACCAAATCATTGTCTTCACCAAGCTTACTTATTCTATTTCCTCAACTCTTTCATTTCCTCATAACTGTGTTGTGCTTTTGTTCATATCTGTGTTTGAAGACTTTGACTGAAGACTTTCTCAATTTCCTCAGTTCAACTTCTTCAGTCTGTTTGTCTTCATCATGTGTTATCCTGTGTTTACGCTTTCTGTACTCTGTGCTTGTCTTCATTTCATCATGATGACCATGCTTGTGTTCTGTTATGTTTACTTTTGAGTACTTATTCCACTGCAAGTAGTTCTTCGCTAAGGAATTTCCTCACCCGCATATTCCTCAGTGAAGAATTCATAAAAATCTCCTATTCACCCCCCCCCCTCTAGTCGATATAACACACTTTCAATTGGTATCAGAGCAAGATACTCCCTTGTTCTGTGTGATTTTGGTTTAACCGCCTAGAGTTTTAGTTATGTCGACCGCAGGTATGATCAAGGTCTCTGCTGGGTGTCCTACCTTCGATGGGACGGACTACCCCTACTGGAAGAATAAGATGCGAATGCATCTTGAGGCAATTGATAACGATCTCTGGTATGTTGTGGAAAATGGTGTTCCCTCAGTCATTGAATGTTGCTGATGTGAAGAGATTCAAGCAACTCGATTCTCAAGCAAAGAATATCGTATGTGGCCATCTGAGCAAATGACAGTATGGTAGAGTGAGTGCTTTGGAAACTGCTAAGCTTATCTAGGATAGGCTGTCCAAAGTCAATGAAGCAGTCTCAACACAGCGTGACTCTCGAGTTGATCTTCTTCGCAATCTCTTCAACCGCTTCAAAAGACTCGACAATGAAAATGTTCAACAAACCTTCGATTGTCTCACTGACATCTCAAATGAGCTTCCAGCGCTTGGTGCCACTGACATCACCGACCATGAGGTGGTGAAGAAATTGCTGAGATCGCTTGATTCCTTATTTGATACTCTGGCATTGATGATACAAGAACGTGCTGATTACAAGTCACTCGATCCTGCTAATATCCTCGAGAGGCTAAATACTCATGAGTTCCAGCTTGCTGAGAAGAGAGATCTCTATGGTTCGAGCTATGGCAGATCACGTGCCCTGAAGGCCAAGGTCGTCTCTCGAATCAAGGTGAAGATTACGGTAGTAGCCTTGGTGACCACTCAAGAACTGAAGCCAGGAGCTAGCACTGCTCGTGAAGAAATTCCAAAGGTTCTCAAGACGTGGCCGCTTTGGAAAATCCCCAAGGAGCAATGATTCCTCATCCAGTGACTACAAGAAGAGGCTATGCCACAAATGCAAGACGCCTGGTCACTACATTCAAGATTGTCCTCAGTGGGAAAGGAATCAAAGAAGAAGAAGAAATCATCAAAATCCTCATCATCAAAATCCTCTAAGTCTTCATCTCACAAGAAGAGCAGCTCTAAGAAGGCTCGGGCATTCATTGGCAAGGAAATGGACTCTAAGGCTGCATCTGAGGAACATAAGGAAGAGGAGGCATTTGAGGAGTCCGAGTCTGGTGTGGCGAGCCTAGCCCTCGTTACTGCATTCGTCAGCAAGTCTATCTTCAACTCTAAAGAAAATGACCTCACCAACAAGGCTGATGAAGACAATGATGACTACGCTCCCACCTATTGCTTCATGGCAAAGGGTGCCAAGGTACTCAAATATACCTCCTCTGAATCCAGTGAGAATGAATCTGATGAAAATCTCAAGCCCAGCTACTCTAAACTTGCTAAGATTGTTGTGAAACAACAAAAGGATTTTGAAAAGGTTCAAAACATGCTAGACAAAAGTGATGATATGTTGGGTGAAGAAATGGATCGCACTAAAACCTTAACTGACAATTTTCAGAGACTTCAGTCTAGGTTTGACAACCTTCAAGGTCATCATAACACTCTCTTATCTAATCATGAGAAGCTTGCTTATGAATTTATTCAAAGAAAGCAAGATCTTGAAAAGCTAAGGGTGAGTTATGAAGATCTTCAAAAGGAGCGCGATTCATTACTTGCTCAACAAATCGGTACTTTCGAGAAGAATTTGGTCCTCCATGCTTGAAGTGCATTGAACGTGAATCTGCTAATTCTTCACCTGAATGTTCAAATGCTTCTAATGCTACAAATTCTTCAACTGTCTCTGCTATCACTAATTCCTCATCTGAGGACATTGCTAGTATCACTGATGATGTAGGGCCGAAGGAATTGTACATGACAGGCATGTACAAAAGCCTCAAAGGGCATCAGATTCTTTGTGATGTTCTTAAAAAGCAGATCCTCAACAGGAACCCTAGGAAAGAGGGTATTGCCTTTGAGAGGAAACTCAATGCCGATGGTACTTATTGGAAGCCTGAGCAGTACCCCAAAACCTCGTGGGTTGCTGCAAAGGGACCTCCAGTAGATCCATCTAATCTATCTGGCTTTACATGTGAATCTCCTCATTCTTTTGATGAGTCATTTGACTCCAACTATAAACTGTTCAAAAATCAGAATGGTGAAGTATTTGCTAGATATGTTGGCACTAACTGCAGGAACGGTTCCCCTATGAAGAAAATCTGGGTTCCCAAAATATGCCTTGAAAGTCTTCAGGTGAATGTCCTCATGACACCACATGTGAAGAATAGGAACCCCAGATCAAATTCTTCATATGGATCCAAGTCCTCATACGGACCAAATTCCTCACGTGGATCATACTCCTCAAAAGGATCAAAGTCCTCATATGATTATCATCGTGCTAACACCTCTGTTTCGCAGGGAAGAGCTAAGGGCTATGAATATGAGCATTATTCTTCTAACCATTATGTTCATAAGTCCTCGAAGAATTTCTCTGCATATTCATATGCTTACCCTAACCCCACTTATGTGAAACGAAATGGACTGGCTTCTATGCCACCTTTCTCATATGGAGCTCGCAGAGTGATGAACTCTTTGCCACCCCTTCAGATGTGGGTGGTGAAGAAAAAGAACTAATTTCTTTTGCAGGGTCAGGTCTCCAGACGTGCTAAAATGTCTGAAGAATTTGCTGGAGACCTGAAAAGTGCCTGATAGGACGTAGGCTAATCATGAAGAAATGAATTCTCATTTCTCACGTCCTCATATTGCTCTATCTGTTCTATTACTTGATGAAATTGATCTGATGAATTGTGATGTCATATTCTTCATTGATGAAGTATATGAGTTCGTAAGCTGCACCTAATTCATCCGCAGGATGATCAACCCAAAACCGATAGTGGATGTACAAATCACATGACTGGTGACAAGAATCTACTGATGGATGCTCCCTTATCTCCATCGCATCTGAAGCCTATCATCTTCGCTGACAAAGGCAAAAGTCAGGTATTTGGTCTATGTAAGGTTGCGATCTCAAAAGATCAACACATGGACAAAGTCATGCTTGTCGAGTCCTTAGGATACAACCTCATGTCTGTCTCAATGCTTTGCGATCTTGATATGGTTGTTGTCTTTGGCAAGTATCGTTGTGTTGTGATCATGGAAGCTGACAATTCCAAAGTCTTCGAAGGCTTTAGGAGAGGAGACTTGTATATTGTTGATTTCTCTCTGAGGACCACAACAAGCCGTGTGCCTACTTGCAAAAGCTTGGAAAGGCTGGCTATGGCATCGACGACTTGGTCATGCAGGCATGAGGAATCTACACACGCTTGCAAAGAAGAAGCATGTCATTGGCATTGAGAATGTCAAATTCCTCAAGGATCACTTGTGCGGAGCCTGTGAAGCTAGAAAGATGACCAAGGCTAAGCATCCAGCGAAGACAATCATGAATACCACTCGACCATTTGAATTGCTTCATATGGATCTTTTTGGTCCTAATCATTATTCTGCAGTTTCGAATGATGCATCTCAATATGGCTTTGTTATTGTTGATGATTACTCTCGTTACACATGGGTACATATTGCCACTTACAAACATGAAGTGCAGGAAGTCTTCAAACGATTTTCCTCGAGGGCTTCAACCAACTTTGGTGTGAAGATCAAGCACATCCAGTGACAACGGGCCGAGTTCAAGAATTCTGGTCTTGATGACTATCTTGATGAACTCGGTATTACTCATGAGTTATCTGCTCCTTATACTCCTCAGCAGAATGGCGTCGTGGAGCGCAAGAACAGGACTCTTGCTAAGATGGCTCGCACTATGCTTGATGAATACAAAACGCCTCGTCGTTTTTGGATTGATGCAGTTGATACTGCATGCCACATCATCAACAGAGTTTATCCTCACAAATTCTTCAAGAAGACTGCCTATGAAGTCCTCACTGACAAGAAACCCAATGTGAGTTATTTCAAAGTCTTCGGTGCTAAATGTTGGATTAGAGATCCTCATCACAACTCAAAATTTGCACCGAAAGCACATGAAGGTTTCATGCTTGGTTACGAAAAGGATTTGCACACATACAGAGTCTTCAACAACATTCTTCACAAGGTTGTTGAAACTGTAGATGTGCGGTTTGATGAAACTAATGGCTCACAAAGAGAGCACCTACCTTCTGCGATAGATGAACCAACACGTGAGGAATCTATCAAGTTCAAGGCTACTGAAGATGTCATTCCTACCGAAGAATCTGCTGAAGAATTCATTCCAGAACGTGAAGAACGTCGAGCTGATGCACCTGAAGAAAATGGTGCTGAGGAAAATGGTCCTGAAGAAAATGCTGATCAAATTCCTTGACGACAACCCGCTCATCCTCGCGTTGCGAAAGAAGTGCAAATTGAGAAGATCATCGATGACATTGAAGCACCAGGTCCTCTCACACGCTCGAGAGCTTCACATTTATCTAACTTTTGTGGGCACTTTGCTTTTGTCTCTATCACAGAGCCCACTAAGGTAGATGAAGCATTTATGGAGCCTGAGTGGATTCAAGCTATGCAAGAAGAATTACATCAATTCGAGCTCAACAACGTTTGGGAACTGGTCAAACGTCCAGATCCCCGCAAGCATAATATCATTGGCACAAAGTGGATCTACCGCAACAAGCAAGATGAAAATGGCCTTGTGGTGAGGAATAAGGCACAGCTTCTAGCTCAAGGCTACACACAGGTTGAAGGAATTGATTTCGATGAAACTTTTGCACTGTTGCTAGACTTGAGGCTATTCAGATATTACTTGCTTATGCTAACCATCATTATATCACTCTATATCAAATGGATGTGAAAAGTGCATTCCTCAATGGTAAGCTTGAGGAAGAAGTATATGTTGCTCAACCCCCAGGTTTTGAAGATCCAAAGAATCCTGACAAAGTCTTCAGACTCAATAAGGCCCTTTATGGCCTCAAGCAGGCCCCTCGGGCATGGTATGACACTTTGAAGGAATTCCTCATGAAGAAAGGCTTCAAACCCGGTTCACTTGATCCTACTTTTTTCACTAAATCTTATGATGGTGAATTGTTTGTTTGCCAAATTTATGTTGATGATATTATCTTTGGTCAGATCTTGACCAACGTTAAAGGATGAATTTGCCTATATGATGAGTGAAGAATATCAAATGTCAATGATGGGAGAATTGAAATACTTATTATGTCTTCAAATTCATCAACAAAGAAATGGCATATTCATATCTCAGAGAAATACCTCAAGGATGTATTGAGGAAATTCGCATGCAAGATTGCAAAGGCGTCAAAATTCCTATGCCCACAAATGGCCATCTCGTAACTTGATGAAAATGGTATTGACTTCGATCATAAGGTATACCGCTCCATGACTGGTTCTTTATTGTACTTATGTGCATCAAGGCCAGATATAATGCTTAGTGTTTGCATGTGTGCCCTATTTCAAGCTACACCGAAGGAATCACACCATAAGGCTGTGAAGCATATTCTTCGATATCTAGCGCACACACCAACACTTGGATTATGGTACCCCAAGGGCTCGGCTTTTGATCTCATTGGATATTCAGACTCTAACTATGCTGGTGATCGTGTGGACCGCAAGTCAACATCTGCCACATGTCATTTCCTCGGACGATCTTTGGTCTGTTGGTCCGTGAAGAAATAGAACTGCGTATCACTGTCTACTACTGAAGCTGAGTACATTGCTGCTGGTTCTTGCTGTGCTCAATTGTTGTGGATGAAGCAAACTCTCAAGGACTATGGCGTCAACGTGAAGAATGTGCCTCTCTTCTGTGACAATGAGAGTGTCATCAAGATTGCTCACAACCTAGTTCAGCACTCGAAGACAAAGCACATTCAGATTCATCATCATTTTCTTCGTGATCATGTGTTGAAGGGCGACATTTCTATTGAGCATGTGAAGACTGAAGAACAGCTAGCCGATATCTTCACAAAGCCCTTGGATGAGAAGAGATTTAGCAAGTTGTGTGTGATCTAAATATCTTAGAATCTTCGAATGTTC
This sequence comes from Aegilops bicornis, assembly GCA_021605145.1. Classification (NCBI taxonomy): domain Eukaryota; kingdom Viridiplantae; phylum Streptophyta; class Magnoliopsida; order Poales; family Poaceae; genus Aegilops; species Aegilops bicornis. Next base: position 596,761,302 of record CM038672.1, read on the forward strand.
TTTGAAAAGGACACTCATCCTAACACTTATACAAAATTGATGACTTAGATGTGCAACACATGAAGAAACATTTTTCTTCAATCAATGAAGAATAACACTCTAAGTGTGAAGAAATTAACGAAGAATTTGATTCTCAGAACCCTACGACAATTGTACGCGGTGTCTGAAATCATCATTCTTATATGGTGGGTCACGCCACCACCAAAGTTGAAAATCTTCAATTTGAGTTTTTCCTCAGTTTTTGAAATTCCTCAGTTGTTCATTTTCTTCAACTTTGCATTATCTTCACTTTTTCCGTCGTTTTTCTTCATTGGCTATATATATATATATATATATATATATATATATATATATATATATATATATATATATATGTTTTTGTCCTCTACAACATTCACTTATTGCTAATTCTTCAAGCTGCTTTTTCTGCTAAGTGAATGTGATCGGACCCTTCCCCCTCTATGCTAAACTCAACCCAATCTATTCACAAATTCTTCATGTGCGTTCTATTTGAAACTCGTTCAAAATCTTCACTGTGTCCTTGTCAGCTGAAGAATTTGCGAACGGAACTTTTAACTTATCTTATCTAAATTTTCGGCTTTGCCACTCAAACCGTTCCGCATCCCACGATAACACTTACCTATTCACCCACGATCTCCACTTCTCAGTACGTGGGTGACACATGTCAAGCAAATGAGAAGGTTCAGGGGCACGTTCGTCCAAATTCTTTGGGCGAACAGTTTTTCACCGTGGCCATAAATACCCCTCCCCTTCTTCACTTCTCTTTTACTCCGCTCGACCTCACTCCAGCTCGATCTTCTCAAACCCTAGTGCCGCCGCTACTTCATCATCACCGGTGAGGAAGAGCTTCACTGCCTCGACCTCGTCGCCGTCGTACTCGCGCCGGCCGCGGATTTCTTCACTCCGCCGCCGCCGTAGCTGTCTTCCTCAGCCAAGTTAGGGCGTGGAAGATCTGAATCGACGAACTTCACTTCTCCACTTACCAGTTCGTCGTGTTCTTAGTCCAGGGTAATTAAAAGTTACTTTTACTGCCCTCTTTGATTCAAATGTTTTCTGCAAAATCTTCAAAGGTGTTTTTCTTCAAATCCTCACACACTAAAACACCTCACATGTCATCTGTTCTTGATTCATTTCTCTAAGCTACATTTTTCTTCAAGATTCCTCAGTTGTGTGGATTCTCAAATATATACAACTTTGGAACCTAAGACAAAGAACGCTTAGTGAAATTCTTCAAGACTCATCTGGTCAAATTCCTCAAACTTGTTCTTTTTACAAAACCTTCTGAGAACGCATATGAACTCTCCAAATTCCTCGCAATTATACTCTGTTCACAGGCACTCGTGTCATTCTTTGAATCACTAGGTTCTCATCAACTTAACTCATTTGCAGCGTTCCTCGAAGAAAAGTTGCATACATCTTCAGAGAATTCCATTGTTCAAATTCCTCATCTGAAGAAAATGGCTGATGGAAATAAGCCACAAAAGGGAGGAAAGAGGCCTGAGGTTAATACTGCTTTTGAGATCCCTGATGACATATATAAGGATTACTGCACTCCTGATGAGGCCAAGTTTAGCAAGGAGGACAAAAATCAGCGCAAGGTGCGCATCCAGAGGATAGAGAGGAGATGGGCAAGAGAGTGGAGGGAGTACAGGTATGTAACTCCCAAGTACATGAAGAAGTTTGCACTCAATCCTCCATGCCCAAGACCTCCATTGGCACCTGTCCAAGAAGCAGATCCCACCAGCCTCAAGCGTGGTGAGGATTATCCTGATGAATGGGCCAAGCGCCAGGCCAAGTTGGCCAGACAAGCAAGAGAAGCGGTGAGGAAATTCAACAAAGACTCTGCTGCTGCTGCCACTGCTGAGGCCTCTGCTAGCAAGCCGAAGAAGGCCATGGCAAAGAAGCTCATGATAAGCCAAGTGCTTCACCTTCAATGCCCTCACGACCAAGTTCCTCAGCAATGCCCTCACGGCCAGATTCCTCAAAGCCCTCAAGGCCAACTCCTCGGACTACTCCTGCTCCTCCAAAGTCCTTAGCTCCTCCGCCAAAGTCCTCAGCTGCTCCGACCAAATCCTCTGCACCTATGCACATTGCCACGTGCCAAAGGACGACATGCATCTCTATTGCCTCAGGAGCTTCTGCTAGTTCCTCAGCTGCACCAAACTCTTCAACGGGCCCCTCTCTGCTGAAGACAAAGGCCACTGCTGGACGTGGCTCTCGCCCAAGTCCTCACAAAAAGCAGGTCGCCTTCCAAGTGCCGTCTGATGAAGACGAAGCTGATGATGATGAACTTGCAAAAATCATCAGAGATAGGCAGATCAGGGCCGTTAGAGCCAAGGGCACAAATGTGCCTCTTCTTTTGGATCCCAAGTTGATCCTCGATTACATTGATCTCTGGCACAAGGACCCCAACACTCCTATGCCTGATTTCAAGCTGACTCCTGGCCAAAGTCATATCTTGTTGCCTTCATCCAAGAAGAAAAATGGAAATTTGAAAAGGCCAGGCAGATCAAGAAAGCGCAATACAAGAAGGAGCGCTTCCTGAAGAAAAACGTTGTCTCAATGACAACTGAAGAACTTGTCAACGTTCAATCTGAGATCAAAAATCTCAGTGATGAATTTGACGTATACAGAGCTGACTGTCTTGGAGCCAAAGTCAGGTTTGTGAAATTGACTGAAAAGTTCACGTCCAATGTTGCAGCTCCAGCGCAACAAGAAAATCCTCAGGCTGAAGCATCTTCTCATCCGACTGAAGAAAATGCCAGCACCGCTGATGACTTACAGGCTGCTGAAGAAACTCAAAGCACCAGGGCTGATGACTGCATTCCAGCCACTGAAGAAACTGCCAGGGCATCTGTGGTGCGCGTGAAGAAAATGAAGAAGTCAGGGCAACTGCATCAGTTGTGCCTGAAGAAAATCAGCCAAATTCCTTTGCTCCACCTGCGCCTACCCCAACTCCTATCATTCCATCTGCATCAGATGTGAAGAAGACCAAGGTTGCTGAGCGAACAACAGTGAGGAAAAGGAAAGCATCAGCTTCATCAGATTCTTCAGCTCCGAAGAAGATGAAGAACTTGACCAGCTCATTTGAAAATCCAATTGATGATATTCCTATTTTCAGCATGCCATCAAAGGAACTCATACCTTTCGATGAAGAATATGTGATCCCCAGTGGTCTGATGAAGACATTCCCTCTGCTGCTTCCTCCGAGCAGATGGATGAAGAAATTGAAGCGGACGCAAGCCCTTCAACTCCAATTGTCTCCTCGCCCATGCCTCAGTTCACTGCTGAAGAGGTCGGCGTTGAGGAATTGGATGAACAAAATTCTGACGTGGACATTGGGAGTACTACTCCATTGATGAATCATGACTTTTGGGATAGTCAGCACCCCAACTCTCCTGTGTTCACGCAATTGTAGCAAATCCCTCAGTCCCCAGCACATACTATTCCATTGGGATCTGAAGAAACTCACCCCACTCCATCTGTTCATGAAGAAATTCTAGCCACTAGTGCTGATGAAACTGTTGCTGCTGAATCTTTGAAGACACAGACTGCCACTGAAGAGGAACCAGAAATTCCTCAGCCTGAAGAACCTGAGATTGTGATTCCCGAGGTTGTGATGCAACTGACTGAAACTCCTCAACCCAAGCCAAAGGATCCATTCTCCAGGAAGCAAAAATTCAAGACTGATGATTTCTTTGGCGAAAGCACGTATTCTTCACAGATTACAACCCCTATGACTCGCTCGCATTAGGAAGAGGCGTTTACGGACTGCCAACAGTAAATTTCTATTCCTCGGTGCTGTTCAACAAAGACAAAGTCTTCAATCATGAGCACATTCCTCACGTGGATATGGAATCTTTGCCGTGTTTCGTGCCAGTCCTCAGTGTTCTTCACGACACTGGACTGTTAAATTTCTACACTGATATATGTGATTGGAATGACGAACTCATTCTTCAATTTTATGCAACGCTGCACATCACCGGCGACTCTGAAGATGTGAATTCTCGGTGCCGGACCGATGACCGAAAACACTCACTATAAGGCACCAACTATTGAATTGCTTCGTGCTTTGCCTCTCAGTCCTCCCCATGAAGCTGCTCGTTGCGTCTACAGTGAGCCTGAGCATACAGATCACTATATGCAAGTGCTGATGAAGCCATTGAAGCCAGGTCAGGCCCCAAGAACAAAATTCCTCGTGAAGGAATTGCTATATGTGCCTCGGGCTGTCTATCACATTTTGACGAAGACAATGAGTCCCATCAAGGGCCACGACTCGAATGAAGAAGAGGTCGTTGGCATCATGAAGAATCTGCTATTCAATATCATTCATGGCGTCCCCGTCAACTTCCATGATTTCTTCATGAGGACTCTGGCCAATGTTGCAATGTCACCGTTTGAGTTGAAGCCTTATGCTCCGTGGATTATGAGATTCATCAGAACAAGGTCTTCACTCAACTACAAAGCTGATACTCTGAACCATTGCAACTACTTGCCCCCGATTGAAGTCCTCAAACAGACATTTTCCTCAGCTGATGACAAGGGCAAGGCCGCTGCTGTTATTGATGAAGGCATTCGTCCATTGGATGGTCAACTTCGCAAAGTTGCGTCTTACTCCACCAATGATGACTCTGCCACTCATGACACTGCCGTCAATGCAACCAAGCAAAATCCTCAAGGCACAGCTCCCAGAGTGATGACTGATCGTGAGCTTCTCCTCAGTCTTCACCAGAAGGTTGATCAAAATCACAAATGGGTCAAGCGTCAGTTTGGTTCAATTCTTCACAACATGACTGCTACCCACAATGCAGTGAAGAAAAACCATTACTACCTCCATGAAACCTTCAACCATACCTGGGCTATTCTGTCTCACATTTATAGCAAAGATCTGAAGAAAATGGGTCTCAAAGAAGATTTCGACTGGTCTGCTCCGCCACCGGGGAAATGCAAGAAGGTCAAGGTTCCTTCCTTGGTGGCCAGCTCGTATTCTTCATCACGCGACACTGACGAGCATGAAGACTTGTACGACACTGCGGCAGGCCCTTCATCGACAAATGACCCCAACAACACTGGCGCTCCTTCATCAACTTGATATTCTTCAGGGGCGTTAGTCCTCATTTTCGATCCTTTTGGTCATTCGATGACAAAGGGGGAGAAATTTGAGTTAGTCTTCAAGCGGGTCTATCTGTATGGGCATTTTTTTGCTAAGTTACAACTCTCGTTCTTCTGAGACTTTGCTGGATCGAGTTGTAAACTTAAACTCTATGGTGGCCTGATACTTTTGCTAAGCTTTTTCTGCATGCTTATTCCTCATTAATGTTTATGCACGCATGCTGAATTACATCAGTCACCATATTTCATCATGCATTTCAAATTCTTCATATATTATGTCAAGTGCGTGTATGAATTACAAGATATAGGGGGTGATCTCCATGATTCTAATTCTTCAAGAGTGCATTGCTTCAAAAGCAAATTCCTCACTATGCACATCTTCAGGGGGAGTTCTTCTATATCTTGCAATCAAATTCCTCAATATCAGTATTTACACTTCATAAGTTTATCCCCGTTGAAAACTTAACCTATATTGTCATCAATCACCAAAAAGAGGGAGATTGTAAGTGCATCTAGTGCCCCTTAGTGATTTTGGTGTATTGAAGACTTATAGGTTAAGGGACTAATGTGTTTATGAGTGTACATAGGTCTATATGTCTATGAGGAGTTTGATATTTACAGAGAAAGTCGACCCCTAAAAATGAAGTTCTTCGACTGAAGACTTTGGAATGCTGAAGACTTTCTGAAGACTTTGAAAGTGAAGAAATTGGTGTGACCTTAAAGACTTGGTATTCATTCGAGGAACATGGAGCGTGAAGACTTTTGTTTTCGTAGTTTCATTTTCTCTTTCTTGAGTCATAGGAAACACCGTCATCATAAAGGGGGTCGAGGAAATACTAAGGAAAAAATTCCATGTGATGTTCAACTCCAAAATCCTACACCTACCAATCCCTTCGAGTGAAGCCATTGGAAATCTCATACAGTTCAGTCATATTCTTCAGTGACAGAGACGAAGTTCTTCTGGTCTCTGAGGAATTTGTTCTGATTGAGGAGTTAGGAATTCGCCAGTGCGGATTGCCTACACAGTGAGGAACATGATAGCCCTGAGGAATTTGATACTCAAATTTCCGACTGTTGTTGTGCCTTGTTCCAGCTGTCCCAAAATATCTACCCACCCAACGGTCATATCATTGAAGGGCATTTATGTCTTATCATGTCGGGCTGCTCCCTAGGCTATAAATAGCCGCCCCCTACAACCACTAGCTGGTAGGCTGCTCCGAGAGAAACTGACACTTGTCATTTGAGAGCATCCCATCCTCCGAGGACTTTGAGCGAAAATCATCAAGTGAGGAAAACCCAAACCCAAACACCTACAAACCCAAAGTGATTGAGCATCACTAAAGAGATTGATCCTGCGTGGATCCGACGCTTGTTACCTTTGAAGACTATGCTTCTTCCAGACGGTTAGGCGTCATGGTCTAGAGCATCCAAGAGGAATTGTGGATCGCCAAGTGACCGGGTCTGTGAAGGTTTGGAAGTCACCTGAAGACTTACCACGAGTGATTGGGTGAGGTCTGTGTGACCTTAGCTCAAGGAGAATACGGTGAGGGTTGTGTGTCCCGGATCGTGTCCTCGTGTTTAAATACCTAGCCGCTCCAACCAGATGTACAATCGAGACAAAGAAGCTTGAACTGGTCTACTAAATCATTGTCTTCACCAAGCTTACTGGTTCTATTTCCTCAACTCTTTCATTTCCTCAGAACTGTGTTGTGCTTTTGTTCATATCTGTGTTTGAAGACTTTAACTGAAGACTTTCTCAATTTCCTCAGTTCAATTTCTTCAAATTTCGCTTGTCTTCATCCCGTTATCCTGTGTTTACGCTTTTCAGACTGTGCTTGTCTTCATTTCATCATGATGACCATGCTTGTGTTTTGTTATGTTTACTTTTGAGTAATTATTCCACTGCAAGTAGTTCTTCGCTAAGGAATTTCCTCACCCGCAAATTCCTCAGTGAAGAATTCATAAAAATCGCCTATTCACCCCCCCCCCTCTAGTCGATATAACGCACTTTCAATCACCTAGATGGATCTTGCGTGTGCGTAGGATTTTTTTTAAATTACTACGTTCCCAACAGTAACCCCCCCCCCCATACATTCCGAGACACTTCCGGTGTCCGAATACTATTGTCCAATATATCAATCTTTACCTCTCGACCATTTCGAGACTCCTCGTCATGTCCGCGATCTCATCCGGGACTTCGAACAATCTTCGGTCACCAAAACACATAACTCATAATACAAATCATCATTGAACTTTAAGCGTGCGGACCCTACGGGTTCGAGAACTATGTAGACATGACCGAGACACATCTCTGGTCAATAACCAATAGCGGAACCTGGGTGCTCATATTGGTTCCTACATATTCTACGAAGATCTTTATCGGTCAAACCGCAATGATAACATATACATCATTCCCTTTGTCATCGGTATGTTACTTGTCCGAGATTCAATCGTCGGTATCTCCATACCTAGTTCAATCTCGTTACCGGCAAGTCTCTTTACTCGTTCCGTAATACATCATCCCATAACTAACTTCATTAGTCACATTGCTTGCAAGGCTTATCATGATGTGTATTACCGAGAGGGCCCAGAGATACCTCTCTGATACTCAGAGTGACAAATCCTAATCTTGATCTATGCCAAGCCAACAAACACCTTCGGAGACACCTGTAGAGCATCTTTATAATCACCCAGCACGCCAGACGCTTTGATAGCACACAAGGCATTCCTCCGGGTATCCGGGAGTTGCATGATCTCATAGTCAAAGGAATATGTATTTGACATACATGAAAGCAGTAGCAATATAACTGAACGATCAACATGCTAAGCTAACGGATGGGTCTTATCCATCACATCATTCTCCTAATGATGTGATCCCGTTATCAATTGACAACTCATGTCCATGGTTAGGAAACCTTAACCACCTTTGATCAACGAGCTAGTCAAGTAGAGGCTCACTAGGGACTCAGTGTTTTGTCTATATATTCACACATGTATTAAGGTTTCTGGTTAATACAACTCTAGCATGAATAATAAAGATTTATCATGATATAAGGAAATATAAAATAACAACTTTATTATTGCCTCTAGTGCATATTTCCTTCAGGGCGTCCTCTTTGCACTCGAAATAATTATCGTATCCGACCACTCCCTCTCTAATACAGTTGAAAGCATGCCTAGCCATACAGGAACGCCGCTGGAATTTCTGATGTGTGAACAGCGGGTTAGTTGTGTCAAAGTAGTCCTTCAAAAGAAGGAAATGACCGCTCTCTCGGTTGCGATTCAACGCCGGAAGGTGTCCCGGGATCGAGCCACAGAACAATGGCCGCTGGCTATTAAGGTGGTGATGGACCAACACGGCAGCCAAGATCTCCTCCTCATCATCGGATGAGGAATCGTCAGAGTCGCAAAGGAAATTGTGGAAAAAGAACTCGTCGGCGGAGTCCATTTGGTATCTTGGCAAATTGTCGAACAACTTGCGGGCGTCGACAAAGGAGCTCCGGTGAAGAGACGCGCGCCTCCCTTTGACCAGGTGGCTGGGCTGGAGACATTTGACGAGCATGCCGATGTCAGGACAAAGGAGCTGGCCTGGGGCGGCAAGGTGGCTTACTGCTCGCGGCGGCGTCGGGAGGTGGGGGCGGGAAGCTTCGGTGCCCCGGTGCCGAGACGGTGGCGGCGGCGAGGTGGCGACGTTGGGGAGGGGGGGTGTCGGCCTAGCTGTCGGCAGAGCACCGGCAAATGGGCAGCCACGACAACGCGGTGGAGGGTTTGCTGCCAATATGGGGTGAGAGAGGATGGCCAATGTGCCACTACTAGCGGGCCAGGGGAGGAGTAGGTAGGCGCCGCGCGCATCCGTCTAGTGTCCGTAGCCATGCAAATGAGGCTAAAAATGGGCCGGGAATGGGTCGGCAGGCGGACGAAAAGCGGACGTGCGTCCGTTTGGGTCGGCGCGTTGGGCCGATTTTTCTGTCCGCCGCGATTCAAACGGACGTGCGCGAACGAAATGGGTCGGCGCGTTGGAGTTGCTCTGATAGATAGATTGATACTCCCTTCGTTCTAAAATATAGCGCGTCCATACTTTTTGAGGTTCAACTTTAAATATAAATTTAACCAACAAGACCGACTGCGGCAGGAGCAAAAATTATACCAGTGAATTTGTATTCAAATATATATTTTTTGCTCCCGTCGCAGTATATTTATGGTCAAAGCTGAAGCACGAAAACCAATGACGCACTATATTTTGGAACGGGGAGTACTTAGATAGATAGATATGGATGACGATGCTTATGCCGGGAAGTTAAGATGATGCGTTGAGTGGGGAGAAGATGTTGATTGGATGAAGAGGGCAAAGCAAAGGCGCCCGTCACGCGTGCCAGTGCCAGTACCAGGTGAGCGGCGGCAGCGGGCAGCCCGGCGCCCCGTCGCGTCGGCTCAGGTCAAGCAATAAATAAAACGCGAGCTGGCGTCGCGAGCCCGACCTGCCTGCCCCGCCCCGCCCCGGAGTAGCGGCAGTAGAAACCGCCCGCCCGCCCGCCCGCCATTCCCATCCCTCCCTCCCTCAATTCTCATCTCCCCTGCTGCGGCGAGCCGCTCAGCCGCGGCGCCCCGCCCCCAAAACCCTAGCCCCGCCCGCCGATACCCCGCCACCGCGCTCTGCCCGGCCGCCTCCGCAACCAATCCCCCCACCCACCCACCACGCCGCGGCAGTCCCCGCGGCGCGCTCCTCCATGGACGGGTCCAAGGGCCCGAGCGACGGGGACGCGGCGGAGGAGGCGGGGGACGGGAACAAGGACAAGGCGCCCGGCGGGCAGGAAGCCGGCGCCGGCGCCTCCGATGCCGTTCTCGCCGCCGGGTCGTTCAGGATCACCGCCAGCGACGGCAGGGCGCCCTGGGCGCCGCCGGGGACCAAGCCCAAGGTGGTCTACCACGATCCCAGCATCCCGCGGCCGCAGGACGTGTACCTCATCAGGGTCAACAACTGCAACTCGCCCTTCGATCACGTCTGGCTGGAGCGCAGCGAGGACGGCACCCGCCCTATCCACCCCTTGGTCAGTGCCTCTTTCCTACGACTACCTCTTTCTTCCCTTTTCTGTCCTTGGTACCAGGAACTTTTGGATCGAAACGCGACATGCGAATGGACTAAAAGAGCTCTCTACCTGCTCAGATTTGTTTACTAGTAGTAGTTAGTTCACTGCGTCATCAGTAATGGATGTGATGATTTAAGGAAATCTGTATCTAATGAAATGCTAATGGCCCTTTCTTTGATCACTTGTTGTCTGCACTTTCGGAGCTATCCATGAGCAAAAAATAGTTTGATCTCGTTTCTTTCTATTTCGGGGGATCCATGACATGTTTACATGGAATCCAGAAGATGGGGTCACTGTACTAGCATGTCTCTTTATTCTGGAGAAAAGTTTATGATGACACTTGCAGTCAGAAGAGTCCAAATGCATACGTTTGCCGATTCTTTTTGCTGGACAGTTGATTTGCTTAGCTGAAAAAGGGTAAAAAGGTAACCATCTAGCGTGTTGACTATAGGACTAGATAAGTTTGTTACAAGAGGTGATCTAGTATGGATGTTGATATTAGAAAAGGAAAGGCATAATCTCCTCACTGCAGAGCGACCTGTACCACATAAAAGTAGTATGGCGTTCTGCTTTTCAATTGTTGTAAGTTGTACAGCAATTGTCTTGTGTGCATGTGCATGTATTAAAATTGATGTAAATATACTTTATCTCATTGCAGGAAAAACTACCTGTGGAACAGTTTATTGACAGAAATGTTCCTGAAAGTGAACCAGTAAGGCCAGCTGATGTAGACGATACCCCATTTACGCTAGTAGAAGACCTGAAAGGATTGACAGAGTTAGTTAACAAGTTGAAGGATGTAAATGAATTTGCTGTAAGCACTTGTAATCAAGTTTTCTTTAAATTTCAAATTAATCTGTATCAGACTTGTTTGCTGCCTATGTTGTATTATATTCCAACTTTCCAAGTACCTTGTGCATTTTTCTTGGATTCTTTTTAAATGCTTCAGTTGACATTGTTCCTGCTATCAATTGTAAATTATGCACATAAGTCCTGCAGTAATTTTGTCAACAAAATAATCCAAGTGAAACATGGCTGAGTTATTGTCATATGGTAGCTGTTATGGGCCCTAATTGAGTTTGACAGGCATATATTCTTAAACTATTGGTAAAAGTCTTAGACTGTGCTACTTTAGAACTTTTTGACAAAATCACTTATCATAAGCTCCATAGGTGTGTCCGTCTTACCTGCTGCCATCAGACTCCAGCCACAAATCCAGTGAATTATGTTTGTTATAAAATCATATTACACAATGTGAGCTTATATCCGCTGTCCTTTACTTTTGAATTCGTTGTAATTGATGCATTATATTTTTTTCTATATGATCGGTAGTTGCTTCTATTTTTTCCTTTCCCCTGCCTTGTCTGTCTTCCTGCTATGAATTACAGACCATAGACATAAACAAGATCATGTTCCATGTTTTGCTTATTTTGTCTTCTCATAGAAGAACTCATTTGTGCCTTTCTCTGTTTGGGTCATCTGGTGACTGCTAGCAATGTAATCTTTGCTTTATTTCTGTGCTGTTTTCAGGTCGATTTGGAGCACAATCAATATAGGTCATTTCAGGGTTTGACCTGCTTGATGCAGATTTCAACAAGAACAGAGGACTTCATTATCGACACCCTTAAGCTACGCATATACATCGGTTCCTACTTGAAAGAACTTTTCAAAGATCCAACCAAGAGAAAGGTTTTTCTTAACCATCAAATTGTGTCGGTCTTTGTGCACTTTAATATCCTTTTCCTCACTTGTTCTTGGGGAAATAGGTAATGCATGGGGCAGATCGTGATATAATGTGGCTCCAGCGGGACTTCCGAGTATATGTGTGCAATCTTTTTGATACAGGACAGGTACTGTTGAAAATAGGCTATACCACAATTCTTGATTGTGACTCTCTGTTTGTGTTTTTCTGCATTCTCCTTGAAACCTACCTTTTTCTTTGCCATGTTAAACTTAAGTTTGACTTTCCTGTCTAACACCAACCAGGCTTCAAGGGTTTTACAGATGGATCGAAACAGCCTAGAACACCTATTACATCATTTCTGTGGAGTCACAGCGAATAAAATGTACATCTCATTTACCCATAATTTTTAGATATACCCATGCTGACCTCCCTAATTATCTACCATGGATTTGTTTCTTACCAAAGTGAACATTTTCTTGTAGATATCAAAATGCAGATTGGAGGTCAAGGCCACTCTCTGATGAAATGATCAAGTATTGCGCATATAAACCATATATTTCACTCTTTAGTTTAGTCATTGTTCTTACCCCCACTACTATTTCTGTCAATATATCCATTTGAGATTACCCCTATGCAGGTATGCGAGAGAAGATACACATTATCTGTTGTATATATATGACTTGATGAGACTTAGACTACAAAGGGAGTCCACATGTGAAAACGATCTTCTTTTAGAGGTTAAGCTTATGTTCTACTCTTTTCCTTTTGGTTTTGATCTGGTATGATGAATTCATATGAATGAGCACTGCTGATGTTGTCTCCTTCACTGAATGAACTCTTGATTTAGAACTACATGGCACAGTTTAAAATTGGCCTGTTGCCATATGTGGTGGCCTTTCCTCTTCACATAAATCTGCAATCTGGGTGTTACTGATGGTTCCTCAACCAACTTATAGTCACTTCTGACTGACAAGTTTATCAGAACAGGCATTCTGATCTGTCTTTTTTGTTAGCTGCAGGTTCAAAAGCGCAGTAATGATATTTGCTTACAGTTGTATGAAAAGGAGCTGCTGACAGATAAATCTTACCTCCACATATACGGGTCTGTGTGCTGCTACTTCAATTACTACACTTGGTTTATCTTTAAGGGAAATCATTTTTGTTTACACTGAAAATGTGTGTGCTTATCCCATTAACTCGAGTGTGTTATTACAGGTTGCAGGAACATGAATTGGCCGCAGCTCAGCTGGCTGTTGTTTCTGTAAGAAATTACTCTCTTCATTTTTGGATTGATCATGATTATTCTGTCTTCAATAAACCTGGCATAGTAACATATGATGTGGCACTTTTCCTATAAATGGTTTTATAGCTTTCTGGTCCCATATCATGCCGTCGATTGACTTTGGCGTTTTTTTAAGTAAACTTTGGCATTATTTCATTACTTTCAATCATTTTGACTCTGAAAAGCAATAGTATAGTATATCCATGGAGTATAATATGTTTTCTTTTTGTTTCTACCGAGAGAGTTATTCAATTGCATGAGCATTTTTTTTTCCATTCTCAGGCTCTACATCAGTGGAGAGATTATATAGCTCGTGAACAAGATGAGAGCACTGGTTATGTATTGCCAAACAAGGCTTTGATTGAGATAGGTATTACTGATTTCTTTGGATTGCTATGCTGCAAAATTTGATGTATTGTCTTGGCTAACTCTCCTTTTTTACTTCAAAAGCAAAGAAGATGCCTACAACTACTGCAGATTTGCGAAGAATCGTGAAATCAAAATATCCATGTGTTGAGGATAATTTTGACCTAATCTTGGACATCGTATGGAATGCAACTGAAAATTCTGGTGCCTTTGAAGCAATAGCTGAGCAACTAAAGAAAGTACGACTTGGTGAGGTCAGTTTGGCTGAACTTTGTGGATTTTCTTTTGTCATTTAGTCCCTCCGTCCCATAATATAAGAGTGTTTTTTTACACTAGTGCTTAAGGACTTATTTTGAAACTATATGCGATCTTGTGCAGTTAGACTTGAAAAGTATAGTGGACGCTGGTGAAGTTATCGAAGTGGCTCCTTCGGATGCTGATAATGTTGGGATCAATTTTGATCCAGCTGATCAATATTCTTTAGCTCCTTCATCAACTGCAAATATCAGGGTTACTTCTAACAGTAGGGATAGTCTCATGACTGATGCGACTTTGACTGGTAGCATCTGGCTACATGACAAGACCCCAACCATACCATCATCTGAAAATAAGACGTCTTGGAGCTTATCAGGCCTGACTAGACAATCAAACAAGGAAGCGATGGGCAATAATAAGCAGGTGAGACATACTCCTAGTATCTGCAGTCATTGCATTTTTTGGGGGGTATTTATGTAGGTGTGTTGTGGAGGAAACACAGGCTCCTGTTCAAGAACTGAAGAGACCTACGCCTTTTGGAGCTCTGGTAGGCAATTCAACATCTGGAAGACAGACAGATTACTTTGGAGGATTTTCAAATGAGCAGGTACATGCTCAGAAGTCAGAACAGAATTTTCTTTTGAAATGTTCATTTAAAAATACTTACTATCTGCTTATTGATGTATTGTTATCTTTTGCACTGCTGTGATGAATTACGTATAGTACATCCTTAGCCTTGTGCCAGTCTGCCATATTATGTAATTTGTTGCTTACTTTTCTGCCTGTAGTTTTTATTGATTAGTACCATATGTATTTTTCGTAGTATTCGCTGTAGGTTGACTGAGTATTTTAGAGAGACAAAACATATGCCTGCAGAACAATTTCATGTTTCCTTTCAGTTTTGCTTAACTCACTGAAGTTCTTAATATGCCCGATTCACCATTCCTTTCATTGATTTCTTATTATAAGTATCACAATATTATATTTTTCGTCTGTGCTTCTCTGCAAGTATTTTTTATGTTCCCCTGCAAGTAACTCTGTTTAAGTTGTGGCATCGCAGGCTAAAAGCGACCTTGATCAGATTCAGTCTTCAGCTTATTACTACCCCCAGTTCGCAGACTACAGCAGTTTAGCTGGATGGAGCCATCATGAAGCCGAACGCACACAGGCCTCTGGGTTCATGTCCGGTTGCTATTACGGGCACGGCTACCAATCCATAAACCAAAGCAGCACAGGAACAGGTCAGCCCGCCGCTAGAAATAATGGAGGGGGTTTCCAGGACTTGAAGAAGCGTTTCCAGGACTTGAAGAAGCAACGACAACCTCCCCCTCATTCGGGGAACTGAAGTGGTACTGCTCTGCCTATAACTAACTGTGGCGCGACAGCCCCTGTGATCCATCCATCCTGTTGTGCAGAAAAATAGTTATAGAGAAAGAGAGTAGGAAACTGATCTGTTTTTACCCGTGCCTTCACACATGAGTGGCTAGGCGCTGGAGACATAGCATTTGTTTCGTTGACAGTAGATGGAAGACATGTGTGCTGTCATGTGGTGAACTGGATGTGTGTGTATGTAACAAGTGACAAAACATGGCGTGTTGTTGTGCAATGGTGGATGCTGGAATTGCACAGGTGGTATACTGTAAAACTGGTGGTATAGATAGCAAAGACTTGAAGACAAAAACATTACTTTTCTTTTGTGTTCCTTTTTTTTTCATACCTTGCAAAAGAAAAGAAAAAATGGCGGCGGCGTCTTTCTGGCGCGTAGAACATGCGTTACACTTGCGAGTAGAACATGTGTTACACTTGAATTTCACATCTAGACCAGAACTTGGTTACACTTGCGAGTAGTTGTTTTCTTTCTGGCAGGAGCTCCTCTAATACAGAGATGTGCCTAGCATGCTTCTCAGAGTGGACCAAAGCTTAGTGGCAGCTTTACGCTCTCCGGGTCAAATCCACCACTGGCTGATTGATTATGCGGGAAGCAGAGATCGTGTTGGCTACTACTAGCACCACTATGTACTACGTGGCAACGCCCGTTCAAACAAGGCGCTATAATATACTGCTCTCTCCAATCACTATTATAAAGATGTTTAGGATATTTTAATATAAACTGTATACGGACTAAAATGAGTGAACAAACTGCTCTAAAATATGCTTATACACATCTGATTCAGAAAAAAAATAGAACATCTTATAATAACAATGAATAGAGGCAGTGCTAATACTTTCTCCAGCCCTTTTTACTCTGAATATAAGATTTATTTGAAGTCCAACTTTACAAAGTTTGGCCAATTATATCATGAAAAATACCAACATTCACAATATAAAATCAATATTATTAGATGCATCATGAATTTAATTTTCATACAATATAACTTTAGTATTGTAGATGTTCATATTTTTTTTCATATAATAAATATGGTCAAATTTTTACAAAGTTTGACTTGGGACAAATCTCATATGCGGACTAAATGCTATCAGGTAAAACAAACGCCCCTCACCCATAAGCTTTTTGGCAGTAGCTAATGGAATTATAAGAATAGTAAAAACAAAGGCAACGTACGAGCCCTCCTCCGCAATTAGGGTTCCTCTGCCTTCCACCGGCGCCGGCGCCGGTCCGCCTCGTCTCGGGTGGCCTTATGGTCATGGGAGTGCGGTGGATCCTGGCCCTTACCGGTGGGGGGGCTTCGTTTTTAGACGTGTCTTCGAAATTTGTTAGGGGTTTGTGTCCAGTTTAGGAAGGCGAGACGGCGGCGGCTCCCTGAAGATGGAATAAGGTTCTCGCCGCCTAGCCCTCGTTCCGTTGGTGGGTCTGCCATCGTCAGTAGGCGTGTGGATGTGTGTCTCCGACGGATCTGTCCTTGATGGATTTGCTCAGATCTATTCGTCTATGTTCGTGTGTTTTCAGATTGGATCCTTCCGATCTACGCTACTCTTTATCGGCGGCGGATGCTGTTTTGGTGTGTGGGCCCTATGGGGCCTTAGCACGGCGACTTCCTGACTGTCTACTACAAGTTTTGTCCGGCTTTGGCAAGGGAGGGGCGATGACGGTGGGGGGCCTTCGGATCGCTTCAGTGATTGTCGTCGTCGCTAGTTGGTTTATGTATCTGGATGTAATTTTTATTATTTTTGGTGTTGATTGTACTACCATGACTGACTAAAGATGAATGGGTCAGATGTTTTCCGCAAACAAAAACAAAAAAAGAGATTTGTGGCAGCCGCGTACCATTTGGAGACTGCCACTTTTCCCCAGCCTGTCGTGCACACATGTCGAACTGTCGTGGCGATCAACTTCCTGGCCATCTACTGTGGTTCGTCACAGTTCTGTCCTACTTTCTCCGTTTCATAATTCCTGTAGTGATTTTACTTCCTCTGTTCCAGAATATAAAAACGTTTTTAATATTATGCTAGTGTTAAAAGTAGTTTTTTCAAGAAAATCCATTAAGGCAAAAAAGCACCATGAGCAGGAGCACGGGCAAACAATTCACCAACCCTAGATTCGCAACATAAACAATCCTGGCACGAAGGAAGCAGAGAGCTTCTCCAGATTCGCCACACACACACGCCTCGTCCTCATCACTGTCAAGTGTCAATTTGGCCTCGGCTGCCTGCAATTTGCATCCCCTTGATTTCACTTTCGCTGCAGTATACGTATACACATAGCAGACAGCCACCAGCACGGCACACCACACTCAACGCCGCCACCAACCCCCCGCCCCCCACTCTGTATAGATCTCTCCTCCCCCCGTCCCGCACCAACCCACCCAAAACCCTCTCCCCACGATGGCCTCCCCCGCCGCCGCCGCCGCCACCCCCAACTCCATGCTCCTCCACCGCCCCAGCCCCAGGGCGGCCCCTCCGCGCGCGTCCCGGCGCGCGCCGCCAGGATCCGCTGCCAGGCCGTCGCGGCGCCCGCCGCCCCCTCCCCCCTCGCCGCCGCGGGCGAGCGCGGCGTCTACAACTTCGCGGCGGGCCCGGCCACGCTCCCGCTCTCCGTCCTCCAGAAGGCGCAGGCGGAGCTGGTCGACTACCGCGGCTCCGGCATGAGCATCATGGAGATGAGCCACCGGGGCAAGGAGTTCGACGCCGCCATCAAGAAGGCCGAGGCGGACCTGCGCGCGCTCCTCGCCGTCCCCGACACCCACGAGGTGCTCTTCCTCCAGGGCGGCGCCACCACGCAGTTCGCCGCCGCGCCGCTCAACCTCTGCGCCTCCCCCGCGGACCCCGCCGACTTCGTCGTCTCCGGCTCCTGGAGCGACAAGGCCTTCAAGGAGGCCGGGAAGTACTCCGCCGCCGCCGTCGCCTGGTCCGGCAAGGCCGCCAAGTACACCTCCCTCCCGGCGGACTTCGGGGCCCTCGCGCAGAACCCCGAGGCCCGCTTCCTCCACATCTGCTCCAACGAGACCATCCACGGCGTCGAGTTCAAGGACTACCCTGAGCCGAGGAACGAGGCGGGCCTCCTCGTCGCCGACATGTCCTCCAACTTCTGCTCCAAGCCCGTCGACGTCTCCCGGTTCGGCCTCATCTACGCCGGCGCGCAGAAGAACGTCGGCCCGTCCGGCGTCACCATCGCCATCGTGCGCAAGGACCTCGTCGGCAGCGCGCAGCCCATCACCCCCGTCATGCTCGACTACAAGACCCACGCCGACAACGCCTCGCTCTACAACACCCCGCCCTGCTTCGCCATCTACATCTGCGGGCTCGTCTTCGAGGACCTGCTCGCGCAGGGCGGCCTCGCGGAGGTGGAGAAGAAGAACCAGCACAAGGCCGGCATCCTGTACGACACCATCGACACCAGCGGCGGCTACTTCATCTGCCCCGTGGACAAGCCGGTGCGGTCGCTCATGAACGTGCCCTTCACGCTGGCCAAGGGGGCCGACTTCGAGAAGCAGTTCATCGCCGAGGCGGCCAAGGAGGGCATGCTGCAGCTCAAGGGGCACAGGTCGGTCGGCGGCGTGCGCGCCTCCATCTACAACGCCATGCCGCTCTCCGGCGTGGAGAAGCTCGTCGCATTCATGAAGGACTTCCAAGCGAGGAACCCTTGATCGGCCCGTCGCCGCCATGATCCTTCCTCTGGTATTGCTCGCTCTAGTAGGATGGCTTGTTGTTGGTCAGTAACATAAGTAGGCTCTGTGCAAGAGCTGCGTCGTCGCCCATTTGCGGTTTCCGATCGGTCGATTCGTCCGTAGTATTAGTATGGGAGTAGCTATTTTGCAATGCCGCTGCATTTCTCCATTGCCCACTTTTGAGATTGGAACATGTTGTATTGGGGAATAATAAAGGTTGGTTGATGGTCGATCGTCCTGAGATGACCTGATTCTGCTGTATGATTGAGAGTTTAATAATGTTACAGTGACCAAATTCAGGTTTGGTTGCTTTTGTGATCTCTAAGCAAGCAAGTTTGGCGATCATTGTCTCCTAGAGGCACTTGTTCTTTGGGATCTTGGTAGATTTATCCGGGCGCAGAATTCTGTGGAAGATTGGGTGCACTCTTTATGTATCCATTTATGTGATTGGGTGCACTCTGCAACATTTATGTGATTTTCCATTGCTCATTGTTGAGGTTGGAACATGTTGTATTGGGGAATAAAGGTTTGATTGATGTCTTCAGATTACCTGATTCTTATGCATGGTTGAGAGTTTATGTTACAGGGACCAAATTCAGGTTGGTTGCTTTTGTGATCTCTAAACAGAGCAAGTTTGGCGATCATTCTCTCCTAGAGCCAGATTTGTTCTTGTGGTTTTCGTAGATTTTTGTCGGTGCGGAATTCTGTGGATTTGGGCCGCACTCTTTATGTATCCATTTATGTGATTTTTCAGAGACTAGAATTGGTAGATCGGGAGGTTGGTGAGCAGTAGGCTCTCAAGAGTTTGGTGATGTGGTTATATTTGCTGGTTCTAGTGTCCCTGTCTGTCTTGAATCATCGCAGGCCGATACGATGAACCACAGAAAATACAGATGTTGGATGTGACGACGGTTTGGTGAAAAGCCGAGAAGCAAAACCACCTGCAGCTCTGAAGTTTCCAAACCGCACGTTGGTAAACATGCCATAGGCCTGGAATTGCTGGCGCCGTGTATCTCTGTTATTTTCAGAGGCGTGAAGAACCTCAATTGCAGCGTTTACTATTCGACTTTGTTGCATGTCTGTGCTAGTTTCATTTAATCCCTGTGTGAGTACGAAAACAATAGTGGCCAAAGATTTACGCACTTACCTTTACTTCACCGATATGGAATACCAAGAAAATCTCTGCCGACTAATATTATAATATATTTGCTCCCAAGCTGCATAAATGATCTAATTACTACTCTGCTCACTTTTATAAGACATTGTAGACAATTCAGATAACACCCAAAACAGTTCAATGCCAGCTGTCTCAAACGTCTTATAAAAGTGAACGGAGGGAGTAGCATTTCTGCAACACACAACTAGATGTGGGCAGCACAGTGCAAAGGGACGTATGAGGGATGGTTCAATTTCATCATCTCATAAGCAATTTGACAATTATCTCATTCTTCGGAATCTTGATTACACTATTGCTTCAATCCTTCGCGCGGAGGAAGGATACCAACAACACGGGCGATGTGAATCTTCTTTCTGATGTACTCCTCATAGTACTTTGGCTTATTAATCTGAAAAGAAAAGAATAAATTTCACAGGCTAAATCATCATCTTTCAAAAGCGTGAATTGTGCAGAGGTGATTTCTTTCATATATTACAGTACCCGCTTCCTAATTGCCTCTGCAATCAACTCCTTAGCTCTGTCTTCTTTAACCTGAAGAAGACAAAAAAACCACATCACATACAAGAACATATTCCACTTGCATGCCACATACAAAAGACGCTACTACTTACTTCCGGGGTAATGGCTGCCGTGCAGGCACAGTACTGAAGGAAGGAAGATGATAAGAAATTAGCATACATGCATACACAAAGGGAATATTAAGTCAACAAAGTGCAGATTACCCATAAACCTAAAGAGCCTACCCCCGATTTCATTCTCCCCATGATGTAGTCATCCTCCAGTGCAACTTTCATCCTATGTTGGCGTAGTGGAAACATGTCCAGATTATAAACGTCCTCTAGAGCTTCTCTGAAGCTCATCTGAACAATCATTCAAGGCAAAAGTCATGCACTGCTAAGGATATTCACTACTTGTAAAAACGAGAGAAAACTGGTGTGCAGTGCAGATCAGTACTAACCATTCGTTGAGTGACCCGCCGCCAAATCTCGAAATAGACACCATCCAACTCCTTAAACCAAAAACTGTCATAGCCCATGCTCGCTATACACTCCTGAACCGAAAGATAGCAACCGTGAGATACGTACTAATACATTGTAAGCTACTCCCTCCGTTCGGAATTACTTGTCACCAAAATGGATGAATCTAGAACTAAAATACATATACATCCATTTCAATGACAAGTATTTCCGAACAGTGAAAGACATAGAAATAATTCATGTGAGGAAACCTACATGGTAGCCATAGTAAGCTAAAGACGCGCTGATCTTGGGGAAGGTAAGAGCAGCGATCTTCATTGCTTGGAAAGCTCCCCGGGAGGATATGCAGTCCCACTAGGCAACAAAAAAGTTGTAACGGCGATAAAAGACATACATAGACAACAGTGACATTCCAAGATTTTCGCATAGCCATACTTACCTTATAAGATGGCCGGCGAGCATCTAGATAACCTTTCATCCACTGTTGGCAGAGAAAAAAAAAAGGTCCTTAGTCCAAAAAGAATATCAAAGAATGAACAAAGGAAATGACATCTCCTTAACATGATCTGTGATACATACCTGTAGTTGCTTGAATAGTTCCTCGCAGTAATTGGCATACTCTTCTTCAATGACATGGCTACAAAGGAATTCGTGGTAGTCACTCCACCTGCCGTACTCAGTACCACCCTACATTGAAAAGGACCATACATAACCTCAATAGCTACATTTTAAATGAAGACTTTCAAGCTGCCTACAATAATTATATTTTCAAGCAGATATGATAAAATACTAAGCAACAAGGTGAAAGAACATTTAGTCGGTTGGCACTATATTTGAATTAGTCAGTCTGGCCAGTTTATAAGTTGATAAATTCA
This sequence comes from Aegilops bicornis, assembly GCA_021605145.1. Classification (NCBI taxonomy): domain Eukaryota; kingdom Viridiplantae; phylum Streptophyta; class Magnoliopsida; order Poales; family Poaceae; genus Aegilops; species Aegilops bicornis. The sequence goes on from CM038672.1 coordinate 596,783,204, forward strand.
CAAGTTAAACATTTCAGAATATAATATTGCTCGTCTCAGGAAAATATTATTAAAGCTCACTAGATGTAGCATGAACTCGCACCTACATGTACTCCCTCCGGTCCTTTTTAGATTCGCATATAAGATTTGTCTGAAGTCAAACCTCGTAAATTTTGACCAAGTTTATAGAAAAAATACCAACATTCAGAATGTGAAATTAACAACATTAGATGCGTAATGACTTTAGTTTTCATATTGTATAAATTTAGCATTTAGATGTTAATAATTTTTTCATATAAATATGGTCAAACTTCACAAAGTTTGACTTCAAACAATTCTTATATGCAGAGTAAAAAGGACCGGAGGGAGTAATTGGTCTATAATCTGAACCTTGATATACTTATTTTATAAGCAAGATCGATTAGCGATTAGACCTCGCACAGTGGGTTGTATCATTATTCATTAACATGATACTAGCCTACAATATTACCTCCCCAATGCATAGTATCATAGGGGTCGTATTTTATACGACATCTTTTGTTATTTTGTAGGATCCATGGGAGATGAACGCATGAGATCAATCCAACTCTTTCTCCATTCAATGATGTGTCACATCAGCTAAATGCCTACTTGGCACTGCTGCATGATACTCCTATGATAATTTTGGAGAATTTAGTGTGATTATAACAGCCAGACAGCTGTTCTAATACAATCAGCCACAAATACAAATTGAAGGACTAGCCATGCATCAGAAGATAACTCACATAATTTCGAAGGACTAGGCGTTGGTAGTCACTAAGAGAAGGATCTTTGCAGTAATCAGGGTGGAAATACCAATCAAGTGTCCAATTTTCCTCGATTTGCTTGAAGTATCCCCACTTCTTAAGAAACTGTCGATCACACTCGTCCTCAGAAACGTCCTTAATTCCCAACGTGTCATCCTTCCCCTCCTCTTTCACCTGCAGACGATGAGACGCACGGCACATAACTAAGATCCAACTGATGAGGTTAACTAAAATATATAACCCAGCACGCGTAGCATAGAACTAAGTAAATGCATGATGTGTGATGATAGATGGTTGACTCTAGATGGTTGTATAGATGGAACTGCGGATTGAACCTTGTGTTTGTAAGATCTGAAGCGGTACAGCGCAAGGCGAACGGCTTGCTTGTCGAGCTCCTCGCCGGTCAGTTGGACAGCATCGGGATAGATCCGAGGCATGGAAGGTAGCTGATCAAAGTAAGCGTTGAACTCGTCGTCGCTGACATGCTCTCCTATGCCCAGATCATTCAGCCTTTGGATCAGAAGCTCCGCCTCTTTCACCTCCTCGTTTTCTTCCTCGGCATGTAGTACAGGCTCGTTGGAATCGGATTTCTGAAAGTTCTTGGCAGTAGTATCAGGCTCCTTCGCAGGGTGGCTGTGCGCCGTGTGTCCACTCGAGATGGCATCGGCATCCACCATTGAGGTCTCCCCGCTCGAGACCGTGCGTGCCTTCTTTGTACGGTGCTTGGCGGCGGATTCTTCGAGTCCTGGGCAGTTGTGTTCCCGTGAAGGGCAGCCAGGGCGGCAGATCCTCCGGTCGAGACCGTAGCCTTCGTCTGCGGCATCTCTCCACTCAATCCCTCCCGTGGACGCTGCCCCCTCCCCGGGACGGGATGCACCCCTCCGCTCGAGGCCACAGCAACTTCTCCTCGCTCGAGGCCGCCGCCCCCTCTCCGGGATGTACCGTCGGCCGGCACTGTCACACCCCCACCAACTGCGTGTGTGTCTGACAGGCAGGTCCCAGACACGGCTGGGACGGTGACGGAAAGGTAGGCGTGCGTTGGTTTTGTGTTGCGTGTGTTGACCGGACAGACCAGCTGTAAGCGTGTGGATATAAACACCCTGTAGCCTTTTGGGTAAATTATCGAATTAATGAATGAACTGAGCTGCTCCAACTCTTTCGTTCTCGGTCAATCCCTTTGCCATTTCCTATTTCAATCCTGTGATTCTCTAGCTGCTGCTAGGGACATCATAATTGATATCAGACTAGGTCGTTCTACTCCACACAACGGCACCGCGTACACCACCAATCCCAAACGCCCAGACCAGATTCATCCTGCTCGAGATGGAGGAGATGCAGAAATCCCTGCAGGAATTCTTTACCAAAGCGCTTGACGAGAAGCTTCGCTCCGGTGACGGCCGAGCTCCGTGAGCTTCGCCGGATTTGGAGGAGGTCAAGCGGCGCCTCCCCGGCTGTTCCTCCGCGAGCCCGCCCAAAATCAGCTCGACGGCGGAGGCAACGGCGCTTCAGCTGCTGCCGGTACCCGACGCCGGACGACCGAGGGTCACCTCCAGGGTCACGCCGACGAGCCGTACAACCTGCGGTCCGTACCTTGTGGCGAGCCGCTTCCACGCGGGCGATGCGAGGACCGCCGCGACGCCGGCGACCACTACGAGCGCCGCCGTGTCCGGGGCGATGACAATGACGGCCATGAGCGCCGCGAGGGATTTCACCTGAAGCCGCCCAAACACGCATTTCCAGTCTTGAGGGCGCTTCCTCTGCTCGGATTGATAATTGCTATACCTATTTTGAGATGTACAATGTTCCTGTCGACATTGGATTGGCACTGCTACACAGTATTTTGAGGATCATGCTGCTCTATGGTTGCAAGCCTACAAGCGCACTCATCGCCAGATTAATTGGGATTCTTTCATCACGGCGGTGGTTGCTGAATTTGGGTCCGATGAGTATGATGGGCAGATGTCGACGTTGTCGCAACTTAGGCAAACACGATGAGCTGAATACAAGAGGTCTTTTGAAAACTGCATGTATCACTTGTTATCTACCGATGCCGCACTACCCTCCAAATGGTTTGTGTCTCATTTTATTCATGGCCTACATGATGAGCTTCGTGCTGCAGTCAGATTACACTACCCAGCTAGTGTTACCAGGGCTGCGGCATTGGCACACATACAGGAGGAAGAGCATGATCACCAGCGTCCTCGTACACGACCGACAGCTTCCATCAAACACCCTACCACTCTAGTGACTTATGCGGCCCCTCAGGGTACCGGTGCTGTTGTTCGAACAGACGGAGGCCCAAAAAATACAGATGATTATGCTCGGGAACGTCAATTGCGGGATTTCCGTAAGGCCAATGGCCTCTGTTTTCGCTGTGGAGACAAATACACTAAAGAGCACAAGTGTAAACCAGGAGCTCAACTCATGATGATTGAATTGGGTGAATTTGGGGAAGTCTTTTCGACGACACCGTGCATGCTCTGGAGCTGCGGAGGAACCAACTACTGAGACCAAGCATGTTCGATGCTTTCCGATCACGCCTTGGCTGGTACAGAGGACGTGAACACTTTGCGTCTCCGAACATTGGTGGGTAACAAGGTCATGCTAATCCTTGTCGACTCCGGTAGCAAGGCAGTTTTGTCAACTCGGATTTTGTGCATCGGGCACAACTCCCTGTCCAAGAAGCCAAAAGTATTGCCGTGAGACTTGCCGATGGCTCTCGTATATACTCCACCACAGCAGTTCCATAACTCACATGGTGGTGTCAAGGGCAACTTTCTGTCACAACATGCGAATTCTGGACTTGGGCGCTTATGATACCGTGTTGGGGATGGACTGGTTGGACAGTTTTAGTCCCATGACTTGTCATCCTTTGGCGTAACAAGCACATTTCCTTCCCGTGCGGTGACAAGGAAGTGCATTTGCAGGGTATTCTCACCGAAAAACAACAGCAATTACAAGTCATGGAAATTGACCAGCTTCGAAATCTTTAGCTGGTAACGATGTATGGGCGGCAAATTGAGCCTGCTCCGGCACCAAGTGACATGATCTAATTCTCCTGATGTGTTGAAATTGCTAGATGAATTTGATGATGTGTTCCAAGAGCCAAAAACCTTACCGCCTCATAGGGATTTTGATCATGCAATTACTCTGCAGTAAAGATGCACCACCTGTGAATTCTAGGCCATACCGCTACTCTCCATTGCGGAAGGATGAGATTGAGAGGCAGGTCAAGGAAATGCTCAATGCAGGACTAATCAAACTTAGTTTTAGTCCTTTTGCATCCCGGTGTTCTTTGGTAAAAAGAAAGACAACACTTGGCGCTTCGTGTAGATTACCGCAATTTAAATGAAGTGACTATCAAAAACAAGTTCCCAATGCCAATTGCAGTATGAACTAATGGATGAGTTGGGAGGTACTAAATTTTTCTCAAAATTGGACTTGCGTGCGGGATATCACCAGATCCGGATGTTGGAGGAGGATGAACCCAAGACAGCTTTCAAAACCCATCATGGCCACTACCAATCTAGGGTGATGCCTTTTGGTTTAACAAATGCTCCGGCCACGTTTCAGTGCCTAATGAATTCAGTTCTTGCCATCTATATTCGGAAGTTTGTCATTGTCTCCCTAGATGATATCCTAGTGTACAACCCTGATCTGGACACACATCTTCAACATTTGCGGCTGGTGCTAGCTATTCTGCGGGAACATAAATTGTATGTGAAAGGACATGCGGTGCCCCCATGTGTGGTTTTGGTAATTGATGACATTCTCTATGGACTAATGGTTGCATTGAGTTACATTTGAAGGATTTGTCCATAGGCTTTTCTCAAGTCCATGTGTTGGTTTCAAGGAGTTTATGTGTTGACCAAGGTGCTATTAAGGAATTATCCAAAGATTTGTCATACATCATCCATATGAAGAGAGTTGGAAAGAATCAAGGTTGATCAAGACTAAGTCAAGAGTGAATCAAGTTGATCAACACACAAAGCGTACAAGATGTACAGAGGGATCAAGTGATCCCATGGTATGGTAAGCATTGTCCATTACGCTTTGTGTACTAACCCATGGTCTTCGTGAGAGTTCTTTGTGGGGTTAGGTTGCGGTGTGCAAATTCAAGTGAAGCATCACGAAGAGATCAAATGCTTGAAGCTTGCCGTCCATTGTGGTGACAATGGACTTGTGAAGATGTCTTGGAAGAGTGGCTCACCCATAGTGGAGTATGGGGAGCAATCAACTAGTCTTCTTCGAGCCAACGCAATCAAGAAAGGTGGTCCAACTTGAGGGAGTCAAGATCGTCATCGTCTAGCTCAAGTGGACCATGTGCAAGGCAAAGGTTTGCCCTTGATAGGTTTTCTATTTTACCGGTCTCATGATGATAGTTGGGAGACCGGGTTATAGGATCGATTGCCGTACTATCAAGGGGGGCTCTCGATGAGTAGCTTGATCGTATCATTCGTAGAGAGCTCAAACCATTGCATCCTTGCATCATCTTTATTGGTTCTTGTTTGGTTCTTCTCCTTGCGAGTTTTGGAGCTTATGGTCATTTTATGACAAGCTCGAGTTCATCAACGGAGTTCACATGCGTCTTCTATGATGTTTTCGATGTTGGGGGGTATGCCGGTTCTTCTCTGTTGGAGTTTCACTCTTTTGCTTGTTAGGCATACCTCCCCTGCCTCTTCTTACTATATCCAGTCGCTATTTCGATGCTACTCGTTGTCTTGTTTCCAACAAGCTTGAGTTTGCTCAATTCGGAGCTCATTTGTAGAAGTTATGGCAGTTCTGGTTTTATTGTTTCCCTCTGTTGTCTTCTCTTCAAAATGTTGGACTCCTAGTGTTGCTAATCTGGGGCATCTTGTTAATCTTGCTCTCCGGGCGGTAAGTACCTTGAGCCCTCTTGATAATACCGCGGTCCCTGTGATAATCTTCTGCAGTGCCTGATAATCTTGCTCATGCGGGATACCAATCTGGCATCTAACCGACTTGTTGCTTTCGGCCGGTAGTGGGGGCGGATGTAATTTTTTACATCCGCGTCTTACGCGGTAGTACCGCGCCGCGGGTGCGGTAGTACCGTGGGCTCTAGCCAGGCTTAGCAGCATGAGCGGAAGTAGGGGCGGATGTAATTTTTACATCCGCGCCCTACGCGGTAGTACCGCTCTTTGTGTGCGGTAGTACCGTGCTGGATTTTCTTACAGTCCTCCCTCGGCGGAAGTAGGTATGGAAGTAATTTTTTACTTCCGTGCTTTCTCTGCGGCTAGTGCTGCCTGCCTTATGGTAGTACCGTAGGGGCGCGCGGTAGTACCGCTCCGGCGGTTCTACCGCTCGTTGCCCTGTGCAACAGGCCTTCATCTGGCCAGAGTTGCACATGCGGTAGAACCGCAACCTGCAGTAGTACCACAGCCAATCATGTAGTACCGCAGCTCCCTCATGATAGTACCCGGCGTCGTCTGGGCTGAGTGAGGGGATAACGGTTGGATTTTCTCCCCACCTATAAAAGGGGGTCTTCTTCCCCATTGAGACTAATCTTTTTAAAGCTCGTGTTCTTCCCCCATTGTTGACCTTCTTCGAGCTTGCTAACTCTCAATCCCTCCAATGATTCTTGCTAGTTCTTGAGGGAAAAGAGAGAGGAGATCTAGATCCACGTTTCCACCAATCACTTTCTCCTCTTAGTGAGGGGAACCCCTTGGATCTAGATCTTGGAGTTCTTCGTGTTCTTCTTTCGTTCTTCCTCTCATTTTCCTCCCTAGCATTAGTTGCTTTGGTGGGATTTGGGAGAGAAGGACTTGGGCACTCCGTGTGCCCTTGCCATTGCATTTGGTGCATCGGTTTGAGTTCTCCACGGTGATTCGTGGAAGTTACAAGTTGAGAAGCTTATTACTCTTAGGTGCTTGGTGCCCTTGAGCTTGTTCCTCTTGGGTGCTTGGGCGCCCTAGGCAGTTGGTGGTGTTCGAGCTCAATCATTGTGGTGCAAAGCTCCGCAAGCGTCGGGGTCTCCAATTAGGTTGTGGAGATCGCCCGAGCAATTTGACGGGTACGGTGACCGCCCCAAGGGTTGCCAAAGTGTACGGGTTCGGTGACCGCCCCAAGGGTTGCCATTTATGCGGGTTCGGTGGCCGCCCTCAAGGGTCCCTTAGTGGATTCACGGCATCTTGCATTGTGCTTGGCGTGAGGAGATTACGGTGGCCCTAGTGGCTTCTTGGGAGCATTGTGCCTCCACACCGCTCCAAACGGAGACTAGCATCCGCAAGGGTGTGAACTTCGGGATACATCGTCGTCTCCGCGTGCCTCGGTTATCTCTTACCCGAGCCCTTTACTTATGCACTTTACTTTGTGATAGCCATATTGTTCTTGTCATTTATCTTGCTATCACATAGTTGCTTATCTTGTTTAGCATAAGTTGTTGGTGCACATAGGTGAGCCTAGTTGTTGTAGGTTTTGTGCTTGACAAATTAACCGCTAGGTTTATTCCGCATTTGTTCAAGCCTCAACCGTAATTATTTTAAAGCGCCTATTCACCCCCCCCCCTCTAGGCGACATCCACGATCTTTCAGTATGCCAAGATGACAAAATGTTCTTTTGCCACAAACAGTATAGAGTATCTTGGACATATTATATCTCATAAGGGAGTGGCCACCGATCCAGAAAAAACAGCGGTCATGGTCAAATGGCCCATCCCGACCAACACAACCGAGCTGCGAGGTTTTTGGGGTTAACCGGTTACTACAGAAAGTTCGTGAAGAACTATGGCATCATCGCCAAGCCTCTCACGAATCTTCTAACCAAAAAAGGGTTCATCTGGACGGACCAAGCTACGGTGGCTTTTAAATTGTTGAAGGACGCCATGGCTAACACTCCGTCTTGGCGTTACCTCATTTTAAACTGCCATTTGTTGTGGAGACCGATGCTTGTGATACGGGTGTTGGGGCTGTATTGGCACAAGAAGGGCATCCAGTGGCCTATATGAGTAAAGCATTGGGAATACAAAATAGTAAATTGTCAATTTATGAAAAGGAGTTCATGGCTGTAATTATGGCAATTGACAAGTGGCGTGCTTACCTCCAGCGAGGACCCTTTACTATACTCATGGATCATCGTAGTTTGTGCTCCCTTACGGATCAACACCTCACTACTGAACTACGAGAAAAAGGCAATGTCAAAGTTGTTGGGCTTGCAATTCTCGATAAAAGTATCGCAAGGGCAGCGAGAACAATGCTGCTGACTCTTTATCCAGAGTGGGTCACTTACTACAGATGAATGCCCTGTCAATTTGTCAACCTGAATGGGCACAAGAAATCTTGAGTTCTTATGCTATGGACTCTGAAGCCACCGAGTTACTTGCTTAGCTAGCCGTGAAGAGCCCTGATGCACGTGGATATTCGTTGGACAAGGGCTTGATTCGCTACAATGGGCGGCTGTACATTGGCAACCTGTTGTCCATGCAAACAAAGCTTCTCAGTGCTTTGCATGACAGCCCAGTGGGGGGGGGGGCATTCCGGCATTCATGCCACCTATCAGCGGGTGCGTAAGGTGTTCTTTTGGCCTGGACTCAAAATGGCAGTGGAGGATTTTGTGAACCAATGCCCCACATGCCAGAAAGCAAAGAGTGAACGATGTCACCCTTTGGAACATTACAACCTCTTCCTATTCCCACCAAGCCATGGAATGACATCACCATGGACTTTATAGAGGGCTTGCCTATGTCGGAGGGCATGAATGTCATCTTTGGTAGTGGTGGACCGTTTGACTAAATATGCACACTTCATGCCTCTCCGACACCCTTATACCGCTCCCTCCGTGGCAAAGCTTTTTCTTGATCAAGTGGTGAAATTGCATGGCGTTCGTAAGCGGTAGTCTCGATCGAGATCCTATTTTCACAAGTAATTTTTGGAGAGCACTAATTCAGGGCTGGGCCCCAAGCTCAATTACAAGATCGCTAATCATCCAGCCACTGATGGGCAGAGTGAACACGTCAACCAATGTTTGGAGCAGTACTTGCGTTGTGCTGTTCATGATTGCCCAGGAAAATGGCGCCAATGGCTTCCAATGGCCGAATTCTGGTATAATTCCTCCCACCATGCTTCCATCAAATGCTCCCCTTTCAAGGCGTTGTATGGAATGGATCCCAATTTTGGTGCACTGCCTCACCTATCTGTGGATCAAGCTTCCGCTGCTCATAATGTTGCTGCTGAGCGCCAACAAGTTACTAACATGCTCAAAGAAAATTTGCTCAACGCACAAAACAGGATGAAGTCTTATGCTGATCGGGTCGCATGCACCGGTCATTCTCTGTTGGTGACCCTGTTTTGTTGAAACTACAACCATCTGCCCAGTCTTCACGAGCAAATCGACCTTACCCAAAGCTGGCTTTCAAATTTTTTGGCCCGTTCAATGTGCTGGAACGAATAGGTGAGGTCACCTACAAATTGGAGATGCCTGCAGCTAGTGCCATTCACCCTGTGTTTCATGTGTCACAGCTGAAACCCTTCTTGGCAAAGTATACTCCTGTCTTCACTACTTTACCAGCTCCAGACACACTACAAGAAAATGCCCCGCAGCCGAAGCAATTTTGGATCGCCGTATGGTCAAGAAAGGTAATGCTGCAACTGTGCAAATTTTGGTTCAGTGGTCATCTCTTCCAGTGGAATGTGCTACCTGGGAAGATTTCTATGTACTCAAGAATCATTTTCCTAATGCTGCAATCTGGGATGAGCCTCCAACTCAAGGGGGGCGATTGTCACACCCCCACCAACTGCGTGTGTGTCTGACAGGCAGGTCCCAAACACGGCTGGGACCGTGACGGAAAGGTAGGCGTGCGTTGGTTTTGTGTTGCGTGTGTTGACCGGACAGACCGGCTGTAAGCGTGTGGATATAAACTCTCTATAGCCTTTTGGGTAAATTATCGAATTAATGAATGAACTGAGCTGCTCCAGCTCCTTCGTTCTCGGTCAATCCTTTGCCATTTCATATTTCAATCCTGTGATTCTCTAGCTGCTGCTAGGGACATCACAGGCACCCCTCCGCCCGAGGCCGCGACAACCTTCTTCTGCAGGACCCCGCAGCCCGAGCCGGTACCCGGTACCCACCGGCCACCCCCTTTACTGGAGGACTCTCGGCTGTGTCGGGCAAACGCACACAGCATGGCCCGCCCAAGCGGCCCATTTACGTCCCGCTTTTTCCGTTTCGATTTTTTTGTCATGTTAAAAAGTGTGTGTTTGCTGAAAAACATACTCCCTTGTACAAAATTGAGTCATTTATTTTGGGACGGCGAAAGTATACAAAAAATGTGTTGTAAAAAGAACGGAAATAAAACTACAGAAAAAAAATGCTCACGTAGACACATGTGAATGTTCCAGAAAAAAATTCAAATGTTTGAGTATATTTTTTCCAACCCAATAAATAAAAAGAAGTTTATGCTCTGTTCTTAGCTCAGCAGATGTTCCATCATATTACAATCTGACTACACAGGTAATTGCAACATCGTGTGATGGGGGGTTGCTCCTCTATGGCTCCGCTATTTTCCATGGTTGTGCTATGAGAACTAGTGCGCTTTTGATGAAGTTAGATTCCGATTTTGCTGGGGTCAAATTTGTGGCCGTTTTGTATACTAGTCGCACAAACAGAGCCTCTATACAATACATATCTTAAAGTCATTCAAATTAAAGCATGGATAGCAATAATCGTCATAACATAAAATTTAATCACTGCGTTTTTTAAATTTAAACATGCAAAGTTTATCCAAAAGACATCACTTTAAACACAATGTTTTATTCAAAATCATCACAAACATGTATATGTTCTGGATCGAGCCAATCCTTGGCATGCACCACCACCCTCTCGGCCACTACCACGGAGATGTCGTAGTAGTCAGTGATCCTCTCCCAAAACATGGTCTTGATTTGATCCATTCCGGTCGTTGCATCCATGGAGATGGCACACCAGGGAGATCGCAAAGTTCTCCTTTTGGTTGTAGTTTTGGGTGCGGCTCCTGGAGGCCTTGGTGCTTGCTTCGGTCACCTCCACCACCTCCTCCTCGGCCACCACCTCTTGGACCTCCTCGTCCTCCCCAGCATCTTGGGCGGCCAAATGATCCCAAAACGACTCATAGTTGAGATTATCAAGGCCAATGGTGGCCGAGGACTCCAACAATGCAAGGAATTCAGCTGTGTTCATCTTCGCTCTACAATGTCAAAGCAAGCACTATAAACAATCACAATTGAATACCAACGGGACGCGAGATTTTATTTTTACCTTGTTGGCATTTCATCGATCACTTGGTGGCCACGTTTTTTGTTGCCGGCTGCGGCCTCGCGCCGAAGCGGTCGCCGTAGGGACAGACGGAGTTGCCGCACGAGGCCTAGGCTTTGGACGAGGCGCCGCCGCGGTCTTCTTCATATTCTTCTTGGCGGCCGCCTCGGCGAGCGCCGGCGCCGCCACTGTCAGCTTTCGAGCCCGTTTGCCTCCGGTAGGTGCGATGGGAGGGCGGTGTGCCATTGCCGGAGACGCGGTGGCCACCCCGGACACCATTGGCGCGGTTGGAGGCGAAGCTTGGACCCGGTGCTTCTTTGGCATCCCAAGCTTTTTTCGGCACCGACGGCGGCACGTGGATGGTTTTCGGCGGCGAAAAGCCAGCGCCAGTGGCCAGCGGGGTGAGCGGAGGTTGGCTATCCATTCCGGCCGGCTTGGATCGGCCATCGGTGGCGGTGGCGGGGGCGGGAGGCAGTGTGGCGCGGGAGGGCGAGAGGGAGATTTACTCGGCGGCCGCACGATGAAGTACATTTAGGGAAATCTTGGGGGGGAAGAGGGAGTTAGAGTAAAAAATATACTTCTTTAGCATTTTTAGGGGATCGGCTATGTCCGCCGTAAAGGAGTAAACCGAAATTTTTACTCCCTTATGGCCGTATTGGGGGTTGGTTAGAAATGCCCTTGACACTCTCCATGAAACTTGTACTTGAGTCGATGAGCCCCCTAGCTTCCTTTTGAACAATTTAGCTATTTCTGGTAATCAATAAAACTAGCCGGATGACTCCCCCTAGAAAAACAAAAAGAATTATCTGCTGTTCTGAATCTCTTGAAAAATGTGTTTCCTCAGCAAGGATGACTCGCTCCTCATAGGCTTTGGGTGAAACTCGGAGGTGCCAAAACAATGAAAACAGAGAGTTAAATTCTTAGAAGGTAGACCGAAAGTTAAATTCTTAGAAGGTAGACCGAAAGTTCAAACCAATTTAATTCTCTAGACTAGGGTTAAATTCTCTTTGGGTGAAATTGTGTTCTGAACAATTTGGTTTATGATCTTATCTTAGAGTTCAAACCAAAGTTTGTACACCCCTTGATAATACGGTTGTCCTACACTCAGTGTGAAACTTGGATTCATCAAAAAATCTATAAATTTAATGCTAAGCTATTGGAGTAGACGACCACTTGAAAACTTGGAAGTAGGGGTCACCATTGATGGTCCAATTTCATAATCTGACAACAATCAACACTTGTTTGACGATTATCTCATTCTTCACAATCTTCAATCCTCTTGTCAGGAAGGATTCCAACAATTCGGGCAATGTGCATCTTCTTTATGATATACTGCTCATAGGTCTTCGGCGTATCATCAAGCTGAAAAAGGAAATTAATTTCACTTCGCAAATTATCTTTCAAAAGCATGCATAGCATAATGATACAGAAGTGATCGCATGAATTATGGTACGTACCAGCTCTTTAACCGCCCCTGCAATCAACTCCCGAGCTTTATCCTCTTTAACCTGAAAGGGAGGGAGGCATGCAGACCAAACATCACATAAAAGAACATAGTCCAATGGATTCCACTTGCATGCCACATACAAAAGACATCACTTACTTCTGGGGTAATGGCTGCCGTGCAGATACGGAACTGAAGAGAGAAAGATGAAAAGAGATAAGTATATACTACATACACAAACCAATATACTCCCTCCGTCCCAAAATAAGTGACTCAACTTTGTACTAACTTTAGTTAACTTTGTACTAAAAGTTAGTACAAAGTTGAGTCATTTATTTTAGGACGGAGGGAGTATTAAGTAACAGCAGCAAATTATCTATGAACAGAACAGCCAACCTCCTCTTCCATCTCCTCCATCGTTTCATCAAACTCCAGGGCACGTTCCATTCTATGTTGATGTAACGGAAACCTGTTGAGATGACAAACCTCTGCCAGAGCATCTTTGAAACTCTGTGGGACATTTGTTCAAGGAAAAAGTCATGCTTTGCTAAGGATGTACAGTGTTGACATAACAAGGGAGCACCATCAAATTAAGCACAAAACTGGTGAACAGTGCAGAGTACTAACCATTCCCTGAGTGACCCGCTGCCAAATCTCAAAATAGACACCATCTAACTCCCTAAGCCAAGCAAGGTCATACCCCATGCTCTCTATACATTCCTGAATTGAAAGAACGCAACCGTTAGATATTACATACTCCCTCCGTTCCTAAATATAAGTCTTTTTAGATATTCCAATATGGACCACATACGGAGTAGTAGCCAGTAATAGATTAACTAATGCATGTGAGAATCTGAATAAACTAATGGCTGAGAGGGATCTTACATAGTAGCCATTGTAAGCTAAATCCGGAGTGATTCCGCGAAAGCCAGTAGCAGCAATCTTTATTGCCTGGTAAACTCCTCGGGAAGAGATGAAGTCATACTGAACAACACCAAAGTTATGAGTTTACTACAACATACATAGATAATGGTGTCACTACAACATTTTTGTATGTCCATACTTACCTTGAAAGATGGCCGGTCAAAATGTATATAATCTTCCATCCACTGTTGCCAGAGAAAAATAACGGTTGTTAGCCCAAAATTTTCCAGAGAACTGAACAAAAAACGGAGATTTCCTTGACATGATCTGCTATGCATACCTTCAGTTGCTTGGCTAATTCCTGGCAGTACTCGACATATTCCTGTTCAATCTCATAGCTATGCAAGTACTCATGGTACTCACTCCATCTGATGTACTCAGTACCACCCTACATTGAAAAAAATAGAGAAAACGAATTGCTTACAAAAAATTAAACAATGACGAACCAATGGCAATACATAACCTAAACAACTACTCCCTCCGTCCCAAAATAAGTGTCTCAACTTTGTACTAACTTTAGTATAAATTTAGTACAAAGTTGAGACACTTATTTTGGGGCGGTGGGCGTATCTTTTAACTGAAGACCTCGATCTGCAAATACTAATTTTGTTTTAAACCAGATATGGTAAACAACTGAAGAAATGGCTAATATTAAGCAGAAAACAAAATCAGATGCTTACAAAAAGAAGACTAGAGGCAGTCAAAGAGTCTACCAGTGAGCCGTTTCATAAAAACAAAGATAGTGAACACTGAAGACATTTCGGCGGTTCACACTATATTTGAATTCGTCAGACTGGCCAGTTTCTAGGTTGACAGGTTAATAAGTTACACACTCCAATATACAGAACAGTGTGAAACATTGAATGTGTTGTTTGAAGCAAAACTTACTAAAGCTCCTTAGACATAGCAATGTGATTCTAATAACAACCAGAGCTGTGCTAATACAGCTGACCATTTTCAGTCAAAACAAATTGACCACAACTATAAATTGAAGGATCACTCATGCATCAGCAGACAACTCACATAATTTCGAGGGACTAGGCGCTGGTAGTCATTCAGCAAAGCGCAGTTGATGTAATCACTGTGGAAAGACCAATCAAGAGTGCCGTCCGTCTCGAAGCGCTTGAAGTATCCCTGCTCCTTAATAAACATCGGAGTGCAATCTGCCTCAGGAATGTTCAGGAGGTCATTCGCTTTCAATCTGGTGTCGTGTGCGCCTCCGTCAAAAGGGTCTGGAGGCCAATCATCTTCCAGGTTATTACCTTTGTTGGACAACTGTAGAAAATGAGAGACACACATAAAATCAAATTAGATACAAACAGGATGTTAAACAGTCCAGTGCATGCAGAATAGAGCAAGTAAATGGACAGTGGATTGGACCTCGTATTTGCAGTATCTGAAGCGGTAAAGTGCATGGCGAAAGCCTAGCTCACGGAGCTTCTCATCTTCCAGCTCAACATCGGTGTCAATCGAAGGTGGCGGGTGAGGCAGCCGTTCGTAGTAGTCAAGGAACTCCTCATGGCTGACATGCTCTCCCAGGCCCAAATCATTCAGCTTTTGGATCAGAAGCTTTGCTTCTTGAACACGTATATTTCCCTCCTTGATACTCCGTGCAATCTCTTCACTAGATCCCGTGCCCATTGTTGGCACAGGCCCGACCTCGACGCTGCGATTATTTTTCGGCAAGACGCGGATACGAGCTAACTGCGGCCGATTACTTTAGGGACGGTCGGATCCGTCAGGACTCGGGAGACGCAGACGTATACACGAAGCAAACTAGACTAGCTGCTCTGGATCAGTTTCCTCTGGACGCGGGCTTCAGTTTACTCCGTGTAATCTCTTCACTAGATCCCGTGGCCATTGTTGGCACAGGCCCGACCTCGACGCTGCAGTTCGCAGTGTGCTTTTCGGCGAGACGCACGTACGAGCTAACTGCGGACGGTTACTTTCCGGCGGCCTAGCCAGGCTGATGGATGGATTTCCTCTGTAGCACGTACAGGAAGCTACCTATATAATTAGCTAAGCTGGCGATCAGACGAGAACACAGGGATTTGATGATGGGTATATATAGGAGCTAAACGCCTAAAAACAAACAGCCCGTAGCTAACTAGGATTAGGACTCCTCCTATATTACACGTTATTGATCTATGTATTCCGTTTATATACTAGTACTACAACAACATATGTGTATCCGATCATGTCATACTACTACGCACCAAAAGGTTAGCTCTTTCTCCGAAGGAAATAGTAAGGTAAAGATTACTAATCCGGAAAGTATGGAATACCAAGAAAATCTCTGCCTATGAACAATATATTAACTGCTATATTTGCTCCCAGCCTGCATAAATGATCTACTCCGTATTACAGTATCTTATAGATCTCTCTGCCATTTCAGCACACACAACTACATGTTGGCAGCACAGTGCAAAAGGGCAATGGATGGTCCGATTTCATAATCTCATAGACATCGCTTGTTTGACGAATGACGATTATATCATACTTCCGAATCTTCATTACACTGTTGCTTCCCGTCGAGGAAGGATTCCAACTATGCGTGCAATCTCCATCTTCTTCCTGATATACTGCTCATAGGACTTTGGCTTATCAACCTGAAAAGCAGAAGAAACTCACCAGGTAAATTATCTTGCAAAAGCATGCATAATGCAGAGGTGAATTCACAAATTACAGTACCCGTTTAAGAACTGCCTCTGCAATCAGCTCCTTAGCTTTATCCTCTTTAACCTGAAGGCAAGCAGACCAGATATATCACATAAAGGAAAATATTTCAATGGATTACACTTGCATGTCACATAAAGAAGACACTACTTACTCCCGGGGTAATGGCTGCCGTGCAGGTATGGAACTGAAGGAAGGATGATGAAAAGAGGTAAGCATATACACACAAAAGGAATATTAAGTTACAAGTGCAAATGTGCTATTAACCAAAACAGCCGACCTCCTCTTCCATATCCTCCATGGTGTCTTCGTGCTCCAGTGCATCTTTCATTCTAAGTTGGCATAATGGAAACAGGTTCAGCTCATAAACCTCCTCTAGAGCTTCTCTGAAACTCATCTGAACATTATTCAAGGCAAAACTCATGCATTGGTAAGATATATAGTATTTGTAAAAACAAGAGACCGCCATCAAATAGTTGCCTAATTGAGCAGAAGACTGGTGTGCAGTGCAGAGTTGACTAACCATTCCCTGAGTGACCCGCTGCCAAATCTCAAAATAGACATCATCTAACTCCCTAAACCAAAGAAGGTCATAGGCCATGCTTTGTATACACTCCTGAATCGGAAGAATACAACTGTAAGATACTCCATCTGTCCCATAATATAAGAGCGTTTTTGGCACTACACTAGTGACAAAAACACTCTTATATCATGGGACGAAGGGAGTACAACATAGTATCCACTGTAAGCTACACAGAAATAATGCATGTGAGGGAACCTACATAGTAGCCAAGGTAAGCTAAAGACGTAGTGATCTTGTTGAAGGTAGTAGCAGCGATCTTAATTGCTTGTAAAGCTCCCCGGGAAGATATGCAATCCCACTGAGCAACAACAAAGTTATGAGGGCGCTACAAGTTATAGATAAGAGTCTCATTCAAAGATTTTCGCATGGCCTTACATACCTTATAAGATGGCCGCCGGTGGGCATTTAGATAAACTTCCATCCACTGTTGGCAGAGAAAAAAAAGGTTGTTAGTCCAAACAAATTCAAAAGAATAGAAAAAGAAAAGAAAATCTCCTTAACATGATTTGTGATACATACATCTAGTCGCTTGAATAATTCCTCAGAGTACTTGACATACTCTTCTTCAGTGTCAGTGCTATTAAGGAACTTGTGGTATTCACTCCACTTGCTGTACTCAGTACCAGCCTACATTAAAAATCATAGAGAAAGAAACCATTGCTTAGAAAAAAATTAGAACGACGGACAACGGATATTACATAACCTAAATAACTACTCCCTCCGTCCGAAAATACTTGTCATCAAAATGGATAAAAAGGGATGTATGTAGAACTAAAATAGATCCAGATACATCCCTTTTATTCATTTTGATGACAAGTATTTCCGGACGGAGGGAGTATATTTTACTAAAGACTCAAGCTGCAAACAATATTAGAACTGGCAGATATGATAGAGAATTAAACAACAAGGTGAAAGAACATCTCGAAGTTGGCACTATATTAGGATTGGTCAGCTTATAGTTTGATAAAATAATGACTTCAACATTTCATCAGAATACAATATTTCAAACGCTTCGTCTATGGAAAATGGTACTGAAGCCCAATAAATGCAGCATGAACTCGCATCTACATGTAATTGGTATATAATCTGGACCATGATATACTTTTCTGCTTTTTTTTAAAAGCAAGACCACTATAGATTATAGCACATCTCATTATTTTAAAATTGATCACAAATCTTCAAATCATATTTTTGGAGACTTAACGTGATTGTAACAGACAGACAGTTGTGCTAATACAATTGACCATAATTACAAATTGAAGGGCTACTCCTGCATTAGGAAACAACTCACATAATTCCGAAGGACTAGGCGGTGGTAGTCATTCAGGGAAGCACGTTTGCAGTAATCAGGGTGGAAAAACCAATCAATTGTCCAATTTTCCTCCAATTCCTTGAAAAACCCCTGCTTCTCCCAAAACTCTTGATCACAATCATCTCCAGAAATGTCCTTAAGACTCAATGTATCTTCCTTCCCCTCCTCTTTCAATGCAGACAATGAGATGGTCCATGAGATCAAATTAAACACAAACAGAAGGTTAAATAATCCAGCACATTTTTAGAAATACAATCCAGCACATGTAGAATAGAACAAGCAAATGCAGGCAACAGGATGCATGCTGTGTGATGGTAGATAGCTATATGGACAGAAGTGTGTACTGAACCTTGTGTTTGTAATATCTGAAGCGGTACAGCGCATGGCGAACATATTGCTTATCGAGCTCCTCATTTGTCAGTTTAAGAGCAGGATTAATCCCACGAGGCCTGCAAGGCAGCCGATTAAAGTAACCAAGGAACTCGTCGTCGCTGACATGCTCTCCCAGGCCCAAATCATTCAGCTTTTGGATCAAGAGCTCCGCTTCTCGCACCTCTTCATTTTCTTCTTTGCCATGTACAGTCTCGCTGGATTCAGATTTCTGAAATTCCCCAGCAGTTTCAGCCTCGTTTTCAGGGTGGTCGCGAGCCATCTCTCCACCCAAGCAGGTATCAGCCTCCGCCTTTGAGATCTGCTTCGAGCCCAAAGCAGCCTTGTCTTCAGTGCAGTGCTCCTGTGGTACGGTGCTTGGCGGCGGATTCGGCAGAGTCCTGGGCAGATCCCCCGCTCGAGACCGTTGCCCCCTCTACGGGACGGGATGCGCCGTCGGCACCCCTCTGCTCGAGGCCGCAGCAGCCTTCTTGTGCAGCAGCAACTCCCCACTCGGGCCCGCCGCCCCTTCTCCGGGATGCACCGTCGGCACCCCTCTGGTCGAGGTCGCGGCAGCCTTCTTCTGCAGCACCCCACCGCCCGAGCCGCCCCTTTCGGCCTTGTTGACGCACCTATATCTATCTCGCCTTCAGCGAGTCTGGCTTCGGACTCGCTCTGAAGGGCGAGCGAGCTGAGCCGGCCCACGACCGCGCGAGGCCACAGACTCTTTTTCCTTTTTCTACGTTTTTTGTTTCCTTCTTTTACTTTTATTTTTTACTTTTGTTTATACTTTAAAATATTCTAAATACATATAAAAAACTCTTAAAAAATTCTAAAAATATTGAGCAAGTATTTGAAAAAATATTGAACAAATATATAAAAATGCCAAACAAGTATTTGAAAAATGTGAAAAAATATGTAAAAAATGTTGATCATGTATATGTATAATGAAAAACAAAAAGAAACAAAGAAAAAAAATACGAAAAACAAACAAAATAAACCAAAGGAAAAGGAAAATAAAAGAAATGAAGAAACAAATGAAAAATCCTAGAGAAGAAAAAAAAAGAAAACAAAATAACAGAACGAAGAAAACAGAAAACAAAATAACGAAAAAAAGAGGAGAAAAGACCGGAGACAATCGGCTCCACTCGCTTCAAGTAGATTGCGTCCTTATACATATTACGAATTGTACACCGGCGTGTTGGCTAGTAGCGCTGGTTATCTTCGCGGCGACCAGGCATCGGTCCCTCTTACTCCCATTTTCTTTCTTTTTCTCAATAACTGTGCGCGAAAATGGGCCGGCTCATAACGACCATGACCATGAAAAACTCAACGTGAGAGTTTCCTCTCGGCTCGCTTAAGGCGAGAAATAGTCGCCGCGGGCTGGGACTGGGTGGCTTTTAGAGGCTTTTCCTTGTTGGGCTGGAAAGCCTGAAAAATCTCCAAACTGTCACTTAGTGCACCAGTCTTGACTAGGCCAGCCCTGTTAGATCATGTGAATCCACCACCCCTCACAAGGATCCTACGCATCGAGGTAGACCGGGGGGGCTTCTTTGCCCTGCACGCGACGATAGAGATAATCATCGACCATGCAAGATCATCGTAGACACCTCAACACCACACCACACCACAACACACCCAAAGGCCATATACAACATGTAAAGGAACAACTACACAACGCCAAAGCCAAGCTAACGACAAATGAGCAATGAGGGCCCTACTTGAAGTAGTCGGAGTACTCCACCATGATAGAATCGTCACAGGGAGACGAAGCCGTGCTCTACAAATGTTGGCCTCCAAGACAACGCCTTTAAGAAGGGGAACAACATCGGAGCACCGTCGCCGCCAGATCCAAAGGATAATGGTTTTTCACCTGGACCATCTGAAGGGAGAGAGTAGCCATGACAACACCTTCAGGAAAGAGACGACGCCCACAGACGTTGTCGTCGGCGGCGGCCCGACCAAAGCTGGACAAGGGATATCCCCTGGCACAAATGCCACCGCTCGCCAAAGCACCAACCACCATGCTGCCCAAACGGCCATAGCGACCAGCCTGCACCTAAGCCGTGCACCCGGTCCACGAGCAACGTGACTCCCACCACTGAGGCCACCACCCTGGCAACCAAGACCCCCCCCCCCCCCCGCCCACCAACTACCATGAAGAAAAATGGACATCACCGACCGGTGAAAGGTAAAAGGCCCTCCTTCCACCCGAAAACGAACCCTTTGGTGGGAAGGTAACCCAGCCCGCCAGATCAAGGCAGGGGAGGGTCACCGGCAGCCACCGCACCGCTCCACTAGGGACAAGGACCACCAACACGACCTGTCTGGCAGCTCCAGATGTCGGCATCAGCGCGACCAGGAGGCCCCCTGGCTCCCTTCCCGGTTTGCCCCAACCATCGGCGGCCAGCTGATGGCACCCCCGCCGAGTCGCCGACATCTGCCACACCCACCAACCAGAGAGCAGAGGAGAAGGGTTCATCCACCTTCATCACGCCGCCACCCCCACAAGCCGGACGCCACGGTAGAGGCGGCCCGCCCCGCGAGATCGGATATGGCCGAGCGGCAAACACCGAAGCCACCAACTCCGACCCCTGCGAGCACCTCCATTGTGTCGCCCATCGCACCCCGCACACGCCGCAGACGACATCCGGCAATGGTGCGCGTTGTGTTGTCGCGCCCGCCGCCTAGCGCGGCACCCAGGCCCGGGTGAGCCGCCCCGCATCGAGCCACCGGTGCGAGGGGAAGAAAAGCTCCCCGCCAGTGCCGGCCAGGCTTCCGATTGCGCCCATTGGCAGAGGCAAGGGAGGGGAAGAGAGGAGGAGGGGGCTACGCTAGCAGCTAGGGAAACCACTTGTGCCCCAAGGGCTGACTCTTCTTTCACTATCTACTTTTTTTGCCTCATCATATTTGATTACATGATCTTGAGAAGGCGAACTATAAGGTCCCCTAAACAGGCATACCAAGAAGGAAACGCAACGGAAAATGGACGGAGATTGGTCAATGGTCTCCTCTCTAGGAGGGTTAGAGCATCTCCACCCCCTCCCAACAGCCCCCCAAGGCACCTTTTTTATCGCCGGCGCAAAAAAAGCACCTAGTCGCGCCCCCAGGAGCACAAATTTAACCGATTTGGGCCAAAATTGGCACCGGCGGACCCAAGACCGAACCTAGCACGCTGGGGGCAACCGGGGCGCCGGGGGAAAGGAAAATGGCGCCAAAACATCCCGCACCAGATTCCCACCCTGTGGGCCCGCTGAGTCAGCCAATAGGCTTCGTCGTCCTCACCGCCTCGCCTCGGCTCCCGTGTGATTCAATTGCAATGCTGCCGCCAGTGAAAGCACAAGTGCTCCCTGGGTGATTTTGGTAATTAATGTCAACATATCTCTTGTTGGACTAATACTTTTATCTAGTACATTTCAGATAATTCCAACAGTGGAGTGGCATGGACAAGAGGATGTGGACCCCCTTCAAGATGCTAAGGACAAAGGATTGGCTCAAGCTCAAAGCTCAGGACTCTACATTTTCTATTTCAGTGATCCAAGATCACATTGAGTCCATAGGAAAGCCAATACTATTAAAAGGGGATGAGGTGTTGCTTAATGACTTGCTTGCTCAAAGTGCTTAGTGATATGCTCCAAAGCCCTCAATCACTTTCTCATATCCACATATGTCCCAAACCAAAAGTCAAACTCGGCCCCACCGATTTGATCCATCCGACGCCACCGAGTTCATTTGACATAGCCACTGCCAGAAACCCTAATCAATTCGGTCTCACCGATGGGATCTTGGTCTCACCGAGATGGGCTTGCAAACTCCCTGTTGCCTATTGCAATATTTTCGGTCTCACCAAGAAGATCGGTCACACCGAGTTTGCTTGACCAACTCTCTTTTGCTTATTACCAAATCAGTCCCATCGAAGTTTGTGTAATCGGTCAAACCGAGATGGAGTTTTACCCTAATCCTTGCACATCGGTCCCACTGAGTTGATCATATCGGTCCCATCGAAATGCCTAACGGTCACATTATGAACTAAATCGGTCTGACCGAGTTTTATGATCCGGTCCCACCGAGTTTGGTGAATTGTGTGTAACGGTTAGATTTTATGTGGAGGCTATATATACCCCTCCACCTTCTCCTCACTTGTGGGGAAAGCCATCAGAACATGCCTACACTTCCAGCATTCATTTTCTGAGAGAGAACCGCCTACTCATGTGTTGAGGCCAAGATATTCCAATCCAACCATATGAATCTTGATCTCTAGCCTTCCGCAAGTTGCTTTCCACTCAAATCATCTTAACACCAAATCCAATCCTATGAGAGAGGGTTGAGTGTTGGGGAGACCATCATTTGAAGCACAAGAGCAAGGAGTTCATCAAAAACACACCATCTATTACCTTTTGGAGAGTGGTATCTCCTAGATTGGTTAGGTGTCACTTGGGAGCCTCCATCAAGATTGTGGAGTTGAACCAAGGAGTTTGTATGCAGCAAGGAGATCGCCTACTTCATGAAGATCTACCCTAGTGAGGCAAGTCCTTTGTGGGCGATGGCCATGGTGGGATAGACAAGGTTGCTTCTTCGTGGACCCTTCGTGGGTGGAGCCCTCCGTGGACTCGCGCAAATGTTACCCTTCGTGGGTTGAAGTCTCCATCAGCGTGGATGTACGATAGCACCACCTATTGGAACCACGCCAAAATCTTCGTGTCTCCAATTGCATTTGCACACTCCAATCCCATCCCTTTACTTTCTTGCAAGTTGCATGCTTTACTTTCCGCTGCCCATATACTCTTTGCATGCTTGCTTGAATTGTATTGTGTATGCTTGAAATTGTGTTAATCTACCACCTCAACTTGAAAAACTTTAAAACGGCCAACTTTGTGTGTTGAGGGTCTATTCACCCCCCCTCTAGACACCTCTTCTCGATCCTTTCAATTGGTATCAGAGCTTTGGTCTCCATTGCTTTGTTTTAATCACCATTGGAGGAAGATGGATGAGTCTATGTTGGGGAGTCTTAGACATAGAGTGCCTATACTTGATGGAGAGTACTTTCATGAGTGGAAAAATGAGATGCTTGAGATTTTCAACGAATATCATTTGAGCAAGTACATTACCAACCCTTGTGCGCCCATTATTGATCCTTTGCATCCCACTCCCGATGAGGATCTTGACATGATTCACAATCTTGGAACTATCAATCTTATCATTAGAGGATTGCCTAGAAATTTGATTGGTCACTTGCCTACTCTTAATTGTGCTTATACTATATGGATATATCTTGAGGAAAGATTTCCAAACTATTCCTTGCAAAATCTAGATGAGATTCTTCATCAGTCAATTGCCTTGAATAAAATGAGTACTAGTGATCCTAGGTTTGATGTTTGTTTGTTTGAGCTTTGTGACCTTATGCGTGCCAAAGGAGATGTTGGAATCATTAGCAATATTATCTCTGAAGCCATTAGATTTCATAAAGATGATTATTGTCATGATCATTTATCTAATGAATCACCCTCTCTAGGAATTGATCCATCACATGACGATGTTGAACATGGATACTATGATGAGGATGATGATAGTGACTATGATCTTGATGATGCAATGAGACACTTTGGTCTTATGGCAATTCTTCGCTATATGGCTGGAGGAAAGGAATGGGTCCTTGATAGTGGATGTACCAATCACATGACCGGAGATAAAGATATGTTTCGTGAGCTTGTCAAACGACATTTACCCTCGAAAGTATGTCACTTTTGGTGATAACTCAAAGGGTAAGGTGGTTGGCCTCAGTAAGGTGGCCATCTCACATGACAGCTCCATACAAAATGTTATGCTCGTTGAATCTCTTGGCTATAATTTGCTTTCTGTATCTAGACTTGCTGATTTCGGTTTCAATGTCCTATTTACTAAAGTAGATTGCCAAGTGTTTCATAGAGATAATCATAAAATGGTCTTTACCAGCATACATAGAGGTGATCTATACATTGTTGATTTCACTAAAAAGGCTCAACCTAGAACTTGCTTAATTGCTAAATCTTCTAAAGGCTGGTTGTGGCATAGACGGTTAGGTCATGTGGGCATGTGAAACCTTGACAAGCTTATTAAAGGTGATCATATCCTTGGTGTTAAAGATGTCATATTTGATAAGGATAGACTTTGCAGCGCTTGCCAAGAAGGAAAACAGGTTGGAGGAAGCCACCCCATGAAGAACATCATGACCACGAGAAGACCGCTCGAGCTACTTCACATGGATCTCTTCGGCCCCAATGCCTATAAAAGTCTCGGTGGAAACTCATTTGGTCTAGTTATAGTTGATGATTTTTCAAGATTTACGTGGGTGTTCTTTCTCGATGATAAATCGCAGGTCCAAAAGATCTTCAAGAACTTTGCTAGAAAGGCCCAAAATCAATTTGAAGTAAAGATCAAGAAGGTTCGCATCAACAACGGAACGGAGTTCAAGAACGCCAATGTGGACACCTTTCTTGACGAAGAAGGGATCTCACATGATTTCTCGGCTACGTACACACCTCAACAAAATGGAGTTGTTGAGAGGAAGAACCGGACGCTCATCAAAATGGCAAGAACGATGCTTGATGAATACAAGATGCCAAAACACTTTTGGGCTGAAGCGGTTGAGACAGCTTGTCATGCTACAAATCGCTTGTATCTTCACAAGCTACTCGGCAAGATGGCATACGAGCTCCTCATCGGTAACAAACCCCAAGTTGGATACTTTCGAGTATTCGGCTCAAAGTGCTACATTCTTGATAAGCATCATCATTCAAAATTTGCTCCCAAATCTCATGAGGGTTTCCTACTTGGTTATGGCTCAAACTCTCACACTTACCGTGTCGACAACAATTTCACCCGAAAGGTTGAAGAGACGGTAGATGTGAAGTTTGATGAATCTAACGGCTCGCAAGTAGAGCAATTGCCAATTGATGTAGGAGACAAAGACCCTTCAGAAGCAATCCAAGACTTGTTTATTGGCAAGATCCATCCAACAGAGGTGAAGGAGAGTACCTCGTCCATCCAAGTGGAAGCTTCTACCTCACGACAAGGTGAACTAAGAGTTTATATGGAAGCATCCACAAGTGGGACACACCAAGATGAAGAAAACAAGGAAGTACACCAAGATGAACCTCATCAACCTCCTTCTCCACCACGACAAGAGAACAACGACATCAACAATGAAGAAGGCCAAGAAGAAGATGATGATGATGAAGAAGATGTTCCACCCCGACCAAAACAAAAGCTCTCATGAGTTCGAGCAAGAGTCGCCAGAGACCATCCCGTCGAGCAAATCTACAATGATATCCAAACCGGAAGAATCACTCGCTCTAAATCTCATTTGGCTAACTTTTGTGAACATTATTCATTCATCTCTAGCATTGAACCCATGAAGGTTGAAGAAGCATTGGAAGATCCGGATTGGATAAATGCCATGCATGAAGAGCTACACAACTTTGAGAGAAACCAAGTGTGGACATTGGTCAAAAAGCCTGACAAAAACCACAACATCATCGGTACCAAATGGGTGTTTCGCAACAAGCAAGATGAAGATGGACAAGTGGTTCGCAACAAAGCACGTCTAGTCGCCCAAGGCTACACTCAAGTTGAAGGTATGGACTATGGTGAGACATATGCCCCCGTTTCTAGACTTGAGTCCATTCGCATATTGCTTGCCTATTCTAATCACCATGATATCACATTGTACCAAATGGACTTTAAAAGTGCTTTTCCAAATGGTGAAATTGAGGAGGAAGTTTATGTCAAACAACCCCCCGGCTTTGTTAATCCTAAGAAACCCAATCATGTTTACAAACTTCACAAAGCTCTTTATGGTCTTAAACAAGCTCCTAGAGCGTGTTATAAATGCTTGACCAAGTTCCTTATTGAAAAAGGCTTTGAGATTCGAAAAATTGATTCTACTCTTTTCACTAAAAGGGTTAATGGAGAATTATTTGTATGCCAAATTTATGTTGATGATATTATATTTGGTTCAACTAACCCTCATTTTAGTGAGAAGTTTGGAAAGCTTATGTCGGAGAAGTTTGAGATGTCTATGATGAGTGAACTCAAGTTCTTTCTTGGTTTGCAAATCAAGCAAACTAAGGAAGGTACCTTTGTATCTCAAACAAAGTACACCAAGGACTTATTCAAGAAGTTCAATATCCAAGAATGCAAAGGTATGAGTACACCCATGCCTACTAGTGGACATCTTGACTTGACTAAATATGGTGAACCCGTTGATCAAAAAGTTTACTGCTCTATGATTGGTTCATTGTTATATCTATGTGCCTCTCGTCCCAATATTAAGCTAAGTGTGTGCATGTGTGCACAACATCAAGCAGGCCCCAAAGAATGTCATCTTAAGGCTGTGAAAAGGATAGTGAGATACTTAATACATACACCAAATTTTGGCATTTGGTATCCTAAGAGGTCTTCTTTTGATCTTGTTGGCTACTCTGACTCAGACTATGTCGGTGACAAGGTTGATAGAAAGTCCACTTGGGTACTTGTCAATTTCTTGGTAGATCTCTTGTGTCTTGGTCCTCCAAGAAATAAAACTCGGTATCCTTATCCACCGCCGAAGCGGAATACATTGCCGCCAGTTCATGTTGTGCTCAATTACTTTGGATGACCCAAACTCTTAAAGATTATGGGATATATGTGAAACATGTTCCATTGCTTTGTGATAACGAAAGTGCTATTAAGATTGCTCACAATCCCGTGCAACATTCTCGAACTAAGCATATTGAAGTTCGCCATCATTTCATTTGAGATCATGTTGCTAAGGGAGATATCAACCTTAAGCATGTTCGTACCGACAAGCAATTGGCGGATATATTCACTAAACCACTTGATGAGAAAGTGTTTTGTAGGTTGAGAGGTGAATTGAACATCATTGATGCTTCAAACTTGGAGTAGGAACTCCATTTGGATACATGCAAGACCAAAGGGCGGTTACACTTAAACTGAGTAGTCAATTGACTACACAACTTTTGGCAAAAGCTACATACATCATGTCGAAATTATGCCAAAAATATTATAAATGCATACATCTGACAACACAACATTCAATTTGTTGGAAATATGCCCTAGAGGCAATAATAAATTAGTTATTATTATATTTCCTTGTTCATGATAATCGTTTATTATCCATGCTATAATTGTATTGATAGGAAACTCAAATACATGTGTGGATACATAGACAACACCATGTCCCTAGCAAGCCTCTATTGGCTAGCTCGTTGATCAATAGATGGTTACGGTTTCCGACCATGGACATTTGATGTCATTGATAACGGGATCACATCATTAGGAGAATGATGTGATGGACAAGACCCAATCCTAAGCCGCGCACAAAGATCGTAGTTCGTATGCTAAAGCTTTTCTAATGTCAAGTATCTTTTCCTTAGACCATGAGATTGTGCAACTCCGGATACCGTAGGAATGCTTTGGGTGTACCAAACGTCCACAACGTGAATCGGGTGGCTATAAAGGTGCATTACAGGTATCTCCGAAAGTATCTGTTGGGTTGGCACGAATCGAGACTGGATTTGTCACTCCGTAAACGGAGAGGTATCTCTGGGCCCACTCGGTAGGACATCATCATAATGTGCACAATGTGACCAAGGGGTTGATCACGGGATGATGTGTTACGGAACGAGTAAAGAGACTTGCCGTAACGAGATTGAACAAGGTATCGGGATACCGACGATCGAATCCGGGCAACTACAATACCGTTAGACAAAGGGAATTGTATACGGGATCGATTGAGTCCTTGACATCGTGGTTCATCCGATGAGATCATCGTGGAACATGTGGGAGCCAACATGGGTATCCAGATCCCGCTGTTGGTTATTGACCGGAGAACGCCTCTGGCCATGTCTCAAGATGGTTCCCGAACCCGTAGGGTCTACACACTTAAGGTTCGATGGCGCTTAGGGTTATAAAGGAAGTTTGTATGTGGTTACCGAATGTTGTTGAGTCCCGGATGAGATCTTGGACGTCACGAGGAGTTAGGAATGGTCCGGAGGTAAAGATTTATATATGGGAAGTCCTGTTTTGGTCACCGGAAAAGTTTGGGCGATATCGGTAATGTCTGGGACCACCGGAGGGTCCCTGGGTCCACCAAGTGGGGCCACCAACCCCAGAAGGTTGCGTGGGCCAAGTGTGAGAGGAACCAGCCCCAAAGGGGCTGGTGCGCCCCCCACAAGAGGCCCAAGGCGCAAGGGAGAGTGGGAGGGGGCAAACCCTACGGCAGATGGGCCCTAAGGCCCATCTAGTGGGCGCCTCCCTCTCCCTCCCCTCTTGGCCGCCTCCCTTGATCCCATCTAGGGCTGCCGCCCCTCTAGGGGTGGGAACCCTAGAGGCGCACCCTCCTCCCTTCCCCTATATATATGAGGCCTAAGGGGCTGCCCAAAAGACATGAGTTCTCTCCCTCTTGGTGCAGCCCTGCCTCTCCTCCTCCTCCTCTCCCTTGGTGCTTGGCGAAGCCCTGCGGGATTGCCACGCTCCTCCACCACCACCACGCCGTTGTGCTGCTGCTGGATGGAGTCTTCCTCAACCTCTCCCTCTCTCCTTGCTGGATCAAGGCATGGGAGACGTCACCGCTGTACGTGTGTTGAACGCGGAGGTGCCGTCCGTTCGGCACTCGGATCTCCGGTGATTTGGATCACGACGAGTACGACTCCTTCAACCCCGTTCTCTTGAACGCTTCCGCTTAGCGATCTACAAGGGTATGTAGATGCACTCTCCTTCCCTCGTTGCTAGTTTCTCCATAGATAGATCTTGGTGACACGTGGGAAAATTTTGAATTTATGCTACGTTCCCCAACAAAGTGGCATCATGAGCTAGGTCTATTGCGTAGATTCTTTGCACGAGTAGAACACAAAGTAGTTGTGGGCGTTGATTTTGTTCAATATGCTTACCGTTACTAGTCCAATCTTGTTTCGACGGTATTGTGGGATGAAGCGGCCCGGACCGACCTTACACGCATTTCTTACGTGAGACAGGTTCCACCGGTGACATGCACTTGGTGCATAAGGTGGCTAGCGGTGCCGATCTCCCACTTTAGTCGGAACGGATTCGATGAAAAGGGTCCTTATGAAGGGTAAATAGCAATTGGCATATCACGTTGTGGTTTTGCGTAGGTAAGAAAGCGTTCTTGCTAGAAACCCAAAGCAGCCACGTAAAACATGCAAACAACAATTAGAGGACGTCTAACTTGTTTTTGCGAGGGTATGCTATGTGATGTGATATGGCCAAGAAGAATGTGATGAATGATATGTGATGTATGAGATTGATCATGTTCTTGTAATAGGATTCACGACTTGCATGTCGATGAGTATGACAACCGGCAGGAGCCATAGGAGTTGTCTTTATTTATTGTATGACCTGCGTGTCATTGAATAACGCCATGTAATTACTTTACTTTATTGCTAACCGGTAGCCATAGTAGTAGAAGTAATAAGTTGGCGAGACAACTTCATGGAGACACGATGATGGAGATCATGATGATGGAGATCATGGTGTCATGCCGGTGACAATAATGATCATGGAGCCCGAAGATGGAGATCAAAAGGAGCAATATGATATTGGCCATATCATGTCACTACTATATAATTGCATGTGATGTTTATTATGTTTATGCATCTTGTTTACTTAGAACGACGGTAGTAAATAAGATGATCCCTTACACAAATTTCAAGAAGTGTTCTCCCCACAGTGCACCGTTGCTACAGTTCGTAAACTTCTAAGCACCACGTGATGATCGGGTGTGATGGATTCTTACGTTCACATACAACGGGTGTAAGACAGATTTACACAGCAAAAACACTTGGGGTTAACTTGACGAGCCTAGCATGTATAGACATGGCCTCGGGAACACAGAGACCGAAAGGTCGAGCATGAGTCGTATAGTAGATACGATCAACATGAAGATGTTCACCGATGATGACTAGTCCGTCTCACGTGATGATCGGACACGGCTTAGTTGACTCGGATCATGTAATCACTTAGATGACCAGAGGGATGTCTATCTCGAGTGGGAGTTCATAAGATGAACTTAATTATCTTGAACATAGTCAAAAGACCTTTTGCAAATTATGTAAAGCTCGCGCTTTAGTTCCACTGTTTAGATATGTTCCTAGAGAAAATATAGTTGAAAGTTGAAAGTAGCGATTATGCGGACGAGAAAGCTTATGTCCTTAATGCGCCGCTTAGTGTGCTAAACCCCAAACGTCGTTTGTGGATGTTGCGAACATCGGACATACACGTTTTGATAACTACGTGATAGTTCAGTTAAACGGTTTAGAGTTGAGGCACGAAAGACGTTTACGAAATGTCGCGCACCATATGAGATGTTTCAAGGGCTGAAATTGGGATTTCAGGCTCGTGCTCACGTCAAGAGGTATGAGACCTCCGACGAGTTTTCTTAGCCTGCAAACTAAGGGAGAAAAGCTCAATCGTTGAGCTTGTGCTCAGATTGTCTGAGTACAACAATCACTTGAATCGAGTGGGAGTTGATCTTCCAAATGAGAAAGTGATGTTTCTCCAAAGTCATTACCACCAAGCTGCTAGAGCTTCGTGATGAACTATAACATATCAGGGATAGATATAATGATCCCTTGAGGTATTCGCGTTGTTTGACATCACGAAAGTAGAAGTCAAGAAGGAGCATCAATTGTTGATGGTTGGTGAAACCACTAGTTTCAAGAAGGGCAAGGGCAAGAAGGGATACTTCATGAAACGGCAAATCAGTCTGCTGCTCTAGTGAAGAAACCCAAGGTTGAACCCAAACCCGAGACTAAGTGCTTCAGAATAAGGGGAACAGCCACCGGAGCAGCATTACCCTAGATACTTGGTAGATAAGAAGGTGGCAAGGTCGATAGAAGTATATTGGATATACATTATGTTAATGTGTACTTTACTAGTACTCCTAGTAGCACCGTGGTATTAAGATACCGGTTCGGTTGCTAAGTGTTAGTAACTCGAAATGAAAGAGCTACGGAATAAACGGACACGAGCTACAGGTGAGCCGACGATATGTGTTGGAAGTGTTTCCAAGTTTGATGTGATCAAACATCGCACGCTCCCTCTACCATCAAGATTAGTATTAAACCTGAATAATTGTCATTTGGTGTTTGCGTTGAGCATAGACATGATTGGATTATGTCTATCGCAATACGGTTATTCATTTAAGGAGAATAATGGTTACTCTATTTTATTTGAATAACACATTCAATGGTCTTGCACCTAAAGGAATGGTTTATTGAATCTCGATTGTAGTGATACACATTTTCATGCCAAAAGATATAAGATAGTAATGATAGTACCACTTACTTGTGGCACTGCCATGTAAGTCATATTGGTATAAAGCGCATGAAGAAGCTCCATGTTGATGGATCTTTGGACTCACTCGTTTTTGAAAAGTTTGAGACATGCGAACCATGTCTATTGGTGCATACACATGAAGAAACTCCATGCAGATGGACCGTTTGGACTCACTTGATTTTGAATCACTTGAGACATGCAAATCATACCACATGGGCAAGATGGTGAAAAGCCTCGGTTTCAAAGAAGATGGAACTAGATAGCAACTTGTCGGAAGTAACACATTTTGATGTGTGCAGTCCAATAAGTGCCGAGGCATGCAAAGTGAATATCGTTATGTTCTTACTTCACGTATGATTCGAGTAGATGTTGAGTATATTTACTTGATGAAACACAAGTCTGAATTATTGAATGGTTCAAGTAATTTCAGAGTGAAGTTTAAGATCTTCGTGACAAGAGGATAGAATGTCTATGATATGATCATAGAGATGAATATCTGAGTTACGAAGTTTTGGCACACAATTAAGACATTGTGCAAATTGTTTCACAATTAATACCGCTGGAACACCATAGTGTGATGGTGTGTCCGAACATCATAGTTGCACCCTATTGGATATGGTGCGTACCATGATGT
This sequence comes from Aegilops bicornis, assembly GCA_021605145.1. Taxonomy (NCBI): domain Eukaryota; kingdom Viridiplantae; phylum Streptophyta; class Magnoliopsida; order Poales; family Poaceae; genus Aegilops; species Aegilops bicornis. Next base: position 596,815,487 of record CM038672.1, read on the forward strand.
CTCTTATCGAATTACCACTATCGTTCATGGGTTAGGAATTAGAGACAACCGCACTCACTTTAATAAGGTACCACGTAATTTCGTTGAGATGACACCGTATGAACTATGGTTTAGAGAAACCTAAGCTGTCATTTCTTAAAGGTTTGGGGCCATGACGCTTATGTGGAAAAGTTTCAGGTTGATAAGCTCGAACCCAAAGCGGATAAAATGCATCTTCATAGGACACCCAAAACAGTTGGGTATACCTCCTAATTCAGATCCGAAGCAATAGGGATTGTTTCTTGAATCGGGTCCTTTCTCGAGGAAAAGTTCGTCTCGAAAAGTTGAGTGGGAGGATGGTGGAGACTTGATGAGGTTATTGAACCGTCACTTCAACTAGTGTGTAGCAGGCACAGTGAAGTTGTTCCGTGGCACCTACACCAATTGAAGTAGAAGCTTATGATAGTAATCATGAAGTTTCGGATCAAGTCACTACCGAACCTCGTGAGGGACGACAAGGACGCGTCTTTGCTTGAGTGGTACGGTGATCCTGTCTTGAAGGTCATGTTGCTAGACAACAATGAACCTACGAGCTATGGAGAAGCGATGGTGGGCCCAAATTCGACAAACGGTTAGAGGCCATGTAATCCGAGATAGTATCCATATATCGTAACAAAGCATGGACTTTGGTGGACTTGCCCGATGATCGGCAAGCCATTGAGATGAATGGATCTTTAAGAAGAAGACGGACGTGGGCGGTAATGTCACCGTCTATGAAGCTCGACTTGTGGCGAAAAGTTTTTCACAAGTTCAAGGAGTTGACTACGATGAGATTTTCTCATCCGTAGCGATGCTTAAGTCCGTCGGAATCATGTTAGCATTAGCTGCATTTGTGAAATCTGGCGGATGGATGTCAAGACGAGTTTCCTTACCGGTTTACGTAAGGAAAGGTTGTATGTGATACAATCGTAAAAGTTTTGTCGATCCTAAGGATGCTAAAAGGTATGCTAGCTCCAGCGATCCTTTCTAAGGACCGGAGTAAGCATCTCGGAGTTGGAATGTGCGCTTTGATGAGATGATCAAAGATTTTGGGTTTATACAAAGTTTATGAGAAACTTGTATTTCCAAAGAAGTGAGTAGGAGCACTATAGAATTTCTCGATGAGTATATGTTGTTGACATATTGATGATCGTAAATGATGTAGAATTTCTGGAAAGCATATAGGGTTATTTGAAAGATGTTTTTCAATAGAAAACCTGGATTAGACTACTTGAACAATAAGCATCAAAGATCTATAAGATAGATCAAAATGTTTAATAATACTTTCAAATGAGCATGTACCTTGACATGATCTTGAAGGTGTTCAAGATGGATCACCAAAGAAGGAGTTCTTAGCTGAATTGTAAGGTATGAAGTTAAGACTTAAAGCTCGACCACGGCGAGCAGAGAGAAAGGGCGAAGATCGCCCCTATGCCTTAGACATAGGCTCTACAAGATGCTATCTTTGTGTACCGCATCGAAAGTGTGCCTTGCCATGAGTCATCTAGGGGTACAAGAATGATCCAGAATGGATCATTGGACAATGATCAAAATTGTCCTTGGACTAAATAAGGACATGTTTCTCGATTACGGAGGTGATAAAGAGTTCGGCGTAAAGGGTTACGTCGATGCAAGCTTTAACACCTATCCGAATGACTCTAAGTAGCAAACAGGATACGTATAGTGGAGCAACCATTTGGAATAGCTTCAAGTGGAGCGTGGAAGCAGCATTTATAATATGACCTAGAAATTTGCAAAGCACACACGGATCTGAAAGGTTCGCACCGTTGACTAAAACCCGTTGACTAAAACCTCTCTCACAAGCAAAACATGATCAAACCTCGTAACTCATTGAGTCTAAATCACATGATGATGTGAACTAGTTTACGCACACTAGTAAACTCTTTGGGTGTTGGTCACATGGCGATGTGACCTATCGATGTTAATCACATGACGATGTGAACTAGATTATTGACTCTAGTGCAAGTGGGAGACTGTTGGAAATATGCCCTAGAGGCAATAATAAATTAGTTATTATTATATTTCCTTGTTCATGATAATCGTTTATTATCCATGCTATAATTGTATTGATAGGAAACTCAAATACATGTGTGGATACATAGACAACACCATGTCCCTAGCAAGCCTCTATTGGCTAGCTCGTTGATCAATAGATGGTTACGGTTTCCTGACCATGGACATTTGATGTCATTGATAACGGGATCACATCATTAGGAGAATGATGTGATGGACAAGACCCAATCCTAAGCCTGGCACAAAGATCGTAGTTCGTATGCTAAAGCTTTTCTAATGTCAAGTATCTTTTCCTTAGACCATGAGATTGTGCAACTCCCGGATACCGTAGGAATGCTTTGGGTGTACCAAACGTCACAACGTAATCGGGTGGCTATAAAGGTGCATTACAGGTATCTCCGAAAGTATCATTGGGTTGGCACGAATCGAGATCGATTTGTCACTCCGTGTAAACGGAGAGGTATCTCTGGGCCCACTCGGTAGGACATCATCATAATGTGCACAATGTGACCAAGGGGTTGATCACGGGATGATGTGTTACGGAACGAGTAAAGAGACTTGCCGGTAACGAGATTGAACAAGGTATCGATACCGACGATCGAATCCGGGCAAGTACAATACCGTTAGACAAAGGGAATTGTATACGGGATCGATTGAGTCCTTGACATCGTGGTTCATCCGATGAGATCATCGTGGAACATGTGGGAGCCAACATGGGTATCTAGATCCCGCTGTTGGTTATTGACCGGAGAACGTCTCGGTCATGTCTGCATGGTTCCCGAACCCGTAGGGTCTACACATAAGGTTCGATGACGCTTAGGGTTATAAAGGAAGTTTGTATGTGGTTACCGAATGTTGTTCGAGTCCCGGATGAGATCCTCGGACGTCACGAGGAGTTCCGGAATGGTCCGGAGGTAAAGATTTATATATGGGAAGTCCTGTTTTGGTCACCGAAAAAGTTTGAGGCGATATCGGTAATGTCTGGGACCACCGGAGGGTCCGAGGTCCACCAAGTGGGGCCACCAACCCCAGAAGGTTGCGTGGGCCAAGTGTGGAGGGAACCAGCCCCAAAGGGGCTGGTGCGCCCCCCACAAGAGGCCCAAGGCGCAAGGGAGAGTGGGAGGGGGCAAACCCTAGGCAGATGGGCCCTAAGGCCCATCTAGTGGGCGCCTCCCTCTCCCTCCCCTCTTGGCCGCCTCCCTTGATTCCATCTAGGGCTGCCGCCCCTCTAGGGGTGGGAACCCTAGAGGGGGCGCACCCTCCTCCCCTTCCCCTATATATATGAGGCCTAAGGGGCTGCCCAAAATACATGAGTTCTCTCCCTCTTGGTGCAGCCCTGCCTCTCCTCCTCCTCCTCTCCCTTGGTGCTTGGCGAAGCCTCATGATTGCCACGCTCCTCCACCACCACCACGCCGTTGTGCTGCTGCTGGATGGAGTCTTCCTCAACCTCTCCCTCTCTCCTTGCTGGATCAAGGTGCACGAGACGTCACGGGCTGTCGTGTGTTGAGCAGCGGAGGTGCCGTCAGATTCGGCACTCGGATCTCCGGTGATTTGGATCACGACGAGTCTGACTCCTTCAACCCCGTTCTCTTGAACGCTTCCGCTTAGCGATCTACAAGGGTATGTAGATGCACTCTCCTTCCCTCATTGCTAGTTTCTCCATAGATAGATCTTGGTGACACGTAGGAAAATTTTGAATTTATGCTACGTTCCCCAACACAATTGACCACACATGATTGGATTCCTGGCACCGACACTATGCAAGACATGAGCCTATGACTAATCCTTGATATTTCTCTTATGATAATAATCATATGTCTTGGATATATTTGCACCCTTGCATGTCATCTAACCCTTGTAGGTACTTGGATGAATCTAAATCTATGAGATTGCAACTCACTCACATCTTGAGCAATCTCTACATCACCAGGTCTCTAAATTACGGTGGTTGAAGACAAGGAAGCATGAAACCCTTCAAATATATCCTTTGACAAATTCCTATATCAAATTTTATGATTGTCATTTTGGATTCACAAGTGTTCTTCCTTGAAAAACTAATTCATGTAGGTAGATGTGTTGGGGAACGTTGCAGAAAAGAAAAAAATTTCCTACGGTTTCACCAAGATCCATCTATGAGTTCATCTAGCAACGAGTATTCAGATTGCATCTACATACCTTTATAGATTGCGAGCGGAAGCGTTCACTAGAACGTGGATGATGGAGTCGTACTCGTCGTGATCCAAATCACCGATGACCGAGTGCCGAACGGACGACACCTCCGCGTTCAACACACGTACGGAGCGGATGACGCCTCCTCCTTCTTGATCCAGCAAGGGGAAGGAGAGGTTGAGGAAGATGGCTCCAACAGCAGCACGACGGCGTGGTGTTGGTGGAGAAGCAAGATTCTGCAGGCTTCGCCAAGCACGTGATTTGAGGAGGAGAGGTGTAGCAGGAGAGGGAGGCGCCAAGATGCAAGGGTGCGGCTGCCCCTCCTCCCCCTTTATATAGGCCTCTGGGGCGCCCGGCCCTTGGAGATCTGATCTCCCAAGGGGCGGCGGCTGTGGGGTGGAGTACCCCAAGGCAAGTGGGCCCCCACCCTAGGGTTTCAACCCTAGGCGCGGGGGTGGGCCTGAGGCGCACCAGCCCACTATGGGCTGGTTCCCCTTCCCACTTCAGCCCATGGGGCCCTCCGGGATGGGTGGCCCCACCTGGTGGACCCCCGGGACCCATCCGGTGGTCCCGGTACAATACCGGTGACCCCCGAATCTTTCCCGATGGCCGAAACTGCACTTCCTATATATAATTCTTTACCTCCGGACCATTCCGGAACTCCTCGTGACGTCCGGGATCTCATCCAGGAATCCGAACAACTTTCGGATTACTGCATATTCATATCTTTACAACCCTAGCGTCACCAGACCTTAAGTGTGTAGACCCTACGGGTTTGGGAGACATGCAGACATGACCGAGACGCCTCTCCGGCCAATAACCAACAGCGGGATCTGGATACCCGTGTTGGATCCTGTTGGGGAACGTAGCAGAAATTCAAAATTTTCCTACGTGTCACCAAGATCTATCTATGGAGAAACTAGCAACGAGGGAAGGAGAGTGCATCTACATACCCTTGTAGATCGCTAAGCGGAAGCGTTCATGAGAACGGGGTTGAAGGAGTCGTACTTTGCCGTGATTCAGATCACCGGAGATCCTAGTGCCGAGCAGACGGCACCTCCGCTGCTCAACACACGTACAGCCGGTGGCGCCTCCCACGCCTTGATCCAGCAAGGAGAGAGGGAGAGGTTGAGGAAGACTCCATCCAGCAGCAGCACAACGGCATGGTGGTGATGGAGGAGCGTGGCAATCCCGCAGGCTTCGCCAAGCACCATGGGAGAGGAGGAGGAGGAGAGGCAGGGCTGCGCTGGAGAGGGAGGCTCTCGTGTATTATGGGCAGCCCCTAGGCCTCATATATATAGGGAAGGGGTGGAGGTGCGCCCCTCTGGGGTTCCCACCCCAGAGGGGCGGCAGCCCCAGATGGGTTCAAGGGGGCGGCCAAGAGGGAGGGGAGGAGGCGCCCACTAGATGGGCCTTAGGGCCCATCTGCCCTAGGGTTTGCCCCCTCCCACTCTCCCTTGCGCCTTGGGCCTCTTGTGGGGGGCGCACCAGCCCCTTTGGGGCTGGTTCCCTCCCACACTTGGCCCACGCAACCTTCTGGGGTTGGTGGCCCCACTTGGTGGACCCCCGGGACCCTCCCGGTGGTCCCAGACGTTACCGATAAACCCCAAACTTTTCCGTGACCAAAACATGACTTCCCATATATAAATCTTTACCTCCGGACCATTCCGAACTCCTCGACGTCCGGGATCTCATCCGGACTCCGAACAACATTCGGCAACCACATACAAACTTCCTTTATAACCCTAGCGCCATCGAACCTTATGTGTAGACCCTACGGGTTCGGGAGACATGCAGACATGACCGAGACGCTTCTCGGTCAATAACCAACAGCGGGATCTGGATACCCATGTTGGCTCCCACATGTTCCACGATGATCTCATCGGATGAACCACGATGTCAAGGACTCAATCGATCCCGTATACAATTCCCTTTGTCTAGCGGTATTGTACTTGCCCGAGATTCGATCGTCGGTATCCCGCACCTTGTTCAATCTCGTTAAGCAAGTCTCTTTACTCGTTCCGTAACACATCATCCCGTGATCAACCCCTTGGTCACATTGTGCACAATATGATGATGTCCTACCGAGTGGGCCCAGAGATACCTCTCCGCTTACACGGAGTGACAAATCCAGCCTCGATTCATGCCAACCCAATGGACACTTTCGGAGATACCGTAATGCACCTTTATAGTCACCCGATTACGTTGTGACGCTTTGGTACACCCAAAGCATTCCTATGGTATCCGGGAGTTACTGCAGTCTCATGGTCTAAGGAAATGATACTTGACATTAGAAAAGCTTTAGCATACGAACTACGATCTTTGTGCTAGGCTTAGGATTGGGTCTTGTCCATCACATCATTCTCCTAATGATGTGATCCCGTTATCAATGACATCCAATGTCCATGGTCAGGAAACCGTAACCATCTATTGATCAACGAGCTAGCCAATAGAGGCTTGCTAGGGACATGGTGTTGTCTATGTATCCACACATGTATTTGAGTTTCCTATCAATACAATTATAGCATGGATAATAAACGATTATCATGAACAAGGAAATATAATAATAACTAATTTATTATTGCCTCTAGGGCATATTTCCAACAGATCCCACATACTCCTCGATGATCTCATCGGATGAACCACGATGTCGAGGATTCAATTAACCCCGTATTCAATTCCCTTTGTCAATCGGTATTTTACTTGCCCGAGATTCGATCGTCGGTATCCCAATACCTCGTTCAATCTCGCTAAGCAAGTCACTTTACTCGCAGTAATGCATGATCCCGTGACCGGACACTTGGTCACTTTGAGCTCATTATGATGATGCACTACCGAAAGTGGGCCCAGTGATACCTCTCCGTTATACGGAGTGACAAATCCGATCTCGATCCGTGTCAACCTAATGCAGACACTTTTGGAGATACCTGTAGTGCACCTTTATAGTCACCCGATTACGTTGTGACGCTTGGTACACCCAAAGCACTCCTACGATATCCGGGAGTTACACGATCTCATGGTCTAAGGAAGAGATACTTGACATTGGAAAAGCTCTAGCAAAACGAACTACACGATCTTGTGCTATGCTTAGGATTGGGTCTTGTCCATCACATCATTTTCCTAATGATGTGATCCCGTTATCAATGACATCCAATGTCCATAGTCAGGAAACCATGACTATCTATTGATCAACGAGCTAGTCAACTAGAGGCTCACTAGGGACATATTGTTGTCTATGTATTCGCACGTGTATTACGATTTCCGGATAATACAATTATAGCATGAATAAAAGACAATTATCACGAACAAGGAAATATAATAATAATCCTTTTATTATTGCCTCTAGGGCATATTTCCAACAGTCTCCCACTTGCACTAGAGTCAATAATCTAGTTACATTGTGATGAATCGAACACCCATAGAGTTCTCGTGTTGATCATGTTTTGCCCATGGAAGAGGTTTAGTCAACGGATCTGCGACATTTAGATTCGTATGCACTTTGCAAATTTCTATGTCTCCATCTTGAACATTTTCATGGATGGAGTTGAAGCGGCAACTTGATGTGCCTGGTCTTCTTGTGAAACCTGGGCTCCTTGGCAAGTGCAATAGCTCTAGTGTTGTCACAAAAGAGTTTGATCGGCCCCGACGCATTGGGTATGACTCCTAGGTGGTGATGAACTCCTTCACCCAAATTGCTTCATGCGCTGCCTCCGAGGCTGCCATGTACTCCGCTTCACACGTAGATCCCGCCACGACGCTCTGCTTGCAGCTGCACCAGCTTCTTCGCTTCCACCATTCAACATATACACGTATCCGGTTTGTGACTTAGAGTGATCCAGATCTGTCGAAGCTAAGCGCCGACGTAACCCTTCTGACGAGCTCTTCGTCACCTCCATAAATGAGAAACATGTCCTTTGTCCTTTTCGTGTACTTCAGGATATTCTTGACCGCTGTCCGGTGTTCCTTGCGGGATTACTTTGGTACCTTCCTACCAAACTTACGGCAAGGTTTACATCAGGTCCGTACACAAGATGGCATACATAATAGATCCTATGGCTGAGGCATAGGGATGACACTCATCTCTTCTTTATCTTTTGCCGTGGTCGGGCATTGAGCCGAGCTCAATCTCACACCTTGCAGTACAGGAAGAACCCTTTCTTGGACTGATCCATTTTGAACTTCTTCAAAATCTTATCAAGGTATGTGCTTTGTGAAAGACCTATGAGGCGTCTCGATCTATCTCTATAGATCTTGATGCCTAATATATAAGCAGCTTCTCCAAGGTCCTTCATTGAAAAACTTTTATTCAAGTAGGCCTTAATGCTGTCCAAGAGTTCTATATCATTTCCCATCAAAAGTATGTCATCTACATATAATATGAGAAATGCTACAGAGCTCCCACTCACTTTCTTGTAAACGTAGGCTTCTCCATAAGTCTCTGCATAAACCCAAATGCTTTGATCATCTCATCAAAGAGAATGTTCCAACTCCGAGATGCTTGCACCAGCCCATAAATGGATCATTTGGAGCTTGCATACCTTGTTAGCATTCTTAGGGTCGACAAAACCTTCCGGCTGCATCATATACAACTCTTCCTTAAGATAACCGTTAAGGAATGCCGCTTTTGATGTCCATCCGCCATATCTCATAATCATAGTATGCGGCAATTGTTAACATGATTCGGACGGACTTAAGCTTCGCTACGGAGAGAAAGTCTCATCGTAGTCAATCCCTTGAACTTGCCGATAACCCTTAGCGACAAGTCGAGCTTTATAGATGGTGACATTACCATCCGCGTCCGTCTTCTTCTTAAAGATCCATTTGTTTTCTATCGCTCGCCGATCATCGGGCAAGTCTGTCAAAGTCCATACTTTGTTTTCATACATGGATCCTATCTCGGATTGCATGGCTTCAAGCCATTTGTTGGAATCCGGGCCCGCCATCGCTTCTTCATAGTTCGAAGGTTCACCGTTGTTTAACAACATGATTTCCGTGACAGGGTTGCAATACCACTCTGGTGTGGAACGTGTCCTTGTGGACCCTCTGAAGTTCAAGAGCTACTTGATCCGAAGTACCTTGATCATCATCATTAATTTCCTCTCCAAGAGGTGTAGGCACCACAGGAACATTTTCCTGAGCTGCACTACTTTCCGGTTCAAGAGGTAGTACTTCATCGAGTTCTACTTTCCTCCCACTTACTCCTTTCGAGAGAAACTCTTTATCCAGAAAGGATCCGTTCTTGCAACAAAGATCTTGCCTTCGGATCTAAGGTAGAAGGTATACCCAATGGTTTCCTTAGGGTATCCTATGAAGACGCATTTTTCCGACTTGGGTTCGAGCTTTTCGAGGTTGAAGTTTCTTGACATAAGCATCGCATCCCCAAACTTTTAGAAACGACAGCTTAGGTTTCTTCCCAAACCATAATTCATACGGTGTCATCTCAACGGATTTAGACGGTGCCCTATTTAAGGTGAATGTAGTTGTCTCTAGAGCGTATCCCCAAAATGATAGCGGTAAATCTGTAAGAGACATCATAGATCGCACCATATCCAATAGAGTGCGATTACGACGTTCGGACACACCATTCTGCTGAGGTGTTCCAGGCGGCGTGAGTTGTGAAACGATTCCACATTTCCTTAAGTGTGTACCGAATTCGTGACTTAAATATTCTCCTCCACGATCTGATCGTAGAACTTTATTTTCCGTCACGTTGATTCTCTACCTCATTCTAAAATTCCTTGAACCTTTCAAAGGTCTCAGACTTGTGTTTCATCAAGTAGACATACCCATATCTACTCAAGTCATCAGTGAGAGTGAGAACATAACGATATCCTCCGCGAGCCTCAACGCTCATTGGAACGCACACATCGGTATGTATGATTTCCAATAAGTTGGTTGCTCGCTCCATTGTTCCGGAGAACGGAGTCTTGGTCATTTTGCCCATAAGGCATGGTTCGCATGTGTCAAATGATTCATAATTGAGAGACTCCAAAAGTCCATCAGAATGGAGCTTCTTCATGCGCTTGACACCAATGTGACCAAAGGCGGCGAGTACACAAGTATGTGGGACTATCGTTATCAACTTTACATCTTTTGGTATTCACACTATGAATATGTGTAATATTACGCTCGAGATTCATTAAGAACAAACCATTGACCATCGGAGCATGACCATAAAACATATCTCTCATATAAATAGAACAACCATTATTCTCGGATTTAAATGAGTAGCCATCTCGCATTAAACGAGATCCTGATACAACGTTCATGCTCAAACTTGGCACTAAATAACAATTATTGAGGTTTAAAACTAATCCCGTAGGTAAATGTAGAGGCAGCATGCTGACGGCGATCACATCGACCTTGGAACCATTCCCGACGCCAAGATCGTCACCTCGTCCTTCGCCAGTCTCCATTTATTCCGCAGCTCTGCTAGAGTTACAAATATGAGCAACGGCACCGTATCAAACACCCGTGAGTTACTACGAGTAATCGGTAAGGTACACATCAATTACTTGTATATCAAATATACCTTTAGTGTTGCCGGCCTTCTTGTCCGCTAAGTATTTGGGGCACTTCCGCTTCCAGTGGCCCTTCCCTTTGCAATAAAAGCACTCTGTCTCAGGTTTGGGTCCATTCTTTGACTTCTTCCCGACAACTTGCTTACCGGGTGCGGCAACATCCTTGCCGTCCTTCTTGAAGTTCTTCTTACCCTTGCCCTTTTTGAACTTAGTGGTTTGATTGACCATCAACACTTGATGTTCTTTCTTGATTTCAACCTCTCACGACTTTAGCATTGAGAATACTTCAGAATGGTCTTCACCATCCCCTGCATATTGTAGTTCATCACAAAGCTCTTGTAGCTTGGTGGGAGCAATCAAGGATTCTCACAATGACCGCCTCGTCCGGGAGGTTAATGTCCACTGGACAAAGGCGTTTGTGCAACCTGCACATTTTGAGTATGTGCTCACCGACGTAACTGTTTTCCTCCATCTTACAACTATAGAACTTGTTGGAGACTTCATATCTCTCGACCCGGGCATGAGCTTGGAAAACCATTTTCAGCTCCTCGAACATCTCATATGCTCCGTGTTGCTCAAAACGCTTTTGGAGCCCCGGTTCTAAGCTGTAAAGCATGCCGCATTGAACGAGGGAGTAATCATTAGCACGAGACTGCCAAGCATTCATAATGTCTTGGTTCTCTGGGATGGGTGCATCACCTAGTGGTGCTTCTAGGACATATTGTTTCTTGGCTGCTATGAGGATGATCCTCAGGTTCTAGACCCAGTCTGAATAGTTGCTGCCATCATCTTTCAGCTTGGTTTTCTCTAGGAACGCGTTGAAGTTCATGTTGACATGAGCGTTGGCCATTTGATCTACAATACATATTTTTCAAAAGTTTTACACTAAGTTCATGATAATTAAGTTCATCTAATCAAATTATTTAATGAACTCCCGCTCAGATTGGACATCCCTCTAGTCATCTAAGTGTTACACGATCCGAGTCGACTAGGCCGTGTCCGATCATCACGTGAGACGGACTAGTCATCATCGGTGAACATCTCCATGTTGATCGTATCTTCCATACGACTCATGTTCGACCTTTCGGTCTCTTGTGTTCCGAGGCCATGTCTGTACATGCTAGGCTCGTCAAGTTAACCCTAAGTGTTCGCATGTGTAAATCTGTCTTACACCCGTTGTATGTGAACGTAAGGATCTATCACACCGATCATCACGTGGTGCTTGAAACTACGAACTTTAGCAACGGTGCACGCTTAGGGGAACACTTTCTTGAAATTATTATAAGGGATCATCTTATTTACTACCGCTGTTCTAAGTAAACAAGATGCATAAAACATAATAAACATCACATGCAATTATATAGTAGTGACATGATATGGCCAATATCATATAGCTCCTTCGATCTCCATCTTCGAGGCTCCATGATCATCTTCGTCACCGGCATGACACCATGATCTCCATCATCATGATCTCCATCATTGTGTCTTCATGAAGTTGTCACGCCAACGACTACTTCTACTTCTATGGCTAACGCGCGTTTAGCAATAAAGTAAAGTAATTTACATGGCGTTCTTCAATGACACGCAGGTCATACAAAAAATAAAGACAACTCCTATGGCTCCTGCCGTTGTCATACTCATCGACATGCAAGTCGTGATTCCTATTACAAGAACATGATCTCATACATCACAATATATCATTCATCATTCATCACAACTTCTGGCCATATCACATCACATGACAATTGCTGCAAAAACAAGTTAGACGTCCTCTAATTGTTGTTGCATCTTTTACGTTTTCTTACCTACGAATAACCACAACGTGATTTTGTCAACTTCTATTTACCCTTCATAAGGACCCTTTTCATTGAATCCGCTCCAACTAAAGTAGGAGAGACAGACACCCGCTAGCCACCTTATGCAACTAGTGTATGTCAGTCGGTGGAACCTGTCTCACGTAAGCGTACGTGTAAGGTCAGTCCGGGCCGCTTCATCCCACAATACCACTGAAGCAAGAAAAGACTAGTAGCGGCAAGCAAGTTGACAAGATCTACGCCCACAACAAAATTGTGTTCTACTCGTGCAATAGAGAACTACGCATAAACCTAGCTCATGATGCCACTGTTGGGGAACGTTGCAGAAAACAAAAATTTTCCTACGGTTTCACCAAGATCCATCTATGAGTTCATCTAGCAACGAGTATTCAGATTGCATCTACATACCTTTGTAGATCGCGAGCGGAAGCGTTCACTAGAACGTGGATGATGGAGTCGTACTCGCCGTGATCCAAATCACCGATGACCGAGTGTCGTACGGACGGCACCTCCGCGTTCAACACACGTACGGAGCGGATGATGTATCCTCCTTCTTGATCCAGCAAGGGGGAAGGAGAGGTTGAGGAAGATGGCTCCAGCAGCAGCACGACGGCGTGGTGTTGGTGGAGAAGCAGCACTCCGGCAGGGCTTCGCCAAGCACGTGACGGAGGAGGAAAGGTGTAGCAGGGGAGAGGGAGGCGCCAAGATGCAAGGGGTGCGGCTGCCCCCTCCCACCCCCCTTTATATAGGCCCCCTGGGGGGGCGCCGGCCCTTGGAGATCTGATCTCCCAAGGGGGGCGGCGGCCAGGGGGTGGAGTACCCCCAAGGCAAGTGGGCGCCCCCCCCCCCCACCCTAGGGTTTCAACCCTAGGCGCAGGGGGTGGGCCTAGGGGGGCGCACCAGCCCACTATGGGCTGGTTCCCCTTCCCACTTCAGCCCATGGGGCCCTCCGGGATGGGTGGCCCCACCTGGTGGACCCCCGGGACCCATCCGGTGGTCCCGGTACAATACCGTTGACCCCCGAATCTTTCCCAATGGCCGAAACTGCACTTCCTATATATAATTCTTTACCTCCGGACCATTCCGGAACTCCTCGTGACGTCTGGGATCTCATCCGGGACTCCGAACAACTTTCAGATTACTGCATATTCATATCTTTACAACCCTAGCGTCACCGGACCTTAAGTGTGTAGACCCTACGGGTTCGGGAGACATGCAGACATGACCGAGACGCCTCTCCGGCCAATAACCAACAGCGGGATCTGGATACCCATGTTGGCTCCCACATACTCCTCGATGATCTCATCGGATGAACCACGATGTCGAGGATTCAATTAATCCCGTATTCAATTCCCTTTGTCAATCGGTATTTTACTTGCCCGAGATTCGATCGTCGGTATCCCAATACCTCGCTCAATCTCGTTACCGCAAGTCACTTTACTCGCATCAGTAATGCATGATCCTGTGACCGCACACTTGGTCACTTTGAGCTCATTATGATGATGCACTACCGAGTGGGCCCAGTGATACCTCTCCGTTATACGGAGTGACAAATCCAGCCTCGATCCGTGTCAACCTAATGTACACTTTTGGAGATACCAGTAGTGCACCTTTATAGTCACCCAGTTACGTTGTGACGTTTGGTACACTCAAAGCACTCCTACGGTATCCGGGAGTTACATGATCTCATGGTCTAAGGAAGAGATACTTGACATTGGAAAAGCTCTAGCAAAATGAACTACAGGATCTTGTGCTATGCTTAGGATTGGGTCTTGTCCATCACATCATTCTCCTAATGATGTGATCCCGTTATCAATGACATCCAATGTCCATAGTCGAGAATCCATGACTTTTTATTGATCAACGAGCTAGTCAACTAGAGGCTCACTAGGGACATATTGTGGTCTATGTATTCACACGTGTATTACGATTTCCGGATAATACAATTATAGCATGAATAAAAAACAATTATCACGAACAAGGAAATATAATAATAATCCTTTTATTATTGCCTCTAGGGCATATTTCCAGCAAGATGAACTTCAATTACAAGTGGTGCTCCAAATGAACTACATCAACATTGAGCATCCCACACAAGTTCAACTACATGATCAAGATCAACACCACCACCCAAGGTATGTTATTCCATCTTAGAGAAACTTTACCCCAAGACATGGGTCAAAGCAGCTCGACAAGATGTGAATACATCAAAATGCTTAAATGAAAAATGGCAACCCCATTTTGAGCTTAAACGATGAGTATGACCTATGATCAAGTGTCTTCACTTGAATCCTAAGTCAATATACTCTAACATAGGTGACTTTGTCGCCGACCAATTCTAGATGAAGTTCTCTAGTGTTTCTCCTTGTTCTTGCATTTATCTCATGCATATTTGTTCCCCTTTAAAAAAAACTTCATCTAGATCTATGTTCCTTTTATTTCTGTTCTGCATTTTCCCTGCATCCAATTCATTGCAAATCCTTTAGTTAATTCCCTGCAAATCCTTGTGAGATTTTAATTGCTTAGTGAGCTGAGATGAAAAGTGGTTTTTCTCTGTACTGAACTCGGACACACCGGTTTGTCACTTTCGGTCAAACCGAATTATCTTGGTGCCACCGAAGATAACAACTCGGTGTTACCGATTTCACATGCTGAGGAGACACTTTGTCATTTGCATCCTGCACATTTTGTTCCAGCTCCACTCGATGATTCTTAACCTCTACCAACAACTTATATTTCCCTGCTACTTTGCTATGTGACTCAAGGATCAAACCTATTTTGACTCACACTCCAGAAGACCCTTCTTGGAAATTGATGTCAAAGGGGGATAGAGAGTTCACATCAAAGCTTAATCATATCAAAAAGGGGAAAGAGAGATAAATAATCACATCATAGAGAGACCCCATATGGTTGGTATTCAAAGAGGAGAGAAGTCACATGTCTTTAGAGGGGAAAGACATGTTCATGTTGTTTGTGTGTTTGCTTTGCTTTGATTTTCTATTCCTTATCTTCTCCCAATATCCAATATAAGATTCAGGGGGAGCAAGACATCTAAGGGAGGGAAATCTTTGAATTCATTGCATATCTTTACCTTTGGGGACATGTCTACACTCAAATGGAGTACCTAGTACTCACTCTATACGTGTCATCCCAATCTTGGTACTCTTGTGGTTTGCTGCTTTTGCTCTGTTTAGTAGATGTTTCTGTGTTGTCTAACCTTATTTACTCAGGTTCATCTCTTCCAAAGCCAGCTCAAGACCACAAGGTAAGTATATGCATCACACTCATGTGCATGAGGATCTCTTGCTGATGTACATATTGTTTGCAAGGAGGACTCATGAGCATGAAGGTACATTTCCTATATTCACACCATTTGCTCTGATGCATATGGCCAAGATACATGTAACACATTGCTTGCTCTGTCATGATTATGCACTCACATGATCTTATGTTTCATATTTACACGATTGCATACATGTAGGGGGAGCCTATGCATGTTACATGACCTTCCAAAGCTTTACCTGCCTTTCTCTATATCTTTATCTAACGCTTTGATGTATGTTGTCATCAATTACCAAAAAGGGGGAGATTGAAAGCACAACTGCTCCCTGGGTGATATTGGTAATTAATGTCAACATATCTCTTGTTGGACTAATACTTTTATCTAGTACATTTCAGATAAGTCCAACACTGGAGTGGCATGGACAAGAGGATGTGGAACCCCTTCAAGATGCTAAGGACAAAGGATTGGCTCAAGCTCAAAGCTCGGGACTCTACATTTTCTATTTCAGTGATCCAAGATCACATTGAGTCCATAGGAAAGCCAATACTATTAAAAGGGGATCAGGTGTTGCTTAATGGCTTGCTTGCTCAAAGTGCTTAGTGATATGCTCCAAAGCCCTCAACCACTTTCTCATATCCACATATGCCCCAAACCAAAAGTCAAACTCGGCCCCACCGATTTGATCCATCCGGCGCCACCGAGTTCATTTGACATAGTCACTACCAAAAACCCTAATCAATTCGGTCTCACCGATGGGATCTCGGTCTCACCGAGATGGGTTTGCAAACTCCCTGTTGCCTATTGCAATATTTTCGGTCTCACCAATAAGATGTAATCGGTCACACCGAGTTTGCTTGACCAACTCTCTGTTTTGCTTATTACCAAATCGGTCCCACCGAGTTTGTGTAATCGGTCAAACCGAGATGGAGTTTTACCCTAACCCTTGCACATCGGTCCCACCGAAATGCCTAACGGTCACATTATGAACTAAATCGGTCTGACCGAGTTTTATGATTCGGCCCCACTGAGTTTGGTGAATTGTGTGTAACGGTTAGATTTCATGTGGAGGCTATATATACCCCTCCACCCTCTCCTCACTCATGGGGAAAGCCATCAGAACATGCCTACACTTCCAGCATTCATTTTCTGAGAGAGAACCACCTACTCATGTGTTGAGGCCAAGATATTCCAATCCAACCATATGAATCTTGATCTCTGGCCTTCCCCAAGTTGCTTTCCACTCAAATCATCTTTCCACCAAATCCAATCCTATGAGAGAGAGTTGAGTGTTGGGGAGAATATCATTTGAAGCACAAGAGCAAGGAGTTCATCAACAACACACCGTCTATTACCTTTTGGAGAGTGGTGTCTCCTAGATTGGTTAGGTGTCACTTGGGAGCCTCCGTCAAGATTGTGGAGTTGAACCAAGGAGTTTGTACGGGCAAGGAGATCGCCTACTTCGTGAAGATCTACCCTAGTGAGGCAAGTCCTTCGTGGGCGATGGCCATGGTGGGATAGACAAGGTTGCTTCTTCATGGACCCTTCGTGGGTGCAGCCCTCCATGGACTCGCGCAACCCTTACCCTTCGTGGGTTGAAGTCTCCATCAACGTGGATGTACGATAGCACCACCTATCGGAACCACGCCAAAAATCTCTGTGTCTCCAATTGCGTTTGCACACTCCAATCCCATCTCTTTACTTTCTTGCAAGTTGCATGCTTTACTTTCCGCTGCCCATATACTCTTTGCATGCTTGCTTGAATTGTATTGTGTATGCTTGAAATTGTGTTAATCTACCACCTCAACTTGAAAAACTTAAAAACTGCCAACTTTGTGTGTTGAGGGTCTACTCACCCCCTCTAGACACCTCTTCTTGATCCTTTCAGCCGGTCAGCCTTCCATTGATGACGGACGACGCAGTGATGGCGACCCACCGCCGCGCGTCCTACCTTTTTCTGCCACGCGCCCACACCGCTCCCGCCCCCTCGCCGCTATAAAATCCAACCGTCATCGCCGCTCGCCGCACACTCGCCAAGCCACCCCTCTCGCCTTCACCGCTCCAGTGCCGACCACCTTTCTTGCCGAAAAACCCGGCCGCAGCAGTTTATCATCTCTCTCGCCTTCTCTCCTTTCACCGTCACCCACGCCATGGTGGAGAGGTTCCCCAGCGATGGTGCGGCGGCCAACGGCTTCAGCCGCCGCTGGCTGCATGGGTGGAAGGCGCGCACGCTGCAGGAGGCCAACTACCCAACTCCCCGTTCCTCCGCCGCCCTTCGACGCAGAATACCCCGCCAAGATCATGGCGATCCGGGCCAACCTGCTAGATAACGCGCGCCAACAGCCACGGTACGCGGGCATACAACACTGCCCTGTGGACCGCCTACTTACAGCAGCACCATGCCGAGCAGTTGGCATCGGCGCCGAGAGGGCGGCACAACTAGGCCACCGTCAATGGTAGGGCGCGCCCGGGCGGACTCTCTCCACCGTGCTCGCACACATCGAGGGTGGCAATGAGCCGCGACTGGAGTACCCGGCGCCATCCATCTCTCGCCGCCGTGGGATCTCCTAGATGCCGAGGCGCATGGACATGCTGTCTTCGTTGTCCTCGGGCTCCTATTCCTCGGGGTCGGCGCTAGCGGCACTCGTACCCATCAAGCCCGAGCCGCAGGAGACGCTGCTCGTCGACGCAGCCGCGGCGGCAACCTCGTCATCAACGAGGGCGGCCGCGTCCCTTCCCCTTCCCGCAGCCACCTCCGCCTGGTCAAGCCGAAGAAGGAGCCGGCATCGACCGTGGTGGTGAAGTAAGAGCACGAGGACATGGCCGCCGACCTGGAGAGCGGTCTCGCCTGGTCGCGCGCCGACTACGTGGCGTAGGAGATGGAGCGCAGCGCCGCACTCTGGAAGAGATCGCCGCGCGGCGACGAGGGCGGCCGCGTCCCTTCCCCTCCCCACGGCCACTTCCGCCTGGTCAAGCCGAAGAAGGAGCCGACGATGACCGTGGTGGTGAAACAGGAGCACGAGGACATGACCATCGACCTGGAGAGCGGCATCGCCTGGTCGCGCGTCGACTACGTAGAGATTGCCGCGCGGCGCCGCGGCCGCGACGAGGGCGGCGTCATCGTGCTCTCCGACAACGACGACGAGGTCACTACGCCAAGCCAGCCGGTCCACAGCGGCGATGCAAGGCAGGGTCGCAGCTAGGCCGCCCCAAAGGACAGGGCCGCCGAGCGACGACGATGACGGCGGCGACGACAACTACACCGTCTTCTACAACCTCCTCGGCATGAACAACTAGGAGTAGTCTTTTTTATGTTTTTTATATATGTAAATTCGCCTAAATATTAATGATCGCCTATATTTTGTCGACTTTGGTTTTTTTTTTTTAAAAAAATTGCCGATGCCGTTGCAGTCGCGGCTGGGAATATGTTCCTCTCCACGCCTAAATTATCGCCGGCAATGTCCCAAGAAGCGTTGTTTTTCGCCTAAAAGCGACATTGGGGGCCGAACGACCGAAGATGCTCTTAGCGTCCTGCGCAGGAGAAAAGGGTGGTGGCTATGCGTCCTCCATCATATATGTCTGTATACACAATCATAATAACCTCCAACTGGCCTACAGGCGCATTGCTTATTTTTTAGGCCACTACTACGCTGCTGCGCGCCGCCCAAATTTGGGCGGTCGCACCCAAACCGCATCTGGTCGGAACACCCAGAGCCACATGATTTTCTGCCCTCTCGTGACGCTTTCTTGTTTCATTGCATGCGCTCGCAGAAAAAGCTCATCCACAGTGCCATGGAAAAAAAAGAGATGGCTGGCCTCGAAGCATCGCCGGGTCATCCACCGGCCGGTCGCCGCCCTCGCTACCGGACGCCGGACACCGGCCGTCACCGTCCTCGCCGCGGACGCCGCCACCGCCACCGCCACCGACCCGCCGATCGCTGCCCTCGCCGGCTCCGCACATGCAGAAGCGTTTGCTCGCGGTTGCAACCCCGACGGCGACGCTCTCGGTTCCGGTGCTCGAAGGTCGCCGGTTCCGACGCTACCGACGAGCTTGTAGTGTACATCGTCCCGGTTCTTTGGCAGTAGCAAAATGCTTGCCGGTTGTAGCAAATGGGTGTGCGGTTCCAGCAAAAAATGGCTCGTTGGTGCCGCCCACCTGGTTTGTAGCGTTGATGTGCGGATTTCTATGGTTCCAAAGAAACTTCGATGCCGGATGTAGCAATTTATGTCACAGATGCAGCTCGTGGCCGGTTCCCAAAGACACAGTCTCATCGATTGCATCATTTTTTGTCACCGGTTCCAGACACCGGATAGCCGGTTCCAAAGACACCACATGGCGGTCGCAGCATCGCCATGTCCTTTCTAGCACGGGCGCCGCCGGGTTGCGACATTTCTCGCGCCGATTCCAAAGACCCGCATGCCGGTTCCAACACGGGAGCATGTCGGTTGTAGCACCGCTGACGTCAGAAGTCATAGCGGTCTTGGCGCGACGCCAACATCACCGCCTCGCCATGGTTGTAGCACATCTCACACCGGCGACGAGGCCGTGGTTATAGCAACACCGAGGGCTCGCAGCCAAGACGGAGAGGAGATTGGCGGCTAACATCGATGAAATCGAGGACCAGCGACGCATCCTTGTAGCAGCCTCATGGTGGTTTGTTGCCAGGGGAGAATCGGGTGGAAGCAAAAGCTCCCAGGATGGAGGCTAGAGTGATTGGGGATGCGAAAGGTAGAAGAAGGAGTAAACAATGATGTCCTGGAGATAAGATTTGTGCGGCCCAAAACAGCTGGTGCAAAAGAGATAAGGGAAGGGCAGAGGCAGCGCATGGGCCAGGGCACGTGGCTGCCTAGGATAGGCGCTGAGGAGCTAAGCCGGGAGACCGGCCAAAGCTTCGGCCGGCGGCGTGAAACGCTTCCTATTTTTTATGCATGTCCACTTGGAGGCCTCGTGTGAACCCATTCAATCTACTGGCTACAATGTACGTACATCCAATTATGTTATATTCTCCACATAAAAAACTTACTAGCTCTCTTTCTTCCCAGGAAATATAAACAAAATTACTAATCGAGAAACTCTAGAATGACGAGAAAATCTCTGCCTAATAATAATATATTAACTGCTATATTTGCTCCCAACAAGCATATAAATGATCTATACCAGTATATATTACAGATCACTACCATTTCTGCATACACAGTCACATGTGGGCAGCACAGTGCAGATGGACAAGGGATGGACCAGTTGTCCAATTTCATAATCTCAGAAACAACGCCTTCAGATCAGAGGAAAATAAACATAGGTCTTTGGCAGAAGGACAAGGGATGGACCAATTTCATAATCCCATTCTTCGCAACCTTAACTACACTGTTCCTTCGAATCCTTCAGAGGAAGGATTCCAGCAACGCGTGCAATGTGCATCTTCTTGCTGATATACTGCGCATAGGTCTTTGGCTTATTGAGCTGAAAACAAGAACAAATTTCAGAGGCTAAATCATCTTTCAAAAGCATGCATAATGCAGAGGTGATCTGATGAATTAGAGTACCCGATTTTTAACTGCCTTTGCAATCAACTCCTTAGCCTTGTCCTTTTCAGTCTGATGAAGGCAAGCAGACAAGACATCACATAATAGAACAAATTCCAATCGATTACACTTGCAAGCCCCACACACACAAAAAAAAAGAAAAAACACAACTACTTACTCCTGGGGGAACCTTTGCCGTGCAGGTATGGTACTGGAGTAAGAAAAGATGAAAAGAGATAAGCATACATGCACAAGGGAATATCAACTTACAACTGCAAATTATCCACAGACCAAGACAACCTACCTCCGATTCCAATCTCTCCATGGTGTAGTCACGCTTCAGTGCACCTTCCAGTCTACGTTGGCATAACGGAAACCTGTTCAGCTTACAAACCTCCGCTAGAGCATCTCTGAAACTCATCTGAACATTATCCAAGGCAAAAATCATGCATTTCTAAGCATACACAGTGTTTGTAAAAACAAGGAACCATCATCGAATAGTTACTTAGTTATGCAGACTGGTGTGTATAGTGCAGATCAGTGCTAACCTGTTTCCCAGTGACCCGACACCAAATCTCAAAATGGACACCATCTAACTCCTTATACCAAGTACGGTCATAGGCCATGCTCTGTTTACACTCCTGAATCAAAAAACAAAAACTGTTAGATACTACAATCTCCATTCACAAATATAAGATGTCATAACTTTTTTCTGAATTGGATGTATATATAGACACGTTTTGGTGTTTGTTCACTCATATTTCAGTCCGTATGTAGTCCAGATTAAAATATCTAAAACATCTTATTTCTTATATTTGTGAACGGAGGGAGTACATGTTATCCATTGAAAGCTACGTAAAAATAACGCATATGAGGGAACCTACAAAGTAGCCATAGTAAGCTAAACACGCAGTGATCTTCTCAAAAGTAGTAGCTGCAAGTTTAATTGCTTGTAAAGCTCCTCGGGAAGATATGCGATCCCACTGCACAACAACGAAGTTATGAGGGCGCTACAAGATATATAGATGAGAGGGTCGCCTCAAGATTCTCGCATGGCCATACTTAGTTACTTACCTTATGAGATGGCCGGGGGAAATCTAGATAACCTTCCATCCACTGTTGGCAGAGAAAAGAAGTCACTAGTCCAAAAAATATACAAAGCACTGAATAAATAAAATAAAATCTCCTTAACATGATCTGTGGTACATACCTCTAGCTTCTTGAATAATTCCTCACAGAACTTGACATACTCTTCTTCAACGTCATGGCTATGAAGGAACTCGTGGTACTCACTCCACCTGGCGTAGTCACTACTACCCTACATTAAAAAGGATAAAGAGATAACCCATTGCTTGGAAAAATTAGAACGACGGACAATTCATAACCTAAATAACTATAGTTTAACTGAAGACTTCAAGTACCAAAATATAATTTTGTTCCAAAGCAGATATGATAAAGAACCGAGCAACAAGGTGAAAGAACATTTTGTCAGTTGACACTATATTGAATTAGTCAGTCTTGCCAGTTTATAAGTTGATACATTAACGAGTTAAAAATTTCAGAATATAATATAACGAAAGCTTAGTCTAAGGCACTAAATGTAGCATGAACTCGCACACGTAACTGGTCGACAGTCTGGACCCTGATATACTTTTCCATTATTTTTTTCAAAGCAACAATACTTGGTGATTATTTATAGCACAGCTCATGACTTTTAGTTGATTCATCAATCATCAGATCATAGTTTTGGAGGCTTTAGTGCGATTGTAACAGCCAGACAGACAGTTGTGCTAATACAATCAACCACAGTTACAAATTGAGGGACTACCCATGCAACAGAAGATAACTCACATAATTTCGAAGGACTAGGCGTTGGTAGTCATTCAGGGAACCCCCTTTGCAGTAGTCAGGGTGGAAATACCAATCAAGTGTGGAAATTTCCTCGAATCGTCTGAAAAATCTCTGTTTCTTTAAGAACGCTTGATCACACTCGGCCTCAGAAATGTCCTCAAGGGTGGAAATACCAATCAAGTGTGGAAATTTCCTCCTCTTTCAACTGCAGACAATGAGATGGCCCATAAGATCAAATTGAGTAAAAACAGAAGGTTAAATAATCCAGCACAGGTAGCATAGAACAAGTAACTAAATGCAGGCAACGGGATGCATGGTGTGTGATGATAGATATTTATATAGATATTAACTTTGGACTGAACCTTGTGCTTGTAAGATCTGAAGCGGTACAGTGCGTGGCGAAGATCTTGCTCATCGAGCTCCTCTTTTGTCAGTTTACGGGCAACGATATAACGAGGATGCGAGGTAGCTTGTCATGGTAAGCAAGGAACTCCTCCTCGCTGATATCCTCTCCCATCCCCAACTCATTCAGCTGTTCGATCAGACGATCCGCTTCTTGCACCTCTTTATTTTCTTCCTTGCCATGTACAATCTCGTTGGGATCAGATTCCTGAAAGTGCTTGGGATGCTCCTGCTCGTGCAGCACCTCTGAGCTCTGCTTCAAGCCCATATCAGCCATGTGGTGCTTCTGTGGTATCTTCAGACTCGAGGCTGTGCGCGCCTTCTTGCTACGGTGCTCGGCGGCAGATTCTTCAGAGTCCTGGGCAGTGGCGTTCCCATGAAGCGCACCCAGGCCGGCAGACCCTCCGCTCGAGGGCGTAGCCTTCTTCTGCGGCATGTCGCCACTCGAGCCCGCGCCCACCGCCGCCTCCTCCCCGAGATGCGTTGTCGGCACGCCTCCGCTCGAGGCCGCAGCAGCCTTCTCCGGCGGCGTCTCTCCACTCTGAGCCAGTGCCCACCGACGCCTTCCTCAGATGCGTCGTCGCCGCCCCTCCGCTCGAGGCCGCAGCGCGCCGGCCCCTATCCGCGATCCGTCCGCGGCAGTAGCGCTCATCCGGCGTGTAAACGCCGGGGACAGTTATTACACAGAGTTTTTTCTTCTATAAGGCACGCTCATCCGGCAAGCCCACCCGGGTTCGAGTCCGGAGGTGACCGGGTGCTTAAAGAATTTCTTCTATAAAAATATACCTTCAAGGGCTAGTCCTGGATGGTCTTATTTTTTATTACACAGAGTTTTTTTTGTTTAAACACCCGCGTCCACGTCGGTCTGACCCAATTGATTTGCAACATGGGCCAGGTTGCAAACTCCTGAACACAGCATGACTCGTGTTGCGGCTGTCTTCTACACATTGTCGCGTGCCTTCGTGGGCCCAGTGCGTCGCTCCTCTTTTTTGGCTTATCCTCTTGTCTTCTTCAATCAATCCCCTCTGCAACTCAGTTTTCTCGTACTTAATCAACTTCTTTTCTTCGGCGAGCTGCTAGCTGCTCTCCAAGAGCCTCTTCTATCTCTCCCTGCCCTTTCCTATCCTTGGCGGTGGAGCTTGTCGTGCACTACTGCGAGGGCAACGACCACAACGAATACATGCCGACGACTGCTGCTGGCGATTGACGAAGGTGCTGCAAGTGGCCACCACTTGTGTGGGTTGCTGCAAACTCCCCATCGATGTTGCAAAGCGGCACTTCTCTGTGCTCTTTTTGTCCATGCTAATGCTGCTATGGGCTAGGGAGCAATGTTGCAAGGTAACGACCACTACAACAGGTCGACGACTACTGCTAGCACCGACAATGGTGGATGTGCAACGTAGGTCATGTTGCAAACGTCTGAGGGCAACATGGCTCATGCTGTAAAGCACTCGTCTTGCAAAACTCCAAGCGCCATGTGGGTCATATTGCAAATCTTTGAGCATAACATGACTCATGTTGTAAAGCCTCGTCTTGCAAATCCCCAGGTAATATGGGTCATGCTACAAACCTCCGAGCACAACATGGATCATGTTGCAAACGCTTGTCGATTGGCAGACACGGATCGAACGACTGTCGTGGGTAGATCCAACCGCTCGCTACCCAGATGATCTTTTCAAAAGACCAGTCTGACTGAATATGCGCAGGGCCCGTGTCTGCGTTGGTTACTTGCTTGCGAGAAATGAGAACGAACAATGTTGCAAAAATAATTGGAAAAGATTACCACCTAAGGCTGCTTGCTTGTGACGTTGATTGAATACGCACGACTCCCCTGTCTATGCTGGTTGTGACGTCAATCGGCCTAGGTTGTGCACAACGCTTGTGCGAGTTGGAGTCTGACTCTGGTTGGCTGGCTGCATGTTGTAGATGTTGGCACATCCCATGTGGTCATGGCACGGGGAACAGGGTTGATCGGCATGGGCTTGAGCACAAGCGCTTGGGCGTGGCGTGGCCACGTGGGGGACAAGGAAGCACCAAAGCAAATTGATTGAAACATGAAAAATATCGATTGGTCGATCTTTTTTTGTTGCAAGGGCACCTCCCCTCCCCCCCGCGCGCGGGATAGAAGGATGCTCCAACACCGCCACGCGTCGGTGCATTGAGTGCACCACGGGCAAAGCCCTTTTTTCTCCGCTTTTGTTTTCTGTTTTTTCGTCTCTTGTACTACTCAGTCCATGGAAAGTACAAGTGATGTCGCACGGGAAGTACATGTTCCACCTAAAAGTACATGTTATATTGGAAGGGCAGGACAGGTTGCCTTTGTAGTACATGATGTGTTGTGCTGGAAGTAATGATTGCGCTACGCGGGAAGTACAAGTTGCACTATGCAGTAGTACACTACCCCATGAAAAGTACAAGTATATTACTGCATGAAGTACAATTTCATTATTCTTATAAGTACAAGTTGTGTCCAAAAAAACTCGTCAGAACCAATCGACATGGTATCTAATTTCAAAGATACATGTGCAAAAGAACGCAGCCTCTTGAAAGTGGTACGTAATTTCAATGTTTGATTGGAGAGATATTTTGATTTGAAACTTATATCTTGCAAAAGAGAAACACATATAGTCAACCACAATCCTCAGGTGGAAAAAACCAACAACACTCTCGTTGCAACAAGTGTCAAACATGTGTTGTACCATGCGTCGCCATTTGAGCAACCTTTGCAAGAGGTACAACCTGAGGGTGTGGACGGGCGAAGTGGAAGTTGCGCAGCCTTGATTGTGGGTTTATGTTATAGAGCAAGTTTGACAATGATTCTCTCCTAGAGGTAGAATTGTTGTTTTTGATATTTTCGTACGCAGAATTTTGTGGATTGGGTGCACTTTTGCATTCTTTTGTACTATCCATTTATGTGATTTCAGACAGATGGGTCCATGTTGAGGGTTAAACGGCATCATTACATATTTGTTGATTGGGAGGCCTCTCGAGAGTTTTCTGGCTCATGCGTTCCTCCTTCGTTTGACAGCTTTTGGTTTGAGTTCCTGCAGTGAAGCTGTGAGTCGCTTGATCACTCCATGTAGTTTTTTCTGTTTCTTTTTTGACAGCACACTCCATGTGAATTTTCAGAGTGTTTAGTTTTCTGTGTCTTTTGCCACCACTGTCAGCATAATATCGTTCTTTTGTGGGTAAGAAAATAAATAGTGGCAAGATTTATGTGCTTCTGTTTACTACACCATACGTGTATATCATGTAAGACTACTTCGCATCAAAAGGGTATCAAAGACCAAGGTCTCTACCCACAATAATAATACATATATACTCTCTCCGTTCCTAAATATTTGTCTTTTTAGAGATTTCAAATGGACTACCACATACGGATGTATAGACATATTTTAGAGTGTAGATTCACTCATTTTGCTCCGTATGTAGTCACTTGTTGAAATCTCTAGAAAGACAAATATTTTGAAACGGAGGGAGTATATGTTAACTACTAAAATTTGCTCCCAGCCTGCATAAGTGATGTATTACATTATATTATTAGATCAGTAACATTGCTGCACAAACAACTAGATGTGGGCAGCACAGTGCAAGACGAGGGATGGTTCAGTTTCATAATCCCATTCTTCAGAATCTTAATCATACTGTTGCGTCAGTCTCGGTCTTCTCGGATGGAAGGATTCCAACAATGTGTGCGATCTTTATCTTTTTTCTGATATAATCATCATAGAATTTTGGCTTATCAACCTGAAATGGAATAAATTTCACTAGATAAATCATCTTTCAAAAGCATGCATAATGCAGAGACGCACTCACAAATTACAATACCCGCTTTTTTACTGCGTCTGCAATCAACTCCTTGGCTTCATCCTCTTCAACCTGAAGGCAAGCAGATCATACATCAGATAGAAGGAAATATTTCAATGGATTACACTTGCGTGTCACATACAAAAGACGCTACTTACTCCAGGTCGAATGGCTGCCGTGCAGGTTCGGAACTGAAGGCAAGAAGATGAAAAGAGATAAGCATATACACAGAAAGCAATATTTAGTTACAAGTGCAAATTATCTATCTATTAACCAAAACAGTTGACATACGTCCTTTTCCAGTGACGTCATGGTGAACTCATTGCCCAGTGCTATTTGCATTAAACTTTGCCGTAACGGAAACCTGTTCAGAACACAAAGGTCCTCCAGAGAGGCTCTGAAACTCTTTTGAACATTATTCAAGGAAAAAGTCATGCATTGCTAAGCATATACAGTGTATGCAAAAACAAGGAACCACTAATAAATAGTTGCTTAGATGTGCAGACACTAACCATTCCCTTTTTGACCCGCTGCCAAATCTCAAAATACAAACCATCATACTCCTTCAAATATATATGATGATAGCCCATGCTCTCTTTACACTCCTATAAATCAAGTGAATGCAGCTGTCAGGTACAACATAGTAGCCACTGTAAGCTACATTAAATTAATGTATGTGAGGGATCTTACATCATAGCCATTGTAAGCCAAAGTCGGAGTGATCTTGGGAAAGCTTGTAGCAGCAATCTTAATTGCTTGATAAGCTCCCCGGGAAGATACGTAATCTCACTGAACAAACAACAAAGTTATGAGCTTGCTACAAGATAAAGAGATAATTTACAGTGACATTCCAAGAATTTTGTTAGGCCATACTTTGATAGATGAAGGGTCAATATCGATATAATCTTCCATCCACTGTTGCCAGAGAAAAAAAGAGTTGTTAGTCCAAAGAAATTTGAAAGCATTGAACAAAATAAGACAATTTCCTTAACTGCCTCGTTTTCAATAAAATGGGGCAGCGGGAAGCCCCTTTTCATAAAGAAAGAGAGATTTCCTTAACATGATCTGTGATGCATACCTTCAGTTGCTTGGATAATTCCTCACAGTACTTGACATACTCTTGTTCAACATCATAGCTATGAAGGTAGCTGTGGTAGTAACTCCACCGGGTGTACTCAGTACCGCCCTACATTGAAAAGGATAGAGATAGAAAACCGATTGATTAGAAATGTTCAGAACGACATGCGATAACCAAAGCAACTATATTTTAACTAGAAACTTGAAGCTGCAAAATTAACAATTTAATTAAAACTACATATGATAAAGAACTAAAGAGGTGGCTAATATTTATCAGAAAAATACAATTCAGCTGCTTAAAGAAAATCATTAGGGGCAGTCAAAGAGTCTACAAGCGAACCTTTTCATAGTGAGCACTAAGCAACAAGGCGGAAGAATATTGTTCTGGTTGTCGCCATATTTCAGTTTATGAGTTACAAATTCCCGTGTATCAAAACGTTATGAACACTTTGTTTAAAGCAAAGATTACTACAGCTCACTAAACGTACCAAGAACTCACATCTCAGTGCAATTGGTGTATATATAATCTGGTCCTGCTATGTTTTTCTACTTCTTTGTAAACAAGACCGCCATAGCTTTGGAGACTGTAATGTGATTGCCAGACATTTGTGCTAGTACAACTGACGACAATTATAAATTGATGAAGATCACTCACATAATTTTGAAGGACTAGCCGTTGGTAGTCACTCAGGGAAGCACATTCGCAGTAAGCAGGGTGGAACAACCAATCGAGTGTTCCATCTTTTTCAAAGCTAATGAAAAATCTGTTCTCCTCAAGAAACTCCAGGTTAAAATCAGCCTCATTTTTATCCATAAGGTTATCAGCCTCAGTTTCATCCTCTTCCGATGTAGTGTCACCTTCCTCACGGTATAGAAGTTGCTTCTCTTTCAACATAGCTAAATATTCCCTTTCTTCCTTATCGTCCTCTCCTTCCTCAAGAAGGTTATCAGCATGCAGCTCTTCCTTGGGCTGTGTCAACTGTAGAAAATGAAATGGCATAGAAGATCAAATTAAATGCAAACAAGAGGTTAAATAATGCAGTACATGTAGCATAGAAGAAATGGTAAATGCTCCCAATAGAATGCATGGTATGCATGTGAAGATAGATGTGGAACCTTGTATTTGTAATATCTGAAACGGCACAGTGCATGGTCAATCAATTGCTGATCGAGATCCTCATCTTCCAGCTCAGCTTTAAGATTAAACCACGGAGGCCTGCAAGCCAGCTTGTTAAAGTAAGCAAGGAACTCCTGATCGCTGATATCCTCTCCCAGACATGATTGATTCAGCTGTTCGATCAAAAGTTTCGCTTCATGTCTATCTTGTATGTGCCACTCTGCTGTCTTTACATCAACTACACACTCGTCAGGATCATATTCGTGGATGTCCTTGGCAGCATCAGCCTCCTCTGCAGGGTGCTCCTGCTGGTCTAGCAGCTCTCCACTCAAGCTGGTATCAGCCTCCATTGCAGGGTGCTCCTGCTGGTCTAGCAGCTCTCCACTCAAGCTGGTATCAGCCTCCTTTGCAGGGTGCTCCTGCTGGTCTAGCAGCTCTCCACTCAAGCTGGTATCAGCCTCCTTTGCAGGGTGCTCGTGCAGCAGTTCACCACTCAAGCTGGTATCAGCCTCCTTTGCAGGGTGCTCGTGGAGCATCACCCCACTCAGGCTGGTATCAGCCTCCACCTTTGAGGTCCGCTCGCAACACCCTCCGCTCAAGCCCGTATCAGCTTTGTCTTACATGCAGTGCTCCTGTGGCATCATCCTACTCGAGACTATGCGTGCCTTCTTTGTGTGGTGCTTGGCGCCAGATTCTTCACAATCACAGGCAGCTGTGTTGCAGCAAAGATCAACCAAGGCTTCAGATCCTCCCTCAAGGCCATGACCTCCGCCCACTCTCCGGGTACACCATCGCCCCCCTCTCCGGTATGCACCGTTGGTACCCCTCCGCTTGAGGATAAATCAGCCTTCTTGTACGGCATCTCGGCGCCGAGCATGCCGCCGCCTGCAGTATGCACCATATGCACCCCTCCGCCGCTCGGGGCCGCGTGCCGCCGCTGCACCATCGGCACCCTTTGGCTCGAGACGCAGATGCCATCTCTCCGGATGCACCACCGACACCCCTCGGATCGGGGCCGCACGAGATGCAGATGCCACCGTCTCTTCGGGATGCACCATCGACACCGCTTGGACCGGGGCCGCAGCCATCTCCCCGCCGGGGTGCAAGTGGGCGCCACCGACACCCTCGGATCAGGCCGCATGAGATGCAGATGCCACCGTCTCTTTGGGATGCACCATCGACACCGCTTGGATCGGGCCCCACCATCTCCCGCCGGGTGCACCGTGGGCGCCTCCGCTCGAGGCCTCAACAGCCTTCTTGCGGCATCTCCGCTCGAGTCCGACCCGCCCGCCACTGAATCGGACCCCGCCGCCCTTCTTGCGACGCGTCCAGGCATCCCTTGAAACCCTAACCAAACCACCAATTACGGGCGGAGAAGGGATGGGGATTTAGGACGATTTGGGGTCGGGGTGGCTGTTTGGCGAAGTCGGTATGGGGAGCTCCCATATGCCGACCGCTGCGGCAGGGAGGCGCGTCATGATTGGGTGGGCGGCCCATGTTCTCGACAGCCCACCTATTTACGTGTTTTTTTAATGTAAATAACTTTATAATAGACGAGTGGTGGTGATTTGATACTCTAAAAACTAATATTATCAACGGTGGAGATTGAGCAAGGACATCTATCTATTCTATTGCACGTGCATATATTAGCAAAGGACACAAACCTGTACAACTTTTGCCCGTACAAAGCACAAGTACCAATTTCCTGCCGCAGTACTACGCATTACATGCATTAGGCAGTTTTTCTTCTTCAAAACTGATATGTACGTCATCTACTACTACTGAGATGGCAATGGGTACCCATTACCCGCGTACCCTGCGGGTAAAAACCCTATTAGGGTAAGGGTATGGGATAAAAATTTACCCATGAATACTTAAATAGTAAAAATATCATACATCCATCAACAAGATCTAATGGCCCTTAATCCTCTGATGTTTAACGCAAACAAACCACGCATTAAGCCACTGACAATGCATCAATCGCCCCAACGAGTGTATGCCTATGTGTTGTTGTTTAACATTTTTATGTATCGCTTTATAGGTAAATATTTTTGTTTATGAGAATGTGTTGTTGTTGCAGTATGTTGCTGTACATTGTTGTTTTACATGTGTTGTTATTAATAATGATTATATGTAGCTTTTTACAACTATTTTCTACTCAACTGATGTGTTGTGAGATGATTGGCTCTGGTGGGTTCGGGCATGTCTACCTCGGGATGAATCTGGACACTGGCGAGCTCCTCGCGGTAAAGCAACTGCTAGGCTTTTGCGATTTGGTGATCTGGTTTGCACTTTCTACAGACTTGAAGTCATTCGTTACACTAACTCTCTCTCCTTTGTTTGATTTTTTTGTTCCAGCTTTGATTGGAAGCACCAACACGACCCGGGAGAAAGCCCAAGTGAGTACCACTTCCCCAACCGATCTGGTTACAAATTTAGTTATTGAGATTTTTCTTCATATGAGGTGATGATTTGTGGCTTCTGTTTCTACAATTAGGCGCATATAAGATAATTCAAGGAAGAATTACAGCTCCTCAAGAACCTTTTGCACCCAATATTGCAGTGAGTAGATGAAATACTACTGATTACATATCAGATTTCTTTTTATTTAACTTCTAGCCCGTAGTTGCTTGATCTTTTTTCTATGGTTTGAGATTAGGTGCACTATATATCTTGCTTGATCTTTTTTTTTGTTCCAGCCGGCTCTCACCACTCCGACCTCCGTGCCGCGTCGGCAACTCCTCTACTATATCCCCCTCTGCTAATTTTGTAGATGAATAGCCTACCATTTCAATCTGTGAAATATTGCTGAATTTTCTAAACTTTCAGATCATGGTACTTACAACCAATGAAATCTTGCTGAACGTTTCAACCTACGGGATCGGGTAGTCAATTTTGCATCATTGATATGACGGCTATGTAAAAAAGTCAGCAGTTACATATACTTCCTTGTGTTGATGCTTCATGCTCAGCAAGTTTCCTTTCCCTTGAGTAGACTTGCCTCGGTCGGTTTGATCTTGTGCTGACAGACCCGTACACCACATCTTGTAGAAGGGTGATATGGATTATGCTTGACCTCTATGACTTCACTCGAGTTAATTCCCTGCGATGCAATTCACACAAGTATTCTCGACACCAACAACGATCACCCTGCGAGATGGGCTTCCTAATATTCTGTATTTTCATTTTTCTTACGCTTATGGTACGATTGCAGTGGTTGGTTGGGCTAAGTGATGATTTGTTGGCTATAAGTTAACTGCAAATCAATTCTTGTCAAATGGCACATGATTCTGATTAAATCACGGTGATATATTTTCTTGTAGGGAGAGAAGGAGGACAAAAAGGCATTGTGGATACATATATGAATTTTTTTAGAAAAGGAGGACGACCCCCGGCCTCTGCATCTGGACGATGCATACGGTCATTTTATTAATTATTGACACAAGACCTTACAAAGTCATACAACAATAAGTCTAAAGCCACCAAACAAAGCAACATATGTCGCTAACCCTATCCAGTTGATGTAGGGGCGCTGAAAGTCCTGCCTAATACCAAACAGACCATAGCCAAACCTAACATCTAAGACTTGAGGTCCCAACCAGACGCCTTCCGGTATGGGAACCCACCAGTCCGGCGTGCTTCTCAACCAGGACCCTGCCGGGTATGAGGCCGCCAGCCACCGGCACCAATCCATCTTCGTAGCTGTATCACTGCATCAACCTTGCCCGGTCCAACTGCTGCCGACGCCACCACGACGCCAGGCCACGTCACCCTCCTGCGCGAGTCCATCTCCGCTCATCATGCACCGAGTCTCCACTGTGCCACGTCGCCGAGATCCGCCGTCATCAATGGAGCGGATGAAACACCGCTCCTCCGCTTGTCCCCTCCAACCAGCACTTGCTCCAAAACGATGCCCCCATGAGGAAGAACGATACCGATGGCACCGTCATCGTCCGATCCGGTAGACCCAGATCTAGGGTTTCCCCCGGAATTTCCCGATCAGGTTGATGTGACTTGCAACGACGATGCCTCCAGAAGGAAACGACGTCTGAGACGCCGCCATCGTCCGCCAAGACCTCAGTCAGGCGCGATTTTCACCGGAAGCCACGTCTTCCCGACCTCGTGACTGCTGGCTGGAACCGAACGGAACCTCGCCACGAAGGCGTATGTCGCCGTCGGTACTCCGGCGGAGATCCGGCATCTCCTCACCGGTCCCTCCACGCGCCGCCGGTCGGCGGAAGGCCTCCCCGCGACGGATCCAAACGGGGTGTTGGATCCGCAGAAACCGCCGTCACCATCGCGACTAGGACGGCCCTCCCCGCCGGATGGGGCGCTGCCACTGAAAGTGCTACTATCGACTAGAGGGGGGGTGAATAGGCGATTTTTATGAAAGTCTTCAAAACTTGGAAGTTTCGAAGACAAACAACAGAAATGACCTAATTGTAATGCAGCGGAAGATAAACTACCCAAAGCAAGCCATAGTCAAGTATACAAAGATATGAAATTACGAGACTAATAGCAGCTAGGTAGTAAGGATCAGAATGGAAGATAGTATAAAGCCAATCAACAGTAGTAGTCAAGCAATGAAGTCAAACAGATACACAGATAGGCAGTGACTTCACGAAGACAAACTTAAGTAAAGGATGGAAAGGGATAGAACCAGTCGCTTGTTGAAGACACAGGATTTGTTGGACCAGTTCGATTCTTTGTGACAAGCTATGCGTCAGTTAGGGAGGCTGAGATTTAACTTTCAAGACCGTGTCTTCACCTTATTCCCTTGAGCTAAGGACACCCAGTCCTCGCCCAATCACTCTGGTAAGTCTTCAAGGGAGACTTCCAAACCTTCACATACTTCGTTCACCGGCAATCCACAATGACTCTTGGATGCTCAGAACGCGACGCCTAACCGGCTAGAGGATACACAGTCCTCAAGTGTAATAAGTCTTCAGGTCACACAGACAGAAAGACTTCAGTGATGCCTAACACTCTTTGGCTCTGGGTGTTTGGGCTTTGTCCTCGCAAGGATTTTTCTCTCTCTCAAATGCTTCGAGGTGGGTTGCTCTCAAACGACAAAAGCCGCGTACAAACTCTGAGCAGCCACCAATTTATGGTGTAGGGGGTGGGCTATTTATAGCCACTAGGCAACCCGACCTGATTTGTCCAAAATGACCCTGGGTCACTAAGGAACTGACACGTGTTCGAACGGTCAGATTTCAAACACACGCGACAACTTTACTTGGGCTACAAGCAAAGCTGACTCATCCAGCTCTGGATAAGGTTTGCTCTCATTGTCTTCGCTCGAAGACATAGGATTTGAGTTGAGCATCACTTGATCCTCTGACTTAGTTCACTTGGACCCCACTTAACAGTACGGTGGTTCCTATGACTCAACAAAGAAGAAAAGGAAGCAACGAAACCACACAGTCTTCGCACTCCATAGTCTTCACGCAATGTCTTCTCATGTCATAGTCTTCAATATGAATATCTTCTCATACCACCATTGTCTTCGATGTCTTCATACATTTTTAGGGGTCATCTCCGGTAGGTAAACCGAATCAATGAGGGACACTACCTGCGTTATCCTGCAATTCTCACAAACGCATTAGTCCCTCAACCAACTTTGTCGTCAATACTCCAAAACCAACTAGGGGTGGCACTAGATGCACTTACAATCTCCCCCTTTTTGGTGATTGATGACAAACTGGTTGAAGTTTTCAACGGGGATAAATATGTGAAATTGTAAGGATAGGAAATTGTCTTCATAAGTTGCAAGGGCTCCCCCTGAAGATGTGCATGTAAGTAATTTGCTTTTGGAATGCAAATGCACATGGCAGGTTGTACTTGTGGAGATCCACTTCAACTTATGAAGATAATTCATCATGCATGAACTGATATAGCAAGTAGAATGACATGCATAATGAAAAATGGACGTCTGCAGAATGATCTAAGTACGGAAGTTATCATCGCACATGCGGAATTTATCATCGCATCACAGTGAAGCAAATAAGTAGCAGACGACCATCAAGTTTAGGTGTTACAACTCAGAGAACCAAATGTTTCAAAAGGCAAGAGTTGTAAGCACGCAGCAAAAAATAATGCAACCGCCCATATGAACCCGCTTGAAGACTATCAACTCATACGCTTCACCCCCTTTTGTCAGTAAGGACCAAAAAGGTTTGAAGACATAGAGCATCTACTCGTCAGCATGAGTAGGTGAAGCAGCAGGGTTGTCGTCGTTGGGTGGCGGTGCAGATGAACTTGGTGCAGTGTCGATGCGCGCAGTAGTAGGAGGTGGTGAAGTAGCATCATCTTCATCATCGATCACTCTGACATCCACCAAGAGGCTTTGCATCTGTCTCTTGAGCCAGAAATGATGCTTATCCTGTTTCTGATGAAGGGCCACAAGAAGTTCTCGGTCATTGAGAACGCGAGAACGCTTCCGAGGCCTTTGTGCAATGGTGCTTCCAGTGGCTTCAGTGGGTGCTCGATGAGGCAGACGAGTGTTTCCAGCCAATGGATAGATTCGTGTCGCTGCTTGAACACCTTCAATAGGTTGAGTGAAGCTTTGGTGCTCGGCATTCTGAAGACAAAGAGGCCTCTTGGCGGTCGAGTATATAGCTTCAATCGACATATCAACCTCTGGCAGAAAGATCATATGATTGCGAGTAGAGGGCTGATAGTTGACAGATGAGTGTCTCTTGATGAGGCGCATGACCCATGGAGCATAAAACTTCAGACCAAATAGGTCAGAGCCAGAAGCAGCAAGTTGCCTGATGAAGAATTCTTGAGTGTTGAAGCTGATGCCATTGAGAATATAGAAGACCAAAGTCTTCATAGCTCCTTCAAGCTTGGCCGCTGATGAATGTCCTTTGACAGGCCATAGAGTTCGCCTGATGATATGATATATGGTGCGAGGCGGATACTCAAGGTCTTCAACAAAGAAATCTGTTGGATATTCAAATACGATGGCAAGGGCTTCATCATGCTCAACATCTGGCTCATATTGGGTTCTGGCTTATGGAAGATACTCTCTACTGCATTGCGGTGTAGCTGACAGTCAGGCTCATATAGTTCTCCAGGAGTGGCTAGCCCTATAAGATCGATGATATCCATAGCTTTGGCTTCATGATGAACATTTCCAGTCATCCACTCGAGAACCCATGTCTTGATGTCTCTGTAGTAGCCGCGAATGTGTAGAGTAGCATAGAATTGAAGAAATAGCTCTTCATTCCAATGTTCTTTGTCTGTCACAAAGTGGAGCAGACCAGCATCACGAAAGCAATCAAGTGCTTCTTCTAAGCACGGCAGTCCAGCAATGGCTTCTATATCAAGGCGCATATGAGGGAAAATGCGCCCTTGATCATATAGTACGCATGAATAATAGCTTCTCTGCTGATAGCTCCAGAACCGATCTGATGATATCCTTGGCTTGGAGTAGGGGTTCTTGGCGCTGCCAAAGAAGGTATTGTGGCTTTTGAAGCCATTAGCATTGAAGGACCCTGGTGAGTTTGCAGTACCTGGAAACCTTGGCAACCTAGGCTTTGGCTTCTGGACCTGAGGCCTATGCTCAATATGATAGTCAAATTGAGGTCCTGAGGCACTAGGCGGAGGCACCAGAATGGGCCATCGGACAGTGGTAATCTGACCATGATTGTATGCTTGCTCAATTGTGTGAGGCCTTGGTGGCGGAACAGGAGCAGGGGCAACAGTTGAGGCGTCAGGCTGCACAACAGGTGCTTCAGGAGCGATTGTCTCATTGGCTTCAGGTGCAGCAGCCTCAGTGGTTTCAGGTTCAGTGGCCACACTTGCTTCAGGCACACTAGTTGGTGCAGGCTCCACATTAGCGTCAACCATGACTACGTCATTGGCTTCATTGGCGTTGGCGGTGGCAGCCTCAACATTGTCAACCTCCTCTTGACGAACAGGAGGGTCGGGCACAGGCACGTTCACATCAGGAACTGCTTCTTCTTCAATTGCTGGGGGAGTAGGTACACGTACTTCTTCTTGATTTTCTTCGGCTGATGCAGCCGGAATGTCTTCAGCAGTATGTGCTTCAGACTCGGAGACATTCACAGTTGGAGCAGGTTCAGAAAATACTTGACGTGCAACAGGTGAACGTTGCACTTCTTCTTCTGGAACGCTCGACAGAGGGACTTCAGGCCTTTGTCCTTTGCGAAGCCTGCGAAATGCTGGCAACGCCTTGGGAGATGGAGTTGGCTGGGCCTGAAAGTCTTCATCCTCTTCTTGCACGGGGGGTGTAGCTTGTTGTTGTTGTTGGGGAGTACTAGGAGAGTCTTGTAGTTGTGGGTGATCAGCCCACGATGCATCCTGAGCAATTGGCGTCAGTGGGCGACCAATGCTGATGAGTTCGTTGTTCGTATGAACAGGCGATGATACCACGTCATGTTCGATCTGAGGAAGAACTTCATCATCAGCTACATTGTCATCATGACCAATGTCTTGATGGCGGTGGGTTCAAATTTCCGGAACATCTTCAGCTTCATGAGCCTCTGTGGGAGCAGGCTCATGGACTATCATTCTTCGTTCTTGATGTTCTGACGCTGGGCGAACCACTGAAATGGGTTCAACAACTAAGGGCTCTGTGGAAGCAGCCCTAGTCTTCTTAGTCTTGCGCTTCTTCTTGGAGGGAGCGGCATCAGAGGCTTCAGCGTTCTTTCTCTTTCTGGCTTCAGCCTCGGCAGCGCTCGTCTTCTTCTGTTCTGAAGCGATTGTGGTGACCTTTGGCTTCGAGCCAGTCATGCTACTTGGGAAGATAATGTGAGGGGCTTCTTGGCTTGAAGGTTCAGGCTGTTCAGCAGAAAGCTTCTTCTTCTTCTTTGCAGCCATCCTGGGGTCAATGCCAGGACGACCAAGTGACTTGCGCTTCTCAGCCTCATTGTAGGCGAGCACACACTTATCAGCCAAACTCTTCATACGCTCGCGAGAGCCTTGAGCTTCTTGACGCTTCTTGAGAAAGGCTTCTTTAAGCTCATGCAGCATGACCTTGAAGTTTCTGACATCTTGAACACTTAGCTTTGCCACATGCTTCTTGAACTGAGCCTTTTCATAGTCAATCTTGCTCTTTAGCTCAACAATGCGCTGAGTAAGAGCTAGCTCAGAAGCAATGGCGCCATTAAAGGCGACACTAAGGCCAATGGGAAGCTGCAGATCGTCAAAGCTGAGGTTGGGGGTGTCGAACCACTCATCAATGAAGTTATGAATGATTGCCACATCAAAGAGAGGCAAGTTGTTGAAGATTTCTGCTTCTTCTTTGCTTTTGATCAATTGCTCAAGGGCATCATCAGCAAGATCTTCATCACTTGACAAATCAATGGGTTCTTCGCGTAGAATGGCGGCAGGAGTCAAGGCTCTTTGATCAGATGGTCTGACAAGTTGCTTTTTCTTCTCCGTCCTCTTGGAGACACGGAATTGATCTTCAGACTGCACACTGGCTTCAGGAGGTGCAGTGGCCAGTGGCTTCGCGCGTAAAGCTTTTGGAGGTGCTGATTTAGAAGCCTTTAGCTTCTTTTGCTTCTGTTGCTTCGAAGGAGGAGCTGGGGCTTCATCAGTGTCAGCATCCTTATCAGAATGATCTACCTTGGCACCTTGGACCAAGATGTAAGTGATGAGGCCATCAAGGTTGGAGAAGGGGCCAATAACATTTGGTTCCGCATCACGTGAGCCGTCAGCATGAGGAGCAGAGGGACCAGGGTTGAAGTCTAGTCCCAATGACTTCTTGTTTTCCTTGGCCGAAGCCTTTGCTTGCTGGAAGTTGCGCTTGAAGAGAGCATCATCACGACACCAGAGCAATGATGTGGGATCTGCATTCTCAGGCTGAGGTCCACGGACCATGCAAGGATAGAAGTTTTGTTCAATAGCTTCAGCTCTGTTCTTGGGTTGAAGGCCTCGATAGAGAATATCGCCCCAAGGACTCTTGATAGCATTCTTCTCTGCATATTCCTTGGTCATGAACTTGTACTTGAACCATTCTTCAGCCCAATAGTGTCGAATCCATTGGATTCGTGTCTTGCGCTGCTGATAAGACTCTTCAGGATCTGTCTTGTAGAGTTCTGCTAGATCATCGTGCGTATCTTTGGATGTTCCTTCTCTACTGCCCCGCCACCCTTCCCTGCTGATTTTTCTGCAGCCATGAACATCAAACTGAATGGCTTCAATACGTTCAAAGGCTTCAGAGACTTTCGCTTGCTGGTCAAGCAGGAACTGGCTTCAGGAGAATTGATATGATGCTGTAAGTATTCTGCAAACGAATGCAGACTATGAGAACCAAGGGATTCTCCCACAGACATGTACCTGTTACTGAATAGAGATGCGAGGGAAGGGGAAGAGGTCATATGCATTCTCAGAAGATTTTGAAGATAAATCAGTTTGAAGATATTGACCTCATGATGCGAAGACATTCACTTATATAGGTGAGTTGGTTCCAGATTTGTACCAATCCGTGAATAAGTACAAGTGAGGAATCAAACTAGACAGGAAATCTAAGTGAATTGACACGGCAGTATGAGATGCAGACAGAATAGACCTAACATTGAATAGGCAGAAACTACTTTTGGTAGACAGGATGAATCTTGAAGATCAAAAAGGTGGTAAAAATAGAGTTATAATTACCGCACGAAGAACTGCTAGATGGGAAGAATAGGAGACCGAGCAGTTCAGCCCACCGTGCCCTAACTTGGCGACGAAGGACACCTACGGCGACGGCGGAGAGGACGATGTCCGCGGCCGGCGTGAGGACGGCGTCGGAGAAGTCGCGGCAGCTAAGCGCTTCGTCGCCGGCGTCGTCGCGAGCTAGCGGTGGCGCTAGGGTTTTGACGGAGGTGGAGAGGTGGAAGAAGGATTTCTTTACCGCAGGGGACAAGTATTTATAAGTAGGTGAGAGACACATCGCATAATTCTGTTTGGTGCCCTGGCGGTTCACATCTGAGGGGTACGTGGCAAGCATGCAACATACTTAGAATTGTCCCACGTTCCCACGCCCGCCAGGCATGTCGGAGAGTTGTTCCGGCTTCTCCGGATTTCAACAATAAAGATAAGTCATTTAAAACAGATTTAATGTTTGTCTCTTTGCCTTCTGCTGACTAGGACGCAGAGAAGACATTCGACAGTTTCAATAGAATGCATATGATTTGGACAGATAGAGTTTGAGATAGGAAGCATAGAGAGGTTAGGGTCCGATCACATTCACTTAGTTCAAAAGATCCAATCTTGAAGACATAGCTATAAGTGAATGCTGTAGAGGACAGAACACTAGTATATATATATATATATATATATATATATATATATATATATATATATATATATATATATATATCAGAAAGCAATCAAATCATCATAGTGTAGAAGATCATGAAGATAAATTGAAATTGAAGACAAACCAAATGCGAAGTCATTGCAATATAACGCCATGAGTGAAACACTTCAAACAGAGAAAGTTGGTGGTGGCGTTACCCACTGTATAGGAAGTATTAGACCCAGACACGGCGCACAATTATAATTCCATGTTAATGTATTCACACTCAGAGTGTAAATCTTCATCGATTGAAGATATACATTACTTTGTGTGTTGCACATCTAAGTCATCAACATGCATAAGTGTTAGGATGTGTGCCTGATCACAGGACATTCGAGGATTCCAAGATATCTAGCTCACACCGTAACTTGTAGAACGTTTTCTCATCCAAAGGCTTTGTGAAGATATCTGCCAGTTGCTCTTCAGTGTTGACGTGCATGATATCTATATCTTTCTTCATAACATGATCTCTGAGAAAGGGATGACGTATTTCAATGTGCTTTGTCTTCGAGTGTTGGACTGGATTGTTGGCTATCTTGATGGCACTTTCGTTGTCGCAGAAGAGAGGTACTTGTTTCAGGTTGATG
Organism: Aegilops bicornis; assembly: GCA_021605145.1. Classification (NCBI taxonomy): domain Eukaryota; kingdom Viridiplantae; phylum Streptophyta; class Magnoliopsida; order Poales; family Poaceae; genus Aegilops; species Aegilops bicornis. The sequence goes on from CM038672.1 coordinate 596,857,001, forward strand.
CCATAATCCTTGAGAGTTTGCTTCATCCATAGAAGCTGAGCACAACAGATCCAAAGAAGAATGTATTCAGATTCAGCGGTTGGGAGTGATACAGTTACGCTTCTTTGAAGACCAACAGACAAGTGATCGACCAAGAAAATGACATGTTCCTGATGTAGACTTGCGATCCACCTTGTCACCAAAGATAATCGACATCCGAGAATCCAACCAAATCAAATTTTGAGCCCTTGGGATACCATAATCCAGTGTTGGGGTGTAAGCCAAATATCGAAGAATTAAACTTCACAGCTAAGTGATGCGATTCCTTTGGTGCCGCTTGGAATTGAGCACACATGCAAACACTAAGCATAATATCTGGCCTAGATGCACATAAATAAAGTAAAGAACCAATCATGGAGCGGTATACCTTTTGATCGAATTCTTTACCATTGTCGTCGGGACCAAGATGGTGTTTGGCTGGCATTGGCGTTGTGTAGCCTTTGCAGTCTTCCATTCCAAACTTCTTCAGACAATCTTTGAGGTATTTTTCTTGAGATATGAAGATGCCATTTCGTTGCTGACGAATTTGAAGACCAAGGAAGAACTTCAGCTCACCCATCATGGACATTTGATATTGCTCTTGCATCATGTACCCAAACTCATCACTGTACTTCTGGTTGGTGCAGCCGAAGATTATGTCATCCACATATATTTGGCACACAAACAGTTCACCATCATATGTCTTCGTGAAGAGTGTGGGATCCAGGGATCCAGGTTTGAAGCCTTTGCTCTTCAGGAAGTCTTTGATTGTATCATACCAGGCACGAGGAGCTTGTTTGAGGCCATACAGTGCTTTGTTTAGCTTGTACACCATATCAGGATGTCTTGGATCTTCAAAGCCAGGTGGTTGTGCGACATATACTTCTTCTTCAATCTTGCCATTGAGAAATGCACTCTTTACATCCATTTGATATAGCAAGATGTTGTGATGATTAGCGTAGGCTAGCGATTATCACGAATAGCTTCAAGTCTAGCAACAGGAGCAAATGTTTCATCGAAGTCAATTCCTTCAACTTGAGTATATCCTTGAGCCACAAGACGTGCTTTGTTTCTGACGACTTGACCATGCTCATCTTGCTTGTTTCGATATATCAACTTTGTTCCAATAATGTTATGCTTGCGAGGGTCAGGTCGCTTGACGAGTTCCCAGACATTATTCAGTTTGAACTGTTGAAATTCTTCTTGCATGGCTTGAATCCATTCAGGTTCCATAAAAGCTTCAAAGAACTTTCTTGGGTTCTGATATTGACACAAATGAAAAGTGCCCACAGAAGTTTGCTAGCTGTGTTGCTCTTGATCGAGTGAGCGGACCAGGTGCATTGATGCTGTCAATTATCTTCTCTATTTGAACTTCATTTGCAACACGAGGATGAAGAGGATGAAGATTTTGCTCTGGCTGATCATTGTCATCATTGGGAGGATTGTCTTCGGTCTGAGCATTGTCTTCAGGTTGATTTGGTGCAGAGATGATAAGTTCCTCTTCAGGCTGTGCTTCAGAGGGCATGATTTCACCAGTTCCCATCAGCTTGATAGACTCGTTTGAAGGAGCTTCATCTAGTGTACTTGGCAGAATCTCTCTCTGTGAACCATTGGTTTCATCAAATTTCACATCCACAGTTTCAACGATTTTGTAGAGATAAAGGTTGAAGACTCTGTAGGAGTGTGAATCCTTTCCATAGCCAAGCATGAAGCCTTCGTGGGCCTTAGGTGCAAATTTTGACTTGTGATGGGGATCCTTGATCCAGCATCTAGCTCCAAATACTCTGAAGTAACTGACGTTTGGCTTCTTGCCAGTAAGGAGCTCATAAGATGTTTTGTTCAGAAGCTTATGGATGTATACACGGTTGATGATGTGACATGCAGTATCAATAGCTTCAGGCCAGAACTTTCTTGGTGTCTTGTACTCATCTAGCATTGTTCGAGTCATCTCAATGAGGGTTCTGTTTTTGCGCTCAACGATGCCATTTTGCTGAGGTGTGTATGGAGCAAAGAATTCATGAGTGATTCCCATTGTATCCAGACATGATCAAGTCCGGTGTTCTTGAATTCAGTGCCATTGTCACTTCTGATGTGCTTGATCTTCACGCCATAATTGTTCATTGCTCGATTTGCGAAGTGCCTGAAGACATCTTGCACTTCAGTCTTGTAAAGAATTATATGAACCCATGTGTATCTTGAGTAGTCATCAACAATGACGAAGTCATAGAGACAGTGATTGTTGTGAGGGTGGAGTAGTGAGTAGGTCCAAATAAGTCCATGTGTAACAGCTCGAAGGGTTGAGATGTTGTCATGATTGTCTTCGAGGGGTGCTTTGCCCTTGTCATCTTTCCAGCTTCACAGGCACCACACAGATGATCCTTCTTGAACTTGACATCTTCGATGCCTATGACATGCTTCTTCTTGACAAGTGAGTGCAAGTTCCTCATGCCAGCATGCCCTAGCCTTCGATGCCAGAGCCAGCATTCTGAAGCTTTTGTGAGAAGACATACGACAAGCTGTGGACCTGCTGAGAAATCTACCATGTATAGATCATCTTTTCGATACCCTTCAAAGACTAGAGATTTGTCAGATTCCATTAGTACAAGGCAACGATATTTGCCAAATATCACAATCATGTTCAAGTCACAAAGCATTGAGACAGACATTAAGTTGAAACCAAGGGATTCAACAAGCATCACTTTATCCATGTGTTGATCCTTTGAGATTGCAACTCTACCTAGACCCAATACTTTGCTTTTACCAGTGTCAGCAAATGTAATGTGACTCTTGTCGGATGGACGTAAGGTTGAGTCCATGAGAAGACTTCGATCACCAGTCATATGATTTGTGCATCCACTGTCCATAATCCATTCTGAAGCTTTTGGTGATGTACCCTACAGTGCAGTTAGGAGGATAGGCTTCACAAGAGTGTTGTGAAGCATAAGCATTTTATGCATACTAGGATTATCACAGCTTAGATCAAGATTAGAACACACAGTATGATAGATGAGAGATTCATATGTGGAATACATAGTAAGTCAGTTTATCATGCGTCCCTTTATGTTTTAGGCCCCCAGCAATAATATCGGACGCCATTGATTGCTGGCTGGAGACCACATTCTGCAAAAGAGAGTTAATTCTTCTTCACCACCCACATTTTCAGGGGTGGCTTAGAAGCAATGAGTCTAAGTGCAGCATTTGAGAATTTCGGCTTTGAAGCCCTAGCAAATAGCCTTGCAGGAGATGAATGATACTCATGTGAATAAGTAGAAAAGTTCTTAGTTCTATGAACATAGCGATTTGAAGACACATGCTCATATTCATGAGTCTGAGTATGATTTCCCTGCAAAACATTGGCGTTAGGGTGACTCAAGTGAGTCCTGTGTTCGTATGAAGCCTTTGGGCCACATGAAGCTATAGGTGTGGGGTTTGTCTTCTTCCTTGGTGGTGTCATGACGACATTCACAGGAAGATTCTCAATGTACTGCTTGGGTACCCAGATCTTCTTCATAGGTGGCATGTTCCTGCAGTTAGTACCAATGTACCTGGCAAACACTTCACCATTCTGATTTTTGAACAGTTTATAGTTTGCATCAAAGGATTCATCAATGATAATAGGATTAGCACAGGTAAGTCCAGATAAAGTAGATGGATCCACTGAAGGTTCCTTTGCAGCAACCCATGTGGTTTTAGGATACTGCTCAAAGCTTCCAAGAGGGAACCATCAAGATTCATTTTCCTCTCAGACCCAACACCCTCATTCCTAGGGTTTCGGTTCAGAATCTGCTTTTTGAGGACATCGCAGAGTGTCTGATGTCCCTTCAAACTTTTGTACATTCCTGTTTCAAGCAATGTCTTCAACCTAGCATTTTCATCAGCAATACTAGTGGTATCCTCCGCAGAGGGGTTAGTAACCACATCAGCAGTTGAAGACAATGAAACAGCAGCAGCAGTGGAACATTCAGCAACAGATGTAGCGTTATCACGCTCAATGCATTTTAAACATGGTGGTTCAAATCCATCCTGAGCGGGACTGATCTGTTGAGCGCGAAGTGACTCATTCTCTGTTTGAAGGTCTTCATGAGTCGCTTTCAATTTGTCAAGCTCTTGCTTCCTTTGAAGATAATCATAGGAGAGCTTTTCATATGTGGTTGAGAGCGCCTCATGAAGACTTTCAAGGTCTTGGTACTTAGCATGAAGATTTTTTATGTCTTCTACTAAGGACTGTGAATGTGTCATTTCCGCGTCCAACAGGTCATCGCTTTTGTCTAACAGTTTTTGAGTATGTTCCATAGCCCTTTGTTGTTCAGTAGCAATTTTAGCAAGTGTTTTGTAGCTGGGTTTAGATTCACAATCAGAGTCATCTTCACTTGATGTTTGAAAGTAAGCACCGCGTGATTTTACCTTTGCACCGCGTGCCATGAAGCAGTAGGTGGGAGCAGGATGTCCATGTCATCAGCTTCAGCGTTGGTGTGGAAGTCATTGCCTTCAGTGTTGAAGATGGACTTGGCAACATAGGCTGTGGCTAGAGCCAGACTCGCAACGCCAGGGTCGGACACCTCTCCAGATTCCACCTCCTCCTCAGAAGCAGACTCCTTCTCTGAATCCATTTCCTTGCCAACAAAGGCACGAGCCTTGCCTGATGAGCTCTTCTTGTGTGATGAAGACTTGGAAGAAGACTTTGAGGATTTCTTCTTCTTCTTGTCATCAGAATCATATTCCTTGCTCTTCTTCTTCTTCTTCTTCTTCTCATTGTCCCACTGTGGACACTCAGATATGTAGTGACCAGGTTTCTTGCACTTGTGGCAGGTTCTCTTCTTGTGGTCATGGGTGGAAGCTTCATCATTCTTGGAGCTGGATCGTGAAGACTTTCTGAAGCCCTTCTTCTTGGTGAACCTCTGAAACTTCTTCACAAGCATGGCAAGTTCCTTTCCAATGTCTTCGTGGATCATCGAACCGCAATGATTCGATTCTTCTTCGATGAGGAAATCACTTTTGCCTTCAAGGCGCGAGTTCGCCATAATTGGGACCATAGATGTCTCTTTTCTCGTAAAGTCGGAACTCATGTGTGTTGAGCCTCTCAAGTATATCGACGGATCGAGTGTCTTGAAGTCGGGACGTTCTTGTATCAGAGGGCAAGGGTGTCAAAGGAGCTGTCACGTGATCTCAGCAGTGTCTTGACAATTTCATGCTTGGTGATCTCAGTGGCGCCAAGAGCTTGAAGCTCATTTGTGATGTCAGTCAGACGATCAAACGTGAGCTGGACATTTTCATTGTCGTTTCTCTTGAAGCGGTTGAAGAGGTTCACAAGTACCGACCCTTTGATCTCTCTGGGTTGAGACGCCTTCATTGACCTTGGATAGCCAGTCCCAGACTAGCTTCGACGTTTCCAGAGCACTCACCCGGCCATACTGTCCTTTGGTCAGATGACCATAGATGATGTTCTTTGCAGTAGAGTCCAGTTGAATGAACTTCTTGACATCAGTGGGTGAGGGAGTCCTGGACTAGGGGGTGTCCGGATAGCCGAACTATCATCATCGGCCGGACTCCAAGACTATGAAGATACAAGATTGAAGACTTCGTCCCGTGTCCGGATGGGACTTTCCTTGGCGTGGAAGGCAAGCTTGGCGATACGGATATGTAGATCTCCTACCATTGTAACCGACTCTATGTAACCCTAACCCTCTCCGGTGTCTATATAAACCGGATGGCTTTAGTCCGTAGGACAACAACAATTACAACAATCATACCATAGGCTAGCTTCTAGGGTTTAGCCTCCTTGATCTCGTGGTAGATCTACTCTTGTAATACCCACATCATCAATATCAATCAAGCAGGACGTAGGGTTTTACCTCCATCAAGAGGGCCCAACACAGGTAAAACATCGTGTCCCTTGCCTCCTGTTACCATCCGCCTAGACGCATACAGTTGGGACCCCTACCGAGATCCGCCGGTTTTGACACCGACATTGGTGCTTTCATTGAGAGTTCCTCTGTGTCGTCGCCGATAGGCTCGATGGCTCATTCGATCATCAACAACGACGCGGTCGAGGGTGGGGCTTTTCTCCCCGGATAGATCTCCATATTCGGCGGCTTTGCACTGCGGGCCAGTTCGGTTGGCCATCTGGAGCAGATCGAAAGCTACGCCCCTGGCCGTCAGGTCAGATTTGGAAGTCTTAACTTCACGGCAGACATCCGCGGAGACTTGATCTTCAACGGATTCGAGCCACAGCCGAGCGCGCCGCACTATCACGATTGGCATGATTTAGCTCTGCTGCCGGACAGTGCCCTGGAGGCCGCACACGAATCCGCTCCGACCCTCGATTCGAAGCCGACTGCGCAGATCGAGGACGGATGGTTAGACACCGCCTCGGGGGCTGCAACCTCTACGGTGATAGAGCCGAATACTGACTTTTTCCCTTTTGAAGCTCGTGACTCCAAGGTGTCGGACTCCTGGCCGGACTCCGAACCTCCCGCGCCCCCTTCAATCGAATCCGATTGGGCGTCCATCATGGAGTTCACCGCCGCTGACATCTTTCAACACTCATCTTTTGGCGACGTCCTGAGTTCGCTAAAGCATCTCTCGTTATCAGGAGAGCTCTGGCCGGACTACGGTCAGGACGGTTGGGATGTGGACGAAATTCAAAACCCACCCACCACCCACTTAGTACCCACTGTCGACGATTTAACCGACATGCTAGATCTCGACTCCGAAGACATCGACGGTATGGACGACGATGCCGGAGACGACCAAGAATCAGCGCCTACTGGGCACTGGAAAGCCACCTCAACCCACGACGTATACATGGTGGATACACCAAAAGGAAGTGATGACGAGGAACAACGGGACGCGGCGAAGGATAATTCCCCCGAAAAACAACAAAAACAGCGACGCAAGCGCCGCCCGAAGTCCCGCCTCGATAACAACAGCACCCATACGGACCCAGCCGTAGAGCAGGGCGAACCAGTGGACGAGCAACCCATTCCGGGCGAAAACAATAGTCCAGACGATCTCACGCCGGACACATCACCGGAGCATAAGAACCTTCACAGAGGGCTCGTCGCCACTGCAAGAAGTTTGAAGAAGCAAAAGCGGAAGCTCAAAGCGGTGGAAGATGTACTCAGAATGAGATGGAGCAAAGTACTCAAGACCGCAGATAAATACAGCGACAGTCACCACGCAAGAAGAGCTACCCAAAGCGCAAGTCACATTCGAATTTGACGAGGAGGTCAGTAGAGCCCCCCACAAAAAAGAAAGAGGCCACTGGCCGGATAGACGACCAGATAACAGGCCAAGAGCGGCAAGCGGCGCCGCACATGATCCGGCACACTTTCCAAATAAGGATCCTAGCAAAAAGGATGGCCCAGTCAGGTCCATCTATGGGCCAAAAAAGAAGGCTCCAGGAAGCAACACAACCTGCCGAGTGTTCGAAGATAACGGCACAACTAAATACAGGGGCGCCGCACACCCACTATGCTTCACCGACGAGGTACTGGCTCATGAATTTCCGGCATGATTCAAGCCCGTAAACATAGAGGCATATGACGGAACAACAGACCCCGGAGTCTGGATTGAGGATTATATCCTACACATACATATGGCTAGAGGAGACGATCTCCACGCCATAAAATACCTACCCCTCAAGCTCAAAGGGCCAGCTCGGCATTGGCTCAAAAGCCTCCCAGAAAATACCATTGGAAGTTGGGAAGAGCTTGAGGATGCGTTTCGAGCAAATTTTCAGGGAACTTATGTCCGCCCTCCGGACGCAGACGATTTAAGTCACATAACTCAACAGCCCCGGGAGTCAGCACGCAAATTCTAGAACAGGTTCCTCACCAAAAAGAACCAAATCGTCGACTGTCCGGACGCCGAAGCCCTAGCAGCCTTTAAACATAACGTCCGAGACGAATGGCTCGCTAGACACCTCGGCCAGGAAAAACCAAGAACAATGGCCGCACTAACAAGCCTCATGACCCGCTTTTGCGCGGGGGAAGATAGCTGGCTAGCAAGATGCAGCACCAACGATCCGAGTACATCCGAAGTCAGGGATGGAAATGGTAAATCAAGACGCAGAAGAGATCAACGCAGGAATAAGGAAAGCGGCCCAAATAGCACGGCGGTCAATGCCGGATTCAAAGCTCTCGGCCGAATAACAAAACAATGCCCCTTAAGGACAACAGTGACGAGCAATCCAACCTAAACAAAATTTTGGATAGGATATGTCAAATCCACAGTACCCCCGGGAAGCCTGCAAACCATACCCACAGAGATTGTTGGGTCTTCAAGCAGTCCGGCCGACTTAACGACGAACACAAGGGGCTCGACACACCAAGCGAAGACGATGACGAATCCCGCAAGCAGCAGACCGGAGCATAGAAGACTTTTCCACTAGAGGTCAAAACAGTGAACTCACTTCATGTGATAAATTGTGCGGAAGCGATATAAACCTGCTATACCAGGACACCATCCGCAGAATGGGGATAGACCCTACCAAGATTCGCCATAGCAACACTTCCTTTAAAGGAGTGACGCCAGGCCCTTATGCCAAGTGTACAGGCTTTGTACTACTAAAAGTTGTGTTCGGTTCACCCGACAACTTCCGTCGCGAAAAGTTAATCCTCCGTATCGCCCCATTTAAAAGTGGCCATCAAGCACCACTGGGACGCGAAGCTTTTGCCCGCTTTAACGCAATACCGCATTACGCGTCTCTCAAACTCAAAATGCCCAGTTCACGAGGCATAATCTTATCAAAAGGAAACTCCAAGTGTTCCTTGACCACGGAAAACGTGAGACTGCCTTGACAGCCGCACATCAATCCAACCTTGCTGATCAAAGCCCCTAAAAACAGGTCATTTAGACCTCGGACACGGTTAGACGAGTCCGGCTTAGATAAACAAGGGGCTTCCAACGCATACCTCTTTACAAGGGGCTGCACGTATAAACAATGAGAGCCAATAAAAACTCAGTTTTTCTCCCAAATTATAATATGCTTTAAATACATTTTTTGCACGATATTTTTCCCAAACTAAGTTCTTCTCTTTTACAGATGAACCACGTGCTACACCCGTCCAGGATACAGCACAACGGAGACATAGGCGCAGACGTGCAGCAGGGACCCGTTGCAAGGATTCTTTTCAGATTAAGACCCTGCGTAAACCTTTCTTACCGTCTCTTGTTGATACCCATCCCCCGGTTTCCCACCATAACCGAGGAGGAGGCTGGCGTTTTGGCATCGGCCGCGTCAGAAGTTCTCGCTTGCACCTGGACACTAGGGGCTTAGGGCATTGTTCTGCCCGTTATCATAAAGTCCGAATACCTTAGGGAGTGTTCGGCGTCTCGAGTTAGGCCTTATATGCATCAGCTCCGAATCATGTCTTTGGTCAAATGTTGGGTTTGCGGCTCCTGTGTTTTGCTGCCTTACGTTCGCGCCATCGGCTAACGCGGCACCAGGAGAACTACTGCGATTGTGCCCCGGTTCGGCCGGGCGAGCACCTCAGTAGAGAAAGCCGAAAACTGACTGTCATGATATAGCGGGAGACTGGTCAACCACTCGATCGACTATCGGAATGTTTAGAATTCCTCCGCTTTGATGAAGGACCGCTTCCCGGTCAGGCACACACGCGCCCCGAGTTCGAAGATCACGGTGCCTCTAGGGGCTATATAGTAGCCCCACCATCGAGCTCCTATGGCTTAGTGAAAGTGATAAAGCATTATAGTCCGGTTGCCTAGTTTGCTATGCTATCACCTCCTTCAAAGGACCAAGACGTTGGATTAAGTGTGAAAATGTGCTTTTTTGCAAACACCCCCGCACTATGTGCGTGGGGCTGAAGCCAAAGACTGCCATCTTTCAGGTTGTAAATACATATACATCGCACAAGTATAAAAAGTCGTTATATTATAAATATGATTTCACAAATCATACACGTCATTTGAACATGACATTTTTCGAGCACTGCGACTCTATTAAACGAGCGCCCTGCAGGACTTCCTCAAAATAGTGCTCGGTGGGTAATCGGCTCTCGTCCAAACCCCGGGCCCTTAGCAACGGTGGCATTCATCTCCGCCCAGTATGTCTTAACACGGGCAAGAGCCATCCGTGCACCCTCTATGTAGGCCGACCGCTTCATCGCCTTGATATGCGGCACCGCCCCAAGGAATTGCTGCAACAAACCAAAATAACTCTTCGGTTTGGGCCTTTCCGGCCACAGATGAGCCACCACATCCGTCATGGCTAGTCCGGACAATCTATTCAGCTCAGCCCACTCAGCTAACTGATCGGTCAACGACAGTGGACGCTCCGGACTATGGAATTGAGACCAAAACAGCTCTTCCATTTCATGATCCTTCTGACTTCGGAAGTGCCGAACTGCGTCCGCCGCACTCGCCGCCAAATCCAGATAAGGATCCTCCGCACTCCACAGCTGGCCCAACTGAGCATACTTGGATCCGTGAATTTCCCTCGCATAGCAGGAAGGGCTTTCCAGCCACAATGTCTCCGGCCTGACGCAGTTCCTCCTTTATAGCCCGCATTGCAGAACGGGCATCCTTGGCTTCGGCGGTGGCCTTCTTCAGGCCCTCTTGCTCCGCTTGGCGTTCCCTTTCAAGAACCTCATAGCGGTCGGTAGCATCTTTTAATTTCACGGCCATTACGACCATTTCCTCCCTGCTTCGGCAGTGAGCAGCCTTCTCGGCTTTTAGCTCCTCCGCGGCCTTCAAGGCAACCGCATCACTTTTTCGGGCTTGGTCCTTGGCTCGAGCAAGCTCCGCCCGAAGGTCTTCCACAGCAGCGGCACCATCTGCATCAAGCACACATGTTGTAAGGAGTGGGCGTCAGCTCCCTTACCAGGTGACCGCGGAAACACCACTTACCTTGCGACTCGTCAAGTCGTTTATTGACCAGCGTGATGTCCGCATCCGCAACGTCGAGTTGCCGCTTCAGTTCGCCAACTCTATCAGTCCGGCTGGCCACCGAACGCTCCGCCACCTGCATAGGAAAGGCAACATTTCGTAACTGAGATTATGATCCCCGGCACGCTGTCGCTTTCGACAACATACCGAGTCTCAGGGGCTACTATCTATACAGGGCGCACCCTATGTGCAAAACTGTCAAAAGGTATGTCATTTATTTTGCGTACCTCAAAACCCGTCATTAAATTTCCGACGGCCTCATGTAAACCGCTTTCGGCGGATGAGATCCTTTCAATCACCGCACTCATTAATGCACGGTGATCTTCTGAGAGAGACGCCCTCTCGAGCAAACCCTGCAGCCCCATCGGCCGCACTCCAGTGGGTGCCGAACTCCCAGGCCCCGCCGGACTCGGGGAGACCCTCTGTGACGACACCTCAGGGTCGTCCGCCCCGCCTGATGGGACGGCAGATGGAGGCGTTTCGCTCTCCATCATCTCCGGACGAAGGTCCCCCGAGGATGAGCTCTGCTGGGAAGGGCTGAGATCCGAACTACAAGGTAAAAACTTCGGTTATCCTTAGAAATAAAATAGGGATGTCCTTTATTATAAAACTTCCCTTTTTTCTACTTACGGCTTGCTGGAGGGCTGATTCCTTTGGGAGATCAGCGGCGGGACTCCTCCCGGCCTGAGGACCTTCCAGTCTGATTTCTTTCCCCGCTTGAGGCTTTGGCCCCGGGTTTTGAGCGGTCCTCTTCTCTCCCTGGAGGGAGGGATTCTTGATTGCCCCCTTACTGAGAGCCTCCTTAACAGAGGTGGTAGTTTCCCTGCTCCCCCCTTCGCCTTCCTCTGGAGGCGCAACCTCCAACATTTTGATTAACACGGATCCGACGTGGTCTCGGGGAGGGGGGCCGGACATCGTATCAGTTTTGCTTGCGCTATCCACTCCTGTTCAAGGGACAGCTGGTTAAAGGGCAAATCCATGACAAATAAATGGATGATATGTCCGGTCATAGGGCTACTTACTTGAGTATCCGGGCAATTGCAGCTTAGGCCAGCGTCCTCGGTCAAGTCCGGACACACTTCTTGTGATCCAAAGAACAGTTTGTACATCTCCACGGGTTTCGTACCCATAAAGTGTTGGAGAGCTCGTGGTCCCTCCGGATTGAATTCCCACAAGCGGAGGGGGCGACGTTTGCAGGGCAGAAGACGCCGAATCAGCATGACCTACGTCACTACGACCAGATTGATCTCCCTCTCTTGGAGATCTCGAATCCGGCCCTGCAATAGAGGTACGTCCTTGGACGGCCCCCAGTCGAACCCTTTATTGACCCAGGATGTCAGCCGTGGTGGAGGGCCCGGGCGAAAGGCGGGCAGCGGCCTCTGCCTGCTTCCCCTGGGAGCGGTGATATAGAACCACTCCTGTTGCCACAGACCGAGCTCCTCCTGAAAAGAGCCCTCGGGCCATGGAGCATCGGCCCTCTTGCTTATAACCGCCCCGCCGCACTCTGCCTGACGCCCCTCAATCATCTTCGGCTCCACATTGAAGGTTTTGAGCCACAAACCAAAGTGAGGGGTAGTGCGGAGGAAGGCTTCGCAGACGACAATAAATGATGAAATATGGAGGATGGACTCCGGAGCCAGGTCGTGGAATTCCAGCCCATAGTAAAACAAGAGCCCCCTCACGAAGGGATCCATCGGGAAGCCTAGGCCCCGACGGAGGTGAGGCACGAACACGACGCTCTCGCCAGGCTCCGGGGTAGGAACGACTTGCCCTTGGGCAGGCAACCTATGCGAAATCTCGTAGGTTAAGTACCTGGCGTCCCTAAGCTTTAGCACGTCCTCTTCCGTGACGGAGGAGGGCATCCACCGGCCCTGAAGGTCGAAGCCGGACATTGCCGAAGGTCCGAAGTACCCGAATCGGGAGCCCTGGGTGTTGGAACTCGGGGCGAGGGGCGGATTCGGTTGAGGATTGAAGAAAAGGAACGAACCTTGGTCTCATTATAAAGGGGAAGAATACCAAGAGCCGTCTCCGTGAACGTTTAGAACTTCGCCGATAGAGGCGTGGCAGCGTCTTGTGGTTGGGTTACCCCCGCCCGTATTGATGAGAATCCCGGAATAAGGGGAACACGATCTCTGCTTCGACAAGACGTGCCAAGGAAACCGCTTCGCTAAACGCGCTGAGGCGGTATAATAAAAACGATTCAAGTAAAGGCTTGGTTGTGGTGTGACGTCACACCACGAAATACGTCAGCAGATTGAACTTGTGTAAATATTATTCTCTCTACGGTGGAGTGTGGAATTTATTTTGCAGAGCCGGACACTATCCTGGTGTTCACAATCTTCTACAAATTATTCAGAGAAGGAACCCGCCTTGCAATGCCGAAGACAATATGCGCGCCGGACTCGTCGTCATTGAAGCACCGTTCGGGAGCTCTTGAGGAGTCTGGACTAGGGGGTGTCCGGATAGCCAAACTATCATCATCGGCGGACTCCAAGACTATGAAGATACAAGATTGAAGACTTCGTCCCGTGTCCGGATGGGACTTTCCTTGGCGTGGAAGGAAAGCTTGGCGTCTGGATATGTAGATCTCCTACCATTGTAACCGACTCTATGTAACCCTAGCCCTCTCCGGTGTCTATATAAACCGGATGGCTTTAGTCCGTAGGACAACAACAATTACAACAATCATACCATAGGCTAGCTTCTAGGGTTTAGCCTCCTTGATCTCGTGGTAGATCTACTCTTGTAATACCCACATCATCAATATCAATCAAGCAGGACGTAGGGTTTTACCTCCATCAAGAGGGCCCGAACCTGGGTAAAACATCGTGTCCCTTGTCTCCTGTTACCATCCGCCTAGACGCACAGTTCGGGACCCCCTACCCGAGATCCGCCGGTTTTGACACCGACAGTGGGGGTGACACCTTCACCAGTTTTGGGAACGCCGTTCTTGACGACATACCAGAGGTCGACATCAATGGCTTCAACATGCATGCGCATCTTATTCTTCCAGTAGGGATATTCAGTTCCATCGAACACCGGACAAGCAGCGGAGACTTTGATTATCCCTGCAGTCGACATAGCTGAAACTCCAGGTGGTTAAACCGAATCACACAGAACAAGGGAGTACCTTGCTCTGATACCAATTGAAAGTGCTACTATCGACTAGAGGGGGGGTGAATAGGCGATTTTTATGAAAGTCTTCAAAACTTAGAAGTTTCAAAGACAAACAACAGAAATGACCTAATTGTAATGCAGCGGAAGATAAACTACCCAAAGCAAGCCATAGTCAAGTATACAAAGATATGAAAGTACGGGACTAATAGCAGCTAGGTAGTAAGGATCAGAATGGAAGATAGTATATAGCCAATCAACAGTAGTAGTCAAGCAATGAAGTCAAATAGATACACAGATAGGCAGTGACTTCACGAAGACAAACTTAAGTAAAGGATGGAAAGGGATAGAACCAGTCGCTTGTTGAAGACACATGATTTGTTGGACCAGTTCCAGTTGCTGTGACAACTGTACGTCTGGTTAGGGAGACTGAGATTTAACTCAGAAGACCGTGTCTTCACCTTATTCCCTTTGAGCTAAGGACACCCAGTCCTCGCCCAATCACTCTGGTAAGTCTTCAAGGGAGACTCTCAAACCTTCACAGACTTCGTTCACCGGCAATCCACAATGACTCTTGGATGCTCAGAACGCGACGCCTAACCGGCTGGAGGATACACAGTCCTCAAGTGTAATAAGTCTTCAGGTCACACAGACAGAAAGACTTGATGATGCCTAACACTCCTTGGCTCGGTGTTTGGGCTTTGTCCTCGCAAGGATTTTCTCTCTCTCAAATGCTTCGAGGTGGGTTGTTCTCAAGCGACAAAAGCCGTGTACAAACTCCGAGCAGCCACCAATTTATGGTGTAGGGGTGGGCTATTTATAGCCACTAGGCAACCCGACCTGATTTGTCCAAAATGACCACAGGTCACTAAGGAACCGACACGTGTTCGAGCGGTCGATTTCAAACACACGCGACAACTTTACTTGGGCTACAAGCAAAGGCGACTCATCCAGCTCTGGATAAGGTTTGCTCTCATTGTCTTCGCTTTCGAAGACATAGGATTTGAGTTGAGCATCACTTGATCACTCGACTTAGTTCACTTGGACCCCACTTAACGATGCGGTGGTTCCTATGACTCAACAAAGAAGAAAAGGAAGCAACGAAACCACACGATCTTCGCGCTCCATAGTCTTCACGCAATGTCTTCTCATGTCATAGTCTTCAATATGAATATCTTCTCATACCACCATTGTCTTCAATGTCTTCATACATTTTTAGGGTTCATCTCCGGTAGGTAAACCGAATCAATGAGGGACACTACCTGCGTTATCCTGCAATTCTCACAAACGCATTAGTCCCTCAACCAACTTTGTCGTCAATACTCCAAAACCAACTATGGGTGGCACTAGATGCACTTACAGCCACCGCCGCCGTCCAAGCAGAGTCGCCGCACCGCCGGCGATGGTGCTCCGGCCCCTGTCGCACAGCCCGGATTCTCCGACCTAGCCGCCGCTGATGGATCTCAAGAGAAGGGCCGCCCCCGCCGCCTCAGATGCGATCTGCCGCAACCACCCGCCCAGGCACTTTGGCACCGGGCCCGCCGCCACCGCGGCACACGCCGGCGGCAGCGGCGGCAGGAGGGGGAGGCAGGGAGGGGCTGGCGGAGGATACATATATGAATACCCAACGGAAGAAGCAAAGGGAGGAATGCCAACAACAAGAGGCTGCAGCTAAAGGTCAAGACTACAGAGTTGAAGAATAGATGCTACAAGTGCAAAGCTTGTGACCTTTTTCAAACAGTGGTGCAATCCTGATGTTATCGACTTAATTTTTCTCTTAAATCAAGACTTTTCTCTTACTGGTTCCTTAACTTTTGCATAAAGTTGAATCAAGAAATACATTAAGTTTTATTGTTAGATGTTCTCCTATACAATTGCTATTCCTTTAATGCTCTTATACAATTACTATCTTGAATAAGGATGTGACATGTATTAATATATGTATCCTGCTAATTTTGCAAGACAATTTTTGATATGTAACTTCAAAATTAAAATGACTTCCTTTCATCACTTTCTGAATGAGGAAATTGGCGCATCTCTAATTGATATTTCATCTTGAACATTACTACATTTAATAGAATTATGATTGAATTGTATTTTCGAAAGAACTTACAACCTGAAGAAGTAGAGAAACTTAGTGTGTACCTCACATCACATAGGATGATAGGGTCAAGCTTTCCACTTTTCCAGTGTGAGCTTAGATGTTTGTTTGGTACTCCTTTTCTGTAAGTTTTTTATATAGGTCGATGAAATTAGGTTAAAGAGGTAGGCGAGGGGAGCAGGGAGGGGATGGTGACCTCGTGGCATGTACTCTGTATGCCTGCAGAGAGATTTCTTGTTTCTAGACACATAAAACCCCCTTGATACATCGTTCTGGTTGCCATCTGCGAGTTTCTGTAACAACAGAGTAATTTATTTGGAAGCAATTGTTATTGAGGTAAGAGTCTTTCTGGGTAGTTTGCCGCAAGTATTTAACTTATGATTTCAGTTTGAGATATACAACCGACAATCTGTAATCAATACTTCTTATCAGACAATCTAGATGGGTTATAAAATTTATTTGCAAATCTTGTACATAAGCTTAAGAATATCCCTGCTACTTTGGGATATTGTGGTGTTAAATGACCGCTTCATCAATCATAATCCGAGGTGGTGTTTGTCCATCCAATGGCGAAGAATATTACAACAGAGAACTGCACTACCAAGCAAATTCACTCCAAAACAAAATTTGATAAGGCATGTCGCGACGCTAGGAGGTGTTGTAGTGCTTGGTAGCCTGCCACAGTCCACAAGCATAGAGCCAAAGTTGTGAGTGGGTTGTCTTTGGTCTAAGGTTTTTTTAAATGCATCAGAATTTATGTTTGTTTGTAACCTGAATCTTGCAGATGGTTTCTGGGCTGTAGCTACAATTTTTTGGCATCATACGGCGGTAACACAATAAGGTTCAGTTATGCGTTCATACATTAAAAAATTATACGTACGAACTGACTGCATCAGTTGTTTTGCTTCTCCTATTCCTTTGAAAGGATTGCTTGATGAAAAGATGTTTTGCTTTTGCAGCCTTATTCTTATCTAATTTCCGTAGTGGTGCTTATGTATAGTTGATTAATGAATGGTACGACCAAGTAGGCTGATGTCAAATGCTTTTACAGATCAGGGCAGAATTGATGCTGATTTCATATCTTGAAGTTTTTAAATCCTGTAACGAAACTATTGCCAATGCTTTGAGTACCCCCTTGGTTGTAGAGTAAGGGCTCGCTTATATTTTCAATGCATACTTTTAATTTTTATCTTTCCTTTTCGGTAGCCCTTAATAATCACCGCTAAGTTCCAGTCTACATAATACGAAACATAGAAGTATGCATTGCATAATTTTAGGCAGCAACATGAATTGTGGTTTAGGCAAGCATATATTTGTCCTAGCGTTGTATATATGGTGAGGCTTTTTCAATATGGTTGTTCTTAGATAACTCGATGATAACTACAAGTTGGTAAATTCAGTTCTTATTGGAGTCCTTTATTTTTATCCAGAACGAAAACAACGGTAATACCTTGTGTAACTTTGATTCAATAAATAAATTATATAATTCAGAACCTATTGTGGTATATGCCAAAAGGGTTTGGTATATACCAACATGCATCAAGTTTCTATCAGATGTCTCGAAATTTGTGAAATATTGCACCAACGTTCAGCTCTGAAACTATACTCATTGCTCTGACGACAGTAAGAATGTACAACACTAGGTTTGATTTGGTTCGAAATGCCTAATTAAGTTCCATCTTAATAATTTCTTACCTTTGCCTTGTGTAAAAATGCAGTTGTGCGATCCATGTTTCATCCTATCGTGGAGATCTCTCGAGCTGCATTTTGTGGAAGCACATGAAAATGCAGGTTTTGATTGATGAATTGGTTGACTTAGCACCCATGAACTCGAGCTGAAAGGAAGTAGGCCTGTAACGAGCCAAGCCATGCAAGATACAAATAATTGTTGCCTTGGCATTATCTCTTTCTTCATGGTGTTTACATTGTACTGTAAATGCGGAACAAATATTGCGATATGATAGATGACAGTGAAATGCAGAATTTTGAGAGCTCATATGTGTGGGGTAGGTTTCCTTTGATGTAGACCTGAAATTAAATAGGTATGCAGTGACTCATCAGGAGAGAAATTTACGTCAATGGGTTTAATCTCAATATAAGCTTTCATTACGTAAGTTTGTAATTTGCAAAGTACTGGATCCTAACATGATTTAATCTGGCATAGTATATGGAAGGTGCTACGAATCATTGGTGGAATTAAAAGTAGCTATGTGTGGATCAAAATTTAAGGATTTTTATATTCAAATTTTGAACTCGAATGAAATGTGCATTACACGTGCAATCTTACTAGTGTAGATAAGACGGATACTACTATTTGGCTATAGAAACCGCAAAGACACGGGCCCACCTGATGTATATAAAAATAAGAATATGCAAACAGTGGCCGATCAGGATTCAAACATGGTCTCACCACTACGTACACCATCCCATCGTTCTCAATATTTTATTAAGAGTCAAACCCACCTCCAAAACATACATGTCGTGCTTTCTTTTTTTGGCTGAATCTATCGACCGAAACAACAATCACCGTATAAAAGAAAACATTCGATGTACTCCCTCCGTTTGAAATTACTTGTCACAAAAATAGATGTATCTACAACTAAGATACATCTAGATACATTTATTTATTAAACGAGTAATCTCGAACGGAGGGAGTAACATGCATGCATTAGTTCGCCCGTATAGCAAACTATGCCGACATCAGCGTACTCCAGAGTATATAGCTAACTTGATTGGCATGTGGGGGATACTACTATTTTCCTTGCAATAAGGGCACGTACGGCTCGACGAGAGTATCCAGGATAAATTGCTCTCCCACTAGCTTATTTACAATTTTCCTTTTGTCAGGCCGGACTAATCCATGCATGTCACGTAGTGGATTACATGCTCCCGAAAAAAGTCATATTTTTATGTTTCATTTTTTTGGAAAAAAACATGAACATTGAGAGTAAATTAGATTTTTGTATATTCATGATTAAATACGAATTGGTGTGAGCTGTATAAAAATATCATAGATTTTTATACTAAATAGCGCATGTGCTTTTGTAAAACAAAATGCATGTGCTACAAAGATATGATTCATGGGTAATATTTTAAAGTATATAGTGATGGAAGTCCGCGGTGGACTGCCAATGGTGGATAAGTACTAGATTCAGAAGAATCAAATGTTGTATGAATCTATAAATGTCCAATACAAGACTGATGCATAGAAATAGTATCACTCAGGACTGCCAACTACAATCAGTGGATAAGTATTAGATTCGGGATTGATAACAAGGCGAGAGAGAGCTCAGAGAGAGGTGCTGTGAGGCTCCCTTGAGATCTGCGCCGCTCCCCGCTCCCTTGAGCTCTGCGCCGGCCGCCACTCCAGCGCCGGCGGCCACCAGCAGCGTCGTTCTCCACTCCGGAGACGGCGCCCACCTTCCGCTACGCCATGGCCTCCAGGGTCTCCCACTCTGGCTCGGTTTCGTCGGAGTCCGACGCTCCTCTGCTTTCTCCGCCTCGCGTGGCCATCCCCTCCCTCCCTCCCCAGGCGTCGCGGCCACAGCTTCCCCTCCTCCGGCACCACCGCGGGTGCAGCTCAGGTCCGCCATCGTCGTCCCCCAGATCTTGGGTACCGCCTTTGGCCCCATGGTCCAGGGTGGCGGGGCGGGGCCTTCGCGTGCTCCTGCGCCTCCGCCGGTGGTTGGTGGCTGGCAGACCAAGACAAGCCGGCGGCCTCGCGCTCCGCCGACCCGCGCCTTGCGCCCGCGTCGCCGCCGCCCGGCTTCGGGGCAGCGCGTGCTCACCGTCGCCCGCCTGCACCCATCTTCCAAGTTGCCGACGGAGCTGTATGGGTGTTGCTACAACTGTGGCAGTGAAGGCCACATCTGCAGGGAGTGCACCAACCCAACGTTCTGTGTTCGCTGTCGTGAACCTGGACACACCTCGCCCGGGTGCACCCGACCGGGCAGCCCGTCTCCGGTGGAGCAGCCGTCGCGCCTGCCGCTGTCCCTCCGGCATCGGGAGGCTGTGGTTTCTCCACCACCGCAGCCCCAACGCTCACCCTCGGTCCTGCCACCTCCGCCGCTGGGCCCTCCGCCGCCAGGCGCGGTGCGGCTGTGAAGTCAGGTGGTCCAGGGGCCGCCCGTGGCGCTGCCATTGTTGGGGGGAAGAGCTTCGGGGCCTGGTTTCTCGTCGCCGTTCGACCTGGTGGAGGGGCACTTTCCTTGACGTGTGGTGGAGCCGCTGGAAGTTTACTTCTCGGAGGTGGCTGAAGACACACGACGGCTTGAGGTGGAGCTGGCCAGGGTTGTGCTGGTCACCGTGACTGGCGACAGGCCCACGGTGGACGTGGACTCGGCGGCGCGCGCGTTGCACGCGGCGTTCGATGTCGGTCCGGCAGAAATGTCCATTCAGCGCTTCTACCTGGAGGACTTCCTCGTGTTGTGCCATGGCAGTGCCTTGCGGGATCGCATGGTGCACGCGGGGCGGACGGATTCTTCCTGGTTCGAGTTCTCCCTGCGTCCATGGCTTCGACAGGCCCAGGCCACGACGGCGACATTGCTGTTCCTCGTGCCGATCTCGCTGCGGGGAGTGCCCGCGCATGCCTGGTGCCAGCGGAAAGCCAGTGCGATCTTGCGCGGGCTTGGTTTCATCGTGGGGGTGGATGAGGAAACCGCGAGCCGGGCGGACATGGCGGACTTCCGTGTGTGGCTGCACACCGACAAGCCGGAGCTGATTCCGAGGAGAAGGCTGCTCTTCATCGATGAACCACAGCGAACTCTTTGGGCGGAGGATTCTGGACGGCGGACGACTGTTGAGCGGGGTGCTTCTGTGCTCTGGTACCCCATCTATATTGCTGTGCTAGAGGATCCTAGGGTGGACGGTGAGGCCCCGGATGAGCGGTGCCGCCACCACCGCCGTCGCCACCGCCGCCAACTGGAGATGACGACCTGGCCAATGGCTCGGCTAGGGGAGGCCATGATCGCCGGGATGGATACGGTGGAGGTTTGGCGAGTACGGCGGGCTCGTCGACGAGGGCGGCGGCGCCGCCGGGCACGCGCGCTCGAGTTCAAACAGTTCATGAGGCTGCTGGGCGGCTGGTCAGCAACAGCCGCGTGGCCGACGTCAGGGGGCTGCCTGTGGGCCCGAGTGGGCGGCCAATCGCAGGTGGTAGAGAGGAAAGCGACAGCTGTGCCCACTCTCGAGAGGCGTCCTGCATGGGGCCGGTTGGAGCAGATGATGTTTCCATTGGGTCTCCACCTTCGGTGCAATTGAGCAGACGGAGATAAGGTGTGGATAGGGCAGCTGCAGCTTTGTAGAAGGTTGGGGCCTACGCCTTGGACTGCGTGCCCTATGGTGGAGCGTTGCGGGATGATTCCATCCGGATTGGATTGATGCAAACACTAGTAGGAAAACCCTTATACATAGAACTTTTTTTTTTGCGAAATCATATGAGAGTTTTATTCCAAACTTATAGGGTTACAATCGAGAGGCAATAAGTCCTTACAACATGGAGGACATCTGCACATCCACACCGCAGTACATGACTCAATACGGCTATAGTTTGCCATACAATCTGCTACCCTGTTTTGAGCTCTACTAATTTTCTGTGGAACAAACTCCCTTTCATTCATCAATGTCTTGATTTCTGCTACTAGGTGTCCATAAGCCGAACGAGACAAGCTATCACTTGAGAGGATTGATAACGCTTCGGAAGAATCAGATTGCACCATTACTTGCCGTTCTGTATGTTGTAACGCTAGGGCCATCCCCTGCATAAGTGCATGAATCTCCGCCTCCAACGCCTCGTTACAATTAAAAATAACACGGTAGGCAGCAAAATTACCGATCCGTCGTCACGCCGCAAAATCATACCAACACCCGCACTGCCATGCTGAGATGAGTAAGAGCCATCAACAGACAAGGCAGTCCAGTTGGCCGGAGGATGTGGCCAAGGAGTTGTATGCCTCATCTGATGTACCATTGGACGTACTACCTCCTCCCCTATTAACATTTTACCTTTAATAATCTCCTCCATACTATGATTCCTGGCAAGATCAAGTGATTTGTAGTAACTATCTAGAAAATCCAAAGTAACCTCAACGGGTGGTACTTCTTTCCCATGCACAACGTCATTACGTAGCTGCCATATCCTCCATACAAGCAGAATTACCATATCACGGATTTTGTTATCACATGTCGCCAATACATGCAATATCCACTCTTTGCCGTTATCTACTAGCACATCATCCCCAGGCAACGGCCATATTCCACGCATGCTTTGCCAAACCAGACGCTACCGAGTGCACGCAACCAACGCATGAAAGGAGTCTTCACTTTCACGACAACACACCCAAAGAACGATCTGTGGTGCCCGGATGGCGAAACAACTTGTTTTGTTCTGTTGCAAGAGCTCCCGACGCGGCCTTCCATGCGCTTATCCTCATCTTCAGTGGGACTTTAGCTCGCCATATAAAATTCCATATAGATCGTTCTCCCTCCGACGTATACTAGATGCCCCACCCGCAAATGAATCATCATGGTCTTTCGTTGCAAGACGATAGGCACTTTTAACAAGAAACGTCCAGATTTCTCACGGGAACCAAGCAGGAAATCAACACGATTCCTCGGCGACGTCGTATCCTCAAAATTTGTTGCACATCCACATCCCGAAATGCTGCTGGAGACGCTCAGATTCCATCCACCATTATCAAAAAGGAAATCTGAAACTCGATTAAACCGACAGTTTCTTTTTGGAGTGATCGGTCGTAGGTCGTTACCCCTAGGTATCCAAGGATCCCGCCACATACGTACCATAGAGCCATCACCAATTCTCCAAATAATTCCTTTTTTCAATAGCTGAAGGCCATACTCAATGCCTTTCCAGACAGCCGAAGAACAGCCAAGAACACCGTATCCGTAATATTTCCGTTTGGATAATATTTTGCTCGAAGCAGGCGAGCACACAAACTATCCGGGGTTTCAATCAACCGCCACGCCTGTTTAGCTAGCAGGGCTTGGTTGAAAGCGCGCATATCTCTGAACCCCATGCCCCCTTCGATTTTGGAAGGCGCATTTTGTCCCAACTGAGCCAAGCCATTTTTCTCTTTCCTTTATCAACTCCCCACCAATATTGTCTCATCATGCGTGTTAAATCATCGCATTACGTAAGCGAGCAATTTGAAGACACTCATAACATATGTGGGGATAGCTTGCAATGCACTTAATTAGAATCTCCTTATTGCTCGAGGACATGAATTGCTCACTCCAATCCACTAGCTTCTTACTAATTCTCGCTTGAGTTGTTTCAAACCTACCTTTGTGCATCCTACCTTCCGCAATCGAAGGCCCAAATACTTTGGCTCAAAGACCTCTTTTGTAATATCTAGGATTCCTTTAACCCCATTTGCCACTGTCTCCGAACAGTTATCGGAAAAAAGGATGGAACACTTTGAAGGGTTAATAAGTTGACCCGTAGCCACTGCATAAGTGTTCAACAAACCTTTGACAATTGTAGCTTGTTGTTCGGAAGCCGGAAAAATAATAGAGAATCATCCGCAAATAATAAATGAGAGATCACCGTGCACGCTCTACATATCCTTACACCTTCCATACTCCCGTCCATAATTGCTCTGTTGACAAGAGCAGAGAAAGCATCGGCCACAAATAGAAACAAAAACGGAGATAAGGGTTCACCTTGTCGAAGTCCTCGTGAAGGTATGAAAGAATTTAAAAGTTTCCCATTAAACTTCACCGAGTATCTCACTGAACAAACACATGCCATTATCCATGAAATCCACTGATGTGAGAACCCCCATTTAAGTAGGGCCTTCTCCAGAAAATGGGACGCAGTCGGTTGACCAAACACTTAGAAACAATTTTATATATGACATTACATAGGCTAATTGGCCTAAAATCCTTTAGCTCCTTCGGATGTGGAACTTTTGGAATTAGAACAATCGCCGTATCTTTCACCCCATCGGGCATGATCCCAGTATGAAAGAAGTCCAATACCGCAGCAATACTTTGACCCTTCAAGACAGCCCAGTTGCGTTGATAGAAAGCGTCTTGGGGAAACCATCATGCACTGGTGCCTTTAGGGGCCGATCCGAATAACGCATCCGATATTTCCTTTTCCAAAAAGGTGCACATAAGTTTGCATTCATTACCTCCGTCACTTTTGGCTGTATGCAATCCAACAGCTCTCCAGACGAGAGCGTTGGGTCTTTTGTATACACCTCCTGAAAATAAGACGAGGCCATTGAGGGAGTCCCGGATTAGGGGGTGTCCGGATGGCCGGACTACCATCATCGGCCGGACTATCATCGGCCGGACTATCATCATCGACCGGACTCCAAGACTATGAAGATAGAAGATTGAAGACTTCTCCACGTGTCTGGATGGGACTTTCCTTGGCGTGGAAGGCAAGCTTGGCGATACGGATATGTAGATCTCCGCCATTGTAACCGACTCTATGTAACCCTAGCCCTCTCCGGTGTCTATATAAACCGGATGGCTCTAGTCCGTAGGGACATAACAACAACCCTTACAATCATACCATAGGCTAGCTTCTAGGGTTTAGCCTCCTTGATCTCGTGGTAGATCTACTCTTGTAAACATCCACAATATCAATATCAATCAAGCGGGACGACGGTTTTACCTCCATCAAGAGGGCCCGAACACAGGTAAACATCGTGTCCCTTGTCTCCTGCTACCATCCGCTTAGACGCACAGTTCGGGACCCCCTACCCGAGATCCGCCGGTTTTGATACCGACATTGGTGCTTTCATTGAGAGTTCCTCTGCGCGTCACCGGTAGGAAGGATGCCTCCTCCCGTCTTCAAGGACGGTATTTTCGCCAAAGGAGCCTTGGCCGCCGGCCAAACTATCCGGCTAGGTGGTTTTCTTATGACCGCCTGTCCGGCCATCGCTTCGACAATGACCTCTCAAGTTGTCAAAAGCAATCTTCACGTCAGCTCGGAATTCGCCGAGAGGCTGGATCCAATAGAGCTCTCGTCCGTAAACGAGCTCTTGGATCGCATCGCCGCCCTGGGAGTCGCTACAGACTACGATCAGATTGGGCTTAAAACCGATCTGAGAGAGATTAACTCTCCCCAGGTCACCCACCATGTTGCAGTGGTAGAGGAACAACGCGGCGGCACTTCTCCTGTATTGAAAACTAAGTCATGTCCGGGCTCCCGAACCTCCCATGCCGGATTCCCACGGAGGGACGGGCTTTGATCAAGCGCTGAACTTAAAGTCAGGCATCGGACTAGACTCGTTGGACAACGTCCAGAAATCCAAGCTTCCAAAATTGGAAACTTCTCGGCCTTCGAGCCTTGAGATGGGTAGGATTCCGGACTTAGTTCCACCCACCCGCCAGCATATATGCGATCTATCTCTAATTCGGCAAGAGCCCACGAGACAAAGACATCACTCTTTGGGCGATTCCTCCTGGTTATGGACAGGATAAAGGACCGCCGAGAGGAAAACGCAATCTCAATTTTTGCAATAATTGCACGGACGAGGACTCTTGAACGCCCGTCACCGTCAGCGAAATTACACGCTTCGCCGACCAAGGCGTCCATAGTACTGAAAAGTACTGTGCAATAGAGAGTTTCCAGACAACCGAAAATAATTTTTGGGACAATCCGGCCCCGAATACAACCCTAGTCCGCAACAAAAGGGTGCATTACACTCAGGCACCAGATACAAAAACCAAAAAGCAAAGACCCCATAAAGGGCACGGAACCGTACTAGAGGGATGGCTTAGCGGACCCTGTAAAATTCACAGTACAAAAGGTGCCGTCCCAACACATAACCTTCGAGCATGTTGGATATTACGACAGGTGGACAAAAGTGGAGAGGAGCTTCTAGCCCCGGAAAACCACTCCAACAACATCGGTACGGTATCAACAGTCTTCGAGACTTTCGCATCAAATAATATGCGGAAACGAACAATCCGCGGCCTCGCCGAGGTCTACCAAGTAGCAACAACCAATCCATGGAGCGACACATCCATCACCTTCAACGCCAGCGACGAACCTAAATTCCGGACAGCCCGAGCTCTAGCCGCACTGGTACTTAGTCCAATAGTGGACGGATTTCGACTTACAAAAGTCCTCATGGATGGCGGCAGCGGATTAAACCTCATCTACGAGGAAACCCTTGAAAAAATGGAAATAAACTGGAGCCGCATTGAGCGAAGCAGCACAACCTTTAGAGGAATAATCCCTAGCCGGGAGGCGCGCTGCACAGGAAAAATCACACTCGATGTGGTATTCGGCTCACCGGACAATTACAGATCCGAAGAAGTCACGTTCCAAGTGGCACCGTTCAACAGCGGATATCACGCTATATTAGGACGAGAGGCATTTACAATTTTTCAAGCCGTACCCCATTACGGGTACATGAAGCTCAAAATGCCTTGGCCCGGCGGAATAATCACTCTCGTTAGTGATCCGGACATAACACTCCGCGCCGAAAACAAGACAGCCGCATTAGCCTTAGAGGCACTATCCGAAGCCCTAGCGGCAGAGGAACTCACCACGCTGCGCTCTACGGTGAATAGGGATGATGTGATACTCGATAAGAGATCCAAGTCCACCTCCTTTAAACCAGCATATGAAATAGTAAAATTCCAGGTCCACCCAACGGACCCGACAAAGACGGCCTCCATCGGGGCACAATTGAACCCTGACGTAGACGCCGCACCGCGAGAATTCCTTCGGGAAAATTGGGACATTCTCGGATATGCCCGGAATCCCACGCAGATTGGCAGAACACAGCCTAAACATCCTAAAAGGATTCAAGCCAGTCAAACAGGCTCTTCGACGATTTTCCGAACCCAAAAGACAGGCAATGGGAGAATAGCTAGCCAAACTATTGGAAGCCGGATTCATCGAGACATCAAACATCCGGATTGGCTAGCAAACCTGGTAATGGTACCAAAGAAGGACAAATCTGGCGCCTATGTGTCGATTTCAAAGACCTAAATAAAGCTTGCCCAAAGGATCCCTTTCCTCCTCGCATCGACCAAATCATCGATGCCACTGCGAAACCGCGATTCATTGTGCTTCATGGACGCATACTCCGGCTATCATCAAATCAAGATGGCAGAAGCGGATCAAGCCGCAACGGCATTCATTACTCCATATGGACCATTCTGCTTCAACACGATGCCCTTCGGACTTAAAAACGCCGGCGCAACATATCAGCGTATGATTCAGACATGTCTGGCTACCCAGATCGGCAAAACAGTAGAGGCATACGTGAGCGGCGTAGTCGTCAAAACTAAACACGTCGAAACTCTAGTAGACGACTTGAGGCTCACATTCGACAACCTCGAGCATATGACATCAAGCTGAATCCGAAAAAATGCGTTTTTCGGCGTGCCGGTGGAAAAGTCTTTGGGCTTCATCGTATCCGGTAGAGGAATTGAAGCAAACCCAGCCAAGATCCGAGCTCTGTCACAGCTAGATATCCCAAAAAACCTCAAGCAAATACAAAAATTGACTAGATGCATGGCAGCTCTAAGCCGCTTTATCTCCCGTCTAGGAGAAAAGGCATTACCCCTCTATCGCCTCCTTAGGCACACCGAACACTTCGAGTGGACGGATGATGCCACCGCCGGACTCGAAGAAATAAAGGCCATACTGGCAACAAATCCGGTCCTGGCTACGCCCAACCCAGGCGAACCAATGTTGTTATACATCGCAGCTACGCATCAAGTTGTAAGCGCGGTACTGCGTCGTCGAGCGAGAAGCGAAGGGCATAAATTCCCTCTTCAAAAACCAGTATACTACGTATCCACTGTGTTAACCCCTGCAAGTCCGTTACCCGCACTATCGTAAGATAGCATACGCGGTGTTCATGGCATCCCGGAAGCTCGACACTACTTTCAAGAGTGTTCGATAACAAATGGCCTCTGAAGTACCACTTAACGACATTATAAACAACCGCGACGCGACGGGCAGGATTGCAAAATGGGCCATTGAGCTCTTACCATTTGATATATCTTACAAACCTCGGCGAGCTATAAAGTCACAAGTTTTGGCTGACTTTGTCGCCGAATGGACCAAAGCCGAACTCCCTAAAGAATACGGCGCATACTCCAACTGGATTATGCACTTCGACGGCTCTAAAATTTTAGCCGGATTGGGGGCTGGCGTTGTATTGACGTCCCCGACCGGGGACACCGTCCAATACGTACTTTAGATAATGTACACGGACTCCAACAACGCAGCCGAATACGAGGCCCTTTTACATGGTCTCCGGATGGCAATCTCCATGGGCATTCAACGACTAGAGGTGCGCGGGGATTCAAACTTTGCAATATCCCAAATAAACGGAGACTTTGACGCCAAAGATCTGAAAATGGCAGCATATCGCAACGCTGTCCTCAAAATGTCAGCCCGGTTCAAAGGACTTGAATTCCATCACGTAGCCCGGGATAATAACCAAGCGGCCGACGATCTTGCGCCAAGATTGGCGCCAAAACGCGACGCTGTCCCTCCTAACATCTTTCCAGAACGGCTCTTCAAGCCATCCGTACTATGGGAAGAGGAGTCCGGAACTAACAAACCGGAACAAGCTGCACCAACCGGCGATTCAGATGACATAACACCTTCCGCCCACGACATAATGGCAGTAATTGCCCGTGGACGTAACCATTCCTCGCCTACTTGCTTAGGCAGGAGCTTCAAGACCAAAATGAGGCCCGCTGCATTGTCCGTGATCTAAAGCCTACAAGGTCCACGAGGGAGAACTTTATAAGAAAAGCACAACCGAGTCCTTCAAAGGTGTATCTACGAAGAGGAAGGGCGAAACCTCCTGGCTGAAATTCATGGGACTAGGGCGGACACCACGCCGCAGCTCGGGCCCTTGTAGGAAAGGCATTCCGTACATGATTTTATCGCCGACGGCCCGGCGGATGCTCGTGACTTAGTCCAAAAATGCGTCGGTTGTCGACTCTTTGCTAATCGAGCCATATGCCACCCACCGCCCTCAAAACTATACCCATTACCTGGCCGTCATGGTCCGGGGCTTGACATGGTTGGACCACTTAAAGGGGGAACCCACAAGCAAAGGTACCTATTGGTCATGGTGGATAAATTCACCAAATGGATAGAGGGCAAGCCAGTTAAAACGGCAAAGTCCGGACCAGTGATAGACTTTATATACGGGGTGGTACACCGTTATGGCGTCCCCCACAGCATCATCACCGATAACGGCACGAACTTCACCGCCGATGAGGTTAAATCATGGTGCAAAAATATGGGTATCAAGCTCGATTACGCTTCAGTCTATCATCCTCAAACCAACGGTCAAGTGGAACGAGCAAATGGTCTAATAATGAGCGGCATCAAACCCAGACTAGTGCGGTCCCTTACGAAATCTGACACGGACTGGGTAGAGGAGCTCGACTCCGTACTGGGCTGCGGACAACGCCTAACCGTACTACCGGATTCACACCATTCTTTATGGTATACGGTGCAGACGCAGTTTTGCCCTGCGACATCATTCATGACTCACCTCGAGTGCGCATGTACGAAGAAAGAGAAGCCGAGTTGGATCGGCAGGACAGCTTGGACGCATTGGAGGAAGAGCGCGACGTCGCCAAGGCTCGTTCCGCATTCTATCAGCAGGCCCGAAGATATCAAAGCAGAGAAGTACGGGCCAAGACTTACAACGTTGGTGAACTAGTTCTACGCCTGCCGGACAAGAAAAAGGACAAGCTCAAGCCCAGATGGGAGGGCCCCTTCATTATCGATCAAGTACTGACCGGCGGAGCATACCGTCTACGAAATGCATCGGACAACCGACTCGAGCCGAACCCATGGAACGCAGCCCGCCTCCGACGATTCTATGCCTAGCGCCAGACTAAGAGTTCGTCCCTTTCCCCCGTCCAATTTTTTTTCTTTTCTCTCTTTTTTCAGCTGCCTTTTGTTTATCTCTTTCTTCTCAACCCTATTCATCCAAGCCTTAAAGGGCCTACTTGCGCAACGTTCACGTGCAATTGATGTGCTATCCGCACTCATTATACCTGGGGGCTTCTTTACCAGAAGCTTAATTATAAGGGCCTCATGCCCAGCACATGTGTCAAGCCTCCACATGTACCTTTTATTCACCATTATATGCATCGATATGACTTAAGTTTTGGCCAAGCTGGGTTGCCTGGCTCCTGTGCTTACCCCTATGTTCCCGATTGTTCGGCTAGGAGGTAAAGGAGCACCTCTGCGATTATTACTGCCGGGTCACCGGATGTGTACCTCGACTGGGTGAAGCCGAAAAGCTAAGCGTTCTTAAGGGAATATTCGGTCGGTGACTTAAAAGATGATTTTTTACCCACTTATTTATCTGCCCCAGATGTTTTTCTGCTTTTTCGCAGTCCGGAAATGCACTTTAGGGCATGCCACCCCTGAGGAAAGTAACCCTTAACGGAACTATTCTCCCCTGAAGATGTTTCTTACTACCCATGTAATATAACATAACTAGTTGGGCACTTGTCCGATAAAGCACCGATGACCCCTACGCTCGGTCTCCATGCATACCCGGTTGTTTCATAACCGAGAAGGTATTCGGACACACTCCGGACTCTAGGGTCCCGAGGTCGGCGAAAAGGTCGGCAAAGACAAACGATCTACAATCCGGCTAGAAGGCATTTTATATGTCATTTTATAATACATTGTCAAATCGACCGATTGTATTCTTCCTCAATCCCGTCTAACAGGTTGTCTAATTTACAGTCCTGTTGGGAAAATTTAGCGGCCAACTCCACTTGGCCGTACACAAAACTCACAGGGATCTCCTTCCCATCGGGCCCCACAGGTCCAACTTCGGCCATGTGGTTGGGATCCGCCTTCTTGTACCGCGTCTTTACCATGGCCCAGGCCTCCCTGGCACCTTGGCGGCAGGCCGAAATCTTCCGTAAATGGAAGCGCTGCCGCACTCCCTGCAGCTTCTCCGCAAGCTCCCCAAGACCCTCGGGTACGGAGAAGGTTGGCCACAACGCCTGGACGCCGCTGCTCATTGCCTGCCGAACTCGTTCGATCAGTTGCAACAATTCGGGAAGCTGATCACCCATTGATACGGGCATCTCCTCCGCAGGGCGACCTGTGAGCATACCTGCAGACATATTCTGTCAAATTGACTTCCTCGCCGAACTCTTCTTTTCAAAGGAGTTCGCTTAAGCACTTACTATATATGCCGCGACGAAGCCGCTGATTCTCCTTAACGGAGCCCGACAGCTCGGCCCGAACGCCTTTCAGCTCTTCTCCAAGCTGGGCATGGGCATCCTGGAGCTTGTTCCTTTCATGCTGCACCCTATGCAGCACCCTCTCGCCGGCCTTTAGTTGGCACAGAAGTTCTTGCCTGTCCGGATCTTGTCCGGCAGCACCTGCAACGTCATTTTTTCTTTCAGACTTGCGCAAAGGCCGAACGCTACTTATCTTTTTAAAATAATGCGTTACCAGGAGAGGTCCCCGCATTTCCTCCTGCACCAGAGAGTGCGGCCTCAAGATGGGCCTTGCACTCTTGCAGCTCCTGAGACAGTTGGGTATTCTTCTCGGCAAGATCCTACCTTTTCATATGATCCTTAAATCAGTTAGTATAACTACTTTAAGTCTCGGGGGCTACTGGCATATATACCTATTAAATTCTCTTACCCGTATGTCTTTTACATACTGCTCCGTGGCTCTGGTAAAACCATCTTGAGCAGCCGAAGGTGCTGCGTCCCCGTGTTAAAGGCATTCAATGCCTCGGGGAGAAGCACGTCACACGAATACTGTCCGTGGCGCCTGTGATTCAGTGGCACTCTCCACCTCGCACTTGGTGGGGGACAGTCGGCATCCTCCGTCGGAGGAAAGTCCGGCTCGCGCCTTGCGCCCGCCTCCCTCCTCGACCAAAGGGAGCCCGGCTGGTAGAGGTTGGATTGACAACTTCCACGCCCGCAGTCCGGCGAACGCTTTTTTCCCTATAAAATTCATGAGCACTCAAACGCTTCCTAGGAACGTTGCTCTAAAAACTGAATTGTGAGCTACACCTTTGCGGCGACGTTCCAGTCCGCGCCGCGCTCCCTTCCGGCTACTAGTCCGAACTGGCCCTTGTTGGTCAGCCACCGCGGGCTCGGCTTCTCGCCCTAGGGGCGCCTCCTGCACAGTGCCATCATATACGTAGGTCAAAAATAAGCAAGGAAGGAATGGCGGTGTCAGGGCTTCGGCCGCAATCACCTGGGAAGCCCGATATAGTCCAGGATAGTCGGCCGTGATGGCGACTAAAGCATTGTCCATGCTGAGCTGGTGGAACACCCCGTCGATTAGCTCCACCTTTATGTCCGGATCCTCTTCGGAGGCCGGATCCCGGGATCTCTCTGGATCCTCGGGCTGCGGAGCCGGACTTAGCATTCCCTCCACGGTCCGGCGCAGTTCCTGCGTCGAAAGAAGAACACAATATAAGAAACTTAAGTTTCAAAAGGCACGGCTCGGACACGCTGAGTGTTCGCTTACCCAAGGCCGGGGATTATTCATGGAAAACCCATTTAACGGGTTCGTCCGAAGGAAATCCTCCTTCTCCCCCTTATACAGGCCGGACAAGATCGTCACCGGATCTTCGGCCGAATCCGCCCTTTATGCGGCCATGACGGGTGTCATCGTCCTCCCCGTTGAAATCATACATGGGGTGGCCCCTGTATTGTAGTGGCTGCACCCCCCGCGTAATGCATGTTGCCATGACTCCGATCATGGTCAACCCGGCATGGGCCAGTAACCTTATTCGGCCCATCAAATGATGGATGCTCTTGTCTTCCTCCAGACGGGGGCTCCGTGGACGCCAACTAAGGCGTTTCTTCAGAGGAGCATTGCTGAACTCCGGGAGGCCGATCCGAACAGGGTCCGGCAGCGGAGCGTCTTCTATATAAAACCATTCAAGGCCAGTCTTGAGCGCCTTCTTAGGGGTTCCGGATGGATATCCGGTCCGGCAATGCGCCATATATCGGGCGCCGCCCACTCGATATATGAACCCCTCGTGAGAGCGGGGTACAAGGCAGAACAACCTCTTCCACGGTAGCGAAGTGGGGCTCGACGCCCAGGAATAGCTCAAGAAGAGCTACGTAGCCCATAATATGCAGGATTGAGGCGGGCGTGAGGTGATGGAGCTGGAGTCCGTAGAACTCTAGGAGCCAGCGGAGGAATGGATGTCTGTGAAATCTGAGCCCCTTATCGAGATAGGGGACGAAGCATACCCGCTCCCCTTTTTTGGGATTTGGGGTAACCTCCGCTTGCTTCCCACCTTTGTAGGTGGCCAGCCCGGCTCGAACCGGAACCATGAAGGCCGGAGGGAGATATCCCCCCACTTGGAGCTTCACCAGCTCGTTGTGCGGAACAGAGCATCTCCTCCAATCTCCCAGAAATGGGCTGGGAGCGAGAGAAGAGGAGACGCGTAGACGGTCCAAGATGGAATGGATTCTTGGTCAAAAGCGCTCCGATGAGTATTTGCGGGAGGAAGATGGTGATTTGGATCTGGTTCTTGCCTCCCTTATAGGCAGATTATTCGCACAACTAGGGGGTCAAACATAAAAGACACCCTAGCTTTTCACGTTCGCGCAACGCGTGGAAGAAGGCCATTATTGTGCGTGGAAGCCAAGACGTGCAACATTGATGAGGGAGCTGGACACTGTTCGGCAGGTACATAGAACGTGAAGAAGAACCCGCCTTGCAACGCCGAAGATTACACGCATGCTGGACTTATCGTCGTTGAAGCCTAGTTCGGGGGCTAGTGAGGGAGTCCCGGATGGCCGGACTACCATCATCGGCCGGACTATCATCGGCCGGACTATCATCATCGACCGGACTCCAAGACTATGAAGATAGAAGATCGAAGACTTCTCCCCGTGTCCGGATGGGACTTCCCTTGGCGTGGAAGGCAAGCTTGGCGATACGGATATGTAGATCTCCTACCATTGTAACCGACTCTATGTAACCCTAGCCCTCTCCGGTGTCTATATAAACCGGATGGCTCTAGTCCGTAGGACATAACAACAACCCTTACAATCATACCATAGGCTAGCTTCTAGGGTTTAGCCTCCTTGATCTCGTGGTAGATCTACTCTTGTAAACATCCACAATATCAATATCAATCAAGCAGGACGTAGGGGTTTACCTCCATCAAGAGGGCCCGAACCTGGGTAAACATCGTGTCCCTTGTCTCCTATTACCATCCGCCTAGACGCACAGTTCGGGACCCCCTACCCGAGATCCGCCGGTTTTGACACCGACAGCCATCCTTTCCATCTCTGACGGAACATCGCACCATGTGCCATCAATCTTGCGTAGTCGCTGAATATGGTTACGGCGTGATCTCCATACCGCCTCTCGATGCAAATATTCTGTATTATGCGTTCACCTTCCTTAAGCCACGTAATTCATGACCCGTGAAGCCACATCATCTCTTCCCTATACAAGAGTTCATCCAGGCATTCATCTTTTGTTTTACAACATATCTATCTGCATTACCCTCCTGCAAATTGGTGAGTTCAGAGCGCAGTTTTTCTATCTCATGGTTAACATGACCAAAATTACGCTTGCTCCAAGAACGCAAGCTCATCATCATCTGTTTCAAGGAAGCAAAGAACGGAAGCCAAGTTACCTTGGGGATTTGATTTTGCCCACGATCGGGCAACTATATGTGGGAGGGCTGAATCCTCTCCCACATGATCTCGCATCTAGGAACGAGAGGGACGTCGCTGGTCAAAAGTCGGTACTACTTGGATCACCAACGGACAATGGTCCGAACATGAAGACGCCACGTGCACCACCTTAGTGGTCGGAAATAAGTCCCTCCATCGCTCATCAGCGCATGCTCGGTCCAACGCACCTTAATATTATTATTTCCATATTGCCCATTATCATATGTAAACGGCATACCGGAGAAGCCAAGATCCTCAAGTTCACAAAGCTGCAAACACTCTCCGAATAGTGCCATCTGTCCTTCCGACCTTGATGCTCTTGAAAAGTGCTCATGCTGCCAGAGGACTTCATTAAAGTCACCACAGACTAGCCATGGTTCTTGTGAAGCAACCTTTAATCTGGTTAGATGATCCCACATTTGATGACGATTTTCCACACGTGGTTCACCATACACAAAAGTTACTCGCCACCGTTTATCCATACTACTATCCACAACCAGTAACATCAATATATCTTGGGCAAGAATCTAGCACCGTAACTTGAAGTTTTTCATCCCAAAGATAGTGCCAGCCCCCACTCATACCATCACTTGTTAACACCAAAGAAACCTCTTAGACCAATTCTCCACTTTAACTTTTCCATCTTAACTGCAGCCTGCCTAGTCTCACTGAGGAAGACAAGCTGGGGGGAGTTGGTTTTTGAGAAAGCCAACACCTCTCGAACTGTCCGGCGGTTCCCCCCACCCCGGCAGTTCCAAACCAAGAGATTCATTATGTCCGGCGGTCCTCCTCGAAGGAGGCCGCCGATTTCCCTTGTGTTGCATCATCCTTATTAGTCTTAGCTCGTTTACTACTCATTCTACTCGCCATGGAGTGAATCTCTGACAAGTCATCGCCTGTGCCATCGATGTAGCCAGCAGACCAGACGCTTGGGGCACACCAGTCGAGTCAATAGCAGTACCCACACCTGCCAAGTTCAGACGTTTCCGAGCACCCTTGTCAAGATCCATGCTCTCTCCCAAAGTTCTATTCTGTCTGCTATCTATATCCCCCAACTCTGGATCCATCTTTTCAGTGGCCGAGCTTTTCACCGTAGGAACTAGCTTTGCGCCATGGGTGTTTACACTGGAAGGAGGTGCGTACACCCGAGTCTGGTGTTCATCAAAGCGTGGTCGGTTAGGTGTATCCGCATAAAGCCAGTCCCCATATTTCATGTTTTAGCCTCATGAACACCAGTGCCACATTCTTTGAACTCATGTCCCACCAAGCCACAGACTTTGCAAAATCGTGCAAGTTTCTCATACTGACCGAGATACACCGCCTCTCCTTTCCACGAACTATACTTGCAAATTTTGTTAAGGGCCGAATATCATGTCTAACCCTAACTCGACATAGTCTCCTCTCGTATTGCCCTCCGTGACGCATGTCCAGAATTTTACCCGCCTCTTTGAGCAGCTTCATAATAATCTCCTTCTTGCAATAGCCGTCGGGAAGCTTATGAATCTGGAGCCAAATCGGCATGTAAACGCGTTCTTGACATCCTCTGTCTTACTAAAGCCATCATATGGGCATAAGAGTACAGCCCAATTTCGAACAACCATGGTCCTTGATTAATCATACGTTCCCAATCTCCTAAGCATGAGGCCTGGATGACGAACTGGTTAGGACCAACTGGGCAGAATCTGATCTCCTGTCTTTGGATTCCATGCCGCTCTCATGTCTTTGTAGAAGGCGGATTGACTAAAGGACTTATCTGTATGAACCTTCGCGAGGGCTAACCAACGAACACCGTCATTGATCTCGGATCATCCTCATCGATCTCCACATCATGAAAATCTTCGTCATTGAGATCAAGTTGCTGGAAGAAATCGTCTAGATCTGACTTTCCAATGACCACACCACCGCGTTGGTGTTTGATCGCGCTTCAGATGGAGAAACCATGGCGCTTAGGCGTTGGGAATCAGCCACGAACGGGAGCCCACAAGCGCCTGTTGAGAACCTGGCGGGGACGGACGTGAACGGGAATCCTCGAGCACCTGTAGAAATCCTCGAGCGGCAGAAAACCCGGGCGGGTTAGCAGTAGCGTGGGTCAAAGAAGCACGCTGGTGCTAAGTAGCAGCAGCGCGCCTGCGCAAACCGCGCTGCAGATAACTTCGTAGCAGTAGCGCGTCTTGGTGCATACACGTTACTACTAAAATTCTCACGGCTTAGCCGATATGGTACACATAGTAGTAGCGATCTACATGGAACCGCGCTACTGCTACTTTCTGTAGCAGCGCATTTTTCTCTAAACTCGCTACTACTAAAGGATATAAAATTAAATGAAAAGCAAATAGAAAGGTAATTGAAAATGAAAGAAATAGAAGAAGGTGAAAGGAAAAAAAAATAAAATGTGAAGAAAAATAAATGAAAAAGGGGAAAAATGAGAAAGTAGTAGCAGTAGCGCATATCCCGTAGCAGCTGTAGCTAACGTAGCGATGGCCGCTTTTCGAGGCAGCGCTACTGCTACTTCTGACTTAACCACCGCGTTCGTCCTTCCCCACGGCCACTTCCCCCAAATCGAACTCCTCCGCTCTCGCCGCCGCCGTCGCCCGTCGGTCGCTGCGCGCTCTCCGCACACCCTCTACGCCGCCCCCGACCCCGGATTCAACGCCGCCCCCGCCCCCGACCTCAACGCCGCCCCGGACGCCGCCCGGCCCGACCTCGGACGCCGCCTCGGTCGTGCGCCGAGCCCGAGCCCGACCTCGATGCCGCCTACCCCCCTCTCGCCGCAGGCACCCGAGGTGAGCACGCCTGCTCCTCCCCCTCCTCTACCTCTGCCTAGATAGGGTTCTTCAAATTTTAGTTGCATCAAATTAGTTAGGGTTCATCTATGGGTGGAAATGAATTGGATACAGATGCGGCTGGGATTTTTTCTTAGGTGATGTTTTCTTAGATGATGAATAAACACTAGTGTAATGCATAATAAAACGAGTAAAATTTGACCTTCTTCTATTTAGTTAGTAAGAACTAGTTAGTAAGAACTAGGTACTAATTAGGTACTAGAATATTTTTGTTTATAGTAAGTTTATTTTTAGTAAGAACTAGTTGAATTAATAGAACTAGTTAGTAAGAACTTGTTTCTGTTTTTTAGTTAAAGCAAATTTTCCCGCCTCGACGTGGACGATGCCTATCCCGCATCCTCGTCAGCCGAGTCGGCGGAGGACGACACCTGCTTGACCAGATCGGCCATGTCCGGACTGGGCTCCACTGGGTGATCTTGAGGCGCTACCTACCGGGGCGCAGGTTGGTGAGGAGCCGACTGTCGTTGACCCGAACCTTCTTTGGTGGCGGTTGCGTGGGCCAGTGATGATCCAGAGGCTTGAGGACTCCGCGGAGGTGGTGCGTCACCGTGTCAGTGAGGAGGACGCGCACGTCCGTCTCTACTTGTTTGCGTTGGAGCACAGGTCGTTCTCCAATACCTGGCAGGTTCTCCAGGGATCTCACTGGAGCTATGATCCCGTGATGGTTCCTTCTCTGTGGGTGTCCACCGCCCGCGCCGATACCCGTCGTGTGCTAGGGTTTTAGTTGTATTAGTGATGTTATATGTATGATACTATTCGTGATGTATTAGTGATAATATTCGACGATGTACTGGACGCATGAGATGATTTACTTTTTGCTTATTGAATGCATGCTAATTTGAGTCCTATAAGATATTTTGAAATGTATATCTTGTGTTGCTCAATATCCAAGTGGCGGTCATGTTTGCAGGTTACACCTCCGAGTGGCCTATGTTTTGCGGAGTGTTGATTCATTTCCGTTCCGGCAAATTTCAGCGCTCAATATGTCCTATTTTAGCAAGGGTCATGCCAGATTTTTCCGTGAATTTTGGCATGACTTGTGCCAGAATATGTAGGAAATATCGAGTGCCCCGGATTTGTGTGTTGAGTATCTTGGTAGTTGTCTTCGATCGATTTTCAATTAATGTTTTAACTATGAACATAGGAAATGTCTGACGACGGAAAGGATTTCGGTATTTGCAAATACTGCGAAGGCAATGTGGCTTTGTCTTGACGGAATCTTCCTAGATGATGATAGGCGCTTGACATCAAGATCGTCGACGAGAACTTCGAAGTGGATACAGTAAGTCACAATGACAAGTCTTTTTTCGTAATTAAGCATGACATCTGCTTCATTTGCTTCAACTTATATTTTTTTACTATTCTACTAGCGTATCCCCTGCCATGCAAGAGTTTTTGTATTTGATAAGATAGGTTTCAGTCATAGTATGGAGGAAAAGAAAGTTTACTTGAAGACCTAGCATGGTTATATTTTCCATGCAAAATTATACAATTCAGAAGACTACACCTATTTTGGATGCAAAACATGGCGAGCACTATGCAAGACTTATGCATTTGAGCCTGATATGGTTATCACCTTTGATATTCGTCCGGAAGATGATATTGAACGTAATACCGACATCTGGGTCGATGCCCAGACGCCTCCAGTTATACCATTATGTAAGTTTCTCAACCATATTTATGTCTTTGATATTGTTTATTCAAAAATAGTTGACAACTAATTTGTATTGTCAGCTTATTTTGGTGCAAGCAAACATGTCTAGCGCTTGGTAGACAGGACCGTATACTGTCCTGGGGCTGAACTCAACTGCGAGGAGATCAGTCATTATGTTTCATGGCTTGAGGATCTTGATACTGTCAAGACAAATTTTCTTCCTGCATTTAGAAATGTTAGTACTGAAAATGTGCGACCAATAGTGTTCGTAATGAACTACGGTCACATCTATTTAGGAAGGATAAGATTTTTACTATTTGTCATCAGTGCATCTTTTCCATACATTATTTTTGAAGCTAAACTTCATTGCTAAGTATGTTACCATACGATGTTCTTCAACAGGGACTCCCGATGAATGTTGTGCCTTATGGGATCGAGACTAAAGGTACCATGAGTATTATCACTACGGCCAAGATATCCTACAGATTACTTTAGTGCATTCAAGATTAGCGACGAATGCTTAATAGTGCAAGACTGGACCAAATATGTGATGGGGAGCAGAGAAGTACTAGCGGGCAGCAAACAGATGCGCTACCCACGATTAGGAGACAGGTTCATCTGCATGCTCCAGTTTGATCAAGGAGGAGAGCTATACATGTTTTATGTTATTTTACCTAAGAGAGAGCAGCAGGAGTGATTAGCTAGCTAAAAATGAGTTTGAGGATGATGATGTGCTACACTATTACTATGATGATAAAATAGCTAGTGTTGGTGGTAATGACTATGATGATTATTATTAGCTAGTGTTAGTGGTGATTAAATAAATACTGTTGGTGGTAATGACTATGATGATGATTAAATAGCTTGTCTTTGGCGGATTAGATTCAAGTGGAGGCAACATGTGGTGCACATCGAAAGTACTACTAGTCCAAACTAGATCAAGTTTGGATTAATAGTATACTTTGACATGCACCACATATTGCCTCCACTTGAACCTAATCCACCTTCATTTGACACACTGTTATGGACATAATGATGTAAACCTCATAACTGGTATTCTACCAATATTTGTACGATGGCGCATAAATACACTAAAAAAAATACTATTAGCGATGGAGAGAAAACACGCTGCAAGTAGTTACCTTAGCGATGGCGTGAGTATCGAACAACGCTGCAGCTATTTGTCCTAGCGATGGCGTGCGGCACGCGTTCTTCGCTAAGCAATAGCTGTAGCGCCTTATTAGTAGCGCGGCCTCCCGCGCTACTCGTGGACACAAAACCCGCGCTACTGCTAGGGTTTTCCCTAGTAGTGAAATCTCTCTGCAGGGACTGACCGAGGAGGATCATGTCTGCTTTGGGTTTGGTGAAGATGAGGAACTCCTGTCACATCATATTGGGATGGAAAACCAGGGCATGCAGGTGGGGGCCATGGATACTTTCTAGGTCAGCCTGTCTGGTGGTGGGGAGAGCACAGTGCGGGATCCGGGGCCATGTGCGGTGGTGGACCCACCAGAAGACAGAGTGGGCAGCGCACCGGACCATGCATGCTGGCTCCCATGCATGTTGGACTGGGTAACAACAATGCACCTGATCCAATACCATGCACACCAGTTCCCATGCATGCGAGGATGGAACATAACAACACACCAGATCTGAGGCCATGCACGCCAGCTCCCATTCATGTGGCATTGGACGAAGATTTTCACGTGGTAGTGGGTGTCGGTGTCAAAACCGGCAGATCTCGGGTAAGGGATCCCGAACTATGCGTCTAAGGATCGAAGGTAACAGAAGGCGGGGGACACGATGTTTACCCAGGTTCGGGCCCTCTTAATGGAGGTAATACCCTACTTCCTGCTTGATTGACTTTGATGAGTATAGGGGTTACAAGAGTTGATCTAACTCAAGATTGTAATGACTAAACCCTAGATGTCTAGCCTGTATGATTTTGTCATTGCCTCTACGGACTAAACCCTCCGGTTTATATAGACACCGGAGGGGCCTAGGGTTGTATAGAGTCGGTTTATAGAGAAAGGAAAATACATATCCGAACTCCAAGCTTGCCATCCACGCAAAGGGGAGTCCCATCCGGACATGGGGGAAGGCCTTCTGTCTTGTATCTTCACAGCCCATTAGTTCGGCCGATGTAACATAGGCCGGCTCCTCGAGGACCCCATAATCCAGGACTCCTCAAGAGCCCTTGAACTAGGCTTCAATGACGATGTATCCGACGCGCAGATTGTCTTCGGCATTGCAAGGCGGGTTCCTCCGAATACTCCAAAATAGCTGAACAAAAGAACTATATCCGGCTCTGTATAACAGTTACAACCCCAAACCACAAGGGCAAAATACTTGAACAAAATAAGTCATGTCCACTCACAGCTTTTTCGACGAGATGTCATGTCTGGCTTCATTATTATTTTGAACTGTTTTTCAGCCTCCCGATTCGTATTTCGAGGCGCGACCTCAACTGTCACATCTTGTCAAAGCAGAGATCGTGTCCCTTTATTGTGGGATTCTCATTAATACGGGTTTAGGTAATCCAACCGTGCTGTTCGCACGACCCCTTGGGAACAGGCAACTTTTAAGGCTCGAGGGGGGGGGGGGCGCTCGATATCCACTGCCTTTATAAGAGCATAAGGCCTCATGTTTTTACCCCACGCCTTCTTCTTCCTCAACCCTTCCATCCTCGAGCTCCAGCGCCCAAGTCTCAATCTTTTCCATCCCCACCAACCACTCTAGCCATGTCCGGATCTGGCTCTCAAGGCAAGTGGGTGGCCTCTTCTGTGACGGAGAAGGACACCAAAGAGCTCCGGGAGGCGAGGTATTTGACCGCGGAAATCGCACACAGGCTCCCTGCAAAAGGGCAAGCCATCCCCGCTCCAGAGACCGGCGAGAGGGTTGTATTTATCCCTCACTTCCTCTGTGGGTTAGGGTTTTCCCTTCATCCTTTTGTTCGCGGTCTCATGTTTTACTACGGGCTAGATTTTCATGATCTGGCCCCGAATTCCTTCCTCCATATCTCGGTGTTCATCATCGTGTGTGAGGCAGAGACGAGGAAGGGCGTAGCAAGCGACGAAATGCTTCGGGGAGTTGAAAATAAGCATAGATCCGGAGATTCCCAAATAGGTCAACCTTTTAAACTGCCTGCTGAATCCATGAGCAGGCAAGAGACAACCTGGCGAACTGAAACATCTCAAGAGCTTGAGGAAAAGAAAGCAAAAGCGATTCCGTAGTAGCGGCGAGCGAAATGGGAGCAGCCTAAACCGTGAAAACGGGGTTGTGGGAGAGCAATACAAGCATTGTGCTGCTAGGCGAAGCGGTTGAGTGCCGCACCCTAGATGGCTAAAGTCCGGTGGCGAAAGCATCACTAGCTTACGCTCTGACCCGAGTAGCATGGGGCACGTGGAATCCCGTGTGAATCAACAAGGACCACCTTGCAAGGCTAAATACTCCTGGGTGACCGATAGCGAAGTAGTACCGTGAGGGAAAGGTGAAAAGATGTTCTCATCCTGGGCTCCAAACAAACTTCGGTCATCAAATCACATAACTCATATTACAAATCATCATTGAACGTTAAGCGTGCGGACCCTACCGGTTCGAGAAATATGTAGACATGACAGAGACACATCTCCGGTCAGTAACCAATAGCGGAACCTGGATGCTCATATTGTCTCCTACATATTCTACGAAGATCTTTATTGGTCAAACCGCATAACAACATACGTTGTTCCCTTTGTCATCGGTATGTTACTTGCCCGAGATTCGATCGTCGGTATCATCATACCTAGTTCAATCTCGTTACTAGAAAGTCTCTTTACTCGTTCTATAATGCATCATCCTGCAACTAACTCATTAGTCACATTGCTTGCAAGGCTTATTGTGATGTGCATTACCGAGAGGGCCCAGAGATACCTCTCCGATACACGGAGTGACAAATCCTAATCTTGATCTAAGCCAACCCAACAAACACCATCGAAGACACCTGTAGAGCATCTTTATAATCACCTAGTTATGTTGTGACGTTTGATAGCACACAAGGTGTTCCTCCGGTATTCGGGAGTTGCATAATGTCATAGTTAGAGGAACATGTATAAGTCGTGACGAAAGCAATAGCAATAATACTAAACGATCATTATGCTAGGCTAACAGATGGGTCTTGTCCATCACATCATTCTCTAATGATGTTATCCCGTTCATCAATGACAACACATGTTTATGGTTATGAAACTTAACCATCTTTGACTAACGAGCTATTCTAGTAGAGGCTTACTAGGGATACTTTGTTTTTTCTATGTATTCACACATGTATCAAGTTTCCGGTTAATACAATTCTAGCGTGAATAATAAACATTTTTCATGATATAAGGAAATATAAACTAACAACTTTATTATTGCCTCTAGGGCATATTTCCTTCATCCTCATGCACAAGTATCTCTTTTCATGCTCACCTCTCTTTTACTTATAAGCTTATGGTCTTTCTTTTCTTGCTTAAAAGCTTTTTCTCTCTTCTCTTCCTTTCCACTTGTCTTATTGAGCCTCAACCAACCACATGAGATAATTATTGCAAGATATGCATGGGATCAAGTGATACGTCTTCAACGTATCTATACTTTTTGATTGTTCCATGCTATTATATTATCTATTTTGGATGTTTTATATGCATTAATATGCTATTTTATATGATTTTTGGGACTAACCTATTAACCTAGAGCCCAGTGCCAATTCATGTTTTTTCCTTGTTTTAGAGTTTCGAAAAAAGGAATACCAAACGGAGTCCAAACGGAATAAAACTTTCACAATGAGTTTTCTTGTACCAGAAGACACCTAGGAGACTTGGAGTGCAAGTCAGAAGAGCCACGAGGCAGCCACAAGGCTGGAGGGTGCGCCCAGGGGGGTAGGGTGCGCCCCCCGACCTTGCAGGCCCCTCGGTGACCCCCTGACCTAGATCCTCCTCCTATATATTCTCAAAATACCCCAAAAACTTCCAGGGGAGGCACGAAACCACTTTTCCACCGCTGCAACCTATTTACCCATGAGATCCC
Organism: Aegilops bicornis; assembly: GCA_021605145.1. Lineage (NCBI taxonomy): Eukaryota > Viridiplantae > Streptophyta > Magnoliopsida > Poales > Poaceae > Aegilops > Aegilops bicornis. The sequence goes on from CM038672.1 coordinate 596,901,348, forward strand.
ATCTACAGGACTTTTTCGGCGTCCTACCGGAGGGGGATTCGGTCACGGAGGGCTTCTACATCAACACAATTGCCTCTCTGATGAAGCGTGAGTAGTTTACCACAGACCTACGGGTCCATACCTAGTATCAAGATGGCATCTTCTCTCTCTTTGATTCTCAATACAAAGTTCTCCTTGATGTTCTTGGAGATCTATTTGATGTAATACTCTTTTGCAGTGTGTTTGCCGAGATATGAGGATTTATGATCAGCTTATCTATGAATATTATTTGAATCTTCTCTGAATTCTTATATGCATGATTAGATATCTTTGCAAGTCTCTTCAAACAATCGATTTGGTTTGGCCAACTCGATTGGTTTTTCTTGCAATGGGAGAAGTGCTTAGCTTTGGGTTCAATCTTGCGGTGTCCTTTCCCAGTGACAGTATGGGAAGCAAGGCACGTATTGTATTGTTGCCATCGAGGATAAAAAGATGGGTTTTTATCATAAAGCTTGAGTTAATTCCTCTACATCATGTCATCTTGCTTAAGGCGTTACTCCATTCTTTATGAACTTAGTACTCTAGATGCATGTTGGATAGCGGTCGATGTGTGGAATAATAGTAGTAGATGCAGAATCGTTTCGGTCTACTTGACACAGACATGATGCCTATATTCATGATCATTGCCTTAGATATCGTCATAACTTTGCGCTTTTCTATCAATTGCTCGGCAGTAATTTGTTCACCGACCGTAATAATTTCTATCTTGAGAGAAGCCTCTAGTGGAACCTGTGGCCCCCGGGTCTATTTTACATCATATTAGTTTCCCATCAACTTGCCAATTTAATATTTTGCAATCTTTTACTTTCCGTTCCATAAACCAAAAATACCAAAAATATTACTTCACCGTTTATCCATCTCTATCAGGTCTCACTTTCCAAATAACCGTGAAGTGATTGACAACCCCTTTATCGCGTTGCGTGCAAGTTTGTTTTTGTTTGTGCAGGTATTCAGTGACTTGAGCGTTGTCTCCTACTGGATTGATACCTTGGTTCTCAAAAACTGAGGAAAATACTTACTCTACTTTGCTGCATCATCATTTCCTCTTCAAGGGAAAAACCAACGCAAGCTCAAGAGGTAGTAGGAAGAATTTTTGGCGCCGTTGCCGGGGAGGTCTATGCCAAGCCAGAACATACCAAGTACCCATCATAAACTCTCATCTCTCGGATTACATTATTCGCCATTCGCCTCTCGTTTTCCTCTCCCTAGCTTGCCTGTTCTTCGCTCTTCTTTCATTCGTCTTCTTCACATTATTTTGTGTGCTCATGTGTTGGATTTCTTGCTTTGTCACGATGGCTCAAGATAATACCAAATTGTGTGATTTTTCCAACACCAATAATAATGATTTTATTAGTACTACGATTGCTCCTGATGCTAATGCAGAATCCTGTGAAATTAATACCGCTTTACTGAATGTTGTTATGAAAGATCAATTTTCCGGCCTTCCCAATGAAGATGTCGCATCCCATCTTAATAATTTCATTGATTTGTGTGATATGCAAAAGAAAAAAGTGTGGATAATGATATTGTTAAATGGAAGCTATTTTCGTTCTCGCTTCGAGATCGTGCTAAAACTTGGTTTTCATCTTTGCCTAAAAATAGTATTGATTCATGGAATAAGTGTAAAGATGCTTTTATTTCCAAGTATTTTCCTCCCGCTAAGATCATCTCCCTTAGGAACGATATTATGAATTTTAAGAAACTTGATCATGAACCTGTTGCACAATCTTGGGAGAGAATGAAATTGATGATGCTAAATTGCCCTACTCATGGTTTGAATTTGTGGATGATTATACAAAAAATTGTGCCGGATTGAATTTTGCTTCTAGAAATCATTTAGATTCGGCTGCGGGAGGCACTTTTATGGAAATCACTTTAGGAGAAGCTACTGAACTCCTAGATAATATTATGGTTAATTATTCTCAATGGCATACCGAAAGATCTTCCACTAGTAAAAAGGTGCATGCAATTGAAGAGATTAATGTTTTGAGTGGAAAGATGGATGAACTTATGAAATTGTGTGCTAATAAGATTGCTCCTATTGATCCTAATGATATGCCTTTGTCTACTTTTACTGAAAACAATAATTAATCTATGGATGTGAATTTTGTTGGTAGGAACAATTTTGGTAATAACGTGTATAGAGGTAATTTTAATCCTAGGCCGTTTCCTAGTAATTCCTCTAATTATTATGGTAATTAAAACAACAATGCTTATGGAAATATAATAATATGACCTCTGAATTTGAGAATAGTGTTAAAGAATTTATAAGTTTGCAAAAGAATTTCAATGCTTTGATTGAAGAAAAATTGCTTAAGATTGATGATTTGGCTAGGAACGTGGATAGAATTTCTCTTGATGTTGATTCTTTGAAACTTAGATCTATTCCACCCAAGCATGATATCAATGTGTCTCTCAAAGCCATGAGAATTTCCATTGATGAGTGCAAAGAAAGAACCACTAAGATGCGTGCTAAAAAAGATTGGTCTATAAAAGTGTGTTCTTCTAGTTTTCGTGAAAATAATGATGAAGATCTTGAAGTGATTGATGTGACTCCTATTAAATCTTTGTTTTCCAATGTAAATCTTGATAAATATGGGACTGGAGATGAGTCAACTTTAGTTAGAAGGCGTCCCAATGAAAAATTGATAAAAGTGGGATTGGAGAGGTCAAAACTTTAGATAGCAATGAACCCACTATTTTGGATTTCAACGACTTTAATTATGATAATTGCTCTTTGATAGATTGTATTTCCTTGTTGCAAACTATGTTGAATTCTCCTCATGCTTATAATCAAAACAAAGCTTTTACTAAACATATCATTGATGTTATGATGCAATCTTATGAAGAAAAGCTTAATTTGGAAGTTTCTTATTCCTAGAAAATTTTATGATGAGTGGGAACCTACTATTAAGATTAAGATTAAATATTATGAATGCTATGTTTTGTGTGATTTGGGTGCTAGTGTTTCCACAATTCTGAAAACTTTATGTGATGTGTTAGGTTTTCGTGAATTTGATGATTGTTCCTTAAATTTGCATCTTGCGAACTCCGCTATTAAGAAACCTATGGGAAGAATTAATGATATTACTATTGTTGCAAATAGGAATTATGTGCCCGTAGATTTCATTGTCCTTGATATAGATTGCGATCCTACATGTCCTATTATTCTTGGTAGACCTTTCCTTAGAACGATTGGTGCAATTATTGATATGAAAGAAGGAAACATTAGAATTCAATTTCCATTAAGGAAAGGCATGGAACACTTATGAGAGCCACTTATGGATCACATGCCAAAGATGATTATACTTAAATATGTTCGTGTTTTATGCCTAGCTAAGGCGTTAAGCGATAGCGCTTGTTGGGAGACAACCCAATTTTATTTTATTTTTTGCTTTTTAGGTTCTGTATTTTCTTTGAATAAATCATCTAGCCTCTGGTTAGATGTGGTTTTGTGTTTTAATTAGTGTTTGTGCCAAGTAAGACCTTTGGGATAGCTTACGGTGATAGCTGATTTAATCTTGCTAAAAAAATAGAAACTTTGCGCAGAGTCCCAGAATTGTTTAAAATCACAAAAGCGTGATAAATCCCAAATTTTTCCAGTAGATTGATTTACAAATTGCACCTGCTTTCCTGATGTTTCAGAATTTTTGGAGTTACAGAACTATTCGAACTATCCAGATCACTACAGACTGTTCTGTTTTTGACAGATTCTGTTTTTCGTGTGTTGTTTGCTTATTTTGATGCAGCTATCACTAGTATCGGGGGGTATGAACAATGGAAAAGTTGGAATACAGTAGATATTACACCAATATAAATAAAGAATGAGTTCACAACAATACCAAAAGTGGTGATTTCTTTTGTTATACTAATGGAGCTTATGAGATTTTCTGTTGAGTTTTGTGTTGTGAAGTTTTCAAGTTTTGGGTAAGGATTTGATGGACTATGGAATAAGGAGTGGCAAGAGCCTAAGCTTGGGGATGAACAAGGCACCCCAAGATAATATTCAAGGATGTCAAGAGCCTAAGATTGGGGATGCCCCGGGAAGGCATCCCCTCTTTCGTCTTCTTCTATCGGTAACTTTACTTGAGGCTATATTTTTATTCACCACATGATATGTGTTCTGCTTGGAGCGTCTTGTATGATTTGAGTCTTTGCTTTTTAGTTTTCTACAATCATCCTTGCTGTACACACCTTTTGAGAGAGACACGCATGAATCGTGATTTATTAGAATACTCTATGTGCTTCACTTATATCTTTTGAGCTACACAAATTTGCTCTAGTGCTTCACTTATATCTTTTTAGAACACGGTGGTGGTTTTATTTCATAGAAATAGATGAACTCTCGCACTTCACTTATATTATTTTGAGAGTCCCTTTCGGTGTACAAAAGTAGGGGCTCTGCTTTTGACCCCTTTACTTGTGCACGGGCAGTCAGAACCTCCCGCCACGGCCACGCATAAACAGGGCAGAAAAGGGAAGCCGGAGAAAAGCCGAAGCCACAAGCAAAACAGAGCAACGACAAGAACCAAGGCCACGAAGACCAGGTGGACAGAGCAGGTTTCCCCGGCAAGGACTCTTGCCGGAGGAGCCTCAGCGGCCCCGGCAGGATCCTTGCCGGGTGATCCCGCCCCCACCAGCCGAGCAAGCCACCTTTGAGCCCACCAACGGTAGACGAATGCGTTGGGACAGGGCTCGGGAGGCACCTCCGTGGTGGCATGCAGATCTTTCCGAAGACATAGAATGCTCAAGATCAAAAGAGGATAGAAAGGCAACTATCCTCACCGAAGGAACCCACAAGACCCTCGGCAAGATCCTTGCCGGGGAAGCCAGTGCGCCACGGCAAGACCCTTGCCGGGCCACCCGGCAAAACCCTTGCCGGGCCACCCGGCAAAACCCTTGCTGGGCCACCCGGCAAGACCCTCGCCAAGCGCACCGGCAGGGCCACTGCCAGGCCCGAGCCAGCCAAGTCTTCCCCGCCGTTCTCATGCAGCTGCCGACCCAGCCAGCTGGGCAGGCACCTACGTGGCAACATGCAGCTCTTCGTGGAGGCTCCATCATCGCGCCACCTCAGCTGCCTGCCTGCCTACATGGCACCGCATGCGTCGCTGGCCAGGGCGCGTGTCGAAGGAGGGGGAGCGGCGACGGACGGAACGGGCCTCGCCCCCGTCCCCGATAAAGCGAAGGGACACCTAAGCCTCGCATTAAATGCGCTTTGTCCTGTAATACCAGCGATAAGCTCGCAACACTGTAGCACTTTCCACCTCCTGTGTGCCACTGTGGCAGCCCCTTTCACCTATAAAAGGAGGCCCATGACACACGGAGGAAGGATTTGGCTTTTTCGAACCCCACAGCGCATAGAGCTAGTTCAAGAACTCAAGAACACTAAATACATCCACCAAAGCAGGATCGTAGGGTTTTACGCATCTTTGCGGCCCAAACCTGGGTAAATCCCCTTTGTGTCGTCTGTTAGTCCTGCTCTTCTCATGATCCCCGCGCCCCGCAACCATAGAAGGGATTCAAGTGATCCCATAGGTGTCGTTTCCCACCGACATCTTTGGCGCGCCAAGTAGGGGGCGCAATTGTGAGAATCTGGTCTAGCAGTTGACCTAGCTGTTCTTCATCGCCATGGCTCCTAAGAAGAAGACGACCACGGCGATCGGTTCGTCTAGGACCGGGTTGGTACCGGCGCGGACTGGTAGCGGGCCAGTCACGGAGAGAACCCGTGGTGCGGCCCGCGAGCATCTACATCACCCCGATGGTCCCGGCCTGACGAGTGGCGTCGTTCGCACGCCAGGTGGTGAGCCACCAGTCGCAGGCTCCGGAGGTGGAGTCGGCCCCCCCGCAGGTGGCGTGGGGCCCTCCAGGGGCGCCGCCGTCCTGCCAGGCGGTGGCACGGCGACCTCCAAGATGCCAACATCGGCGCCCATGGCGTGCTCGTCTCAGGTCGTGCGTGATGAACAGTGTCACCCTGCCGGTGACCCTGCGCGCCGCCTTGGGAAGAGTCCCGTGTGTCCATCACATGAAGAAGAGGGCCAGCGTGCGTGCCGAGGTGCTGATGGAGGTGGCGAACGGCTGCGGAGCCGTGATGCAGCTCCTTCTAACGTGGTTAGGAGTCGAGGCGCATCGCGGTCCACCCAGCTTTCGCCGCCACCCACGCCAGCGGAAGCCCTAGCACGCGCAGCTGCTCCTCGATTTTCCTTTAACCGCGGAGAAACTTGACGAATGGAGGGCCACCATCCGGAGCCTCGTCGGCATCGCAAACAACGATGGGTTGCGGCCGGCGGGACTCGTGGGCCGTCGCCCCGCCGGGCTGCCGCATGCTAGCGGAGGCCATGCCGGTGGCGAGGCGGCCACGGTGTACTCCCCACCTCCATCCCGACCGCCCCAGGCGTCGGCCCGTCGCGGTGACGCTGGTGATGATATCTCCATCGCGTCGTCCGACCCACGAACCAGCCGCGATCAGCGCCAAGTCCTTCGGGCACTACTAGGAAAAGGGCTATAGATAGGATTGATACTAATGGCGCACCACGTAATTAGTGCGCCACTACTATATTCTAATGGCGCACCGGTTGGAGGTGCGCCATTAGTGTGGAAGACACTAATGGCGCACCAGACACACGGTGCGCCACTAGTATTGATTTTTTTCCATTTTTCCATAAATACTAATGGCGGATGATGTCAAAGTGCACCATTACTAGTTCTAACTAGTAATGGCGCACCTTCTAGACAGTGCGCCATTAGTATATATATATTTTTTTTTCTTTTTTGCAAAACTACTAATGTCGCACTTTTCCACAGTGCGCCATTAGTATATTTTTTTTACTATTCTGCAAAAACTACTAATGGCGCACTTTTTGATGTCGATCTCGATCCCACCCGCACCCTCCGCCGCTAGCTCCACCACCGCCGACGACCCACCGAAACCCTCCCCCGCTAGCTCCACCGCCGCCGACGACCCACCGCAACCCTCCCCCGCTCCACCGTCGCCGACGAGCACCCCCCGCACCATCCCCCACTCCACCACCGCCGACGAGCACCCCCCGCACCCTCCCCCGCTCCACCGCCGCCGACGAGCACCCCCCGTTTCATATTCATATTCATTTTTAAAAATAATAATAAAAAAGTGTAGACTACAATTGTTGTTAAACAACAATTTTTACTGTTTTTATAAAAAAATATTACTGTTTCATATTCATATTCATTTTCTAAAAAATTATTACATGCAACAAAAAATAAAAATAAATTACTTATGGCGCACCTCTTGCTGGTGCGCCATTGCTATGTAAAAAAATTACTAATGGCGCACCCACCGAGGGTGCGCCATTAGTAAGATTCCCCCCTAGCTAATTCCCTCCCTCGCCAGATCCACTTCCCCCCGCGGCCCCCGCGCCTCCGTCTCCGTCACCTTCACCGCACCCACGCTGCCGCCGCCCTCGCGCCTCCGTCTCCGTCGCCGCCCCCAGTCAGCCCCTGCCCTGCCCCCATCGCCGTCCGCTCCCAATCCACCCCCTCCCTCGCCTTCACCGCACCCACCCCCTCCCTCGCCTTCCCAGCCCTCGAAACCCTAGAAACCCGTGACGCTCCACCGTGTCTTCTCCGCTCGAGCTCCACCGTGCGAGGCGATAGGCAAGGCGGCGGGCAGAATCTGCTTCAACACCCTGCGCCCCCGCGCCATCGCCGGCGCCTCCATGACCTCGCCCGTCGCCGACAGCCTCCCTGCGTCGGCGCCTGCCCTGCCCCGCATCCCCGCGTCGGCCCCTGCCCGTCGCCGCCGCCGACCCCGAACCCAACCCCCACCCGACTGCGACCGGGCCGCCTTCCTACGTCCTCCCCCACCCCTCCAGCGACCCCAATCCCGCCCAGGTTAATGAAATCGACATTCTCATCCTCTTTAATTGAATTGAATGGTTTCAACAATACAATGATGAATGGATGCAGTATTTATATACAATTCTGTCATCATCAACTAGTAATCTGGGTAAGTAGAGTAAATGATTAGTGGTCCGTCCTTATGATTAATTGAATCCATCTCTCAATTCTGTCATCATCAATTACAAACAAAGGCACGCACGCATACTTTCTCTCCTCCTACCTTTCATTATAGAGTAACCCCTTTATTTAGTTAATTAACCCTAGGTAGGTATAATCCCCCGGCCTAATCAGGGGAGATCTCATACTGCTAAAGAAAATTATTTAATTAATCTTCCTATATACATTGCTCAGTCGACTCCACACTAGCTAGCTTAGTCCTTGTGTGCTCGGAGATGAGTAAGATAGGCGCGCATACTTAGAGATCTTGAACGTAACGTGTATATATATATATATATATATATATATATATATATATATATATATATATATATATATATATATATATATGATGACTCATTTGCTCCGGTATTATTGTATAGGAGTAGATCGTACTGCTCACTACTTATTTTTGTTAGTCTTGTGCGGATGCATGAAAAATTCACCACACCTGAATGATCTCAACGTGACTGATTGAACATAGTACTGATCTACTCCCTCCGTCCCATAATGTAAGACGTTTTTCGACACTACACTAGTGTAAAAAAGCGTCTTACATTATGGGACAGAGGGAGTAGCTAGCTACCAGAGCATGAAGGGGCACCTAACAGCAAACACTCCAGCTAATTAAATGCAAGCATCAACACCTAACCAATTAATCAATATATAAATAAACCCCACCATTTTTTTGTCCAAAATAAACAAGACATAATTAGAGTTAGCTTATCTTAATCAGGGGAGGTCCATCCAGGCAAGAGTGGGGGCACTTAGCTTAGCTAGGATCCATGGCACCAAAAGGAAGTTGAATTACTTGATGACAAAAAAAAGAGTATATATGTGCTATAGCCCCTGCCCCAGGTGAAGTGAGCTATATATGTGTATGATGATCCTCCTTTCCTAAAAGTGAGATTGCCATATGTAGTTCAGAACTGAGCAAGCTAAGGTTGTTTTCCTACTGAATGATGATATTATTATGATGATATTTTCCTACTGATTATAATTTGTACCTGTGTACTAGCACTGTGTCATATTCTTCCATTACAAGTAGTACAAGGCTAGTACTAGTAGTGCTACTCTCTTACTGCCAGTGACAGTCTATCGAGGTCATTAACTCCAACTCAAGTGGGCATAATTCTCTGCAGTAGTATAGCACTTGCAGTAGTATGGCACTTGCAGTAGTATGGCACTTGCAGTAGTGCGGGACAACAGTAGTTTAGTGCAAGTTTCAGTTAATTAGCTGGATTAAAAAAGATACTTGGTGATCTGCAGGAGTAGGACAAGCAAATCTGCTTGAATATTTGTTTATTCAAAGTAAATGAACATTTTACTGCTAGTGTACTGATAGTGTAATCTAGCTATTGTACTGATATTTCTGTTTCTTTGAACGTTTTACTATCAATAAAAATGATGTACTGCTGCTTTCAGTTAATTCAAATTAGCTAAAACCTTTTACTGTCAAATAGCGCTAATGTTTACTCTATGAAATAAACTACTCCATGTCAAATAAACCTTGCTAGGTGAATCTTGTTTGCATTAGGAGTAGTTGCTGGAAATTTACTGAATTTTGTTTCCAGTAGATGCACTGTATTTCACAGAAAGAGTACTCGAGTACATGGAGTTGATGCACTGAATTTTTTACTGAATTTTGTTGATGCACTGAGATGGTCTCTGCATCACCACAAAAGTGTATATACAAAGCCAAATTGCAGTAACTTAAATTGGAACTTTACTGTTTTGGAATTTCCAGTAGCTTAACATTATTGTTATGTGCTTTGCTAAACTATTGATGATTTTTTGTTGGGTGACCTATTAGATCTGGAATGGAAGCTCACATAAGTTGAGCTGATTTTTGTCCATATGAAAGCAGAGGACCATATGGTCTGTGGCCTTTTCATCCATATGAAAGTAGAGGCACATTGTGGTGCTAGTTTGCTGGGTTTTGTCTCCGACCATTGTGTCGTGATGAATTTGCAGGTACCCCGAGAGGCCCTTGAGTTTGCCGGAATGTCGATTAACCTCCGTTCCGGCAAATTCGGGTACTCCATATGTCCTATTTTCAGCAAAGGTCATGCTGAAATTTTCCGTGAATTTTAGCATGACTTTGCTAAAAATAGGACATATGGGGTACTTGCGACTAATGCTTGCTATCATGCATGTTTTATGATCTGTTGTAAGGGTATTAATTGGTCTCTTCTGCTGCTTATCAGAGATGGCGGGAAGCAGCCACCGCCGCTCTGCGACACCACAGTACGAGTTGGATGCTTCCGAGTTCTTCACTATCATACTTGAGACTTCAGTATCATCCATGACGCAGGTATATAAAACGAGAGATCTCCCCCTCACCCATCTCATTATGATATCTGTTGTTTGCTACATCACTCATTGTCCATGGGCAAGAGATGGTGGTGGCTGACCATGGGCAAGAGATGGAGGTGGCTGAGGATGACCTAGCGATGGTCGTGCCTGAAGGTGGCCTCGCGATGGTGGTGGTGCCTGACAATGACCACACACCGGTGGTGGCGCCGGCGATCCCACAGCTGGGCGACATGACCACGCCAATTGTGGTAGAATACTACATCCCACTGCCTCCACTGCCTCCACCGCCTCGCCGCTCTAGGCGCATCAGGGAGAGGAAGGAGAAGAAGGAGAAGAACAATGCATGAGAAATGAACTTTGTCAGGTATGTCAGATCTCCTATAGGTTAGTTATCCAAAATGATATATATATATATATACTTAGTTACCTATGTTATCTCTAATATGCTTAGTTTCCTATAGGTTAGCTTCATTTTTACCTAAGTTGGCTCTAATATGCTAACTTAGAGCTTATATGCTTAGTTTCCTATAGGTTAGCTCCAAAATAACTTATGTTAGCACAAAATGATCAAGTTTACATAATAAGCTTATAGTCTTTTTCTTATTCTTCTTCTTTTCCAAAATGACATAGGTTAGCTTCATTTTACCTAAGTTGGCTCTAATATACTAACTTAGAGCTTATATGCTTAGTTTCCTATAGGTTAGCTCCGAAATAACTTACGTTAGCACAAAATGATCAAGTTTACATAATAAGCTTATAGTCTTCTTCTTATTCTTCTTCTTTTCCAAAATTCTTCTTATTCTTCTTCTAGTGTTCTTCTTCTAGTATTCTTCTAGTCTTCTTCTTTTTCTTCTTCTAACTTCTTGTTTATCATTTTGCATATTTGATTTAATTCACGGAAGCTTGCATGGATGGAGTGCTTCTTTTCCATTTGTGTTTTTATTTTGTATCAATGTGAAACTTTTGTGAATTGATGGATAACGGTGTTGGATGAACAATGTGAAACTTTTGTAATATGTAACGATGGAACTATGTGTTGGCTATGTATGTATATATGATGGAACTTGTGTGTTGGCTATGTATGTATATATGATGGAACTTGTGTGTTGACTATGTATGTATATATGATGGAACTTGTGTGTTGGCTATGATTGTTATATGGATGCTTGTTGTATATATATGTGTTGGATATCTCATAGGTGAAATAGTGACCTGAGATTAAGAAAAAAAATTAAAAAATTGTTACGAATGGCGCACTACCATGTGATGCGCCATTAGTATAGAATAAACTAGTGGCGCACTGTGGGAAAAACTAATGGCGCACCAGTGGTGCGCCATTAGTAAAAAATACTAGTGGCGTGCTACTAATGGCGCACTGGTAATGCGCCATTAGTAGGCAAAACCAGTGCGCCATTAGTAGGCCTTTTCCTAGTAGTGGGGAGCGGGCTCATTAGGACGCTCGAACTACGATCGAACACCGACATGACGCGCGCCACCAATCGCACAGGCGGGCAGGGCCCACTATGGACCACCCAGCGCCGGGAGGCTACGGTGGCGTACCCTACAAGGTGGGTTGTGTAGCTTTCACCTGTGAGCTGCGGCAGTTCTAGTGGCCCTCCTACCGAACGTTTAGGCCCGACGTTGGCGAGAAGTACAACGGCAAGATTCACTCGTCAGAGTTCCTCAGCATCTACACCATCGCGATGCAAGCTTCTAGGGCGCGCGACGATAAGGTGCTTGCCAACTACTTCCCGTTGGCACTCAAGCCTAATGTTATGTCATGGTTGATGCACTTGCCGGTGGATTCCATTTCTTCTTGGACGAATCTGTGTCATGAGTTTGTTGGCGCCTTTACCGGAGGTCACCAAGCTCATGGTCAGGCGAGTGATTTACACATCATCCCCCAGAATGAAGGAGAAAACCTGCGCAAGTACATCCAAAGGTTCAGCCGAGTGCAGTACAACATCCCCGACGTTCATCCTGCCGCCGTGATCAGTGTGTTCCATAAGAACATGCGCAATCGCAAGATGCATGAAGAGCTGGCGATGAACAAGGTTAAGGACGTGGCCGAGTTCTATGTTCTGGCCGATCGATGCGCCCGTGCTGAGGAGGGAAGGAAGTACCCCGGCGAAGACGCCGGTGCAGAAACCGACTCGACGGATGACACCGCCACCCCTGCGAAGAAGGGTCGGCGCTGTAACAGGAAGCGTAGGAGCAAGACCGTGCTTGTCGTCAAGGGATACAACGATACCGGCGCCACCAAGAAACCCAAGGCAAGTGACCCTGGCAAGGAGGTTGCCGGGTGTGACGCTTGCCGGGCCTTGGCGGCCGCCAATAAGCCAGGAGGCTCCAACAAGCAGTATTGCAAGAACCACCGCACCAAGGGCCATGATCTCCAAAACTGCCGGCAGGTAGAGCTGCTCGCCGAGAAGCAGAAAGCCGAGTATGAGCGACGGGACAAGGAGAAAGGCCCAGATGGTGCCGAGGGATCCGGCAAGAAACGTGGCAGCCAAGGAGGCCGCGGCGGCAAGGATAATCAGCAAGAGAGGCCCGCCCAGGGCCGCGACAAGAAGCAGGAAGACGATGATCATGACAAGGACGATGAGTCCAGCGACCACGAGTTTCAGAAAGCCATAGAGGCCATGTGCATTGATGGTAGGACCTCGCTGCACACATCCCACCGCCAACTCAAGCAGTGGGCGCGTGAGATCACAACGGTGGAGCCATCATTTGATGCATGGAACCCGCTGAAATGGTCTAGCACGCCCATCATCTTCGACACTAAGGACCACCCTGACCGCACCACTGCGGTCGGGTGCTTGCCGTTGTTGGTTTCACCAACAATCCGCAACCTCAAGGCGACAAAGATGTTGGTTGACGGTGGGGCCAGCCTAAACTTGATCTCGCCCATTGTGGTCAGAAGGTTGCAGATCCCTGATGGAGACCTCGAGGAGACGGGTACGTTCCAAGGGGTTAACCTGGGGAGGAGCCAGCCAAAGGGAAAGATCATGCTGCCCGTGACATTCGGAAGGCGAGCTGAACCACAGGACGGAGAGGATTGTTTTCGACATAGCCGAGATCCCCTTGCCTTACAACGGGATCCTCGGCCGCCCGGCGCTAGCCAAGTTCATGGCGGCTTCACACTACGCCTACAACATGTTGAAGATGCCCGGGCCGATGAACATCATCACCGTCCCCTCCGACAAGAAAGTTGCGCTAATCTGCGCCGACCAACTCTACCGGGAAGCAGTTGCCGCAGCTGCCGCTAAGGCACCCGCTCCTGCCAACGGAGCCCCGGGAGAGAAGAAGACCGGCGAGACCCCTCACACCCACTCTGGCAAGCACATCTCTTCGGGTGTTGTGCTTCCGTTGAGAACGTGCCAAAGAGCTCCGCCGGCAAGAGCAAGAAGCCCAGAGCTACACCACCAGAGACCAAAAGGTGTCCGTCAAGGAGGACGGCATGGGGGGAGCGTTCACCCTAAGCTCCACCCTTGACGGCAAATAGGAAAGCGAGCTCGTCGCCTTCCTGCGGGTGAATGTCGATGTGTTTGCATGGCAAGCTTCCGACATCCCCGGCGTTCCCAGGGAGGTGATTGAGCACCACCTTGTTGTCTGCCCTCATGCGCGGCCCGTCAGCGAAGGTCGAAGCAAGCTCTGGAGAGGCAGGAGTTCATCACGGAGGAAATCAGAAAGCTAGAGGCGGCAGGCTTGGGGAGAGGAGTACTCCATCCGACGTGGTTGGCCAATCCGGTAGTGGTGCGCAGGGCAAATGGGTAGTGGAGGCTGTGTATTGACTACACAGACATCAATAAGGCCTGTCCAAAGGATCCCTTCTTGTTACCGTGCATCGACCAGATTGTTGACTCCACGGATGGATGTGACCTGTCATCATTCCTTGACGCCTACTTGGGATACCACCAGATCTTCATGACGAAAGAAGACGAGGAAAAGACAACATTCATCACCCCATGTGGTATGTATTGCTTTTTATAGATGCCTTTCGGGTTGAAGAGTGCTGGCTCAACCTTTGCAAGAGCAGTCCAAATTGGTTTTGAGCCCCATCTACATAGAAATATGGAAGCTTACATGGATGACATAGTGGTCAAGACCAAGGACAAAGCAACTCTTGTTCAAGATCTGGAGGAAACATTTGCAAACCTGCGCAAGATCAACCTCAAATTGAACCCTGAGAAGTGCGTCTTCGGCGTCCTGTCCGGCAAGCTTCTTGGGTTCTTTGTGTCCCAGCGCGGGATTGAAGCAAACCCAGATAAAATCAAAGCCATCGAGCAAATCAAGGCACCCAAACGGATCAAGGACGTGCGTCGGCTCACTAGCTGCGTTGCTGCCACGAGCCGGTTCATCTCCAAGTCCACAGAGCATGCCCTTCCTTTTTTTTCAAGATCTTGAAGAAGGCAGGGCCGATGGAGTGGACCCCGGAGGCCGAGGCAGCGCTGCAAGATTTGAAGAAATACCTCTCCTCTACCCCAGTGCTGGTTGCGCCCAAACCACCAGAACCGTTGCTGCTTTACATAGCGGCCGCAAATCAGGTGGTTAGCGCCGCACTAGTGGTGCAGAGGGAGGTTGATGAGGAGACAACAGAAGCGGCAGAGTCAATGGTTGGCGGTCCGGAACCCTCCCCGACAAGGCTCAGTCCCGGCAAGACTGAGTCCCCGGCGAGGCTCGGTCCCGGCAAGACTGGCGCCAGTACGATAGGACCCATGCGGTCGGGTGAAGAGGCGCAGAAGAAGAAAATGGTACAACACCCAGTTTACTTCGTCAGCTCCCTCTTGCAGGGGGCTAGGTCGAGGTACTCAGGTGTGCAAAAGCTGCTCTTCGGCCTCTTTATGGCTTCGAGGAAGCTGCGCCATTACTTCCAAGCGCACGTGATCACGGTGGTCACCCGCCTCCCATTGCAACGGATACTGCATAACCCAGATGCAACGGGGAGAATCGTGGAATGGGCCCTGGAGCTGTCAAGTTTCGGTTTGAAGTTTGAAAGTACCTCGACGATTCAGAGCAGAGTCTTGGCGGAGTTTGTTGTGGAATGGACCTCGACGCCTGACGAAGAGGTACAGGAGACCGCTATCCCCGGTGAGGAAACGATCCGCAACTGGATCATGTACTTTGATGGTGCCTTCTTGCTGCAAGGTGCCGGTGCTGGTGTACTGCTTGTCGCACCCACCGGAGAACACCTCAAGTATGTCATCCAGATGCACTTCCCCCGGGAGACGTCGAAAATCAACACCGCCGAGTACGACGGTTTGCTTGCCGGTCTCAGGATCGCGGCAGACCTCGGAGTTAAGAAGCTCATCGTCAGGGGCGACTCACAGCTCGTCGTCAGGCAGATCAACAAAGATTATCGAAGCCCGTTGATGGAAGCTCACGTAGATAAGGTGAGGAAACTGGAGGAGAGCTTTGACGGTATACAGCCGGAGCATGTCCCTCGAGCGGAAAATGACATCGCCGACTACCTGTCAAAGCGCGCTGCCCTCAAGCTACCTGTGGAACCAGGTACTTTTGTGCTTCAGTTGACCCAACCATCCGTTGAGCCGTCGACCGGGCAGAACAAGCGGAGGAAGCTAGGCCCTGGCAAGTACTTCCCCACCGAGGTCCCTGGAGCCACCGGCGAAGATGTTGCCGTGGATGCCGATCCTGCCGCAGGGCAACCGACTCCGGCAGGACCTTAGGTCGTAGCCGTGGAGGCACCCGCTCCCGTGGCGGAAGAGATGCCTTTGGTCCTTATCGTCGAGCCACAGGCTCCGGCATGGGTACAGCACACCGTCTGATTCCTCCAGCAAGGAGAGCTTCCTGAGGAGCAGGAAGAGGCAGAAAGAGTAGCCCGCCGGTCTGGTCTGTACCAATTCGTTGATAACGTGACAGGCGTAAGAAGACCGAATGGGGTGAAATTGATGTGCATCTCCCGGGAGGAAGGACTAAAGTTGTTGGCAGAGATACATGGAGGCATATGTGGCTCCCACATAGGGTCGAGGGCCCTTGCCGGCAAGGCTTTCCGGCAAGGTTTCTTCTGGCCCACCACCCTCCAGGATGCGACGGCACTAGTAACCAGGTGTGAAGCGTGCCAGTTCCATTCGAAGAAGCTCCATCAACCATCTCAAGCCCTTCAAACTATTCCTCTCTCCTGGCCCTTCTCGGTCTGGGGGCTCGACATATTGGGCCCTTTCCCCCGTGCTGTCGGGGGCTTTGAATACTTGTACGTCTCAATCGACAAGTTCACAAAGCGGCCAGAGGTGGAAGCAGTGAGGAAGCTGACAGCGCAGTCAGCCATCAAGTTCTTGAAGGGGCTAGTGTGCCGTTTCAGGGTACCGAACAGGATCATCACCGACAACGGCACCCAGTTCACAAGCCATGCCTTCACGCAATACATTGAAGATCTCGGCAGGAGGGTCTGTTTTGCTTCTGTGGCACACCCACGGAGCAACGGCCAAGCGGAGAGAGCAAATGCTGAAATCCCGCGAGGCTTAAGGACGAAGACTTTTGCCAGGGTGCGCAAGAGTGGAAGGCGCTGGATTGATGAGTTGCCGGCGGTTCTTTGGTCGATCGGAACGATGCCAAATCGAGCCATCGGCCAGACACCCTTTGCCCTGGTTTACGGGGCGGAAGCAGTTCTCCCCACAGAACTCATATACGGGTGACCTCGAGTGCTCTCTTATGATGAGCTTGAGCAAGATCGATTGCGGCAAGATGACGCGACGCTCCTTGAGGAAGATCGTCTCCGGGTGGCTGTGAGAGCAACACGCTACCAGCAAGCTTTGCGCCGCTACCATAGCCGCAAGGTTCATGCTCGGAGCTTTGAGGAAGGCGACCTTGTTCTTCGGCACATTCAGTCGGCCAAGAATTCCAACAAGTTGACGCCAAAGTGGGAAGGCCCTTATCGGGTAACAAGAGTCACCATGCCCGGTGCAGTCCGGCTGGAGACTGAAGATGCCATTCCAGTGAGCAACTCCTAGAACATCGAGCATCTTCGAAAGTTTTACCAATAAGGCGCGGCCGCCGGGCCTCCCAGCAAGCCACCCTTTTGTACAAGCCTTGCCGGCAAGGCATGTAACCCTTTGTACAAAGCCAGGCGCAGACCCTGAGCATAAATAAACGAAGCGCTGGCGCCCTAAGTTATAGCATGCATGCTAGGTTGAGTCTTTTCCTTGGTTAGGGTTGATAGTGCTTAGCGGCGGCTAACCCCTAGCTTAGAGGTCGAGTGCGCATCTCTCTGTTCCTCTCTGTCTTCTTTGGTTCGCAGGGCACGTAAGTATTCTTACCGAGCTGTTTTGGAAGAAAGGGAACGGACCGGCGCCCAGACCCCGGCAAGCCAGAGTTGCCGGGGGCTGCAAGAAGAATGATCCCTCCGCGGCAAGCCAAGGTCGCCGGGGGCTGCAGATCCAGGTAAGTCCTTTATCCTCTATCATACATTTCGTTATGGACTGGGATATGTGAAACCCCGTTCTATCTCTAAGCTGCCGTGCTCCCCCTTTTCGGCACCCAAGGATTATCCCCTAGGTCCGAATTTGGTCGTAGCCGCGGTAGCAAAGAAGGGGAACGAGGAGCCTAAGCCCACCTTATCCCTGCCTCCGCAAAGAGCGTGAGAAAGGTCGAGCAAGGTGGGGAGACGGCAAGGCCTGTTGTCGGGCAAAAAAGCGTTTGTCTTAAAGATAACAAGGATTCACCCCTTGTCGCGGGTTTCTCCCGCAAACGAAAATCCCGGCAAACATCCCTTTTTCATTAAAAAACATCACGTACAGGTACAGTTCATACGAAATGAAAAACGTGAACAAGGGGATTACAAGTTCTAAAGCTAACAAAGGCCCGAAGGCTTACAAGACTAAAAAGATAGAAGGTGCCCGTAATCCCTTTCTTGCACCTCTCCTCAGGAAATGGAACAAGAAAGCAAAAGGGCAAAAGGGGCGCCTAGGCAAGCTACGAGTGGCAGAAGACACCAAGAGAACATCTCGGTGGCCGTCCAAGGGCTGGATGGTGATGGCGGTGCCGGAGGCAGAGCTCGAAGATGAGGCGGCAGGATGTCAACACGCGACGAAGGCGTCAGTGCCCGCGTACTCCGACTTGACGTCCTTGCCTCCCACCGTCTTCCTCTTCCGCAGCCTCCCTATGCAAGCCGCCCAAGGAGACGACCCCGAGAAGTTCAAGGAGCCGGCGACACGGATGATGGGGTCGCCGGTGCCGCCCGGAGAGGCGCCTGACACCTAGTCGGACCCATCATCCTGCCGCCCGCTACCCTCGTCGTCGCTGCCGTTGTCTTCCTCATCACTCTCGCTTGAGGAGGAATGTTCATCATCGGAGGAGCTCTCCACGCGGCACCTCATGCGGGTCCCGAAGTGCCCGAAGATCTTGACGGAGAGGAGGCCGCCCTATATTAGTTTGAAATGGAGAGCGAGCTCATCTGTCAAGCTGTGGAGGCGAGCGAAGGTCTTCCACACTCGGTGAAGATACATGACATGAGGGGCGGGGAACTCGACGTCGGCCCATGTGCCACTGTTCCCACACCCCCTCATGTGCAGCCGCAGCGCCTGCAGCGGATCCAGATCCATCTCCCGCGCAAATGGAGTCGGGAGGCGAAGGCGACGGTGCGGTGGATGCCGTAGCCTGACGAAGAATTCGTAGGGGTTGTCCCCGGCGTGGCCCTCCATCGGAGGAGGGGCTGATGGAGGAGGCGAGGCTGATCTGCCGCTCCGTACTCCTCTCCCTCGGGCACCACGACGGCCTCGACCTCGCCCCCTCCCCCTTCCTCTAGCGGCCGGCTCCGCCGCTACGAGCTCTTGGGGAGGAGCGATGCGCTGTCTGGCCGAAACCCTCGCCGCCACCGATGAAGTGTCGCCACGCCCCCTCGACATGGCAGAATAAGAAAGGAAGCAGGAATGGGGAGAGGCTGATGGCGAAAGGTTGAGGGGCACCGTTCCTCCCGCTCCCCTCTTTATAAAGGGGCGGGGGCGAGGCTTGGCCGCCCCCTCTCGGCCAATCCGGCTTCTTGAAGTGACAGCAAGCGGGGTCGTCGACCGCCCTCCCCGCTCCATTGAAGGCGCGTGGGAATCGACCCACACACGCATGACTACCCACGTCCTGTGCGCATGTCATTCGCTCTGCATTATGCATGCAGCAAACGCGGCGCAAGGGGCGGGTGCAGTAGGACGCGTGGAACGACGGTTCCCGAGCGAGGGCAGTAAATGGGAGGCGGCCCTGCGGTCTCGAAGAGACACGCAAGCCGCCTCTTTACTGTCCACCACAAGGTGACGCCAGCATGCTTCCGTCATGCGCGCGCGCACGACCCCCACGTCGCGCGTTCAACGCGGGTCGTGGGGAAGCGCAGCGGACGGAACAGTGGCCGCGGTAGAAATCCGCCCCAACTGCCCGCGCACCATTCTGGGCCTGGCCCAACAACGTGTTGCGCTTATGTGTGGCCCAGGCCCGGGGGCTCCTGTCGATGTACAAAAGTAGGGGCTCTGCATTTGACCCCTTGTGCACGGGCAGTCAGAACCTCCCACCACGGCCACGCATAAACAGGGCAGGAAAGGGAAGCCGGACAAAAGCCGAAGCCACAAGGAAAACAGAGCAACGACAAGAACCAAGGCCACGAAGATCAGATGGACGGAGCAGGTTTCCCCGGCAAGGACTCTTGCCGGAGGAGCCTCAGCGGCTCTCGGAGTAAATGACCACGGGTAGCCTAACCGGCTACCTTTGGCCCTCAGAAAAAAACAATGGGCCGATCGGGCCTTGAAGCACCTAAGACACGGGGCCACCTTCCTCCGGCCGGCTACCACCCAGGCCGGCTGGCTGAAGGCGGCCCGGCCATATAACAGCCTTTGGAGCCGCGATTGGGCCGACTCCAAGAAGCCGGCCCATGAAGGACCGACTCCAAGAAACCGGCCCATGAAGGGCCGACTCTAAGAAGCAGGCGGCCGAAGGCCGCGTCCTAAAGTCCACCCCCCATAACGGTGACGGGACGGGGCGTGGCTACAGCGAACCCTGCCACCCCTGAATCCCGGAGCATGCATGGCTACAGTACGCCGTACGGGGCGGCCATCTCCCGTCCGGTGAGGCACTGTTGCCATGCGGATCATGACGCCACCCACGAAGGGTTGCCAGTAAGGCCCGCAGGCGGCGGGCCCCTTCGGTCAGAGAGACATCCAAAGGCGGCCCAGCCTCTCCCAGCCGGCCTAAGGCCGGGCCGGCTTCCCATAGACGGCTTGCTCCCCCCTCGGTGGGCACGCGCCATTAAGCGGACCAGACGCGGTAAGGCTACAATAGGAGCCCGCAAGGCGGCGGTACTGTAGCCATGTTTACCTTGACAAAGCCCTCGTCATCATAGGTGAGGCAGGAGTAACCAGCCCCCGACAAGACCCCCTAGCGGTGGGGCCGACCTGTCGACCAACAGGTCGGCAGCCAGCGGGACCCACAAGTCGGCGGGCCCCAGAAGCCGGCGGAGAAGACGGCGGTCGTAGACGCTGACAACCTGGGCCCGCACCAGAACTTATTACCATTGTACCCCCGGGGGGGGGGGGGTAGGCCTATATAAACCCCCCGGGACACCCATGCAAAGGGTTGATCTCAGAGAGTTTTAAACACTACCATAAGGAGAGGAGAGAGCTAGCTTTGCCCTTCTTCCTCCTACCACCGAACAGCTCAAGGAGCCTCTTGTAGCTTCTTATCGATCTAGTGATCATGCGGAGACCCTGCAGAGCAGGAGTAGGGGTATTATCTCCACGGAGAGCCGCCAACCTGGGTAAGATCCGCCGGCGTGCATGTCTTCGCCTTATCCCGTTTCCAGGCACCGGCAATGTCTTACTGGCTCCAAGAATGATAAGCCATCCGTTGGCATATGTCGCACCTACCACCCGACATTTGGCGCCCACCGTGGGGCCAGGTGCACCGTCGTCTGGAGACCAGCTCTGGACGGGAACCCTTTTCCTCCCCAGCGAGCGTAGCCAGCCCTGCAAGCCCGATGGCGCTTGCTCTGGCCCGCTGCAAAGCATCGACGACGCCTGCGTAGCAAGCTGCCTCGCCAATCTTCTTGGCGAGACTCGCATCTCCGACGAGCTCGCATCCGACGCGGGCACGGGCTGCCCCGAGAGCCGCCTCGTCAGCCTCCTCAACCAACTCCACGTCTCCAGCGAGCCTACCACGGACTTGGAGTCGGTCCGCTCCATCGACCCGATGCTTGTCGACTCCGACACGGCATCGCTCGACGCCTTCCCCACCGACGTGATCGTCTTCGACGATCCTCTCCCTCGAGCTGACAGTGGCGGCAGCACCGTCACCGAGGTGCTGGTCATCAGCAACGGAGCCGTCTCCGGCGAGAACACCCACGACGCCCTGCAAGCGGTGCTGCAGGACTTGTCCGTCCCCATCCCGGCTAACACCGACGCCGAGGCGCTGGAGGCTCGCCGCCTTGCCCTCGTCGCGGAGGGCCAGAAGATAAAAACCATGAGACGCCTCACGGAAGCCCACCAGCGCGAAGTTGATCGCGCCGCCTTCGGCACGCCGCCTCCAGAAGGGCCAGGCCGAGTCGGCGTCGTTAAGAAACGCGGCGCAGCCATAGCCAGCATGCTGGGGGCGGACCGCCCGGTCTACGCCACGCCCCTCGAGAATCTACGCGCTGCCCAGTCAATCGTTGACGAGCTAAACGGACTGGGGGCCGACGAGCTCCCCTACATGACCAGACGCATCCAGCAGCTGATCCACGCGACCGCAGCGCGGCATGAAGCCGGCGTCCGAGCTGGAAGCCCCCCTCGCCGAGAACACGGCACGACGTCGCGTACGCCGACTGTGGGTGGCGCCCGTGCGAGACAAGAGAAGGAGACGGCTGCTAGCCGCAGCCGGACACGAATCACCATCGAGCGCGACGCAGAAGGCCATCCCCGAGGTGTGGAGAGACGAGGCGACCCGCCTCCTCCTCCGCCTCGCGGGGATAGATATCCCACCCCGCCGCCTATCGAGCATCCGACTGTCAGCGGCCGACTTGGTCGCCGCGAAGGAGTCGGCGAGAACGATGCCCGCCATCGGATCGACCGCCTTGCGCGATCCCTAGCCCTGGAACAAGAACATGATGTCGGCCCGCCTTGTTTCGGCCCCCACATCCGCGACGAGCCCTTTCCCAAAGGGTTCTTGCTCCCAAGAGACACGCCCAAGTACAACAGCTCCGTGAAGCCGGAGGACTGGTTGATCGACTACTCCACCGCGGTTCGCATAGCAAAAGGCAACCGACGCGTTGCCGTGAAATATTCCCCCTGATGCTCCAAGGCACGACACGTACCTGGCTCAACAGCCTCAAACCTTACAGCATCAACAGCTGGCTCGACTTCACGGAAGCCTTCATCCGCAACTTCACCAGCACCTACAAGCGGGCACCCAAGCCCCGACAGCTCTCCTTGTGCGTACAAGGACCCAACGAGTCGACTCGTGACTACCTTACGCGTTGGGCCGAGCTCTGAAACTCCTGCGAAGGGATGCACGAGGTGCAAGCCATAGAGTACTTCACGACCGTGTGCCGAGAAGGCACCCTCCTCAAGCACCGACTCCTCTGCGACGAGCCGACTACCCTCGACGAGCTGCTGATCATCGCGGACAAATACGCCACAACCGACTCCTCCATGAAGACCGAACTTCGAGTCGACGCTTCTGGGAAAGTGCTCGCGCCGGCTCCCAAGACGCCGGCTGGAGAGTCCACTCGGCGCCCGTACTAGAACGACAACAAGCGCAAGGCCCCAATGCCGCCTTCCACTAGTCGGTAGGTGGCTACGGTCGAAGAAGAGCAGGCTGAGGGACGGCCGGCTCCTAAGAAGCAAAAGGGCGGCAGGCCAGCTTGGCAGCCGACTTTCTCCTACGAGCAAACTCTCAACGCCCCCTGCAAGTTCCACAGCGGCGTGAAGCCGTCCAACCATACAACCCGGAAGTGTCATTGGCTCACCCAAATTTCGAAGGGCGAGGGGCTGTTGCCGCCTCCACCTGCGGGACAGCCGCCTCCTGCCCCCCAGCAGCCGGCCGCTCGGCCAGCAGTCAGAGCCGTCCACGACGAGTTCCCTGACGAGCATGACGCCTACGTCGTCTTTACGAGCCAACCAGAAGATCGGCGAAGTCGGCGCCGACAACACCAAGAAGTCAACACGGTCGCCTCTAGTAACCCTAAGTTTATGCACTGGTCAGAGAAGCCCATTAGCTGGAGCCGGAACAATCACCCAGAGGTGATGCCCTCTCCGGGATCCTACGCCCTTGTTCTGGATGCCACCCTGGCGAGGGAAAGGCGCGCCGCTCGTTTCTCCCGCGTGCTGATAGACGGCGGGAGCATTATCAACATACTGTACCGAGATACAATGGAGAAGCTCAACGTCAAGCCGAAGCAACTCATGCCAAGTCGAACCGTGTTCCATGGCATCGTACCCGGCCTCTCCTGCTCACCAATCGGCAAGATCAAGATGGATGTCCTCTTTGGAGACAAGGATCATTTCGCCGAGAGGCAATATGGTTCAAGGTAGTGGATTTGGAGAGCCCGTACCACGCACTGCTTGGCCGACCAGCGTTGGCCAAGTTTATGGCTGTGCCCCACTATGCATACCTCAAGATGAAGATGCCGAGTTCCAAGGGCATTATCACCATAGCCGGAGACTACAAGAAGTCTTCTGAGTGCACAGCAACCAGTAGTCGGCTGGCCGAGTCCCTCGTGATCGCCGAAGAGAAGAAGATGCTGGATCGAGTTGTGACCTTGGCTGGCAAGCAGCCGGCCTTGGCTCCTGACCCCAAAGAATGCGAAGCTCAAGGTTCTTTCCAGCCGGCCAAGGAGACAAAGAAGATACCCCTGGACCCGGAGCACCCGGAGAGGCACGCTGTCATAGGCACATGCCTTGACAGCAAATAGGAAGGCGAGCTTGTCGATTTCCTCCGTGAGAATCGGGACATCTTTGCATGGTCTCCTAACACTACTAGGGAAAAGCCTAGCAGCAGCGCGGGTTTTAGGCCTATCAGTAGAGCGGGAAGGAGCGCTACTAATAAGGCGCTACAGCTAATGCTTAGCAATAGCGCGTCTGGATCCACGCTACTGCTAAATTGACTTAGTAGTAGAGCTTCTTCAGAACAGCGCTACTGGTAATTAGTAGTAGCGGTTCTCCTTTCCCGCGCTACTACTATTATTTAGTATTTTATTTCCTTTTTATTTCATGTTGTATTCATACACCTTTACACAAGTTTTCATCCAACAGGAATTTAGAGATTGTTTTTACATCATAATGAGTTATTACATCACGGGGTGAAAGAATCAGGACTAGTTTCAAGTGGATGTCCATCCACTTGAAACTAATCCGTGGTTCTTTCACCCAATGATATAATAATATCATCATCATCATCATATCATTAACAACTTATCATCATAATACATCATTGTCATATAACACCTCCTCAAGATTATCGTTTTCATCAATGACATCACATAGCAAATTGGCCACTAGTCGTAATCACAAGTACTCCTCATTACCAACTCTAACACATTACCACATAATAAACATATTGTACCTCATAGGACCAATTACATTCGATTAAGACCTACTACATTTTCTAAGGTAAAATAGCAAAAAACAAGATAGGCCCTGACTCTCCATTATGGAGAATGGAGATTAGCCTGTCTCCAATTCTTGCCTTTTGCTGAATGTTACTTCCAAGAACCTCCTTGCGAATGTCCATACATTTCTTCCATTCTTTGATGAACATGTGTTCACGGGTTTTAGAAATCCGATATGCACAGTGAGCTCCGTGAGATTTACTCCGGCGGTATGTTCAGAATCGAGAGGCGACCATGCAGAGACATCGGATGAGGCACACAATCCATCGGGAGTTTCATGAAAAACATAATAATAAGTTCGTAGTTAGCAATGATGTACTAGTTTTAGAAGTATGCAAAAGATGCACGGATGTCGTAATAGTAAAAAATCTTACCAGGTATCTCCAGAGAAGTTACCGTGGTTCAACACATGCACTAGTGGCACGTATTCACCATAATTTGGAGGAGTTCGATAATAGTCATTGTAATTCTCAAGAAGAGTACAAAATGTGATCAGATGATTTTTCTCCTTATACGTTAACTCGGTGCCATCGGTGTAGTGGGTTTTATCTACCATCTTCCGCACAGTCTTTGAAAAATCAAAATAAGCTGTCAATGGAAATAAGCTATCAACTATATTGAAATAAACAATATAAATTAGTTAATAACTATGTTTGAGAAACTCACATAGCAGTACAATCGGAAGCGTATCAACAAGGACCCAAATGTCCATATTGTCTTGCTCGATATCAGGATCACCAAGAGCCATGGTGATAATCATACCCTCATAAAAACCATACATTTTGCAAAGTGCTTCCCAATTTTGGCAACCAAAATGGGTTACGCTCTGAGCATTGCACAGATTTACTTCAAAATCCATATCATGATGGGTCCTTAGGTGTATTTTCTTTGTTTCGAAATTTTCATGGTCTTCAAAACCCATCCTCTCCAAGACATAGCGTCTTGCATGGCATGCGATAAGCTAGTCGAATTGTAAAATATGAAAATTAGACGTTGAAATAGTTGAAGTCATGCTTAATTACGAAAAAAACACTTGTCGTTCTTAGCATCGTTTCACAATCGAAGGTCTCCTCGAGCTTAATGTTGAAGCACCGATCTTCGCCCCGCCGAACGTAACCTGTCGCACATACCTCGATCGTCGTGGCACCAGCTACACTCCCCCGGGAAACTGTCGTCGTCCGAGTACGACATTTCCTACGTTCATAATTCGAAGATTAAACTTGTACATATTCTAGCACAAGTCATGCCACAATTCATGAAAAAAATCCTGCATGACCTTTGCTAAAAAAGGACATATCGAGCGCCTGAAATTTGCCGGAACGGAAATTAATCAACACTCCGGCAAAACATAGGCCACTCGGAGATGTAAACTAAACATGAACGGCCACTTGGGCAACCACATACCCTATTTGAGCAACAACACAAGATATACAAGGATATTTGGCTGGTCTCACCTCGATGTCGGAGGGGGTCGGTGACTGGGACGACGGCGGGGATCTCGGAGGGGGTCGGTGACGGGGACGACAGTGGTCACCTGAAACCATATAAGTTATCACTAGTACATCCCGAATAATTGCTTAAACTAAAAAATAACAACAAATATGACATGTTCAACTAGTTTTATTAATTCAACTAGTTCTTACTAAATATAAACTTACTATAAATAGAAAAAAAATAGTTCTTTCTCAAAATAAAGTAGTTCAACTAGTTATATTAATTATCTTACTAAAAATACATTAGTTCTATTAATTCAACTAGTTCAACTAGTTTATTAATTTACTTACTAAACTAGTTCAACTACAACTAAAGTAGTTCAACTACAACTACTATTAACATCTACTACTACTAAAAATCTAGTACTAACTAAGCAACATCTAGTACTAGCTATGAACCCTAAATTAACATCTACTACTACTAAATCTAGTACTAACTAGTGGCAGGGGGTGGGGGCGACGGAGAGGTAGCTAGGGGCGGCGAGGTCGAGGGAGGTGGGAGGAGGTCTGCCGGCGGAGGAGGGAGGAGGGGCGGCCGCAGGCGGAGGGAGGAGGGCGGCGACGGAGGAGGGAGGGGTGGCCGCAGGAGGAGGGAGGATGTGCGAGGAGGAGGGAGGAGGGACGGAAGGAGGGGAGTACCTCGGCGAAGTGACGATTTAAGGCGGCGGGCGTGACGATGACAGCATTTACTGTTACGCGGGCGAGAGTGAGAGTGTGAGTGAGAGGGCCGGTCGTGCGCGTGGGGATAAGGTAGGGATAGTTGTAGCGCGTTTGCCAAAATGCGCTACAGCTAATCTGAATAGCAGTAGCGCTTTGCATATAAACCGCTACTGCTAAGTGTAACTATACAAAAAATACGTCAATGCAAAAATACATTGGCCATCAATGATCTTTTTGTGTACAATCTGAATTGTCAATATGAGTCCTCTCCGGTAGGAACCGGAGATGACTCATATTGTGGCCACAAATTTTACACATAGAGTTCAGTGAAGACCAACTGGTTGTGGTAGTTTCAGAAATAACAGATTTAAGGTGGTAAACACCACATTCACGGGCGAGGTGGGACTAAACTTGTGGGCTGATCTTAGCAGTAGCGGTTTTCCTAGAAGCGCGCTGCAGCTAACTTCTATAGCAGTAGCGCTGTTCAGTATAGTGCGCTACTGCTATAACTAGCGGGGGGCGAGGTCATGGCAACTATAGCAGTAGCGCTGTTTGCGGTGGACGCGCTACTGCTATTTTCCTGTCAGCATCGTGTTTTGATAACACGCGCTGCTGCTAAATAACAGTAGCGTGGTATTTTGAAGAGCGTTGCTGGTAAGATTCTGTGTATAGGCTTTTCCCTAGTAGTGTAAGGACATGCCGGGTGTCCCGACGGATTTCGCCGAGCACAAGCTACACGTCCGATCTGACGCAAAGTCGGTCAGGCAGCCCTTGCGCCGCCTGTCATAAGAGAAGAGAAGAGTAGTCGGAGAAGAAATAGCCCGGCTCCTGGCAGCCGGCTTCATTATGGAAGTGTTCTTTACAGAATGGCTTGCCAACCCGGTCCTCGTACTGAAGAAAAACAAGCAGTGACGCATGTGCATCGACTACACCAGCCTCAACAAAGCCTGCCCCAAAGACCCGTTCGCCCTGCCAAGGATTGACCAAGTGATAGACTCCACAGCCGGATGCGAGCTGTTGAGTTTCTTGGATGCTTATTCCGGCTACCACCAGATAAAGTTGAACCCGGCTAATCGCTTGAAGACCGCCTTCATCACCCCATTCGGAGCTTTCTGTTACCTGACTATGACATTCGGCTTGAGAAATGCCGGTGCCACTTTTCAGCGTTGCATGCAGAAATGCCTCCTCAAGCAACTCGACAGAAATGCCCACGTCTATGTAGACGACGTCGTGGTGAAGACGGAGAAACGCGGCACCCTGCTGGAAGATCTCAAGGAGACCTTTGAGAATTTGGGCCGGTTCAGCCCGAACCATTCTTCTGGCTGCGTGACGCCGTCCTCGTTCACCTCAGGAGCAAAGGCGCTAGTGTTGGTGAAGTCGGCAATTGCCGAAGCACACTGAATGATAGCCGGCCGCACCGCCTCCAGCTCCTCGTCGGCCTCCTGCCGCTAGGTGCACAGCTGATCTAACTTCAGCCCTGGGTACCAAGCCCGGACGAACTCTAGCGCCCGTCGAGCGCCGGATCGAGCTGCTGAGGCCTTCCAGGCCTGAAGGCGGCCGACGGCTACCTCCAGCCAGTCGGCAGTACGGCTGGGGGTGCGAGGAATCACTTTGCCAGGCCAAAGGGCGGCCAACACCTATGCTTCGGCACGCTGAAGCCGGCGGAGCATGCGGTAGGCCGGCTGGAGGCGGGCCTTGATCGCCAGAAGCTGCTCCTCAAGCGACCGGTTGGCATCCGGCGCGATCACAACCCCAGCCAGCCGCCGGGCTTCACGGTGGGCTTCGATGGCTTGGTTCGCAGCGACGGAATGGCCAGGAAAGTACTCTTCACAAAGAAGAAGAAGAAACAGAGCAAGTCAGGAGATAAACTGACTTACAAGGACAAGCAAAGAGTGAAGAAGAAGGCGGCCTACCGTCAACCAAGTCCTCGACACGGCCGTAGCCTTCGCTCAGAGCTTGCCTTGCCTCGGCCCAGCACGCCGCCTCGGTCTCATATTCGGCTTTGAGGGCGGCCTCGCTGTCCTGGGCGGCCTTCAGGGCCGCCTTGTGGCTTTCCTCCTGGTCGGCTAGTCTCTTGGCCAGGCGGTCACGCCTCGACACAAGGCGCTGAGCTCACCCTCCTTGGTGCGAAGGGCAGTCTGGGCCACACAAAGCTGCTGCCTCAAGTCGGCATTGGCTCCTACCAGTATGAAAAGAACAAGTTAAGAAAGAAGTCGGCAAGAAAGATCCGACCCGACTGCTCAGCAGTCAGCCTGAATCTCGTGGACTACACCCAGTGGGTGCGCTGACGCGCCCCCACATGAGATAAAAAGACAAAGACACTCACGCCGGCTCTCCGACAGATCGGCGGTCTTCTTGTCTACCTCCCGGACTTGGGAATTAAAGGTAGCGGCGTGGAGGTTGTGATAATCCTACAGACAGGACGAATAAGCAAGCAAGAGCAGATCAGTAAAACAAAGCCTTCGAAGAAGTTCCAAGCCGCCTGCTCAGCAGCCGGCTCGGAACTCGGGGACTACACCCAGTGGGTGCGCTGACGCGCCCCCACGGAAAAAATCAAGAACAAGAGAACTCACCCGAAGGACCGCCCGTGTCACAAGGAACTCTCGGGGACACTGCTGCAGCGCGGTGGCTTGAGCCTGAAGCCGTCTACGGACGTCTTGCGCCGCCAAGTTCAACGCGGCCGTCCAACCGCCCAGCGTCCACCCTGGCGAGCTAGCAGTGGCCGACTCCAGCTCATGCGACAATAAGCTGGAACCGGCCGCCCTCTGTGGATCCGGCTCTGAAGCCGCCCTCGCCGCATGCCGGCGAGCCGTCGACAAGACCACAAGGTCCGCCTGCACAGTCGGCTGCTCAGGCGGCACCTCGGCCTGGCCACCTTGACCGGTCCCGGCCGACGGAGGCGGCACCACCTCTCCCCCCGGGACGACTACGTCGCCCTCCTCCCTCTCCAAGATCGGCGGTCGCGGACGATCTCCTCCGGCGGGGGAACCGGAATGTCCGGGGGCGCGGAGCTCAGCGGGATGACGAGTTGCGGAGGCTGGCTGCGCAGGGCCTCCGCCGCCCTCTCTGCGGCCTCGGCCTCCGCCTGGGCCCTGGCCGCTGCGTCGGCCTGTGCCTCGGCCGACTCCGCCGTCGTCTCCAGGGCCGGCTCGGCGGCGGCTGCCCTTCGCTCCTCCGCCTCCCGCTCCTCCCGCGCTTCCCGCGCATTCCGCCCCGTCGCCGCCTGAAGCTCGGCGCTGGGGTCTATGCGACGGGAGCCCGCAGACCCTCCCGCTCCACCGACTATGGAGGCGGCGGTAGTCCGCTCGAGAGAGAGTGGGGCTCTGATTGACGAAAAGGAGAAAGGACTTAGAAGAACATCAACTAAGGAAAAAAGAGAAAGATGCGTAAGAGCCAGAACTTACGCCAAGACCACCTGCGGCTGCTTCACTACTTTGCGGAAGCGGGCCGCCTTCGCGGCCGCCTCGTCCCGCTTGGTCGCTGCCGCGGATCCCTTAGGCTTCTTCGGCCGGCCGCCGAAGAGGGGAGGCGCCGCTCGACATTTCTGCGCGCCGCCTCGCATAGTCGGCCCGCCGGATGGGCCGGCGCTTTGGGGGTCGGACGTCGGCTGGCGGCGCGGGACGGGATTGGCCTCGTCATCATCAGGCCAGTCCTCGAAGCCGGCGGTGAAGCCGGAGCCACCTGTCTCGCCGCCGCCCCACGCGGCGTCGTTGTCCAGGGCGGCCGCCCCCAAGTCGGGGTCGTCAGGATCGCCCGCCTCGCATTCAGGGGCGAACTCACGCTCTGGCCCTGTGGTCCCGACCGATGGATGGAGAAGGGGGTTCTGATTAAAGGCAGGCCGACTGGTCAGAAGTCGGCCAGAAAAGAAAATTCGGCAACAAAGGAAGAAAGAAAGTTTACCATGGGTGATGGATTGGCGCGAGAGTATGGCGCCATGCCATACTGCCAGTCCGGCTTGAGCTAGCAGTTGGCGATGTAGTTCACCAGGTAAGACACCTCGTCGTGAGGCATCTCCCTGGTGCTGAGCCGGCTTGGGTCGAAGCGGCCGCTCATCCGACAGATCAGATGAGGGCGGCCTTGAAGTGGAAGAATCCGGCGCTCGACGAAGGCGGCGATCAAGTCGGGCCCGGTCAGGCGGTCCGACTGGATAAGCACCCGAAGCCGGGCGATGGCTCCGGCTCCAGCCGGCGTCAGCGACCTGGCCCGGTAGGACCATGTAGCCGGCCTCCCAGGCAGCGGGCCGGGCTATGTAAGTCGGCAAGTTGACGTAATCGCCATTCGGGGCAACGTTCTTCACATAAAAGTAAGACCGTTGCCAGAGCTTCACCGACTGGATCAGCGCGATAGAAGGGAAGGGGTTGTCGGCGGTGGACCTCCTTATGGCGATGAAGGCGCCGCATGGAGCCTGCATGCCGGCGACGACCGTGTCGAGCTTGGATTGAAAAAACTCCCTCCAGAGCTCAATAGTGGGGAGGACGCCGAGGAAGCCTTCGCACAAGGAGACGAAGGCCGACAGCAGCACCACCGTGTTGGGGGTGAGGTGGTGCGGCTGGAGTTGATAGAAGTCAAGAAAGGCGCGGAAGAAGCCGCTCGCAGGGAGGCCGACGCCGCGCAGGCAGTGCGAGTAGAAGATCACTCGCCCGCCTTCCTTCGCCGCCGGCGCGACCTCCCTCCCTAGCGCGAGGCGGACTCGCACAAGATCTTCGCCCGGCAGCCACCGCGTCTTGCGAAGAAACTCGATGTGGTCGTCGCGGACGATGGAGCCGTCCCAAGAGCTCGACGTCGGAGCCATGGCGGCGAGCGTGGCGGTAGAGAGCGCCCGGCGCGGAGGCAGCAAGCCTGCGCCACGCTGGGGAGAAGAAAGGATGGCGGAGCGGGAGCACGGCAAGGGGCAACCGCAGCGAGGAAGAACAGGAAGGTGGCGGAGCGAGGGCAAGCGTGCGAACGATTGCTGCTCCCCCTCCCCGCCCCTACTTATAGGCTCGAGCGGTGAAGCCAAGGAGGCGAGGCATGGGGGGGGCGTGGGATTAACTGCACCCACTCCCCCACGACCCGCGTTTATTGCGCCTTGATGGCGAGTGGGAACCGCCGCCGGAAGACGTGCGGTCGGTTTGGGCGACAGAAGATCCGCGCACGGGCCTAGGCACGAAAGTGGCGGGCCCCGGCCTGCGACGGCGTCCCGTCACGCGCATGGGCTGGCAGGCCCTGCCAGCCGAAGGGTGCCACATGGCGCGCGGAAAGCGGGCGGTCAGCCCGCCCGCTTCGGCTAAGCGCTTAGCTGGTTCCCGCCTTCGGATTGTGAGGAGGCTTCGCCGAGAAGGCACGCGCAAGGGAGGCCGGCTCCTAGCTGCCGGCTCTTCGGGATAGGAAGCTAGCCGAGCTTCACGATTCCTCCTTTCGGCCGCGAAGCCCAACCAGCTTCGGGGACTACTGTCGGAGTAAATGACCACGGGTAGCCTAACCGGCTCCCTTTGGCCCTCAGAAAAAACAATGGGCCGATCGGGCCTTGAAGCACCTAAGACACGGGGCCGCGTTCCTCCGGCCGGCTACTACCTAGGCCGGTTGGCTGAAGGCGGCCCGGCCATATAACAGCCTTTGGAGGACGCCGCGATTGGGCCGACTCCAAGAAGCCGGCCCATGAAGGACCAACTCCAAGAAACCGGCCCATGAAGGGCCGACTCCAAGAAGCAGGCGGCCGAAGGCCGCGTCCTAAAGTCCACCCCCCATAACGGTGACGGGACGGGGCGTGGCTACAGCAAACCCTGCCACCCTCGAATCCCGGAGCATGCATGGCTACAGTATGCCGTACGGGGCGGCCATCTCCCGTCCGGCGAGGCACCGTTGCCAAGCGGATCATGACGCCATCCACGACGGGTTGCCAGTACGGCCCGCAGGCGGCGGGCCCCTTCGGTCAGAGAGACATCCAAAGGCGGCCCAGCCTCTCCCAGCCGGCCTAAGGCCGGGCCGTCTTCCCATAGCCGGCTTGCTCCCCCCCTCGGGGGGCGCGCGCCATTAAGCAGACGAGACGCGGTAAGGCTACAGTAGGAGCCCGCAAGGCGGCGGTACTGTAGCCATGTTTACCTCGACAAAGCCCTCGTCATCAGAGGTGAGACAGCAGTAACCAGCCCCCGACAAGACCCCCTAGCGGTGGGGCCATCTTGTCGACCAACAGGCCGGCAGCCGGCGGGACCCACCAGTCGGCGGGCCCCAGAAGCCGGCGTAGAAGACGGCGGTCGTAGACGCTGACAGCCTGGGCCCGCACCAGGCCTGATTACCATTGTACCCCCAGGGGGTAGGCCTATATAAACCCCCCGGGACACCCATGCAAAGGGTTGATCTCGGAGAGTTTTAAACACTACCATAGGGAGAGGAGAGAGCTAGCTTTGCCCTTCTTCCTCCTACCACCGAACAGCTCAAGGAGCCTCTTGTAGCTTCTTATCGATCTAGTGATCATGCGGAGACCCCGCAGAGCAGGAGTAGGGGTATTATCTCCACGGAGAGCCCCCAACCTGGGTAAGATCCGCCGGCATGCATGTCTTCGCCTTATCCCATTTCCAGGCACCGACGATGTCTTACTCGCTCCCACAATGATAAGCCATCCGTTGGCATATGTCGCACCTACCACCCGACAGTGGCCCCGGCAAGATCCTTGCCGGGTGAGCCCGCCCCCACCAGCTGAGCAAGCCACCTTTGAGCCCACCAGCGCTAGACGAATGCATTGGGACAAGGGTCGGGAGGCACCTCCGTGGTGGCATGCAGATCTTTGTGAAGACATAGAATGCTCAAGATCAAAAGAGGATAGAAAGGCAACTATCCTCACCGAAGGAACCCACAAGACCCCTAGCAAGATCCTTGCCGGGGAATCCAGCGCGCCACGGCAGGACCCTTGCCGGGCCACCCGGCAAAACCCTCGCTAAGCGCACCGGCAGGGCCACTGCCAGGCCCGAACCAGCCAAGTCTTCATCGTCGTTCTCATGCAGCTACCGACCAAGCCAGCTAGGTAGGCACTTGCGTGGCAACATGCAGCTCTTCGTGGAGGCTCCACCACCGCGCCACCTCAGCTGCCTGCCTGCCTACATGGCACCGCATGCATCGCTGGCAGCGGCGTGTCGGCGAGGGGAATAGGGGCCAGGCGGGGACGGCCTCGCCCGTCCCCAATAAAGCAAAGGGACACCTAAGCCTCACATTAAATGCGCTTTGTCCTGTAATACCAGCGATAAGCTCGCAACACAGTAGCACTTTCCACCTCTTGTGTACCACTGTGGCAGCCCCTTTCACCTATAAAAGGAGGCCCATGACACACGGAGGAAGGATTCGGCTTTTTCGAACCCCACAGCCGAACCCCACAGCGCATAGAGCTAGTTCAAGAACTCAAGAACACTAAATACATCCACCAAAGCAGGATCGTAGGGTTTTACGCATCTTTGCGGCCCGAACCTGGGTAAATACCCTTTGTGTCGTCTCTTTATCCTGCTCTTCTCACGATCCCCGCGCCCCGCAACCGAAGAAGGGATTCCAGTGATCCCATAGGTGTCGTTTCCCACCGACAGTCTCTAAACAGCATGGTAATTTGCTTTGGTTATAAAATTTGTCCTAATATGATAGGCATCCAAGAGGGATATAATAAAAACTTTCATATAAAGTGAATTGAATACTATGAGAAGTTCGATTCCTTATGATTGTTTTGAGATATGAAGATGGTGATATTAGAGTCATGCTAGTGAGTAGTTGTGAATTTGAGAAATACTTGTGTTACAGTTTGGGTCCCATAGCATGCACGTATGGTGAACAGTTATGTGATGAAGTCGGAGCATGATTTATTTATTGATTGTCTTCCTTATGAGTGGCGGTCGGGGATGAGCGATGGTCTTTTCCTATCAATCTATGCCCCTAGGGGCATGCGCGTAGTACTTTGTTTCGATGACTAAATAGATTTTTGCAATAATTATGTGAGTTCTTTATGACTAATGTTGAGTCCATAGATTATACGCACTCTCACCTCTCCGACATTGCTAGCCTCTCTTGTACCGCGCAACTTTCGCCGGTACCTTCCTCAAAACACCCACCATACCTACCTATTATGGCATTTTCATAGCCATTCCGAGATATATTTCCATGCAACTTTCTACCATTCCGTTTATTATGACACGCATCATCATTGTCATATTGCTTTGCATGATCATGTAGTTGACATAGTATTTGTGGCAAAGCCACCGTTCATCTTTTTTTATACATGTCGCTCTTGATTCATTGCACATCCCAGTACACCACCGGAGGCATTCACATAGAGTCCTATCTTGTTCTAGCATCGAGTTGTAATTTTTGAGTTGTAAGTAAATAAAAGTGTTATACGAGATAGAGTTGGGGTAGCACCAATTGAAGAGAAGCTTGTCCAACATCGTCCGAGATGGTTTGGGCATATTCAGTATGAGCCTCCGTAAGCTCCAGTGCATACTGAGGGCGGCTAAAGCGTGCGGAGAATGTCAAGAGAGGGCGGGGTAGACCGAATGTGACATGGGAGTAGTCCGTTAAGAGAGACCTGAAGGATTGGAGTATCACCAAAGAGCTAGCTATGGACAGGGGTGCGTGGAAGGTTGCTACCCATGTGCCAGAGCCATGAGTTGGTTGCGAGATCTTATGGGTTTCACCTCTAGCCTACCCCAACTTGTTTGGGACTAAAGGCTTTGTTGTTGTTGTTGTTGTTGTTGTTGAAGTAAATAAAAGTGTGATGATCTTCATTATTAGAGTATTGTCCCATGTGAGGAAAGGATGATGGAGACTATGATTCCCCCACAAGTCGGGATGAGACTACGAACAAAAAAAGAGGCCAAAAAAATGAGAGAAGGCCCAATAAAAAATGAGAGAAGAGAGAGAAGGGGCAATGCTACTATACATTTACCACACTTGTGCTTCAAAGTAGCACCATGATCTTCATAGAGAGTCTCCTATGATATCACTTTCATATATTAGTGGGAATTTTCATTATAGAATTTGGCTTGTATATTCCAATGATGGGCTTCCTCAAATTGCCCTAGGTCTTCATGAGCAAGCAAGTTGGATGCACACCCACTTAGTTTTGTTTTTGAGCTTTCATAAACTTATAGCTCTAGTGCATCCGTTGCATGGCAACCCATACTCACTCACATTGATATCTATTAATGGGCACCTCCATAGCCCGTTGATATGCCTAGCTGATGTGAGACTATCTCCTTCTTTTTGTCTTGTCCACAACCACCTTCTATTCCACCCATAGTGCTATGTCCATGGCTCACGCTCATGTATTGCGTGAAAGTTGAAAAAGTTTGATAACATCAAAAGTATGGCACAATTTCTTGGCTTGTCATCGGGGTTGTGCATGATTTAAATATTTTGTGTGATGAAGATGGAGCATAGCCAGACTATATGATTTTGTAGGGATAAACTTTCTTCGGCCATGTTATTTTGAGAAGACATAATTTTTTGCTAGTATGCTTGAAGTATTATTATTTTTATGTCAATATTAAACTTTTGTTTTGAATCTAACGGATCTGAACATTCGTGCCACAATAAAGAGAATTACATGGATAAATATGTTAGATAGCATTCCACATCAAAAATTCTGTTTTTATCATTTACCTACTCGAGGACGAGCAGGAATTAAGCTTGCGGATGCTTGATACATCTCCAACGTATCTATAATTTTTTATTGTTCCATGCTATTATATTATCTTTTTGGATGTTTTATATGCATTAATATTCTATTTTTTATGACTTTTAGGACTAACCTATTAACCTATAGAGCCCAGTGCCAGTTCCTGCTTTCCTTGTTTTAGAGTTTTGAAGAAAAGGAATATCAAATGGAGTCCAAACGGAATAAAAATTTTACGATGATTTTTCTTGGACCAGAAGACACCCAGGATACTTGGAGTGCAAGTCAGAAGAGCCACGAGGCAGCCACAATGGTGGAGGGCGCGCCAGGGGAGTAGGGCGCGCCCCCCGACCTTGTGGGCCCCTCGGTGACCCCCTGACCTAGATCTTCCTCCTATATATTCTCAAATACCCCAAAAACTTCCAGGGGAGCCACGAAACCACTTTTCCACCGCCGCAACCTTCTGTACCCGTGAGATCCCATCTAGGGGCCTTTTCCGGCATCCTGCCGGAGGGGGATTCGATCACGGAGGGCTTCTACATCAACACCATTGCCTCTCCGATGAAGCGTGAGTAGTTTACCACATACCTACGGATCCATAGCTAGTATCAAGATGGCTTCTTCTCTCTCTTTGATTCTCATACAAAGTTCTCCTCGATGTTCTTGGAGATCTATTCGATGTAATACTCTTTTAGAGTGTGTTTGCCGAGATCCGATGAATTGTGGATTTATGATACGCTTAACTATGCATATTATTTCAATCTTCTTTGAATTCTTATATGAATGATTTGATATCTTTGCAAGTCTCTTCGAACTATCGATTTGGTTTGGCCAACTAGATTGGTTTTCCATGCAATGGGAGAAGTGCTTAGCTTTCGGTTCATTCTTGCGGTGTCCTTTCCTAGTGACAGTAGCGGTAGCACGTCACGTATTGTATTGTTGCCATTGCGGATAAAAGGATGGGGGTTTTTTCATAATGCTTGAGTTAATTCCTCTACATCATGTCATCTGGATTATGGCGTTACTCCGTTCTTTATGAACTTAATTCTCTAGATGCATGCTGGATAGCGGTCGATGTGTGGAGTAATAGTAGTAGATGCAGAATCGTTTCGGTCTACTTGACATAGACATGATGCTTATATTCATGATCATTGCCTTAGATATCGTCATAACATTGCGCTTTTCTATCAATTGCTTGGCAGTAATTTTTTCATGCAACGTAATAATTTCTATCTTGAGAGAAGCCTGTAGTGAAACCTATGGCCCCGGGGTCTATTTTACATCATATTAGTTTCCCATCAACTTGCCAATTTCTGTCGTCGTTCCATTATTTTGCAATATTTTACTTTCCGTTCCATAAACCAAAAATACCAAAAATATTACTTTACCTTTTATCCATCTCTATCAGATTTCACTTTGCAAATAATCGTGAAGGGATTGAGAACCCCTTTATCGCGTTGGGGGCAAGTTGGTGTTTGTTTGTGCAGGTATTCGGTGACTTGAGCGTTGTCTCCTACTGGATTGATATCTTGGTTCTCAAAAACTGAGGGAAATACTTAGTCTACTTCGCTGCATCATCCTTTCCTCTTCAAGGGAAAAACCAACGCATGCTCAAGAGGTAGCAGTAAGCAATGGCACTATATGATATATCAAATTATGCAACAATATGATATCGTATCACTATGGTGCACAAGTTTTGCGAAGCCCGGCAGTACTCGGATAGCAGATCTCAATAGGTATGAAGGCATTCACAAAGATGGTGGGGCTATCAAGATGTAATGGAAAGGAAGGAAACGTTTATGATGGAATGGATACCTTCTTCACACTTAACCTTTCACGAAGTGGGGGGTAACCGGCCTTGCTTCCGGTTGAAGATGATCTCAAAGGATGGATGGTCGTCCTTGATGCGGAAGCTCATAGTCGATGTAGTCGATGGAATTAGTCGGTACTCGTATAGTTCCACGTGGTGGTTTATGAAGAAGTAATCGTTCCTAATTAGTCAAAACACCTTAGGAGACTTAAATCACAACTCAAACAACCACAAATGCAATAAGAACCAAAATGGGTTAGTTGGCGGAAGTTTTATGTGGTGGTGTGGAAGTTATGGCAGAGGGCCTTTGCAAAGATGCAAAAATGCAAAAAAATATTGATGGAGTGAAATGATGGTAAAACCAATATGAGCAGCTTGGGCACGTTGCTAGCTTTCCAACGAGCCAAAGAACATCCAAATTAGAGTTCGGGAGTGGGAGATATGATCAAAACAATTAAGCGGTGGTGGCTAATTCTGGGAGGGTCG
The DNA here is from genome assembly GCA_021605145.1 of Aegilops bicornis. Taxonomy (NCBI): domain Eukaryota; kingdom Viridiplantae; phylum Streptophyta; class Magnoliopsida; order Poales; family Poaceae; genus Aegilops; species Aegilops bicornis. Next base: position 596,940,383 of record CM038672.1, read on the forward strand.
TGTGCACATTGTCTAAGGGCTGTGGGCACGGGGTCCTGTGTGCACAGTACAAGTGCCATGGGCACTGGGTGTCCAGGAACTTTGTGGGGGGCCGTGGACACAGGGATGAAAGAAAATTCACGATTTCAAGGTCAAAATTGAAGAGGATAAAGAAAAATTAGGCTATGTGGACGCAATAGAAGGTGGATCTACTTTCTAAACACCATATCCATGGATTGGTATCAACAAAAACGCACTACAAACAACAAATCACAAAAAATGAATGATTTTTTTGTGGGGAATTTTCAAATTGGGACAAAAACACACAAAATTAGGCTAGAAAACAGTGAGGAAGACTCCAAATTCATGATCAGTGTGGCTTTGATACCAAGATGTTGTAGGGTGGAACCGTAATTGATGATCTTCCATGAATTGAAGGGGTGTTTCCCGAAGAACACAAAGAACACGGGGAAGAACATGGATAAAACACAAGAGGAACAATCAATAACAAGTCCAATCACACATCCACTAGACTAATAAACGCATGGATCCACAATGTACATGAACAATCAAAGAGAAAGATACAAGTTAAAGTTCATCCCAAATCCAAAGGATATGAGGTCTTGATGATCTAGATAGATCCTTCCCACAAGGGGGTGTTGAATTCCTAAGGATCTTCTCCAATGGAGTCTTCTCTCTCACAAGAGGAATCTGCTACTTCTTGAGCTTGTGTTGGTTTTTCCTTTGAAGAGGAAAGGGTGATGTAGCAAAGTAGAGATAAGTATTTCCCTCAGTTTGAGAACCAAGGTATCAATCCAGTAGGAGATAACGCACAAATCACCAATACCTGCCCAAATAATCAAACAACTTGCACCCGACACGATAAAGGGGTTGTCAATCCCTTCACGGTTACTTGCAAAAGTGAGATTTGATAGAGATAGATGAAACTAAACAAACGATAAAGTAAATATTTTTGGGTTTTTGGTTTATAGACCGGAAAGTAAAAGATTGCAAAATAGTAGATCGGAAACTTAAATGATGAAAAATAGAAACTTATATGATGGAAAATCACTACAAAAAAGACACATCCGTGACATTTTGGGCCGAACGAAAAAAATTCTGTCATACATATGACACTTCTATGACTATAAGTGTGACAAAACTCGGTATAATCATAGATGTGGTGGGCTCCTAATTCTATGACAAAAAAACATGACAGAAAATGGGCTTTGCGTCACAGGCGGGCGGAGACGCAGCTGCATGACATTCTTTGGACCGTCCATGGCCGGAAAAACCGTCGTAGAAGCGAGGGCGAGGAAAATTTTGGGGAGTTCCGGTTACGGTGGGAGGTCGAGGCCGAAGCGATATCGTTTCTCTCATTACTGCGTCTGTGGCGTGTGTGCGAGGCGTTGGCTCTAACTGAACCCGAGCGAGGCGTTGGGCTCTAACTTGACCCGAGCGATTGCACTGTAGGCTACGCGTTACTGAATCCGAGCGATCGATCGATGGCTGTTAACTGAACTAGATCGAGTGATTCCTCTGCTACTGCTGCTATCTGAAGCCGGTCGATGCTGCCTCTGGGATGAACAGTGAGCGTTGCGGGGGGGGGGGGGGGGTGTTGGATGAACAGTGAGCGGTGGTGTTGCCATTAAATGAACAGGACCCGTGGTGTGGAGGGCTGGATGAGCAGTGAAGCGGTGGAGGGTGCCCGTGGAGGGGTGGTTGAAAAGTAGCCGGTGGAGTAGCGCGCGGTGGAGGCTGGATGAACCAGGGCCTGTGGAGGCTGGAGGAGGTCGACGGTAGCCCGTGGAGGCTGGAGGAGGAACAGTATCCCGTGGAGTCCCGTTTTGCGGTACGCCACACCCCTCCCGATGAACAGGACCCCCGTTTCGACCGTAGCGCTCCAACACAAGTCTGTTTCGTCCGTTTTGCGGTACGCCACACCCCTCCCTATCAACAGGACCCCCGTTTCGACCGTAGGAGGTCCGTTTCTCCATTTTGCGGTACGCCACACCCCTCCCGATGAACAGGATCCCGTTTCGAACGTGGCCGGTCGAACACAAGGTCGTTTCCTCCGTTCTGCGGTACGCCAGGCCTCGTTTCCATCGCCGATTCCGTCCAAGCTGGTTGGCTCCCACGCGTTCTGTTGCCTTCCGATGAACACGACTCATTCCGTTGCCTCCCCATAAACACGACGCATTCCGTTGCCTCCCCATGAACACGACGCGTTCCGTTGCCTCCCCATGAACACGACGACGACGCTGTTTCTCCGTTCCGACCCAGCCATGTACACGAGCCCTGATCGTACGTATGCGCAAGTAGGCGTTCGAGACCCTCCCCGTATGTATGTACGTGGCCGTAATTTCTTTCTTGCACCCTGGCCGTTGTACGTATGTGTACATGCTATGTGCGCGCCTCTACTACGACACGTGCGCGCCTCTACAACGACCAGTATGTACATACACGTTCGCGACCAGAATGACAATGCTATGTACACTTCGACCAGGTGGGTTCCGACTGTCAGGCACTTCCTTGCCTACGAAGATGTAGCTGGTGGGTCCCAGCAGTCAGGGGGCAAATCGTTTTTTTCGGACACACTTCCTTGCATGTGAAGATGTAGCTGGTGGGTCCCAGCAGTCAGGGGGCGAATCATTTTTTTTGGCCCGCAATATGAACGCACTTCCTTGCATGCGAAGATGTAGCTGGTAGGTCCTAGCAGTCAGGGGGGAAATATTTTTTTCATGAAATGCGGTGGCCCGTCCGGTGGGTTCCTGCTGTCAGGTGGAGGAATCATTATTTTCTGCATAATAAGGAGGCACTTCCTTGCGGCTGTCGTGGACCCAGCTGTCAGCCTCTCCACGTACAGTACTCTTTCGATGGAATTCGGTTGTTGACCACGTTGACCACGCCGCGTCGAGAGCACCACGGCGGTGTACGACGGCAAGGCCTAGGAAGGGGACGACACGTTGCCGGGGAAGACGCAACAGTGGATGCCCACGCAAAGAGGAGTACGAGGGTTCACTGGTTCGGCTGCGGTGTGAGGCTGTTGTCACCGCAGAATAACAGGGGTTGTGGGTGAGTAGAGGGATGGCTTGGTCAGCGGTGGGAGTAGTAGGGGGTGGTGAGGCCTCCGCGGCATCACAGCCGGCCACGGGAGGCATGAGCACGCGGCACGACCGGCACTGGTTTGGGCGGCTGGAGCAAGAAGACTAGAGGTTGAAGAAGCACTACGGCCATTGGATGAACATCGTACGATAACAGGAGCTACAATCGTTCATATTGACTAAGTTGACAAAGCCCTCCGTCCCCGTCAACTTGGTAGGCCCACAAGTCAGCCTCCCACTATCTTTGGGTTCCACCGGCGGGGAGTATTCATTTTTGTGCGTAATAAGGAGGTACTTCCTTGCGTGCGAAGATAGCTGGTGGAGTCTGACACATCGTGAGGGCACGTTATTTTCGCAAAATCTGAAGGCCCTTCCGGTGGGTCCCGGATGTCGGTGGAGGAATTATTATTTTGCGCGTAATAAGGAGGCATTTCCTTGTGTGCGGCCGTGGACCCAGCTGTCAGCCTCTCCATGCACAGTCTACTTCCGATGGTGTCGTTTGTTGACCATGTTGACCACGCCGCACCGAGCGCATCCAAGGTGGTGGACGACGGTGAGGCCCCGGACAGCAATGAGCCGGAGATGGGAAGGCGCGAGTAGAGTCGCGAGACGGAGAGGTGTCTGAGGTTAAGCGGTTCTAGTGCGGTGTGGTTCGACAGTCGGTGGAGAAGAACAGGAGGTGTGGAGGGGTGGAGGGATGGCCTGGCCAATGCTGGAGTAGCGCTTCATAGCGAAGCGTGCTAAGCAGAGCTGCTAGCAGTAGGAGGCGGGAGGTGGTCCCGGCGGCGCTGAAGGAAGAAGACGAGAGTTTGAAGATGAATCCCGATAGTTGGATGTAAATCCAACGGCTAACATGTCAGAATCATTTGTTGACTAAATTGACAACGACTTGCGTTGGCTTTGACCTATTGGCCCACATTTCAGCCTCCAAAAATGTGACACGTATTCAACCCATTTTTTCAGAATTTACAGTCTTTTTTTATTACAGTCAATTTGATCTTTTTTTTGAATTACAGCCATTAGCTGGGCTGGGTGAACAAATTATGTAACGTCCATGCGGCCCATTTATTTTATTTCCTAAAAAATTACAGGCCATTTGCACTTTCTCGAAATTACAGTCTTTTTTTATTACAGTCAATTTTATCTTTTTTTTGAATTACAACCATTAGCTGGGCTGGGTGAACAAATTATGTAACGTCCATGCAGCCCATTTATTTTATTTTCTAAAAAATTACAGGCCATTTTTTCAGAATTTACAGTCTTTTTTTATTACAGTCAATTTGATCTTTTTTTTGAATTACAGCCATTAGCTGGGCTGGGTGAACAAATTATGTAACGATTTTGCTGGGCTGATTCTAATTATAATGTTGGGTTGGGCCAGCAATGTTAGCAAAAAATAAAAAGGGGCTGAGAATTTTGTTATAAATATATTTAAATAATAAGTGATATTATTACGTTCGTCCTTAAATCTTACCAAGCTTTTGTACACAATCACTAGGATTTTCGTGCCAAAACAATCCAGGATTTTATTGTTAAGAAATTATTTTTATAAGTTAATAAGATGTGGGATATTGTTTTCTTACATATGTAAGTATCTCATTAAATATATGATGACAATAAAAATAATATATAATAACATATAAAATAATTTAAATATATATAATATAGTTATAAGGGAAACATAAGTTGGACCTGGCGTTCCTATCCTTATATAGAAAAATAGAACAGACCTCTGCGTTTTTTTTTCAAAAAAATACATAAATTGGGCTGCCGATATTCAGGAAAAATAAAACCTCGGATGGGAGGTCCATAGGCCGGTCGATACATGACGGACCTCAAGAAAATACAAACATGCCTATGGACCTCCCATCCTAGGTCGTGGGCTGCGCATGTTAAAAATGAAAGCCTAGACGGGGCAGCCCAAAACCACGTCCAACACTTGCCAAAACTTCGTCCCTCGTTTTCTCTGTGTTTCGCACACTCGACATTGTGTGGGCATTTTGACTGTGCTATGCATGAATGTTGATCAGCATGATGTTAACTGGCTGGTAGTTCCATTTTCGACCATGAATAAAACTTCCAACATGATGGTAACCCTGTTTGAAAAGGCCGTGTTAATATAAATGCTCTGCCTCTGAAAGTTGCAGTTTCTTATCTGAAATTGAACTTGCAGTTTCTTATCTGAAACTAAAACTTGTAGTTTCTTATCTGAAACTGAACTTGCAGTTTCTTATCTGAAACTGAAACTTGCAGTTTCTTCTCTGAGAATCACATTGTCTGCACTTTTATACTCCTATGAAACTACATTTTTAAGTGCTAAAAATAGATCTCTAGAATTCATAAAATACTTCATATGCTCAATACTGCAAATCTTAAATTCAAAAGACATTCATATCTGAAAGTACTCTCAAAATACATAACACAAAACACAATTCACAACCTGCAAATACTAACAACCCTAAGCTCCTCCTGACAATTCACAACCGGCCCGACTATTCGGCTGGGGGGGCAGTCCCCTCCTATTCCTCGGCGGCAGACAGACGCCCCGTGAGACGATGTGAACGGTGAGGCAGACTATGGCGGGGAAGCGTCGTCGGGCCAACTGCTTTTCTCCTCTTGCAGTTGGGTTCGGTCGACGAAGACTCCACCGACTCGCTCTGGCAGGACACCCTCACAAACGGCACCCTGTAGATGCTCGATCCTTCAATCTCTGGTGGATGCTCCATCTGGGATCAATACTCCCACCACCGCTCCCTCACGATCGGATTCGGTGAATCTGTTTGCTCCATGGCCCAGAGGAGCAGCTCTATGTACTCCGGCGCGACAGTATCGCCGCCTTTTCGCTCTGTTGCAGATATTTGGCCATGGATGTCGCCGTCGCCGCTAGTTGGTCCTTGTTGTCAAACCAAGACTGTATATCCAACATCCTAGCTAGCTTCACAGGGTCGCTGTCTGCGATCCTCACGTATCGGTTGTACTCCTCCATCGATCTACTTATCGATAGCACCTTCACTACTTGGCGGTGGTTTTGAATGGAAGAGGAGAGGAGCAGCGCTGGTTTTGGATTAGAACAGGAGAGGAGCGATGCTGGTTTTGGACTGGAACAGGAGAGGAGGGGCGGTGGTTTTGAAATGGAAGAGGAGAGGAGCGGCGCTAGATTTAGATTGGAACAGGAGAGGAGCGGCGGTGGTTTAAGAGGAGAAGAGCGGAAGAGCGGCGCTGGTCTTGGAAGTATTTTTTGTTGTTTTGCGTATTTTGGGTCAAAGTTTGACCATGTACTGTATTTGACAAGGAAAATGTGAATGCGTGTCACCAAAAATTGTACCGTTTGGTTCGTATCTGAATGTACTTTCAAATTATATTATTTTTGCAACGTATAATGTATATTTTATGTGCAAAAATCATGGTCAATTATGACCCAGAATAAAAGGGAGACTAGTTAATGTGGGGTCGCTTTCTTAATTGAAGGGTAAATTGATTTCGATTTTGATCCAGTCACAGCGTGCTGGCCATCTCGTCCAATCCTAAATCATTGTCATACGCTCCTCTCCCTCTTCTCCATTGCAAAACCACCTCCTCTCCTCTCCATCATCTCCATTCCAAAACCACCGTCTCGTCTCTCCCTCTTCTGATCTTCTCCATTGCAAAACCACCTCCTCTCCTCTCCATCATCTCCATTCCAAAACCACTGTCTCGCCTCTCCCTCTTCTGATCTTCTCCATTGCAAAACCACCTCCTCTCCTCTCCATTATCTCCATTCCAAAACCACTGTCTCACCTCTCCCTCTTCTCTATTGCAAGACCACCATATCTCCTCCCATCTTCCAAAGCTAGCACCGGACCACTCAGAAGGACATCTATGGAGAGGATGCAGCGAATCAGGCAGATCGCCGGCGGCGACCAGGCAAAGTTAGCCAGGTTGAAGGAGATCCTTACTTGGTTTGACAATGAGTGGGAGATTTCAAGGATGGTGCGGGCCATGTGGCAATGTATGCGAAAGAGCGAGACGGCGACGATGAGGGTGGCGATGTACATGTACTCCTCGGCGGCAGTCACGCCACAGTACTCCGAGTTCATCGAGTATCTCCTCTGGGCGATGGAGCAGACAGATTCGCTCGAGGCGTCAGTCAGGCGGAGGTGGTAGGCGTAAAGGTCGAAGGTCGAGCACCCAGAGGATAACGAATCGATCGAGTATGGTGTGTTGTTTGTGAGGGTGCAGAGCGAGCTGGAGCCACAGGAGTATTCGTTCTCCCACCGCAAGAGGAGGCCGGATGGTGCAACGTTGCTTCCCCGCCGTTCTCCACGGTTCCCTCGACGCTCGCCTCGTTTCAACGGCGGCGGTAGGGTTTAAGGTAAGCTTCTCACTAACCTAATCTTCCACCTGCTCGTGCTTACAATCAGTGTGGTAGCTAATGAAAATCATGCTTACAATCAGTCTCCGAGTACTACGCCAATCACCCTAAAATAGCACTGGACCTTTGGGTCAAAGTTGTGACATAGTGTACAAATAAAGAAAAATAGATTGGTGCTTCTTTCAGAAAAGAGTACTCCCTAGAAAACTGCCAATATAAGCTACTAGTATTTGGTTAGAGGATTTGCTGCCGATAAAGATCCGTCCACAGAGAGCGCCACACATCACACTGGTGGTGGTGGATGCCAATGCGTGCATGCAGCATGGTTGGTGTCGGTAATTTTTACTTGGCACACCTTGCACTCTGCATATATGTCGGTTCCACACGTACATTTGTGCAGTTCCACCAAAATGCAGCCGAATAACCCTGTTTGCACAGATAATGAAAAAGCGTGATTACATTATAGTGGCACTAGTTGATGAAACACACAAAATAAATAGAAGAAAATATTGTGATAGTATCATAGTGCCATGCTGCGAGGGCGAGATGGGCCCTGCGATGCCTCATGCGGTACGCCTCATACTAGACATCGTCCCAAGTCTCCCAGATACACCTGCTGCCAGTGATGAACATCAGTGTACAGCGGTAGTACAAGGAGGCGCCTTGAGACATTCAAATCTCTATTTTTGTACAGATCAACTAAAATTAAGCACCCCAGTTTGCAGAAACGCTTAAACATTAACAAATGGGACAAATTGATGAAACATACATTAACAAAGAGAAGCAGCTTCTTCTTCATTTTTTTAAGAAAAGGGCTCCAGCCCCGGTTCCATTTCCATCAGAAAACGAAACCCACAGATCTTCTTCTTCATTAGTTGCAATAAAATTGAGCAACATCAAGGTTGGTTGTGAAGCTCCTGGAATGCTCAACTATAATTTGGATATCATTTGTGCAGTTCCACTAAGATCGAGCGTGAAATGTATATCTCTGTTTGCACAAAAAGGTGGAAAGGAGGGTGACTAACAAGTGATGAAACATGCATCAAATGAAAAGAAGCATGTTCCTTATCTGAATGGCAATCATACAAGGACAAGTAGCAATTTCTAAAGCGTTGGCATTGCTAGATATTAGTGTGGGCATTAGGATTAACTATGACAACCATTAAATACGACATTACTTTGGGCACGGGAGAGTAGGCGGACCGGGGACGGTTGCATTTCTAACGAAAAGAACCAACTTATCTTAATGGGAAATTTTAGCAGGACATGTAAAGAAGTGCCATTGATTCATATTACTGGAGGCATTACATTGAAAAAAACATTGGTCTAACGTGTCCTAACTTTTAACAGTGCGACTGCTACATTTTACAAGTGGCATTACATAAGAGTGGCTCAGGGCAACAAACATCAGAACATGATATCTGGGTTGGTCCCATTTTTGTTCGATATAGCCACCTTATACTGTGTGAGGCTAGCAAATCTAGTGATGGACTTACTCTGTTGAATTTTCCCCCAGTCCCCACTTTCTTTCCTTTTTCAACCAATAGATCGGGTTTATATTGAGTTTGTACTGCCTTTCCCTTTATTTCCTATTAGACCTAGAGACCAGTTGGATAGCCAGTCTCTGCTACTTTTCGCCCCCATTATTTCCTCTTTCGACCAAGTCCTAGATTCAGGTAACAAATCCTCCCCCACCCCCTTTCTTCCTTGTTTGAACCAAGTAGTACTAGATTCGAGTGCATGAACTAGTTTTACCTCTTAAACGTAAAAAAATTAGGTGGATTTCGAACATCCGATCAATCCTATCTACGAGGGGGCCTGAGAAATAGTAAAAGATACAAATGCAGCGACGAAAGGAGCTCGAGAAGTAGAGCAAGGTCAGTTTCGAAGGAAGTTATACCTGATGGTGGCCGTGATGTCGCTAGGTGGGCGGTGGGAGGCCGGATCTGCCCACACTACGACAGCGAGGAAGAAGGGGTCAGAGGCCCTCTCTCGCCAGTGGTGCTTGGGAGAGAACGGCAAGGCAGGCTGATCGGGATGCGCCGGCAGTGGGTAAGAGCCGTCGCCGAGGACGACCACGTGAACGTTGCACCTTCTCACCTTCCCCGGAGGAGAGGATCCGGCTGGATTTGTGACCAGCGGTGAGCAGAGAGAGAGAGAGAGTGGCCACCGCTGTAGTGTTTAGATCTGGAGAGGCCGAGACAGTGTGAAGAGAGAAACACTAGCAAGCAAGCACGGAGGCTCCTGCCTATATAGTGTAGTAGTACTAGTTTTCTTTTGTCTACCGAAGCTAGCTTGACCTCGTCAATGACTGTCGAGAAGTCTTCATGCACGTGGCCCGGAGGCGCAGTTGTCGTCATTTTGATCTGAAGCGCCGGATTATAACATATAACATGAAAAATGCCACATGACAAGAAATCATAACCTCACTGCCCAAAGGAGACAACATGAATCCCGACGGACAAACTAGACGAGGAACAAAGCTCAAATTAAAGATAAACTCGTAGAAAATGGGTCCGTCGATAGATGTCCTAATTAACATAGCCGGCTTGACCTAGATGGCAGCCGAGTAGTCTTTGTGCATGTGCCCCCAATGACTAGCCCAACTCAGTTGTTGTCGCAGTTTAACCCTCGCAGTGATCCGAACCACATGACACCTAACTTTGCGAGATGACAAGAAACCTTTTTTTTAGATTTCTCACCACAACTATAGCCATGTACAACACAGCCTGCACGATATGTAGACGATAGCCAATCTAGGCGTGTCTGCTGGAGTCTGGTCACATGCAAGGACGAACTGATCTTCCGTGTCTTGCAGGGATCGTCCAGGCACCAACGTAGTACAATACTTCTCTAGTACTATCGCTCGTCTCCCTCTTCTATTAAGTCACCCGACTTGCGGGGCCGGGGAGTGTGCCTATGGTCGGTTCTCAATTGCGGTCCCACATGTGTGTGCAAACGCAATATGACGCGCGTTCCATTCGGAGAGCAGCGTGCCAAACCGACCGACCGTCTGGGGTGCGACGCGAACGCGACGGACGTGCTGTATACTCCGAACATGTTTACCGCCGTTTTCTAGAGGCTTTGCTCCATGGAGCAATCCATGGATACAAAATTAGTATGCTGTATACTATTTAAAAGTTGAGGGCGGGGCTTTTCCTGTGCGGTAGGCGACAGGGCAGTTCCGCCTAGTCGGTTCGACAGAGACGCGAGAAGACGAGGGAGTAGGCTGCTGCAAACATAGGGCTGTGTGATTTGACAATGTTCTTGCTTTGGACAGGTGGGGCCACGTGATTCGACTTGCCATTATCATATTAACTGCGGCGCTACGACCGGCGTGAGTCTCCTGATTCCTGACCACCTCCATACAGGTGCCTCTCCCAATGCTCCACCATGTAGTAGAGGCTGGCTCTTGCATGAGAGCCCACTTCTCCACTTTTTCCTTGCCTCTCTTTCCTCCACATATGCAAAAACCATGTAAAGCACACTATTGTACTTACTTTCTCCTACAGGCGCTAAGCTTGCCACATAGGCATAAAGTCTGATGTGGAAAGTTAATCAAGAAGAGAGAGACTAGTTTGGTGACCCAAGGAAGAAACGGTGCTAAGCGCGTGTACCTAGGTGAAAAGACAATTTTGAGTCTATAGCTAATTAAATGAAGCAAACTTAGCAACACCATTTCATTGGAAGAGCTCCTTGGCAAATGCAATAAATACTAGTACTCCCTGTGTCCCATAATATAAGAATGTTTTTGGCACTACACTAGTGTCAAAAACGTTATTATATTATGGAACAGAGGGAGTACGAAGAAAGAGATAGAGAGGAGTAAAAAATACACTTATAGCCAACCTTATAGCTAACCTTGTTGTAGTATGAGTGACTAAGTGATGGCTATGTATGACATGCCAACATCAGGTAGCCTAACGCACCGTGTTAAATCTCCAAGGGCACGACCGCGCGTGCGACACGACGGTCGTGGTAGGCTGATACGGGCTGCTGGCAGCCCTTGGATCTGAGATCAAACGGTCGCATGCTAAGTTGCTGAAAATTTGCAGAATAACCCTCCCGCGGCAACCGACAAATTTCCTCCCACGGGCCGGAGTAGGTTTCTCGGTTTGCATGCAGGTTTAATGTAGGCGAGGAGGCGTGTTCAGCCGGGCGTGTAGTGGACGACACAGTACTATTCGATTTGACAACTACAACTAGTATATTATAAGAAACAAAGAAGAGTAGTAGAGATAGAGATAAGAATAGAGACTAGGGAGGAGCACCATCTACTACTTCGTGGGCTACTCCAGCGCTCAATTCGGCGGCCGCAACGTCCCCTACAGCAACTCCCTCCTGCGCTCCATTTGGCGGGTGCTGTTGACATTTGGGGAGCGCACTCTCACGACTGCTAGCAGCGGCGATTTTCACCGATGACGACTTCTTCCCCGACCTCGGCAACCTCTTCCTCAACGACATGGGCGACAACCTCAACGCCAAAGGTGCTGCTCCCTTTGCACCGTATGTGTTTCTGTCCTTCCTGTTCAAAATCGTGGTAGAATTCATGTTTCTAGTCTGTGTCTTAGACTCGATCTGTTCATCTACTATGCTAGTCCGCATGATTAGTTTAATCTCTGTTATAGCCGTCATTATTTATTTTGTAGTAAATCTCGTAGTAACTTGCTAATATATTTAACTGGCGGAACGTCCCCTACAGCCACTCCCGTTTCATGGATGGCTTGGTCGATGCCTCAAAGGAGCCCTTCGTCTACTGCTATGAGTGCCCGGTGCCGTTTTGGGGCTCGCCGGCGGACATCGTGCATCACCTGACGCAAGCATGCGGCGATCACTACTGGCCCTTGGCGAAGAACATCAAGTATGAGACGTGCAACTCGTTCACCATGCCAGAGTCGCTGGTGGATCAGCACCGCCTGCTAGTCTCGGAGGAGGACGGCAGCGTCTTCCTCTTGATCGTGGCCACCGGCGAGGCCCGCGCAGGCCGCCGTCACATCTCTGTAGTGTGCGTCAGCGGCGACACCGCTAACGCTGACACTAACACGAGGCCGATGTACGGGTGCGTGCTCACTATTACTACCCCTCGGAGGTCCGTGGGCGGCGACACTGGCTACGTCAAGCTGACTTGGACTCTGCCGAGCTGGGACCTTCCCGTCGATGTGGACATTGAAGACGCATGGTATTATTTGACCCCCAACAATGTGCATGGGGACTCCAAGGAGGTTCACCTGGACATCTGCATTACTAGGTTAAATGTTGATCATTAGTCTTCGCTCAATGTAATCCGCTGTCTAAGCATGTGGAGACTTCCATGCATGATCTTGCTCTATTGGAGTATCGCACATGAATAAAAGTGTATCCATTTATGGTTTAGTCTATAATCTTCCATGTATGAATTTTTACTACAGTACCGGTGAAAGACTTTTGATGAACCAATTCCTGCAAAGCACAATAAGAGTTATTTCTTCACAAGTTTTGGATGCAGGTTGAAAAGTTGAACGCTTTTGTTTGCAAAAGATATTTTTTTATCTATTTCACCTGGATGTTTCTGAGCTCTAGAGATGAAACAATATCCGAAGAAACCTATCGATACCTGTTACACATGAGATGACCCCCCACATCCTTTGTCAAAATAAACAACACCCCGAACAATGCATTTCACTCTTCCGTGCAACGCACGGGCACCTTACTACTATAGATTAGTACGACCAAAAATGGAACTAACATTATATATAGTACGATAAATTATGATGCATGTCACCTAAAATCATATCATTGAAAACTATGTTCAAATACGATATTGTTTTTGTTGACATGCACTAACATTTTGTTAGTTAAATCTTCAGTCAAATTCAATGGGGGATAAACCACGACCGATGTAGTAGTACTAGTGTAGAGGGCGGTGCTGCACCGGAGTCTCACTCGTTTATTTGGGCTTCTAAACTAGTACTAGTAGTACAGTACCTCCGTCCTGGTTTATTCCTCACCATTGTAATTTGTGCTAAATTTTGACCAAAGATTTAACTGATAAAATGTTAGTGCATGTGACATGCACTAACATTTCGTTAGTTAAATTTATGATCAAAGTTTGACACAGATTACAATGGGGAACAATAAACCAGGACGGAGGTAGTAGTTATCGGATTACTAATCTAGAAGCCTAAAGAGCTGGCCCCTGGTACTCCTACTAGTAGTAGTACTCAAGTTGGAATTCCAATTGCACGGCTCAACTTGTTAGGCAAAAAATTCGATTCAGGGTGTAGGAAGCGGTTTGGGAATTTGCATGCCTTTCCAACCAGTGAGATACTCCGTACAAAGAGATAGAGAGAAATAAAAAAATACACTTATAGCCAACCTTATAGCTAACCTTGTTGTAGTATGAGTGACTAAGTGATGACTATGTATGACATGCCAACATCAGATAGCCTAACGCAACGTGTTAAATCTCCAAGGGCGCGAAAGCGCGAGCGACGTGACAGTCGTGGTAGGCACGGCCATGATATGGGCTGCTGGCAGCCCTTGGATCTGAGATCAAACGGTCGCATGCAAAGTTGCTGAAAATTTGCAGAATAACCCTCCAGGATAGGATATTCACCCATAGGTCTAGAATCACGCCATGCAACCGTTCGATCTCAGATCCAAGGGCTCTCGGAACCCCGTATCATGGGAGAATGGAAAGCCACTACCCTGTCGTTCGCACGCTGGCAGTTCGCTCCTACTCGTCCTCACACGTCCTTCAATACTACGGCGGTTCGCTCCTAGTCGTCCCGTCCTTTCACATTACGGCAGTTCCACTAATCCTAACCCTCCTACCAAATCCATGGCGTCACAAATATGCATGATCGGCGGTGAGTACAAGGTTAGAACCATCACCGGCGATGAGTTCGACGTCATCTACACCCGTTCTTCCACAACGGTGAAAGGATGCCTTTCTCGCTTCAGACGCATGTTTGAAGACTCAGATGATGATTGGGTCGCTGGGCTAGATGTTGAGTACACCACAGTCCTGGGACGAGAGAAGGATCTAAAGGACGAAGAGAGGAAGAAGCCCGCCGTGATCCAGGTTTGCGTGCATGACTTATGCTTGGTCTACCACATATGCCATGCCGATGTTGAATGCCTGGATTTTAAGGACTTCCTCGAGAGCAACCTAGTCTAATTCGTTACTGTAGACTTTGGTAACGACAAAGAAGTCCTAGGTCGGATAGGCCTCGTTGTAGGCAACACCTTCGACCTCCAGAAGAATCGGCTGGTGTCCTCTCGTCAGCCTTCAATGCTGACCCTAGCAGGAGCGATGGTTCATCCTTCGTACGGTAAACTGGAGAAACCTCCATACACATTTCATCATTATGCATGACAGCGGAATGTACTAGATATAGACCACATCCACTATGCTGCAATGGATGGCTACCTTTGTTTCAATATCTACAAGGGTTGGATGAAGAGCAAGAGCCAAGTGTACGGTTCAAGCAAAGAAGTATCGGCCAAGAGGAAGAGGGACAAGGACGAAGTCGAGGACGTGGATGAGGACTCCGCGTAAGGTGGCAGTGTTGTTGCTCATGGTGGTTCTAATGAAATGTCTACCGGAATAGTCACATAGTTTAATTTCAGGTGTTCTTAATTTAATTTGAGGGGTGTGTTGTGCTGAGCCCCCAGCAGAACTATGTTATGTTTCTTCTCGTTACTTTAACTCTTCAGTATGTACATACTAGTATTTCTTAATTTCATCTTTTAGTTGGTATAGTACTACCACTTGTTTCTTCACATTATATACGTACAATATATATGGCCAACATCATATAGCCAGGAGTTTAGTTGTCAAAGAATTTCAGGGTGCTTAGTTTTGTCCAAAAATTCCAGGGTGCTTAGTTTTGTCAAAGAATTCCAGGGTGCTTAGTTTTATTTGAGGGGTGGGTTGTGCACTTGTGCTGGACACCATTATTGTGACAAGCCTTTTTAATAGTACTATATGCATAATTTGGCGACGAGCGCTCTCTATATGTACCGCCTTTTTTTAATTTCAAGTTTTGCTCCATGGCGCAATCCATCGATACTACTACTGTACAAAAGTGGAGTATATACATTTTTTAAAAGGCTAGAGGGCGGGGCAGTCTAGCTCGGTCGGTTTCACGAGAGGCGAGGGCCTTTGTGATTTGACGACTCATTAATGTTGGAAGGCGGGCCTTGTGATTTGACTGCTCGTATAAATGCGCCGATGACCTGAGGAGGAGCAAAGAACCGTGCGGTATACTCAAGTTTTCCATCGAGTAGTAATCTTTGACGGAGGAGCACGTAAACACGGAAGCCCAGTGCTATATGGCGATAAAAATGATCTAATTTGCTAGTCATCTCATTTTTAGCATTGTTCTATTCATTCCCTCAAAAATCATTGTTCTATTCATGCCTCGCAGAGAACGTGACACGTCTTGTAAAACACCGAAGCAAAGATGAAACACAAGAGCAAAAGAAGAAGGAAGATTATCACCCCAAATGATCTAATTCGCCGCGGAGTCGTAACTGCTTCTTCATCGCCTCCACGACCTCCATCTCCTTGTGTGTCTCCTCCGCCATCTTCTTCATTCTGTCCATGACGCGAGATTTCTCGACGCGAGCCTTCATCATCTGTTCCACGGCCGCATTACGTACCTTGACAGCAGCCGGGTGCTCGATGCGGAGCTTCGCCAACTCCTCCTTCTGTTCCATGACGAGGGCCTGCAACATCTTCATCGAGGAACTACTATTCTCATGTAGCTTCTTCCAACTGGCGTTCTACTCCTTCAACAGGTCGATCTCGTGATGAGCTTCACCTTGTCCTCCTGAAGTCGCAGGATTTCGCCGGTCGCCTTCTTCTCCGAGGCAATGCTCTTCTTCAGCAGCATCACCAAGCCGGTGGTCAACTCCCCCTGCTTATTGAGCTCAGCGGGCATGTTGTCGAGGCTCTCCTTCAGCAACTCCATCAAGCGTTGGATGGAGTCCTTCTTCTTATTGAGGTGCTTATTGAGCTGATTGGGCATGCTGTCGAGGGATAATGACTCCAGCTCCGCTGGCTCGGCATGTTCGCCTCCATGCTAGGGCGCTCACAGGAGCCATCGCCTGCCCGTGAGAGATCTTTTCGCGGTCTCTGCGTGGCGGTGATCCCTCTCTTTTTCCGCAGCCTTGGTTGCCGCTTCCTTCTTCTGAGTAGTTCTTGACCTAGAGCTCGCTTCACCGCCATGGCAACGCATTTTATCGAAGAAGAAGCACTTATGAGGAGGAAAGGTACAATAATATTCGGTTAGGTAGTTCCCCTTTTTATAACCTAAGTACTAGCACTAGTACTAATACTTGCATAGTGGGAACACGTTCAGGTTTGGTACGTACTAGTAGGTGTGAGCAGGCTTTCGAATGTGATGGGAACAAGGTAAAGATTAATTGATGGTTTTGGTTTGAGGCCCGAAACGGCTCTCAGTGAGTTTAGCGGAACATAAATTTCAAGTACTACACTGCTCAAATGCGTAAATATTATGTTACTGTCAAAAATTGGCACAAAATATGAAGGAGACCAATGGAAGTACTACTAGAAACGCATGATTTAACTACTCGCATGCGCGCAGTGGAGTAATAATGTCTTTCCTCAGCCCTTGCTATGTCTTGAGCTTGCGTTGGTTTTCCTTGAAGAGGAAAGGGTGATGCAACAATAGTAGCGTAAATATTTCCCTCAGTTTTTGAGAACCAGGGTATCAATCTAGTAGGAGGCTCCTCAAAAGTCCCACGCACCTACACAAACAAACAAGAACTCACAATCAACGCAATAAAGGGGTTGTCAATCCCTTCACGGCCACTTGCGAAAGTGAGATCTGATAGAGATAGTATGATAAGATAAATATATTTTTGGTATTTTATAATATAGATGAAAAAAGTAAAGATGAAAATAAAAGTAGATTGAAAGCAAATATGATAAAAGATAGACCCGGGGGCCATAGGTTTCACTAGAGGCTTCTCCCAAGAAAGCATAAGTATTACGGTGGGTGAACAAATTACTGTCGAGCAATTGATAGAAAAGCGAATAATTATGAGATTATCTAGGCATGATCATGTATATAGGCATCATGTCCGCAACAAGTAGATCGACTCCTGCCTGCATCTACTACTATTACTCCACACATCGACCGAATCCTGCCTGCATCTAGAGTATTAAGTTCATAAAGAACAGAGTAACGCATGAAGCAAGATGACATGATGTAGAGGGATAAACTCACGCAATATGATATAAACCCCATCTTTTTATCCTCGATGGCAACAATACAATACGTGCCTTGCTGCCCCTAACATCCTTTGGGAAAGGACACCGCAAGATTGAACCCAAAGCTAAGCACTTCTCCCATGGCAAGAAAGATTAATCTAGTAGGCCAAACCAAGCGGATAATTCAAGAGACTTGCAAAGATAACTCAATCATACATAAAAGAATTCAGAGGAGATTCAAATATTTCTCATAGATAAACTTGATCATAAACCCACAATTCATTGGATCTCGACAAACACACCGCAAAAGGAGTTTACATCGAATAGATCTCCACAAGAGAGGGGGAGAACATTGTATTGAGATCCAAAAAGAGAGAAGAAGCCATCTAGCTAATAACTATGGACCCAAAGGTCTATGGTAAACTACTCACAACTCATCGAAGGGGCTATAGTGTTGATGTAGAAGCCCTCCTTGGTCGATTCCCCCTCTGGCGGAGCGCCAACGAAGGCTCCAAGATGGGATCTCGCAGATACAGAAGGTTACGGTGGTGGAAATTGTGTTTCGTTGGCTCCCTGGATGTTTTCGGGGCACGTAGGCTTATATAGGAGGAAGAAGTATGTCGGTGGCACCGAGGCCCACGAGACAGGGCGCGCCAGACGGTGGGCGCGCCCTACCCTCTCTTGGCCGCCTCGGCTGCTTCTTGACTTACACTCCAAGTCCTCTGGATCACGTTCTTCCAAAAATCACGCTCCTGAAGGTTTCATTCCGATTGGACTCCGTTTGATATTCCTTTTCTTCAAAATACTGAAATAGGCAAAAAAAAACAGCAATGCGAGCTGGGCCTCCGGTTAGTAGGTTAGTCCCAAAAATGATATAAATGTGTAAAATAAAGCCCATAAACATCCAAAAGGGGTAGTATAATAGCATGGAAGAATCAAAAATTATAGATACGTTGGAGACGTGTCAAGCATCCCCAAGCTTAATTCCTGCTCGTCCTCGGGTAGGTAAATGATAAAAACAGAATTTTTGATGTGGAATGCTACCTAGCATAATTCTCAATGTAATTTTCTTTATTGTGGCTTGAATGTTCAGATCCAAATGATTCAAAATAAAAGTTCATATTGACATAAGAAATAGTGATACTTCAATCATACTAATCAAAGTAATCATGTCTTCTCAAAATATGGCCAAAGAAAGTTATCCCTACAAAATCATATAGTCTGGCTGTTGCTCTATCTTCATCACACAAAGTATTTAATCATGCACAACCCCGATGACAAGCCAAGAAATTGTTTCATACTTTAATAATCTCAAACTTTTTGAACTTTCACGCAATACATGAGTGTGAGCCATGGACATAGCACTATATGTGGAATAGAACGGTGGTTGTGGAGAAGACAAAAAAGGAGAAGATAGTCTCACATCAACTAGGCGTATCAACCGGCTATGGAGATGCCCATTAATAGATATTAATGTGAGTGAGTAGGAATTGCCATGCAATGGATGCACTAGATCTATAAATATGTGAAAGCTCAACAAAAGAAACTAAGTGGGTGTGCATCCAACTCGCTTGCTCACGAAGACCTAGGGCATTTTGAGGAAGCCCATCATGGGAATATACAAGCCAAGTTCTATAATGAAAAATTCCCACTAGTATATGAAAGTGACAACATAGGAGACTCTCTATCATGAAGATCATGGTGCTACTTTGAAGCACAAGTGTGGAAAAAGAGATAGTAGCATTGTCCCTTCTCTCTTTTTATCTCATTTTATTTTTTCTTTTTCTCTTTTTTTTCTTTTTCTTTTTTTATTTGGCCTTTATTTTTTATCTTTTTTTTTCTTTTTGTACTTTCTTTTTTTCTTTTTATTTTTGTAAAGTCCGAAGTCTCACCCCAACTTGTGGGGGAATCATAGTCTCCATCATCCTTTCCTCACTGGGACAATGCTGAAGATCATCACACTTTTATGGATTTACAACTCAAAGCTAGAACAAGATATGACTCTATATGAATGCCTCTGGCGGTGTACCGGCATATGCAATGAATCAAGAGCGACACGTATGAAAATTATGAAGGTGGCCTTGCCACAAATACGATGTCAACTACATGATCTTGCAAAGAGCAATATGACAAAAGTAATGAGTGTCATATGAACAAAACGGTGGAAAGTTGCATGGCAATATATCTCGGAATGGCTATGGAAATGCCATAGTAGGTAGGTATGGTGGCTGTTTTGAGGAAGGTATATGGTGGGTGTATGGTACCGGCGAAGTTGCGCAGCACAAGAGAGGCTAGCAATGGTGGAAGGGTGAGGGTGCGTACAATCCATGGACTCAACATTAGTCAAAAGAACTCATATACTTATTGCAAAAATCTACAAGTCATCAAAAAAAGTATTACGCGCATGCTCCTAGGGGGATAGATTGGTAGGAAAAGACCAACGCTCGTCCCCGACCACCACTCATAAGCAAGACAATCAATAAATAAAATTGTGCTCCAACTTCATCATAAAGCGTTTCACCATATGTGCATGCTACGGGAATCACAAACCTCAACACAAGCATTTTTCATATCACCCAACTAGCATGAATTTAGTATCACTACCTCCATATCTCAAAACAATTATCAAGCATCAAATTGATCGTAGCATCCAATTCACTTTCTATGATAGTTTTTATTATACCCAACTTGGATGCTCATCATTCTAGGACCAAATTTGTAACCATAGCAAATACCATGCTGTTCTAAAAGACTCTCAAAATAATATAAGTGAAGCATGAGAGACTAGCAATTTCTTCAAAATTAAGCCACCGCCGTGCTCTAAAAAATACTCCCTCCGTTCCTAGATATAGGGTGTATAGTTTTTGGCACGGAAATGAAAGAACGCACATGGAGGGAAAATTTCACAAGTTTTGGACGAGATTATACCTGACTAATTGACATGAGGAAATAGAGGAGCTTGCCCGATATAAGGAAATGTAAAGAAATCCCTAAAAAATTATCCAAATAAGTGGTGCAATGCAATACACCTTATATTTCAGACTTTTTCTCAAAAATCTATACACCTTATATCAAGGAACGGAGGGAGTATAAGTGAAGCACTAGAGCAAAAACTATCAAGCTCAAAAGATATAAGTGAAGCACATAGAGTATTCTAGCAAATTCTAATCAAGTAGGCTTCTCCCAAAAGGTGTGTACAGCAAGGATGATTGTGGTAAACTAAAAAGCAAAGACTAATATAATACATGACGCTCCAAGCAAAACACATATCATGTGGAGAACAAAAATATAGCTCCAAGTAAAGTTACCAATGAACGAAGACGAAAGAGGGGATGCGTTCCCGGGGCATCCCCAAGCTTAGGCTTTTGGCTATCCTTGAATATCTTGGGGTGCCATGGGCATCCCCAAGCTTAGGCTCTTGCTACTCCTTATTCCATAGTCCATAAAAGCTCTACCCAAAACTTGAAAACTTCACAACACAAAACTCAACAGGAAATCTTATCAGCTCCGTTAATGAAAGAAAACAAAACCACCACATAAGGTACTGTAATGAACTAATTCTTTATTTATTTTGGTGTTAAACCTACTGTATTCGAACTTATCTATGGTTTATAAACTATTTTACTAGCCATGGATGCATCAAAATAAGCAACAACACATTAAAAACAGAATTTGTCAAAAACAGAACAGTCTGTAGCAATCTGTAACTAACGCAAACTTATGGAACTCTAAAAATCCTACCAAAATAGGAAGTCCTGGAAATTTTGTCTATTGATCAGAAGCAAAAAGAATCAACGCAAAAGCACGTTACCGTGATATAACAAAACTAAATTCGTGCGTGCAAAGTTTCTGTTTTTCAGCAGAATCAAATCAACTATCATCATAGGTTATCCTATAGGTTCTACTTGGCACAAACACTAATTAAAAGATAAAAACACATCTAAACAGAAGGTAGATGCAAGATTTATTACTAAACAGGAACAAAAACAAAAAACACAAATAAAATTGAGTTGCCTCCCAACTAGCTCTATGGTTTAACGCCCCTAGCTAGGCATAAAAGCGAAGATAGATCTAAGTAGTGCCATCTTTGGCACTAAATTCATAAGTAGCCCGCGTGATAGATTCATAAGGAAATTTGAATTTCTTTCTTGGAAAGTGCTCCATGCCTTTCTTTAATGGAAATTGGAATCTAATATTCCCTTCCTTCATATCAATAATCGCGCCAATCGTTCTAAGGAAAGGTCTACCAAGAATAATAGGGCAAGAAAGATTGCAATCTATATCAAGAACGATAAAATCTATGGGCACCAAATTTCTATTTGCAACAATGAGAACATCATTGATCCTTCCCATTGGCTTTTTAATGGTGGAATCCGCAAGGTGCAATTTTAAAGAACAATCATCAAGATCATGGTAACCTAGAATATCACATAAAGTTTTCGGAATCGTGGAAACACTAGCACCCAAATCACATAAAGCACACTCATGATCTTTAATTCTAATCTTTATAGTAGGTTCCCACTCATCATTAAGCTTTCTAGGTATAGAAACTTATAAATTAAGTTTTTCATCATAAGATTGCATCAAGGCATCAACTGTGTTTGGTAAAAGCTTTATTTTGACTATAAGCATGAGGAGAATTAACAACGGATTGCAAAAGGAAATACAACCTTCTAAAGAACAATTATCATAATCAAATTCCTTGAAATCCGAGATAGTGGGTTCAATACTATTTAAAGTCGTGACCTCTCCAATCCCACTTTTACCAAATTTAGCATCAAGATCTAAAAACTCCGAATTCTTGGGACGCCTTCTAGGTAAAGTTGACTCGTCTCCAGTCCCATTATTATAAAGATTCATATTGCAAAACAAAGATCTAATAGAAGACGCATCAATAACTTTAAGATCTTCATCATTATTTTCATGGAAACTAGAAGAACACGCCTTTATAAAGCAATCTTTCTTAGAACACAATCTAGCGGTTCTTTCCTTGCACTCATCAATGGAAATTCTCATTGCTTTGAGAGACTCATTGATATCTTGCTTAGGAGGAGAAGATCTAAGTTTAAGAGAATCAACATCAAGCGAAAGTCTATCAACGTTCCTAGCCAAATCATCAGCTTTGAGCAAATTTTCTTCAAGCAAAGCATTAAAATTCTTTTGAGAAATCATAATATCT
Organism: Aegilops bicornis; assembly: GCA_021605145.1. Taxonomy (NCBI): domain Eukaryota; kingdom Viridiplantae; phylum Streptophyta; class Magnoliopsida; order Poales; family Poaceae; genus Aegilops; species Aegilops bicornis. The sequence continues at coordinate 596,963,218 of CM038672.1, forward strand.
TTCACACTATTCTCAAAATCAGAGGGCATCTTATTAAAGTTACCATAAGAATTATTGTAGGAATTTTCATAATTATTAGAGGAATTACTAAGGAACGGTCTAGAATTAAAATTTCCTTTATAAGCATTGTTTCCGAAACTATTCCTACCAACAAAATTCACATCCATAGATTCATTAGTATTCTCAATCAAAGTAGACAAAGGCATATCATTGGGATCAAGAGGAGTATTTTTAGTAGCAAACAACTTCATAAGTTCATCCATCTTTCCACTCAAAACATTGATTTCTTCTATAGCATGCACTTTTTTACTAGAAGATCTTTCGGTGTGCCATTGAGAATAATTAGCCATAATATTATCAAGAAGTTTTGTAGCATCTCCTAACGTGATTTCCATAAACGTGCCTCCCGCGGCCGAATCTAAAAGATTTCTAGAAGCAAAGTTCAAACCGGCATAAAACTTTTGTATGATCATCCATAAATTCAAACCATGAGTAGGGCAATTGTGAATCATCAATTTGATAATTTCCCAAGATTGGGCAATATTCTCATGATCAAGTTGTTTAAAATTCATAATATTGTTCCTAAGAGTGATGATCTTAGCGGGAGGAAAATACTTAGAGATAAATGCATCTTTGCACTTGTTACAAGAATCAATACTATTTTTAGGCAAAGACGAAAACCAAACTTTAGCACGATCTCTGAGTGAAAACGGAAATAACTTCAATTTAACAATATCATTATCCGTATCTTTCTTCTTTTGCATATCACACAAATCAACAAAGTTGTTTAGATGAGTAGCGGCATCTTCACTAGGAAGGCCGCGAATTGATCTTTCATAACAAGATTCAAGAAAGCAGTATTGATTTCACAAGACTCAACATCATTAAGAGGAGCAATCGGAGTACTAAGGAAATCATTATTATTGGTATTGGAGAAATCGCACAATTTGGTATTATCTTGCGCCATGGCAACAATTAATCCAACACACAAGCAAACAGAAAAAAGGCAAGAGAAATAGAGAGGAGGAGATTGGCAATGAGAGGGTGAATAAAAGGGCAAGGGCAAATGGCAAATAATGTAAATGCGAGGGAGATAGGTTTGTGATGGGTACTTGGTATGTCTTGACTTGAGCGAAGACCTCCCCGGCAACGGCGCTAGAAATCGCACGTTGGCGGGAGGTCGAATCTTGACTTGACTTGGTGGAAGCCTCCCCGGCAACAAATACGCTAAATCCTTCTTGCTACGCCTTGAGCTTTGCGTTGGTTTTCTTTGAAGAGGAAAGGGTGATGCAGCAATAGTAGCGTAAGTATTTCCCTCAGTTTTTGAGAACCAAGGTATCAATCCAAAGAGGAGGCTCCTCAAAAGTCCCACACACCTACACAAACAAACAAGAACTCGCAACCAACGCAATAAAGGGGTTGTCAATCCCTTCACGACCACTTCATGAAAGTGAGATCTAATAGAGATAGTATGATAAGATAAATATATTTTTGGTATTTTATTATATAGATGCAAAAAGTAAAGATGCAAATAAAAGTAGATTGAAAGCAAATATGATAAAAGATAGACCCGGGGGCCATAGGTTTCACTAGAGGCTTCTCTCAAGATCGCATAAGTATTACGGTGGGTGAACAAATTACTGTCGAGCAATTGATAGAAAAGTGAATAATGATGAGATTATCTAGGCATGATCATGTATATAAGCATCACGTCCACAACAAGTAGACCGACTCTTGCCTGCATCTACTACTATTACTCCACACAACGACCGACTCCTGCCTGCATGTAGAGTATTAAGTTCATAAAGAAAAGAGTAACGCATTAAGCAAGATGACATGATGTAGAGGGACAAACTCATGCAATCTGATATAGACCCCATCTTTTTATCCTCGATGGAAACAATACAATACGTGCCTTGCTTCCCCTGTTGTCACTGGGAAAGGACACAGCAAGGTTGAACCCAAAGCTAAGCACTTCTCCCATGGCAAGAACGATCAATCTAGTAGGCCAAACCAAACTGATAATTCGAAGAGACTTGCAAAGATAACTCAATCATACATAAAATAATTCAGAGGAGATTCAAATATTTCTCATAGATAAACTTGATCATAAACCCACAATTCATTGGATCTCGACAAACACACCGCAAAAAGAGTTTACATCGAATAGATCTCCACAAGAGAGGGGGAGAACATTGTATTGAGATCCAAAAAGAGAGAAGAAGCCATCTAGCTAATAACTATAGACCCGAAGGTCTGTGATAAACTACTCACAACTCATCAGAGGGGCTATGGTGTTGATGTAGAAGCCCTCCATGGTCGATTCCCCCTCCGACGGAGCGCCGGCGAAGGCTCCAAGATGGGATCTCGCGGATACAGAAGGTTACGGTGGTGGAAATTGTGTTTCGTTGGATCCCTGGATGTTTTCGGGGTACGTTTGCTTATATAGGAGGAAAAAGTACATCGGTGGCCGCCCGAGGGGCCCACGAAACAGGGGGGCGCACCCTGTAGGGGTGGGCGCGCCCTACCCGCTCGTGGCCACCTTGGCTGCTTCTTGACTTGCACTCCAAGTCCTCTGGATCACGTTCGTTCCAAAAATCACGCTCCCGAAGGTTTCATTCCGTTTGGACTCCGTTTGATATTCCTTTTCTTCGAAATATTGAAATAGGCAAAAAACAGCAATACGGGCTGGGCCTCCAGTTAGTAGGTTAATCCAAAAAGTGATATAAATGTGTAAAATAAAGCCCATAAACATCCAAAAGGGGTAATTGTCGGTGTCAAAACCGGCGGATCTCGGGTAGGGGGTCCCGATCTGTGCGTCAAGGCTGATGGTAACAAGAAGTAAGGGACACAGATGTTTACCCAGGTTCGGGCCCTCTCGATGGAGGTAAAACCCTACTTCCTGCATGATTAATATTGATGATATGTGTAGTACAAGAGTAGTGTTGGGGAACGTAGTAATTTCAAAAAAATTCCTACGCACACGCAAGATCATGGTGATGCATAGCAACGAGAGGGGAGAGTGTGTCCACGTACCCTCGTAGACCGTAAGCGGAAGCGTTATGACAACGCGGTTGATGTAGTCGTACGTCTTCACGATCCGACCGATCCAAGTACCGAACGTACGGCACCTCCGAGTTCAGCACACGTTCAGCTTGATGGCGATCCCGGACTCGATCCGAGAAAAGTGTCGGGATGAGTTACATCGGCCTGACGGGCGTGGTGACGATGATGATGTTCTATCGGCGCAGGGCTTCGCCTAAACTCCGCGATGATATGACCGAGGTGGAATATGGTGGAGGGGGGCACCGCACACGGCTAAGGAACGATCACGTAGATCAACTTGTGTATCCTAGGGTGCCCCCTGCCCCCGTATATAAAGGAGCAAGGGGGGAGGCCGGCCGACCCTTGTGGGCGCGCCAAGGAGGAGGAGTCCTCCTCCTAGTAGGAGTAGGACTCCCTCTTTTCTACTTCTACTAGGAGGGGGAAAGGAAGGGGGAGAGGGAGAGGGAAAGAGGGGGGTGCCGCCCCCCCTCTCCTAGTCCAATTCGGACCAGAGGGGGAGGGGGCGCGCGGCCCATGCTGGCTGCCCCTCTCTCTCTCTCCACTAAGGCCCATAAGGCCCATTACTTCTCCCGGGGGGGTTCCGGTAACCCTCCGGCACTCCGGTTTTCTCCGAAAACACCCGGAACACTTCCGGTGTCCGAATATAGTCGTCCAATACATCAATATTTATGTCTCGACCATTTCGAGACTCCTCATCATGTCCGTGATCACATCCGGGACTCGAACAAACTTGATGCGTCAAAACTTATAAACTCATAATAAAACTCTCATCGTAACGTTAAGCGTGCGGACCCTACGGGTTCGAGAACTATGCAGACATGACCTAGAACTATTCTCGGTCAATAACAAATGGCGGAACATGGATGATCATATTGGCTGCTACATATTCTATGAAGATCTTTATCGGTCAAACCGCATAACAACATACGTTGTTCCCTTTGTCATCGGTATGTTACTTGCCCGAGATTTGATCGTCGGTATCCAATACCTAGTTCAATCTCGTTACCGGCAAGTCTCTTTACTCGTTACGTAATGCATCATTCCGTAACTAACTCATTAGCTACATTGCTTGCAAGGCTTATAGTGATGTGCATTACCGAGAGGGCCCAGAGATACCTCTCCGACCATCGGAGTGACAAAACCTAATCTCGAAATACGCCAACCCAACATGTACCTTCGGAGACACCTGTAGTACTCCTTTATAATCACCCAGTTACATTGTGACGTTTGGTAGCACCCAAAGTGTTCCTCCGGTAAACGGGAGTTGCATAATCTCATAGTTACAGGAACATGTATAAGTCATGAAGAAAGCAATAGCAATATACTAAACGATCAAGTGCTAGGCTAACGGAATGGGTCATGTCAATCACATCATTCTCCTAATGATGTGATCCCATTAATCAAATGACAACACATGTCTATGGTTAGGAAACATAACCATCTTTGATTAATGAGCTAGTCAAGTAGAGGCATACTAGTGACGTTATGTTGGTCTATGCATTCACACATGTATTATGTTTCTGGTTAATACAATTCTAGCATGAATAATAAACATTTATCATGAGATGAGGAAATAAATAATAACTTTATTATTGCCTCTAGGGCATATTTCCTTCAGTCTCCCACTTGCACTAGAGTCAATAATCTAGATTACATAGTAATGATTCTAACACCCATGGAGTCTTGGTGCTGATCATGTTTTGCTTGTGAGAGAGGCTTAGTCAATGGGTCTGCAACATTCATATCCGTATGTATCTTGTAAATCTCTATGTCTCCCACCTGGACTTGGTCCCGGATGGAATTGAAGCGTCTCTTGATGTGCTTGGTCCTCTTGTAAAATCTGGATTCCTTTGCCAAGGCAATTGCACCAGTATTGTCACAGAAGATCTTCATTGGTCCCGATACACTAGGTATGACACCTAGATCGGAAATGAACTCCTTCATCAAGACTCCTTCATTTGCTGCTTCCGAAGCAGCTATGTACTCCGCTTCACATGTAGATCCCGCCATGATGCTTTGTTTAGAACTGCACCAACTTACAGCTCTACCGTTTAATAAAAACACGGGTTTGCGATTTAGAATCGTCCGGATCAGTGTCAAAGCTTGCATCGACGTAACCATTTACGACTAGCTCTTTGTCACCTCCATATACGAGAAACATATCCTTAGTCCTTTTCAGGTCTTTCAGGATGTTCTTGACCGCTGTCCGATGATCCACTCTGGATTACTTTGGTACCTTCCTGCCAAGCTTAATGCTAAGCATACGTCAGTGCAGTACACAGCATTGCATACATGATAGAGCCTATGGCTGAAGCATAGGGAACATCTTTCATTTTCTCTCAATCTTCTGCTGCGCTCGGGCATTGACTCTGACTCAACTTCACACCTTGTAGCACGGGCAAGAACCCTTTCTTTGCCTGATCCATTTTGAACTTTTTCAAAATTTTATCAAGGTATGTGCTTTGTGAAAGTCCTATTAAGCGTCTTGATCTATCTCTATAAATCTTGATGCCCAATATGTAAGAAGCTTCACCGAGGTCTTTCATTGAAAAACTTATATTCAAGTATCCCTTTATGCTATCCAAAATTCTATATCATTTCCAATTAATAATATGTCATCTACATATAATATCGAAATGCTACAGAGCTCCCACTCACTTTCTTGTAAATACAGGCTTCTCCAAAAGTCTCAGATAAAACCATATGCTTTGATCACACTATCAAAGCGTTTATTCCAACTCCGAGATGCTTGCACCAGTCCATAAATGGATCGCTGGAGCTTGCACAATTTGTTAGCACCTTTTAGATCAACAAAACCTTCTGGCTGCATCATATACAACTCTTCTTCCAGAAATCCATTCAAGAATGCAGTTTTGACATCCATTTGCTAAACTTCATAATCATAAAATGCAGCAATTGCTAACATGATTCAGACAGACTTAAGCATCGCTAGCGATCCGACCGATCCAAGTACCGAACGTACGGCACCTCCGAGTTCAGCACACGTTCAGCTCGATGACGATCCCCGGACTCCGATCCAGAAAAGTGTCGGGGATGAGTTCCACAAGACGACGGCGTGGTGACGATGATGATGTTCTATCGGCGCAGGGCTTCGCCTAAACTCCGCGACGATATGACCTAGGTGGAATATGGTGGAGGGGGGCACCGCACACGGCTAAGGAACGATCACGTAGATCAACTTGTGTGTCCTAGGGTGCCCCCTGCCCCCGTATATAAAGGAGCAAGGGGGGAGGCCGGCGGCCCTTGCGGGCGCGCCAAGGAGGAGGAGTCCTCCTCCTAGTAGGAGTAGGACTCCCTCTTTCCTACTCCTACTAGGAGGGGAAAGGAAGGGGGAGAGGGAGAGGGAAAGAGGGGGGCGCCGCCCCCCTCTCCTAGTCCAATTCGGACCAGAGGGGGAGGGGGCGCGCGGCCCATCCTGGCTGCCCCTCTCTCTCTCCACTAAGGCCCATAAGGCCCATTACTTCTCCCGGGGGGGTTCCGGTAACCCTCCGGCACTCCGGTTTTCTCCGAAAACACCCGGAACACTTCCGGTGTCCGAATATAGTCGTCCAATATATCAATATTTATGTCTCGACCATTTCGAGACTCCTCGTCATGTCCGTGATCACATCCGGGACTCGGAACAAACTTCGGTATGTCAAAACTTATAAACTCATAATAAAACTGTCATCGTAACGTTAAGCGTGCGGACCCTACGGGTTCGAGAACTATGCAGACATGACCTAGAACTATTCTCGGTCAATAACCAATGGCGGAACCTGGATGCTCATATTGGCTGCTACATATTCTATGAAGATCTTTATCGGTCAAACCGCATAACAACATACGTTGTTCCCTTTGTCATCGGTATGTTACTTGCCCGCGATTTGATCGTCGGTATCCAATACCTAGTTCAATCTTGTTACCGGCAAGTCTCTTTACTCGTTACGTAATGCATCATTCCGTAACTAACTCATTAGCTACATTGCTTGCAAGGCTTATAGTGATGTGCATTACCGAGAGGGCCAGAGATACCTCTCCGAGCAATCGGAGTGACAAAACCTAATCTCGAAATCGCCAACCCAACATGTACCTTCGGAGACACTTGTAGTACTCCTTTATAATCACCCAGTTACATTGTGACGTTTGGTAGCACCAAAGTGTTCCTCCGTAAACGGAGTTGCATAATCTCATAGTTACGAGGAACATGTATAAGTCATGAAGAAAGCAATAGCAATATACTAAACGATCAAGTGCTAGGCTAACGGAATGGGTCATGTCAATCACATCATTCTCCTAATGATGTGATCCCATTAATCAAATGACAACACATGTCTATGGTTAGGAAACATAACCATCTTTGATTAATGAGCTAGTCAAGTAGAGGCATACTAGTGACGTTATGTTGGTCTATGCATTCACACATGTATTATGTTTCTGGTTAATACAATTCTAGCATGAATAATAAACATTTATCATGAGATGAGGAAATAAATAATAACTTTATTATTGCCTCTAGGGCATATTTCCTTCAGTCTCCCACTTGCACTAGAGTCAATAATCTAGATTACATAGTAATGATTCTAACACCCATGGAGTCTTGGTGCTGATCATGTTTTGCTCGTGAGAGAGGCTTAGTCAATGGGTCTGCAACATTCATATCCGTATGTATCTTGTAAATCTCTATGTCTCCCACCTGGACTTGGTCCGGATGGAATTGAAGCGTCTCTTGATGTGCTTGGTCCTCTTGTAAAATCTGGATTCCTTTGCCAAGGCAATTGCACCAAGATTGTCACGAGAAAGATCTTCATTGGTCCCGATACACTAGGTATGACACCTAGATCGGAAATGAACTCCTTCATCAAGACTCCTTCATTTGCTGCTTCCGAAGCAGCTATGTACTCCGCTTCACATGTAGATCCCGCCATGACGCTTTGTTTAGAACTGCACCAACTTACAGCTCTACCGTTTAATAAAAAACACGGGTTTGCGATTTAGAATCGTCCGGATCAGTGTCAAAGCTTGCATCGACGTAACCATTTACGACTAGCTCTTTGTCACCTCCATATACGAGAGACATATCCTTAGTCCTTTTCAGGTATTTCAGGATGTTCTTGACCGCTGTCCAGTGATCCACTCCTGGATTACTTTGGTACCTTCCTGCCAAGCTTAATGCTAAGCATACGTCAGGTCTGGTACACAGCATTGCATACATGATAGAGCCTATGGCTGAAGCATAGGGAACATCTTTCATTTTCTCTCAATCTTCTGCTGCGCTCGGGCATTGACTCTGACTCAACTTCACACCTCGTAGCACGGGCAAGAACCCTTTCTTTGCCTGATCCATTTTGAACTTTTTCAAAATTTTATCAAGGTATGTGCTTTGTGAAAGTCCTATTAAGCATCTTGATCTATCTCTATAAATCTTGATGCCCAATATGTAAGCAGCTTCACCGAGGTCTTTCATTGAAAAACTTATATTCAAGTATCCCTTTATGCTATCCAAAAATTCTATATCATTTCCAATTAATAATATGTCATCTACATATAATATCGTAAATGCTACAGAGCTCCCACTCACTTTCTTGTAAATACAGGCTTCTCCAAAAGTCTGTATAAAACCATATGCTTTGATCACACTATCAAAGCGTTTATTCCAACTCCGAGATGCTTGCACCAGTCCATAAATGGATCGCTAGAGCTTGCACAATTTGTTAGCACCTTTTGGATCAACAAAACCTTCTGGCTGCATCATATACAACTCTTCTTCCAGAAATCCATTCAAGAATGCAGTTTTGACATCCATTTGCTAAATTTCATAATCATAAAATGCAGCAATTGCTAACATGATTTAGACAGACTTAAGCATCACTAGAGGTGAGAAAGTCTCATCGTAGTCAACCCCTTGAACTTGTCGAAAACCTTTCGCAACAAGTCGAGCTTTATAGACAGTTACATTACCATCAACGTCAGTCTTCTTCTTAAAGATCCATTTATTTCTCAATGGCTTGCCGATCATCGGGCAAGTCAACCAAAGTCCATACTTTGTTCTCATACATGGATCCCATCTCAGATTTCATGGCCTCTAGCCATTTTGCGGAATCTGGGCTCATTATCGCTTCCTCATAGTTCGTAGGTTCATCATGGTCAAGTAACATGACTTCGAATAGGATTACCATACCACTGCAGTGCGGATCTTACTCTGGTAGACCTCACGAGGTTCAAGAGAAACTTGATCTGAACTTTCATGATTAATATCATTAGCTTCCTCACTAATTGGTGTAGTTGTCCACAGAACCGGTTCTTGTGATGAACTACTTTCCAATAAGGGAGCAGGTACAGTTACCTCATCAAGTTCTACTTTCCTCCCACTCACTTCTTTTGAGAGAAACTCCTTCTCTAGAAAGGATCCGAATTTAGCAACGAAAATCTTGCCCTCAGATCTGTGATAGAAGGTGTACCCAACAGTTTCTGTTGGGTATCCTATGAAGTCACATTTCTCCGATCTGGGTTTGAGCTTATCTGGTTGAAGTTTCTTCACATAAGCATCACAGCCCCAAACTTTAAGAAATGACAACTTTGGTTTCTTGCCAAACCACAGTTCATGAGGCGTCGTCTCAACGGATTTTGATGGTGCCCTATTTAACGTGAATGCGGCCGTCTCTAAAGCATAACCCCGAAACAATAGCGGTAAATTAGTAAGAGACATCATAGATCGCACCATATCTAGTGAAGTACGATTACGACGTTTGGACACACCATTTCGTTGTGGTGTTCCGGGTGGCGTGAGTTGCGAAACTATTCCGCATTGTTTCAAATGTAAACCAAGCTCGTAACTCAAATATTCTCCTCCACGATCAGATCGTAAAAATTTAATTTTCTTGTTACGATGATTTTCCACTTCACTCTGAAATTCTTTGAACTTTTCAAATGTTTCACACTTGTGTTTCATTAAGTAGATATACCCATATCTGCTCAAATCATCTGTGAAGGTGAGAAAATAACGATATCCGCCGCGAGCCTCAACATTCATTGGACCACAAACATCAGTATGTATGATTTCCAACAAATCAGTTGCTCGCTCCATAGTTCGGAGAACGGCGTTTTAGTCATCTTGCCCATGAGGCACGGTTACTTAAGTACCAAGTGATTCATAATCAAGTGATTCCAAAAGCCCATCGGTATAGAGTTTCTTCATGCGCTTTACACCGATATGACCCAAACGGCAGTGCCACAAATAAGTTGCACTATCATTATCAACTCTGCATCTTTTGGTTTCAACACTATGAATATGTGTATCACTAATATCGAGATTCAATAAATATAGAACACTCTTCAAGGGTGCATGACAATAAAAGATATTACTCATATAAATAGAACAACAATTATTCTCGACTTAAATGAATAACCGTCTCGCATCAAACAAGATCCAGATATAATGTTCATGCTCAACGCGGCACCAAATAACAATTATTTAGGTCTAAAACTAATCCCGATGGTAGATGTAGAGGTAGCGTGCCGACCGCGATCACATCGACTTTGGAACCATTTCCCACGCGCATCGTCACCTCGTCCTTAGCCAATCTTCGCTTAATCCGTAGCCGCTGTTTTGAGTTGCAAATATTAGCAACAGAACCAGTATCAAATGCCCAGGTACTACTGCGAGCATTAGTAACACTACTGGAAACAGGGAATTTGCCTTCAGTCAGCTCTTTGCCGTCTGCCAGCGGATGGCAAAGAACGTCTTTGCCATCTGCTTACAAAAAACAGACGGCAAAGAACTGACAGATGGCAAAGAACCTGGTTGCCATCGACCGATTCTTTGCCATCCGGCCAGATGGCAAGAATCTTTACCATCCGCTGGCAGATGGCAAAGAGGTGGGTAGGGTCCAGTGCTGTAACGGCCTATCAACCCACCTCTTTGCCATCTGCCAGCAGATGACAAAGAATCTTTTCCGTCTGCTTGCAGATGGCAAAGAAGTGGGTGGGGCCCAATGGATGACGGCGCTGTAATGGCCCAGTAGCCCCACCTCTTTGCCATCTGCCAGCTACTGGCTGATGGCAAAGATATGGGCCTTTGCCATCCGCTGGCTGATGGCAAAGAAGTCGAACTATCTCCTCCCCTCTCTTCTTCTAAAAAAAATCTCCTCCCCTCTCTCCCAGCCCGGCCCCACCCCTCTCTCTCTCTCTGCCAGCCCGGACACGTGAGGGATCCATCCGTGGGACTTGTGGAGCGACCAATCAGGATCATGGGCAACGAGCGATCCACCAAATTACAAGAAGTAGTACAGTACTATTTTTCTTTGTTTCTCGGGAGAGGAGAGGAAGCGGCCACCCAACCCCCAACCCCAGCCCAGCCCCAGCCCATTCCCCTCCCCACCCATGCTGCCGCCATGAGCCACCCACCGCCCGCCTCCCTCGCACAAACCTTGCCGCCGCCATGGCCTTCCCCAACAGCCGCCCGACCCTCTCCCCTCCCTCCCTTATCACAAGACAAGAGAAGAGAAGAGGAGGAAATCGATCATGACCAAGCAGATCAGGCAGCGACAATGGCGCGCCCAGACCCGCCATGGCCCGTCGTCGTCGAGCTGGGCTGGGCGGCAATCCGATAGAGTAGGAATGAGGGGCGGTGGAACGCCTCCCTGCTCGAGCTGCTCCAAGCGGCGACCACGATGCGGATCCACCTCCACAACAACCCACCGTGGCCACGGAAGGTCGGGGACCTTCGTCCGGTCCGTGTGCTTCTTCTCCATGGAGCTCCGACACCGCAGCAGCCGCATCCATGGAAGGTCCCTCTTCTCCTCCCGCCTCTCTCTCCTCCCTCCCTCTGTTTGTTTCGATCTGGAAACCGTCGATTCGATTTCCTCACATGCGCCGTGCTTCTTCCGCTCTTCGCTGCTCCAACCCTAGTGCCGACGCCATGGACCTCGTCAATCGTGGTTTCTTTGCTGCCGCCGACCGTTTCCACGACAAGTTGACACCAAAGCCACCATTGTCAAAGTCGCCGTTGGCGGCGTTGCCACTGGTCGCTGCTCCACGCATCTTGTCGGTGCTGCGGCGATGCCATCTGCATCTGTTCTTGCAGCACAGGAGGTGGCAGGTCTCTAGGTATGCACACTCCTCACGCCCATACCCACGGGTCAGAAGCCGCTCTGCTGCATGAATCATTCCATCGATCTGCTAATTCCAACCACCTCTTCCGATTTTGCGAAGGTGATGCCCTCTTTGCTGCCCAATCGTTGAAGATGCCATAGGACGAGATCCTCTGCTGCTGCTTTGTCCGGTGGTTGAAGAAGGTGTCTTTGGGAAGAGGAGGCGATGTTGAGAGTGCTTTCGATCCGAATAGGACGAGCTTGGGCTGCATCGGTGTGTTCTTCTTTGCTGAATTTGCTAACTACTACTGCTCCCTATAAGCGTTATTACATTTGGCTTCGTGCTTTACCAACGACCTCTCCTTCTAGACCACAGCTACGCAGGTCATCAGAGACGGAGAGGATAGTGGAGTATATAGTAAGTACTTTTTTTTTCTGTGTGTGGCTAATGGGTTGATTCCATTTTATGCAGGCTCTGGTTCTTAACCTCCAACATGAGTCCCTTTCTTCCGTGCCTCGAACGCCACGAGTCATCATGGGCACTGCAGATGCGGAGGAGTTTTTCCGGGGCGATCTGCTTGTTCCCGGCCGCGCTGGTGTCAACTACCTCGAGCCACTATGACCATCCCAACCACGCTCACCCCCCTGTAAGTCATGTGTTTCTCCTACCAGATCAAAACAATTGTCAATTTTTGGAGTACAGTTGTGTATCAGATCCGTTCATGATTGAAATCATGGTCCCCTAAACATGTGATTTGTGAAATGTTTAGGAACGAATTTTTTGTGGATCTGCAAAGGGGGATTCTATTAATTTTCAGTTGTATAAAAGGGAGAAGGGGGATTCAATTAATTTTCCTCCTCAAGATCAAAGAAACAAAATCTTTGTGGCGATGATAGAAGGGGTTCACGACTTCACGTTAATACATAGACTATTGGTAAGGGCATTAAAACATATATCTGGTGTGAAATGGTCGTACATGCTTGATTAGAATATTTTCAAGTGTTGTAGGTGTACGGCTATGGGGAAACATTTTCATGGTCTAATTTTCTAATTAAGGTATGCACGAGACATGAATCTTGGATTCTAAACTTTTTCCTCGATGTTTGGGCTTCCTCTAACTTTTCGTATATTGCACACAACACAACACATAGATTCAAGTCTTCCATGCTTGCTGTCTTGTAACAAACAGATGTTGGGATGGATACTAATTTTCTAAATGATTTGAACTCATGTTGTTTTCTATTCTCATCATTGGTTCATCATTACGAACCATTCAATTGTTGGAACTCCGGCATATATTGGTCCTGAAGTTATCTTTGAAGAAAGAATATGACGCAAGCTACGATCCATCCTATTTTGTGCTTTAAACAGTCTGCTGCATACTCTGCTATCTGCTGCATAACTTAATTCTGTTTGCTCGGCCATAAAAGCCTTACTTGATTTCTGAATCTTCCATTCACCTTTCATTGTCATGAGTGGTGAATGGTGTCGGTGTCAAAACCGGCGGATCTCGGGTAGGGGGTCCCGAACTGTGCATCTAGGGGATGGTAATAGGACACAAGGGACACGATGTTTTACCCAGGTTCGGGCCCTCTTGATGGAGGTAAAACCTTACGTCCTGCTTGATTAATATTGATGATGTGTGTTACATGAGTGGATCTACCACGAGATCAAAGAGGCTAAACCCTAGAAGCTAGCCTATGGTATGATTGTTGTTCGTCCTATGGACTACAGCCGTCCGGTTTATATAGGCACCGGAGAGGGCTAGGGTTACACAAAGTCGGTTACAAAGGTAGGAGATCTACATATCCAGACGCCAAGCTTGCCTTCCATGCCAAGGAAAGTCCCATCCGGACACGGGACGAAGTCTTCAATCTTGTATCTTCATAGTCTTGGAGTCCGGCCGATGATGATAGTTCGGCTATCCGGACACCCCCTAGTCCGGAACTCCCTCAAATGGTCTTGAGGAGTAACCATTTAGATACTGTATGTTTTTTTGCTCAAACACGATCTCGAAATTGATAATAGCAGAGAGATAATATACGCCATATAATCTTGTAACTGTAGAAAAAAGTATAGATAACCCCCAGAAGTATCCTGTTTGGATCACATAACCCCCCCATGTTTAAAACCGAGTTCTTAATCCCCTGAACTATTCTAACCCAGACATATCACCCCCTGGCACCCACTTAAGTAGTTTGGGACGGTTGTTTTGCATATGTGGCGCCTGGGCTTGGCCCATCGTCCGGCCACGTCGGACTGGGCTTCTTGAGTCTTGATCTAAATAGCGCCCTCGAGCGAGTTCGACCCAGACTCGGCCTCTTCGCCTCCCAATTTAGCGTGAGCTTTTTAATTTTTCAGCAGTGTACTACATCAAATTGTTGATCATTATACCGTTCTGTATGCAATGCTATGTTAAAGAAGGAAACTTTTGACAACAAATATTTTATGACTGTACTATTCTGTGTGGAATGGTGTGTTGCAAGATATTTTATCAGAAGTGTACATATTATTGGCATCAAATTCAGAAATAGACAGCAAATTTCCATAGCATTGAAGATCTTAAATTCACACAATAAGTTCCATGGAATACTCAGGTTCGACCTGATAAAAGCAACAGGTCTTTGACATGCAAAACTCCACAAACGGCACTTAATTGTCAAGGAATTTGATGTTTCACATCAAATAAAAGCACACACTTCTATCTGGTGTAACACATCAACTACGTGACATTGAAAAACAATCTAGGCATTCACTTTTTCCCAGTGAGAAGTCATTCCAGCCTATTATTTATTTGCACTTGCATCTGCTGTGAGCTTGAAGAAGCCCTGTTGTGAATGCCCAGATTGTATGTGCATCTATTTGTGAGCTTGAAGAAGCACTTGCATCAACTACGTAACTGTATGTGCAGAAGTAGTTGTGGTGTTCCTTCCACCTTATGAATTAGTCTGTGAAGGGGTGAATAGTCAGGAGCCCCATGGAGCCAAACAAACATTATGTTCAGGCTACAGATTATATTCATACTACAACTGGAGTCTGAATTTGTATTGATACACGAAAATGTCATGTGTGCCAAGAAAAGTCTGAATTTTGGTGTGCATTTCTTATTTATTTTTGAGTCGGACGTGTGCATTTCTAATTAGAAGTAGAAGAAGAAAGATGTGACACGGACTTCCTAAGATCACATACACATAGTTGAATAGTATAATTAGAATAATAATAATAAAATTCAAAAAGCTTATTTATTTTGGCTGCAAATTTGCTGGAGTGTTATAGATGTGCATACCATTTCGTGAAGGAATAACATAAATGGTGGTCGGGACAAGCGAAAATTGATCATTTTAAAGCTTCTTGGAGCATCGATTTTGTTTAATATTGTGCAAAGCATCACAAATATTTTTATTCATGAAATTTTGCACATAACCAAAAAATGTAATTTTGTTGGGGAGCAGGATTGCACATCGATGTAAGATAAAGATATAAGTACTGTTAGACATGAGACCTACTCGCGCACATGTCAATCTCAACATGCATCTTGTTCTTCCGTACAGCATGCAGCATCTTACTAGTGTTATCCTAAAATTGGCTAGCTGTGGATCATATTGTTTTCCCCGGGTAGCTCATGGCGAGTGATGCGTGAGCCGTCTCGATCCTTTTGTTATGTTATTATATTTTAGCCATGAAGGATTTCTTGCTTGTCGGTTCGTGAGTAGTTCGGCTGTTTCTTGAACTTCATTCTTGCTTGTGCTATTTTTTTTACTGTTTAGATGGCTCAATTTACTTCCAATTCTACTCTTGAGTTTTCCCATGCATGCATACTCTTACACCCCTCCTACTTGCTTGTTTGTTCTATGCTCTGCCTTTGTGAGGTGTAATTGTTCAATTTTGTTCATAGTCGAGCATTGGATGATATTGTATTTGTCATGATGTACATGGTTCATGAACTATGCCAACCTGCATCTTTGTTGTACTAGTGATAGTAGGATAATGCAAGTTTTGACAATCCATGCATATTTCCGCATCATAATAATCTTCTTCTTCTAGTCTTCTTCTAGTCTTCTTCTTCTAACTTTCTTCTTTCCCATTTTACAGATTTGCTTAAGATCACGGAAGCTTGGGTTGATGGAGTGCTTGTATTTAGATTTTGTTTTGACGTTGTGAAACTTGCTACCTATCGATGAAACTGTGTAATATTGATGAAACTATGTATATGTACGGATGAAACTTGCTACTATTGGTAACATGTGTTGGATATATATGTGTTCATGACTATTGGTAATATGTGTTGAATATGCTATATTGGTCATATAAATATATTTGTGTTTGATTTTACGTGAAAAGGAACTGATATAAGAAAAATCAAAATTAAATGGGGCAATATAGTCACTTTGCCATCTATTTGGCGAGATGGCAAAGAGGCCACGTGTCATCTACATGTAAAATTTGGGCTGGCCTATTTGGGCTCTTTGCCATCTATTTGGCGAACGGCAAAGAGCTTGCAGCCTTTGCCCTCTGCTGGCAGACGGCAAAGTATGCTGTTAGCCTTCTAACGGGGCTAACCCCGTTAAGAGGCTTTGCCATCTGCCAGCTGATGGCAAAGGCACAAGCTCTTTGCCATCAGCCAGCAGACGACAAATAAGCCTTTACCGGCAGGGTTTCAGACAAAATGTTTGCCATCTGCGGGCAGATGGCAAAGCCTTTGCCATCTGCCGACCATGCCTTTGCCATCTGCCATGGCAGATGGCAAAGTGCCAGATTCCAGTAGTGTAAGGTACACATCTATAACATGTATATCACATATACCTTTGTTCACTTTGCCATCCTTCTTATCCGCCAAATACTTGGGGCAGTTCCGCTTCCAGTGTCCAGTCTGCTTGCAGTAGAAGCACTCAGTCTCAGGCTTAGGTCCGGACTTGGGTTTCTTCTCTTGAGCAGCAACTTGTTTGCTGTTCTTCTTGAAGTTCCCCTTCTTCTTCCCTTTGCCCTTTTTCTTGAAACTGGTGGTCTTGTTAACCATCAACACTTGATGCTCCTTCTTGATTTCTACCTCCGCGGCTTTTAGCATTGCGAAGAGCTCGGGAATAGTCTTGTCCATCCCTTGCATATTATAGTTCATCACGAAGCTCTTGTAGCTTAGTGGCAGTGATTGAAGAATTACATCAATGACACTATCATCGTGAAGATTAACTCCCGGTTGAATCAAGTGATTATTATACCCAGACATTTTGAGTATGTGTTCACTTGTGAACTATTGTCCTCCATCTTGCAGCTATAGAACTTATTGGAGACTTCATATCTCTCAATCCGGGCATTTGCTTGAAATATTAACTTCAACTCTTGGAACATCTCATATGCTCCATGACGTTCAAAACGTCGTTGAAGACCCGGTTCTAAGCCGTAAAGCATGGCACACTGAACTATCGAGTAGTCATCAGCTTTGCTCTGCCAGACGTTCTTAACGTCATCAGTTACATCGGCGACGGGCACGGCACCCAACGGTGCTTCCGGGGCGTAATTCTTACGTGCAGCAATGAGGATAATCCTCGAGATTACGGACCCAGTCCGTGTAATTGCTACCATCATCTTTCAACTTTGATTTCTCAAGGAACGCATTAAAATTCAATGGAACAACAGCACGAGCCATCTATCTACAACAAACATAGACAAGCAAAATACTATCAGTTACTAAGTTCATGATAAATTTAAGTTCAATTAATCATATTACTTAAGAACTCCCACTTAGATAGACATCCCTCTAATCCTCTAAGTGATTACGTGATCCATATCAACTACACCATGTCCGATCGTCACGTGAGATCGAGTAGTTTCAACGGTGAACATCAATATGTTGATCATATCTACTATATGATTCACGCTCGACCTTTCGGTCTTCGTGTTCCGAGGCCATATCTGTTATATGCTAGGCTCGTCAAGTTTAACCTGAGTATTTCGCATGTGCAACTGTTTTGCACCCGTTGTATTTGAACGTAGAGCCTATCACACCCGATCATCACGTGGTGTCTCGGCCACGAAGAACTTTCATAGCGGTGCATACTCAGGAGAACACTTCTTGATAATTTAGTGAGAGATCATCTTAAAATGCTACCGTCAATCAAAGCAAGATAAGATGCATAAAGGATAAACATCACATGCAATCAATATAAGTGATATGATATGGCCATCATCATCTTGTGCTTGTGATCTCCATCTTCGAAGCACCGTCGTGATCACCATCGTCACTTACGCGACACCTTGATCTCCATCGTAGCATCGTTGTCGTTACGCCATCTATTGCTTCTACGACTATCGCTACCGCTTAGTGATAAAGTAAAGCAATTACAGGGCGTTTGCATTTCATACAATAAAGCGACAACCATATGGCTCTGCCGATTGCCGATAACTTCGGTTACAAAACATGATCAGCTCATACAATAAAATATAGCATCACGTCTTGACCATATCACATCACAACATGCTCTGCAAAAACAAGTTAGACGTCCTCTACTTTGTTGTTGCAAAGTTTACGTGGCTGCTACGGGCTTAGCAAGAACCGTTCTTACCTACGCATCAAAACCACAATGATAGTTCGTCAAGTTAGTGTTGTTTTAACCTTCGCAAGGACCGGGCATAGCCACACTCGATTCAGCTAAAGTGAGAGAGACAGACACCCGCCAGCCACCTTTAAGCACGAGTGCTCGTAACGGTGAAACCAGTCTCGCGTACGCGTAATGTCGGTCCGAGCCGCTTCATCTCACAATACCGCCGAACCAAAGTATGACATGCTAGTAAGCAGTATGACTTGTATCGCCCACAACTCACTTGTGTTCTACTCGTGGATATGACATCTACGCATAAAACTAGGCTCGGATGCCCTTTGTTGGGGAGCGTAGTAATTTCAAAAAATTCCTACGCACGGGCAAGATCATGGTGATGCATAGCAGCGAGAGGAGAGTGTTTCCACGTACCCTCGTGAGACCGTGGCGGAAGCGTTATGACAACGCGGTTGATGTAGTCGTATGTCTTCACGATCCGACCGATCCAAGTACCGAGCGTCACGACACCTCCGAGTTCAGCACACGTTCAGCTCGATGGCGATCCCGGACTCCGATCCAGCAAAGTGTCGGGGATGAGTTCCGTCGACCTGAAGGCGTGGTGGCGATGATGATGTTCTATCGGTAGCAGGCTTCTCCTAAACTCCGCGACGATATGACCGAGGTGGAATATGGTGGAGGGCACGCACCTGCTGCTAAGGAACAATCACGAAGATCAACTTGTGTGTCCTAGGGTGCCCCCCTGCCCCCGTATCTAAAGGAGCAAGGGGGGAGGCCGGCCGGCCCTTGTGGGCGCGCCAAGGAGGAGGAGTCCTCCTCTTTCCTACTCCTACTAGGAGGGGAAAGGAAGGGGGAGAGGGAGAGGGAAAGAGGGGGGCACCGCCCCCCCTCTCCTAGTCCAATTCGGACCAGAGGGGGAGGGGGCGCGTGGCCCATGCTGGCTGCCCTTCTCTCTCTCCACTAAGGCCCATAAGGCCCAATACTTCTCCCGGGGGGGTTCCGGTAACCCTCCGGCACTCTGGTTTTCTCCGAAAACACCCGGAACACTTCCGGTGTCCGAATATAGTCGTTCAATATATCAATCTTTATGTCTCGACCATTTCGAGACTCCTCGTCATGTCCGTGATCACATCCGGGACTCCGAACAAACTTCGGTACATCAAAACTTTTAAACTCATAATAAAACTGTCATCGTAACGTTAAGCGTGCGGACCCTACGGGTTCGAGAACTATGCAGACATGACCTAGAACTATTCTCAGTCAATAACCAATAGCGGAACCTGGATGCTCATATTGGCTCCTACATATTCTACAAAGATCTTTACCAGTCAAACCGCATAACAACATACGTTGTTCCCTTTGTCATCGGTATGTTACTTGCCCGAGATGTGATCGTCGGTATCCAATACCTAGTTCAATCTCGTTACCGGCAAGTCTCTTTACTCGTTACGTAATGCATCATTCCGTAACTAACTCATTAGCTACATTGCTTGCAAGGCTTACGATGATGTGCATTACCGAGAGGGCCAGAGATACCTCTCCGAGCAATCGGAGTGACAAAACCTAATCTCGAAATCGCCAACCCAACATGTACCTTCGGAGACACCTGTAGTACTCCTTTATAATCACCAAGTTACGTTGTGATGTTTGGTAGAACCCAAAGTGTTTCTCCGATGGCAGAGTTGCATAATCTCATAGTTACGAGGAACATGTATAAGTCATGAAGAAAGCAATAGCAATATACTAAGCGATCAAATGCTAGGCTAACGGAATGGGTCATGTCAATCACATCATTCTCCTAATGATGTGATCCCATTAATCAAATGACAACACATGTCTATGGTTAGGAAACATAACCATCTTTGATTAATGAGCTAGTCAAGTAGAGGCATACTAGTGACGTTATGTTGGTCTATGTATTCACACATGTATTATATTTCCGGTTAATACAATTCTAGCATGAATAATAAACATTTATCATGATATGATGAAATAAATAATAACTTTATTATTGCCTCTAGGGCATATTTCCTTCAAGTAGATCTACCGTGAGATCGTAGAGGCTAAACCCTAGGAGCTAGCATATGATGGTATGATTGTAATTGTGATCGGCCTTCTAAGGACCAACCTCTCCGGTTTATATAAACACCGGAGAGGGCTAGGGTTTACATGGAGTCGGTTACAAGGAAGGAAACATAATATCCGGATCGCCAAGCTTGCCTTCCACGCCAAGGAAAGTCCCATCCGGACACGGGCCGAAGACTTGAGTCTTGTATCTTCACTCTTCAATAGTCCGGACGTTGTACACAGTCCGGATATCTGGATACCCCCTAATCCAGGACTCCCTCAGTAGCCCCTGAACCAGGCTTCAATGACGATGAGTCTGGCGCGCAGTATTGTCTTCGGCATTGCAAGGCGGGTTCCTTCTCCGAATACTCCAAAGTACCTGTTACGACGAGTAGTGTCCGGTCTCCAATCAATGTTGCGCTCCTCGGCTTCAGCGCCTCAGTAATGACCATCTCCACGTGTCGAGCGAATGCGAGAGTCAAATATTTTGCATTTGCCACCCTCGATCCTCCGGGCCAACCGTCTATTTGAAGGGACATGGATTCTCAGATCCAAACCTCACTCTCCTCTCTTGAGCTAGCATCCTAGAGCGCTCCGCGAAAAGCCATTCCAACATGGCCGGCCGTCGCAACTCTTCTGCTTGCCCTCCTCGCTCTAAGTTGGGGGATTGGAGAGAGTGCTCAGTTCCTCACAGCCATTTGGTGAAGTTACAAACACAAGGGTTTCTCCCACCGGCATTCATGGTCCCCGTCTGAGCTAGAATAGCCACTTACGACGGAGGGGAACAAGCTGAGGGATCACCTAACCCGTCTCCGGAGGAGCGGATATGCCTCATCTCGCATCTGCTAAGGGGCGTCGGGTTTCCTATCCATCCGTTTCTTCGCGGGCTCCTGGAGTTCTACGGCCTCCAGTTACACAATCTTACCCCCAGCTCTATTCTGCACATAGCTGGGTATGTCGCGCTTTGCGAGCTGTTTTTAGGCTGCGAACCACACTTCGGATTATGGAGGAAGTTGTTCTGCCTTGTCCCCCACACCCAGGGAGAGTCCCTATATCAAGTGGGCGGGACCGAAGTATGGCGCATTGTCGAGACCGGATACCTGTTGGGCACTCCTGAGAAGGCACCAGAAAACTGGCCTTCGGAGTAGTTCTATATAAATGACGTTCCCCTTCCGGATCCAGTCCGGATGGGTCTCCCCAAGTTCAGCAACGCCCCGCCGAGGGCATGCCTAAGCTTGCGTCCCCGGGGCCCTCAAGAAGAGGACACAAGGGAAATATACCTCTTGATGAACAGGATAAAGTTGCTGGCCAAATCCGGACTGACGATAGTCGAGGTCATGGCGATATGCATAAAGTGGGGAGTGCAACCGCTCCACTATCGGGGGAAGCCCATGTGGCATTTCAATGGGGAAGACGACGCCACCCGCTGCGGTCGCAAGGGTCCGGACTCCGCTGCCGCTTTGGCAAGGATATTGTTCGATTTGTACAAAGGGGAAGAAGAGGAATTCCTTCGCATAAAAACGCGGGTCGAATTCTCCATGCACAACCCCCCAGCGTGGGTAAGTTTCCATTCTTTTCCCTTCACTTACTCTAAGCGTTCTCCTGCTAAGAATACTTGCATCAATGCTTTTGAGCAGGAGGCGGGGAGGGCCGTAGAAGGAATCTTCAGCCCCTCCTCGCAACCAGAGGACCCTGGAAGGGCCCTAGATCCGGGACTCAAAGTAGATCCGGATATTACTGTGGAGCTTGTCAACGGGGTATTTTATCAGGCAAGCTGGGATGGCGCCCTGGTGACCATTACGGCCGACTACCCTGGACTGCTCCCCACATCGCGAGTAAGCTGAGCTAAAAACCCTATCCTCCAAAGAGGACCTTCCCCAGGTATTACGATTTACCCTTGAGGCGTCAATCTATTTGCAGAAACGGCGGCCGGAGCGAGGGGCCGAGCCCCTAGGGACTCGTCAACCACGGGCGTCCGGATCGGGCAGGCTCAAGAGGAAGGCGGTGAGGGCTGACACACCGCTACAGAGGTAAAAGTCATAACTTGTCCTGCTGTTATAGAATTTGAAATATGACATCACCCTTTGTGTCTGGTAGGAAGAGGAATAACCGGGCTATAGCCGGAGACCCCACCAACCGCGCCTCCACCAGCCGGGTTCCAGTACCGGCTTCGGGGGCGAAGGCGGACACGGGGCCAGCACCGCATAGCTCCCCGACAGAGGGTGCGGATATGTGTTCGGCCACGAACTCCGAAGTGGAGAGTGCCATGAACCACCGGCGCCGGAGGGTCGTGCTTCGGCACAACATCTTTTCCGAAGAGGCTTTTAATGCCTTCAATTCGGCGGACGCATATGTCCGAGCCGCTCGAGGCGGGCTTGCCCAAGCGACAAGCCAGTATACCAAAGACATACGGGTAAGAAATTTTGATAAGTATGCCTAGCAGTAGCCCCTGAGACTTAGAATAGTTGGGACAACTGTTTGAAGGATCAATATATCCGCAGGTCCTTGTGGACAAGAATGAACAATTGGCGCGGGAGCTGGAGGCATGCAAGGCCCAATTATCTGATGCGGTAGCCAAGTTAGAGGGATCCCGAAGGGCCCCCCTTGGTAATATTTGTCTCCATTATACGCAGATGTACTAGTTAATAAATGGCTGGTGCGGTTAGTCTAACAGTGAATTCTGCAGACAATCCCGGGGTGAATCCGGAGGGCATAGTGGGTGACGACTCGCATCTCCAATGGCAACTAAAGGCGGCGGCGCATCCTTACGCATGTGACGCAAGAGAAGAACAAGCTTCATGATGCCAATATTCGTCTGGACGTGGAATTAAAGGACGTCCGCTCTCAACTGGCGGACTCCGTGAAGGAGAACAAAAAGCTTCGACGCGGCATTTATGGTAAGAGCTCAAGCGAATTGTTTGATAGTTTGGTGAGGAAGTTTATTAAAAAGATTTTTCCTTGCAGGAATGTTAACGGTGTTGGGGAACGCAGTAATTTCAAAAAATTTCCTACGCACACACAGGACCATGGTGATGGCATAGCAACGAGAGGGGAGAGTGTTGTCTACGTACCCTCGTGAACCGTGGCGGAAGCGATCTGGCGTAGAGGAAGTAGTCGTACGTTCTCCTCGTGATCCTGCCGATCCCAGCGCCGTTACTCCGGCACCTCCGAGTCGATGATGACGTAGAGGAAGTAGTCGTACGTTCTCCTCGCGATCCAGCCGATCCCAGCGCCGTTGCTCCGGCGCCTCCGAGTTCTTGGCACACGTTCAGCTCGATGACGCTCCTCGGGCTCCGATCCAGCAAAGCTCCGGGAAGGGGAATTTCCGTCAGCACGACGGCGTGGTGACGATCTTGATGTTTCACCGTCGCAGGGCTTCGCCTAAGCACCGCTACGATATGACCGAGGTGGAATATGGTGGAGGGGCACCGCTGCAGCTGAGGAACGATCTCAAGGATCAACTTGTGTGTCCATGGGGTGCCCCCTGCCCCGTATATAAAGGAGTGGAGGAGGGAGGGCGGCCCTCTCTATGGCGCGCCCTAGGGGAGTCCTACTCCCACCGGGAGTAGGATTCCCCTTTCCTAGTCCAACTAGGAAACCTTCCATGTAGTAGGAGTAGGAGAGAAGGAAAGGGAAGGAAAAGGAGAAGGAAGGAAGGGGTGCCCTTCCCTAGTCAATTCGGACCAGACCAAGGGAAGGTGCGGCCACCCTTGAGGCCCTTTTCCTTCTTTCCCGTATGGCCCAATAAGGCCCAATACGTATTCCCGTAACTCTCGGTACTCGAAAAATACCGAATCACTCGGAACCTTTCCGAACTCCGAATATAGTCGTCCAATATATCGATCTTTACGTCTCGACCATTTCGAGACTCCTCGTCATGTCCCCGATCTCATCCGGGACTCCGAACTCCTTCGGTACATCAAAACTCATAAACTCATAATATAAGCATCGCCATCGAAACCTTAAGCGTGCGGACCCTACGGGTTCGAGAACTATGTAGACATGACCTAGAACTATTCTCGGTCAATAACCAATAAGCGGGACCTGGATGCCCATATTGGCTCCTACATATTCTCTGAAGATCTTTATCGGTCGGACCGCATAACAACATACGTTGTTCCCTTTGTCATCGGTATGTTACTTGCCCGAGGTTCGATCGTCGGTATCCAATACCTAGTTCAATCTCGTTACCGGCAAGTCTCTTTACTCGTTCCGTAATGCATCATTCCGTAACTAACTCATTAGCTACATTGCTTGCAAGGCTTATAGTGATGTGCATTACCGAGAGGGCGGAGATACCTCTCCAGACAATCGGAGTGACAAAACCTAATCTCGAAATCGCCAACCCAACATGTACCTTTGGAGACACCCGTAGTACTCGTTTATAATCACCCAGATTCGTTGTGACGTTTGGTAGCACCCAAAGTGTTCCTCCGGTATACGGGAGTTGCATAATCTCATAGTTACAGGATCATGTATAAGTCATGAAGAAAGCAATAGCAACATACTAAACGATCGGGTGCTAAGCTAATGGAATGGGTCATGTCAATCAGATCATTCAACCAATGATGTGACCTTGTTAATCAAATGACAACTCCTTTGTCTATGGTTAGGAAACATAACCATCTTTGATTAACAAGCTAGTCTAGTAGAGGCATACTAGTGACACTCTGTTTGTCTATATATTCACACATGTATTATGTTTCCTGTTAATACAATTCTAGCATGAATAATAAACATTTATCATGATATAAGGAAATAAATAATAACTTTATTATTGCCTCTAGGGCATATTTCCTTCAGTCTCCCACTTGCACTAGAGTCAATAATCTAGATCACATCACCACGTGATTAACATCGATAGTTCACATCATCATGTGATTAACACCCATAGTTCACATCGCCATGTGACCAACACCCAAAGGGTTTACTAGATTCAGTAATCTAGCTCACATCGCTATGTGATTAACACCCAAAGAGTACTAAGGTGTGATCATGTTTTGCTTGTGAGATAATTTTAGTCAACGGGTCTGTCACATTCAGAGCCGTATGTATTTTGCAAATATTCTATGTCTACAATGCTCTTGCAGGGGCTACTCTAGCTAATTGCTCCCACTTACAATATGTATCCAGATTGAGATTTAGAGTCATCTGGATCTGTGTAAAAAGCTTGCATCGATGTAACTCTTTCTGACGGGCTCTTTTATCACCTCCATAATCGAGAAATATTTCCTTAGTCCTCACTAAGGATGTTCTTGACCAATGTCCGATGATCTACTCTTAGATCACTATTGTACTCCTTGCCAAATTCAGAGCAAGGTATACAATAGGTGCAGTACATAGCATAGCATACTTTATAGAACCTATGTGAGGCATAGGGAATGACTTTCATTCTCTTTTCTATTTTCTGCCGTGGTCGGGATTTGAGTCTTACTCAATTTCACACCTTTGCAACACAGGCAAGAACTTTTCTTTGACTGTTCCATTTTGAACTTCTTCAAAATCTTGACAAGGTATGTACTTATTGAAAACTTTATAAAGCGTTTTCATCTATCTCAATAGATCTTGATGCTCAATTTGTATGCAGCTTCACCGAGGTCCTTCTTTGAAAAACTCCTTTCAAATACTCCTTTATGCTTTGCGAATAATTCTACATTATTTTCGATCTACAATATGTCATTCACATATACTTATCGAAATCTTTGTAGTGCTCCCACTCACTTTCTAGTAATTACAGGCTTCACATGAAGTCTGTATAAAACTATATGCTATGATCAACTTATCAAAGCATGTATTCCAACTCTGAGATGCTTGCACCAGTCCATAGATGGATCGGCTGAAGCTTGCATATTTTGTTAGCTCCTTTAGGATTGACGAAAACTTCTGGTTGCATCATATGCAACTCTTCTTTAATAAATCCATTAAAGAATGTAGTTTTGACATCCATTTTCCAGATTTCATAAAATGTGGCAATTGCTAACATGATTCGGACAGACTTAAGAATCGCTACAGTAGAGAAAATCTCACTGTAGTCAACACCTTGAACTTGTCAAAAAACCTTTTTGTGACAAGTCGAGTTTTGTAGATAGTAACACTACTATCGATTGTCCGTCTTCCTCTTGAAGATCCATTTATTTAACATGGCTTGCTGATCATCAAGCAAGTCAATCAAAGTCCATACTTTGTTCTCATACATGGATCCTATCTCAGATTTCATGGCCTCAAGCCATTTCGCGGAATCTGGGCTCATCATCGCTTCCTCATAGTTCATAGGTTCATCATGGTCTAGTAACATGACTTCTAGAATAGGATTACCGTACCACTCAGTGCGGATCTTACTCTGGAAGACCTACGAGGTTTGGTAGCAACTTGATCTGAAGTTTCATGATCATCATCATTAACTTCTTCACTAATTGGTGTAGGAATCACTGGAACTGATTCCTGTGATGAACTACTTTCCAATAAGGGAGAAGGTATAATTACCTCATCAAGTTCTACTTTCCTCCCACTCACTTCTTTCGAGAGAAACTTCTTCTCTAGAAAGGATCCATCTTAGCAACGAAAAACTTGCCTTCGGATCTGTGATAGAAGGTGTACCCAATAGTTACCTTTGGGTATTCTATGAAGACGCACTTCTCCGATTTGGGTTTGAGCTTATCGGTGAAAACTTTTTCACATAAGCATCACAACTCCAAACTTTTAAGAAAGCAACGACTTAGGTTTACTGTTAAACCATAGTTCATATGGTGTCGTCTCAACGGATTTAGATGGTGCCCTATTAAATGTGAATGCAGCTGTCTCTAATGCATAACCCCAAAATGATAGTGGTAAACCGATAAGAGACATCATAGATCGCACCATATCCAATAAAGTGCGGTTACGACGTTCGGACACACCATAACATTGTGGTGTTCCAGGTGGCGTGAGCTGTGAAACTATTCCACATTATTTTAATTGAAGACCAAACTCGTAACTCAATTATTCGTCTTCGCGATCAGATCGCAGAAACTTTATTTTCTTGTTACGATGATTTTTCCACTTTACTCTGAAATTCTTTGAACCTTTCAACTATTTCAGACTTATGTTTCATCAAGTAGATATACCCATATCTGCTCAAATCATCTTGTGAAAGTCGAAAATAACGATACTTGCCACGAGCATCAACACTCATTGGATCGCATACATCGGTATGTATTATTTCCAATTAGTCAGTAGCTTGTTCCATTGTTCCGGAGAAGCGGAGTTTTAGTCATCTTGCCCAAAGCGGCACGGTTCGCAAGCATCAAATGATTCATAACCAAGTGATTCCGAAAGTCCATCGACATGGAGTTTTCTTCATGCGCTTTACACCAATATGACCTAAACGGCGATTGCCACAAATAAGTTGCACTATCATTATTAACTTTGCATCTTTTGGTTTCAATATTATGAATATGTGTATCACTATGATCGAGATCCAATGAACCATTTTCATTGGGTGTGTAACCATATAAGGTTTTATTCATGTAAACAGAACAACAATTTATTCTCTTACTTAAATGAATAACCGTATTGCAATAAACATGATCAAATCATATTTATGCTCAACACCAAATAACACTTATTTAGGTTCCACACTAATCCCGAAAGTATAGGGAGTGTGTGATGATGATCAAATCAATCTTGGAACTACTTCCAACACTCATCGTCACTTCCCCTTCAACTAGTTTCTGTTCATTACGCAACTCCGTTTCAAGTTACTACTCTTAGCAACTGAACCCAGTATCAAATACCGAGGGGTTACTACGAACACTAGTGAAATACACATCAATGATCTGTATATCAAATATACCTTTGTTCACTTTGCCATCCTTCTTATCCGCCAAATACTTGGGGTAGTTCCGCTTCTAGTGACCAGTTCCATTGCAGCAAAAGCACTTAGTCTCGTGCTTAGGTCCAGACTTGGGCTTCTTCACTCGAGCAACAACTTGCTTGCCGTTCTTCTTGAAGTTCCCCTTCTTCCCTTTGCCCTTTTCCTTGAGACTAGTGGTCTTGTCAATCATCAACACTTGATGCTCTTTCTTGATTTCTACCTTCGTCGATTTCAACATCACGAAGAGCTCGGGAATCGTTTTCGTCATCCCTTGCATACTATAGTTCATCACGAAGTTCTACTAACTTAGTGATGGTGACTAGAGAATTCTGTCAATCACTATCTTATCTGGAAGATTAACTCCCACTTGATTCAAGCGATTGAAGTACCCAGACAATCTGAGAACATGCTCACTAGTTGAGCGATTCTCTTCCATCTTTTAGCTATAGAACTTGTTGGAGACTTCATATCTCTCAACTCGGTATTTGCTTGAAATATTAACTTCAATTCCTGGAACATCTCATATGGTCCATGACGTTCAAAACGCCTTTGAAGTCCCGATTCTAAGCCGTTAAGTATGGTGCACTAAACTATCAAGTAGTCATCATATTGAGCTAGTCAAACATTCATAACGTCTGCATTTGCTCCTGCAATAGGTCTGTCACCTAGCGGTGCATTAAGGACATAATTCTTCTGTGCAGCAATGAGGATAAACCTCAGATCACGGATCCAATCCGCATCATTGCTACTAACATTTTTCAATACAAGTTTCTCTAGGAACACATATAAAAACATAGGGAAGCAAAAACATAGGGAAGCAACAACGCGAGCTATTGATCTACAACATAATTTGTAAAATACTACCAGGATTAAGTTCATGATAAATTTAAGTTCAATTAATCATATTACTTAAGAACTCCCACTTAGACAGACATCTCTCTAGTCATCTAAGTGATCACGTGATCCAAATCAACTAAACCATAACCGATCATCACGTGAGATGGAGTAGTTTTCAATGGTGAACATCTTATGTTGATCATATCTACTATATGATTCACGCCGACCTTTCGGTCTCCGTGTTCCGAGGCCATATCTCGCATATGCTAGGCTCGTCAAGTATAACCTGAGTATTCTACGTGTGCAAAACTGGCTTGCACCCGTTGTAGATGGACGTAGCTTATCACACCCGATCATCACGTGGTGTCTCGCCACGACGAACTTTGGCAACGGTGCATACTCGGGGAGAACACTACTTGATAATTTTAGTGAGAGATCATCTTAAAATGCTACCGTCAATCAAAGCAAAATAAGATGCATAAAGGATAAACATCACATGCAATCAATATAAGTGATATGATATGGCCATCATCATCTTGTGCTTGTGATCTCCATCTCCGAAGCACCGTCATGATCACCATCGCCACCGTAGCGACACCTTGATCTCCATCGTAGCATCGTTGTCGTTACGCCATCTATTGCTTCTACGACTATCGCTACCGCTTAGTGATAAAGTAAAGCAATTACAAGGCGTTTGCATTTCATACAATAAAGCGACAACCATATGGCTCCTGCCAGTTGCCGATAACTTCGGTTACAAAACATGATCATCTCATACAATAAAATATAGCATCACGTCTTGACCATATCACATCACAACATGCCCTGCAAAAACAAGTTAGGCGTCCTCTACTTTGTTGTTGCAAGTTTTACGTGGCTGCTACGGGCTGAGCAAGAACCGTTCTTACCTACGCATCAAAACCACAACGATACTTCGTCAAATAGACTCCGTTTAACCTTCTCAAGGACCGGGCGTAGCCACACTCAGTTCAACTAAAGTGAGAGACGAGACACCCGCCAGCCACCTTTAAGCACGAATGCTCGTAGCGGTGAAACCAGTCTCGCGTAAGCGTCTGGCGTAATGTCGGTCCAGGCCGCTTCATCTCACAATACCGCTGAACCAAAGTATGACATGCTGGTAGGCAGTATGACTTGTATCGCCCACAACTCACTTGTGTTCTACTCGTGCATATGACATCAACGCATAAAACCAGGCTCGGATGCCACCGTTGGGGGAACGCGGTAATTTCAAAAATTTTCCTACGCACACACAGGACCATGGTGATGGCATAGCAACGAGAGGGGAGAGTGTTGTCTACGTACCCTCGTAGACCATAAGCGGAAGCGATCAGAACGTAGAGGAAGTAGTCGTACGTTCTCCTCGTGATCCTGCCGATCCCAGCGCTGTTACTCCGGCACCTCCGAGTCGATGATGACATAGAGGAAGTAGTCGTACGTTCTCCTCGCGATCCAGCCGATCCCAGCGCCGTTGCTCCGGCGCCTCCGAGTTCTTGGCACACGTTCAGCTCGATGACGCTCCTCGGGCTCCGATCCAGCAAAGCTCCGAGAAGGGGAAGTTCCGTCAGCACGACGGCGTGGTGACGATCTTGATGTTTCACCGTCGCAGGGCTTCGCCTAAGCACCGCTACGATATGACCGAGGTGGAATATGGTGGAGGGGGGCACCGCACACGGCTAAGGAACGATCTCAAGGATCAACTTGTGTGTCCATGGGGTGCCCCCTGCCCCGTGATATAAAGGAGTGGAGGAGGGAGTGCGGCCCTCTCTATGGCGGCGCCCTAGGGGAGTCCTACTCCCACCGAGTAGGATTCCCCCTTTCCTAGTCCAACTAGGAAACCTTCCATGTAGTAGGAGTAGGAGAGAAGGAAAGGGAAGGGAAAAGGAGAAGGAAGGAAGAGGGCGCCCCCCTTCCCTAGTCCAATTCGGACCAGACCAAGGGAAGGGGTGCGGCCACCCTTGAGGCCCTTTTCCTTCTTTCCCGTATGGCCCAATAAGGCCCAATACGTATTCCCGTAACTCTCCGGTACTCAAAAATACCCGAATCACTCGGAACCTTTCCGAACTCTGAATATAGTCGTCCAATATATCGATCTTTACGTCTCGACCATTTCGAGACTCCTCGTCATGTCCCCGATCTCATCCGGGACTCCGAACTCCTTCGGTACATCAAAACTCATAAACTCATAATATAACTGTCATCGAAACCTTAAGCGTGCGGACCCTACGGGTTCGAGAACTATGTAGACATGACCTAGAACTATTCTCGGTCAATAACCAATAGCGGGACCTGGATGCCCATATTGGCTCCTACATATTCTACGAAGATCTTTATCGGTCAGACCGCATAACAACATACGTTGTTCCCTTTGTCATCGGTATGTTACTTGCCCGAGGTTCGATCGTCGGTATCCAATACCTAGTTCAATCTCGTTACCGGCAAGTCTCTTTACTCGTTCCGTAATGCATCATTCCGTAACTAACTCATTAGCTACATTGTTTGCAAGGCTTATAGTGATGTGCATTACCGAGAGGGCCCAGAGATACCTCTCCGAGAATCGGAGTGACAAAACCTAATCTCGAAATACGCCAACCCAACATGTACCTTTGGCGACACCTGTAGTACTCCTTTATAATCACCCGATTACGTTGTGACGTTTGGTAGCACCAAAGTGTTCCTCCGTAACGGGAGTTGCATAATCTCATAGTTACAGGAACATGTATAAGTCATGAAGAAAGCAATAGCAACATACTAAACGATCGGGTGCTAAGCTAATGGAATGGGTCATGTCAATCAGATCATTCAACCAATGATGTGACCTTGTTAATCAAATGACAACTCCTTTGTCTATGGTTAGGAAACATAACCATCTTTGATTAACAAGCTAGTCTAGTAGAGGCATACTAGTGACACTCTGTTTGTCTATATATTCACACATGTATTATGTTTCCTGTTAATACAATTCTAGCATGAATAATAAACATTTATCATGATATAAGGAAATAAATAATAACTTTATTATTGCCTCTAGGGCATATTTCCTTCAAACGGGTCGCCCTGAAGAGGAGATGCCCTCATCTGCAGGTGATTTGCTGCAAGAACTGTCGCAGATGCACGAGCGTGCTCGGCAGGTGATGCATGGCGTTGCTCAGGCCCTGTGTCCATCAAGCCTTCTGCCGAATGGCATGGGGGAGCTTATGGACCTGCTTCAAGGAGCCCGGCGGCGCTTCCATCTGTGGAAGATATCAGCCTGCCGTCAAGGAGCAAGAGAAGCCTGGGCAATGGTGAAGACGCGCTACACCAAGCTGGACCCGAACCATATGGCCGAAGTGGGACCGGCGGGGCCCGATGGGCAACAAATTCCTGTGAGCCTGGTATATGACCAGGTAGAGTTAGCCGCTAAGTATTCTCGGCAGGATTGTAGGCTAGATAACATGTTAGATGGTATAGAGGACGAATATAATCAGTCTTAGTGACTGTGTGATTAATTGGCATAAGGAGCCTCTAGCCGGATTGAAATCATTTGTAATCGCGGACCTTTTCGCTTCAGCCCCTGGATCCTATAGTCCGGGGTGTGTCCGAATACCCGCTCGGTTATATAAAAATCGGGGTATGCGTGGAGACCAGGCGTAGGGGTCATAGGTGCTTGAAAAGATAATTACCCAACTAGTTATGTTATATTGCATGGATAGCAAGAAACGTCTTCCAGGGAGAATAGTTTCGTTAGGGGTTCCTTTCCCTAGGTATGCATGTGTCGATGGACATGTCCAGACTGCGCGCGATGGCGCAGGATACAAAGTGAAACGCCATCGATGCGGCTATATCTCCCACGTGTCGAGGCACGACTTAGAGGCATAACCGCATTGAAAGCAATGTCGCAAGTGAGGTAATCTTCACACAACCCATGTAATACATAAGGGAAAAAGATACATAGTTGGCTTACGATGCCACTTCACACAATACATAAATAAACATCCATCATTCGTAGTACACTCAAGGTCCGACTACGGAACCAAAATAAAAGAAGATACCCCAAATGCTACACAGATCCCCGATCGTCCCAACTGGGCACCACACTGATCATCTGGAAAAGACACATAGTAACGACCACATTCCTCGTCGAACTCCCACTTGAGCTCGGTTGAGTCACCTGCACTGGCATCGTCGGCACCTGCAACTGTTTTGGGAAGTATCCGTGAGTCACGGGGACTCAGCAATCTCACACCCGCGAGATCAAGACTATTTAAGCTTATAGGAAGGACAGAGTAGTACAGTGGAGCTGCAGCAAGCGACTAGCATATATGGTGGCTACTTCGCAAAAGAGAGCGAGAAGAGGAGCAAAGCACGGTCGTGAAGCTAGTAGCGATCAAGAAGTGATCCTGAACTACTTACGTCAGACATAACTCCAACACCGTGTTCACTTCCCGGACTCCGCCGAGAAGAGACCATCACGGTTACACACGCAGTTGATGTGTATTTTTATTTGAGGTCAACTTGGGTTTTCTACAACGGACATTAACAAATTCCCATCTGCCTCATAACCGCGGGCACGGCTTTGAAAGATAATACCTGCAGGGTGTCCCAACTTAGCCCATTATAAGCTCTCACGGTCAACGAAGGATATTCCTTCTACCGGGAAGACCCGATCAATCTCGGAATCCCGGACCAAGACTTTTCGACAGCAATAAAACAAGACCAGCAAAGCCGCCCGAATGCGCCGACAAATCCCGATAGGAGCTGCACATATCTCGTTCTCAGGGCACACCGGATGAGCAGTCCGTACAACTAAAACCAGACCTCAAGTTTCCTTGAGGGGGCGCAAAGCACTCTAGTTTGGGCCAGCACTCGAAGGAGCACCTGGTCCGGGGTTAAAATAAAGATGACCCTCGGGCTCGCGAAAACCGGGGAAAAAGGCTTAGGTGGCAAATGGTAAAACCAATGTTGGGCCTTCTTTGGACGAGTCTTATTCAAAGCGAACTGTCAAGGGGGTCCCATAAATCACCCAACCGTGTAAGGAACGCGAAATCAAGGAACATAACACCGGTATGACGGAAACTAGGGTGGCAAGAATGGAACAAAACACTAGGCATAAGGCCGAGCCTTCCACCCTTTACCAAGTATATAGATGTATTAATCATAGCAGATATATATTGTGATATCCCCAACAAGTAAACATGTTCCGATAAGGAACGACATCTCCATGTTCCAACAAGGAACAAACTTCAACTTCACCTGCAACTAGCAACGCTATAAGAGGGGCTGAGCAAAGCGGTAACATAGCCAATCAACGGTTTGCTAGGAAAGGATGGTTAGGGCTGACATGGCAATATGGGTTGCATGATATAGCAAGTGGTAGGCATCGCAGCATAGGCATAGCAAAAGAGCGAGCATCTAGCATAGCAAAGATAGAAGTGATTTCGAGGGTATGGTCATCTTGCTGCAATGTTCTCAGAGTTGTCGAAAGCTTGATCCTCCTAAGCGTTCTCAACAGGTTCCTCGTTCACGTACTCGTCTCCCAGCTCTACCCAAAGCAACAACACAAACAAAGGAACCACAATAAATCACGGTGCAATGCACAATCAACATGATGCAAAACATGGCATGATATGCGGATGTGATATGCAATGCGTATCTTGGCGCTCTGGAAGGAAAATGATGAACCAGGCATCAACTTGGCAAACCAAGTATGCCACTGGAAAGATGAGATGATTTCGGTTGAAATCGATATAAAGATCACCGGAATCGGATGCACGGTTTGCAAATGACAAGCAAAACAAGAATGGCACAAATCTGCCATTAACAGCATGATGCCACTTAGCAAGCAACAAGAAATTAAGGTACTGCACCCAAGCGTACCAACAAAGTATATGGCAGTGATCTACAAAAGATGCTTGAAAAAAGATGAGCACCGAGCTTCGGCTAAATCACATCATAACAGGTTCAAACAGGCATGGCAAAAGTGCACAAAATATCAGGCTGGACATGGCAAAAACAGCATCAGGTTGCAATGTTCAGAGCAAGAAAACTACATGCTACAGGAACTTAAAATAGCAAAACAAGGAATAGCATGAATCTACACAAAGCATAGAACAAAAGTCCCTTACTGACCATAAGCCAAAAAGGAACCTAAAATATAGTAACACCCATGTCAATATTGAAAGTTACGTTAACAGATTCAGCAACATGGCATGTCAAAAACTGATAACAAGTAGGCATGTTTAAGAGCTCGATGCACTCACTACAGAGCCTTAAATTATAAACTAAGCATACATACATCAAGAAGACATAGCATAGAACACATACCTGGCAAGAACAATAACATAGCATACATGGATCAACCACAACAACCTTGGCAAAATTGAATAACATGTAAACAATCTGCTAGGAAACATTTTATAGCAAACGTAGAGCTCTATTGACTCAAGCTATGGTACTCCATAATTGCAAACAAGGACATGGATTGATAGAGAAAGACATGTTTAACAAAACATCCTTACTGAAGTATCTCAAAATATGCATGGATCTCTCGGTAGCATCAAGTTAACATGACATCAAAATATCAGCTAAACAGGGCAGAAAACAGCAACATCAGGACACCTACTTTGCATACTTGTGCTAGTCACCACATAGATCACAAAAATACATGGCATACTCCCCTGGAAAGATGGCATGGCATATTACAAAACACATGTAGGACTCAAATACATAGGGTGCACACAATAATCATGGCAAAAATAACAAAAGTGCAAGTTCTGTTACGAAACAGAAACTAACATCACATAGCACACTTCCAACAGCATTTCGGGCAACAAGATGAGCACAAATGAAAATGACGCAATGAGATGAAATGATCTACTCTTCGAGGCGAACATTTTGACATATTGTACACGCAAAACGGATGTACAGATGCAAAGATAGACTACTACGAAAATGCAACAAAATAACAAATATATCAAGACTTCGGGAAAAAAAAGGAGGGGAGAGAGGTCAACGGGCGGCGCGTGGCCCGAGGCCGGATCGGGCCGGCCGGATCGGGGCGACGGCGGCTCACGAGCTCGCCGGAGCCCGCGGCGAGGAGGAGGGAGGTCGCCGGTCGGCCGGAGCGGGAGGAGGAGGCGCCGGGGTCGTTTGCCGAGCGGGCGCCGGAGGCCGGGGTCCGGCTGGGCGGGGCCGGAGCGGAGGCGGGCGCCGCCGGTCGGCGGCGTAGGTGGTCAGCGGCGCGGGTCCGAAGGGCGGCGGCGGGCGCGCGCTGCAGGGCGGCGCGCCGATCAAGCCGGGCGGCCTCGATGGGCTCGCGGGCGCGCTGGAGGAGGCGGAGGGGCCACGTGTCGCGTCCCGAGTGGTCGGGCGCGGCGGCGCGAAGTGTCCGGCGGCGGCGGACACGTCCGGCGGGCGCGGGGACAGAATTTTAGGGTTAGGGAGGAAGAAGACCCGGATTTGGACGGGGGAGATGTTTAAATAGGCATAGAGGAGCTAGGAGAGTCCAAATGAGGTGTAGTTTTCGCCCACACGATCGTGATCGAACGACGGAGAGCGTGGAAGTGACTTAGATGGGTTATTGGGCAGTTTTGAAGGGGTGTTGGGCTGCAACTTAAAAGAGGCCTTTACGAGAGTGCGGTTAACCGTTGGAGTACCAAACGAGCTCCAAATGACCCGAAACTTGACCGGTGGTCTACGGGTGGTTTACCAAGGCCACAAGACAAACCTCGGTCCATTCCGAGAAGGTTTAGTACCCGCACACGGAAAAACATAAAAGGGACCGCCGGGGGAGATAGGAGCGTCGGATTGCAAAACGGACAACGGGAAAAATGCTCGGAATCATGAGACGAACACGTATGCAAATGCGATGCACATGATGACATGATATAAAATGCATGACATGGCCAAAATGCAAAAAGGAGAAAAAACCCAACCACGGAGGGAATATCATATCACAATGCCGAAAATGGCAAGAGTTGGAGTTACAAATATGGAAAGTTACATCCGGGGTGTTACACAAAGCTTCTGGGGTTCTTTGTTGTAACCAACGAATACATCCTTTGTTCACCGACCGAATATTCTCTTAAGGAAACTAGCTTTCGGCTTCACCCAGTCTGAGGTACACATCTGGCTCAACCGGCAGTAACAATCGCAGGGGTGCTCCCCTTATGCCCTAGCCGAATTAATGGGAATGTAGGGCATAAACACAAGAGCCAGGCAACCTAGCTTGGCCACATCTTAAGTCATATCGATGCATACAATGGTGAAGAAAAGGCACATATGGAAAAAGAACGCATATGTGATGGGCAAAAAGCCATTAAAGTAATTATATCTAGCTTCCGAATAGGAAGCCCCCAGATACAGGTTGCACACATTGTACGGCCAGGATGATCCGGGAATCCGCACTGTATTAAACACTTTGAGTGAAGAGAAAGAGGGTCGAGAAAGGAGAGAAACAGATGTCACGCCCAATATGTGATACTATCCTAAAGAGACTCGAAGGTCCCACCAAGGATAGAACCGCATATTGATACGCTTTTGCAAGGTGGATATCATTACATCAACATTACATAATAGATGGGGATACATACAAAAGGCATACAATGCCACACGAATACAACATCATCTTACATAAGAGAACCATCCGACTACGGATGAAACACAAACGAAACTCAAACGACATCCACCACCTTTAGCCCGGGCTGCCGACACGAACCTATCCCTGATCGAAGAAGAAGCGGAAGAAGAACTCCAAAACAAGCAAACATCGCCTCTCGCGTCAAGATCAACGCCAGAACCTGTACCTGCAATCGTTGTTGTAGTAATCTGTGAGCCACGAGGACTCAGCAATCCCATTACCATGGGTATCAAGACTAGCAAAGCTTAAAGGGTAAGGAAGGGGTAAAGTGGTGAGGTTGCAGCAACGACTAAGCATGATATGGTGGCTAACATATGCAAATGAGAGTGAGAAGAGAAGCAAGAGGAACGGTCGTGAAGCTAGCAATGATCAAGAGGTGATCCTGAACTCCTACTTACGTCAATCATAACCCAAAACCGTGTTCACTTCCCGGACTCCGCCGAAAAGAGACCATCACGGCTACACACACGGTTGATGCGTTTTAATTCGGATCTGGTGTCAAGTTATCTACAACCGGACATTAACAAATTCCCATCTGCCACATAATCGCGGGCACGGCTCTCGAAAGTTTATACCCTGCAGGGGTGTCCCAACTTAGCCCATGATAAGCTCTCGCGATCAACGAAGGATATTCCTTCTCCCAGGAAGACCTAATCAGTCTCGGAATCCCGGTTTACAAGACATTTCGACAATGGTAAAACAAGACCAGATAGACCGCCCGATGCGCCGACAATCCCGATAGGAGCTGCACATATCTCGTTCTCAGGGCAACACCGGATGAGCAATCCGTACAACTAAAACCAGTCCTCAAGTTTCCCTGAGGGGGCACTGCAAAGGGCTCTGGTTCGGACCAGCACTTAGAGAAACACTGGCCCGGGGGGGCTAAAATAAAGATGACCCTTGGGTTAATTACTCCCAATGGAAAGGTATAGGTGGTAGGCAAATGGTAAAAGCAAAGTTGGGCCTTGCTGGAGGAGTTTTATTCAAAGCGAACTGTCAAGGGGGTCCCATAAATCACCCAACCGCGTTAGGGACGCAAAATCCGAGAACATAATACCGATATGACGGAAACTAGGGCGGCAAGAGTGGAACAAACACAAGGCATAAGGCCGAGCCTTCCACCCTTTACCAAGTATATAGATGGATTAATAATATAAGAGATATTGTGATATCCTAAGATAATCCTGTCCACCATGGAGCAATCTTCAACTTCACCTGCAACGAACAACACTATAAGAGGGCTGAGCAAAGCGGTAACATAGCCAAACAACGGTTTGCTAGGAGGGTGAAAAAGTTTAGAGGCTGACATGGCAAATTGGGAGGCTTGATAGAACAAGGGATAGGTTGCGCAGCATAGCGGTAGAAAGAAACAACTAGCATAGCAATGATAGTAGTGAGATCCAGGATAGCGGTCATCTTGACTGAAATCCCGCAAGGAAGAAGAACGAGTCCATGAAGAAGATGAAGCCACGAAGGCGAACCAAGCGTAGACGAACGAATCCTCACTATCGCAACGAAATGGGAACTATCGACAAGGCATGATGCTTAACCAAGTATGATGCATGACAAAGCTACATGAAGCTACTCATGGCAAGAGATGATGCATACAAGAACAACACATCGAAGCAAGGTTAAATGAGGCCGGAAACAACATATAACAATTCCGGTAAGTCCTCATATGCAAATTTAGAAATTGGTCCAGAACTGACTAAACCTTATGTTCAAGTTGTTAAATAGCAAGTTAAGATGCACCAAGATGATCTACACGATATTCTAGTCAAGTTACACATAAAGTTCATTTAATTCGGAGCTACGACCTAGGAGATAT
Organism: Aegilops bicornis; assembly: GCA_021605145.1. Classification (NCBI taxonomy): domain Eukaryota; kingdom Viridiplantae; phylum Streptophyta; class Magnoliopsida; order Poales; family Poaceae; genus Aegilops; species Aegilops bicornis. The sequence continues at coordinate 597,003,147 of CM038672.1, forward strand.
GAGCAAAACAAGTTAAACATGGCATTGATGCAAAATGCATACAAATATCAAGCAAACACTTCAAAGCATGGATGCAACATGATAATATGAAACTTCATGCAAAAAAAGCAAGTTTCATATAGAGCACACTCAAAACGGAGCAACGGTTCAACACACTCTATACAAGTTTAAAGGACAAGCTGTCCAAAACAGCAACTAGGTATCTTACAAGCATCAAAACAATATGCTACATCACCCTAACATAAGAAACAAAGGCATGGGCATGAAGTAAAGGTAAAGCATGACAAAACATGAACACTGAGCTATCTCCAGAAAACATCATAACATGCTCAAAAGGACATCGCAAGATTGCAAATAATAACAGTTTCAGACTTAACAGGAATAACATCATGTTGCAATGTTTAGAGCTATCGAACAACATGCTACAGAAAGCTATCATTGGCAAACCAAGGCATGGAATGCTATTACTAAAGACAAAGAACAAAACACCCTTACTGAACTAATTCTAAAGATCAACAGAAAAGATGGAATCATCCATGCAAACATGGCAAATGATATGACAGATTCATACATGGCAGGAACAACAATAAGTAGGCATGTTGGTGAGCTTGAACAACTCACCACAGAGCAATACATGACATGGCAAGTTAACCAACAGTAAGAAGACTTGTTTATGAAGCTAATAATTGTAAGATCAAGTTCATAGGGTATATGGACCACTAATAACAATCATGGCAACATCGAACTTAATGTTAACAGGCTGACAGCAACATTATTTAGCAGGTTTGGAGCAAGATAACAACATGCTACAGCAGGCTATAAATGCAACCAGGGGCACGAATGGATAGAGAATGACATGTATAACAAAACATCCTTAGTGAACATCTCCAGATTATGCATATAATCACTTGTAGAAGCATGTTTACATAGCATCATGATGTAACAGATTCAACCTAGCAAAACAGTAACAGGAAGAACCCCACTTAACAAGCTCGATGCACTCGGTACAAGACTCAAACAAATAAATGGATTGCATCACAGTAAATATGGCATGATTTAGCTCAAAACACATGTAGACATCAAGCTCATAGGATGCACACATCAAATGCAACAAAAATGACAAATCACCAAGTTATAACAGTTTCAGCAGATTAACATCATATAGCACTGTTGCAACGATGATTATGGCATCACGATGAACTCAAATGAACATGGCACAATGTAACGAAATGTGGAGCATCTCACCACAAACATTTTGATATATTACACGCACGAAACGGAGCAGTATGCATGGAGGTATGATGCTATAAACAGGGCATGAAAATGTTACAGATCTGGGGACTTAGTGGAAAAATTACCCTCGCGAAAAAGTCAACCCGGGACGGGACGGTGCGGGACGGAGGGATCCAGGGACGTGGGACACCGTTTGATTAGAGGGAGTGGTGGATCTTGTCCACCCTCCGGGATCTCGCCGGAGTTACCGCCGGAGTGGAGGAAGACGGCGGCCGGAGACGCGGGGCTCGCCGGAGTTGCGGTATCCGGCCGGACCTCGCCGGATCCGGCCCGGGGCGAGGCAGGGCGGCAAGGCTATGGGCGGGCTCGGACACGGCAATGGCGCTGCCGGGCGAGAGCGGCGGCGGCCGGAGGAGGAGATGCGGGCGGCGCTCCTCTCACGTGGCGAGGGCGGCGCCATATCCGGCGGCCGGTGCGATGTGGCTGGCACCGCGGAGAGCGGCGGCGGGCGGCGGTGGACGGGCGACCCGGCGGAGCAGGGCGCGGAGGCCGCACGGTCGGCGACGGAGGCGCTGAGGACCTAAGCAGCGGCGACGGGCGCTGGCCATGCGGGCGGGCGGGCGCCAGCAGGCGGCGGCGGGCGCTGCGCTCGCACAGGCCCGCGATGGGCTCGGCGGGCCGCGGCCGCAGGGCGATGGCGGCGGACAGATGGCAGCTCCGGATTGGGCAAGGGCGGATGCGGACATGTCAGGGCGCGGGATGGACATGTCCAGCGGCGAGAGGTGGAAGAAGACTAGGGCTTGATCCGAAATTTCGAGGGGAGGCACCTATTTGTAGGTAGAGGGAGCTAGGCGACTCCAAATGGAGTGCGGTTTTTGCCCACACGATCGTGATCGAACGACCGAGAGCATGGACGGGGTTTGGATGGGTTATTGGGCCACTTTGAAGGGGTGTTGGGCTGCAAATAAAAGAGGCTTTGCGGCTACCCGGTTAACCGTTGGAGTATCAAACGACCTCCAAATGGCACGAAACTTGACATGCGGTCTACCGGTGCTATATCAAGGCCGCTTGGCAAACCTCGGGACATTCCGAGAATGTTTAACACCCACTCACGAAAAGAGACAAGAAGGGGACGCCGGGTGACATAGGAGTGTCGGATTGCAAAATGGACAACGGGGAAAATGCTCGGATGCATGAGACGAACACGTATGCAAAATGAGATGCACATGATGACATGTCAATATGCAACCACGCAAGCAAACAACATGGCAACGACGGCAAATAATTGGCAGACACCTGACACATCGGTTCCGGGGTGTTACAACACTCCTCCACTAACAAGAGATCTCGTCCCGAGATCTTAGGACCGAGACGGAAGGGAAAAGGGATGAGGTGAAACAAGAACTCAACAGAAGAAGCAAAGAATCGAGAGCACTCAAGAAGAAGAGAGGAACGACGAGAATGACGAGAATCGAAAGCTCACGGAATCAGATAGACTATGAAACCACTCCGGTTAGAACGAGATAAGAAATAAGACTGAAAGGATTTAGGCGGCACTCTGACTGAACATGGAAAGAATAGAACATGAACTTGAGAAGATGGAATGATACTTCCAGAGAGGAACGACACAATGCCTCTGGAAGAATTGAAATAGTGGAATGAAAAGGAACGAAGAAGAAGAAGGCAACTTCTACCACGAGTGACTTTGAAAAGTATCCTTACGAAGAAATGATTGAACGAAGTTGTTGAGAAATCAAGAACAGAAGAATTGCTTGTTGTGGACTTATAGATAACATCTCAAGATCATAAGGTGATAACAAACCACAAGCGGAAAAGATTAAATAGCTGAGAAGAATGAAGAAATGCAAAACTCCACTTCAAAAGAATACGGAGAATTAATTGCACTTCGAGACGCGAGAGGAAAATATACTTGAACTCCTCCAACAAGAACCTTGATGAGCACTTGAAGAATGAATTAAATTATGAAGAACCACCATGAAGAACTCCGGCGACAAAAGGATGATGAGATATGATGAAGGAAGAAAAGACTAAGATGAGCCTTGCGATGATTTAGATGGAGTTTCCGATGAAATGGCTGAGGAAATTTTTGAACTCCGGGAAAGAAAAGATGAAAACACTTGGAACTAGAATTTATTCCTCACGAACAAACTCCAAAGGAAGGGATTAATCACTTGGATGAAATAAGAATAAGATTTATTGTATGCTTATTCTTCATCAAATTAAATTGATGACAAGCAATGGATTTTGCATACTACTTATTCTTCTTGAAAAGGGTTGAGGAGTGACATATAGCAAACTTGAGAAGATCTTCATGAACCACCGGTAGGATTTGGAAAGAACGAATGAATTGATATGATAACCAAGGAAAAGGAATTCGAAGGAACCACCATAAGAATTAGAAAATGACGGATGAAAGAGAATGAATCACCGGGAAGAATTAGAAGAACAAATATGCTTGAGGGAATTTAGATGCAAAAGAACAAAGAGATCATGAGCTGATTAAAGAACACTTGAACGAAGCACCGGGATAATTGGATAACGGTAGTTGAAATGTGAGGACGAAGAATTCTTCTGGAACGATGGCCTCCGGTGAAAAGAAACAGAAATCAACTCCTGAAATACTCCATATGGTTAAGAAAAGAATATCTGACAAACGGAATAATTCGTGAGGATAACATGAAGCTAGAACCACGAAACTTTGAGATAACAGACAAGATTTAAGAGGAACTCTTCTTCGATCTTCAAGTTACGACGAGAAACACCGCCAAAATTTGTTGAGATACACCAGGAGAATGAAAAGAGGAAAAGTTGAACCGACAATGTAAATGATTTGAAATTGATCTTGGAAAAGATCTGACTGATGAAAATCATACTTACGTCAAACTTCAAAATGATTTGAGAATAGCTCCGGGAAATTAGAAGAGTCAGGTAAGATCCTGGGAAAAGACCTGTGGGTTAGGGCCCACTAAAAGAAAAAACATCGTTGGAAAGGGATGTTTGAATGAGAAATGATGCGCCGAAATTATTGAAATATTTGAATGAGGTGACAACCTCGAATTAATTCAAACACAGAAGATCCTGAGATGTCTTCGGAATTCCGGAATGATTGAATGGCGAGAGGCAAATGAGCAAGGAGAACACTTGAGCCGAGGAAAAGAATATGATCAACCCGAAAAACTTGAATTGAGTCCAACGGAAAAGAGATGAAGAATGTCAAACAAAAGAGAATTCACCGGTTGAAACAATTGTCGAAAGACTGAAGAGGCTCCACACGAATGACACTGATGCTCGAAAGAGAATCAAGCTCCGTTAAGAAGAGGGTGGGAGGGCGGGAAAACAAAGGCACCTGGAAGGGAGAACCGACTAATAGCTTGAAGAGAAAACACCGGTTGAAAGAATGCAAAGGCTTCGCACGCGTAGGATGGATACTCGACTATGGACTCCGGTTCCAAGAAGAAGAAGGGAGGGCGAGTGGGAAAAAATAAAACAACTGAGGATTGAATTTGGCAAAGATGAAGAGGCTCGAGTCAACTTGACGAGAAATGCACCGGATAAAAGAGCTGAGAACCAACGACCGAAAAAACTAACCGCGTGATCCTAAAGAAAGTTTGAAAAGGGAAGAGGAGTAATTCAAAACACCTACGTCAAGATTCCTCACCAGAGCGACGAAGGGGCTGAGGAGTAAAAAGAATTCCTACTCTCTGATATAACTACACTCCGAAAACAGTTTTCTTCTAGACTCAACAACGGCCAAACTACACGATCAATCAAGCGGGCTCCTATGGTCGGTCGAGGCTCTGATACCAACTTGTCACGCCCAATATGCGATACTATCCTAAAGAGACTCGAAGGTCCCACCAAGGATAGAACCGCATATTGATACGCTTTTGCAAGGTGGATATCATTACATCAACATTACATAATAGATGGGGATACATACAAAAGGCATACAATGCCACACGAATACAACATCATCTTACATAATAGAACCATCCGAATACGGATGAAACATAAACAGAAACTCAAACGATATCCACTCTGCTAGCCCAGGCTGCCGACCTGGAACCTATCCCTGATCGAAGAAGAAGCAGAAGAAGAACTCCAAAACAAGCAAACATCGCTCTCGCGTCAAGATCAACGCGTAACCTGTATCTGCAACTGTTGTTGTAGTAATCTGTGAGCCACGAGGACTCAGCAATCCCATTACCATGGGTATCAAGACTAGCAAAGCTTAAAGGGTAAGGAAGGGGTAAAGTGGTGAGGTTGCAGCAGCGACTAAGCATGATATGGTGGCTAACATACGCAAATGAGAGCGAGAAGAGAAGCAAGAGGAACGGTCGTGAAGCTAGCAATGATCAAGAGGTGATCCTGAACTCCTACTTACGTCAATCATAACCCAAAACCGTGTTCACTTCCCGGACTCCGCCGAAAAAAGACCATCACGGCTACACACACGGTTGATGCGTTTTAATTCAGATCTGGTGTCAAGTCATCTACAACCGGACATTAACAAATTCCCATCTGCCACATAACCGCGGGCACGGCTCTCGAAAGTTTATACCCTGCAGGGGTGTCCCAACTTAGCCCATGATAAGCTCTCGCGATCAATGAAGGATATTCCTTCTCCCAGGAAGACCCGATCAGTCTCGGAATCCCGGTTTACAAGACATTTCGACAATGGTAAAACAAGACCAGCAAAGCCGCCCGATGCGCCGACAATCCCGACAGGAGTTGCACATATCTCGTTCTCAGGGCAACACCGGATGAGCAATCCGTACAACTAAAACCAGACCTCAAGTTCCCATGAGGGGGCGCTGCAAAGAGCTCTGGTTTGGACCAGCACTTAGAGAAGCACTGGCCCGGGGGGGCTAAAATAAAGATGACCATTGGGTTAATTACTCCCAAGGGAAAGGTATAGGTGGTAGGCAAATGGTAAAACCAAAGTTGGGCCTTGCTGGAGGAGTTTTATTCAAAGCGAACTGTCAAGGGGGTCCCATAAATCACCCAACCGCGTTAGGGACGCAAAATCCAGGAACATAATACCGATATGACGGAAACTAGGGCGGCAAAAGTGGAACAAAACACCAGGCATAAGGCCGAGCCTTCCACCCTTTACCAAGTATATAGATGCATTAATAATATAAGAGATATTGTGAGATCCCAACATAATCCTGTCCACCATGGAGCAATCTTCAACTTCACCTACAACTAACAACGCTATAAGAGGGCTGAGCAAAGCGGTAACATAGCCAAACAACGGTGTGCTAGGAAGGGTGAAAAAGTTTAGAGGCTGACATGGCAAATTGGGAGGCTTGATAGAACAAGGGATAGGTAGCGCAACATAGCGATAGAACGGAACAACTAGCATAGCAATGATAGTAGTGAGATCCTGGGTAGCGGTCAGCTTGCCTGAAATCCCGCAAGGAAGAAGAACTAGTCCATGAAGAAGATTAAGCCACGAAGATGAACCAAGCGTAGACGAACGAATCCTCACGATCGCAACGAAACGGGAACTATCGAGAAGAAGCACACAGCATGGTAAACACACCGCACATGGACAAGGCATGATGCTCAACCAAGTATGATGCATGACAAAGCTACATGAAGCTACTCATGGCAAGAGATGATGCATACAAGAACAACACATCAAAGCAAGGTTAAATGAGGCCGGAAACAACATATAACAATTCCGGTAAGTCCTCATATGCAAATTTCGAAATTGGTCCAGAACTGAATAAACCTTATGTTCAAGTTGTTAAACAGCAAGTTAAGATGCACCAAGATGATCTACATGAGATTCTAGTCAAGTTACATATAAAGTTCATTTAATTCGGAGCTACGGCCTAGAAGATATGAGCAAAACAAGTTAAACATGGCATTGATGCAAAATGCATACAAACATCAAGCAAACACTTCAAAGCATGGATGCAACATGATAATATGAAACTTCATGCAAAAACAAGCAAGTTTCATATAGAGCACACTCAAAACGGAGCAACGGTTCAACACACTATACAAGTTTAAAGGACAAGTTGTCCAAAACAGCAACTATGCATCTTACAAGCATCAAAACAATATGCTACAACACCCTAACATAAGAACAAAAGGCATGGGCATGAAGTACAGGTAAAGCATGACAAAACATGAACACTGAGCTATCTCCAGAAAACATAATAACATGCTCAAAAGGAAATCGCAAGATTGCAAATAATAACAGTTTCAGACTTAACAGGAATAACATCAGGTTGCAATGTTTAGAGCTATCAAACAACATGCTACAGGAAGGTATCATGCCAACCAAGGCATGGCATGCTAGTACTAAAGACAAAGAACAAAACTCCCTTACAGAACTAATTCTAAAGATCAACAGAAAAGATGGAATCATCCATGCAAACATGGCAAATGATATGACAGATTCATACATGGCAGGAACAACAATAAGTAGGCATGTTGGTGAGCTTGAAAAACTAACCACAGAGCAATACATAGCATGGCAAGGTAACCAACAGTAATAAGACATGTTTATGAAGCTAAGCATGGCAAGATCAAGTTCATAGGGTACATGTATCACTAATAACAATCATGTCAACATTGAACTTGATGTTAACAGGCTGACAACAACATTATTTAGGAAGTTTGGAGCAAGATAACATGTTACAGCAGGCTATAAATGCAACCAGGGGCACGAATGGATAGAGAATGACATGTATAACAAAACATCCTTAGTGAACATCTCCAGATTATGCATATAATCACTTGTAGAAGCATGTTTACATAGCATCATGATGTAACAGATTCAACCTAGCAAAACAGTAACAGCAAGTACCCCACTTAACAAGCTCGATGCACTCGGTACAAGACTCACAAAAATAAATGCATTGCATCACTGTAAATATGGCATGACGTAGCACAAAACACATGTAGACATCAAGCTCATAGGGTGCACACATTAAATGCAACAAAAATGACAAATCACCAAGTTATAACAGTTTCAGCAGATTAACATCATATAGCACTCTTGCAACGATGATTCAGGGATCACGATGAACTCAAATGAACATGGCACAATGGAACGAAATGTAGAGCCTCTCACCACGAACAATTTGACATATTACACGCACGAAACGAAGTAGTATGCGTGGAGTTATGACGCGATGAACAGGGCATCAAAATGTTACAGATCTGGGGACTTAGTGGAAAAATTACCCTCGCGAAAAAGTCAACCCGGGACGGGACGGTGCGGGACGGAGGGATCCAGGGACGCGGGACACCGTTTGGTTAGAGGGAGTGGTGGATCTTGTCCACCCTCAGGGATCTCGCCGGAGTTACCGCCGGAGTGGAGGAAGACGGCGCCCAGAGACGCGGGGCTCGCCGGAGTTGCAGGATCCGGCCGGACCTCGCCGGATCCCGCCCGGGGCGAGGCAGGGCGGCGACGGGGAGGCAAGGCGAGGGGCGGACGGCTCGGACACGGCACGGCGCGGCGCTCGGCGAGGAGCGGTGGCGGCCGGAGGAGGAGGCGCGGGCGGCGCCTCTCGCGGATTTAGGGCGGCGCCAGATCCGTGGCCGAGCCGGCGGCGATGGCGAGGCGGCACCGGCGGAGAGCGGCGGGCGGGCGGTGGTCGGGCGACGGGCGCCGGGAAGGGCGCGAGGCCGGGCGCGGTCGGCGGCGGAGGCGCTGGGACCCGAAGCGGCGGCGGGCGCTGGCCAGCTGGGCGGCGAAGCGCTACTGGCTCGCACGGGCCCACGATGGGCTTATGGCGGCCGCGTCAAGGGCAACAGCGGGCGGATGATGGCAGCTCCGGATTGGGCAGGGGCGGAGGCGGACATGTCCAAGCGCGGGATGGACATGTCCAGCGGCGAGAGGTGGAAGAAGACTAGGGTTTGATCCGAAATTTCGGGGGAAGGCACCTATTTGTAGGTAGAGGGAGCTAGAAGACTCCAAATGGAGTGAGGTTTTCGCCCACACGATCGTGATCGAACGACCGAGAGTATGGAGGGGGTTTGGATGGGTTATTGGACCACTTTGAAGGGGTGTTGGGCTGCAAACAAAAAGAGGCTTTGCGGCTACCCGGTTAACCGTTGGAGTATCAAACGACCTCCAAAGGGCACGAAACTTGACAGGCGGTATACCGGTGCTATACCAAGGCCGCTTGGCAAACCTCGGGCCATTCCGAGAATGTTTAACACCCGCTCACGAAAAGAGACAAGAAGGGGACGCCGGATGACATAGGAGTGTCGGATTGCAAAATGGACAACGGGGAAAATGCTCGGATGCATGAGACGAACACGTATGCAAAATGAGATGCACATGATGACATGAAAATATGCAACCACGCAAGCAAACGACATGGCAATGACGGTGAATAACTGGCAGACACCTGGCGCATCGGATCCGGGGCGTTACAACAGAGGTCGAGCATAATTAAGAAGGAGGGGTGAGGAGACGAACATGACGTTCGGCGTTAGGCGTAGAATCTTCGGAGTCTAGCCGCATTCCATGGGTTCGGCTCGAGTCTGTTATCAGATGCATTACGTAGGCGGTACGCCCCTCCGGCGAGAACTTTGTTGATGACGAAGGGACCTTCCCATCTGGGTTTGAGTTTGTCCTTCTTCTTCTCCGGTAGGCGTAGAACGAGCTTGCCAATATTGTAAGTTTTGGCCCGCACTTCTCTGCTTTGATATCGCCGAGCTTGCTGCTGATAGAATGCGGAACGGGCTTTTGCGACATCGCGCTCCTCCTCCAGGGCATCCAAGTTATCCTGCCGATCTAACTCGGCTTCCTTCTCTTTGTACATGCGTACGCGTGGCGAATCATGTATTATGTCGCAGGGTAGTACTGCTTCCACGCCATACACCATAAAAAATGGTGTATATCTGGTGGTTCAATTCGGTGTGGTCCGCAGCCCCCAGAGTACGGAGTCGAGCTCCTCTACCCAGTGTGTATCCGATTCTGTTAAAGATCGCACTAGTCTGGGTTTGATGCCGCTCATAATGAGATCGTTTGCCCGTACGACCGAGCCGTTTGTTTGAGGGTGGTAGACGGAAGTGTAGTCGAGCTTAATGCCCATTTTGCCGCACCAAGTTTTCACTTCATCGGCTGTGAAATTTGAGCCATTATCAGTGATGATGCTGTGGGGGACACCGTATCGGTGTATGACCCCGGATAAGAAGTCTATTACTCGTCCGGATTCGGCCGTTTTAACTGGTTTGGCCTCGATCCATTTGGTGAATTTGTCCACCATGACCAATAAGTATTTTTTTCTTATGGCTTCCCCCTTTAAGAGGTCCGACCATATCCAGCCCCCAGACCGCGAAGGGCTAAGTTATGAGGATTGTTTGGAGCGCGGTAGGGGGCATATGACTCTGATTGGCGAAGAGCTGGCAGCCAACGCAATGTTGGACAAGGTCTTGTGCGTCTGCTCGGGCCGTCGGCCAATAGAAGCCTGTACGGAAGGCTTTGCTGACTAGCGCTCGAGCTGCAGCGTGGTGTCCGCCCAGTCCGGCATGGATTTCGGTCAGGAGTTGCCGCCCTTCCTCTTCGGAGATGCACCTTTGGAGCACTCCGGTCACACTTTTCTTGTAGAGTTCCCCTCCGTGGACTTTGTAAGCTTTAGAGCGCCGAACTATGCAGCGTGCTTCATTTTGGTCTTCAGGGAGCTCCTACCTATTTAGGTAGGCCAAGAAAGGCTCGGTCCACGGGGCGATTACGGCCATGATCTCGTGGGCCGAAGAAGTTATTTCGGTAGCGGAGCCTCCGATTGTGTCTGATGGTTCACCGTCTGGGGGTTTATTCGGATCCGTGCTGGTATTGCCTTTTTCCCCTTCCCATACCACCGATGGCTTGAACATCCTTTCCAGGAATATATTAGGTGGGACAGGGTCGCGTTTGGCGCTGATGCGGGCGAGGACGTCCCCCGCTTGATTGTTTTCTCGTGCCGCATGGTGGAATTCGAGCCCCTCGAACCGAGCTGACATTTTGAGGACGGAATTACGATAGGCCGCCATTTTCGGATCCTTGGCATCAAAGTCTCCATTTATTTGTGATATTGGGAGGTTCGAATCCCCGCGCACTTCTAGGCGTTAGATGCCAATAGAGACCGCCATCCGAAGACCATGCAACAGAGCCTCATATTCGGCTGCATTGTTGGAATCTTTGTATAATATTTGTTGGACATACTGGACCGTGTCCCCGATGGGAGACGTCGGGACTACCCCTGCTCCCAGTCCGGCCAGCATTTTGGAGCCGTCAAAGTGCATGATCCAATTGGAGTACGCGCCGTACTCTTTAGGGAGTTCAGCTTCTGGCCATTCGGTGACAAAATCAGCCAGTACTTGCGACTTAATGGCCCGTCGTGGTTTGTATATTATGTCGAATGGGATGAGCTCGATAGCCCATTTAGCAATCTGGCCCGTAGCGTCGCGGTTATTAATTATGTCGTTGAGTGGTACTTCGGAGGCGACGGTAATCGAACACTCTTGAAAGTAGTGTCTTAGCTTCCGGGATGCCATGAAGACCGCGTATGCTATTTTTTGATAGTGTGGGTATCAGGATTTGCATGGGGTGAGGACCGTGGATACGTAATAAACCGGCTTTTGAAGCGGGAATTTGTGTCCGTCCACCTCTCGTTCGACGACGAGCACTGCGCTTACCACTTGATGTGTTGCAGCTATGTATAGTAGCATAGGTTCACCGATGTTTGGCGCTGTTAGGACTGGATTGTTGGCCAATAAGGTGTTTATCTCATCGAGTCCGGCCGCGACTGCATCCGTCCATGCAAAGTGTTCGGTGCGCCGAAGGAGGCGGTAAAGAGGCAATGCCTTTTCTCCTAGCCTGGATATAAAGCGGCTCAAAGAGGCCATGCATTCAGCTAGCTTCTGAATGTGCTTGAGGTCTGTTGGTATAGCCAACTGCGACAGAGCTCGGATTTTTGCTGCATTCGCTTCGATTCCTCTATTGGAAACAATAAAGCCCAGCAGCTTCCCCGAGGGGACACCGAAAACGCATTTTTCCGGATTCAACTTGATGTCGTATGTCCGGAGGTTATCGAATGTGAGCCTCCAGTCATCTATTAGGGTTTCGACGTGTCTAGTTTTTATGACCACGTCGTCCACATATGCTTCCACTGTTTTGCCGATTTGTTTTTCCAGGCATGTTTGAATCATGCGTTGATAGGTTGCGCCGGCATTTTTGAGCCCGAAGGGAATGGTGTTGAAGCAAAAGGGGCCATATGGCGTTATAAAAGTTGTTGCAGCTTGGTCAGAATCTGCCATCTTTATTTGATGGTATCCGGAGTATGCGTCGAGAAAACACAGCGAGTCGTGTCCAGTAGTGGCATCGATGATTTGATCGAAGCGAGGGAGGGGAAAGGGATCCTTGGGGCAGGCCTTGTTGAGGTCTTTGAAGTCGACACATAAGCGCCAAGATTTGTCCTTTTTTGGTACCATTACCAAATTTGCCAGCCAATCCAGATGTTTAATATTTATGATGAATTCGGCCTCAAGCAGCTTGGCTAACTCTTCCCCCATGGCTTGCCGTTTGGGTTCTGAAAACCGCCTTAGGGTCTGTTTGACCGGTTTGTATCCTTTAGTATATTGAAGCTGTGTTCGGCCAGCCGACGTGGGATGCCTGGCATGTCCGAAGGGTGCCAGGCAAAAATGTCCCAATTCTCACGTAAGAAATCTCGCAGTGCGGCATCCATCACGGGGCTCAACTGTGTCCCAATGGATGTTGTCTTCGTGGGATCCGTTGGATGGACCTGGAATTTGACTATCTCATCTGCAGGTTTAAATGAGGTGGACTTGGGTCGTTTGTCGAGTATCACGTCGTCCCTGTCCACGGTGGCCCGAAGTGTTGTTAACTCTTCGGCTGCTAGGGCTTCAAATAATGCTTCCACGGCTAGTGTTGCGGTTTTGTTTTCGGCGCGAAGTGCGGCGTCTGGTTCACTGGCTAGAGTGATGATTCTGTTGGGCCCGGGCATTTTAAGCTTCATGTACCCGTAATGGGGTACGGCTTGAAAGCTTGTAAACGCGCCCCGCCCTAGAAGGGCGTGCTATCCGCTGCTGAAGGGAGCCACTTGGAATGTGATTTCTTCGGACCTATAATTCTCCGGGGCGCAGAATACCACATCGAGTGTGATTTTTCCCGCGCACCGCGCTTCCCGCATAGGGATGATTCCCCTAAAGGTGGTACCGCTTTGCTCAATGCGGCCTTTATCAATTTCCATTTTGTTGAGCGTTTCTTCATAGATCAAGTTTGACCCGCTTCCGTCGTCCATGAGTACTTTGGTGAGCCGGAAGCCGTCCACGATTGGGCTAAGGACCAGAGCGGCCGGTGCACGGACAGTCTGGAATCGAGGTTCATCACTGGCATTGAAAGTTATAGCAGTGTCGTTCCAGGGGTTTATCTTTGCCACATGGCAAATTTCCGCAGAGCTTCGGTGAGCTCGCTTGCGCCTGTTGTTCGAGGCGAAAGTCTCGAAGACTGTTAGTACAGTATTGTGTCCGCTGGCAGGATGTTGTTCCGCTTTATGGCTTACAAGAAGATCCTCGCCACTTTTTGCCACCTGCCGGAGTATCCAACATGCCCTAAGGCTATGAGTTGGCATTGTATCCGGCGTACTGTGGAGCTTACATGGCCCGTCGAGCCATTCTTCCAATACGGATCCCATACAGGGTGGGTTTTGATTTTGGGGATTGGATCAGACGTCCTACGAGAGTTCATCCATTTAGTTCGGGCAAAGGTTTTGGTGAGAGCGGTACTATCCCAAAATTCTGTTTGGGTCTTCCACGCACTCTCCATCACACAGTACTTCCATACTATGATTGCCAAGTCCGCGAAGCGTACTATGTCACGGCGGCTTATAGTGTTGAGGAGCCCTTCGTCCGTGCAGTTTTTGCAGAAGAGCGAGACCATGTTCTCCTCGCGGCAGTCCTTGATCTTGCTAAGCGCAAGGAGGAATCTGGCACAGTAATGATGTACCGATTCCTGGGGCTCTTGCCTGATGCGGGAGAGATAATTTAGGTCCGGATAGGTGTTGTTAGCAGAATCCGGATTTTGATCTGATCCAACGCCCAAGGGCGTGGGCGGTTCCGAGCTTAACAACTCAGAATCTGAAATATTACCCAATTTCTTTGGCCCAATGTCCGATTCTAAGCCCGGGGCTTGGGTCATGTTTTCCTTTGAGCGGGTTTTTGGCTCGAGGAGTTTGGCAATCCGAACATAATTCGTCCTCAAAGTGGAGGGACAATCCGCGCGTGGTTCCTCCACTATCGCTACCTCATGGGTGGTCGGCGGGGACCTGATGTCCCTTCGGTTGGGTTTAAGCCCAATCCGGTCATAGTTCGTAGCGACTCCCAGAGCGGCGATGCGATCCAAGAGCTCATTAAGGGAGGAGAGCTCCATTGGATCCATTTGTTCGGCGAGTTCCGAACTGACGCGAAGGTTATGACTGATGACCCGAGAGGCCATCATCGGCGCCTCCGCCGATGGGGCGGCCATGATATAGCCGCCGAAGTCGAGCTGCCCGCCTACAGCCGAGCCCTCCGAGGTGATGTTTTCCTTGATGACGAGAAGAGCCATCGAGCCTTGCGGCGACATCACAGAGGAACTCTCAACGAAAGCACCAATGTAGGTGTCAAAACTGGTGGATCTCGGGTAGGGGGTCCCGATCTGTGCGTCAAGGCTGATGGTAACAAGAAGTAAGGGACACAGATGTTTACCCAGGTTCAGGCCCTCTCGATGGAGGTAAAACCCTACTTCCTGCTTGATTAATATTGATGATATGGGTAGTACAAGAGTAGATCTACCATGAGATCGTAGAGGCTAAACCCTAGGAGCTAGCCTATGATGGTATGATTGTAATTGTGATCGGCCTTCTAAGGACCAACCTCTCCAGTTTATATAGACACCGGAGAGGGCTAGGGTTTACATGGAGTCGGTTACAAGGAAGGAAATATAATATCCGGATAGCCAAGCTTGCCTTCCATGCCAAGAAAAGTCCCATCCGGACACGGGCCGAAGTCTTGAGTCTTGGATCTTCATGCTTCAATAGTCCGGACGTTGTACACAGTCCGGCTGTCCGATACCCCCTAATCCAGGACTCCCTCAGTAATATAATAGCATGGAACAATCAAAAATTATAGATACGTTGGAGATGTATCAAGTATCCCCAAGCTTAATTACTGCTCGTCCTCGAGTAGGTAAATGATAAAAACAGAATTTTTGATGTGGAATGCTACCTAGCATAATTCTCAATGTAATTTTCTTTATTGTGGCATGAATGTTCAGATCCAAATGATTCAAAATAAAATTTCATGTTGACATAAGAAATAGTGATAATTCAAGCATACTAATCAAAGTAATCATGTCTTTTCAAAATAACATGGCCAAAGAAAGTTATCCCTACAAAATCATATAGTCTGGCTGTTGCTCTATCTTCATCACACAAAGTATTTAATCATGCACAACCCCGATGACAAGCCAAGCAATTGTGTCATACTTTAATAATCTCAAACTTTTTCAACTTTCATGCAATACATGAGTGTGAGCCATGGACATAGCACTATATGTGGAATAGAACGGTGGTTGTGGAGAAGACAAAAGGAGAAGATAGTCTCACATCAAATAGGCGTATCAATGGGCTATGGAGATGCCCATACATAGATATCAATGTGAGTGAGTAGGGATTGCCATGCAACGGATGCACTAGAGCTATAAATATATGAAATCTCAACAAAAGAAACTAAGTGGGTGTGCATCCAACTCGCTTGCTCATGAAGACCTAGGGCATTTTGAGGAAGCCCATCATTGGAATATACAAGCCAAGTTCTATAATGAAAAATTCCCACTAGTATATGAAAGTGACAACATAGGAGACTCTCTATCATGAAGATCATGGTGCTACTTTGAAGCACAAGTGTGGAAAAAGAGATAGTAGCATTGTCCCTTCTCTCTTTTTCTATTATTTTATTTTTTTTCTTTTTCTCTTTTTTTTTCTTTTTCTTTTTTTCTTTGGCCTTTCTTTTTTTCTCTTTTTTTTTCTTTTTGGCCTTTCTTTTTTTCTTTTTCTTTTTGTAAAGTCCGAAGTCTCATCCCGACTTGTGGGGGAATCATAGTCTCCATCATCCTTTCCTCACTGGGACAATGCTCTAATAATGAAGATAATCACACTTTTATGGATTTACAACTCAAAGCTAGAACAAGATATGACTCTATATGAATGCCTCCGGCGGTGTACCGGGATATGCAATGAATCAAGAGCGACACGTATGAAAATTATGAAGGTGGCCTTGCCACAAATACGATGTCAACTACATGATCATGCACAGAGCAATATGACAAAAGTAATGCGTGTCATATGAACGGAACGTTAGAAAGTTGCATGGCAATAGATCTCGGAATGGCTATGGAAATGCCATAATAGGTAGGTATGGTGGCTGTTTTGAGGAATGTATATGGTGGGTGTATGGTACCGGCGAAGTTGCGCGGCACAAGAGAGGCTAGCAATGGTGGAAGGGTGAGGGTGCGTATAATCCGTGGACTCAACATTAGTCAAAAGAACTCATATACTTATTGCAAAAATCTACAAGTCATCAAAAACAAAGTATTACGCGCATGCTCCTAGGGGATAGATTGGTAGGAAAAGACCATCGCTCGTCCCCGACCGCCACTCATAAGGAAGACAATCAATAAATAAAATTGTGCTCCAACTTCATCACAAAGTGGTTCACCATACGTGCATGCTACGGGAATCACAAACCTCAACACAAGCATTTTTTATAATCACCCAACTAGCATGACTTTAATATCACTACCTCCATATCTCAAAACAATTATCGAGCATCAAATTGATCATAGCATCCAATTCACATTCTATGATAGTTTTTATTATACCCAAATTGGATGCTCATCATTCTAGGACCAAATTTGTAACCATAGCAAATACCATGCTGTTCTAAAAGACTCTCAAAATAATATAAGTGAAGCATGAGAGACTAGCAATTTCTTCAAAATTAAGCCACCACCGTGCTCTAAAAAATATAAGTGAAGCACTAGAACAAAAACTATCAAGCTCAAAAGATATAAGTGAAGGACATAGAGTATTCTAGAAATTTCTAATCAAGTAGGCTTCTCCCAAAAGGTGTGTAAAGCAAGGATGATTGTGGTAAACTAAAAAGCAAAGACTAATATAATACATGACGCTCCAAGCAAAACACATATCATGTGGCGAATAAAAATATAGCACCAAGAAAAGTTACCAATGAACGAAGATTTAAAGAGGGATGCCTTGGGCATCCCCAAGCTTAGGCTTTTGGATATCCTTGAATATCTTGGGGTGCCATGGGCATCCCCAAGCTTAGACTCTTGCCACCCCTTATTCCATAGTCCATAAAAGCTCTACCCAAAACTTGAAAACTTCACAACACAAAACTCTACAGGAAATCATATAAGCTCCGTTAGTGAAAGAAAACAAAACCACCACATAAGGTACTATAATGAACTCATTTTATTTATTTATTTTGGTGTTAAACCTACTGTATTCCAACTTATCTATGGTTTATAAACTATTTTACTAGCCATGGATGCATCAAAATAAGCAACAACACACGAAAAACAGAATCTGTCAAAAACAGAACAGTCTGTAGCAATCTGTAACTAATGCAAACTTCTGAACTCTAAAAAT
This sequence comes from Aegilops bicornis, assembly GCA_021605145.1. NCBI lineage: Eukaryota > Viridiplantae > Streptophyta > Magnoliopsida > Poales > Poaceae > Aegilops > Aegilops bicornis. The sequence goes on from CM038672.1 coordinate 597,021,083, forward strand.
CCTACCAAAATAGGAAGTCCTGGACAATTTGTCTATTGATCAGCAGCAGAAAGAATCAACGCAAAATCACGTTTCTGTGATTTAACAGAACTAAATTCGTGCGTGCAAAGTTTCTGTTTTTCAGCAGAATCAAATCAACTATCATCATAGGCTATCCTATAGGTTCTACTTGGCACAAACACTAATTAAGGACAGTATAACCGAGCCTAAAGCGAGTCCTCTGAACGAATTGCATTTCTAGCCGTCCATTTTCGTGATCTCGACGTTTTTGTCCGTCTGATCTTCCGTGTACAGCCATCTCTTCCAAAATTGGCCCAGCTGTCCTATGGGCTGCTGCTCCAGAGGCTGAAACGGAGCTCTCTGGTGAACTGGAGCATCGGACAGCCCATTCCAGTCCAACTGCGCTTCAGTCAAGGGTGGCCCGTGTTGCAGCTCTCTAAAGAGTGCCCGTTCTACCCCGATGTGCGTCTATCTAGTCCTGATTTATATACCACTCAAAAAAAGATAAAAACAGTCCCGATGCATGGCGCTCGATTGGATCGGTGTGTGCACATCCGATGCGAGGCGCTTGATTGGATCGGCCGGAGGTGCGGGAGGCGCTGGATGCTATTCGCCCGCCCGAGGGGTTCAGGCTGTGATTAGATCTACTGGATCGGCCGGAGGTGCGGGCGGATTGTGTCAATCGGTTGCTGCCAGAGAAAGAAGGGGATCCATGCGACACAGAGGAAGGGATCGATCAAGCCGTCGCGAATGATGGGGCGACACAGTGTTCGCTTGATCCAGCCGTCGCCTCATCTAAGCGAAACTGCTCCACCGAGATATCTAGGAGGCAATAATTCTTCAGTTTCTGTGCACAGTTCATGGCGGGTGATGTGCACACCCTTTCCGCTGCCTCGCGGTACAGGTCCGTGCATATATATGTTGCCTCCCCTAACAATCTTCTCTCACCCTTACCACTCTGTGGCAGAAGAACCTGCTTCAACATGATGGTCGTCTAGGTTTTCCTATAGTTCTTTTCAGTTCATGTATGATTCTTCCACCAAGCAATTGCTTCATGGTATCCTCTCATTCAAAAAACTGTACATACAGGTGATGTTTATGCTGTCTATGGTCGACTGATTTGGACAGATCTTGGTGCTGGGTACTAGCATTTTTTAATTCCGTCAACTCATAATCTCCAATGGCTTCTGGACAAGTAATACCTTGTCCTTTCATGTTTTACCATCCATGTTTCTACGCCACATGATTCTTAGATTATATGTTCCTGTGTTATTCATACCATTGTGCTAAAACAATGTCCAAAAATGTAGTCATGTTATCGTACAGGGAGGCAAAAGGCAAAGCTTCAACACCTTCTGTTTCTTCTATCAATAAACGAGCAAAGGCAATGATTCATTTGATAATTTCTTTCCTAAGTACCGGTGTGACATGCAACGGGAAAACGTTTGACCGTATTAAGAGAACACAAAAATTAATACAATCAGAGCCATTGCATGATGCCACTGGCCGGGTAAAATTGCCTCTAAGTGAGGAGTATGCAGATGCCCTTAAACGTAATTTGGTTACCAGAAATAAATCTTATGTGTTGTTCATCTAAATAATAAAAAAATAAAATGGATTCCTTGTTGTTACCCTTGTGCAGATTCATGGGAAACCTGCCCAATCATGATTATTTTCCCTGCCACCGCTGGCTTAGTGTCAGCTGAAAGTAGATCTTCTTTTCAGAAATATTTAGATGGAGATTTGTGCTTTCTTTCTTTGAGCTATCCCTTCATCGGTCACTGAGAACAAGATCGCAATTTTTATCTGGGGCTACCCAGTTAAAAGTATTTAGAAATCATTGTGTTTCCTTGAGCGAATTGGTCATGTGAGTCTCAATTGATGTGTTTGTTTGACTAATGCAGGTGCATACATTCCTCGGCCATATTAGCTGGTCAGCCGAGCCTTATCTAGAAATTAGACAGCCTCTCCCTGATAAGGCGGAATATTCAACTCATAACTGTATCTGGTGTGCTTTCGTTATGGTATGAATGAGCGTTACCAGTTTATTGATTTTAACAAGATCTGGAATCTAACAGTTACTTTGCATTGGGTCTGTCGTTACCTTTGTGCATCCTTAAAGAAAATATCAGTCTGTTCATCTTTAGAGGATATTTAATTTAGGTGGTTACTCTTCCAACTGCAACTATGTGGTCTAGAACTATATTCTTGTTGTTGGCACATTCAGGCACCATGATATTCTCAGTTATTTTTATTCTTGCTGAGCTTTTGTGTTACAACAACAGAACACTTGCTTGCATCATGAAAGATTTTAGTATTTTGAAATTCGTTGAGCAGTGAAGATTAGTTACGATATTTTCGGTTCCACACTACTGTTGGGTATTTTTTTAACGTCTGTAATTTGATTAAAGGGAAATCATGTATTCTGAGAAACAAATGTTGAGTCTATTGGTGTATGAGAGCACACTGTTACATTCTGAATAGAATCAGGAGCAGAAGGCTCCTTAGTTTTAAAAACATAGGGTGTACATGCAAAAATTTAATATGGGCAGATGAGACAGAGACCCATCATTGTATGTTTCCATCTCCGGCATATGGGTATCCTTCCCAGTAAAAGAGGTTTTGCATAACTCAGTTAGAATTATGATTTTAGTACTTGTCTTTCTCTCCATTTGCACTATTGGTTATTTAATGGGTCATGTGAAATCTACTCATAATTAGACACCAAAACATGTTTAGAATAATTCCTTGAATCACACTGTGTTGTTGCTATGTTTTGTTCTGTTTCATATTGTCTTGTTTTCCACTTGGACAATGTTAATTATATGTACAAAATGTATTGTATGTTACTAGCATTTTAGATTTCTCGATTATCACCATTTATTATTTGCTCGAGATTGGCCTGATCTAAACTAGGCAGGCTTCTCATGCATCCATGTTTTTATTGAGATTCCCGTGGGTATTATTCTACCATCTGATGAAAATGGTGATTGAGGGAGTCCTGGACTAGGGGGTGTCCGGATAGCCGAACTATCATCATCAGCCGGACTCCAAGACTATGAAGATACAAGATTGAAGACTTCATCCCGTGTCCGGATGGGACTTTCCTTGGCGTGGAACGCAAGCTTGGCGATACGGATATGTAGATCTCCTACCATTGTAACCGACTCTGTGTAACCCTAGCCCTCTCCGGTGTCTATATAAACCGGATGGTTTTAGTCTGTAGGACAACAACAATAACAACAATCGTACCATAGGCTAGCTTTTAGGGTTTAGCCTCCTTGATCTCGTGGTAGATCTACTCTTGTAATACCCACATCATCAATATCAATCAAGAAGGACGTAGGGTTTTACCTCCATCAAGAGGGCCCGAACCTGGGTAAAACATCGTGTCCCTTGTCTCCTGTTACCATCCGTCTAGACGCACAGTTCAGGACCCCCTACCCGAGATCTGCCGGTTTTGACATCGACATTGGTGCTTTCATTGAGAGTTCCTCTGTGTCGTCACCGATAGGCTCGATGGCTCCTTCAATCATCAACAACAACGCGGTCCAGGGTGAGACCTTTCTCCCAGGACAGATCTTCGTATTCGGTTGGCCATCTGGAGCAGATCGAAAGCTATGCCCCTGGCCGTCAGGTCAGATTTGGAAATCTGAACTTCACGGCTGACATCCGCGGAGACTTGATCTTCAATGGATTCGAGCCACAGCCGAGCGTGCCGCACTGTCACGATGGGCATGATTTAGCTCTGCTGCCGGACAGTGCCCTGGAGGCCGCACACGAGTCCGCTCCGATCTTTGATTCGGGGCCGGCTGTGCAGATCGAGGACGTGTGGTTGGACACCGCCTCGGGGGCTGCAAGCTCTACGGCGATAGAGCCGAATACTGACTTTGTCCCTTCTGAAGCTCGTGACTCCAAGGTGCCGGACTCCTTGCCGGACTCCGAACCTCCCGCCCCCCACCAATCGAATCCGATTGGGCGCCGATCATGGGGTTCGCCGCCGCGGACATCTTTCAACACTCACCTTTTGGCGACATTCTGAGCTCGCTAAAATATCTCTCGTTGTCAGGAGAGCCCTGGCCGGACTGCGGTCAGGACGGTTGGGATGCGGACGACGAAGAAATTCAAGACCCAACCACCACCCACTTAGTAGCCGTTGTCGATGATTTAACCGACATGCTAGACTTTGACTCCGAAGACATCGACGGTATGGACGACGATGCCGGAGACGACCAAGAACCAGAGCCTACTGGGCACTGGAAAGCCACCTCGTTATACGACATATACATGGTGGATATCCCAAAGGATGGGAATGGCGAAGGAACAGCGGAGGAAGACCCCTCCAAGAAACAGCCCAAGCGCCGGCGTCAGCGGCGCCGCTCTAAATCCCGCCACAAAGAAGAATGGCGATTCCGCACCGGAGATAATAATACCCTGCATAAAGTGCGAAGACAACCCCTCCAAAGAAGATTCAGCGCAGGAGGATGGAGATGCCAGCCCTCACAAGAGGGCGGCAGACGAAGAGGTAGAGGAAGATATTTACATACCTCCCTCTGTAGACGAGGCAAGCCTCGACGATGACGAATTTGTCGTGCCTGAGGATCCCGTCGAACAAGAGCGTTTCAAACGCAGGCTTATGGCCACGGCAAACAGCCTCAAGAAAAAGCAGCAACGGCTTAGAGCTGATCAGGATCTGCTAACCGAGCGATGGACGGAAGTCCTGGCAGCCGAAGAGCATGAGCTCGAACGCCCCTCCAAAAGCTACCCCGAACGCAAGTTGCTCCCCCGATTAGAGGAGGAGGCATATAAACCTGCATCACCAGAGCACAATACGGCTAACCGGCCACCTCGTGGCCGCGATAGAGAGGCCTCGAGGCCCTTCACTAGAACCGTACCCCGGCATCGCTCGAACAGCACAAGGCCACAGGGGAATGCGCCGGAGTTGCGAGATATATTTGAGGATAAGGCAAGACAATCAAGATCAATCTACGGATCGCGTGGGCGCCCCATGATATGTGACGACAACCGTCGCACCGGACATAGTAAGTCCGGCCGGGCCGAACACAATAGACAAAGCTCGTGGGAGCTTCGTCGCGATATAGCCCAATACAGAGGCGCCGCACACCCACTATGCTTCACAGACGAAGTAATGGATCATCAAATCCCCGAAGGGTTTAAACCCGTGAATATCGAATCCTATGACGGCACAACAGACCCCGTGGTTTGGATCGAAGACTATCTCCTTCATATCCACATGGCCCGCGGTGACGATCTTCACACCATCAAATACCTCCCACTCAAGCTTAAAGGACCAGCTCGGCATTGGCTTAACAGCTTGCCAGCAGAATCAATTGGATGTTGGGAGGACCTGGAAGCCGCATTCCTTGATAACTTCTAGGGCACGTACGTGCGACCACCAGATGCTGACGACCTAAGCCACATAATTCAGCAGCTAGACGAATCGGCCAGACAATTCTGGACACGGTTCTTAACTAAGAAAACCAAATCGTCGACTGTCCGGATGCGGAGGCCCTCGCAGCCTTCAAACATAACATCCGCGATGAGTGGCTTGCCCGGCACCTAGGACAGGAAAAGCCAAAATCCATGGCAGCCCTCACATCACTCATGACCCGCTTTTGCGCAGGGGAGGACAGTTGGCTAGCTCGCAGCAACAACCTCAGCAAAAATTCCGGCAGTCCGGATACCAAGGATCGCAATGGCAGGTCACGTCGCAACAAGAACAAACGCCGCATTAACGGTGAAAATAATGAGGATACGGTAGTCAACACCGAATTCAGAGGCTCGAAACCCGATCAGCGGAAGAAGCCATTCAAAAGAACTACTACGGGTCCATCCAATTTGGATCGAATACTCGATCGCTTGTGCCAGATACACGGCACCCCCGAAAACCCAGCCAACCACACCAACAGGGACTGTTAGGTATTCAAGCAGGCAGGCAAGCTAATCGCCGAAAACAATGACAAGGGGCTGCATAGCGATGATGAAGAAGAGACCCGACCGCCGAACAACAGAGGACAGAAGGGTTTCCCCCACAAGTGCGGATGTTGAATATGATATACACAACCCACATACCCAAGAGGGAGCGGAAGCGTGCACTCAGGGACGTATACGCGATGGAGCCAGTCACCCCGAAGTTCAACCCATGGTCCTCCTGCCCGATCACTTTTGATCGAAGGGACCACCCCACCAGCATCAGCCACGGCGGATTCACCGCATTGGTTTTAGACCCAATCGTCGATGGATTTCACCTCACCAGAGTCCTGATGGACGGCGGCAGCAGCCTGAACCTGCTTTATCAGGACACAGTGCGCAAGATGGGCATAGACCCCCTCAAGGATTAAACCCACAAAGACAACCTTCAAAGGTGTCATACCAGGTGTAGAGGCCAATTGTACGGGCTCAGTCACACTGGAAGTGGTCTTCGGATCCCCGGATAACTTCCGAAGCGAGGAGTTAATCTTCGACATAGTTCCATTCCGCAGCGGCTATCATGCTCTGCTCGGACGGACCGCGTTTGCAAAGTTCAACGCGGTGTCGCACTATGCATACCTCAAGCTCAAGATGCCAGGCCCTTGAGGAGTCATCACGGTCAACGGAAACACCGAGCGCTCCCTCCGAATGGAGGAACATACAGCGGCTCTCGCGGCAGAAGTACAATGCAGCCTCTTAAGGCAATTCTCGAGTCCGGCCGTTAAGCGACCGGACACGGCCAAACGCGCCCGAAGTAACCTACAACAAGACCACCTGGCGCGTTCCGAGCAGGCGTAGCAATGCGACCCCAACCCCAGCCCTCGCAAGATCGCAAGACTGGTCCTTCACGTACATCATTACGCTCTGGAGATACCATGGGCATAGGGAAAGGGCAACGACCACGACAGGCCCAGAATGCGGCTCAACCACATCAGGGGCTCCCAAGTGTGTCATTTCTTTTTTTTTCTTTTTCTTTTTTTCTTACCCACAGGACTCCGTTTACCAGAGGCCCTGTCCGGCAGTAGACCGGCCGAACTCACGATGCAACGGCCAGGGAAGGAGAAAGGCTGCAATGAATATCCAGGTGGTCTCCCTTAAAAGCATTTAATCTCTTTTATACACCACTCCGCAGCCTACCCCTGGAGGGAGACATGTTTAACAGTCCCGTCCCTTGCTTATCGCACCATTTGTATCGTTCTGCATTCATAGCAGTACTTCTTGAATAAAACAATGCAGCACCTTTTTGCTTATAATTGCATTTCTTTCTTATACATATGTTCATTGACGACATGTTGCATCCGTACACTTTGGTACGGCTAAAAACACCAGGGGCTTATGTTCCCCACATCATGGTGTGATAAGTCCGAACACTTTCACAAGTGCGGCACTCCGAACTTATAGCATTATATGCATCAGCTCCGAATCATGTCTTGGGTCAATAGTTGGGTTTGCCCGGCTCCCATGTTTTGCTACCTTACGCCCGTTGTATCGGCTAAGGTAGCATTGGGAGAACCATCAGATTGTGCCCCAGTTGAACTGGGTTAACGCCTCGATGGAGAAAGCTAAATCGACCGTCATGATGAGGCGAGAGCCGGTCATTGTTCGAGAGGTTTTTCGAGTCCCTAAAGACTTATGCCGCTTGAGCGAGGAACCGGCTTTGTCCGCCCAGGCGTGGATAGCGCCTCAATTCGCCTTCCGAACACTAGGGGCTTCACCAAATTTAAAATTATAGAATTCTATGGCTAAGTGAGAGTGTTCAAGCATTATAAGTCCGGTTGCCTAGTTCGTCGTGTTGAGCGCCTCCTAGATGGACCCAAATATGGGAACAAGAGTGCTCAAATTTATACCGAACACCCCAAAGACTGTGGCATGGGGGCTGAAGCCGACGACTTGCCATCTCTCGATTTGATAAACAGCCGCATGTAAGGTAATATTTTAAATCATCAAGCGTTGCTTAGCGCATATGAACAAAGTTTTCTGCGCACGATAACAAAATGCGAAGTTTACTCAAATATTACATTATTGAGCACTCACCCGCAATAGTGCGGCACCCTTCAGACACTCTTATAATACATCTCGGCAAGGCGATACTCCTTGCCCGGCGGTGGCGCGTCTGTCACAAGCGTCTCAAAGATCCATCTTGCTCCAAAGGCACCTTAGCACGGGCAAGGCCCGACGGCACCTTCAATACAAAGCGGATTGCTTGATGACCTCAACCCATGGACACGCATCCACCAGCCGCCCGCACCAGTCAAGTAGCTCGTGCAGGGCCTCATTGGGCCACAACCGAACTATGAGGCCCTTCATGGCCTGTTCGGCCACCTTGTGGAGCTCGACCAGCTGCTTCAGCTGGTCGCTAAGGGGAACCAGATGTCCGGCCTCAGCATACTTAGACCAGAAGACCTTGTCCGTCGCGCTCCCCTCCTCGGCCCTGTAGAAAGCGGCAGCATCGGACACGCTGCAGGGTAGATCTGCGAACGCTCCTGGAGAGCTCTGAATTCGGGTAAGTAACACATAATCCACATCCACATGCTTGCTTTGCATGAAAAATGCCTTACCCGACGCAGTTTTCTTCAACGCCTCGATTTCCTGGAGGGCCTTGTAGGCTTCGGCCTTAGCGGCTTTGGCATTCTCAAGAGCCGACGCAAGCTCGGACTCTCGAGTCTTCGAGTCACGCTCCAAACTCTCGTGTTTTTTCACGAGAGCCTGGAGCTCTTGCCGTACCTCCGCCACCCGCACCTCCTGCTTCTCTCGCTCGGCGCGCTCCGCGGCCGCATTACGTTCGGCCACGGACACTGCCTCCTTCAGAGTCGCCACCTCGTTTGTGGCCCCTGCAATACCCACGTTATCCTTGTCATTCTTTTTGCAACCAAATCCTTTTCTGTAAGGTACAATTTTAATAAGGTGCTACTCACCTTCTTTGTCCTCGAGTTGCTTCTTGGCACGGCCGAGCTCGTTCTCGGACCGCTTGAGGTTTTTCTTCAAAGCATTGACCTCTGCAGTCAGTGCGGCCGAGGTCAGCAGGGTAGCCTGCAATCCCATATCGACATATTTTTTATGACTCCTGCGTATATCTTTTTAGATCCTCAGTCCGGCTTTTCTTTCCGAACACCGAACTGAGCATCAGGGGCTACTGTCTATGCGGTACTATTTTACATATATTAATATTCTTACCTCAAAGCCTCGATAGAATGTTTCTGAGCTTCGGTCAGCCCGCTTTTGGCGAGCTGGACCTTCTGAATCACCGCACTCATGACAGTGCGGTGTTCCTCCTCGATGGAAGCACCGTTGAGCGCCTCCAGCAACTTATCCGGCGCCTCCGGTTGGACGGAGGCCGCCGGCGCCACGGTCTTGCCCTTCTTGTGAACGGGCCGCCCGCCGGACTCCGGAACCACTGCAGGTTCAGGTGCGGAGTCCGGCACGAAGTCCGGGAGGTCGCCCTGTGCTACCTCCGGGTCCTCCTCCTCCGGATGGGTCCCTCTCTAGGATCCTACCTCGACGTCGTCAGCGTCGAGGGGAGAAGAGGCGGTTGGAAGTGAAGTGTTGTTCACATGCGACGAACCCAAGGACCCGCTCGACGAAGCGGGAAGATCGTCCTTGGGCGGACTGCAGGGTTGTATGCGGCGTTAGAAAGACATCAAGTGGCGAAAAGAAAAATCATGAAGTCATTCGGGAGTCCAGATACTTACGATCTCGCCAGGGGCTTGGCCCTCGGAGGCCAATCCTCGTCGTCGTCACCGGCGTTGGCAGAACAGTCCGGGGGAAGAGTTCTTCCCTTCTTGGACCCTTCGGCCTCCCTAGTAGGGGAGGCCCTCCTTTTCTTCCCCCCCCCCCCGCTGGGGGAGAGGCCCTTTTCTTCTTCTCCCCGTCCTCGGGGGAGGAATCTGCCTCGGAGTCATCGGACACCTGAAAAGGGAACTCTTTCGAGTACCCGTGGCCTCCTTCTTGGCCTTCTTCTCCGGCACCACATGGGGTGCCGGAACCAGCAGCCCCGCCATATGGGCATCCACTGGGTCTTCTGGCAAGGGGGCCGGACAGATAGTCAGTTCGGCCTTCTTCAGCCAGTCCCGTCAAAGGAAAGGGAGTTTGATCCCGCATAGAGTCAAACTATGAAAAACAAGTATCCCGTAAAGGGTAAAATCATTTACCTCGTCAGCTTGACGCTGCTAGCGGAATCCGCGATCTTCGGTAGCGGATGCGGGGGCCTCGACGCCCTTAAAAAGCACCTTCCAGGCATCTTCGTACCTAGTGTCAAAGAGCCCGCTCAAGGTTCGGTGCTGAGCCGGATCGAACTCCCACAGTTTGAAGGCCCATTGTTGGCATGGGAGGATCCGGCGGATGAGCATGACCTGGACGACGTTGACAAGCTTGAGCTTCTTGTCCACCAGCTTCTGGATACAGGCTTGGAGTCCGGTCAGCTCCTCCAAATTGCCCCAAGTCAGGCCACTCTCCTTCCAAGAGGTGAGCCGTGTGGGGATGCCAGATCTGAATTCGGGGGCCGATGCCCATTTAGGGTCACGCGGCTCGGTGATGTAGAACCACCCCGATTGCCACCCCTTAACGGTTTCCACGAAGGCGCCCTCGAGCCAAGTAATGTTGGGTATCTTGCCAACCATGGCGCCTCCGCACTCCGCTTGATTCCCCTTCACGACCTTCGGCTTGACATTGAAGATCTTGAGCCACAAGCCGAAGTGGGGCTGGATCTGAAGGAAGGTTTCGCATTACCCATTTATAAACGCCGAGATGTTGAGGATGAAATTCGGGGGCAGATCATGGAAATCCAGGCCGTAGTAGAACATGAGCCCCCGGACAAAGGGGTGAAGTGGGAAGCCCAGTCCACGGAGGAAATGGGGAAGGAATACCACCCTCTCATGGGGCCTGGGGGTGGGGATGAGCTGCCCCTTGTTGGGGAGCCGGTGTGCGATGTCGCTGGACAGGTATCCGGCGCCGCGCAGCCTCTCGATGTGCCCCTCCATGACGGAGGAGGCCATCCATTTGCCTCCCACTCCGGACATGGCTGGAGGAGGTCGAGGCGAGATGTGCGGACTTGGGCGCTGGAGCTCGAGTGCGCGGAGATGGATAAGCAAAGGAGGAAGAAGGCGTAGGTGAAAAGGTGGATCAATATCCCCTTATATATGGACGGACGAAACTATGCGTCCCCACCGGCCTGGTAAAACTCGCTTTTCTCCCAAGCGCCGCAATCAATGGCGCGGTTCGGTTACCCACGTCTGTATTGATGAGAATCCCGGAATAAGGGGAGCACGATCTCTGCTTCGACAAGACGTGCCAAGGAAACCGCTTCACTGAACGCGCTGAGGCGGTATAATAAAAATGATTCGAGTAAAGGCTTGGTTGTGGTGTGACGTCACGCCACGAAATACGTCAGCAGATTGAACTTGTGTAAATATTATTCTCTCTACGGTGGATTGTGGAATTTAATTTGCAGAGCCGGACACTATCCTGGTGTTCACAATCTTCTACAAATTATTCGGAGAAGGAACCCGCCTTGCAATGCCGAAGACAATTGCGCGCCGGACTCGTCGTCATTGAAGCCTGGTTCAGGGGCTACTGAGGGAGTCCTGGACTAGGGGGTGTCCGGATAGCCGAACTATCATCATCAGCCGGACTCCAAGACTATGAAGATACAAGATTGAAGACTTCGTCCCGTGTCCGGATGGGACTTTCCTTGGCGTGGAAGGCAAGCTTGGTGATACGGATATGTAGATCTCCTACCACTGTAACCGTGTAACCCTAGCCCTCTCCGGTGTCTATATAAACCGGATGGTTTTAGTCCGTAGGACAACAACAATAACAACAATCATACCATGGGCTAGCTTCTAGGGTTTAGCCTCCTTGATCTCGTGGTAGATCTACTCTTGTAATACCCACATCATCAATATCAATCAAGCAGGACGTAGGGTTTTACCTCCATCAAGAGGGCCCGAACCTGGGTAAAACATCGTGTCCCTTGTCTCCTGTTACCATCCGCCTAGCGCACAGTTCGGGACCCCCTACCCGAGATCCGCCGGTTTTGACACCGACAGTGATATTGCAAACAATCATCTAAACATTCATGTTTCGTGTCCATTTTTATGCAATTTCCTACCATTCAGTCGCTAAATAGATGGGCGCGGCAACGCGCGCCATCAATGATCTAGTTAAAGATAAAACACATCTAAACAGAAGGTAGATGCAAGATTTATTACTAAACAGGAACAAAACAAAAACACAAATAAAATTGGGTTGCCTCCCAACTAAGCGCTATCGCTTAACGCCCTAGCTAGGCATAAAAGCGAAGATAGATCTAAGTAGTGCCATCTTTGGCACTAAATTCATAAGTAGCCGCATGATAGATTCATAAGGTAATTTGAATTTCTTTCTTGGAAAGTGCTCCATGCCTTTCTTTAATGGAAATTGGAATCTAATATCCCTTGCTTCATATCAATAATCGCGCCAATCGTTTCTAAGGAAAGGTCTACCAAGAATAATAGGGCAAGAAAGATTGCAATCTATATCAAGAACGATAAAATCTATGGGCACCAAATTTCTATTTGCAACAATGAGAACATCATTCATCCTTCCCATTGGCTTTTTAATGGTGGAATCCGCAAGGTGCAAATTTAAAGAACAATCATCAAGATCATGGAAACCTAGAATATCACATAAAGTTTTCGGAATCATGGAAAACTAGTACCCAAATCACACAAAGCACACTCATGATCTTTAATTCTAATCTTTATAGTAGGTTCCCACTCATCATTAAGCTTTCTAGGTATAGAAACTTCCAAATTAAGTTTTTCATCATAAGATTGCATCAAGGCATCAACAATGTGTTTGGTAAAAGCTTTATTTTGACTATAAGCATGAGGAGAATTAACAACGGATTCCAACAAGGAAATACAACCTTCTAAAGAAAAATTATCATATTAAAATTCCTTGAAATCCGAGATAGTGGGTTCAATACTATTTAAAGTCATGACCTCTCCAATCCCACTTTTACCAAATTTAGCATCAAGATCTAAAAACTCTGAATTCTTGGGACGCCTTCTAGGTAAAGTTGACTCGCCTCCAGTCCCATTATTATCAAGATTCATATTGCAAAACAAAGATCTAATAGGAGACGCATCAATAACTTTAAGATCTTCATCATTATTTTCATGGAAACTAGAAGAACACGCCTATATAAAGCAATCTTTCTTAGAACGCAATCTAGCGATTCTTTCCTTGCACTCATCAATGGAAATTCTCATTTCTTGAGAGACTCATTGATATCATGCTTAGGAGGAGAAGATCTAAGTTTAAGAGAATCAACATCAAGCGAAAGTCTATCAACGTTCCTAGCCAAATCATCAACTTTGAGCAATTTTTCTTCAAGCAAAGCATTAAAATTCTTTTGAGAAATCATAAATTCTTTCACACTATTCTCAAAATAAGAGGGCATATTATTAAAATTACCATAAGAATTATTGTAGAAATTTCCATAATTATTAGAGGAATTACTAGGGAACGATCTAGAATTAAAATTTCCTCTATAAGCATTGTTTCCGAAACAATTCTTGCCAACAAAATTCACATCCATAGATTCATTATTATTCTTAATCAAAGTAGACAAAGGCATATCACTGGGATCAAGAGGAGTATTTTTAGTAGCAAACAACTTCATAAGTTCATCCATCTTTTCACTCAAAACATTGATTTCTTCCATAGCATGCATTTTTTTACTAGAAGATCTTTCGGTGTGCCATTGAGAAAAATTAGCCATAATATTATCAAGAAGTTTTGTAGCATCTCCTAACGTGATTTCCATAAACGTGCCTCCATGCCGAATCTAAAAGATTTCTAGAAGCAAAGTTCAAACCAACATAAAAAATTTGTATGATCATCCATAAATTCAAACCATGAGTAGGGCAATTGCGAATCATCAATTTCATTCTTTCCCAAGATTGGGCAACATGCTCATGATCAAGTTGTTTAAAATTCATAATATCATTCCTAAGAGTGATGATCTTAGCGGGAGGAAAATACTTAGAGATAAAAGCATCTTTGCACTTGTTCCAAGAATCAATACTATTTTTAGGCAAAGACGAAAACCAAAATTTAGCACGATCTCTGAGTGAAAACGGAAATAACTTCAATTTAACAATATCATTATCCGTATCTTTCTTCTTTTGGATATCACACAAATCAACAAAGTTGTTTAGATGAGTAGCGGCATCTTCACTAGGAAGGTAGGTGAATTGATCTTTCATAACAAGATTCAGCAAAGCAGTATTGATTTCACAAGACTCAACCTATTATTGGTATTGGAGAAATGGGGGAGAGGAAAAATCACACAATTATTATTATTGTTGGTATTGGAGAAATCACACATTTGGTAATGGAGAAATCACACAATTTGGTATTATCTTGCGCCATGGCAACAAGTAATCCAACACACAAGCAAATAGAAAAAAGGCAAGCAAAAGAGAGAGGAGGAGATTGGGAAAGAGAGGGCGAATAAAACGGCAAGGGTGAAGTGGGGGAGAGGAAAACGAGAGGCAAATGGAAAATAATGTAAATGCGAGGGAGATAGGTTTGTGATGGGTACTTGGTATGTCTTGACTTGAGCGAAGACCTCCCCGGCAACGGCGCTGTAAATCGTGACGTTGGCGGGAGGTCGAATCTTGACTTGACTTGGTGGAAGCCTCCCTAACGGGCGCCGTAAATCCTTCTCGCTATGTCTTGAGCTTGCGTTGGTTTTCCTTGAAGAGGAAAGGTTGATGCAGCAATAGTAGCGTAAGTATTTCCCTCAGTTTTTGAGAACCAAGGTATCAATTCAGTAGGAGGCTCCGCAAAAGTCCCACGCACCTACACAAACAAACAAGAACTCGCAACCAACGCAATAAAGGGGTTGCCAATCCCTTCACGGCCACTTGCGAAAGTGAGATCTGATACAGATAGTATGATAAGATAAATATATTTTTGGTATTTTATAATATAGATGCAAAAAGTAAAGATGCAAATAAAAGTAGATTGAAAGCAATTATGATAAAAGATAGACCCGGGGGCCATAGGTTTCACTAGAGGCTTCTCTCAAGATAGCATAAGTATTACGGTGGGTGAACAAATTACTGTCGAGCAATTGATAGAAAAGCGAATAATTATGAGATTATCTAGGCATCATCATGTATATAGGCATCACGTCCGCAACAAGTAGACCGACTACTGCCTGCATCTACTATTATTACTCCACACATCGACCGACTCCTGCCTGCATCTAGAGTATTAAGTGTTGGAAATATGCCCTAGAGGCAATAATAAAAGGATTATTATTATATTTCCTTGTTCATGATAATTGTCTTTATTCATGCTATAATTATATTATCCGGAAATCGTAATACACGTGTGAATACATAGACCACAATATGTCCCTAGTGAGCCTCTAGTTGACTAGCTCGTTGATCAATAGATAGTCATGGTTTCCTGACTATGGACATTGGATGTCAATGATAACGGGATCACATCATTAGGAGAATGATGTGATGGACAAGACCCAATCCTAAGCATAGCATAGTTCGTTTTGCTAGAGCTTTTCCAATGTCAAGTATCTCTTCCTTAGACCATGAGATCGTGTAACTCCCGGATACCGTCATTTAGTGCTTTGGGTGTACCAAACGTCACAACGTAACTGGGTGACTATAAAGGTGCACTACATGTATCTCCGAAAGTATCTGTTGGGTTGACACGGATCGAGACTGGGATTTGTCACTCTGTATAATCGAGAGGTATCTCTGGGCCCACTCGATAATGCATCATCATAATGAGCTCAAAGTGACCAAGTGTCTGGTCACGGGATCATGCATTATGGTACGAGTAAAGTGACTTGTCGGTAACGAGATTGAACAAGGTATTGGGACCGACAATCGAATCTCGGGCAAGTAACATACCGATGGACAAAGGGAATTGTATACGGGGTTGTTTGAATCCTCGACATCGTGGTTCATCCGATGAGATCATCGAGGAGCATGTGGGAGCCAACATGGGTATCCAGATCCGCTGTTGGTTATTGCCCGAGAGCCGCCTCGGTCATGTCTACGTGTCTCCCGAACCCGTGAGGGTCTACACACTTAAGGTTCGGTGACGCTTAGGGTTGTATGAATATGAGTATGCAGTAAACCGAATGTTGTTCGAGTCCCGGATGAGATCCCGGACGCCACGAGGAGTTTCGGAATGGTCTGAGGTAAAGAATTATATATAGTAAGTATTGTTTCGCCATCGGGAAAGTTTCTGTCACCAGATTGTACCGGGACCACCGGAAGGGTCCCGGGGTCCACCGGTGGGGCCACCCATCACGGAGGGCCCCATGGGATGAAGTGGGGAGGAACCAGCCCATAGTGGGCTGGTGCGCCTTGGCCCACCCTGCGCCTAGGGTTGAAACCCTAGGGTGGGGCGCCCACTTGCCTTGGGGGCACTCCACCCCTTAGCTGCCGCCTTGGGAGATTGGATCTCCAAGGGCCGGGCGCCTGGAGGCCTATATAGGAGGGGGAGGGGCAGCCACACCAAGTTCTCGCGCCTCCTCCCTGCTACACCTTCTTCCTCCTCCGTCACGAAGCTTGGCGAAGCCTCGCTGAATATCGCTGCTCCACCACCACCACGCCAGCCAGCTGCTGGAGCCATCTTCTTCAACCTCTCCTTTACCCTTGCTGGATCAAGAAGGAGGAGACGCCATCCGCTCCGTGACGTGTGTTGAACGCGGAGGTGCCGTCCGCTCGCACTCGGTCATCGGTGATTTGGATCACGGCGAGTACGACTCCATCATCCACGGTCCAGTGAACGCTTCCGCACGCGATCTACAAGTGGTATGTAGATGCAATCTCTCTCCCATGACTCGTTGCTTAGATGAACTCATAGATGGATCTTGGTGAAACCGTAGGAAAATTTTTAATTTTCGCAACGCTCCCCAACAAAGTGGCATCATGAGCTAGGTCTATGCGTAGTTCTCTATTGCACGAGTAGAACACAATTTTGTTGTGGGCGAGACCTTGTCAACTTGCTTGCCGCTACTAGTCTTATCTTGGTTCAGCGGTATTGTGGGATGAAGCGGCCCGACCAACCTTACACGACGCTTACGTGAGACCGGTTCCACCGACCGACATGCACTAGTTGCATAAGGTGTCCGGCGGGTGTCCGACTCTCCCACTTTAGTTGGAGCGGATTCGATGAAAAGGGTCCTTATGAAGGGTAAATAGAAGTTGACAAATCACGTTGTGGCTTTCACGTAGGTAAGAAAACGTTCTTGCTAGAACCCTATTGCAGCCACGTAAAACTTGCAACAACAATTAGAGGACGTCTAACTTGTTTTTGCAGCTAGTGTTTTGTGATATGATATGGCCAAAGTTGTGATGAATGATGAATGATATATGTGATGTATGAGATCATGTTCTTGTAATAGGAATCACGACTTACATGTCGATGAGCATGACAACCGGCAGGAGCCATATGAGTTGTCTTTATTTTTTGTATGACCTGCGTGTCATTGAAGAACGCCATGTAAATTACTTTACTTTATTGCTAAACGCGTTAGCCATAGAAGTAGAAGTAGTCGTTGGCGTGACAACTTCATGAAGACACGATGATGGAGATCATGGTGTCATGCCGGTGACAGGATGATCATGGAGCCCCAAAGATGGAGATCAAAGGAGCTATGTGATATTAGCCATATCATGTCACTACTATATATAATTGCATGTGATGTTTATTATGTTTATGCATCTTGTTTACTTAGAATGACGGTAGTAAATAAGATGATCCCTTAGAATAATTTCAAGAAAGTGTTCCCCCTAACTGTGCACCGTTGCTAAAGTTAAATGGCTTCAAGCACCACGTGATGATCAGGTGTGATAGATCCTTACGCTCACATACAACGGGTGTAAGACAGTTTTACACATGCATAAACACTTAGGGTTAACTTGACGAGCCTAGCATGTACAGACATGGCCTCGGAACACAAGAGACCGAAAGGTCGAACATGAGTCGTATGGAAGATACGATCAACATGGAGATGTTCACCGATGATGACTAGTCCGTCTCACGTGATGATCGGACACGGCCTAGTCGACTCGGATCGTGTAACACTTAGATGACTAGAGGGATGTCTAATCTGAGTGGGAGTTCATTAAAATATTTTGATTAGATGAACTTAATTATCATGAACTTAGTCTAAAACCTTTGCAAATATGTCTTGTAGATCAAATGGCCAACGCTCATATCAACATGAACTTCAACGCATTCCTAGAGAAAACCAAGCTGAAAGATGATGGCAACAACTATACGGATCGGGTCCTAACCCGAGGATCATCCTCATAGCTGCCAGGAAACAATATGTCCTAGAAGGACCGCTAGGTGATGCACCGTCCCAGAGAACCAAGGCATTATGAATGCTTGGCAGTCTCGTCTTGATGATTACTCCCTCGTTCAAGTGCGGCATGCTTTACAACTTAGAACTGGGCTCCAAAAGCGTTTTGAGCAACACGGAGCATATGAGATGTTCGAGGAGCTGAAACTAGTTTTCCAAGCTCATGCCCGGTCGAGAGCTATGAAGTCTCCGACAAGTTCTATAGTTGTAAGATGGAGGAAAACAGTTCTCACAAGGAGCACATACTCAAAATGTCCGGTTGCACAACCGCTTTGTCCCAGCTGGACATTAACCTCCGGATGAGGCGGTCATTGACAGAATCCTTGATCGCTCCCACCAAGCTACAAGAGCTTTGTGATGAACTACAATATGCAGGGGATGGTGAAGACCATTCCTGAAGTATTCTCAATCTTTGAAGTCAGCAGAGGTTGAAATCAAGAAAGAACATCAAGTGTTGATGGTTAATAAAACCACTAAGTTCAAGAAGGGCAAGGGTAAGAAGAACTTCAAGAAGGACGACAAGGATGTTGCCACGCCCGGTAAGCCAGTTGCTGGGAAGAAGTCAAAGAATGGACCCAAGCCTGAGACAGAGTGCTTTTATTGCAAAGGGAAGGACCACCGTAAGCGGAACTGCCCCAAATACTTAGCGGACAAGAAGGCCGGCAACACTAAAGGTATATTTGATATACATGTAATTGATGTGTACCTTACCAGTACTCGTAGTAACTCCTGGGTATTTGATACCGCTGCCGTTGCTCATATTTGTAACTCACAGCAGGAGCTGCGGAATAAACGGAGACTGGCGAAGGACGAGGTGACGATGCACGCCGGGAATGGTTCCAAGGTCGATGTGATCGCCGTCGGCACGCTACCTCTACATTTACCTACGGGATTAGTTTTAAACCTTAATAATTGTTATTTAGTGCCAAGTTTGAGCATGAACATTGTATCGTGATCTCGTTTAATGCGAGATGGCTACTCATTTAAATCCGAGAATAATGGTTGTTCTATTTATATGAGAGATATGTTTTATGGTCATGCTCCGATGGTCAATGGTTTATTCTTAATGAATCTCGAGCGTAATATTACACATATTCATAGTGTGAATACCAAAAGATGTAAAGTTGATAACGATAGTCCCACATACTTGTGGCATCGCCGCCTTGGTCACATTGGTGTCAAGCGCATGAATAAGCTCCATTCGATGAACTTTTAGAGTCTCTCGATTATGAATCATTTGACACATGCGAACCATGCCTTATGGGCAAATGACCAAGACTCCGTTCTCCGGAACAATGGAGCGAGCGACCAACTTATTGGAAATCATACATACCGATGTGTGCAGTCCAATGAGCGTTGAGGCTCGCGGAGGATATCGTTATGTTCTCACTCTCACAGACGACTTAAGTAGATATGGGTATGTCTACCTTATGAAACACAAGTCTGAGACGTTTGAGAAGTTCAAGGAATTTCAGAATGAGGTAGAGAATCAGCGTGACCGAAAAATAAAGTTCTAACGATCAGATCGTGGAGGAGAATATTTAAGTCACGAATTTTGTACACACTTAAGGAAATGTGGAATCGTTTCACAACTCACACCGCCTGGAACACCTCAAATAACGGTGTGTCCGAACGTCAGAATCGCACTCTATTGGATATGGTGCGATCTATGATGTCTCTTACCGATTTACCGCTATCATTTTGGGGATACGCTCTAGAGACAGCTACATTCACTTTAAATAGGGCACCGTCTAAATCCGTTGAGACGACACCGTATGAATTATGGTTTGGAAAGAAACCTAAGCTGTCGTTTCTAAAAGTTTGGGGATGCGATGCTTATGTCAAGAAACTTCAACCTGAAAAGCTCGAACCCAAGTCAGAAAATGCGTCTTCATAGGATACCCTCAGAAACCATTGGGTATACCTTCTACCTTAGATCCGAAGGCAAGATCTTTGTTGCCAAGAACGGATCCTTTCTCGAAAAGAGTTTCTCTCGAAAGGAGTAAGTGGGAGGAAAGTAGAACTTCGATGAAGTACTACCTCTTGAACCGGAAAGTAGTGCAGCTCAGAAAATGTTCCTGTGGTGCCTACACCTACTGGAAAGGAAATTAATGATGATGATCAAGGTACTTCGGATCAAGTTGCTACTGAACTTCGTAGGTCCACAAGGACACGTTCCACACCAGAGTGGTATGGCAACCCTGTCCTGGAAATCAAGTTGTTAGACAACGGTGAACCTTCGAACTATGAAGAAGCAATGGCGGGCCCAGATTCCAACAAAATGGCTTGAAGCCATGCAATCCGATATAGGATCCATCTATGAAAACAAAGTATGGAGTTTGACAGACTTGCCCGATGATCGGCGAGCAATAGAAAACAAATGGATCTTTAAGAAGAAGACGGACGCGGATGGTAATGTCACCATCTATAAAGCTCGACTTGTCGCTAAGGGTTATAGGCAAGTTCAAGGGATTGACTACGATGAGACTTTCTCTCCGTAGCGAAGCTTAAGTCCGTCCGAATCATGTTAGCAATTGCCACATACTATGATTATGAGATATGGCGAGATGGACGTCAAAACAGCGTTCCTTAACGGTTATCTTAAGGAAGAGCTGTATATGATGCAGCCGGAAGGTTTTGTCGACCCTAAGAATGCTAACAAGGTATGCAAGCTCCAGCGATCCATTTATGGGCTGGTGCAAGCATCTTGGAGTTGGAACATTCGCTTTGATGAGATGATCAAAGCGTTTGGGTTTATGCAGACTTATGGAGAAGCCTGCGTTTACAAGAAAGTGAGTGGGAGCTCCGTAGCATTTCTCATATTATATGTAGATGACATACTTTTGATGGGAAATGATATAGAACTCTTGGACAGCATTAAGGCCTACTTGAATAAATTTTTTTCAATGAAGGACCTTGGAGAACTGCTTATATATTAGGCATCAAGACCTATAGAGATAGATCGAGACGCCTCATAGGTCTTTCACAAAGCACATACCTTGATAAGATTTTGAAGAAGTTCAAAATGGATCAGTCCAGGAAAGGGTTCTTGCCTGTACTGCAAGGTGTGAAATTGAGCTCGGCTCAATGTCCGACCACGGCAAAAGATAAATAAGAGATGAGCGTCATCCCCTATGCCTCGGCCATAGGATCTATTATGTATGCCATGCTGTGTACCAGACCTGATGTAAACCTTGCCGTAAGTTTGGTAGGAAGGCACCAAAGTAATCCCGGCAAGGAACACTGGACAGCGGTCAAGAATATCCTGAAGTACCTGAAAAGGACAAAGGACATGTTTCTCGTTTATGGAGGTGTCGAAGAGCTTGTCGTAAAGGGTTAAGTCGACGCTAGCTTTGATATAGATCTGGATGACTCTAAGTCACAAACCGGATACGTGTATATGTTGAATGGTGGAAGCAAGAGCTGGTGCAAGCAAGCGAGCGTCGTGGCGGGATCTACATGTGAAGCGGAGTACATGGCAGCCTCGGAGGCAGCACATGAAGCAATATGGGTGAAGGAGTTCATCACCGACCTAGGAGTCATACCCAATGCGTCGGGGCCGATCAAACTCTTCTGTGACAACACTGGAGCTATTGCACTTGCCAAGGAGCCCAGGTTTTGCAAGAAGACCAGGCACATGAAGCGTCGCCTCAAATCCATCCGTGAAAATGTTCAAGATGGAGACATAGAAATTTGCAAAGTGCATACGGATCTGAATGTCGCAGATCCGTTGACTAAACCTCTTCCGCGAGCAAAACATGATCAACACCAGAACTCTATGGGTATTCGATTCATCACAATGTAACTAGATTATTGACTCTAGTGCAAGTGGGAGACTGTTGGAAATATGCCCTAGAGGCAATAATAAAAGGATTATTATTATATTTCCTTGTTCATGATAATTGTCTTTTATTCATGCTATAATTGTATTATCCGGAAATCGTAATACACGTGTGAATACATAGACCACAATATGTCCCTAGTGAGCCTCTAGTTGACTAGCTCGTTGATCAATAGATACTCATGGTTTCCTGACTATGGACATTGGATGTCAATGATAACGGGATCACATCATTAGGAGAATGATGTGATGGACAAGACCCAATCCTAAGCATAGCACAAGATCGTGTAGTTCGTTTTGCTAAAGCTTTTCCAATGTCAAGTATCTATTCCTTAGACCATGAGATCATGTAACTCCCGGATACTGTCACGAAAGTGCTTTGGTGTACCAAACGTCACAACGTAACCGGGTGACTATAAAGGTGCACTACTGGTATCTCCGAAAGTATCTGTTGGGTTGACACGGATCGAGACTGGATTTGTCACTCCGTGATAACGGAGAGGTATCTCTGGGCCCACTCGGTAATGCATCATCATAATGAGCTCAAAGTGACCAAGTGTCCGGTCACGGGATCATGCATTACGGATGCAGTAAAGTGACTTGCGGTAACGAGATTGAACGAGGTATTGGGATACCGACGATCGAATCTCGCAAGTAACATACCGATTGACCAAGGGAATTGTATACGGGGTTGTTTGAATCCTCGACATCGTGGTTCATCCGATGAGATCATCGAGGAGCATGTGGGAGCCAACACGGGTATCTAGATCCCGCTGTTGGTTATTGCCCGAGAGCCGTCTCGGTCATGTCTACGTGTCTCCCGAACCCGTAGGGTCTACACACTTAAGGTTCGGTGACGCTAGGGTTGTATGAATATGAGTATGCAGTAAACCGAATGTTGTTCGGAGTCCGGATGAGATCCCGGACGTCACGAGGAGTTCCGGAATGGTCCAGAGGTAAAGAATTATATATAGGAAGTGTAGTTTCGGCCATCGGGAGAGTTTCGGGGGTCACCGGTATTGTACCGGGACCACCGGAAGGGTCCCGGGGGTCCATCGGGTGGGGCCACCCATCCCGGAGGGCCCCATGGGCTGAAGTGGGAGGGGAACCAGCCCATAGTGGGCTGGTGCGCCCCCCTTGGCCCACCCCCTGCGCCTAGGGTTGAAACCCTAGGGTGGGGGGGGGGGGCGCCCCACTTGCCTTGGGGGGCACTCCACCCCCTTGGCCGCCGCCCCCCTTGGGAGATTGGATCTCCAAGGGCCGGCGCCCCCCCGGGGGGCCTATATAAAGGGAGGGGGGAGGGGGCAGCCGCACCCTGCAGTTCTGGCGCCTCCCTCCCCCTGCTACACCTCTTCCTCCTCCGTCACGAGCTTGGCGAAGCCCTACCGGAATACTGCTGCTCCACCACCACCACGTCGTTGTGCTGCTGCTGGAGCCATCTTCTTCAACCTCTCCTTTCCCTTGCTGGATCAAGAAGGAGGAGACGCCATCCGCCTCCGCACGTGTGTTGAACAGCGGAGGTGCCGTCTGTTCGGCACTCGGTCATCGGTGATTTGGATCACGGCGAGTACGACTCCATCATCCACGTTCTAGTGAACGCTTCCACACGCGATCTACAAGTGGTATGTAGATGCAATCTCTCTCCCATGACTCGTTGCTTAGATGAACTCATAGATGGATCTTGGTGAAACCGTAGGAAAATTTTTAATTTTCTGCAACGTTCCCCAACATTAAGTTCATAAATAACAGAGTAACGCATTAAGCAAGATGACATGATGTAGAGGGATAAACTCATGCAATATGATATAAACCCCATCTTTTTATCCTCGATGACAACAATACAATATGTGCCTTGCTACCCCTGTTGTCACTGGGAAAGGACACCGCAAGATTGAACCCAAAGCTAAGCACTTCTCCCATGGCAAGAAAGATCAATCTAGTAGGCCAAACTAAACTGATAATTCGAAGAGACTTGCAAAGATAACTCAATCATACATCAAAGAATTCAGAGGAGATTCAAATATTTCTCATAGATAAACTTGATCATAAACGCACAATTCATCGGATCTCGACAAACACACCACAAAAAGAGTTTACATCGAATAGATCACCACAAGAGAGGGGGAGAACATTGTATTGAGATCCAAAAAGAGAGAAGAAGCCATCTAGCTAATAACTATGGATCCGAAGGTCTGTGGTAAACTACTCACAACTCATCGGAGGGGCTATGATGTTGATGTAGAAGCCCTCCGTGGTCGATTCCCCCTCCAGCGGAGCACCGGCGAAGGCTCCAAGATGGTATCTCGCGGATACAGAAGGTTACGATGGTGGAAATTGTGTTTCGTTGGCTCCCTGGATGTTTTTGGGGTACGTAGGCTTATATAGGAGGAAGGAGTACGTCGGTGGCCGCCCGAGGGGCCCACGAGACAAGGGGCCCGCCCTGTAGGGGTGGGCGCGCCCTACCCTCTCGTGGTCGCCTCGGCTGCTTCTTGACTTGCACTCCAAGTCCTCTGGATCACGTTCATTCCAAAAATCACGCTCCTGAAGGTTTCATTCTGTTTGGACTCCATTTGATATTCCTTTTCTTCGAAATCGAAATAGGCAAAAAACAAAGCAATACGGGCTGGGCCTCCGGTTAGTAGGTTAATCCCAAAAATGATATAAATGTGTAAAATAAAGCCCATAAACATCCAAAAGGGGTAATATAATAGCATGGAACAATCAAAAATTATAGATACGTTGGACACGTATCAGCCCTCACGTCCACTCAATTTGCATGCGCTGTATTAATTGACTATCAATGAAGTGAACAACTTTACACGCATCAAATTATCACATGGGGTGGATCTTGGTACAAAATTGCATCCGCCCGTGTACCCGCATGTGCGTGCGAGGGAATGAGTGCGTGTGTGGCATGCGTGCACATCTTCGCTTCGTGCATGTCCAGTATGGCACAGGGAGGACGAGTACATTCTTCTGGAACCAGCAGCACGTCACTGTGATCAATCCACGCAAGGAGGTCGCGACAACGCCTCCACATGTGCTACGTGGCTTCATGAACTGTAATTGAGACACTGTGTAGCGTGCCATTGGTATTCTAATTTACATGTTTTGCACATACTCGAAGTACTAGTAAGGTACACGTGCATTGCACGCATCAGATTTTGCAACCAAATTATGAATAAATACCACACTATAGCATGTAAGCTCTGAGTCATATATGCCTGATGTAGCCCTTCATTTAATTCTTATAGTTCATCTCATTCAAAATCAATTAGTTTTTATAAAAAAGCTAAGAACGCGGGAATAGGAAAAACATGGGATTATAGTGGAATATCGTCTTGAATCCTACAGGATTGTACGAGTGTTTGATTGTGCATAGAAAAAACACAGAATTCTTTCAAATAGGTTTGAGTGGATGGGATGTTTCCTATGAAATCTAGTGCAAATGAATCATATGGAAAAATTCCTATGGTTTACAATCCTACGAATCAAACAACCAAGATAGGAAAAATTCCTAATGATTAGAATCCTCCAAAATTCCTTTGAGAATCCTTTGAATCAAAGAAGCCCTTAATCTATTTTATGATTCATGGAATTGTGCGTTGTAAAGCATAAAGTAAAAAAAAATAACGGCTATTCAACTAGAAAAAACGTTTGGGCAGTTATGATACTGAAGATTCTAGAACAAAAGAGAACCACTGTTGTTTTGAGGTTTGTGCATTATGCTTAAGTTCAACCATGGAGTCTGCTAGATTGTACATGTGGCAAAATCCGGTGGGGGGCTAGAAGATGGTGCGAGGGACCGAGTGGAGGGAGACTATGAAGGGTTGCACAAGTGCGAGATCGATATTTAGAGAGAGAGGGGGTGAGAACGTGCGCTGTTGCGCACGGTGGCGGAGCCATGAAAAATAAATGAGCTAGGGGGCCAAGCATTGCTAATCCTTTACGAGGAGGGTAAATTCATGAACTTAAACCATTTTTAGCAGCAATTATCTAATGATCACATTCATATTAGCCTCGATATATAGTGATGTTAGGGGGGGGGCAGGGCCCTTACTGCCCCTTGTCTTCGCTATTGTGCACGCGTCTGAGAGATGAAGCGGAAGGCATGGATGATGACAGGGGGACGTTGGATATATAATTAATGTGGGTGTATTAGCTATATATGTTAATCCTATATAGAGAGGTATAGATTGATCGATGTGGACGTGGGAAAGAGGGTGAGACCTCACTGGATACATCGATTGATCGGTTTGTATGGAAAACTATGAAAGACCTAGCTATATACACACATACATAGAGGAACATCGATCGTTGCGCATGCATGCGTTAGAGATAAAGAATGCTCGATATGATGGAGAGGGGGATGTGTGTGGGTGTATACCTTCATTGGAGACCGACCTGAAGAAAAAGATTGCATGTGTGCGATGGATAATGCCGACTGGTAGTGTGTGTGTGATACGTCTCCAACGTATCTACTTTTCCAAACACTTTTGCCCTTGTTTTGGACCCTAACATGCATGATTTGAATGAAACTAACCCGGACTGACGCTGTTTTCAGCAGAACTACCATGATGTTGTTTTATGTGTAGAAAAGAAAAGTTCTCGGAATGTCCTGAAAATCCACGGAGGCACTTTTTGGAATTAATAAGAATTTCTGGGCGAAAGAAATACGCCAGGGGGCCCAGGGCCTGTCCACGAGACAGGGGGCGCCCCCCCTGTAGGGCGCGCCCCCGTATCTCGTGGGCCCCCTAGACCTCCACCGACCTCAACTCCAACTCCATATATTCACGTTCGGGGAGAAAAAATCAGAGAGAAAGTTTTATAGCGTTTTACGACACGGAGCCGCCGCCAAGCCCTCATCTCTCTCGGGAGGGCTGATCTGGAGTCTGTTCGGGGCTCCGGAGAGGGGGATCCGTCGCCGTAGTCATCATCAACCATCCTCCATCACCAATTTCATGATGCTCACCGCCGTACGTCACTAATTCCATCGTAGGCTTGCTGGACGGTGATGGGTTGGATGAGATTTATCATGTAATCAAGTTAGTTTTGTTAGGGTTTGATCCCTAGTATCCACTATGTTCTGAGATTGATGTTGCTATGACTTTGCAATGCTTAATGCTTGTCACTAGGGCCCGAGTGCCATGATTTCAGATCTGAACCTATTATGTTTTCATGAATATATGTGTGTTCTTGATCCTATCTTGCAAGTCTATAGTCACCTATTATGTGTTATGATCCGACAACCCGAAGTGACAATAATCGGGATACTTCTCGGTGATGACCGTAGTTTGAGGAGTTCATGTATTCACTATGTGTTAATGCGTTGTTCCGGTTCTCTATTAAAAGGATGCCTTGATATCCCTTAGTTTCCGCTTGGACCCCGCTGCCACGGGAGGGTAGGACAAAAGATGTTATGCAAGTTCTTTTCCATAAGCACGTATGACTATTTACGAAATACATGCCTACATTACATTGATGAACTGGAGCTAGTTCTGTGTCACCCTATGCTATAACTATTACATGAGGAATCGTGATCCGCATAATTATCCATCAACGATCCATTTCCTACGAGCTTTTCACATATTGTTCTTCGCTTATTTACTTTTCCGCTACATCATTACAACTACTACAAAAACCCCAAAACAATTATCTTTACTTTTGCTACCGTTACTTTCATTATCATACCACTTTTGCTACTAAATACTTTGCTGCAGATAATAAGTTATCCAGGTGTGGTTGAATTAACAACTCAACTGCTAATACTCAAGAATATTCTTTGGCTCCCCTTGTGTCTAATCAATAAATTTGGGTTGAATACTTTACCCTCGAAGTCGCTATGCGATCCCCTACACTTGTGGGTTATCAAGACTAATTTCTGGCACCGTTGCCGGGGAGCATAGCTGTATTCTCTGAGTCACTTGGGATTTTTATCTGTTGATCACTATGAAGAACTTGAAAGACGACCAAACTACTATTTTGCCCTCAACTACGAGGGGAGGTAAGGAACTGCCATCTAGCTCTGCACTAGATTCTCCTTACGTTATTAGTAAGCTTGCGACACCTAAACCTGCTACTACTATGAATTCTGATATGTCGCATGTTATTGATGATGCCACTTCTGCTATGCATGATGAAACTACTTCTGTGTGTAATACTACTTTGCCATTAGATGAATTTCTTGATGAACAACTTGCTAGAGTTAGGGGGAATGAAAGTATTGAAGATGTTATTATTGATGATAGTGATGATGAAGGTTCTCCCAATGATTATGTATTGCCTGTTGTCCCTAAGGGTTATGTTATGAATGAAGAAGCTGCTAGGGAAATCTTTGCTTGCAATGATAGATATGATCTTAAAGAATTATTAGCTAAATGGAAGCAGCAGTCCCTTAATGCTAGAATGAAACCTGACCCTGCTTTTGCTACTTCACCTATCTGTGTTACTGATAAGGATTATGAATTCTCTGTTGATCCTGAGATTATTACTTTAGTTGAATCTAATCCTTTTTATGGCCTTGAATCTAAAACTGTTGTGGCACATCTTACCAAGTTGAATGATATAGCTACCCTATTTACTAATGATGAGAAGTCTTGCTATTATTATGTCCTTAAGATATTTCCGTTCTCATTAAAGGGTGATGCTAAGACTTGGTATAATTCTCTTGCTCCTGGTTGTGTGCGTAGTCCCCAAGATATGATTTATTACTTCTCTGCTAAATATTTCCCTGCTCATAAGAAACAAGCTGCCTTGCGAGAAATATATAATTTTGTCCAAATCAAAGAAGAGAGTCTCCCACAAGCTTGGGGGAGGCTTCTCCTGTTACTTAATGCTTTGCCCGATCATCCTCTTAAGAAAAATGAAATGCTTGATATCTTTTATAATGGACTAACCGATGCTTCCAAGGACTACTTGGATAGTTGTGCTGGTTGTGTTTTCAGGAAAGAACAATGACGGTTGAAATATTATTGAATAATATGTTGACTAATGAAAATAATTGGACTCCTCCGAGCCAATTCCTGAAGCAATTCCTGAACCAATTGAGCCGACTCCTGAGTTTATTCCTAAACCCACTCCGAAGAAGAGAGGTGTTTTATTTCTCAGTCCTGAAGATATGCAAGAGGCAAAGAAGTCAAAGAAAGAAAAAGGTATTAAAGCTGAAGATGTTAAGAATTTACCTCCTATTGAAGAAATACATGGTCTTAATATACCGCCTGTTGAAGAACCACATTGTCTTGATAACCCGACACAGGTAGTAAAGGTAAATTCTCTCTATAGATATGATAAAGTTGAAATTGTTGGAAATATGCCCTAGAGGCAATAATAAATTAGTTATTATTATATTTCCTTGTTCATGATAATCGTTTATTATCCACGCTATAATTGTATTGATAGGAAACTCAAATACATGTGTGGGTACATAGACAACACCATGTCCCTAGCAAGCCTCTATTGGCTAGCTCGTTGATCAATAGATGGTTACGGTTTCCTAACCATGGACATTGGATGTCGTTGATAACGGGATCACATCATTAGGAGAATGATGTGATGGACAAGACCCAATCCTAAGCCTAGCACAAAGATGCGTAGTTAGGTATGCTAAAGCTTTTCTAATGTCAAGTATCATTTCCTTAGACCATGAGATTGTGCAACTCCCGGATACCGTAGGAATGCTTTGGGTGTACCAAAGCGTCACAACGTAACTGGGTGGCTATAAAGGTGCATTACAGGTATCTCCGAAAGTATCTGTTGGGTTGGTACGAATCAAGACTGGATTTGTCACTCCGTAAACGGAGAGGTATCTCTGGGCCCACTCGGTAGGACATCATCATAATGTGCACAATGTGACCAAGGGGTTGATCACGGGATGGTGTGTTACAGAACGAGTAAAGAGACTTGCCGGTATCGAGATTGAACAAGGTATCGGTATACCGACGATCGAATCTCGGGCAAGTACAATACCGCTAGACAAAGAGAATTGTATACGGGATCGATTGAGTCCTTGACATCGTGGTTCATCCGATGAGATCATCGTGGAACATGTGGGAGCCAACATGGGTATCCAGATCCCGCTGTTGGTTATTGACCGTAGAACGTCTCGGTCATGTCTACATGTCTCCCGAACCCGTAGGGTCTACACATAAGGTTCGATGGCGCTTAGGGTTATAAAGGAAGTTTGTATGTGGTTACCAAATGTTGTTGAGTCCCGGATGAGATCCCGGACGTCACGAGGAGTTCCGGAATGGTCCGGAGGTAAAGATTTATATATGGGAAGTCCTATTTTGGTCATGGGAAAAGTTTGAACTTTATCGGTATTGTACAGGAGTGCCGAAAGGGGTCCGGGGTCCACTGGGGTCCACCTGCCCGGGGGCCACATGGGCTGTAGGGGTGCGCCTTGGCCTATGTGGGCCAAGGGCACCAACCCAAGAGGCCCATGCGCCAAGGAAACTTGGGGAGGGAAGAGTCCTCAAGGGGAAGGCACCTCAGGGGTGCCTTGGGAGGATGGACTCCTCCCCCTCTTGGCCGCACCCCTTCCTTGGAGGAAGGGGCAGGCTGCCTCCCCTCTCCCTTGCCCCTATATATAGTGGAGGGGAGGAGGGCATCCACACTGAGCCCTGGCGCCTCCCTCCCTCCCGTGACACCTCCTCCTCTCACGTAGGTGCTTGGCGAAGCCCTGCAGGATTGCCACGCTCCTCCACCACCACCACGCCGTTGTGCTGCTGTTGGATGGAGTCTTCCTCAACCTCTCCCTCTCTCCTTGCTGGATCAAGGCGTGGGAGAAGGCACCGGGCTGTACGTGTGTTGAACGCGGAGGTGCCGTCTGCTCGGCACTAGGATCTCCGGTGATTTGGATCACGGCAGCACGACTCCTTCAACCCCGTTCTCATGAACGCTTCCGCTCAACGATCTACAAGGGTATGTAGATGCACTCTCCTCCCTCGTTGCTAGTTTCTCCATAGATAGATCTTGGTGACACGTGGGAAAATTTTGAATTTATGCTCGTTCCCCAACAGTGGCATCATGAGCCGTGCATTGCGTAGATTCTTTGCACGAGTAGAACACAAAGTAGTTGTGGGCGTTGATGTTGTTCAATATGCTTACCGTTACTAGTCCAATCTTGTTTCGATGGTATTGTGGGATGAAGCGGCCCGGACCGACCTTACACGCATTTACGTGAGACAGGTTCCACCGAATCGACATGCACTTGGTGCATAAGGTGGCTAGCAGGTGCCGATCTCCCACTTTAGTCGGAACGGATTCGATGAAAAGGGTCCTTATGAAGGGTAAATAGCAATTGGCATATCACGTTGTGGTTTTATGAAGAAAGCGTTCTTGCTAGAAACCCAAAGCAGCCACGTAAAACATGCAAACAACAATTAGAGGACGTCTAACTTGTTTTTGCAGGGTATGCTATGTGATGTGATATGGCCAAGAAGAATGTGATGAATGATATGTGATGTATGAGATTGATCATGTTCTTGTAATAGGATTCACGACTTGCATGTCGATGAGTATGACAACCGGCAGGAGCCATAGGAGTTGTCTTTATTTATTGTATGACCTGCGTGTCATTAAACAAGGCCATGTAATTACTTTACTTTATTGCTAACCGGTAGCCATAGTAGTAGAAGTAATAGTTGGCGAGACAACTTCATGAAGACACGATGATGGAGATCATGATGATGGAGATCATGGTGTCATGCGGTGACGATGATGATCATGGAGCCCGAAGATGGAGATCAATGGAGCTATATGATATTGGCCATATCATGTCACTACTATATAATTGCATGTGATGTTTATTATGTTTATGCATCTTGTTTACTTAGAACGACGGTAGTAAATAAGATGATCCCTTACAACAATTTCAAGAAGTGTTCTCCCCTAACTGTGCACCGTTGCCAAAAGTTAAAGCTTCTAAGCACCACGTGATGATCGGGTGTGATGGATTCTTACGTTCACATACAACGGTGTTGACGAGCACCGGCATGTATGCACATGGCCTCGAAACACACGCAATACACTTAGGGTTAACTTGACGAGCCTAGCATGTACGGACATGGCCTCGGAACACAGTAGACCGAAAGGTCGAGCATGAGTCGTATAGTAGATACGATCAACATGAAGATGTTCACCGATGATGACTAGTCCGTCTCACGTGATGATCGGACACGGCCTAGTTGACTCGGATCATGTAATCACTTAGATGACCAGAGGGATGTCTATCTGAGTGGGAGTTCATAATATGAACTTAATTATCTTGAACATAGTCAAAAGACCTTTTGCAAATTATGTCGTAAGCTCGCGCTTTAGTTCCACTGTTTAGATATGTTCCTAGAGAAAATATAGTTGAAAGTTGATGATGGCGATTATGCGGACGATGAGATAGCTTATGTCCTTAATGCACCTCTCAAGGTGTCTTTGAACCTCAAACGTTGTCTGTGGATGTTGCGAACATCTGACATACACGTTTTTGATAACTACATGATAGTTCAGTTAAACGGTTTAGAGTTGAGGCACCAAAGACGTTTTCGAAACG
This sequence comes from Aegilops bicornis, assembly GCA_021605145.1. Classification (NCBI taxonomy): domain Eukaryota; kingdom Viridiplantae; phylum Streptophyta; class Magnoliopsida; order Poales; family Poaceae; genus Aegilops; species Aegilops bicornis. The sequence goes on from CM038672.1 coordinate 597,053,852, forward strand.
TCGCGAAACATATGAGACGTTTCGAGGGCTGAAATTGGGATTTCAAGCTCGTGCCCACGTCAAGAGGTATAAGACCTCCGACGATTTTCTTAGCCTGCAAACTAAGGGAGAAAAGCTCAATCATTGAGCTTGTGCTCAGATTGCCTGAGTACAACAATCACTTGAATTGAATGGGAGTTAATCTTCCAGATGAGATAGTGATGTTTCTCCAGAAGTCATTGCCACCAAGCTGCTAGAAGCTTCGTGATGAACTATAACATATCAGGGATAGATATGATGATCCTTGAGCCATTCGCAATGTTCGACACCGCGAAAGTAGAAGTCAAGTAGGAGCATCAATTGTTGATGGTTGGTAAAACCACTAGTTTCAAGAAGGGCAAGGGCAACAAGGGATACTTCATGAAACGGCAAAACAGTTGCTGCTCTAGTGAAGAAACCCAAGGTTGAACCCAAACTCGAGACTAAGTGCTTCTGTAATGAGAGGAACGGACACTGAAGCGGAACCACCCTAGATACTTGGTAGATGAGAAGGCTGGCAAGGTCGATAGAAGTATATTGGATATACATTATGTTAATGTGTACTTTACTAGTACTCCTAGTAGCACCAGGGTAATAGATACCGGTTCGGTTGCTAAGTGTTAGTAACTCGAAATAAAAGCTACGGAATAAACGGAGACTAGCTAAAGGTGAGCCGACGATATGTGTTGGAAGTATTTCCAAGGTTGATGTGATCAAGCATCGCACGCCCTCTACCATCGAGATTGGAGTTAAGCCTAAAATTGTTATTTGGTGTTTATGCTGAGCATAGACATGATTGGATTATGTCTATCGCATACGGTCATTCATTTAAGGAGAATAATGGTTACTCTATTTATTTGAATAATACCTTCAATGGTCTTGCACCTAAAAGAATGGTTTATTAAATCTCGATTGTAGTGATACACATTTTCATGCCAAAAGATATAAGATAGTAATGATAGTACCACTTACTTGTGGCAATCGCCATGTAAGTCATATTGGTATAAACGCATGAAGAAGCTCCATGTTGATGGATCTTTGGACTCACTCGTTTTGAAAAGTTTGAGACATGCGAACCATGTCTATTGGTGTATACGCATGAAGAAACTCCATGCAGATGGATCGCTTGGACTCACTTGATTTTGAATCACTTGAGATATGCAGATCATACCACATGGGTGAGATGACCGAAAAGCCTCGGTTTCAAAGAAGATGGAACTAGATAGCAACTTGTTGGAAGTAACACATTTTGATGTGTGCAGTCCAATAAGTGCCGAGGCATCTTGATGAATATCGTTATGTTCTTACTTCACAGATGATTCGAGTAGATGTTGAGTATATTTACTTGATGAAACACAAGTCTGAATTATTGAATGGTTCAAGTAATTTCAGAGTGAAGTTTAAGATCTTCGTGACAAGAGGATAGAATATGATCATAGAGATGAATATCTGAGTTACGAGTTTTGGCACACAATTAAGACATTGTGCAAATTGTTTCACAATTAATACCGCCTGGAACACCATAGTGTGATGGTGTGTCCGAACATCATAGTTGCACCCTATTGGATATGGTGCGCACCATGATATCTCTTATCGAATTACCACTGTCGTTCATGGGTTAGGCATTAGAGACAACCGCACTCACTTTAATAGGGCACCACGTAATTCCGTTGAGATGACACCGTATGAACTATGGTTTAGAGAAACCTAAGCTGTCATTTCTTAAAAGTTTGGGGCTGCGACGCTTATGTGGAAAAGTTTCAGGTTGATAAGCTCGAACCCAGAGCGGACAAATGCATCTTCATAGGACACCCAAAACGGTTGGGTATACCTCCTAATTCAGATCCGAAAGCAATAGGGATTGTTTCTTGAATCGGGTCCTTTCTCGAGGAAAAGTTCGTCTCGAAAAGTTGAGTGGGAGGATGGTGGAGACTTGATGAGGTTATTGAACCATCACTTCAACTAGTGTGTAGCAGAGCACAGGGAAGTTGTTCCCGTGGCACCTACACCAATTGAAGTAGAAGCTTATGATAGTGATCATGAAGTTTCGGATCAAGTCAGCGACGTACCTCGTGGGGTGACAAGGATGCGTACTACTTCGTGAGTGGTACGCAATCCTGTCTTGAAGGTCATGTTGCTAGACAACAATGAACCCTCGAGCTATGGAGAAGCGATGGTGGGCCCAAATTCCGACAAATGGTTAGAAGACATGAAATCCGAGATAGGATCCATGTATCGTAACAAAGCATGGACTTTGGTGGACTTGCCCGATGATCGGCGAGCCATTGAGATAAATGGATCTTTAAGAAAAAGACGGATGTGGACGGTAATGTCACCGTCTATGAAGCTTGACTTGTGGCGAAGAGTTTTTCACAAGTTCAAGGAGTTGACTACGATGAGATTTTCTCATCCGTAGCAATGCTTAAGTCCGTCGGAATCATGTTAGCATTAGCTGCATTTATGAAATCTGGCGGATGGATGTCAAGACGAGTTTCCTTACCAGTTTACGTAAGGAAAGGTTGTATGTGATACAATCAGAAAAGTTTTGTCGATCCTAAGGATGCTAAAAGGTATGCTAGCTCCAGCGATCCTTTTAAGGACTGGAGTAAGCATCTCGGAGTTGGAATGTACGCTTTGATGAGATGAACAAAGATTTTGGGTTTATACAAAAGTTTATGAGAAACTTGTATTTCCAAAGAAGTGAGTGGGAGCACTATAGAATTTCTGATGAGTATATGTTGTTGACATATTGATGATCAGAAATGATGTAGAATTTCTAGAAAGCATATAGGGTTGTTTGAAAAGATGTTTTTCAATCGAAAACCTGGATTAGGCTACTTGAACAATAAGCATCAAAATCTATAAGATAGATCAAAATGTTTAATAATACTTTCAAATGAGCATGTACCTTGACATGATCTTGAAGGTGTTCAAGATGGATCAGTCAAAGAAGGAGTTCTTAGCTGAATTGTAAGGTATGAAGTTAAGACTTAAAGCTCGACCACGGCAGAACGTAGAGAAAGGACGAAGGTCGTCCCTATGCTTCGCATTTAGGCTCTACAAGATGCTATGTTATGTACCGCACGGAAGTGTGCCTTGCCATGAGTCGATCATAGGTACAAGAATGATCCAAGAATGGATCATTGGACAGCGGTCAAAATTGTCGTTGGAGTAAATAAGGACATGTTTCTCGATTATGGAGGTGATAAAGAGTTCGGCGTAAAGGGTTACGTCGATGCAAGCTTTAACACCTATCCGAGTGACTCTGAGTAGCAAACCAGATACGTATAGTGGAGCAACCATTTGGAATAGATCCAAGTGGAGCGTGGAAGCAACATTTACAATATGACATGGAGAATTGCAAAGCACACACGGATCTGAAAGGTTCAGACCCGTTGACTAAAACCCGTTGACTAAAACCTCTCTCACAAGCAAAACATGATCAAACCTCGTAACTCATTGAGTCTAAATCACATGATGATGTGAACTAGTTTACGTACACTAGTAAACTCTTGGGTGTTGGACACATGGCGATATGACCTATCAGTGTTAATCACATGGCGATGTGAACTAGATTATTGACTCTAGTGCAAGTGGGAGACTGTTGGAAATATGCCCTAGAGGCAATAATAAATTAGTTATTATTATATTTCCTTGTTCATGATAATCGTTTATTATCCACGCTATAATTGTATTGATAGGAAACTCAAATACATGTGTGGGTACATAGACAACACCATGTCCCTAGCAAGCCTCTATTGGCTAGCTCGTTGATCAACAGATGGTTACGGTTTCCTAACCATGGACATTGGATGTCGTTGATAACGGGATCACATCATTAGGAGAATGATGTGATGGACAAGACCCAATCCTAAGCCTAGCACAAAGATTGTAGTTCAGATGCTAAAGCTTTTCTAATGTCAAGTATCATTTCCTTAGACCATGAGATTGTGCAACTCCCGGATACCGTAGGAATGCTTTGGGTGTACCAAACGTCACAACGTAACTGGGTGGCTATGAAGGTGCATTATGTATCTCCGAAAGTATCATTGGGTTGGCACGAATCGAGATCGATTTGTCACTCCGTGTAAACGGAGAGGTATCTCTGGGCCCACTCGGTAGGACATCATCATAATGTGCACAATGTGACCAAGGGGTTGATCACGGGATGATGTGTTACGGAACGAGTAAAGAGACTTGCCGGTAACGAGATTGAACAAGGTATCGGTATATCGACGATCGAATCTCGGGCAAGTACAATACCGCTAGACAAAGGGAATTGTATACGAGATCGATTGAGTCCTTGACATCGTGGTTCATCCGATGAGATCATCGTGGAACACGTGGGAGCCAACATGGGTATCCAGATCCCGCTGTTGGTTATTGACCGGAGAACGTCTCGGTCATGTCTACATGTCTCCCGAACCCGTAGGGTCTACACACTTAAGGTTCGATGGCGCTAGGGTTATAAAGGAAGTTTGTATGTGGTTACCGAATGTTGTTCGAGTCCCGGATGAGATCCCGGACGTCACGAGGAGTTCCGGAATGGTCCGGAGGTAAAGATTTATATATGGGAAGTCCTATTTTGGTCGCCGGAAAAGTTTCGCACTTTATCGGTATTGTACCGGAGTGCCGAAAGGGGTCCGGGGTCCACTGGGGTCCACCTGCCCTGGGGGCACATGGGCTGTAGGGGTGCGCCTTGGCCTATATGGGCCAAGGGCACCAGCCCCAAGAGGCCCATGCGCCAAGGAAACTTGGGAGGGAAGAGTCCTCAAGGGGAAGGCACCTCCGAGGTGCCTTGGGAGGATGGACTCCTCCCCTCTTGGCCGCACCCTTCCTTGGAGGAAGGGGCAAGGCTGCGCCTCCCCCTCTCCCTTGCCCCTATATATAGTGGCGGGAGGGAGGCATCCACACCTGAGCCTCGGGCGCCTCCCTCCCTCCCGTGACACCTCCTCCTCTCACGCAGGTGCTTGGCGAAGCCCTGCAGGATTGCCACGCTCCTCCACCACCACGCCGTTGTGCTGCTGCTGGATGGAGTCTTCCTCAACCTCTCCCTCTCTCCTTGCTGGATCAAGGCGTGGGAGACGTCACCGGGCTGTACGTGTGTTGAACGCGGAGGTGCCGTCTGCTCGGCACTAGGATCTCCGGTGATTTGGATCACGACGAGTACGACTCCTTCAACCCCGTTCTCATGAACGCTTCCGCTTAACGATCTACAAGGGTATGTAGATGCACTCTCCTCCCCTCGTTGCTAGTTTCTCCATAGATAGATCTTGGTGACACGTAGGAAAATTTTTAATTTATGCTACGTTCCCCAACAGAAATCCCCTCTACTAAATTTCATAGCCCATGCTTAGATGAATTTGATGACTTTATGGCTAGACAAGAAAGTTTTAATGCTTATGTTTGTAGAGAGTTAAAGAATAATGCTTTCGAGATAGGACGCGTGAGCGATAATATGGCTAGAGTTAAAGATGAACTCAAACTCATTAGAAAATATGCTTCTATGGTTGCTACTCAAGCTGAGCAAGTACTCAAAGCTCAAAATGATTTGCCTGATGAATTAAACAATAAAAATGACTTTGCTGTTAGAGTGGCTACTAGAACTGGTAGAATGACTCAGGAACCTTTGTATCTTGAAGGCACCCTAAGAGAATCGAGAAAGATTCTCAGAGAAATAACTTAGAGGCACCTAGTTCTTCTAAAAAAAGAAGAAGAAAAATGATAGGACTTTGCATGCTTCTTGTGAACCTACTGTAGACACACCTGAGAATCCCAATGATATTTCTATTTCCGATGCTGAAACTCAATCAGGTGATGAACATGAACCTAGTGATAATGTTAATGATAATGTTCATGTTGATGCTCAACCTAGCAAAAACAATGATGTAGAGATTGGACCTGATGTTGATCTTGATAACCCACAATCAAAGAATCAACGTTATGATAGGAGAGATTCTGTTGCTAGGAAGCACGGTAGAGAAAGAGAACCATGGGTTCAGAAACCCATGCCCTTTCCTCGTAAACCATCCAAGACAAAGGATGATGAGGATTTTGAGCACTTTGCTGAAATGATTAGACCTATTTTCTTACGTATGCGCTTAACTGATATGCTGAAAGCAAATCCTTATGCTAAATATATGAAGGATATCATTACAAACAAAAGAAAGATATGGAAGCTGAAATTTCCACCATGATTGGTAATTACACTTTTAAGGGTGGAATACCAAAGAAACTTGGAGATCCGGGTGTACCAACTATACCATGCTCCATTAAAAGAAATTATGTTAGAACTGCTTTATGTGATCTTGGAGCCGGTGTTAGTGTTATGCCTCTCTCTTTATATCGTAGACTTGAATTGAATAAGTTGACACCTACCGAAATATCTTTGCAAATGGCTGATAAATCAACTGCTATACCTGTCAGTATTTGTGAGGATGTGCCTGTTGTGGTTGCAAATGTCACTATCTTAACGAACTTTGTTATTCTTGATATTACCGAGGACGATAGTATGTCGATTATCCTTGGTAGACCTTTTTTGAATACTGCAGGGGCTATTATTGATTGCAACAAAGGCAATGTCACTTTTCATGTTAATGGTAATGAGCATACTGTACACTTTCCAAGGAAACAATGTCAAGTTCATAGTATCAATTCTATTGGGAAAGTTCCAACTATCATTATTGGAGGTTTTGAATTTCCTCTCCCTACTGTCAAGAAAAAGTATGATATTCTTATTGTTGGGGATTTTCATATCCCCGTTGAGGTAACTTAGTGTTCTTCGAAATTTCTCCGGTTCCGGGTTATCGGAATGAGTTTGTTAACAAGACTTGATCAACCTTGTTAGTGGATTCATTTTGATGATCATGAGATGGATGAAACTAGAAGGCACAACCTTTTGTACCCTCTTTTTACTTTCTGTTATTTAGAATAAATAAAGCAAAAAATAGTATTATCTGTCTGTTTTCTGAATTATTCATGCATTAAAAAATATCCTGAAAATAAAAGTGCTCCAAATGCCCTGCAAATTTAGTATGATTTTTTATGGAATATTTGAGGATTTTAGGCACTGAAATCACTGCAGGAGGGGCAAGCACCAGGCCACGAGAGAGGAGGGCGCGCCCCCCTATAGGGCGCCCCCCTGTCTCGTGGGCCCCTGGTGGCCCCCCTCCACTTATGCCAGCACCCACACACTTCATCTTCTACCCAAAAAAATCCCCATCTAGCTCAAGCACGAGTTTTAGCTCGTTTTTCTGCGATTTTCGATCTCCTTGCTCAAAGCTCCATTCTCAAAACTGCTTTGGGAGATTGTTGCTTGGTATGTGACTCCTCCATTGGTCCAATTAGTTTTTGTTCTAGTGCTTTATTCATTGCAATTTTTTGCTGCTTAGGTGACCATGTTCTTGAGCTTGCATGTTAAATGTATGGGGTCCCAAGCAATTCTGATGCATGATATAGGCTCTAGGCACTTGTAGGAGTAGTTGCTACCAATCTTGTTTAGTTTTATTCACTTTTATTTTGAAGTTACTAAAATTTCAGAAAATTTCATAAAAATAATTATACTTAGAAGAATGTACCAAGGTGGTTCCTCGGCAAAGAAAGGGTCAAGGATTACTATACGTGAGCAAGATGTTGAATTGCCGAGGGACGCGGATGTACGAGCTTGTGAGTGGCCATCCGATGATTTTATGGTCGAAGCAGCCTTCAAGGAGGAATTTGACGCGTATGTGCGTAATGCCGAGCTGGAGGACTTCTTACAAGATAAGTGTCCTCGGTACTATCAACTGATTGATTCCTTTGTGCGGAGGTTCCAATATAACTGTGCGCGTAATTCTCCTAGTGTCATGTTTGATATTTATGATACATCTTATACCATGGATTTAGAGGATTTCACAACTGCTTGCAAACTCCCGCAGTGGGGTAATATTAACGATCCTCGCAAATGTGAATTTAGAGATTTTCTTGCTAGTATTACTGTGGGAGAATCTAGGGACATAGCACAAGCTACCATAGGGAGCATTCATTTTCCTGCTATACATTATTTTGCTCTTTTTATTGGTAGATGCATTAACGGTAAAGACGAAGCTTGTCACATGTGTGTCCCTGATCTGTGTGTCCTCAAGAGTGCTGTTTCAGCTTATAAAGGTTATAACTTGGGGGCAATAGTTGCACGTAGGTTGCAGAATAATAGTAGAAAGGGAAATTTATTTGGAGGAATTTATGCAACCCGTGTGGCTAATTATGTTAATATAGCCCCACGAGAGGGGATATGATTTTACCTCCTGTTTATTTGGATAAAGAAGCTATGTTCAATCATCAATTTCTTGCGAGGAATGAACAATTCCTCCATATCGACTAACCTATGACAGACGCAACGTCGTCCCTGTTACTCTTCCTACTCCCTACCTTTTTTATTATCAGGCCAAAGGAAGATATGTTGTCACCAGGGAAGAAGCAGTTGAACACGAGAGGAGAGCGGAGGCAGCTCGCCAACACGCTGCAGCTCAGGAGGCGGTTGCCGCTGCATCTCAGTACGACCCCGGTTTCACTTATGGATATCAGCCAGGCGGTCCTTGGTACTAGACCAACTTAGGCCAAAAGCCTAAGCTTGGGGGATTACGTATTTCTCACCGACTTTACATTCATGTTCACACACTAGTCGTCGGTGCTCATACTCTTTCATTGTATTATCCATGCTAGTTTAAATTTCTTTTTCTAGTTTTCTTCTTGTGTGTTTGATAAACTTTAAGAAAAAAACCAAAAAAAATTAGTTAGTTTAATTTCCATGCTTGTAGTAGAAATTAAAATGAAAACCCAAAAAGATTTCTAGTTCTTCTTTTTACTTGTTGGGAGCTTTCCCGTGTAAATAGTTTTATTTTATTTTCTTTCTTTTGGGGGTCGAGAAGACTATATTGAAAATGCTTAGTGGCTCTTATTTGCATGATTGTTTATTTAACTTAGAGCCCATATTACCTTGTCTTCTCTCTTGAGTTGAATGCTTGTAGATTCCAGCTTAGTCCAATGCACGTGCACTCTTATTATTATAAACATTGTTCGGTCGTGCAAGTGAAAGGCAATAATGATGACATATGATGGACTTATTGGGATGAGAAAAGCTGGTATGAACTCGACCTCTCCTGTTTTTGTAAATATGATGAGTTCATCGTTTCGAGTCGACTTATTATGAAGTAAACATATTTGCAATGACATTTAGAGATTATAGTTGCTTGTGCCATGCTTGATTAGCTATGAGTTATAATGGTTTACCTTGCGTGCCAACATGCTATTAGAATAATTATGATGTGGTATGATGGGATGATATCCTCCTTTGAATGAATTGAGTGACTCGACTTGGCACATGTTCACGCATGTAGTTGAATCAAATCAACATAGCCTTCACGATATTTATGCTCATGGTGGATTATATCCTACTCATGCTTGTACTCGGTGTGAATTAATTTTAATGCATATTTATGACTGTTGTCGCTCTCTCAGTTAGTCGCTTCCCAGTCTTTTCCTAACCTTCACCTGTACTAAGCGGGAATACTGCTTGTGCATCCAAACTCCTTAAACCCCAAAGTTGTTCCATATGAGTCCACTATACCTTCCTATATGCGGTATTTACCTGCCGTCCCAAGTAAATTTGTATGTGCCAAACTCCAAACCTTCAAATGAAATTCTGTTTTGTATGCTCGAGAAGCTCATGTTACAACTAGGGCTGCCTATATCTTCCATGCTAGGTGGGTTATTCTCAAGAGGAGTGGACTCCGCTCCTCATTCACGAGAAAGGGCCGGTAACCGGGATGCCGAGTCGCATGATCCAAAAAGATCAAAGCAAATCTAAATAATTAAACAAAACTCCCCCAGGGCTGGTGTTAGTTGGAGGCACTCGTTGTTTCGAGCAAGGCATGGATTGATGCTTGTTGGTGATTGGGGGAGTATAAACCTTTACCATTTTGTTTGGGAACTGCCTATAATGCATGTAGTATGGAAGATACAGCCATCTCATAGTTGTTGCCTTGACTGCAAAAGTATGCCGCCCAAAATGTTATTCAATCTCTATTTTAAAATCGAGCTCTGGCACCTCTACAAATCCCTGCTTCCCTCTGTGAAGGGCCTATCTATTTACTTTTATGTTGAGTCATCACCCTTCTTATTAAAATCACCCGCTGGAGAGCACACTGTCATTTGCATTCATTACTATTGGTTTATATTGGGTATGACTTGACTGGATCTCTTTTACCAAATTACAATGTTTAGTCAGTCCTTGATCTTTAAAGGTGCTCTGCATTTATGTTTTGCAGTCTCAGAAAGGGCTAGCGAGATACCATTTTGTTATATCATGTTATGATTGTTTTGAGAAAGTGTTGTCATCCGAGTTTTATTATTATGGCTCGCTAGTTGATTATGCTATTGATATGCGTAATTGTGAGACCTAGGTGTTATTGTTAGTATGGTTAGTTCATAGTATTTGCTGAAACTTGAATCTTTGGCTTTTCATGTTTACAACAACAAGAGCAAACTGAGTTTGTAAAAGTTTTCTTTATCACTTTCAGTTTATCAACTGAATTGCTTGAGGACAAGCAAAGGTTTAAGCTTGTGGAGTTGATACGTCTCCAACGTATCTACTTTTCCAAACACTTTTGCCCTTGTTTTGGACTCTAACTTGCATGATTTGAATGAAGCTAACCCGGACTGACGGTGTTTTCAGCAGAACTGCCATGATGTTGTTTTATGTGTAGAAAAGAAAAGTTCTCGGAATGTCCTGAAAATCCATGGAGGCATCTTTTGGAATTAATAAGAATTTCTGGGCGAAAGAAATACGCCCAGGCCGGGCCTGTCCACGACAGGCGCCCCACAGAGGCGCGCCCGTATCTCGTGGGCCCCCTAGACCTCCACCGACCTCAACTTCAACTCCATATATTCACGTTCGGGGAGAAAAAAATCAGAGAGAAAGTTTTATCGCGTTTTACGACACGGAGCCGCCGCCAAGCCCTCATCTCTCTCGGGAGGGCTGATCTGGAGTCTGTTCGGGGCTCCGGAGAGGGCGATTGGTCGCCGTTGTCATCATCAACCATCCTCCATCACCAATTTCATGATGCTCACCACCGTGCGTGAGTAATTCCATCGTAGGCTTGCTGGACGGTGATGGGTTGGATGAGATTTATCATGTAATCAAGTTAGTTTTGTTAGGGTTTGATCCCTAGTATCCACTATGTTCTGAGATTGATGTGCTATGACTTTGCTATGCTTAATGCTTGTCACTAGGGCCCGAGTGCCATGATTTCAGATCTGAACCTATTATGTTTTCATGAATATATGTGTGTTCTTGATCCTATCTTGCAAGTCTATAGTCACCTATTATGTGTTATGATCCGACAACCCCGAAGTGACAATAATCGGGATACTTCTCGGTGATGACCGTAGTTTTAGGAGTTCATGTATTCACTATGTGTTAATGTGTTGTTCCGGCTCTCTATTAAAAGGATGCCTTAATATCCCTTAGTTTCCGCTAGGACCCCGCTGACACGGGAGGGTAGGACAAAAGATGTCATGCAAGTTCTTTTCCATAAGCACGTATGACTATTTACGGAATATATGCCTACATTACATTGATGAACTGGAGCTAGTTCTGTGTCACCCTATGTTATAACTATTACATGAGGAATCGCATCCGGCATAATTATCCATCACTGATCCATTGCCTACGAGCTTTTCACATATTGTTCTTCGCTTATTTACTTTTCCGTTGCTACTGTTACAACTACTACAAAAAACCCAAAACGATTATCTTTACTTTTGCTACCGTTACTTTTATTATCATACCACTTTTGCTACTAAATACTTTGCAGATACTAAGTTATCCAGGTGTGGTTGAATTGACAACTCAACTGCTAATACTCAAGAATATTCTTTGGCTCTCCTTTTGTCGAATCAATAAATTTGGTTGAATACTTTACCCTCGAAAGCTGTTGTGATCCCCTACACTTGTGGGTTATCAGTGTGCATGCATGCGCGAGAGAAAGTTAGTGGTACAATTATAAAGAGAAGACGAATGTGTTGGTGTACAAGACTAGGTGAGGTCATAATCAATGTAAAGTTGAATTCAAATATTTGAATAAGAGATCCTGATGTTTGAAACCCATGCATCCATGAATATAACAGAGATTTGTGCGGTGTGGTTTGGAAATGAGCATGTTGTAATGTATACACATTGAACAAGGTCAGACTGATTTGAATTTGAGATACCGATGGCAGACATCATTTGGCCACGTCGCATCCGTGCATGGACACACTATTCTAATTGGAGATGATTGGCGGCTTTCGCATCACATATCTATATCTATACCCCTATATATATATATTATATTTTTTTATATTGTGTGCGGGTAACTTTAACTTTGAAAGATGGTCGTTGAATGAGGCGAATCCGATGGTCCAAAGATGGCAAATTTGAGCACTACTGGCCGTTGGGTATCATCTAGATTCCACCAGATTTTGCCACATGTATAATCTAGAAGACTCCATGGTTGAACTTAAGCATAATGCACAAACATCAAAACACAAGCACTTCTTATTTGTTCTAAAATCTTCCGTATCAGAAATGCCCAAATGTTTTTCTACATGATTTGCCATTATTTGTTTTACTTTATGTCTTACAACGCACAATTACATGAATCTTAAAATAGATTAACTTTCTTATAAAAACTAGATGATTTTGAATGAAATGAACTATAAGAATTAAACGAACATCTACATCATGCATATATGACTCGAAGCTTACATGCTATAATGTGGTATGCCAAATCTCATGCGTGCAATGCACGTGTACCTTACTCTAGTCTAAATGGTGTTTGTGTGTGTGTTGTGCGTGTTGAGGTGCAAATTGTCTTTTTTTGGGTAAACGTTAAGCTTGTTCTTCCGAAATTTCAAGTCGCGCCTTGTTATGCCGAAAATTCAAGCTAAGCGTCTCTCGCTTCATCGTCTGCGAAACTCCCGCCTCTTCAACCCGCGCCTTGTTAGCTCGAAATATTTAAGATATATCTTTGTCTCATTGTGCTCCGACAACTCCCTCCATCTCAACCTGCGCCTTGCTATACCGAAATTACAACGCGCGCGAAAACTCCCACCTCCTATGAAATCCCGACACGTGAAATGCCCATGGTACCCCTGAGCCGAAAGAACCGCCTCAAATCGGTGGGATACTTTCGTAACTTACCCCACATTTCAGACAAGCGCGTCCCTAAGCCATGGTTCCCCACTGCCATCCCATCCACCCACCCATTCTACACCAAGGCCGCGAAAACCCGCGATGAAACCCCACACCCTTCTCCGTCCGCCACCCAGCCGAAGCCTCTTCCCCGACTACATCGTCAATAGAAACACCTCGACGTCCCTCATCCACCGTACCGGATGAGGATCCGTCGTTGATCTCGTCATCCCACCGGTTCAGCCACCCCGTCCTCCACCTCCAAGGAGCTACCCCGACGTTCCCCTCGTCTTTCGCGCCACCTCCATTCCCACACCATCGTCTTCACCTGCACCACCGGAAGAACATCATCATCACCGTTTCCTCGGATGAAGCTGCGGCCTAATCGGCGCCACCAAAGAGGTTGTACACTAATCACCGCATTTTCTTCTTGATTCGATCTCACGGTGCTGCCGGCGCTCGGTCCCAAGCCGACACGGCGCGGCTCCATCCACGGCGGCGTTATCGGCCACTTCCTCCATGGCGTCGCTCCCTCTGCGGCGACGTCCACATCAGTAGGAGCTGCTGCTGCTTTAGCTCTCGCTCGCGCTGCTGCTCTGCTTTTGCTCTCGGTCCCCTGCATGGTCTGCTCTTGCTATTGCTCTTGCTTGCGCTGCTGCTCTCGCTCTTGCTCTTGATTGCGATGCTACTCCGATTTAGCTACACTTCAGTCAACTGAATCGACTTTTGGGTCAGTCGATTTTCAGGGGGTGGGGTGGCCCACCGGGGTGAAGGAAGAACCAACCGCAGTAGGGAGGGGTCTTGCTGTGGAGGTATCCCACTATCTATCTTAGGGTTCAGGATGGGGGCGGTGGTCACCCGCGGTGGTGGGGCATTGCTACGTCTCGAGCTTGCATTGGTTTTCCCCGAAGAGGAGAGGATTATGCAGCACAGTAGCGTAAGTATTTCCCTCAGTTTTTGAGAACCAAGGTATCAATCTAGTAGGAGGACACGCACAAGTCCCTCGTACCTGCACAAAACAATAGCTACTCGCAACCAACGCGATTAGGGGTTGTCAATCCCTTCACGGTCACTTACGAGAGTGAGATCTGATAGAGTTAATATTTTTGGTATTTTTGGTATAAAGATGCAAAGTAAAAAAGTAAAAGCAAAGCAAGTAAATAAAGTGATGGAGATTGATATGATGAGAATAGACCCGGGGGCCATAGGTTTCACTAGTGGCTTCTCTCAAGAGCGTAGATATTCTACGGTGCGTGAACAAATTACTGTTGAGCAATTGATAGAATTGATCATAGTTATGAGGTTATCAAGGTATGATCATGTATATAGGCATCACGTCCGAGACAAGTAGACCAAAACGATTCTGCATCTACTACTATTACTCCACTCATCAACCGCTATCCAGCATGCATCTAGAATATTAAGTTAAAAACAGAGTAACGCCTTAAGCAAGATGACATGATGTAGAGGAATAAATTCATGCAATATGATAAATACCCCATCTTGTTATCCTCGATGGCAACAATACAATACGTGACTTGCAACTCTTTTACATCCTTTGAGTAAGGACACCGCAAGATTGAACCCAAAGCCATGCACTTCTCCCATTGCAAGAACTACCAATCTAGTTGGCCAAACCAAGCGGATAATTCAAGAGACTTGCAAACATAACTCAATCATACATAAAAGAATTCAGAGAATATTCAAATATTATTCATAGATAAGCTGGATCATAAACCCACAATTCATCGGTCTCAACAAACACACATAAAAAGAAGATTACATCAAATAGATCTCCACGAGAGAGGGGGAGAACATTGTATTGAGATCCAAAAAGAGAGAAGAAGCTATCTAGCTACTAGCTATGGACCCGAAGGTCTGAAGTAAACTACTCACACTTCATCGGAGGGGCTATGGTGTTGATCTAGAAGCCCTCCGTGGTGGATGCCCTCTCTGGCGGAGCTCCGGAACAGGCCCCAAGATGGGATCTCGTGGATACAGGAAGGTACGGCGGTGGAATTAGGTTTTTTGGCTCCGTCTTGGTCGTTCGGGGATACGTAGGCATATATAGGAGGAAGGAGTACGTCGGTGGAGCTCCAATGGGCCCACAAGGTAGGGGGGCACGCCCAGGGGGCACGCCCTCCACCCTCGTGACCACCTCTAGCGCTTCTTGGAGTAGGGTCCAAGTCTCCTGGGTCACGTTCGGTTGGAAAATCACGATCCCGAAGGTTTCATTCCATTTGGACTCCTTTTGATATTATGTTTCTTGAAATCTTGAAAAAGGCAAAAACAGCAATTCTGGGCTGGGCCTCCGGTTAATAGGTTAGTCCCAAAAGTAATATAAAAGTGAAAAATAAAGCCCATTATAGTCCAAAACAAAAGATAAAGTACCATGGAGCAATCAAAATTATAGATACGTTGGAGACGTATCAGGCATTAGCGGGGTGGTGGCGTGGGGATCGCCGGAGAAAAAGCTCGGCACTGGGGATCTAGAGGGATGGCCAGGGCGGTGGCGGATCGGCGGTGGGGAGTGTTTTCGGGGCGGGCGGGGCGGCGCACCACCGGCCACGGGCGGCGGGGGGCTGCTGTTTGGCCGGTGCTGGCTGGCGGCTCAGGGGGGTGGAGGTTGAAGATGAACCGCATGCCCTTGATTTCATATCCAACGGTTGCAAAATCAACTGACCAGAGATGAAAAGTTAGTCGACCGACGTGTAGCCTCACCTTGCTAGTGCGTTCAGTTTTGACAGCAAAATTCAGTTTCGACAGCAAAATTCAGTTTCGACATAAAAATTCTGTTTCGACAGTTAAGTTCAGTTTCGATAGTTAAGTTCAGTTTCGAGAGTTAAATTCAGTTTCGACAGTTAAGTTCAAATATGAGCGGCTGATGTATTTTACATCTAGCACTTTGTGGTTATGTATTTTACATCATGTATTGGAGATGCTATTAGAATTCCACTCAGGTTAACGTTGTTCGTTGTCTCTCTTGTCCTGCTTCAGCCTCGGCATCGTACAACTCACCGGAGCTGCTCCAACGATGAAACCCTCCATCACAGTGGAGCAGTACCTCGGGCTCCATCTCCAGACGCCTAAGATCTTCTTCCCCTCCTCCGAGAGCCAAGTCAGCCGGAGCATCCTCACCGGCCAACCAAATCACGCTGAGATCGACATGGCTTCGCCAAAGAGGTTGTACACTTGTTGCATATCTTTTTTACTCTACATGTTATATATATTGTCCAGTGAGCACTCGTAGTAACGGGAAATACGATTATTTTATCCTACTATATGACAAGCAACAGTACCGAGCAACTTAGCTATCCGTGATGGACTCTCTTGAACGCCATCATTATTTATCTCTACGCGTTTGAGTTGTGCATTTGTCGATGGGCCTCGGAGTTGAGCTAGTATGGCAGTGGCCTGGGTCCAAAGTAATAGAAGTAGTACAAAAAAAATTTAGTGTAGGATTTTCCTTGCTCAAGCCTGCCTACTAGAATCGCCAGTGCTTGAAAGGAAAAGTGAATGAAAAACATAGGAATTGGAAAGTTTCCTATGGTACTACTTTTCATGAATTTGGTTCAAAGGAATGGAGCAAAGGAAAACTATAGGATTTATTCCTTTAGTGTCTCCTTGAAATAAAAACCGTAGGCATTCTAATTTCCACTTCTCCTCCTTTTCATATTCCTATTCATCAAGCACAAGACTAAGAGATAGTAGCATAATAGCATTATAACCGTACATTTTCTTGTGGTTTGACTCAATCTCACCATCTTTTTTGCATCCTGTGATCTTCCAATTGTTGTGAATCAAACACCCAGATTGGCAGAAATCCTGTGTTTTTAAATTCTCTATTTTGCACGTGCATTCCTATCCTATTCCTATCTATTTCCGATCCCTGCAATGTTAGAATCCTCAAATTCAAACAAGCTCTTACTCAATTACTTCTGTTACAGATATGTGTCAAAGAAAACCTTGTGTGGTTTGTCCTGCTCCTGCGGTATTTGTGTTCCACCCCATTTCACCGCTCCAATGATGGAAGGGTTCACCACAGTAGGGATCTGCTCTCCAGACTGTCTTTCGCCACCTCAGATCTTCTTCCCCACCGCCGGCAGCCACGACAACTGCATTACCATCATCAACTGAGCAGATGACCTTGAGGACTACACGGGTCCGCAAGAGAGGTCGCACTCTTCCGTGTCTGCTTACATTATCGTTGTGTTCACCTATTAGACTCCGAGTCAGGTCCAAATTAATGCTGAAACTTGAGTTTTTAAATGGTTGTGGGGTACATATTGGGGCAGCAATCAGTACTATCTGTCTACTATCTGGTTAATCTCTGGTGTCTACTATGAGTTTCATGTTGGGTGCAAACAAACATTAAAGGAGCCATTATCTGTATTTTTTAACTAAAGCTATTATCTGCCTGCTATCATTGGTTTTGGGTCTATCCACAGTTTGCTACCACCACTCTGGATTTGTGCATGCACTCCTTACATAATTTCACTGTGTTTTATTCCTATGCATGCCAATTATTGTACATAATGGAACTGATCATGTAGAGCAAAAGAGACGAGCCTTGCGTGGCAATAAAATTTCATGCAGACGTCGTTCCATGGTGGGCGCAAAGGCAGCCCCCCTCCACCCATTTCGGATCGTTATCAAGAGGAAGATAACTGTTCCGAGGGGGATTCAGAAGGAGAAGACCACTCCTATTTACCCCATGAGGTCTTCGCTCTAACTTAGCATGCTGAGGTAATATCATGCATATGGTGCCTTGCATTGCTTACTGTATACATTAAAGATGTCATCTGCTTAGTTTAGACATGCTTTGTGTCAATGCCATCTGTTTAGTTTCTTTATCATATATGTGAATCATGCAATGCCATCTTGTATAGCTAGGCATCATATATGTGAATTTTGCAATGCCACCACAGTTAGCCATCATCTTATATGTGAATTATATCATGCCATCATTTTTTATTACGTGTTAAATTTGTCAACAATTTTAGTACATTCAATTACTCTTCCTGTGCATCAGCCATTCGACACGGTCATGGAAAAATTTGGAGTGGAAACAAGGTCTTCATAGCAGACAATGCTATGTGACAAAGCGCATGTCTTCTTTGATTCTGAATAGCTCTTGAGAGGAGGATTCAGAGCAGATGACGGTCATATCCCCCCGAGGTGCACGCCCGAACTAGGCAGGGTGATGCCGCTCATATCGCGCGTATGGTATCTTGCATTGCTATGTCATTTGCTTAGTTTAGACATGCTTTGTGTGAATGCCACCTGTTTAGTGTCTAATTACCATATATGTGAATTATGCAATGCCATCTTGTTGCAAGACATTATATATGTGAATTATGCAATGTTATCTTGTTGCAAGGCATTATGTATGTGAATTATGCAATGCCATGTTGTTTAGGCAAATGTCATATATGTGAATTATATCATGCCGTCCTTTTTTTGTATTTCTCATTGCTTTTGTCGACAATATTTGTATATTCAACTGCTCTTCCTGTGCATCAGCCATTTGAATTGGTGATGGAGAAATCTGGAGTGAAAACAAGGTCTTCAGAGAAGACAATGCTACCTGCTGAAGCAGATATCTTGCTGGTAACAGATAGCTCTTCTGAGTAGGATTCAGAGGCAGATGACCAGTCCTATTATCCCCCTGAGATGTATGCTCAAACTTGGCAGGGTTATATTACTCATATAATGCATATGTTGTATTGCAATGCTTAGTTTTTACATCATATACATAATATTGAATGCCATCTCCTTAGTTGACTCATCATATATGCGATTGCCCTCTGCTCACTTTCTTAGTATATAAATCATATATTTGAATTATGCCATGCCATGATGTTTACATAGACAACATGTATCTGAATTATGGCATGCCAACCCATTTTCAGAAGACATAATATAGTTATATCATCTCATCATGTTTACATAGTCATCATATTTTAAATTATGTCATTCTATCCGCGAATTATATTATGCCATCATGTTTCCATCGACCACATGTTTGGGATTTATGGCATGCCAACCACTTTAATAGACACATCGTATAGTTATATCATGTCATCATGTCTACATAGTCATCATATTTTGAAGTATGTCATTCTATCTTGTTTAGTTAGCCATCATACATGTGAAACTATGTCATGATATCCTGTTTAATTAGCCATCATATATGTGAAATTATGTCATGCTATTCTGTTTGCTTAGACAACATAAATGTGAATTATTTCATGCCCTGTTTTCTTCCATACTATCCATTGCACCTGTCTATCTTACAATGTCTTTACATTCAATTACTTTTCTTGTTTATCAGCCATCTCAATTGGAGGGAGTGATGGCAGTATCTGTGAGAGTAAAACACGGTCTTCAGAAAAGATCGTGCTACCTGTCGATGCAGATAGAACCACGGTTGTACTTGCCCAAGAACCAGCCCCACCACACATAACCCACACTCATGCAGATTGTACCCCTACCCAGTTGGACAGAGAACCAGCTACACCCCTTCTAACCCCAACCCTAGCATATAGACACCCAGTTCCCATTGACACAGCACCGTCTCCACCACAAAGCACCCAAACACAAGCAATTAGTAAGGCAACTGCAGTGCCCAAATCACGAGGACCACCACTCCGAACCCGAAGCCAACGCTTAAAGCAGAAGAAGAATTGTTCTCAGGTCAGGTTCCGTAGCTATGGTTCATACTACTTTGCTCTTGCATCATCAGTATTCTCGATACCAACTAATTTCAAATTTGAAGGATGCAACTGAAACTCCAATGGCGCAACAGGTATGTTTTAAACCTGTTTCTTCAACGTGTTTGGCTGTTTGCTGTTGTAACTTGCTCTATGTTGATTTCAGTTTCAATTGAATAAACAGTTATGTTCTCATTCCATGCACATTACAAGTGTTGTTATTGCTATGTAGTTTCCCACACTTATATTATGTCTATGTTGCTTTGTCTTAAATAGATATGATTCAAACTGCATCTATATTGATTTGGCAACATAAACTAGAATGATATAGACCATACAGTGACCATACTACATAGATATATGTTTGTTTCATGTTGTTATCGTCTCCACCTTACTACTGAACTGGTTTACCAAAATGAGTTTCAAATACTACATTGTAAACCTGAGATGTGTTTGTTTGTTTCTCTTTTAGAATGCAGATAAAATATTGGAGAAGAGTACCCTGTTATGCAATGGTAAAGGAAGTAATGCAAATAAGGTTCAAGATAGTGAGACATCCCTGTTGGTTTCCAAGAAAGTTGATAAAAACTATATTGAAGACACTAAGACAACCCCAAAGTCCTGTCTTGATGTAGTGTTCGAGTTACTGGCTACCACTGGTGGCACCAGCTCTTCGAACTCGTTGCCTGAATCAGTTCGGCTTCTTGAGTCTCAACTTCAAGTTGAAAGACATCGATCAGATGTTATGCGACAGGAAGCCGAAGGACTGAGGAAGTCCCTGCAGAATTCAGATGCATACTTTTTGGTGCAACAGCAAGCGCTGGAGGACTTAAGCGCCAAACAAGAGAAAGTTAATAAGCTTGCTAAGCATCTTGCCAGCATTATGGGTACCCAGGATATTGTTTCTTGAGCTCTTCTGAAGTGGTTTCAGTTCTGGACTTGTTTTCTTTCTTGCGGCGTTTATATCTTCTTTGTGTTCCCTATATTTGCACTGGTGGCGAACTTTGATGCCCAGTGGATGTAATATGTGTAATAGCCGTGATAGCCTAGCGTAAGTTGCTTGCTTATTTATTTCCTTGTTGTCTTGTTTATTTGTTTGCTTGTAGTCATTTCAGTTCTTTTTCCGCCGTTTGCTAGTGCCTGCAATAACCTATTTTTTAGAACTAGGCCACAATAACCATGGGCTAATATTTACTGTAGTGACACTAGGCCTCCTACGGGCCGTAGAAACACTAGGCCTTCTACGGGCCATAGAAACAATGGGCCTTCTACGGGCCATAGAAACAATGGGCCTTCTACGGGCCGTATCATCAATGGGCCTTATACGGGTCGTATGATCGATTGGCCAAACATGGGCCAAACACACCGCATTATGGCCGTAAATGGGCTAGAGTTGGAATCATCCGTTCATGGGCCGACCATAAAGGGTCGTCGTTAATAGGCCATATTTGATGATGCTATGAAAATGGCCCAACGTATTAACGGACCACAAACGGGCCGACTGTAACCACGGGCTGAATTTGGCCCACAAGCAGAAAATCACAATAACGGGCCGTAAGTAAACGAATGCTGGAAATGAGCCCAAGAATAAATAGGCTCACGAGAAGGCGAAAGATAACATGGGCTGGAAAGCATTAGCGGAATAACAGGCCGTTAATGGGTATAAAGTGATACACTGTTCATTATGGGCCAGTTTCACCACGGGCGTGATAGACTGTTCATTACGGGCCAGTTTCACCACGAGTCGTTAATGGGTGTAAAGTGATACACTGTTCATCACAAGCCAGTTTCACCACGGGCAGTTAATAGGCCAAGAGTTACATAGGGCCTCATATGGGCCGAAAGACGTCATGGGCCATACATGGGCCAGAGGTGAAAACGGGCTGGAATCATATTGGATGACCCGGATGACGCTCTTGGGCCTAATTCGGATAGGGCGAACGGGCCTTGGGTTAGCGGGCTGTCAATGGGCTATATGCGAACAGGCCATTAACAAACTTTCCATGGGCGCCCGCCACCTTTTGACCAAGTCAAGCAGGCGGGAGCCTTTTCACAGGAATGGGTCTCTATTGGGCCGTGCCACGTGTCGACGTATCATAGGCGCCTTCTGTCCAATGAGTGGATGACATCTGTCCTAGCGATGAGCCGACACGTGTTTCCTCCAGCCAATGATGATTTTACATGTGGAAAATCCCCATTGGTCGGGGCTTTTAACGGGTTATCGGCTCCAAAACCCGACCCGATAACTTAACGCCGTTCCGTTACGGTGGATGCCACGTGTTGGTCACCCTTGACGAAAGCACTTCTGTGACGCGTGATTTATCGTCATGGAAGTGGACACTTCCGTGATGATAATTTTGGTAATGTCATGGAACACTTCTCTGACGACACGTGTATGACTATCTTCGTTCTGTCATAAAATCGTCATGGATGTACATGCATGACAAAAAACGCGACCTGCTGTGACAAACACGTATCATCACGGAAGTGTATTTTTTTGTAGTGAATAGACCCGGGGGCCATAGGTTTCACTAGAGGCTTCTCTAATGATAGCAAATAATACGGTGGGTGAACAAATTACTGACGAGCAATTGATAGAAAAGCGCAAAGTTACGACGATATCTAAGGCAATGATTATGAAATATAGGCATCACGTTCATGTCAAGTAGACCGAAATGATTCTGCATCTACTACTATTACTCCACACATCGACCGACTCCTGCCTGCATCTAGAGTATTATGTTCATGAAGAACAGAGTAACACATTAAGTAAGATGACATGATATAGAGGAATTAACTCAAGCAATATGATGAAAAACCCATATTTTATCCTCGATGGCAACAATACAATACGTGCCTTGCTGCCCATACTGTCACTGGGAAAGGACACCACAAGATTAAACCCAAAGGTAAGCACTTCTCCCATTGCAAGAAAAACCAATCTAGTTGGCCAAACCAAACCGATAGTTCGAAGAGAATTGCAAAGATATCAAATCATGCATAAAATAATTCAGAGAAGATTCAAATAATATTCATAGATAAGCTGATCATAAATCCACAATTCATCGGATTTTGGCAAACACACCACAAAAGTATTACATCGGATAGATCTCCAAGAACATCGAGGAGAACATGGTACTGAGAATCAAAGAGAGAGAAGAAGCCATCTAGCTACTATGTGACGCGCCGAGACTGATGCTCCAGAAGACTTCCATACATTTCGTGTTCACCGTGTGTTTTATTTTGTTGTTGTTGTTGCATTTCATCATGTCATCATGCATATTGCATCCGCATGTTTTCATAAAAACTCGTAGTCGTTCACAGTGTCGCTTCTCTCTGTCTCCGTTGACCTTTTGTCAGTCCCCCTTGTCTTTCTCGACCTCTCTCAAACCCCTCGCGTGTGCGTCTGAATGCTTCCTGAACCCGACCCGCACGAGCTGCTCCGTTCCTCGCCCGAACCAGCATGCCGTCCTCACTGCCCTGCCCCTTTTCCCTACTTCGCAGAAGCTCTCTGTCTCACTCGACTCCCTCTCTTTTCTCTGTAACAGCGACGCCGCCATCTTCTTCCCGGAGGGCCTCGACGAGAGCCTCGCTTGCGCCCCTTTGTCCCGTCGGCTGGATCCTGCCGCCGGCACCCCAAGTCCCGATGTCGAAGCCTCCTGTGTCACGCCCTTGCCTGTGCAGCTGCGCCGCTACCTGCCTTCGACCCCCACTGCTTGATCCTTGCTTCAGGAACGAGACGACGAACACCTGCGCCGTGCGTTGACCTCGCCAAAGAAGGCCTAGCGCTGCGTCCAGCGGCCCGGCCAGTTACGGCCCGATGTGAGCAGCTCCCGTGCCACTGGGCGGATCTCAGTTTCGGCCCGTATAGTGTTTTTTTTCCTGTGCTGCGATTTTCTCTATTATCCAGGGAACTACAGTTTTATAGAAAAGACCCTCATGTTCATGCATTTAATATCTCACAAGCCATGCATCATATTAAAATGATTCAAACATGTAAAATGCTTAGAATTTTGTGTAGATTAATAATTTTCCACTTTCATCCATGTTTGAAATGGTTAAAATGTTGTTTGTTTGAATTTGCTCAAATGCCATGCTAAAATTATTTATTTCATAACTAAATAACCGTAGCTCCAATTTTAATAAACTTTAGATGTAAATGGGGTGGAAAAATGCCTAGTTTAACATGGTCCACTTTATTTTCCTATTTAACACCTCTAAAATTGTATATAGGGCAGAACAGTAGCAAATTCGAAATATGCATATGAGGATCTTCCGGAATTGTTGTTTGTTGTTCCGGCCTCATTTAAACTTGCCTAGATAGGTAGTTTTATTATGTTACACCTCTTGCCATGTTTAACAACATTTAATATTGTTGGGTACATAAACAAGAGCGAACTAAATGACTTGAATGTGATGTTTCGTCAATATGCAACTCGTTGCATATTGAGCTCCACTTAATATGTAGTATTGTTTGTGCACTTTGCCATGCCATGCCTCTTTAAATCGGACATGCATCATACTTGGTTGCGCATCATGCCATGTTTATGTGATGTTGTTTACTATGTTGCTTGCTTCTTTCCGTGTTGCTTCTTAGTTCCGGTAACGTTGCGATTGAGAGGACCCGTTCGACTACGTCCGTTTATCTTCTTCATGGACTCATTCTTCTTCCTTGCGGGATCTCAGGCAAGATGACCATACCCTCGATATCACTTCTATCTTTGCTTTGCTAGTTGTTCGCTCTATCGCTATGCTTGCGCTACCTACCAATTGTTTATCAAGCCTCGCAAATTGCCATGATAGCCTCTAACCTTTTTCACCCTTCCTAGAAAACCGTTGTTTGGCTAAGTTACCGCTTTTGCTCAGCCCCTCTTATAGCGTTTCTAGTTGCAGGTGAAGTTGAAGATTGCTCCATGTTGGAACATGGATATGTTGGGATACCACAATACCTCTTATTTAATTAATGCATCTATATACTTGGTAAAGGGTGGAAGGCTCGGCCTTATGCCTGGTGTTTTGTTCCACTCTTGACGCCCTAGTTTCCGTCATACCGGTGTTATGTTCCTTGATTTTGCGTTCCTTACACAATTGGGTTATGGGACCCCCTTGATAGTTTGCTTTGAATAAAACTCCTCCAGCAAGGCCCAACCTTGGTTTTACATTCGCCTAACAACCTATTACCTTTCCCTTGGGTCGTCCAACCCGAGGGTCATCTTTATTTTAGCCCCCCCCCCGGGCCAGTGCTTCTCTAAGTGCCGGTCCGAACCGAGCTGCCTGCGGGGCCACCTCGAGGAAACTTGAGGGCTGGTTTTACTCGTAGCTAGTCTCATCCGGTGTTGCCCTGAGAACGAGATATGTACAGCTCCTATCGGGATTGTCGGCACATCAGTGACTTTCTTTGGTCTTGTTTTACCATTGTCGAAAAGTCTTATAAACCGGGATTCCGAGACTGATCGGGTCTTCCTGGGAGAAGGAATATCCTTCGTTGAACGTGAGAGCTTGTGATGGGCTAAGTTGGGGCACCCCTGCAGGGTATAAACTTTCGAGAGCCATGCCCGCGGTTATGTGGCAGATGGGAATTTGTTAACGTCTGGTTGTAGAGATGTTGACACCAGATTCGAATTAAAACACATCAACCGCGTGTGTAGCCGTGATGGTCTCTTTTCGGCGGAGTCCGGGAAGTGAACACGGTTTTGGGTTATGTATGAACGTAAGTAGTTTCAAGATCACTTCTTGACCACTTCTAGCTTCTCGACCGTTCCGTTTGCTTCTCTTCTCGCTCTCATTGCATATGTTAGCCACCATATATGCTTAGTCGCTGCTGCAACCTCACCACTTTACCCCTTCCTTACCCATTAAGCTTTGCTAGTCTTGATACCCATGGTAATGGGATTGCTGAGTCCTCATGGCTCATAGATTACTACAACAACAGTTGCAGGTATAGATTTTGCGATGATCATTACGCGAGAGCGATGTTACTTCTCTTGGAGTTCTTCTTCTGTTGCTTCTTCGATTAGGGGATAGGTTCCAGGTCGGCAGCCTGGGCTAGCAGGGTGGATATTGTTTGAGCTTCTGTTTGTGTTTCATCCGTAGTTGGATGTTGATCTTATGTATGTTGTGTTGTTGTATTTATGTGGCATTGTTTGCCTCTTGTATGTATCCCCATCTATTATGTAATGTTGATGTAATGATATCCACCTTGCAAAAGTGTTTCAATATGCGGTTCTATCCTTGGTGGGACCTTCGAGTCTCTTTAGGATAGTATCGCATATTGGGCGTGACATACTAGCTATGGACCCGTAGGTCTGAGGTAAACTATGCTTCATTGGAAGGTCAATAGAGTTGATGTAGAAGCCCTCCGTGATCGAATCCCCCTCCGGCAGGGTGCCGGAAAAGGTCCCTAGATGGGGTCTCACGGGTACAGAAGGTTGTGGCAGTGGAAAAGTGTTTTCGTGGATGCCTCTGGTGGTTTGGGAATATATGTGAATATATAGGTGAAAGAATTAGGTCAGGAGGGTCACGTGGGGCCACAAGATAGGGGGCGCGCCCTATCCCCCAGGGCACGCCCTGCACCCTTGTAGCCGCCTCGTGGCTCCTCCGACTTCATCTCTAAGTCTCTTGGGTGTCTTCTGGTCCAAGAAAAATCATCGAGAAGGTTTTATTCCGTTTGGACTCCATTTGATATTCCTTTTCTGCGAAACTCAAAACAAGGAAAAAACAGAAACTAGCACTGGGCTCTAGGTTAATAGGTTAGTCCCAAAAATAATATAAAATAGCATATTAATGCATATAAAACATCCAAAGTAGATAATATAATAGCATGGAACAATCAAAAATTATAGATACGTTGGAGACGTATCAGAATCCCACAAGGGAAGATACATGAGCTAAGCCCTAAGATGTAGATCTATTCCTAGCTACTCTATATGGAGGAGGTGGAGGAGTATATATAGTCCTAGGGGATGAAGGGATAAGCAAGGGTGAAATGGGAATACACGGGCAAAGCCCAACAGTTGCACTCAGGAGGCCCCGTGCACACGGGTAAGTGGAGCCCATGCGCACAGGGGGTGTCCGTGCGCACGGGGTCCAGGGCCCGTGGGCACGGGGTATCCAGAGGCTTCGAGTATGCCGCCTGCTCGTGCACTCCCGTCGATGCACGTGGAACCTTGCCTTCTTATCGACTGTTCCTTCTCCACTTCCAAGCCTCCCTCTTGGATGGTGTACTTATTCTCTTAAGCTTGGACTCCTCCTCGATGAATGTGTAGCTCCGCTCATTTATGCACACGAGAGAGGGGTCAAGTAGTATACCATCCTCGAAGGGCACAAGTGAGCACGTGCAAAGGAGATGATTCACCTTAAAGTATGTGAAGTACATGTGGCACGTGTCACTGGCCAAATGGACTCTTGACATGTTGATGTACGTAGGATACTCCTCATCACAAGACGTCGGCAGTGAATCGGTCTATAACACGAGGAAGTGGTTTACTCCATGCCCCCATAAAGGAGAGATGTGATCGGGCAACACCTCCCACACCACCCTTTTGTTCCAGAAGATCTACCGCTCGATCGGTGTTGATCTTAATCCAGCCAGGGTCAGGTGTTCGCTAGCACTAACCATTGGAAATTTTGTTGTCAGTCTTAGGGAGCCCAAGGAGTAACAGATCATCTCTTGCACACTTAATGTCCTGAACATGACAGTCCTACATGTCAGGCTCAGTGAGTCAAACGTCTGGTAACTTTTCCCTTGTCCATAGGTGCGGGCACATTAAATAAATATGTGTTGTGGGGCAGGATGATTCCAACCCAAGACGTCACAAAATGAGTTAATTGCACAGAAGTACCAGGATTGTGGCACAACGTGCAGATTGGTACCAAGATTGCTACTTTTTTTCATGTAAGTACCAACTTTGTGCCAGGCCATTGTAAATAATGCTAAACCTGTGTTTTATATGTATTGGTGCTCGGTCTGACCCGGCCGGATATATGACCCGGCCGGGACTTGGCGTTTCATTGGTAACCCGCCGGAGGATTGGTGACTCACGAGTTTGGCGGCTCACTGGTCTGATGACTCATGAGCCTAGCGACTCACTAATGGCCCTGACGGCGGGACAGATAGAGGACTAGGCCCAAGGCCCAGAAGGTCGGCTCATGTTATGGTGGGCCGGCTTAAGAGGAAAGTGTAAGGAGTA
The DNA here is from genome assembly GCA_021605145.1 of Aegilops bicornis. Lineage (NCBI taxonomy): Eukaryota > Viridiplantae > Streptophyta > Magnoliopsida > Poales > Poaceae > Aegilops > Aegilops bicornis. Next base: position 597,081,982 of record CM038672.1, read on the forward strand.
TTCCCTTACGAAGGAAGCAAGACTAGGAATCCACTTGTAATAGAGTAATCCTAATCCTACTAGGACTAGTCATGTAACCCGCCCCTTCAACTTATATAAGGAGGGGCAAGGCATCCCAAGAGGGGGAGGAAATAATCTTTAAGGCTAGAAACAACTAGGAAAGCCGGCTGATATGGCGACTCCCTTGTAATGATAATGAGACCTAGCCACAAACAACATGTAGGGTTGTTATAGGATGATGTTTCCCGGGGCCCGAAGCTGTCTAAACCCTTGTCTTGTGTTGCGTCTCTCGATTCCGATCAACCCCTTCAAGCTACCACATAGATGCGTTGGCCTCACGACTAAGTCCTCACACTAGGACATCTGTCGTGACAATTCCACGACAGTTGGAGCCCACCGTGGGGCTCGTGCATGGTGGTGTTGAGTTCTTCGAGGGATCACTCCCAGGGATAGAGAAGTTCATGATTTTCCGAATGAAGAAGATCCGATTTTGAAAGATCTGCATCAACTTCAAGTTCATCAGTCCAAATTTATAATTGATGGTATATTCGGCTACGGATCCACCAAGAAGGAATTTTTTGATATGTGATGCTCGAGAAGGGTCAAAACGAGGAATGGAGACAGTTATGATTGGAAAATCAACAACCATGATATGGATTCGCCGACGCCGAGCCATAGCTTATCGGTCTGAGTTCATAGTTTGGAAGATTTAAAGATTAAGAAAAGTAAGGTTGTGTCGACAGTGCGGCCGCCGCTACAAGCTAAGGACATGTCTGCGATCCATCAATGCAAGGATCAAGTCGCCGAAACCATGGTTTCCTGCTGCAGCACGTTTTCACCAGTGCACCAAATCCCGAGGTGTTTTGTCGCTACTTCCGAGTCGTATACATCAACCGTAATGACTACTACTATACAAAGGACCAACAAGGTATGTACTCTTCACGGAAGACAAAATCCAATCATTCTGGGTACTAGTGATTGGAGATACTGCAGCAGGTGGCCCAATGCACACATCGTTCAGAGTTTGACTGATTTAAAACTACTTGCAGCCAAATCTTGGTTTGAGACCGAAGAGACTCACAGCAGTACCTCAAACCGCCGGCGCCCCTCATGCACGTCCTGAGCCGCCATGGCTCCCCTTGCCGTGGCCTCTGCCTGAGTTGCCGCTGTTTGCGGTCATTATCTCCACGGCCGCCATTGTCTCATCGCGTCATGCTGATCCACCGCCACCTTGTTACTATTCCTCCGCCACGCCTTTACCACGGCTGTGCCGACGAACCGCCTCGCCGGCCGTTTCTCTTCCTCTGCCGCAGCATGTCGTGCGCGAGTCGCGGTTTTTGCATATGAGCCGACCGCCCGCCTCAATAGCAGAGGGAGAGCCGCCGCCATTGAGTCGCCGGCCCCTTTATTGTTAATTCGCAAATCATCGTATGCACGCAGGAATCAAAGCAAGATGCCACTAATATTCATTGGCCGGACAGTAATTCCACTGGTTTGACCGGTTCTAAGTGGTACTTGAGGCTACCCACGTGGGATTAAGGTGCTTATTGCTATCCATGTGAGGACCATGGTTCGGGAGCACCAGTACTGAGATTTTTCACTTCCGGCGGCTAGTTTATCATCAGCACAAAGGTGCCAACGCTTTATGACGTAGTTCACTTAACCACGGGACTCCTCGGCCGCTACTACTTCTGAGTCGCCGCAGCTGTCCACTGGCCTTGACCCGCCCAGTGCCGCGCTTTAAGCCGCCACTTCTGTCGTCGTTCCTGCAACCCTACGGCTGGTACTTCTTGATAAAACAAATCAGGTGATATCTCTCTAAACATATTTTATGAGCACATGTTGTTTTTTGTCAAAGAACAATTACTTTGATCTGTATATTTTTGTATACAGGATAATTATTCACTACAAATGTGGTTTATACCACGGGTATGGAGCACGAGCTGATAATATTCCGCCCGGCGATAGTCCATGACATATTACCCGATGAATGGACGCGCACAAGCCGCCGCCCTTGCGGCCCGGTCTACATCAACTTGCCGGGATCGCGTTTGCTCGCTGTTCAATGGACGTGCGCCAATCGCCGCCCCTGTGGCTTGATCTACATCAACTAGCCGGGACCGCGCCTGCGATTGACTCGTCCGTCCGCACGGCTTTCTATGCATGTGATTGACTGGCCCGTCCGCACGGCTTACTGTGCCTGTGATTGACTCGCCCGTCCACACCGGCTTACAACGCCGCGGCCGACTCATCTGTATGTGCCGCCTCTGATGTTGCGGTTGTCTTTACCGTCCGTCTCTCGCGGGCTGGTCTACATCAACACACCGGGATGCATCCGTCTGCATGAGCTGTTTATTGAGTACAAGCAAGTCACTGTTCGGGTAGCCCGGTTCTTTCTTCCAACAATTTGGAGGCAAATTATTATATATGGTCAGCTGCCATCTGCACTGGATGGCTCAATGGGCAGGCGCATAAATCGCCGCCACTACAGCTTGGTTAAACTTCAAAACAGCCAGTCAGGATGAACCATTGGCCGAGTTGCTGACACAGCTCATATGGGATCATTTATAACCCACCACAGTCACCTCAACCTTCTGTGGATTCACATCGCGTTATCAACGTCAATGAAATACATCTTATGCTATGGTCAAAATATGAAGAATCTCAAGCCAACTCTTCGAGTCGTCTTAAGACTCGGGGGCTATGATGACATGACTCAGCAAATGTTTCAGCAAAATTCAAGAACTCCAGGTCATTAGAAGGAAAAATAACCCATCCCTGGAGGCTACTGCCCTATTGGTGAAAATTCGAAGGCCGTCAGAAAAATATCCGGCTTAAAAAATTGATTGATAATCATAAAGTTCCGGCTCAATAGAAGAATTCCGGGTTATTAGGAAAGATTCCGGTTCAAAATCGGGTTCAAGGGAAATCTGTCTCCCACAAAGCTCTTAAGCTCTCAATATCCGGTTTAAAATCCCGGTTCAAGAAGAATTTATCTCTTGCAAAAGTTAAAGGTTGCCGAAAAGGACTGATACGTCTCCGTCGTATCTATAATTTTTGATTGTTCCATGCCAATATTATTCAACTTTCATATATTTTTGGCAACTTTTTATATTATTTTTGGGACTAACAAATTTATCCAGTGCCAGTTCCTGTTTGTTGGATGTTTTATGTTTTGTAGAAAACCCATATCAAACGGAGTCCAAACGGGATAAAAACGAACGGGGAATATTTTTGGAATATTTATGATTTTTGGGAAGAAGAATCAACGCGAGACGGTGCCCGAGGGGGCCATGAGGCAGGGGGCGCGCCCCTGACCCTCGTGGGCACCCCGAAAGGCGGTTGACGCTCTTATTTTGCCGCAAGAAAGCTGATTTTCGGAGAAAAATCTGGGCGAAAGTTTCAATCCAATCGAAGTTACGGATCTCCGGATATATAAGAAACGGTGAAAGGGCAGAATCCCAGAACGCAGAAACAGAGAGAGACAGAGAGATAGTTCCAATCTCGGAGGGGCTCTCGCCCCTCCCACGCCGTGGGAGCCAAGGACCAGAGGGGAAACCCTTCTCCCATCTAGGGAGAAGGTCAAGGAAGAAGAAGAAGAAGGGGGCTCTCTCCCCCTTGCTTCCGGTGGCGCCGGAACACCGCCGGGGGCCATCATCATCACCGCGATCTACACCAACACCTCCATCATCTTCACCAGCATCTCCATCACCTTCCCCCATCTATATTCAGCGTACCACTCTCCTGCAACCCGCTGTACTCTCTACTTGAACATGATGCTTTATGCTTCATATTATTATCCAATGATGTGTTGCCATCCTATGATGTCTAAGTAGATTTTCGTTGTCCTATCGGCGATTGATGAATTGCTATGATTGGTTTAATTTGCTTGTGGTTATGTTTCTGTCCTATTGTGCCCTCCGTGTCGCGCAAGCGTGAGGGATTCCCGCTGTAGGGTGTTGCAATATGTTCATGATTCGCTTATAGTGGGTTGCTTGAGTGATGAAGCATAAACCCGAGTAAGGGGGTTGTGGCATATGGGATAAAGGGGACTTGATGCTTTAATGCTATGGTTGGGTTTTACCTTAATGATCTTTAGTAGTTGCGGATGCTTTCTAGAGTTCCAATCATAAGTGCATATGATCCAAGAAGAGAAAGTATGTTAGCTTATGCCTCTCCCACATAAAACTTGCTATCGGTCTAGTAAAGTAGTCAATTGCTTAGGGAAAATTTCACAAATCCTACCACCACTTTTCCTTACTCGCTATATTTACTTTATTGCTTATTTATCTAAACAGCCCATAGTTTATATTTACGCGTTCTTTATTATCTTGCAAACCTTTCCAACAACACCTACAAAGTACTTCTAGTTTCATACTTGTTCTAGGTAAAGCGAATGCTAAGCGTCCGTAGAGTTGTATCGGTGGTCGATAGAACTTGAGGGAATATGTTTTCTACCTTTAGCTCCTCGTTGGGTTCGAGACTCTTACTTATCGAAAGAGGCTACAATTGATCCCCTATACTTGTGGGTTATCAAGACCATTTTCTGGCGCCGTTGCTCGGGAGTCATAGCGTGGGGTGAATATTCTCGTGTGTGCTTGTTTGCTTTATCACTAAGTAATTTTTTATTTGTTGTTCTTAGTTGTTTTCTATCTATAGTTATGGGTAGGAAACGCAAAATACCAAAAAAATTAGTTGTACCTACTGAACCAATGGTTGAAGAACCACTCAAAATCTATCACACTCCTGAAGCATTTTACTTGGATCACCTTCGATCCCTTTGTGATCGTGTTGAAACCCCCACTAGCTTACTTGAGGGCAAATCTTTAGATGAGCATGCTTGTTATGTGCGACACCGCATATCTGAAAAGAGGAAACCTTTACTAGATCAAATTCATCGTTTGCAATGCTATGCTTGGAATTTATGGGAAATATATGATTTTACTTGTTGTTCTGAAAACCCTAAGAAACACCTTCCCTACCAATGTGAGTTTAGTGATAATGGAATTGTATCTTCGTATGCTAAGGGTGTTCATAATTACTATGATGTTCAACAAATTGAAGAATTTGTTGCTTTTAAGGGTTTATGAAATTGCTTCTTTGATTGAAAAGTATGATGCTACTCTCTACAAATCTGAAAATTTTGCCATATTTAAATATTGTTATGATAATTATGCTTCTAATGCCTATGTTAAACCATATATTGAGGACTCCTCCTCTGTCCAAGAAGAGATTAATATTTTGCAAGAGTCTATGGAAGAAGAAATTTATGAAACCGTGAGCTCATTGGATGAAAAAGATGATGAGGAGAGCGAAGAACAAAAGGAGGAAGAGCGGATTAGCTACCCGTGCCCACCTTCTAATGAGAGTAACTCTTCAACTCATACATTGTTTAATTTCCCTTCGTGCTTACGAAGGATGATTGTTATGATGATTGTTATGATCCCGTTGATTCTCTTGAAATACCCTTTTTGATGATGCTTGCTATGCTTGTGGCCAAGATGCCAATATGAATTATGCTTATGGAGATGAACTTGCTATAGTTCCTTATGTTAAACACGAAATTGTTGCTATTGCACCCACACATGATAGTCCTATTATCTTTTTGAATTCTCCCAACTACACTATATCGGAGAAGTTTGTGCTTATTAAGGATTATATTGATGGGTTGCGTTTTACTATTACACATGATGATTTTGATAGATATAGTATGCATGTGCTTTCTGCTCCTACTTGCAATTATTATGAGAGAGGAACTATATCTCCACCTCTCTATGTTTCCAATATGATAAAATTGCAAGAAACTGTTTATACTATGCATTGGCCTTTACTATGTGTGCATGAATTGTTCTTTTATGACATGCTGATGCATAGGAAGAGAGTTAGCTAGACTTTGTCATTGCTTGATATATGTTACTTTGTGCTCACTACGAAATGACAAATAATTGTTAATTAAAATTGGCTTTGATATACCTTGGGATCCGGCTGGATTCATTACTTGAGCACTTTATGCCTAGCTTAATGGCTTTAAAGAAAGTGCTGCCAGGGATGCAACCCGGAAGTTTTAGAGAGCTATTTATTTCTATTGAGTGCTTTCATATAGTCTAAAAACAAAAAAAATAAAGAGGGGAACCCAAAAACTTTTCAAAAAGGAAAGTGAAAATGAGAGAGACAAGCATTGTTGAAGTGGGAGAGCTCCTTGAAGTTTGTTCATGCTCATGGAAACTTTGTGAATATTAATTACAGAAAATTTTCATCAAAAATAATTATCCCCTTGTATAATTCCATTGTACTATAAAAATAATGTGCCAAGGTTTGCCTTTAGGATGTTTACAATGCTTGTTGGTTTGTACGGTGCAGGACAGAAACTTTGGCTGTAGTGCGCGATTTTACATTTTTTACTGGAACGTCAAATGGTTCTGATTCTTTTTGTATTGTCTTGATGTACAAATTTTTTATATTTACTAATTTTGGTAGAATTTGTGGGGTAACATAAGTATGGTGAATGTTCAGATTGCTACAGACTGTTCTGTTTTTGACAGATTCTGTTTTTCATGCATAGTTTGCTTGTTTTGATGAAACTATCAATTTATATCAGTGTATTAAGCCATGGAAAAGTTATATTACAGTAGACACAGTGCAAAAAAAAATATGAATTAGTTTGCAACAGTACTTAGAGTAGTGATTTGCTTTATTATACTAACGGATCTTACCGAGTTTTCTGTTGAAGTTTTGTGTGGATGAAGTGTTTGATCGAGGAGGTCTCGATATGAGGAGAAGGAAGAGAGGCAAGATCTCAATCTTGGGGATGCCCAAGGCACCCCAAGTAAATATTCAAGGAGACTCAACCGTCGAAGCTTGGGGATGCCCCGGAAGGCATCCCCTCTTTCTTCAACAAGTATCAGTATGTTTTCGGATTCGTTTCGTTCATACGATATGTGCAAGTCTTGGAGCGTCTTTTGCATTTAGTTTTCACTTTTATTTTATGCACCATGATGGTATGAGATAGTACTTGGTTGATTTATAGAATGCTCATTGCACTTCACTTAAGTCTTTTGAGTATGGCTTTATAGAATGCTTCATGTGCTTCACTTATGTCATTTGAAGTTTGGATTGCCTGTTTCTCTTCACATAGAAAACCGCCATTTGGAGAATGCTCTTTTGCTTCAATTATATTTGTTAGAGCGTGGGCATCTCTTTTGTAGAAAGAATTAAACTCTCTTGTTTCACTTATATCTATTTAGAGAGATGACAGGAATTGGTCATTCACATGGTTAGCCATAAAATCCTACATAAAACTTATAGATCGCTGAATATGATATGTTTGATTCCTTGCAATAGTTTTGCGATATAAAGGTGGTGATATTAGAGTCATGCTAGTGGGTTATTGTGGATTAGTAGAAATACTTGTGTTGAGGTTTGTGATTCCCGTAGCATGCACGCATGGTGAACCGTTATGTAACAAAGTTGGAGCATGAGATATTTTTTGATTGCCATCCCTTGTGTGGAGGTCAGGGGCGCGCGATGGTTAACCCCTACCAACCTCCCCCCTAGGAGTATGCATGTAGTACGTTGTTTCGAGGGCTAATAAATTTTTGCAATAAGTATGTGAGTTCTTTATGACTAATGTTGAGTCCATCGATTATACGAACTCTCACCCTTCCATCATTGCTAGCCTCTTCGGTACCGTGCATTGCCCTTTCTCACCTCGAGAGTTGGTGCAAACTTCACGGTGCATCCAAACCCCGTGATACGATACGCTCACGCTTTATAAGCCTCCTTATATGTTCCTCAAAACAGCCACCATACCTACCTATTGTGGCATTTCCATAGCCATTCCGAGATATATTGCCATGCAACTTCCATCATCATCATATACATGACTTGAGCATTCATTGTCATATTGCTTTGCATGATCGTAAGATTGCTAGCATGATGTTTTCATGGATTGTTCGTTTTTTGATGTCATTGCTACGCTAGATCATCGCACATCCCGTTACACCACCGGAGGCATTCATATAGAGTCATATCTTTGTTCTAGTATCGTGTTGTAATATTGAGTTGTAAGTAAATAAAAGTGTGATGATCATCATTATAGAGCATTGCCGCATAAAAAAGGCCAAAGAAGGCTAAATAAAAAAAAGGGGGGGCCAAAGAAGCCCGCCCAGACAAAAACAAGAGAAAAGGGGCAATGTTACTATCCTTTTCCACAATTGTGCTTCAAAGTAGCACCATGTTCTTCATATAGAGAGTCTCTTATGTTGTCACTTTCATATACTAGTGGGAATTTTTCATTATAGAACTTGGCTTGTATATTCCAACGATGGCCTTCCTCAAAATGCCCTAGGTCTTCGAGCAAGCAAGTTGGATGCACACCCACTTAGTTTCTTTTGTTGAGCTTTCATACACTTATAGCTCTAGTGCATCTGTTGCATGGCTATCCCTACTCCTCACATTGACATCAATTGATGGGCATCTCCATAGCCCGTTGATTAGCCGCGTCGATGTGAGACTTTCTCCCTTTTTGTCTTCTCCACATAAACCTCCACCATCATATTCTATTCCACCCATAGTGCTATATCCATGGCTCACGCTCATGTATTGCGTGAGAGTTGAAAAAGTTTGAGAATACTAAAGTATGAAACAATTGCTTGGCTAAAACCGGGGTTGTGCATGATTTGAATATTTTGTGTGATGAAGATGGAGCATAGCAGACTATATGATTTTGTAGGATAACTTTCTTTGGCCATGTTGTTTTGAAAAGACATGATTGCTTTATTAGTACGCTCGAAGTATTATCGTTTTTATGTCAAATGATAGACTATTGCTTTGAATCACTCGTGTCTTAATATTCATGACATGATTACATATATAATCAAGATTATGCTAGGTAGCATTCCACATCAAAAATTATCTTTTTTGTCATTTACCTACTCGAGGACGAGCAGGAATTAAGCTTGGGGATGCTGATACGTCTCCGTTGTATCTATATTTTTTTATTGTTCCATGCCAATATTATTCAACTTTCATATATTTTTGGAAACTTTTTATATTATTTTTGGGACTAACATATTGATCCAGTGCCCAGTGCCAGTTCCTGTTTGTTGCATGTTTTATGTTTTGTAGAAAACCCATATCAAACGGAGTCCAAACGGGACAAAAACGGACGGGATAATTTTTGGAATATTTATGATTTTTGGGAAGACGAATCAAAGCGAGACAGTGCCCAAGGGGGCCACAAGGCAGGGGGCACGCCCCTGACCCTCGTGGGCACCCCGTAAGGCGGTTGACGCTCTTCTTTTGCTGCAAGAAAGCTAATTTTTGGGGGAAAATCTAGGCGAAAGTTTCAATCCAATCGTAGTTACGGATCTCCGGATATATAAGAAACGGTGAAAGGGCAGAATCCCAGAACGCAGAAACAGTGAGAGACAGAGAGACAGATCCAATCTCGGAGGGGCTCTCGCCCCTCCCATGCCATGGGAGCAAGGACCAGAGGGGAAACCCTTCTCCCATCTAAGGAGAAGGTCAAGCAATAAGAATAAGAAGGGGGGCTCTCTCACCCTTGCTTTCGGTGGCGCCGGAACGCCGCCGGGGGCCATCACCATCACCACGATCTACACCAACACCTACATCATCTTCACCAACATCTCCATCGCCTTCCCCCATCTATATTCAGTGGTCCACTCTCCCGCAACCCGTTGTCGCCTCTACTTGAACATGGTGCTTTATGCTTCATATTATTATCCAATGATGTGTTGCCATCCTATGATGTCTGAGTAGATTTTCGTTGTCCTACCGGTGATTGATGAGTTGCTATGATTGGTTTAATTTGCTTGTGGGTATGTTGCTGCCCTATTGTGCCCTCCATGTCGCGCAAGCGTGAGGGATTCCCGTTGTAGGGTGTTGCAATATGTTCATGATTCGCTTATAGTGGGTTGCTTGAGTGACACAAGCATAAACCCGAGTAAGGGGGTTGTGGCATATGGGATAAAGGGGACTTGATGCTTTAATGCTATGGTTGGGTTTTACCTTAATGATCTTTAGTAGTTGCGGATGCTTGCTAGAGTTCCAATCATAAGTGCATATGATCCAAGAAGAGAAAGTATGTTAGCTTATGCCTCTCCCACATAAATCTTGCTATCGGTCTAGTAAAGTAGTGAATTGCTTAGGGACAATTTCACAACTCCTACCACCACTTTTCCACACTCACTATATTTACTTTATTGATTCTTTATCTAAACAGCCCCTAGTTTATATTTACGCATTCTTTATTATCTTACAAACCTATCCAACAACACCTACAAAATACTTCTAGTTTCATACTTGTTCTAGGTAAAGCGAACAGTAAGCGTGCATAGAGTTGTATTGGTGGTCGATAGAACTTGAGGGAATATTTTTTATACCTTTAGCTCCTCGTTGGGTTCGACACTCTTACTTATCGAAAGAGGGTACAATTGATCCCCTATACTTGTGGGTTATCAAGGACCTGCTGCCATGATGCGCGGTTCAAACATGGGTATCCTGCCTTATTGGCTTATCATATTATTAATCACTTGGGGGCTTCCTGCTCATTGAGCAAAGCTATGATTACCCCTTGATCCGGCTTATACGCCATGCATACAAAACACTTGGGGGCTTGCTACCCAGGTTAAAGGGATCAAAGAGAGTTTGCTGCACAACACAACTCAAACATAGGTATCCGGTGAGCCTAGCTTAAAAATATTACTTGGGGGCTCTTTGTTCAAAGGACAAGATTTTGTATGACCCTTGTAATAGGCTTAAAAGCCAGGCTTGGAAGCCAGGTGTATTCACCTAAAAACCTGGGTTATCCTGCCTTTTTAAGTCTGCCACTCCACCCAGGTAATCCTGGAATGACCTGTCATACTTTTGACAGGTCAATCTTATATAGACCATGAACTTGTCAGAGTTAAAACGATGGTTGGTTACGTGAGGTCCGGCTTATAAGGTTTGCTTGAAGGTTTAAATCAGTGGATGTGCGGCCCTTTGAAAGCACTTGATTTTTAGGCCTGACCGCCTATGAAAGCCTTGATTTTTTGTTATTTGATTTAAACATTTTTTGAGGTTCCTTTATTGTGACATATTAATACATGGTTGAAAACCGATGAGGGTTATGATGCTTTATGGTTCATATATAAATTTACCCGGTGTTTATTAACCCGGCCTGGCTTTGGACTATAAGTCGCCAGTGTATGATGGTTTTATGTTCTTAGAGCGATGTGCTCTAAGTTTTGGGATATTACCCCTTGCTGCATGCAGCGTTGTAAGCCGGTGGTATAAATCAATTGAATAGGGCATTGAGCTCTCAATCTTTGGGTTGTAACCCTAACTGCACAGGTATGGTAAGCCGGTAGTGTGCGCAAATATCATAGGTATGATATTTTGTTATGATTATATAAGGTTATGATTAAACCGGCCTGGCTTTGGACGTTAGGTTGCCAGTATATTTTGAATTGCATCATTGGAATCATGCGCTTATAATTCATTGGATTGTTACTTTCACTGGGTATGGCAATGTAAGCCAGCATTTGCTACGTCTTGAGCTTGCGTTGGTTTTCCTTGAAGAGGAAAGGGTGATGCAGCAAAGTAGCGTAAGTATTTCCCTCGCTTTTGAGAACCAAGGCATCAATCTAGTAGGAGGCTCCTCAGAAGTCCCACGCACCTACACAAACAAACAAGAACCTTGCAACCAACGCAATAAAGGGGTTGTCAATCCCTTCACGTCCACTTGCGAAAATGAGATCTGATAGAGATAATACGATAAGATAAATATTTTTGGTATTTTTATGATATAGATTGGAAAAGTAAAGATGCAAATAATTGTAGATCGAAAACTAATATGATAAAAGATAGACCCGGGGACCATAGATTTCACTAGTGGCTTCTCTCAAGATAGCATAAGTATTACGGTGGCTGAACAAATTACTGTCGAGCAATTGATAGAAAAGCGAATAATTATGAGATTATCTAGGCATGATCATGTACATAGGCATCACGTCCGTGACAAGTTGACCGACTCCTGCCTGCATCTACTACTATTACTCCACACATCGACCACTATCCAGCATGCATCTAGAGTATTAAGTTCATAAAGAACAGAGTAACGCATTAAGAAAGATGACATGATGTACAGGGATAAACTCATGCAATATGATATAAACCCCATCTTTTATCCTCGATGGCAACAATACAATACGTGCCTTGCTGCCCTAACATCCGGAAAGGACACCGCAATATTGAACCCAAAGCTAAGCACTTCTCCCATTGCAAGAAAGATCAATCTAGTAGGCCAAACCAAACTGATAATTCGAAGAGACTTGCAAAGATAACTTAATCACACATAAAAGAATTCAGAGGAGATTCAAATATTTCTCATATATAAACTTGATCATAAACCCACAATTCATCGGATCTAGACAAACAACACCGCAAAAAGAGTTACATCAAATAGATCTCCAAGAATATCGAGGAGAACTTCGTATTGAGATTCAAAGAGAGAGAAGAAGCCATCTAGCTAATAACTATGGACCCGAAGGTTTGTGGTAAACTACTCACAACTCATCGGAAGGTCCTTGGAGATGATGTAGAGGCCCTCCTTGGTTTATTCCCCCTCCGGCGGAGCGCCGGCGAAGGCTCCAAGATGGGATCTCGCGGATACAGAAGGTTGCGGCGATGGAATTAGGTTTTCGTGGTGCTCCCCGATGGTTTCAGGGTACGTGGGTATATATAGGAGGAAGAAGTAGGTCGGTGGATGCTCGAGGGGCCCACGAGGGTGGGGGGCACGCCCACCTGTAGGGGGCGCGTTGGGCACCCTCGTGGTTGCCTCGCTTGTTGCTTGACTTCCACTCCAAGTCTCCAGGTTTGCATTTGTTCCAAAAAGATCGTTCCCGAAGGTTTCATCACGTCTGGACTCCGTTTGATATTCCTTTTCTTCGAAACACTCAAAATAGGCAAAAAAAACAGCAATTCAAGTTGGGCCTCCGGTTAGTAGGTTAGTCCCAAAAATGATATAAAAGTGTAAAGCAAAGCCCATAAACATCCAAAACGGGTAATATAATATCATGCAACAATAAAAATTTATAGATACGTTGGAGACGTATCAAGCATCCCCAAGCTTAATTCCCGATCATCCTCGAGTAGGTAAATGATTAAAAAAACAGAATTTTTGATGTGGAATGCTACCTAGCATAATTCTCAATGTAATTTTCTTTATTGTGGTATGAATGTTCAGATCCAAATTATTCAAAATAAAAGTTCATATTGACATAAGAAATAATAATACTTCAAGCATACTAATCAAGCAATCATGTCTTCTCAAAATAACATGGCTAAATAAAGTTATCCCTACAAAATCATATAGTCTGGCTGTTGCTCTATCTTCATCACACAAAGTATTTAATCATGCACAACCCCGATGACAAGCCAAGCAATTGTTTCATACTTTACTAATCTCAAACGTTTTCAACTTTCACGCAATACATGAGCGTGAGCCATGGCACTATATGTGGAATAGAATGGTGGTTGTGGAGAAGACAAAAAGGAGAAGATAGTCTCACATCAACTAAGCGTATCAACGGGCTACGGAGATGCCCATTAATAGATATCAATGTGAGTGAGTAAGGATTGCCATGCAACGAATGCACTAGAGCTATAAATGTATGAAAGCTCAACAAAAGAAACTAAGTGGGTGTGCATCCAACTCGCTTGCTCACGAAGACCTAGGGCATTTTAAGGAAGCCCATCATTGGAATATACAAGCCAAGTTCTATAATGAAAAATTCCCACTAGTATATGAAAATGACAACATAGGACTCTCTATCACGAAGATCATGGTGCTACTTTGAAGCACAATTGTGGTAAAAAGGATAGTAGCATTGTCCCTTCTCTCATTTTCTCTCATTTTTTATTTGGCCTTTCTTTTCTTTTTTATTTGGTCTTTCTCTCTTTTTTTGTAAAGTCCAAGTCTCATCCCGACTTGTGGGGAATCATAGTCTCCATCATCCTTTCCTCACTGGGACAATGCTCTAATAATGAAGATCATCACACTTTTATTTACTTACAACTCAAGATTACAACTCAATACTTAGAACAAGGTATGGCTCTATATGAATGCCTCCGGCGGTGTACCCGGATATGCAATGAATCAAGAGTGACATGTATGAAAAATTATGAAGGTGGCCTTGCCACCAATACGATGTCAACTACATGATCATGCAAAGAGCAATATGTCAATGATGATGCCTGTCATATAAATGGAACGGTGGAAAGTTGCATGGCAATATATCTCGGAATGGCTATGGAAATGACATAATAGGTAGGTATGGTGGCTGTTTTGAGGAAGCTAAATGGTGGGTGTATGGTACCGGCGAAAGTTGCGCGACACAAGAGAGGCTAGCAATGGTGGAAGGGTGAGAGTGCGTATAATCCATGGACTCAACATTAGTCACAAAGAACTCATGTACTTATTGCAAAAATCTACAGGTCTTTGAAAACAAAGTACTACACACATCATGGTCAAAAAAAAGTACTACACACATGCTCCAAGGGGGATTGATTGGTAGGAAAAGACCATCGCTCGTCCCGACCGCCACTCATAAGGAAGACAATCAATAAATAAAATTGTGATCCAACTTCATCACAAAGCGGTTCACCATACGTGCATGCTACGGTAATAACAAACTTCTACTCAAGTATTATTAAATTCATAATCACCCACCTATCATGACTCTAATATCACCACTTCTATATCTCAAAATAATTATCAAGTATCAAATTGACCATAGCATCCAATTCACTTTCTATGATAGTTTTATTATACCCAACTTGGATGACGATCATTCTAGGACCAATTTTATAACCATAGCAAATACCTGCTGTTCTAAGAGACTCTCAAAATAATATAAGTGAAGCATGAGAGATCAACAATTTCTACAAAATTAAGCCACCGTCGTGCTCTAAAAGATATAAGTGAAGCACTAGAGCAAAATTTATCTAGCTCAAAAGATATAAGTGAAGCACAAAGCGTATTATAATAAATTCTAATCAAGTGGGCTTCTCCCAAAAGGTGTGTACAGAAAGCATGATTGTGGTAAACTAAAAGGCAAAGACTAATGTCATACAAGACGCTCCAAGCAAAACACATATCATGTGGCGAATAAAAATATAACTCCAAGTAAAGTTACCGATAGACGAAGACGAAAGGGGGGATGCCTCCCGGGGCATCCCCAAGCTTAGGCTTTTGGTTATCCTTGAATATATTGGGGTTACGTGGGCATCCCCAAGATTATGCTCTTGCCACTCCTTATTCCATAATCCATCAAATCTTTACCCAAAACTTGAAAACTTCACAACACAAAACTCAACAGGAAATCTCATATGCACCGTTAGTGCAAGAAAGAAAAACCACCACATAAGGTACTGTAATGAACTCATTATTTATTTATATTGGTGTTAAACCTACTGTATTACAACTTCTCTATGGTTCATACCCCTACAGACTAGCCATAGATGCATCAAAATAAGCAAACAACACACGAAAAACAGAATCTGTCAAAAACAGAACAGTCTGTAGCAATCTGCAATGCTCGAATACTTATCGAACTCTAAAACTCCTACCAAAATAGGAAGTCCTGGGAATTTTTTTTATTGATCTACAGAAAAAAGAATCAACACAAAATCACGTTTATGTGAATTACTAAAATTATTTTCGTGCGCGCAAAGTTTCTGTTTTTCAGCAGAATCAAATTAACTATCACCATAGGTTATCCTATAGGTTCTACTTGGCACAAACATTAATTAAAACATGAAAACACATATAAACAGAAGGTAGATGGAAATTTTATTGCTAAACAGAAGCAAAAACCAAAAAAAATTGGGTTGCCTCCCAACTAGCGCTATCGTTTAACGCCCCTAGCTAGGCATAAAAGCGAGGATAGATCTAAGTAGTGCCATCTTTGGCACTCAATTCATAAGTAGCTCGCATGATAGATTAATAAGGTAATTTAAATTTCTTTCTTGGAAAGTGCTCCATGCCTTTCCTTAACGAAAATTGGAATCTAATATTCCCTTCCTTCATATCAATAATCGCACCAATCGTTCTAAGGAAAGGTCTACCAAGAATAATAGGACAAGAAAGATTGCAATCAATATCAAGACCGATAAAATATATGGGCACATAATTCCTATTTGCAACAATAAGAACATCATTGATCCTTCACATAGTTTTCTTAATGGTGGAATCCGCAAGGTGCAAATTTAAAGAGCAATCACCAAGATCATGGAAACCTAGAATATCACACAAAGTTTTCGGAATCGTGGAAACACTAGCACCTAAATCACACAAAGCATAACACTCATGATCTTTAATTTTAATCTTTATAGTAGGTTCCCACTCATCATAAAGTTTTCTAGGTATAGAAACTTCCAAATTAAGTTTTTCATCATAAGATTGCATCAAGGCATCAACAATATGTTTGTTAATAGCTTTATTTTGACTATAAGCATGAGGAGAATTCAACACGGATTGCAACAAGGAAATACAATCTACTAAAGAACAATTATCATAATTAAATTCCTTGAAATCCAAGATAGTGGGTTCAATGCTATTTAAAGTCTTGACCTCTCCAATCCCACTTTCACCAAATTTAGCATCAAGATCTAAAAACTCCGAATCATTGGGACGCCTTTTAACTAAAGTTGACTCATCTCCAGTCCCATCATTATTAAGATTCATATTGCAAAAAATATTTAGATTTAATAGGGGACACATCAATAACTTTTAGATCTTCATCATTATTTTCATGGAAACTAGAAGAACACGCTTTTACAAAGCAATCTTTCTTAGCACGCAATCTAGCGGTTCTTTCTTTGCACTCATCAATGGAAATTCTCATAGCTTTGAGAGACTCATTGGTATCATGCTTAGGAGTAGTAGATCTAAGTTTCAAAGAATCAACATCAAGCGAAAGTTTATCAATGTTCCTAGCCAAATCATCAACTTTAAGCAATTTTTCTTCAAGCAAAGCATTAAAATTCTTTTGAGAGATCATAAATTCTTTAACACTATTCTCAAAATCAGAGGGCATCTTATTATAATTACCATAAGAATTTTTGTAGGAATTTCCATAATTATTAGAGAAATTACTAGGGAACGGTCTAGGATTAAAGTTTCCTCTATAAGCATTGTTACCAAAATTGTTCCTACCAACAAAATTCACATCCATAGATTCATTATTATTCTCAATCAAAGTAGATAAAGGCATATCATTAGGATCAAAAGGAGCACTCTTAGTAGCAAACAATTTCATAAGTTCATCCATCTTTCCACTCAAAACATTAATTTCTTCTATAGCATGCACTTTTTTACTAGTAGATCTTTCGGTGTGCCATTGAGATTAATTAGCCATAATGTTATCAAGGAGTTTAGTAGCTTCTCCTAAGGTGATTTCCATAAAAGTGCCTCCTACGGCCGAATCTAAAAGATTTCTAGAAGCAAAATTCAATCCGGCATAAATTTTTTGTATAATCATCCATAAGTTCAAACCATGAGTAGGTCAATTGCGAATCATCAATTTCATTCTTTCCCAAGATTGGGAAACATGCTCATGATCAAGTTGTTTAAAATTCATAATATCGTTCCTAAGAGAGATGATCTTAGCAGAGGAAAATACTTAGAGATAAAAGCATCTTTGCACTTATTCCATGAATCAATACTATTCTTAGGCAAAGACGAAAACCAAACTTTAGCACGATCTCTAAGTGAAAACAGAAATAACTTCAATTTAACAATATCATTATCTGTATCTTTCTTCTTTTGCATCTCACACCAATCAACAAAGTTGTTTAGATGGGTAGCGGCATCTTCACTAGGAAGGCCGGAGAATTGATCTTTCATAACAAGATTCAACAAAAGCAGCATTGATTTCACAAGACTCAACATCATTAAGAGGAGCAATCGGAGTACTAAGGAAATCATTATTATTGGTATTGGAAAAGTCACACAATTTGGTATTGTCTTGGGCCATGGCGACAAACAATCCAACACACAAGCAAACAAAGAGGCAAGCAAAAGAGAGAGGAGATTGGGAAAGAGAGGGCGAATAAAACGGCAAGGGTGAAGTGGGGGAGAGGAAAACGAGAGGCAAATGGAAAATAATGTAATGCGAGGGAGATGGGTTTGTGATGGGTGCTTGGTATGTCTTGATTTGAGCAAAGACCTCCCCGGCAAAGGCGCCAGAAATCCTTCTTGCTACGTCTTGAGCTTGCGTTTGTTTTCCTTGAAGAGGAAAGGGTGATACGTCTCCAACGTATCTATAATTTTTGATTGCTCCATGCTACTTTATCTACTGTTTTGGACTATATTGGGCTATATTTTCCACTTCTATATTATTTTTGGGACTAACCTCTTAACCGGAGGCCCAGCCCAGAATTGGTGTTTTTTTACCTATTTCAGTGTTTTGAAGAAACGGAATATCAAACGGAGTCCAAACGGAATTAAACCTTCGAGAATGTGATTTTCTCACCGAAAGTGATCCAGGAGACTTGGACCCTGCTCCAAGGAACAAAAGAGGCGGTCACGAGGGTGGGGGGCACCCCCCCTAGGGCGCGCCCCCTGCCTTGTGGGCCCCATGTTGCTCCACCGACGTACTCCTTCCTCCTATATATACCTACGTACCCCCAAACGATCACCGGAGGAGCCAAAAACCTAATTCCACCGCCGCAACCTTCTGTATCCATGAGATCCCATCTTGGGGCCTGTTCCGGAGCTCCGCCAGAGGGGGCATCCACCATGGAGGGCTTCTACATCAACACCATAGCCCCTCCGATGAAGTGTGAGTAGTTTACTTCAGACCTTCGGGTCCATAGCTAGTAGCTAGATGGTTCTTCTCTCTTTTTGGATCTCAATACAATGTTCTCCCCCTCTCTCGTGGAGATCTATTCCATGTAATCTTCTTATTGCGGTGTGTTTGTTGAGACCGATGAATTGTGGGTTTATGATCCAGCTTATCTATGAATAATATTTGAATCTTCTCTGAATTCTTTTAGGTATGATTGAGTTATCTTTGCAAGTCTCTTCGAATTATCCGTTTGGTTTGGCCAACTAGATTGGTAGTTCTTCCAATGGGAGAAGTGTGACACTCCAAAAAATTTGTTGTTTTTGTTTTCAGCAAAAGCCGTACTTGGTTTGAAGAAGGTCATTTAAACCCTTCTTAAAAACCTCTCTTCTGAGTTTTCTTCTCAAAAGCATTTCTTGGATTTATTTTTCTTCAAAAATAAAATAAAAAGAAACCTTTTTGGTTTTTGGGCTATTCTTTGGTTTTGATCCATCCTTGGTTTACCATGCCTCTTGTGGCAATCCAAACATTCTGTCCCAACAAGTTAAATCCATTTTAGGATTTTTATCCTTTTGTTTTTCTCCCCAAAACAATTCTGCCATTATTTCTAAGCCTAGATGCTCTACAAAGGAAGTGCCTAATTTCCTTTGATTTTTGATCTTAAACCAACTCCTCTGGATAGTCCTTAGTACCCACAACCTAGAACCATCAAGATCCACTCTTCCTCTTTTCAAATTTTTCAAAATTCAACCTCTGCAAGTTTGGACCAGATTCATCATTTTTGGTGAAATTCATATCTCCTCTTCCCCAAAAATTCTACCAAAATTCAGGCAGCCCTCAGATGCAATGAGAGACCACCACACCAAAGATCAGCTCAAGAAAAATTTCCCACATGCCAAAATCATTTCGTCGAACACTTGGTCGGCACTGTTCCTGTGCACTTTCAGAAAGTTCAGAGTTTGTAGTGTCGTTTTCGTCAGTGACTTGTCACTGATCACCCGTGCACCCTGGCGCTTTGCGCACGGCCCCTTCTCTCTGGCCAGAGCACCGCGCGACGCTTGACGGACGCAGCGCCGGTGGCGGTGAGCTTCTTCAACGCCGGCAGCCTCTGCGATTGCAGGGCCACCCGTGGCGGCCGAACGAGGAACTCCGGCTCGGCCGCTGCCGTTCTGCGCCGTCCATTGCGCCCTAGCCCTCCGCGTGGCCTCATGCATGCCAGCGCACCCCCGCAGCACCGTCGCCGTGGCCCGGCAAGCACAGGGCGCACCCTTTGCCGCCGACGGGCCCGCGCCGCCCCGTTCCGTCGAATCCACCCAGGGCTCCTAATCCAAGCTTGTTTAGAGTCAGAACGGAACCAGTGGAACTCCACGCTGACGCCCCACTCCCTAAACCTCCCCGACCAAGCTCTCCGCCGCCGTAACCATCGCCGGAGAAGTCCGTTCACGGCCATCGCCTCGGATCGCCTATAAAAAGGAGCCCCGAGCTCGCTCTCGTGCACACACCACCTCTGCACTTCACGAAGACCCTGCCCAGCCACTGGAAGAGCCTCGAGGGAGTCTCTTTCCTCGACTCCGGCCGCCGCGACCCGCCACGGGATCCAGCTCGATTCGTTCCCGTGCATGCACCTCTGCCTCCCATCTCTTGCCAGTAGCCCTCTAGTACATCCCTCCTTCTGACCCGCACTTCAATTCGAAGTTTGCAGCACACCACTAGAGTTCCCCACCATCGCCCGAGCCGCCCTCCGCCGGAGAAAGTGTCGCTGTCGACGTGGTGCTCCCCGACGCCCAAGTCCACCACCCGCCGATGCGGAAGGACACGCTGATACTCTTGGTACACTCCGATCTCCCTGACTCGCCGTGGTTCGACGCCGACGACCACCGTAGCCTTCGGGCGCCGGCGAGGTCTTTCAAACCTGACATGTGGACCCCCCATGTCAGCCTCTCTTTCTTTCCCCGCGAACCGTTTTCCGTTGGCGCCTTCGTGCAGAATACGTTCTCCCTGTGGGCTTGCGCGTTTCTATTCGAACCGTTTTCTGTTTTCTCAGTTAAACCCCTGGAACTTTTCTGTTTCATTACAGATGAGTCCCTGGACAGAAACCCTTATAACTTGTTAATAAAAAGTGATTTTGAGTGATTCTTTTCTGACAGTCTTATAATTTTGTCTAGTTTTTTATGGGATTTATTTGGAAAAATTTTGGAACAACTTTTATGCACGCGTTGGTTTTCACGTTAGTTTGCCTTTTCGCTATACCGTAGGTTCCGAAGGAGGTGACGGAACCGCGAACTTCGCCGAGCTAGACCCCGACTACTCTGAACCAGGCAAGCAAAGTTTGAACTTTTGATATGATGAGTTTCTGAGCATGTTTCCATTAATTTTGTTTCATGGCATGTGCATGAGCATTTTCGATGATGGTTTATCTCGTGAGCATTGAGGAAAATGAGCTCGGTAAATCCGTGAGTTGTTGGAAACTTGTTGCATGGCCATGAGTTGGCATGAGTATGGGTAAGATGGCAGTGTTGTAGCATGCCAGGCTTATGCCATATCGTTGACCCGGTGTCAACATAAGTCAGTCAGATTCCCGTCCGTCCTCCCTTCCGTACTACCACCTGTTTCTCGCAAGTGATACGTCTTAGTAGGTTGTAAACCACTTCCCAGTACACACCAAATTGAGAGGCCGGGATGAAGGTTCCATGGCCCTGGATTAAAGCCTTTCATCCGGTAGGGGGCATGGGTGTTTCCGGTTGGGATCGAGAGGGGGGCACCCCTTAGAGCGCGCGTATATAAATTTGATCCCATGCTATTCGAGATTGTGATCTCCCCGCCTCAAAGTTTTTCTTAAACGCTGTCTAGGGTGATTCCTGGCAACATGAGGTGTGATGGGTGTGTACTAGCTAGTTGTGTTTCCTCTGAAATACCGTAAACGGAACTAGTCCTTCGTGACTACGGAAATCTGTTGGTTGTGGACAAATTTTGGTACAAACTCTGCAGAGTCAAAATTCTTGAATTCATCTTATTCATATCCAAGTACCGTGTTCATCTCATCTTGTCAAGTGTCAGTCTCGGCGACAGGAACTCCTGAGAACCATTTGAGTATCAAATGTTTATTTTCCTGTGAATAGACTAACCCGCTTATTGTCTTGTGATGAATATTTTCCGTGAGCACTATATCTTGTCAGTTATGAATAATGAATTATAAGCCCTTTCTGCGATGTCGCTCAGACGTCCGACTGCGGCATTGTTGTTATTTATTTTCATTATAAGCCCTTTCTGCGATGTCGTTGTCGGTGTACTAGAGTAGGGGTACCCTAGTATCCCGAACTTGTGCACGGGCAGTTGCAGCACCCCGCGGCAAGGCTTGTCGGGTGACCTCCAAGGTCCTCCGTGGTTCCTTTGGCGCCATTCAAGAACGAAGTATTCAAGCCAAGGAGACAAGGCCCCAGCAAGAGGAGCTTGCCGGGAAGGCCAACCAAGGCATGACCAAAGTATTTAAGCCAAGGAGACAAGGCCCCGGCAAGAGGAGCTTGCCGGGAAGGCCAACCAAGGCATCTCAAGGAACTTGCCGCGACGCGCCACGCGTCCCGGCAAGGCCCGGTGAGCGACAAGCTTCCGGACGCGACAAGACAACGACCGCGGCAAGGCGCTTGCCGTGGCAAACTACCACTCTGTACCCGCGCTCCAGCACATCCACCAACGTGTCGCCCTGGGACCTTTCCAGGCGCGCGTGGCAAGAGGCTGTGCGGCCAGTGGTGCGCGGTGGCAAGCGGCGCTGACAAGATTGCCATCGTGGCAAGCGGTGGCGTCCCTGACGGTCCCTTTTTGCACTGTTTGGGCGACGTAGACGGGCATTTAATGCCTTTGTCCCCTGCCGTCAGGGTTAGGTACGATACACTGTACAAGTAGTTGTACCAACCGCAATTCCTTTTCCATTTTTGCCCTTGTCTACGTTGCCACCTGTCGGAGACCCCTTGAGCATATAAAAGGAGGCCCATGCGCAACGTAGAGGGGGGGTTGGAAGGTAGAAAAAACATTCACACTCGGTCTCGTTAGCTGCTAGTGTGTACTGTAGCACTCAGCGCTCCCGAGCAAGAACTCAATACACTCAGACATGCAGCAGTAGGAGTGTTATCTCTCCGGAGAGCTCCGAAGCTGGGTAAACTGCTCATGTGCTTTGCCTCGATCTGCTCTTTGTGTGATCTCCGCCCCTCCGCCGAACCGAAAGGGGCTCGGTCCGCCGGTCCCATAGGTGTTCGTGGATCAGTTTCCCCGACATCTTTGTGGCGCGCCGGTAGGGGCGTCGAGGTTGTGTGAACCTGATCCGACATTCACATGAGCTAGATCTTCATCTTCTTCATCGACATGCCACCGAAGAAGAAGGCTTCGGCGGCAGCTGCTCCGTCCACGTCGATCCCACCACCACCGGAGCAAACGGGTGGTGGGGTAGACGCCGGCGGAAGAACGGACATCAACGAGGAAGCCCACGGTGCTGCCAGGTCCAAGGACAAGGCTGCGCAGACCTCGGCGTCTGTACATGCACCGCGCCCATCTCAGGAGGCGCGGGACCGACAGCGTCATGGTATTCACAATGCCATACGTTCGTTGGACCAAGATCGAGCTGGTGGATCTCGGGATGCTCAAGACCACCATGCACGCCAACATGCTGGCACGAGCGAGGCACGGTCGCCTGGACGGGAGATCGCCTTCTAACATAGTTAGAAGTCCGAGCATATCCGCTCCTCGCGCCGTTCGCCACTGCCGCCCGCCACTCCAGCAGAAGATTTGGCGCGAGCTCAACTGCTCCTGGATTACCCTCCAACGGCAGACAAGATCGATGAATGGAGGGCCACCATTCAGAGTCTCATCGGCTTTGCCAACGGCGACACTCCGCGGCAACCGAGTACACCGCTGCCGCGCAGACTGCCAGCACGAGCCGATGGCGGCGAACCGGTGGGGTGCAACCACCATGCACTCTCCGCCCGAAGGCCAAGATCGCCGACTCGCCGGATCCACCTCGACAGCGACTCCACCGCATCATCAGATCCACGAGCTCGTCGCGATCAGCGCCAAGTTCTTCACGAACGACAGCAAGAAGACGCTTGAACTCGCATCGAGCGCCGAAGAGAAGCGTGGCGTCAATCGGACCAGCGCGCTGGGCCCTCTGTCGACATGCATCCACCAGGGGAACCAGGCGACTTGCCGTACGCGGTAGGTTGCCCTGCGTTCACTCGTGAGCTGCGACAAGTCCAGTGGCCCAGCATGAAGAATTTCAAGCCGACGCATTCGTAGAAGTACGACGGCAAGACGCATCCGTCGGAGTTCCTCAAAGCATCTACACCATCGCGGTGCAAGCTGCCGGGTGGGACGACAAGATCCTGGCCAACTACTTCGCCGGTGCTCAAGCCCAATGTCGATCTGGCTCATGCACTTGCCGGACAACTCCATATCCTCCTGGGCAGACCTATGCCATCAGTTTGTCGGCGCCTTTACAGCGGCCACAAGCCTCATGGCTAAGAGAGCGACCTTCATCTGCCGCCCTGTATGAAGGAGAGCCCCTCGCAAGTACATTCAGAGATTCAGCCACAGACAAGACAACATCTCAGATGTCCACCCGCCATGTAATCAGCGCATTCCATCAGAACGTGCGAAACTGCAGGATGCGGGAGGAGATGGCGATGTGCAAGATCAGAGACGTCAGTGAGCTATATGCCCTGGCCGACAAGTGTGCACGTGCTGAAGAAGGGAGGAAACTCCCCGGAGAGAATATAGAAGCAGGAGGATCTGATAGTGAGGAGGCAGCCCCGGCAAAGAAAAACCGGCGGCGGAACAACGGGAAGAAAAAAGGCAAAGATGTGCTAGTCGTTGAGCAGTCCGGCAACGGAGGTGGCGCCAAGAAAGCCAAAGCTGGTAGCTCCGGCAAGGAGATTGCCACGGGCACCAACTACCAGGTTGTGGTGGTCGCCGACAAGCAGGACGGCACCAACAAGCAGTACTGCAAGATCCACCGCACCAAGGGCCATGACCTCCAGAGCTGCAAGAAGGTCGAGCAGCTTGTTGAGCAGCAAAAGGCTGAATACGAGCGACGCGACAAGGAGAAGGCCCAGGAAGGTGCTGGAGGAGCCGGCAAGAAGCGCCACGGCCGGGGAGGACGCCAGCAAGGCCAAGCGGCGGCAAGGAGACAGACCTTAGCGTCGCGACAAGGATGAAGATGACGACGACGATGAAGATATGGATGATGACGAGACCAATGAGCAGGAGTTCCAGAAAGCCACAGAGGTCCTGTGCGTTGACGGCGGTGCTTCTCTGCATACTTCACACCGCCAGCTCAAGCAGTGGGTGCGGGAAGTCAATGCGGCAGAACCACCCGTCGATCACACAAGCCTCTGAAATGGTCCAGCACGCCTATCATCTTTGATATTGAGGACCACTCTGATCGCGTAACTGCGGTCGGGTGCTTGCCGATGTTGGTTTCACCAACTATCCGCAACCTCAAGGTCACTAAGATGTTAGTTGACGGCGGGGCCGGCTTCAACCTGATCTCCTCCGCGGTACTCCAGAAACTCCAGATCCCTGATGGCGAGCTCGAAGAGACCGGCACATTCCAAGGAATCAATCCGGGAAGGAGCAAGCCGAAGGGAAAGATCACGTTGCCGGTGACATTTGGCAGCGAATTGAACTTCAGGACTGAGAGGGTCACTTTTGACGTTGCTGATTTTCCATTGCCTTACAATGGGATACTCGGCCGTCCGACACTCGCCAAATTCATGGCAGCCTCTCACTATGCATACAACATGCTGAAGATGCCAGGCCCGATAAGTGTCATCTCTGTCTCTGGCGACAAGACGGATGCTCTTATCTACCGACAAGATCTACCAGGAAGCAACAGCCGCAACAGATCGCAAGTCACTTGCCGTTGAAGCTCCCGGGGCGAAGAAGAAGACCAAGTCCGGCAAGAGTTCTGATGCCCACTCCGGCAAGCGCACCTCTTCGGAGTGCTGCGCTACCGTCAAGGACGCACCATCGAGCTCCACCGGCAAGTGTAAGAAGACAATGGCAGCTCCACCAGAGACCAAGAAGGTGTCCGCCAAGGAGGATGGCACTGGTGGTACCTTCACCATCAGTGCCACTCTCGACCCTAAATAGGAAAGCGCGCTCGTTGCTTTCCTCATGGGCTTAACGTCGACGTATTTGCATGGCAACCGTCTGACATCCCCGGTGTTCCCAGGAAAGTAATCGAGCACCATCTTGCCGTCTCTCCTCATGCGCGGCTCGTCAAGCAGAAAGTCAGGAAGCAAGCAGTGGAGCGCCAAGAATTCATCGCAGAAGAAATCAAGAAATTGGAAGCAGCAGGCCTTGTCAGAGGAGTGCTCCATCCTACGTGGTTGTCCAATCCTATAGTCGTGCGCAAGGCAAACGGGAAATGGAGGCTTTGTATCGACTTTACCGATGTCAATAAATCTTGTCCCAAAGACCCATTTCCCTTGCCGCGCATCGACCAGATTGTTGACTCCACGGTCGGATGTGCTTGCTTTCATTTCTTGATGCATACTCAGGATACCGTCAGATCTTCATGGTAGAAGAGGATGAGGAGAAGACAACATTCATCACCCCATGTGGCACATACTGTTTCGTACGGATGCCTTTCGGTTTAAAGAATGCTGGTTCAACATTTGCGAGGGTAGTCCATGACGCTTTTGAGCCGCAAATACACAGAAATGTGGAAGCCTACATGGATGACATAGTGGTCAAGAGCAAGGACAAAGCGACTCGATTCAAGATTTAGACGAAACCTTTGCAAATCTGCGCAAGATCAACCTCAAGCTCAACCCCGAGAAGTGCGTGTTTGGAGTCCCTTCCGGCAAGCTTCTCGGGATCTTCGTGTCTCAGCGGCGAAATGAAGCCAATCCCGACAAGATCAAGGCCATTGAGCAGATTGAAGCACCAAAGCGCGTCAAGGATGTACGAAGACTTGTCGCTTGCGTAGCTGCTCTCAAAGAGGTTTATCTCTAGGTTCATCGAAAGCGCCCTGCCATTTTTCAAAATATTGAAAAGGGAAGGTCCAATGAAATGGACTCCGGAAGCGGAGGCTGCGCTGCAGGACTTAAAGAGATAGCAACCATGGCAGATGCATCCAGCGACAAGCAGGGGGCTTCACCGGCAAGCTCTGGTCCCGACAAGGATGGATCTGCGCAGACGCATGAGAAGATACAGAAAAGAATGATGCAGCGCCCAGTTTACTTTGTCAGTTCCCTTCTGTAGGGGGCTAGGTCAAGGTACTCTGGTGTGCAGAAATTGCTTTTCGGCCTTCTCATGGCCTCGAGAAAGCTGCGCCATTACTTCCAAGCACATGAGATCACAGTCGTCACTGCTTTCCGGGCGGATAATCTGCAAAATCCGGAAGCAACAGGCGGGATTGTCGAGTGGGCACCGGAACTGTCAAGCTTTGGCCTCAAGTTTGAGAGCACTTCAACTATCCAAAGCGAGCATTGGCGGAGTTCATAGCAGAATGGACGCCAACACAAGATGAAGAAATTCCGAAACGAGCATCCCGCCAAGGAAGCAAGCAAAGAGTGGCTGATGTACTTTGATGGTGCCTTCTCGCTGCAAAGGCGCCCGGTCTTGGCGTGCTACTTGTTGCACCCACCGGAGAGCACCTCAAGTACGTAGTCCGGATGCACTTTCCCAAGGAGCAAGCGGCGAACAATACCGCAGAGTATGAAGGTTTGCTTGCGGTCTCGTGGATCGCAGCAGACCTTGGGATCAAGAAGCTCATTGTCGTGGGTGACTCACAAATTTTGTCGTCCGCCAAGTGAACAAGAATTATCAGAGTTCGTTGATGGAAGCTTACATTGATGAAGTGAGAAAGCTAGAAGAGCACTTTGATGGCCTACAGATGGAACATGTTCCAAGAGCTCAGAACGACATTGCCGATGGTCTGTCGAAGTGCGCCGCACTTAAGTTACCTGTGGAACCAGGGATCTTTGTGCTCAAACTGACTTAACCGACTGTAGCGCCATCAACTGGACAGAACAAGAAGAGGAAGTTGATTTCTGGTGACTATTTTCCGGCAGAGCTCCCCGAAGCCGCCGCCAAGAAGGTCCTCAAGATCAACACCAAAGGTGCTGAGGAGCAGTCTGCTCCGGCAAGCCCTAGGGTTTCTTCCGTTGAAGCAGACGCTCCCGACAAGTTTTGCTCCGGCAAGCTTGCCGGGGAACGTCAAGCTCCGGCTGAGCCGCAGGTTCTCGCCGTAGAAGTGGATGTTCCCGCAGCAGCAGATGTGCCTTTAGTCCTTGTTGTCGAGCCGCAAGCTCCAGCATGGGCACAGCAGATTGTCCGTTTCCTTCAGACAGGAGAACTTCCCGAAGAGCAAGAAGAAATGGAAAGAGTAGCCCGGCAGTCAAGTATGTACCAGTTTGTCGACTACACACCGCATGTAAGAAGACTCAACGGCGTGAAATTGAAGTGTATTCACCGGAAGACGGACGTAAGCTGTTGGCGGAGATACATGGAGGCATATGTGGTCACAACATTGGCGCAAGAGCACTTACTTGCCGCAAAGCGTTCCGCAAGGTTTCTTTTGGCCGACAGCCCTCCGTGATGCAACTGCACAAGTAACCAAGTGTGAAGCGTGCCATCCCATTCCAAGCAGATACACCAGCCAAATTTCAAGCTCTCCAGACGATCCCTTTATCCCGCCATTTTCGTCCGGGGCTCGACATCCTCGGCCCCTTTCCCGAAGCTGTCGGGGCTTTGAGTACTTGTATGCGTTGTAATCGACAAGTTCACAAAGTGGCCGGAAGTGGAAGCGAGGAAGGTGACAAAGACAACAGCAACAAGTTCTTCGTGTCGATTGTTTGCCACTTCGATCCCTAACAGACTATCACCGACAACGGCACGCAATTCACGAGCCGCACCTTCATGCAGTACGTCCAAGATCTTGGCGCCAATGTCTGCTTTTCTTCTGTTGCTCAACCGAGAAGTAACGGTCAAGCGGAGAGGGCAAATGCTGAAGTGCTGCGTGGGCTCAAGACCAGGACTTTCGACAGGCTGCACAAATGCGGAAAGAACTGGATTGAGGAGCTGCCGGTGGTTCTTTGGTCGATCAGGACGATGCCAAATCGAGCCACTGGCCAGACACCTTTCGCTCTAGTCTATGGAGGAGAGGCAGTTCTGCCCACGGAACTCGTATACGGGTCACCTCGAGTGCTCGCTTATGATGAGCTTGAGCAAGAGCAGTTGCGACAAGATGACGCGCTGCTCCTTAAGGAGGACCGTCTTCGTGTTGTCAGACGAGCTGCTCGATACGGCAAGCTTTGCGTCGCTACTATAGCCGCAGTTAATGCCGAAGTCTCGAGGAAGGCGACCTTGTTCTTGGCGCATTCAGTCCGCCAAGAATTCCAACAAGTTGACGCCGTGGGAAGCCCCTTACCGGGTGAAACGAGTCACTAGGCTCGGCGCTGTCCGCTTTGAGACCGAAGATGGCATTCGGTGAGCAACTCCTGGAACATTGAGCATCTTCATAAGTTTTACCCTAGGCGCGGTTGTCGAAACCTGTTCCGGCAACCACCTTTTTGTACAAGTCTTGCCGATGTTGCATGTAATCCTTTGTACAAAGCCGTGCGCAGACCCCGTGCATAAGTAAAGCTCATGTGCTCCGCACATCTTGTCAATTTCATGCTTTCTACTTTTCTTTTGCATGCGTTATCTGACACTTTGTGCAGCACCAACCCCCAGTCAGCAATAACGAGAAGTAAGGCTCCATATCTTTATTTTCTCTTCTTTATCTTTCTCAAAGAAAGGAAGGTTCCCTCGCCCACAAGTTTGCCGGGGGGAAAGGAGAAGATAATGGTGTGGACCAAGCGTCGCTCGAGGAAGTTTCGCCTTGCCGGGAAGCAAACGACAGAAAAGCTAAGTTGCTAAAGTTTGAGAAATCAGTTTTAAAATTTTTAAGTTATCTTCCTCGAACGACCGTGCTTTGTATGGAAAACCTGTGCGCGGAGGAACCAACTCAGAGCTAGTTAAGCCCTTACTTTGTTTCGAGTCCGCTCAACAACTTAAGTGAGCTGCAACTAGTTGCAACAAGGTTACTTGCTCGGAAGCGGCACCGCTAGCGAAGTCTTGACGTCTCCGCACTTTTCGGCCTTCATGACCAGTGCCTCACGCCGACAAGTTCCCTAAAAGCGTAGGGAAAAAACATACAAAGGAAGGAATCAAGTAAAGGAAATAACATAGCAATTGCTACCCGAAATAGAGTCATATTACAAGATAGCTTGTCGCAGCTCTAACTGATTGTTCTCATAACATGACCAGCAGCGACAAGAAAAAGAGAAAACGGGCGGCCTAATCTACGCGATCGCCCTCAACCCTCTTGATCCCGCTCACCTTGTCCACAATGGGCGCGACAAGGGCCTTGAGCGCTTCCAGATCAGCATCCGGCGGCAAGGTCCTGAGGACGTTGGTGAGGTTGAGGCCTGGATTGCGGAAGGCAACCTTCACCAGCACCTTTTGAAGAGCTCCCGCGCAGATCTGGCGTGACTCATCGGCCAGCTGCTTTGGGATCTTCTCCCGGAGTCGCTGGAGGGCCGTCGCCACACCTTTGAAGAACAAGCTGAGCTTGGCGCTAGGTTGGAGGTGCTCATCGGAGGAATACCCGAGATCCTCCATCCCCAGCCAGCCTCCCCTGTCGATGGCTGCGGCAACATCCACGAGACCCTCGGTCCAGGTGCTCCACATTCTCCCTAAAGTGTTCAGGCGGCGGCACTCGCCAGCGCCTCGTCGCCTTTGATTTTCTCCTCCAAGGCCACCTCCCGCCTCCTGGCGCCGTCCAAAGATCTCGAGTCAAGGTGGTCAGCTTCAACTCAAGATCTGCGTTGGAGTCCTTGGCGGCGCTAAGCTCCTTGCTCCTCTCGGCGAGACGACCCTGCAGCTCGCCAAGGGTGTAGGCGTCCTTCTCGCGCTCATGTTTGAGCAAAGCAAGCTCCTCGCCGCTCACCTTGAGATCGGCCTCCAGCTGCACCACCTTCGTCTCCAGCTCCTTCTTGGCGGCCTCGGCAGCTGCGGCAGCATCCTCTGCTTCCTTGAGAGCCCCGCCGAATGTTTGCTCGCGCGCGGCAAGATCCTCCTCGTGGCTGTCAAGGTTAACCTTCCGCTGCGCCAACTCGCCTTCCTGCGCAGACAGCTTCTCGGCAGCAAGCCGCTGTTGCTCTTCAACTTCAGCCTTCTCCAGGAGGAAAGCTTTACGCTCCTCGGCGAGTTGCTCCCGCTCCTCTGCCAGGGACCGGAGAGCTTCCTGGTTGAGGCCCCGGAGCTCCTCCGCGCGCTTCTTGATGTCCACTCCCGCCTTCGTGACAAGCGCTTCTCGGGATGCCAGCTTGGCCTGTCGGGCGCGGTAGAGCGACAACAACTTCCGCAGCAGCTGCTCCTCCTCAGGCTTGCCGCTGCTGCTGCTCGGCGCGTCGACCAGCGTCAGCCCAGCGGAGGCGAGCAACTCTTCATCAAAGGTCTCTCCTTCGATCGGCGCCCTGGAGCTCGACGCCTGTGGGAGCTTGATGAAGACGCCATCGCCGCCTTCAAATAGGCGCCCGGGCTGGGGCTCATCGAACTGACAAGCTGCGGCGGGCGGAGGGATCGGCGGTCGGTGTAGCGCCTGACGCTCCTGCGGCCTTGGGGCCGTCAGTGCGATCGCCGGACCCCTCGCCAGCTTCTGCGGCGGCAGCTTTGGCGGCCTCTCCGCCGGCGGGATCATCAGCGCTGGCGTCTTCTTCAGCGACAGCGGCGTCGTCGATATTGCCGCGCGTGTCCTCCTCGCGGGCTACCTCGGTTTCCATCGGCTCCGTGGCAGATGGATCTCACAACCGGAAAAGAAAGAAAAGTCAAGCAAATATCCAAAAAGAATATCAGAAGAAGAAGAACACAAGGGAAGTTTTCAAGCAAGAGGATTACCTGTACTAGGATCTGCAATCGTGGTCTCCGCCACTGGAGGGTCAGCTGGTGCTATCCCTTGCCGGAGAACTGTCCCTTGCCGGAGAAGTCTCCCTTGCCGGAGAATGCTCCCTTGCCGGGGAATCCTCCCTTGGCGGTGTAGTCGAAGCAGATGGCATTTCGGGAGCGGCTTCCGGGCACTCCTGGTGAGGCTGCTCTGCTCCTACACAAACCAACAAATGATATCAGCAAAGAAAGAGCACCCATGCACGCCTAACAGCAGGAAGTAAACAATATACTTACGATGGGGGCTGCGCTGGGGGCTGCTTTGAGGAAGGATTGCCGGGTCCGGCAAGGTGGTCTCGGACACGCCTCCTGCTGTCGCGCTGGGTTCGTCCTCGATGACAATCACTGACCTTGGCTCTCTTCAGCGCTCTACGGGCGGCGTCACGAAAAGGAATGGGTTCGGAGTAAAGCAAATCAGATACAAGACAAAACAACAAGAATTGAAGAACCACAAGTACAGCAAAGAATCTTACTCTTCTTCTTCCTCGTCGGAGCTGAGCGCGGAGAGATCGAATTCCGGCTCGCCTCCGGTGCGACAAGGCGGAGGAGTAGGTTCCCTTGGCCGCTTGGCTGGAGCAGCGGTGGTGCCGAGGGCCCGCTCTAGTTGCCGCAGCGGGCGTGAGGCGCCCCTCAAGGCAACAAGTGCTTGCCGCGGTGGAGTTGCTGCGCGCGCGCTGTGTTGACCCGTCTGCCGCCCCGCTACGTCCCCGGCCTTGCGGAGACGCCTTCTTGGTGGAGATGGGGGCTCCGCTTGCGGCAAGCTGTCTGAAGGTGGGGAGGAGGAGGAGCCGATATTCAACGAGTCGCTCGCGCCCTCGGCGGGCTCGCTCGACTCAGCTTCAGGCCCGACAAGCTCTTTCTCGCCGGCAAGCTCCTCTCGCTCGACAAGGCTTGCCGCCTCTGCTGCCTCTGCCTCCTCCACGGTGAATCCGAACTTCGCCCAGCGGCGGCCGCTGCTGCCGCCTCTTCCAGCCTGGTGGCGATGCGCTGCATCTCATCATCGGTGGTGTCGCGGGTGAGGCTCTTCTGTTCATCGGAGCGGACCGACACTTCTACCAGGCCGTCAAAGAACTCCCGCACGACGTCGTCTGAAGGCTCTTGCCAAGTTGGGACAATTCCATGCGAGTCGCACAGCGGCATCATTGCACGGATGCGGTCGAGCGAGGAGTTGTTGCACAGCGGAACGACACTCCTCGGCAACCTGAACGCTCCGGGATGTTCAGGATCGTGCTTGAACAGTTCCAGGAGCATTGCGTCCAATTCCAGGACAATGAAGTTAAAGTTGAGGCCCGGGCGCAGCCTCATGATATCCGCCGCATTCTGGAACTCCCAGGCGGGTCTCCTCCTCTCCTGCAGGAGGGCGATGCGGCGGCGAAGAAAGTCTGCGCCAACGGCGCCTACGGTAAGCCCGGCAAGCCTAAGGCGTAGGATCCGGGTGACGGTAATCTTCAGCCTAGCGTCTTCCGGGGCCACGCTGCTCCAATCGTTGCCGCGCGACCATCGGGTTTGGCGCTGGCGGTAACGGCTGCGGTTCTCCTCGACAATCCAGCACCGATCTGCTCTCCATTCATCCCACTTGCTGCGGAGCTCTCCTCCAGATAAGCTTCCTTCTTGTCGGCTCGAGATCCAAGCGATTCCGCCGAAAGAGGCTCCCTCTCTCAACCCGGGGCATAAAGAAGTGGCGGAAAAGAGCTACGTTTGGATAGACTCCGACAAAGTTTTCGTAGAGATGTGCGAAAACTGCCATGGTCAGAACGGCATTGGGGGTGAAGTCAAGGAGGCGGAACCCGTAGGTGTTCATGATATCACAGAAAAATTTAGAGAAAGGCGGGCTGAGCCCGCAGTAGAAGAACAACGCGAAGAAGGGATCTCCATTCGGAGCCCGGTTCAAGCGGCAGCCGGAGTACCTTCGTCTTGCTGGATGCGCTCAGCGTCTCCGTCGACCGGAAGAGGTAGTAGTACTCCCTCGGATCCTTCGGCCGAGATGAGGGGAAGATTGCCGCTCCTTCGCAGCCGCAAGCCGCTGCGCCTCGGTGACTTCACGACCTTCCCTTGTCGGCTTTGAGCCATGGCGGAGGTGGTGGGGGAGAGCGACGGCGTTGGTGATGCTGGGGGCGATGGGGGGCGGAGCGCTGCTCTCTTTTCAGCCTTGGGAAGAAGGGGGGAGCGGCGGAGGTTTTCGATATTGGAAAAGCAACCGGCGAGATGGGCGTTTGCCCCTGTTTCCCCTGCTTATAAAGAGGGAGGGGGCAGACGTTCCGCCTTTCCGAATAACGAAACCACCCACGATCTCTCCCACGACGCCGCATTCGGACGCTGCGCTGTTCGTGGAGGGCGTGGTGGGTCCGGAGTGAGACACGGCGTAACCCGGGCAGCGTGCCGTGCCTGTTTTGGGCCTGGCCCAACAGCCGGGCACCGTGTGTGGCCCAGTCTGGGCTCTGCCGGTGTACTAGAGTAGGGGTACCCTAGTATCCCGAACTTGTGCACTGCAGGCGATTCTGACACCGGCAAGGCTTGCCGGGTGACCTCCAAGGTCCTCCGTGGTTCCTTTGGCGCCATTCAAGAACGAAGTATTCAAGCCAAGGAGACAAGGCCCCAGCAAGAGGAGCTTGCCGGGAAGGCCAACCAAGGCATGACCAAAGTATTTAAGCCAAGGAGACAAGGCCCCGGCAAGAAGAGGAGCTTGCCGGAAGGCCAACCAAGGCATCTCAAGGAACTTGCCGCGACGCTACCACGCGTCCGGCAAGGCCCGATGAGCGACAAGCTTCCTGGACGCGACAAGACAACGATCATGCAAGGCGCTTGCCGCTGACAAACTACCACTCTGTGCCGCGCTCCAAAGACATCCACCAACGTGTCGCCTCAGGACCTTTCCAGCGCCTGTGGCAAGAGGTGTCTTGACCAGCGGTCTTGTGGCAAGCGACGCTAACAAGATTGCCATCGTGGCAGGCGGTGGCGTCCCTGACGGTCCCTTTTTACACTGTTTGGGCGACGTAGACAGGCACTTAATGCCTTTGTCCCCTGCCGTCAGGGTTAGGTATGATACACTGTACAAGTAGTTGTACCAACCGCAATTCCTTTTCCATTTTTACCCTTGTCTACGTTGCCACCTGTCGGAGACCCCTTGAGCATATAAAAGGAGGCCCATGCGCAACGTAGGGAGGGGGGTTGGAAGGTAGAAAAACACTCACGCTCGGTCTCGTTAGCAGCTAGTGTGTCATCAGAGCACTCAAATAGCGCCCCGAGCAAGAACTCAATACACTCGGACATGCAGCAGAGGAGTGTTATCTCTCCGGAGCGCTCCGAAGCTGGGTAAACTGCTCTTGTGGTTCGCCTCGTTCTGCTCTTTGTGTTATCTCCGCCCCCCCCCCCCCCCCCCCCCGCCGAACCGAAAGGGGCTCGGTCCGCCGGTCCCATAGGTGTTCGTGGATCAGTTTCCCCGACAGTCGCTCAGACGTCCGACTGCGGCATTGATGTTATTCATTTTCACTATAAGCCCTTTCTGCGATGTCGCTCAGACGTCCGACTGCGGCATTGTTGTTATTTATTTTCATTATAAGCCCTTTCTGCGATGTCGCTCAGACGTCCGACTGCGGCATTCATGTTATTCATTTTCACTATAAGCCCTTTCTGTGATGTCGCTCAGACGTCCGACTGCGGCATTGTTGTTATTTATTTTCATTATAAGCGCTTTCTGCGATGTCGCTCAGACGTCCGACTGCGGCATTGTTGTTATTTATTTTCACTATAAACCCTTTCTGCGATGTCGCTCATACGTCCGACTGCGGCATTGTTGTTATTTATTTTCAATTATAACCCTTTCTGTGATGTCGCTCCGACGTCCGACTGTGGCACGCATGTATTTTTACTTCAATATAAGCCCTTTATGAGGTGTCGCCCAGACGCCCGACTGTGGCATGTTTTATTTATTTTCACCCTTCGAGGCGTCACCTCAGACACTCGGTCGGTTTTGAGTTTATCCTTCTTTGGGTTTTCGAGCGGACTACCGCCGATTCCCTTCTTATTTTATTTTGGCTATACTAATTTATTTGAGCATTGTTGAAATTAATAATGACTCATTCATGCATTCATTTGTTATATCTTATGTCCGAACTGTCTTGCGAGTACTTTCAAAGTACTGACCTGGCTTGTTGATTTGGCCAGATGCTGACGAAGGCGATCTCATGGATGAAGAATTCGATAGCGAGTCTGACGTATAGAGGAATCCCAGCCAGTCTCGTGCGACCCCTGGATTAGTCATTGTGTTATATCCGCTTCCGCTACCCAAATATATTCATCGAGCCTCACCTCGACGCTCGATGAGCCGCCAGTGCAGTAGACTTATTAACCACCCCGTTGTGTTATTCCACCAACCACTCATAGCTCGAGTCAGTAGTATTTCCACCCCACCCCTTTGAGTCATATCCGCCGCTATGTATAAATTATCGGCATGTTTGTAATAATTGGTTGGGCATCTTCAGTCCGACCCCTGTAATATTGTAATACTACTGGCTTATTGTATCAAAGTTTTGTCAACCGGTATGAAGAATTTTCCTCATATTGGAGTTCATAGGTCGGTTGTTCAATAAATATTTTTATTGAATAACCGGTCATGACAAGAAGTGCTTAGCTTTGGGTTCAATCTTGCGGTGTCCTTTCCCAGTGGCAGAAGGGGCACCAAGGCACGTATTGTATTGTTGCCATTGAGGATAACAAGATGGGGTTTTTATCATATTGCATGAATTTATCCCTCTACATCATGTCATCTTTCTTAAGGCGTTACTCTGTTTTTAACTTAATACTCTAGATGCATGCTGGATAGCGGTCGATGAGTGGAGTAATAGTAGTAGATGCAGAATCGTTACGATCTACTTGTCTTGGACGTGATGCCTATATACATGATCATACCTAGATATACTCATAACTATGCTCAATTCTATCAATTGCTCAATAGAAATTTGTTCACCCACCGTAGAATATCTATGCTCTTGAGAGAAGCCACTAGTGAAACCTATGGCCCCCGGGTCTATTCTCATCATATCAATCTCCATTACTTTATTACTTGCTTTGTTTTTACTTTGCCTTTTACTTTTCACTTTGCATCTATATATCTAAAATACCAAAAATATTATTTATCATCTTTATCAGATCTCACTCTCGTAAGTGACCGTGAAGGGATTGACACCCCCTAATCATGTTGGTTGCGAGGAGCTATCGTTTTGTGTAGGTACGAGGGACTTGTGCGTGGTCTCCTACTGGATTGATACCTTGGTTCTCAAAAACTGAGGGAAATACTTATGCTACTTTGCTGCATCATCCTCTCCTCTTCGGGGAAATCCAACGCAGTGCTCAAGAGGTAGCAAAGGGTAATGCAGCAAAGTAGCGTAAGTATTTCCCTTAGTTTTTGAGAACCAAGGTATCAATCCAGTAGGAGGCTCCTTAGAAGTCCCACGCACCTACACAAACAAACAAGAACCTCGCAACCAACGCAATAAAGGGGTTGTCAATCCCTTCACGGCCACTTGTGAAAGTGAGATCTGATAGAGATAATATGGTAAGGTAAATATTTTTGGTATTTTTATGATATAGGTTGGAAAAGTAAAGATGCAAATAAAAGTAGATTGAAAACTTATATGATAAAAGATAGACCCGGGGGCCATAGGTTTCACTAGTGGCTTCTCTCAAGATAGCATAAGTATTACGGTAGGTGAACAAATTACTGTCGAGCAATTGATAGAAATGCGAATAATTATGAGATTATCTAGGCATGATCATGTATATAGGCATCACGTCCACATCGACCGCTATCCAGCATGCATCTAGAGTATTAAGTTCATAAAGAACAAAGTAATGCATTAAGAAAGATGACATGATGTAGAGGGATAAACTCATGCAATATGATATAAACCCCATCTTTTTATCCTCGATGGCAAAAATACAATACTTGCCTTGTTGCCCCTGCTATCACTGTGAAAGGACACTGTAAGATTGAACCCAAAGCTAAGCATTTCTCCCATTGCAAGAAAGATCAATCTAGTAGGCCAAACAAAACTGATAATTCGAAGAGACTTGCAAAGATAACTTAATCACACATAAAATAATTCAGAGGAGATTCAAATATTTCTCATAGATAAACTTGATAATAAACCCACAATTCATCGGATCTCGACAAACACGCCACAAAAAGAGTTACATCGAATAGATCTCCAAGAAGATCGAGGAGAACTTTGTATTGAGATTCAAAGAGAGAGAAGAATCCATCTAGCTAATAATTATAGACCCGATGGTCTGTGGTAAACTACTCACAACTCATCGGAAGGGCCTCGGAGATGATGTAGAGGCCCTTTGTAGTCGATTCCCCCTCCGGCGGAGCACCGACGAAGGCTCCAAGATGGGATCTCGCGGATACAGAAGGTTGCGGCGGTGGAATTAGGTTTTCGTGGTGCTCCCCGATGGTTTCAGGGTACGTGGGTATATATAGGAGGAAGAAATAGGTCGGTGGACGCTCGAGGGGCCCACGAGGGTGGGGGGTGCGCCCACCTATAGGGGGCGCGCCGGGCACCCTCATAGCCGCCTCGCTTGTTGCTTGACTTCCACTCCAAGTCTCCAGGTTTGCATTTGTTCCAAAAAGATCATTCTCGAAGGTTCCATCGCGTTTGGACTCCGTTTGATATTCCTTTTCTTTGCAACACTGAAATATGCAAAAAAAACAGCAATTCGGGTTGGCCTCCGGTTAGTAGGCTAGTCCCAAAAATAATATAAAGTGTAAAGTAAAGCCCATAAACATCCAAAACGGGTAATATAATAGCATGGAACAATCAAAAATTATAGATACGTTGGAGACGTATCAGCAGTATAAATCAATCCTACAGGTATATTTTCCTCATTATATGAATATGCGAGGTTTGATAACCCGCACTGGCTTTTAACTTTAAGTTGTCAGTATGTTTAGGCTTGAATGGGCTTAATGCTAGTCTTTTCCATAATTGCATAAGACTATATTATGTTTGGGTTATTACCCGCCCTGGCTTTGACGTTAAGTCGCCAAGGCATATGTTGTTTAAATTATGTGCAGCATTTGCAGAGCTATGACTTACATAAATGATTTAGTTCAAGTCCATCATCAAAAATGAAATTGGTGTCTCAAAAGGGTTATCAATTATTGATTTTTACAAAGGCTATAAGCCGTCGGGTTACAAAAATTCCGGTTCACAATGAATGCGCATTAAGTCGCCATCGGTCAAGAGCCGTCGGGTATTTAACTCCGGATTATATTATTCAAATCTTTAATAGCCAAACTTGGCTGGATTTTCATGATAATATTGAATGGTTGAGGCTATCATACCGGATTATATTCTTCAAATCTTGAATAACCAACATGGTTGGATTTTTATTATGGTTATTAATAACCAATATTATGATTGAGGTTTTCAAAGTCGCTCAAACAAGAATGGCTGTTATTTCTTTATCAATGGATATGATTTATTCTGCAATAGAAGGAATAGTCCTGAGTCGTTGCAGGCTTACGACCCAGCACTTGGGGGGCTACATTATTCAAATCGTGATTATACCAAATATGCACCATGACACTTGGGGGATAATGTAAGGTCATTTTTTACTTGCCTTATTGAAGAGCCGACTCATCACATTATAATGAGTCGGCCCTTGGGGGCTACTTATTGCTCCTGTCAAAAATTCAAGGTACACAAACCTTAATCTAGTATATTGAAGGGTTTATTGCTCAGTTGGTAGAGGACAAGACTCTTAACCTTGTGGACGTGGGTTAAAGCCCCATGGTGGGGTTACATCGTCATATGATGTTATTTTCAATGAAGTATATATATAAATTCCCAGCTCAATATTATCTTGCTGACCAGCCCTTGGGGGCTACAGGTTGTTGTTCAAGTCTACATGATCATATCTACGAAGTCCCTGCTCATTATTGCATAATGACCCTGCCCTTGGGGGCTACACTGTGGCACCCTGGCTCAGAAAAACCAGAACGCCCCGTATTCCATCCTAGAGATCGAGGAGAAGTCAATGGAATACGGCACTGCTTGACATAGAACAAATCAGCTTTTATTACAAGAATAATAATACAAAGGTCTGATGTTACAAAGGTTCACATCAGCATGGTGACACTATGCCTGCGATACTACACTTGCTCTATGCTAGTAGCGGAATAACTCTTAGTAGCGGAAATCTTCTAGCAGCGGAAATCTTCTAGCAGCGGAACAACGACGAAGGTGGTGAACTCCACTCTGCAGGGACTCTGGCTGGGACATGATCTAGCTCGCACGAACGGAAACCACGACAAGCAATCAAGCAATCACGGCATCACCTGCAATCTGGCATGACACGCCAGGTCAGTACATTGAATGTACATGCAAGCTCACAGCAACCAAAAACATCAAGGCAAGACAACAACATAGCATTAAGCAGGTTAATTAAATTAACAGCTACCACGATACAACAGCAGCTACTAAGCCTGATATGTAACTACTACAATACTGATAAATCACCATCTCAGATCTTCATAACCATATCTATCTTGGCTAACGTGCCAAGCAATTTACCATCTCGATCACCTTGTGATCAAAACCAAACGGTGATCATTCCGGCGATCACAACCATGACCAACACTTGGTCTCAAAACATGATCTTTACGGCGATCACAACCACGACCAATATTTGGCCCGTGATCCTTACGGCGATCACAACCCTGACCAATATTTGGCCCGTTATCTGAGACAGCCTGGATTTTGCCTTCTCTCTTTTTACCGAACTTTCCTTCTCTCTCTTTCCGGACTTGGTTTTCATCGTGGTTTTTGCCCTGAGTTGATTTGGATTTTTGGATCAATTTAAATGGACTCGTCACTTGGGCATACCCTTGGCTTTCACCCCAAGTGACCTATCTATCTTATTCCTCCCACAAATCCACAAAATAATAAAATGAATATTTTTCCTAAAAGGAAAATATTCATTTTTCTCTCCTAAGTTCATTTCAGAACTTTATGCTCCAAAGCAACCTCAAATTTTCTTGCTCAGAAAAATCTGAGATAATTCCTAAATATTCTTAGGACCATGGCACATCCTCCCATGCAAAAATATTGCATCACTTTTTGTAAGATTTTTGCTCTAGAAAATCTTTTCACTTCTGGACCAGAAATGCACTTTCTACAGCAAGTGCATTTTTCCCTAAGCTTTTAGCCTTGATCCTTCTTGAGCTTAAACACCCTCCTGAGCAACCCTAAACCCCAGGAGATAAGCCCTAATGGCCTTCTAGAGGGAGGCCAAACTTGGCAACCAAGTTTCTGACCAGAAACTTGCCAGCTTGGTAGAGTCGCGTCTGGTCAGCCTGGGCATGAGCCATAAACTCCCCTAGACTAAACACTACACGGTCGAGAGCGTAGGCAAGGTTTCGCCGCTCTTGGGCGTCGTTTTGACCATGCCAGCCTGGTGACCACGCGTGGACACAATGCCTGGCATGCGTCTCGACGCGGTCTGGCTGGCGCCTTGCGCTCTATTTCGTGCGTGCACGTTCCAGCACTCGCCACCGACTGCCGCACCGCGCCACAACCCTCGAACCATCACCCATGACCCCGCCCTAGCGCTCGCCGGCGCCGGAGCCGCCGCAGCAAGCCAGTCTAGTCGCGGCCAAAACAGCATAGTGCGCGCGTGTGCTTGTCCCCTTCTCAAACCGCCTCCTGTGCTCGTCCACGAGCGTGGGCAAGCGCCGGCGTTGACGCTACACCCTGTCCTCTCACGTTGGAGCCTTTCGTCGACGTTCGCCGCGTGTCCAGAGCGCTCCGGCGGCGACATGTCCCCCCCCCCCCCCTCTTGCTCCGGCTATATAAAGCCACCCCCGACTCGAATCCTGGCCACACACCACTCCACACAACCACCACGAACACGTAGAACGACCGCAGTTTGGTCGGGCAGGCCTCTGGCCGTCGCCACGACCCGAGGACTCCGGCGATCCCCGCAGTCCAGCCGCAGCTCTCCTGGGCCTCTCGAGCTCAAGCAACTGCTTGGGCAGGGCCTTGGTGGTCTGCTGGAGCTGCCTAGACCCCGCCAAGCCCTCGGAGCTGCCTCTCGCCGCAATCTTCCACCTCTCCGGCGAACCCCGTCCGCCACCGAAGCTTGCGAGCTCGACTGGGACCAGCTCCGGCCACCTCTCGCCAAGCCACGGATACAGGCAGGTGCACCGCGAGCCCCGCTTCCAATCTATCCCTCTAGCCTAGCCCCAAACCCCCTCGTCGCCGGCGTGAGCTCCGGCAAAGCGTTGCCCCTCCTCTGATCTCGATCCCCCTCTCTCTCCTGACTGGTGGGGCCCAGTGTCAGCCTCACCACTCGCGCCCGAAGCAGTGCGAGTGGAGGCACACTCCCACTTTACGCCTTCGACGTCACCCCCCCCCCCCCGGAATTTCTTTTTAATTAAATTTATTCAGAAATTTGACCAAACTTTGACCAGCCATAACTTCTAAACCACAAATCCAAATGAATTGATTCTTTTCGCATTGTCTTTGTTACAAAAAGCTCTAGCAGCACACCAAAAGGTGGGTTTTTCCTTGCTGCCTAGAATTTCTGGTGATTTTCAGAAGGTGTTTTGACATTTATCTTTGTGGTTTTAAAATATTTTCAGAAGGAGGATATTGCATTGAAGCTAACCAGGAGGAGTGTGACCTTCCTTTGCACTAAGGCAAGCCACATCATCATTTGGATTGTGTTATTTCAATATCTATGATTTTCTACTTGAATATGAGTATTTACTCGCATTTAGAATTTTATAAATTAATATGGTTAATTGCTAGTTGTTTTATGATGCTTGATATGCTTGTTTTAGCT
The DNA here is from genome assembly GCA_021605145.1 of Aegilops bicornis. Classification (NCBI taxonomy): domain Eukaryota; kingdom Viridiplantae; phylum Streptophyta; class Magnoliopsida; order Poales; family Poaceae; genus Aegilops; species Aegilops bicornis. The sequence continues at coordinate 597,124,662 of CM038672.1, forward strand.
TCTGCTTGAGTTCATAGAATTGTTTGGCCAAGTAGAGTAAGATTTTGCACTAGATATTTTGTTATGGAAAGTCATGGTAGTTATTTTTCTAGTAATAATTCTCAACTAAATGATGAACTAATAAAAATGTTGTTTGTAGAAAAAAATGATTTATAACCAGAGAAGTTTCTGAGCTTAGTAGTGCAACCTAGTTATGTTGCTTGTTTTGGTCCATGCTTAAGAGTGCTTGCTCTGTGTGACGAGTAGTTGCATGATTTCCGGTATGATGCCATGTTAGTAATAAAAAGTTTTTTTTGAAAGTTAATACTTGATTAAGTTCAACTTGAATATGATGTTGATCACATCATGGTGCCACTGAATTGGGTTCTTAGTTCAGTGCGACCACATTTACCTAATGGGAAGGTCTTGATTCGGTCCTTTGTCGTGGCTCTCAATGGTGCCTCCCGCGAGGGAAGGTTATGGGCGTGCATACCCTGGCCCGGTAGGCAGACATAACCTTGTCTGCTTGTTTTGTTTTATGGTACCTTCTCCCCGTCTGGGACCGTTTTGCCACGACGGTGTCCGTTGGTGTCTTTGGTAGACACGGGGCCACCCGAGACCTAGCCCTGAGAGGGAGATGGTCGGAGTGGCCGGGGGGAGTGCATGGCAAAGGGAGGGTTTCGTCGGGGTACTTTGGTCCACCCGAATGGGAGTACGAGGCTAGGTATTCCGTAGTGTGGGTAAAGTGTGCACCTCTACAGAGTGTATTTAATCTATCGATAGCCGCACCCTCGGTTCTGGGCAAGACTCGGGAGTAAGTCACACCATGGATCAACTTTTATAATTAATCTTGCAAACTAGTAATTGTTGATGCATTGCTTCATGGTGAACCTTGAACACTCAAGGTGTTCATGAGTGATTGGTTTTAGGTGTGACCCCGGTGTGGTCACCGTTTGGTTATGAGGTAACCCTCTGGTAAGCGAGTCCGTGTAACTCGGTGCACTATTTGGTTGCATTGCATAACTGTGCATTTGTAGTAATTTCTTGCATTAATTTAACTTGATTAATTATCATGATATTGTCTGTCATCGTGCTTATGTTTGTTGTGAGCTTGCAAGTACATTCAATGTACTGACCTGGCGTGTCATGCCAGTTTTCAGGCAAGTTGATTCGCATCGGAGCGCATCTCATGTCTAGACCGTGTCCACATCGGTGTCCCTGTGCCATGGAGTTCCGCTACGTCGTTCTTCCGCTGCCGCGTAGTTTCATGTGATCGAGGCCCCAGCCATGTTCATTAAATAATGTACATACTATCTATCAGCACCGTGTGTGCCGCTTGGCCTCGAATCTCGATGTAGTATCAGACCTTTGTACCACACTAGTATCAATAAAGTGGTTATTTCTGTACCATGTTGTTGTGTATTGCCAGAAGACTCGATCTCCGGGCTAGCAATGCAGGGTAAACCGGTTGCTCTGAGCCGGGGTGCCACAACGCAAGGTATCAGAGCCGCGCTGATTATAGGACACGCTAGACCGGTAGTGCGTTAGTAAAACGGTAGACAGTTTCGTTTGAGTGCCGGTATACATAGGAATTGGTTGTTGCATTGCATGCATGACTTATTGTTGTTATTACTAACCGTATGGTTTGTGAGTGTAGATGGTACCAGTACCGATCTTGTACCATCCTGAGCCAGCTCCGTGCACATCACCGCACCTGCTTCAGAACGTGTGGCGGCGAATCAATCCAGAGGGTGCTGATCTAGAGTATCGGGTGTATCGCGAGCATCTGGCCGGTGCAGTGTATGAGTATTATGCTGATGTCACTCTACACCACAGTTCCCCATCCGGCGCTTACACTCATCTGTCTAAGGGTGGTCTTGCTTCTACGCCATCTCAGATGATTCAGTTTGCTGCTATCGAGGCTCTTGTAGACTTGCGCTACAATGAGGTTCGCATGAACACCCACCCTGGACTTTTCTTCTACCCATATCTGCATGAGAATTGGCATATCCGCTTTCCTTTGATTAATCCGGCGTGCGATCGTCCCACTAGCCACCTTGCATGCTACATCACCGCTAGCTATCTCCTTAACTACGAGTTAGCTCGGGAGCTCTCACACGCTCGCGCCGCTCTCGCTGCTACTCGTATAAGGAACCCTCTTCCCGCTGTCATCTACACTTCTGCTCCTCCCACCTTTGTTCCTACGATGACCTTGCAGGGTACCGTTAACCCCTTGACGGTGAACCCTCGCAGTGCTCCTGCTGCATGGTCTTCTCTTGCCGCTACTCCTGCCGCTCCTATGATTAGAGCCCATCCCCCGCCTGCCCCTGAGGGAGAGCCCTCAAGGCAGCGCCAGCGCACCTCTCTTCCCCCGGAGGTCTCTACTATCACTTCAGGATCTGGATCTGGCTCAGGATCGTGGGACCCATTGCGATGTACTCAATAGCATGATGTATGGCTGTAATCACCATCCGAGCAGTAGATCGTTAGAGTATCGTGGTACTCAATAGCATGATGTATGGCTGTAATCACATTTGTCATGATGCGTAGTTTCATGTACGAGGGTAGTAGACCCATTGCGATGTTTATTTTCATGTTGGGACTATGTATAATTATGTTGGAATTTTCTGCGACTTGGTTTTATTCGCTGCTTTCTTCCGGGATTTATCATTGCTTTTTCCCCATTTTGGAATTTTCTCATCATGCTTGCTATGTATTGGGAAAACGAAAAATAGGATGCCACGTGGAGGCAGTAGCAGTCAAGCTGGTGAGGATGTCACTGTCCAGGCAGGACATTCCCCTGAACCATACCAGCCACCTCCGCCTCCATCGCCACAACCTCCTTCCACCGAGCAAATCCTGTGAATGTTTGAAGAAAGAAGGAGCCACGATCTGCTAGAAATACTGAAAAGTGTACAAGTTATGGTTGGGCAGAATGGAAACCAGAATAGCCATCATTCCAAGCTATCAGATTTTCAGCGAACCAAGCCTCCCAGTTTCAGCCATGCTACTGATCCTTTGGACGCTGACGACTGGCTAACGACTATTGAAAGAAAACTGGAAATTGCTCGCACGGACGATGGAGACAAGGTTCCCTTCGCAACACATTATCTCGAAGGAGCTGCCGCTATATGGTGGGATAATGCCAAAGCAATATGGCCTGCCGACGAGGAAATTGCTTGGACAAAATTCAAGGATCTCTTCCGCAAATATCATATTCCCACCGGAGTCATGAAGATCAAGCAACGCGAATTTCTCACCCTCACTCAAGGCAGCATGACCGTCGCTGAGTATCTGGATAAATTCAACCATCTGGCTCGCTACTCTCTCCATGATGTGGCCACCGAAGAGCGGAAGATCGATCGATTTCTTGGTGGCCTACATCAACATCTCTGGTGCACTCTCAGTATGTTTGATTTCCTGGACTTCCTAGCACTGGTGAACAAGGCCCTAATCACCAAGAGGGAAAACAAGCTCCTGCACGACAACAAGCCAGCTGCTAATGACCACAAGCGCAAATTCGAGCCAAAGAAGGATATGCAACCAGTGCAAAAGGCTCGTACATGGCAACAGACTCAGGTGCAGTACAAGCCCAATGGGCAGCAGAACGTCAACAACACTACTACACAAGTCAAGAATGTCGTGACCAGCCCAGTGCGCGACGATTGCCATCGCAACAATTCGTGCTTCAGCTGTGGTCAAACCGGACACTACGCCCAACAGTGTCCCAAGAACACCAACCACGTCGCTTCATTTCAGCCGCAAGTTAACTACATGGAGCAGTATTCCGCCCCCGATATAATTCAGGGGCAAGTTCATCACATCTCCGTAGACGAAGCCCAAGAGGACCCGGAAGATGTCATTGGTACGTTTCCTGTTAATGACATACCTGCCATAATTTTATTTGACTCTGGGGCTTCCCACTCTTTTATTTCATGGAGTTTCGCTTCCCAAAACATTTTTTCTTGCTCGATTTTGGGAAAGCACATGCTGGTACAATCCCCGGGATCCATACTCAGAAGCAATCTCGTCTACCAAAATTTGGAAATTGACATCAAGGGCGTCAAGTTTCCAACATCATTGATACTCATCGATTCCAACAAATTGGATGTCATTCTGGGCATGAATTGGTTAACCCAAAACCAAGTCTGCATCAGTTGTGCGACCAGAGAAGTTACCCTGAAAAATATGGAAGGTCACACCACAAGTTTTTATGCCCGCAATCGCATCCCACGAAGGATATGGTTTTCGCAGCCATGGCAGAAGAGCTAAAATTAATTCCAGTGGTCAGCGAGTATCCAGATGTATTTCCTGAAGAATTACTCGGCATGCCATCAGACCGAGAATTGGAGTTCGCTATTGACCGAGTGCCTGGAACCACCGCGATACATAAGAAATATTATCGGATGTCGTCCTCAGAGTTGGTGGAATTGAAGAAGCAACTGGATGAGATGCTGCAAAAAGGATACATTTGTCCAAGCTCTTCACCATGGGGATCACCAGCAATCTTCGTGGACAAAAAGGATGGCAGTCTACGAATGTGTGTAGACTACCGACAGCTAAATGACGTCACCATTAAAAACAAGTATCCACGGCCGAGGATTGACGATCTGTTTGATCAACACAGTGGGGTCACAGGACGGGATATCATCAACTCAAGATTAAGAAGGAAGAAATTCCTAAGACCGCATTCACCACTCGGTACGGTCTTTACGAATACACTGTTATGTCCTTCGGCCTCACCAACGCTCCTGCATTCTTTATGCATATGATGAACAAGGTGTTTATGGACTTCTTGGACAAGTTTGTGGTGGTGTTCATTGATGACATCCTCATTTATTCCAAAACCAAGGACGAACATAAGGAACATCTTCGCGCAGTTCTGCAACGGCTTCGCGATCATCAATTGTATGCCAAATTCAGCAAATGTGAGTTTTGGCTCCAGCAAGTGGGATTCCTCGGACATATCCTCTCAGCAGAAGGAATCTCGGTGGACCCAATCAAGGTAAAAGATGTACTTGATTGGTCCGCACCCACCACCGTCTCAGAAATCCGGAGTTTCCTTGGACTATCCGGATCTTATCGTTGTTTTATCGAAGGATTTTCCAAGATCGCCAAGCCAATGGCTGAGCTCCTCAAGAAGGACAATAAGTTCGTATGGACTGAAGACTGCGAATGGAGCTTTAATGAGTTAAAAACCAGACTGACATCAGCACCCGTATTAACTCTTCCAGCTATCTACCGCAGTTTTGATGTTTACTGCGACGCCTCCAGAAAAGGACTGGGGTGTGTACTCCTGCAAGATGGCAAAGTGGTGGCCTATGCATCTCGCCAACTGCGACAACATGAAGGAAATTATCCTACTCATGATTTGGAATTGGTCGTAGTGGCGCTTTAAAAATTTGGAGACATTATCTGATTGGAAAGAAGTGCCAGATATTCACCAACCATAAAAGTCTGAAGTATATATTCACTCAGCCCGACTTGAACCTTCGACAGCGAAGATGGCTCGAGTTGGTTAAGGACTATGACCTCGGCATAAATTATCACCCGGGCAAAGATAATGTGGTGGCTGACGCCCTCAGCCGCAAACCAGCCAACCTCAATGCCCTAATGGATTCCTTGCCTCCAGATCTCTATGGAGAAATCATGCAGCTGCATCTGGTAATCACCGACGCCCGTCTTACCAATATATTGGAAGTTGCTCCCACTCTCGAAGAAAAAATCCGCAGAGCTCAAGCGGATGATAAGGTGCTACGGGTATATGTTCAGAAGCTGCACCAAGGGCAAGCACCTGATTTCACTATGGATCAGCAAGGTTCGCTAAGGTTCCGAGGAAGACTTTGCGTACCCAACCAAGACAGTCTAAAGAAGAAAATATTGGCGGAAGCACATGAAGCACCGTACTCAATTCATCCCGGTGGTACCAAGATGTATGAGGATCTTTGTCAGATATTTTGGTGGGATGGAATGAAGAAAGACATCGCGTATTTTGTGGCCTGCTGCGATATCTGCAATAAGGTAAAGGCGAAACACCAAAAACCAGCCGGACTCCTCCAGCCTCTGCCGGTATCCCAATGGAAATGGGACGATATTTGCATGGATTTCATCACCGGATTACCAAGGTCTCATCGAGGAAACGACGTGATATGGGTCATAATAGACACTCTAACCAAGGTGGCACAATTCCTACCTATTCGGACCACATACCATGCAAATCAACTTGCACAGCTGTATGTATCAAGAATCATCAGTCTGCACGGAGTACCCAAGACTATCACCTCTGATAGGGGATCTCTATTCACATCCGCATTTTGGTCCCGACTTCATCAAGCCTTGGGGACCGCTCTGAAGTATAGCACGGCTTACCATCCTCAGACAGATGGATAGACTGAGAGAGTAAATCAAATACTCGAAGATATGCTCCGGGCATGTACATTGGCCCAAGGAACCAACTGGGAAGACTATCTGCCCTACGCCGAGTTTTCCCACAACAACAGTTTCCAGGCCAGCTTAAAGATGTCACCCTATGAAGCCTTGTATGGCCAGAAATGCCGCACCCCATTAAATTGGTCTCAAACCGGAGATAGCCGTATTTTCGGGACTGATTTAATGCTCGAAGCCGAGAAGCAAGTCAAGGAAATCCGAGACAGACTACAACTGGCCAAATCCCGATAGAAGAGCTAGTATGATGCCAAACATCATCAGATTAGCTTCGAACCCGGAGAACACGTATATCTCTGATTTACCCCTATGAAAGGAGTCAAGAGGTTTCAGACCCGAGGAAAATTGGCACCCAGATATATCGGTCCATTCCCCGTCATGGCCAGAGTTGGAACAGTTGCCTACCAGTTGGAGTTGCCACCAGAATTGTCAGAAGTACACAACGTGTTTCACATCTCACAGCTAAGAAGATGCATCTCACCATCGGAGAAAAGGACTGATATGTCAGAGATAGAATTGGCTAAGGATTTGACTTATGAGGAAAAGCCAATCAGAATATTGGATCAGAAAGAAAGGGTCACATGCAGTAAAGAGATAAGATTTTACAAGGTTCAGTGGGAGCATCACACCGAAGAAGAAGCAACCTGGGAAAGAGAGGAATTTTTAAGGACAGTGTACCCAGAATGGTTTTCCCAAGCAACCGAATCTCGAGGACGAGATTCATCCAAAGTGGGGGAGGTTTGTGACAGCCTGGATTTTGCCTTCTCTCTTTTTACCGGACTTGCCTTCTCTCTCTTTCCGGACTTGGTTTTCATCGTGGTTGTTGTCCTGAGTTGATTTGGATTTTTGGATCAATTCAAATGGACTTGTCACTTGGGCATACCCTTGGCTTTCACCCAAGTGATCTATCTATCTTATTCCTCCCACAAATCCCCAAAATAATAAAATGAATATTTTTCCTAAAAGGAAAATATTCATTTTTCTCTCTTAAGTACATTTCAGAACTTTGTGCTCCAAAGCAACCTCAATTTTTCTTGCTCGGAAAAATCTGAGATAATTCATAAATATTCTTAGGACCATGGCACATCTTCCCATGCAAAAATATTGCATCTTTTGTAATATTTTTGCTGTAGAAAATCTTTTCACTTCTGGACAAGAAATGCACTTTGTACAACAAGTGCATTTTTTCCTAAGCTTTTAGCCTTGATCCTTCTGGAGCTTAAACACCCTCCCGAGAAACCCTAAACCCTAGGAGATCAGCCCTAATGGCCTTCTAGAAGGTGGACAAACTTGGCGACCAAGTTTCTGACCAGAAACTTGCCAGCTTGGTAGAGTCGCGTCTGGTCGGCCTGGGCATGAGCCATCAACTCCCCTAGACTAAACACTGCATGGTCGAGAACGTAGGCAAGGTTTGGCCGCTCCTGGGCGTCGTTTTGACCATGCCAGCCTGGTGACCGCGCGTGGACATGGTGCCTGGCATGTGTCTCGACGCGCTCTAGCCGGCGCCTTGCGCTCTATTTCGCGCATGCACGTTCCAGCACTCGCCGCCGACTGCCGCACCGCGCCACAACCCTCGACCCATCACCCATGACCCCTCCCTGGCGCTCGCCGATGCCGGAGCCGCCGCAGCAAGCCAGTCCAGTCACGGCCAAAACAGCATAGTGCGAGCATGTGCTTGTCCCCTTCTCAAACCGCCTCCTGTGCTCGTCCGCGAGCGTGGGCAAGCGCCGGCGTTGACGCTGCACCCTGTCCTCTCGCGTTGGAGCCTCTCGTCGATGTTCGCCGCGTGCCCAAAGCGCTCCGGCGGCGACACATCCCCCGCTCTTGCTCCGGCTATATAAAGCCACCCCCGACTTGAATCCTGGCCACGCACCACTCCACACAACCACCTCGAACACGTAGAATGACCGCAGTTTGGTCGGGCAGGCCTCTGGCCGTCGCCCCGACGCGAGGACTTCGGCGATCCCCGCAGTCCAGCCGCCGCTCTCCAGGGCCTCTCGAGCTCAAGCAGCTGCTTGGGCAGGGCATTGGTGGTCTGCTGGAGCTGCCTAGACCCCGCCAAGCCCTCGGAGCTGCCTCTCGCCGCCGTCTTCCACCTCTCCGACGAACCCCGTCCGCTACCGAACCTTGCGAGCTCGACTGCGACCAGCTCCGGCCACCTCTCGCCAAGCCACGGGTACAGGCAGGTGCACCGCGAGCCCCGCTTCCAATCTATCCCTCTAGCCTAGCCCCAAACCCCCTCGTCGCCGGCATGAGCTCCGGCGAAGCGCCGCCCCTCCTCTGATCTCGATCCCCCTCTCTCTCTCCTGACTGGTGGGGCCCAGTGTCAGCCTCACCACTCGCGCCCGAAGCGCTACGAGTGGAGGCGCACTCCCACTTTACGCCTTCGACGTCACCCCCCCCCCCCGGAATTTCTGTTTAATTCAAATTTATTCAGAAATTTGACCAAACTTTGACCAGCCATAACTTCTAAACCACAGGCCAAATGAATTGATTCTTTTTGCAATGTCTTTGTTATAGAAAGCTCTAGCAGCACACCAAAAGGTGGATTTTTCCTTGCGTCCTAGAATTTCTGGTGATTTTCAGAAGGTGTTTTGACATTTATCTTTGTGGTTTTAAAATATTTTCAGAAGGAGGATCTTGCCTTGAACCTAACCAGGAGGAGTGTGACCCTCCTCTGCACTAAGGCAAGCCACAGCATCATTTGGATGGTGTTATTTCAATATATATGAGTTTATACTTGAATATGAGTATTTATTTGCATTTAAAATTTTATAAATTAATATGGTTAATTGCTAGTTGTTTTATGATGCTTGATATGCTTGTTTTAGCTTCTGGTTGAGTTCATAGAATTGTTTGGCCAAGTAGAGTAAGATTTTTCACTAGATATTTTGTTATGGAAAGTCATGGTAGTTATTTTGCTAGTAATAATTTTCAACTAAATGATGAACTAATAAAAATGTTGTTTGTAGAAAAAAATGATTTATAACCAGAGAAGTTTCTGATCTTAGTAGTGCAACCTAGTTATGTTGCTTGTTTTGATCCATGCTTAAGAGTTGCTTGCTCTATGTGACGAGTAGTTGCATGATTTCCGGTATGATGCCATGTTAGTAATAAAAAGTTTTTTTTGAAACTTAATACTTGATTTAGTTCAACTTGAATATGATGTTGATCACATCATGGTGCCACTGAATCGGGTTCTTAGTTCAGTGCGACCACCTTTACCTAATGGGAAGGTCTTGATTTGGTCCTTTGTCGTGGCTCTCACCGGTGCCTCCCACGAGGGAAGGTTATGGGCGTGCATACCCTGGCCCGGTAGGCAGACATAACCTTGTGTGCTCGTTTTGTTTTATTGTACCGTGTCCCCGTATGGGACCGTTTTGCCACGACGGTGGCCGTTGGTGTCTTTGGTAGACACGGGGCCACCCAAGACCTAGCCCTGAGAGGGAGATGGTCGAACTGGCCAGGGAGAGTGCATGGCAAAGGGAGGGTTTCGTCGAGGTACTTTGGTCCACCCCAAAGGTAGTACAAGGCTAGGTATTCCGTAGTGTGGGTAAAGTGCGCTACCTATGCAGAGTGTATTTAATCTATCGATAGTCGTGCCCTCGGTTATGGGCAAGACTGGAGTAAGTCACACCATGGATCAACTTTTATAATTAATCTTGCAAACTAGTAATTTTGATGCATTGCTTGCAGTGAACCTTGAACACTCGAGGTGTTCATGAGTGATTGGTTTCGATGTGGTAGCGGTGGCGCACTATACCCACACCATGGGACCCATGGCCTTGCACTCCCATTCGGGTGGACCAACGGCGTTCCGACAAAACCGATCTACTGCCCTGACACTCTCCCGGCCACTCCGACTCACTCCCCTCTAGGCTAAGTCATGGGTGACCCCGTGTCTACCAAAGACACAACGACCACCGTCGTGGCCAAAACATAAACGATCCCACACGGGGACCCGCCAGCTATAACAACTACGGGCACACAAGGCTTATGTCCTCCTACCTGATCAGGGTAGCGCGCGCCCATAACCTTCCCTCGTTGGAGGCACCGGCAAGGAGCACGACAATATACCGCATTAGGGCCGTCCCATATCGGCAAATGTAGTTGCACTGGAAAAGCCCGGTTCGGCGGCACCTGACCAACTTAATGACGGAATTTATCCCCAAAAATATAATTGTGATAACTGATACTCCGATATCAACTATCAAACTATAATCCAAGTCATAGCAATATCCAACAAATAATCCAAGCATAATATCATCATACCAAAATACTCCGAGGATAGCATAACACTACTATCATGATGAATACGAAACAATAATTCTACTACTCCAATAACCAGAATAAAGTTATCCAGCTAATATTCACATGTAAACAACATCTCCAAGAATAATACTCCAAGCAACACAACATCAACTATCATCATAAAGATAATCATACTAACCACTAATAATCCAAAGGTAGCATGACATCCAAAGTAATGCTCAAAACATAATCACAGATATCATCATGGAAATAATCATAATACCAGCCACTAATACTCCAATGGAACCATAATACTCATCAACTACAAACATAACTCCTAGTAATCCAAACAATAGCATGGCAACAACAAGATCAAGATAATACTCCGAGAAACTGCCATGCACAAGGTCATGTAGCTAAAGCAATATTTTAAACAAGCTCAAATAAGTTAAACCATGTCACCGCATTGTAATCATGCAAATGGAGGGTGTGGCTTGCCCGAGTGGAAGAAATCACCGGAGAAAGTGCGAGAAGTTCGCGGAAAGCATCGCCGGAAATCTTTCTCTCTCGGTGGGGCTGATTAAGGGCAAGGGCAAAATGGTCATTTTCACAGTGTCAAACCATAGTGAGAATGTAACCAACAGAACGGGCTCGACGATATGAAGAAGTAGGCTTTGGAATCACCTCATTTGGAGCTATGGGCAAAAAGTTATGGGGTGTTTTCTGCCAGGGACCTATCTGCAAGAAAAATATTTTCAAACAGGGGCTTGGACAGAAAAACTGAAAGCGTATTCTGGGAAATACGCTTCCACTTAACTGATATGGCGGGGCTGGTCAACGCAAGGCCGGCTCCTGAGAGGCTGACTGGTGGGGTTGGGAAGAGAGAGAGAGAGGCCCGCCTGGCCGGCCTTCTTCTTCCTCCCGCCTGGACGCATTGGGCCAAGCAGGGGAGCTCACCCCGACGAGGCTCGCCGGTGATCCCGGCCGCCATACGAGGCGTGCGACCTATCGACGAGCTTAGCATGACGAGGCGGATTCAGTCAGCAAGGACACGGACGCCGAGGAGGATTGGAGCGACTAGGGTGTGGACTCCGGTGGAGATGGCCTCGGGTGGGGTTGGGCTACGGGGCTGCGGGGCACTCCGGTGACGGGCAAGTAGGTGGGAAGGTTCAGGGGGTCGAGGGGACTCCTCCGGTGGTGGTGGAACAGAGGGAAGGGCTCGAGGTTGGGCCAATTTAGGTGGCTGCCAGCGATGGCCGTGGTGGTCATGGCGGGACAGGAGAGCTCCAGGGGCTGGAATGAGAGGTCGGGGAGGGGGCTGAGAGTGAGGGAAGAAGCTTGGTGAGGTCAAGAGGCCTCAGGTGGGCTTATATAGCCACGGGGCGAGGTGGCCGAGTTGGCACCGCCCAGCAGACGCTGCGGCGCCCATGGACACGTGTCTTGTGCGCATGACCTCGGGAGCAGGCGACGAGGGAGGCACAGTGGAGGCTCTCACGGGGCAGAGGAGGCCAAGGGGGCGCAGGGAGGAAGACGACGGCAACGAACCGAGACAAAATGCCACTATGCTCTCGTGGGCGTTTGGCGGCGAGCATCGGTGAGGAAGCTACCGGAGGGGGAGAGGGGTCCAGAGTGAAGAGGACAACGAGGCTGAGCTGTTTGACACTTGGGGACAAGCCAGAACCGGCCGAAGCGGCGCTGCTGTTGCCAACAGTGGTGAGACCACCATTTTGGCTGGCATCTCCCGTGGTCACCACCGACAGCACGCGCTCTGGCTTCCTACTTAGTGCCAAACCATGTCAGCGGTGGAGTACTTCCAAGGTAGGTTTCAACTGTGGTGGTAACTTGGTGAAATAGGCTCTGGTCAAATAGAAATCACCCTCTGAAGTGTTTTACTGCAGTTGCTTCACAACTGCATTTTTGGTCCAGAAATGAAGATCATGATGATGCTCTCACATGGAGAAGCAACTTGAGCTAAGATTGGGCAAATCTTGATTATTTGGACATATGAAGATGTTGTAAAAAGCTCATGCCAAGTGGACAAACCTAAATAGCACTTGCTTCACAAACATCATTTCTGTTCAGAAACTTGCAATAACTTTGGTGATTAAATGGCTTGTTGAAATGATGCCAAATTGGGTGGAGAGATGTTGTTTGGGTAGAAGAATGATCTGGTAATTTATCAGGATTTTTGAAGCAATATAAAATACACTTGCTTCACAACCTCAAAATATTGCCAGAATCAAACATTTACTCATGTGCTCACAAAGATGATTCGATGGGGCTGCAAATGGGTAGAAGGGGTTAAAATGAGCACATTAAGGAGTGTGCAAAATTTCAACTCATTTGGATACTCCTACCTAGTACTTCCTTCACAAAGCCTTCTGTATGACAGAAACTTTGAAAATTCACTGAGGAAGATTTGCTAGGCAAATAAATTTGAACTTGTGCATGGGGAAATTATTTGGACATATAAACATGCCCAAAAAGGTTGAGAGCCACAAGGAGAAGTATAAATGACACTTCCTTCACAAAGTGCAATTTAGGGCAGAAAAGAAGAAGGAATATTGTGGAATTATTTTTGAACTAGACAAGGAAATGTTTGGGCATATTTGAGCTACATATGACCCAAAGGAATTATGAGAATTATTTGGGGATTTTTGGCTGGGCATAAATATAGGTTGCTTCACAACCTAGAGAAGAGAGGGTTATTCCTTTAATGAAAAAGGAATTTTCCCTAGAAAAAGATTTTAGGGTTTGGTCAAGAAGTGAAGTGACATGATCTTGGTGAGGTTTTGTGAATGATGAGCCACTTGGGAGGGGAAATGAGGATGATTTTCCCAGGTGGCAAGGCCACGGAACCACTCCGAAAAGAAAAACAGAGCAAAAACCAAATAAATCAAAAGAAAAAGAAAAGAGCCAAAATCCAGGTTGTTACAACTCTTACCCCCTTAAAGAAATCTCGTCCTCGAGATTCAATTGCTCAGGGAACAAGTATGACTTGAGGACACCGTTTCCAACTCGGGTATCCTTGTTCCTTTATTTATTGTTCCCACAAGAATTTCAGATGATCAACTTACCTTGCTCTGGGTGGTTTGCTTCACCTTTCCACAAATTCTGCCGGGTCTTTGCTCATATACCAAATCTTTTTACTGACGTGAATTTTCTCATATCTGTTGTGATATCCAATGGACCTAAGTACAAATTTTCTTTTGATCATGAAACCTTTTTACTTCTGCCATGAGGTTGTTTCAATTAAATGTATTTCTTTTGGGTTCAATAAATGTTGAGAATTATCAGGGCCATCTCCTGACGGGATCTGATTGCTCATAAGTGGCACTGACTTATCTTGATTTATTTCTTTGGCTCGAGCATGAGATATGTACCAATGATTTGACTGCCTGTTGTTGTGAGTAATATAACGGTGTGTGGAGTTATAACTATGTCATACCTCAATTATTTACATACTGAGAAAGGCCCGACAGGGGCTGACGGACAAATGCTTTTCCTGACAGACTGACCGTGTACCTGATTCCTTCGGTGAGTATACCGGCTCTGAGCTGATTGTTCGGCTTCTGATTTTTCTCATGTGGTCGGTATACCCATCACTGGTAATCGGCTATGATATGATTTCATGCTGCCGCTGAAGTCAAACTGCTAAGCTTGCAAAGAAATCTTGGATCTGACAGAACAAACTTGGATATTCCACACTAACCATGTCAAGCGGGTTAGCGAGATATGAAAGTCCTTGCAAATAGAGTAGACCCTTGAGAGTATGCCTTTGGGGATCTATATGGAATTACGGCCTCCGACTGATTTGGGGATCCAGACCCTAATTGTCGTGCAAAAATCATCATACCTTTGATGTCAGTCTCATCCTTTTTACGGTCATGATTTTCTTTGTCAGAATACCTTACTAAAATAACTTGGCCACACATGTCCTTGATTCTTCGTATGACCATGGATGTGATTAATATTTTTGATCTTATTCCTTGTGCTTGTTTTTCTGACCTGTGTCCACACACATATGACATATACCCGGAGTGTAGTTGTTCGGAGCTCATTGCTGAGGCCAACCATATAAGGTGACAAGGTTTTATAATATCTCCTTGTCAGTTGCGGGAATAATGACCTTGATGACCATTGTCAAGACTGATGATTTGGTCATGTCATCTCCATATCTTGTCGGTCCTTGCAATTCATGTTATGTATTTCTGCTCATTTTCCTTTGCCTGACTCATGAGGTTGTTGGATCCGTACCTTTCTTAGGTATATCTGCTTGATCCTTGATGCATCTCGTATGACTGACTGATATGACTTGGATGCATGCTCACCATATATAAGAAAGATATGCCACCGATCACTTGATCCGTGCGGTAGGCATTTGTTTTGACTGAATTTTACCTCTGACAAAATTATTGCAATTCTGGTCTTGAGCGGTGCTACCATACATTGGTAACTCTTCATATAATCTCCGGGGATGGTGCAATATTGTGGTACTAATGCGAACTGGGTGGCTTACGGGAGAAGACATCTGAGTAGCTTGCTGAGGAGGACTTGTTAACTTCTGCTCAAATATTTTGTCTGGGTATCATGCAAAAGAAGGCTCTATAGCTTACACACGAAGCTTTGTCTGATTATTGTGCTGGAGAAGCCTGAGTTCCGTGCTTCAGAAGCTTCTCCTAGGGTTTGCTTATTGAGAAAAATTCATTTCCATCTATCAGAAGCTTTTACCGAGATATTTTGCTGAGAAAGACTGGGTATCGGGGACAAGAAATTGTTCACATATCATGCTGAGGAAAAATTTGAGGAGCCTTGCATCATAAATTTCTTATAATAGCGTGTGGAAGAATACTGGGTTTCTTATATCCAAAACATCATACTGATATGCAGACTGAAATCCATACACATGCCCATAATATTCTGAGGCTGATTATTTGCATGAGAAAAATGGTTTGACTGTCTTCCTTGAGCATATCCCATTCTGACTTTATTTCGGATGATAACATATTTCAAGCATCATATATTGCTGAGCCAAAATTTTGTATATGATCCATACCTCTGTCTGAAAATATACCGCATTCCCGACCGCCGGCCGCAGCACCGCGCTGCCGCCGCCATGGTTTTCGAGGACAAAAGCAGCGACGACCAGTCTAGCCTCCCATACATGCACTCCTCCTCCACCACCGATGGGCTTAACCAGGTCAATATAGTTGAGCTAGGTTTAGGGTTAGGGTTTCATATTTGGGGTTATTGTTTCTGGTTATTTAGCTGGGTTTTGATTTGGGCATTGTGTTTGTACGAGCTTCTGCAGGTCCCTTTCAGCCTTGAAGATCCCGATTACAAGGGGCTTGAGCTGGATCTGATGGTCCGATGTGAGAAGCACGGCAAGGCATCTGAGAGGCTTGTTGCCTTTGACGGAACAGACATAGGCGGGAGGTTTTTAGCATGTGCAGAGGCGGTATGAATTGTAGGTTGATAGTGGGATATTCTTTTTAGGTTGACAGTGTCTTATGTTTGTTAGTTTGACAGTGGCATAGTTGTTTTGGTTCATATTGGTACTCCAGTAGCTTATGTAGTTTAACAGCAGTACATTGCCATTTTTAACATCAGTACAATGCCATCAGTAGCTTATGTAGTTTAATGTCAGTAAACCTGGTTTTGCATATGCTCTTGTAGTTTAATTCAGAGTTATTTTGCATTGGTACATGCATGATTATTTATGGATAATCCAATTGGGCTTGACACTATGTAATGGATATGCTCTTGAAGTGAAGCAAAAAATGTAGTTCACTGGTAATTTTATTTTGTAGTGCTCTTGTTTTGATGCTAGATTTTTTCTTGACACCATGTAGTGCATATGCTTTTTCAGTTGGAGTTGATTACCAACACCGTGTTGAATGATGAACAATTTAGCTTGCTTAGTTAAAATGTAGTGCATATATATGATGTTGCACTTTATGGATCATCCAATCTTTAGCTGAATGTTGTTGTAATTTTGGGATGCACATGTTGTTATTTATGTAGCTCTTGCTCTTCTTGTCTATTTACCTGGTGTCGGGGATATACCCCGCAGTGTAACCCGCCGGATGTATGACCCGGCTGGTGCTTGGCGATTCACTGGCGATCCGCACGGACCTGGCGGTTTACGGGCACCCCGCCTGAACATTCCGACTCACTGGTGACCCGGCGGGAGGGTCAGACGGACGAAAAGGCCCAAGGCCCAGTAGGCCGGTTCATGTGATGGTGGGCTGGCTTAAGAGGAAAGGCGTGAGGAATATTTCCCTTACAAGGAATCAAGACCCGGACTTGTATCCGGCTTGTATTAGAAGATAGACTAGTCCTAATCCTATTGGGACTCCACATGTAACCCGCCCCTCTAACTTATATAAGGAGGGGCGGGGCACCCCAAGAAGGGGTGAAGAAATAATCTCGAAGGCTAGACACAATAAAGGGGAGCCGGCTTATACAGCAACTCCCTCATGAGCATAATAAGACCTAGCCACAAACAACATGTAGGGCTATTACCAGATGATGTTTCCCGGGGCCCGAAGCTGTCTAAACCCTTGTCTTGTGTGTTAACCCGCCTCGAATCTCTCGATTCCGATCAACCTCGTTCAGGCTACTACCTAGTTGTGTTGGCCTCACGACAAGTCCTTACACTAGGACATATGTCGTGACAAAACCACGACATTTGGCGCCCACCGTGGGGCCTGCGCACGGTGATGTTGAGTTCTTGAAGGAATCTCTCGCAGGGATCGAGAAGTTTGCAATTTTTTGGTGGAATAAGAGCCGGTTTGAAAGGATTTGTATCAACTTGGAGTTCATCAAACTAGATTTACAATCCGCAAGATTCAAGTTTGAGAAGAATCACGGTTACAGTGGGCGAATTACTTGGTTGTTTTCAAGTCGTTGAGACCGACAGATTGACTCGGGAGTCACCTGTCGACGACCCGGAGGTTCGGGCACGGCCCTCGTTTTCAGCTGCTGAGTCGTCACTTCCGTGACCCGCCTCAATGGCCTTGTTGACCCACTTTGTCGGATTCTTCCTCTGTGTTTGCGATCTTAAGCTGGATTCAAGCCCTTCTGCCTCCGTCGTTTGACCACAAGCTGGCATCTCTGAGCCACCGCGGCCGCAGTCTGTTGCTATCTACAGTTAAACCGGATCTGAATATGTTACCTCTAAGCCGGCTATAGGCTGCAATACCTCGCCGCACCCGAGTTTCACCATTTGCCAGCAAGACATGAGTCACCAGCCTCTGCAGCATTGGGTTGCCGCCGCTGCCGGTGCACCATCACTCGTTTTTTCTGCTTCTGACTACTTCAACCACAGCAGGAGAGTCATCACTGCGCTCCAACTTGGTTTACCGCCTCACCAACCTCGCCATTGAGCTGCTCCGCGCGTGACCCTGCTTCTGGGATACATCCACTTTGAGCCGCCTTGGCCGAGCTGCCCCGCCGTTGGCCATTGAACCTTCTGGCCTTGAACCAGCCCCTGAGCCGCCGTTGCTGCTGCAGGCCCCGCTCGCCTCGCTGGATCACACCTTTTCCTCGAGCCATCGCAGTTCACCTCCATAGCCGGCGCCTTGCTTGGGCGGGTCACCTCCGCAGCTGCCGCCTGTCTAGAGCCACCATGGCCTCGCTCTTGCTTCGTCGGCTCGCCTTCGCGGCATTAAGCCGCCCTTGGTTCGGCCTCGTGGAGCCGCCGGCCGCCGTCATCACTTCTACACCCGCATTGCGAGTTGTCGCCGCGGTCTTGAGCTGGTTCCGGGTCATGCCGCTCCGGGCCGCCTCTGTGCCCACACTCCCAAGCGGACTATGCTTCCAAGATGTTGCGGCCTTAAGCCCTAGCCTTGCCCTCCGAAAGTTTCGTCGAGCCATGGTCGTGGCCCTCGTCTCCATCGACGTGCCGCCCTGCTGTCTCGTGCTGTCCTCGAGCTGCGGCACCGCTAGTGAGCCGCCACCCACGAGCAACTGTTGAGCCGCCCCTCCGTTTTACTCCACTGCCGCTGGCCCAGATCCGCCTCGGCTGCGGCTCGCCCCCACTGGCCTCGGTCTCGAACTGCCACTGTTGAGTTGGGCTGGCTTCGGAATTCGCCGTCTCTGCCATTGCCTTGTTGAGCTACCACGGTGTTGGGGAACGCAGTATTTCAAAAAGTTTACCTACGATCACACAAGATCTATCTATGTGATGCATAGCAACGAACGGGGAGAGTGTGTCCATGTACCCTTGTAGACCGAAAGCGGAAGCATTTTATCAACGCGGTTGATGTAGTCGTACATCTTCACGATCTAACCGATCCTAACACCGAACGTACGGCACCTCCGTGTTCAGCACACGCTCAGCTTGATGACGTCCCTAGTACTCTTGCTCCAGTTGAGGCCGAGGAAGAGTTCCCTTAGCACGACGGCGTGGCGACGGTGATGATGAAGTTACCGGTGCAGGGCTTCGCCTAAGCACTACGACGATATGACCGAGGTGTGTAACTGTGGAGGGGGCACCGCACACGGCTAAGACAAATCTTGGAGTGTCTTTGGGGTGCCCCTTGCCCACGTATATAAAGGAGGGAGGAATAGGAGGCCGACACTTGAGGGAGCGCGCCAAGGGGGGAGTCCTACTTGACTCCCGGCCCAAGTAGGATTCGCCCCCCCCCCCCTTTCCTATTCCAACTAGGAGAAGGAGGGGAAGGAGGAAGAGGGGAGAAGGAAGGAGGGGGCGCCGCCCCCTCCTAGTCCACCCGACCAGCCCATGGGGGAGGAGCGGCCACCCCTTGAGGCCCTTCTCTCCTTTCCCGTATGGCCCATTAAGGCCCACTACTTCCCTCGGCGAATTCCCGTAACTCTCCGGTACTCCGAAAAATACCCGAATCACTAGTAGCCTTTCCGATGTCCGAATATAGCCTTCCAATATATCGATCTTTACCTCTCAACCATTTTGAGGCTCCTCGTCATGTCTATGATCTCATCCGGGACTCCGAACAAACATCGTTACATCAAATCACGTAAACTCATAATACCAACCATCATCGAATGTTGTTGCGTATGGACCCTACGGGTTCGAGAACTATGTAGACATGACCGAGACAACTCTCCGGTCAATAACCAATAGCGGAACTTGGATGCTCATATTGGCTCCTACATATTCTATGAAGATCTTTATCGGTCAAACGGCATAACAACATACATTGTTCCCTTTGTCATCGGTATGTTACTTGCCCGAGATTCGATCGTCGGTATCATCATACCTAGTTCAATCTCGTTACCGGAAAGTCTCTTTACTCATTCCGTAATGCATCATCCCGCAATTAACTCATTAGTCACATTGCTTGCAAGGCTCATAATGATGTGCATTACCGAGAGGGCCCAGAGATACCTCTCCGATACACGGAGTGACAAATCCTAATCTCGATCTATGCCAACCCAATAAACACCTTTGGAGACACCTGTAGAGCATCTTTATAATCACCCAGTTACATTGTGACGTTTGATAGCACACAAGGTGTTCCTCCGGTATTCGGGACTTGCATAATCTCATAGTCAGAGGAACATGTATAAGTCATGAAGAAAGCAATAGCAATAAAACTAAACGATCATTATGCCAAGCTAACGGGTGGGTCTTGTCCATCACATCATTTTCTAATGATGTGATCATGTTCATCAAATGACAACACATGTCTATGGTCAGGAAACATAACCATCTTTGACAAACAAGCTAGTCAAGTAGAGGCATACTAGGGACACTCTCTTTTTGTCTATGTATTCACACATGTACTAAGTTTCCGGGTAATACAATTCTAGCATGAATAATAAACATTTATCACGATATAAGGAAATAAATAATAACTTTATTATTGCCTCTAGGGCATATTTCCTTCAGTCTCCCACTTGCACTAGAGTCAATAATCTAGTTCACATCACCATGTGATTTAACACCAATAGTTCACATCGTCATGTGATTTAACACTCTATAGTTCACATCGCCATGTGACCAATACCCAAAGGGTTTACTAGAGTCAATAATCTAGTTCACATCGCCATGTGATTAACACCCAAAGAGTACTAAGTTGTGATCATGTTTTTCTTGTGAGAGAGGTTTAGTCAATGGGTCTACCACATTCAGATCCGTATGTATTTTGCAAATTTCTATGTCTACAATGCTCTACACGGAGCTACTCTAGCTAAATGCTCCCACTTTCAATATGTATCCAGATCAAGACTCAGAGTCATCCAGATCGGTGTCAAAGCTTACATCGACGTAACTCTTTAAGATGAACTTTTTATCAGCTCCATAAGCGAGAAATATTTCCTTAGTCCTCTAAGGATAATTTTGACCAATGTCCAGTGATCTACTCCTAGATCACTATTGTACTCCCTTGCCAAACACAGGGCAGGGTATACAATAGGTCTGGTACACAGCATGGCATACTTTGTAGAACCTATGGCTGAGGCATAGGGAATGACTTTCATTCTCTCTCTATCTTCTGCTGTGGCCGGGCTTTGAGTCTTACTCAACTTCACACCTAGCAACACAGGCAAGAACTCCTTCTTTGACTGTTCCATTTTGAACTACTTCAAAAACTTGTCAAGGTATGTACTCATTGAAAGAACTTATCAAGCGTCTTGATCTGTCTCTATAGATCTTGATGCTCAATATGTAAGCAGCTTCACCGAGGTCTTTCTTTGAAAAACTCCTTTCAAACACTCCTTTATGCTTTCCAGAAAAATTCTACATCATTTCCGATCAATAATATGTCATACACATATACTTATCAGAAAAGTTGTAGCGCTCCCACTCACTTTCTTGTAAATACAGACTTCACCGCAAGTCTATATAAAACTATATGCTTTGATCAACTCATCAAAGCGTATATTCCAACTCCGAGATGCTTGCACCAGTCCGTACATGGATCGATGGAACTTGCACATTTTGTTAGCACCTTTAGGATTGACAAAACCTTTTTGGTTGCATCATATACAACTCTTATTTAAGAAATCCATGAAGGAATGCAGTTTGACATCCATTTGCCAGATTTCATAAAATGTGGCAATTGCTAACATGATTCGGACAGACTTAAGCATCACTACGAGTGAGAAAATCTCATCGTAGTCAACACCTTGAACTTGTCAAAAACCATTTTCGACAAGTCTAGCTTTGTAGATAGTAACACTACTATCAGCGTCCGTATTCCTCTTAAAGATCCATTTATTTTCCATTGCTTGCCAATCATCGGGCAAGTCAACCAAAGTCCATACTTTGTTCTCATACATGGATCCCATCTCAGATTTCATGGCCTCAAGCCATTTTGCGGAATCTGGGCTCATCATCGCTTCCTCATAGTTCGTAGGTTCTTCATGGTCAAGTAATATGACCTCCAGAACAGGATTACCGTACCACTCAGTGCGGATCTTACTCTGGTTGACCCACGAGGTTCAAGAGTAACTTGATCTCAAGTTTCATGACCATCATCATTAGCTTCCTCACTAATTGGTGTAGGAATCACCGAACTGATTTCTGTGATGAACTACTTTCCAATGAGGGAGCAGGTACAGTTACCTCCTCAAGTTCTACTTTCCTCCCACTCACTTCTTTCGAGAGAAACTCCTTCTCTAGAAAGGATCCCATTAGCAACGAATATCTTGCCTTCGGATCTGTGATAGAAGGTGTACCCAACAGTCTCCTTTGGGTATCCTATGAAGACACATTTCTCCGATTTGGGTCGAGCTTATCAGGTTGAAGCTTTTTCACATAAGCATCGCAGCCCCAAACTTTAAGAAACAACAACTTGGGTTTCTTCCCAAACCACAGTTCATATGGTGTCATCTCAATTGATTTAGATGGTGCCCTATTTAACGTGAATGCAGTCGTCTCTAAAGCATAACCCAAGAACGATAGCGGTAAATCGGTAAGAGACATCATAGATTGCACCATATCTAATAAAGTGTCGTTATTTACATTCGGACACACCATTACGTTGTGGTGTTTCGGGTGGCGTGAGTTGTGAAACTATTCCACATTGTTTCAAATGAAGACCAAACTCGTAACCCAAATATTCTCCTCCACGATTAGATCGTAGAAATTTTATTTTCTTGTTACAATGATTCTCTACTTCACTCTGAAATTCTTTGAACTTTTCAAATGTTTCAGACATGTGTTTCATCAAGTAGATATACCCATATCTGCTCAAATCATCTGTGAAGGTCAGAAAATAATGATACCCGCCGCGAGCCTCAACACTCATTGGACCGCATACATTAGTATGTATCATTTCCAATAAGTCAGTTGCTCGCTCCATTGTTCAAGAGAACGGAGTCTTAGTCATCTTACCCATGAGGCATGGTTCACAAGCATCAAAAGTGATTCATAATCAAGTGATTCCAAAAGCCCATCAGCATGGAGTTTCTTCATGCGCTTTACACCAATATGACCTAAACTGCAGTGCCATAAATAAGTTGCACTGTCATTATTAACTTTGTATCTTTTGGCTTCAGATTATGAATATGTGTATCACTACGATCGAGATTCAATAAACCATTGAGTGTATGACCATAGAAGGTTTTATTCATGTAAATAGAACAACAATTATTCTTTGACTTAAATGAATAACCGTATTGCAATAAACATGATCCAATCATATTCATGCTCAACGCAAACACCAAATAACATTTATTTTAGGTTCAACACTAATCCCAAAGGTAAAGGGAGTGTGCGATGGTGATCTTTATCAACCTTGGAATCACTTCCAACACACATCATCACCTTGCCCTTAACTAGTCTCTGTTTATTTTGCAACTCCCATTTCGAGTTACTACTCTTAGCAACTGAACCAGTATCAAATACCAAGGGGTTGCTATAAACACTAGTAAAGTACACATCAATAACATGTATATCAAATATACCTTTGTTCACTTTGCCATCCTTCTTATCCTCCAAGTATCTAGGGCAGTTCCACTTCCAGTGACCATTTCCTTTGCAGTAGAAGCACTCAGTTTCAGGCTTGAGTCTAGCTTTGGGTTTCTTCACGGGAGTGACACCTTGTTTCTCATTCTTCTTGAAGTTCCATTTCTATTCCTTTGCCATTTTCTTGAAACTAGTGGTCATGTTAACCATCAACACTTGATGCTCTTTCTTGATTTCTACCTTCGCCGATTTTAGCATCGCGAAGAGCTCGGGAATTACTTTCGTCATCCCTTGCATATTATAATTCATCACGAAGTTATATTAACTTGGTGATAGTGACTAGAGAACTTTGCCAATTACTATCTTTTCTGGAAGATTAACTCCCACTTGATTCAAGCAATTGTAGTACCCCAGACAATTTGAGCACATGCTCACTGGCTGAGCTATTCTCCTCCATCTTGTAGGCAAAGTACTGTCAGAGGTCTTATAGCTCTCGATACGGGCATGAGTATGAAATACCAATTTCAACACTTGGAACATCTTATATTCTCCATGGCATTCAAAACATTTTTGAAGTCCCGGTTCTAAGCCGTAAAGCATGGTGCACTAATCTATCAAGTAGTCATCATACCAAGCTTGTCGAAACGTTCATAACGCCCGTGATTCCGCTTCCTCGCAATAGTTACATCACCTAGCGGTGCATCAAGGACATAATTTTTCTGTGCAACAATGAGGAAAATCCTCAGATCACGGACCAAGTTTGCATCATTTCTACTATCGTTTTCAACTTATATTTCTCTAGGAACATATAAAAATAAATGGGGAGCTACATCGCGAGCTATTGATACGTCTCCAATGTATCTATAATTTTTTATTGTTCCATGCTATTATACTACCTGTTTTGGATGTTTATGGGCTTTACTTTACACTTTTATATCATTTTTGGGACTAACCTACTAACCGGAGGCCCAACCCGAATTGCTGTTTTTTTCCTATTTTAGTGTTTCAAAGAAAAGGAATATCAAACGGAGTCCAAACAAGATGAAACCTTCGGGAGCGATCTTTTTGGAACAAACGTGATCCAGAGGACTTGGAGTGCAAGTCAAGAAACAATCAAGGAGGCCACGAGGGTGGAGGCCCCCCTATTGGGCGCCCCTATCTCGTGGGCCCTTCTGAGTCCACCGACCTACTTCTTCCTCCTATATATACCCACGCACTTCGAGAACATCAAAGGCGACCACGAAAAACTATTTCCACCACCGTAACCTTCTGTATCCACGAGATCCGATCTTGGAGCCTTCGCCGGCACTCCACCGAAGGGGGAATCAACCATGGAGGGCTTCTACATCAACACCATAGCCTCTCCGATGAGTTGTGAATAGTTTACCACAGACCTTCGGGTCCATAGTTATTAGCTAGATGGCTTCTTCTCTCTCTTTGAATCTCAATACCATGTTCTCCTCAATCTTCTTGGAGATCTATTCGATGTAACTCTTTTTGCGGTGTGTTTGTCGAGATCCGATGAATTGTGGGTTTATGATCAAGTTTATCTATGAGAAATATTTGAATCTCCTCTGAATTCTTTATTGTGTGATTAACTTATGTTTGCAAGTCTCTTCGAATTATCAGTTTGGTTTGGCCTACTAGATTGATCTTTCTTGCAATGGGAGAAGTGCTTAGCTTTGGGTTCAATCTTGTTGTCCTTTCCCAAAGGATGTTAGGGCAGCAAGGCACGTATTGTATTGTTGCCATCGAGGATAAAAGATGGGGTTTATATCATATTGCATGAGTTTATCCCTCTACATCATGTCATGTTTCTTAATGCGTTACTCTGTTCTTTATGAATTTAATACTCTAGATGCATGCTGGATAGCGGTTGATGTGTGGAGTAATAGTAGTAGATGCAGGTGAGTCGGTCTACTTGTCGCGGAGGTGAAGCCTATATACATGATCATGCCTAGATAATCTCATAATTATTCGCTTTTCTATCAATTGCTCGACAGTAATTTGTTCACCCACCGTAATACTTATGCTATCTTGAGAGAAGCCACTAGTGAAACATATGGCCCCCGGGTATATCTTTTATCATACTAGTTGACCCATTGCGCCAAATGGCGCAGAGACCTGCTAAAGACATGTTGTCGATGAAAAGAGTTTCATTTTGCAAGGACATGTTCGATATTGGTAGTAGAAAGCCCATGTTTTAAATCATGTTATATTGAAAACATTCCATGTGCGCGATGAAAAGAAATTCATGGTTTAGTTGGTTTAGTTTGGGCAAGTACATATGGCAACAAATTTAATCTCCCTTAGCCAAGAAAAATGGTGTTGTTTATAGTGAGATGTATACATATACACATTTTAATTTGGTAGCATAAATTCCCATTTAAAAGAAAATCTATGTTTTACTTTGTTTAGTTGTGGGCAAGCACATATAGTAACAGTAAAGAATTCTTGTGTCATGACTTATAAACTTTTTTCAGACGGTAGAATAAAAGGCAATGCCCATTATTGCAAGTAAGAAAATAGACCTCACAGCCAAATGGCTCAAGTTACATATTTCAACAAGGAGTTTTTTGCATATAAAGGCCTATATTGTCCTCCCATAATTTACATAGTACAATCTCACAGCAGGAGTGTAAATACATACTATGGTTGAACTATAATTTCATAAAATAAAAATCAGCGAGTGGGATAGTAGTAGATTACATTGACTCTATAGGGCAAGCAATTTTTGTTCACTACCACTATCCGCATGGCCCAACCGTCAGCCGGTGGTTCTTGTTCCACATGTAGTTCCCTTCTGCCATCTTCATGAGCATAGATATTTTTCTTGTACTATGTTTTTGCAACAAATATAAAAACCATGCAAGAAACATAACATCAGCTTGAAGACCATATAACATAACACCAGCTTCTCTGAACTCCTCTAGGCATCCAGTCTCCCATGTGTAAAGCAGTCACTTGGAAACAGTCTGGATGATTAAACATGGAGCTTTAGAAACATAACCTAAAGAAGTATGTCAGCCATACATAGGTGAATTTACCAAATGTAGAGAATAAACAGAATCATGCACATCTCAGAACTTGTATATACACCGAAGAAAAGAACAACTCAATTATTTGACCGAAATTATACAGTCTAATAAACCACAGGTATGATGCACTTTCAGATGTGATAGAACATAATGAAGCATGTCAGCCATACATTGGTAAAGTTAACAAATGAAGAAAATTATCTGAATCTTACACATCTCTAACATATATACACACTGAGAAAAGACAAGGTTCAGCTATGGGGCAGAAATTATTTATTTCTGATAACACCATTGGTCTATTGCACTTTTAGTTATGTGATATAATAATAATTAGGAATTTAGGATCAGCATATACCTTTTCCATGAGTGTTAAAAATACTGAATAAGCAGCTTGTTTGCTTGTATCAACCCTGTTTTCAGCTATGTAACTCTGAATTTCTAGCCATTAATTCAACCCTAGAGATGTAACATGGCCCCAATACAGAAATCACTAACATCTGTCATGATAGCTTCGTAAGTCTACACAATTGCTCAGCTGAAATTTCTATGGGGCATAATAGATGCCCTTTTCATACAATGTACAGAAATTTAGTACAATGAAACAGATTTACTCTTTGAATGTAGTAGCTATAACCATGACATCGTAACTCATGGCCTGAAAGAAAATAGAACCTGGATAAGATCAAATCAACTGATAAGAGACTCATCTCCCTGGTATTTTTTTGGCTGTCACCTGACTTACCTTGAAAAATGGAGCTTACCCACTTGATAGAAATTGTTTACCATATTATCTCTTAGCTCTCTCAGCTGAGCGAAGCCTGAAATAAAATAAGACTAAAAAAATACAAAACATAGGCATACCCAATCGCATCATCAAAAAGGAAATTCATCTCAATATTATTCTTTATCTCAGAAAAAATATGACTAAAATGGCAACTGCAAAGAGGAGAAACAATTATTAGGAGCTCTTAGCTTAAAACTTAAATGTGAAGTATATTAATCAGTATAACACAAAATATTGATAAACGTACACTATATTAGAACCTTTAACTTGCATAGCCATGTAAAAACATAATATTACTACAGCTAGCTTAGTTAAAGTACTCAGTGGGGTCACAAATGGCGAAGTGAAGATCATGTTTGGTAATTTCAATATTCAGATACTAAAATGTTCAGATATGGTTCGAATTACGTGGACTATTTTTATTTTTATTTTATTTTGCAGCTCAGATCACAAATAAAAGAACTCAAGCTAGGTCACAACATGGCTCCATAGAGTAAATCATCACATACAGGAGAGTGATCTAACATGTTCAGATATGATTCAAACTTACGTGGGCTAATTTTGGTGTGTATAGCTCAGATCGCAAAATAAAAGAAGTCAAGATTGGTTGCAAAATGGCTCGAAATGAGTAAATAATCACATACAGGAGAGTGATCTTGAATCTTGTGTTTCGTCTTCTGTACTTGACCCAGCTAAGGACAAAATATAACATGTCAGTACGATCACAAAGACATTTCAGTTAAGAACGCATCACTCAAACAAAATGTGTGCAGCAAGGCTATCAAATACCCGAAACATCGGAGTAGAGAAGGCAAGGCACCCTTGCGTATTCACAAACCAAAATGGCTAGCAAGCTATAACAGAGGGCCTGCTTCCCTTAGAACACCACAAAAAATATATTCATCCATTTTGGTTGCTTGGGTCAAATTAGGAATCAATGTATACCTTTTTTAAACTAAAAACTAACAAAATTCTTTGCACATGAATAACTAATTTTGAAAATACATGTTGTGCAAACATAATCAATTAAACAGGAAGGTATAGGTCCTCCACGGTAATGCTAACCTAAAGAACATGCTCTCCTGAGTGATATTTATTTAAAACAATAAAAAAATATGGAAATAGAGCACATTGCATAAGCTTGCCGAGCTGCAGAGTTAGATGGATTTAGAGAGTGTGAGAGAGAGAGGAGTGAAAAGGGATTGGGTGAAACTCACCTTCACGTGTTGACATTAGCCAAGCTCGCTGTGGTCGACGCTCCACACCTATGAGCATTAACACCAAATTATTCACAATAATATCCTTCATTGATTGCCTTCTATTATTCAATGAGACATGGCGATAATACAAAGTAGAAACTGAAAACATGTAGGCTATGGGCAACCGTTTTTCAAGCTGAAGGTACATAAAAAAATATGGAGCGCACAACATGGACCAAGTGGCGTGATGTGTTTTGATCTTCGAACATAGTCACAGTAGGAAATAAGAAAAGAAATCATAACATAAAGCACAAGGTACTTCAGAAATGTAAAAGAACCAAGTCCACTGTGTCGAGATTTATTTGCATATCGAGACCCTTATTTTATACACATGAGCCTAGATAACATTCAGTATAAGAGCAAGCTCACAGACAAAACACTTGCAGGAAAGCAATGAATATTGCAGGAAACATTTAAAAGTACATCGGCCAATTAGAGCCCCAGAACAATCACCAAGGCCGACAACACAAAGAATTGGAGTAGAACTCACCATGTGTAAAGTTGATGCAGATTAGATGCTTTATGATGCATATAGCCAGCTGCGAAAGCCGACGGAAAGATCCCACCTTTTTCACATGTTTCCTGAAATAATTCATCACATAAGATGATTACTTTTATCAAGATTGTTTCCCTGCTTCTGTGAACAAAAGAGAACTAACAGCCAGGTTATAATGGGTATGGATATTATTATTTTGAACTTCTAGAAAGTACATTTTGCACCAATTTGAATAAAAAATACAGGGGCCACAAGTTTGTTCCTTGGGAGATTATCGAGATTCACCGTGTAGCTAAGATAATTAATTCATCATTGAATTATGGACAACAAACATGACAGGACTTACAAAAACACATTTCTGACAACACATCTCTTCAAACACAGAACTTTATATATCTCTTCAAACACAGAACACCATTACAGCAACAAAATTATCGAGGCGTAGTCATGGTGTTAAATCAATATTTATAATAGTAAAATACTATAACTTTGCTTTATCGTTAAGTTCAAAGAATCATGGTTATGTAGAAATACTGAGAACATCAGATGAAAAGCAGAGGCAGAAACAAAAACCTTGGCCAGTGAAATAAGCGCCTTCTCCTTAAGTTCATCTATAGGAACCGTATGCAGAGCTGCTTCCTGTCGCACCGGATCCTCATGCTACATACAAAATGAGCGTCAGAGGACAAGGATCAGAAATAAACACAATATTAGGGAATGATTTGCAATTAAAATATCCAATTACATTCACATACCTTCAGAACCTGGCACATGTATAACTCTTTCTCTGAACACCTCTCCTCCATCACTTTGTATGTTGTACTGTTGTAGTAGAACCTGGCGCATTGTATGATGTACAATACGAGGTTTGTAAGCAAATTAACACACAATTAAATGAGTTAAGTGCCAGATAGAACATTCAATCCTTAAAGTTATACTCAATAAACTGGAAGAGAAACACATCATGTTACATGTGTGTAGCCAAGTATAGTTGAAAGCAAACTTGATATAACTTTGTAAAGTTGAAAGCATACAACTTCACATATTCAATAAACTGGAAGAGAAATGCATGATGTTGCAGGTGTAGCCAAGTACAGTTGAAAGAGAACTTGATATAATTCTGTAAAGTTGAAAGTATACAACTTCATGCAAGGTAAAGCAAGCCAAATCAGAGGGGGAATGAGGGCAACAACATGCACCTGGAGCAAGACACCGCACAATCTCGTGTTGTTGCTCTTTGAAATAGAGAACAATTTATTATCAACTAAAACCAGTCCAGCGGATGAACAATAAGATAAAGCAGCCCAGATGCATCAATAACTTACCTACATTTATGAATCGATTCTTATGAAACAAACCATCACTACAAAAAAATACACTTCTGTGATGATACGTGTTTGTCACAGTAGGTCGCGTTTTTTGTCATGCATGTACATCCATGACAAATTTATGACAGAATCAAGATAGTCATACATGTGCTGTCATAGAAGTGTTCCATGACATTACCAAAATTATCATCACGGAAGAGTCCACTTCCATGACGATAAATCACGCGTCACAGAAGTGCTTTCGTCAAGGGTGACCGACACGTGGCATCCACTGTAACGGAACACCGTTAAGCTATCGGGTCGGGTTTTAGATCCGATAACCCGTTAACAGCCCCGACCAATGGGGATTTTCCACATGTAAAATCATCATTGGCTGGAGGAAACACGTGTCGGCTCACCGTTGGGACAGATGTCATCCACTCATTGGACGGAAGACGCCTATGGTACGTCGACACGTGGCAAGGCGCAACAGAGGCCCATTCCTATGAAAAGGCCAGCCCAGTAAAAATTAGCAGGCCAGCCCATATAAGGCCTACTTGTGTCAGGTCCATTTAAACCCACAGCCCATACGAGATGAGCCAATTCGGCCCGTCAACGGCTCGTTAAAGATTTGACACCATGCAACCCATCGTCAGTTCGAGCCCGTTAACAGCCCGTTATATACCTAGGCTCAATATCGGCCCGATGAGATTTCGGCATGTTAACGGCCCGTTTAATGGATGGGCCAATTTTCAGGATGTACATCTTTCGGCCTTTTAGCGACCCATTTAAATGTTGGGCTAGTTTCCAGCCCGGTGTGTCTTTCAGCCTGTTGACGGCCCATAAATCTGATGGGCCATTTGTTGTCGTACATGAGTTTCGGCCTTTTAGCGGCCCATTTAAGTGTTGGGCCAATTTTCTGGCCCGGTGTCACTTTCAGCCTGTTGACGGCCCATAAATCAGTTGGGCCATTTTTAGTCGGACCTGAGTTTTGTCCTTTTAGCGACCCATTTAAGTGTTGGTCCAATTCCCAGCACTGTGTGACTTTCTGCCTGTTAACGGACCATAAATGAGTTGGGCCATTTGTAGTCGGACCTTAGTTTTGGCCTTTAACGGCCCATGCCCTTCATGGTCCAATACCAGCCCGGTTTCTCTTCGCTGCTAAAGGCCCACAACACGCTTGGGCCATTTACAATACGACCGACTTTCAGCCTCTTAGCGGCCCATGGTCTTCATGGTCCAAGACAAGTTCATTGTCTCCTTCGGCCTGCTAAAGGCCTACAGTATAGTTGGGCCATATGTAGCCCAAACTTAGTAACGGCCTGTTAACGGCCCGTGAAATAAACTGGGTCCACCTGTTGCCCGCTTCGATGTCGGCCTATTAACGACCCGGGAGGTGAGAGGGCCGACCATTAACTTTCGGCCTAGTAACGGCCCATTAACTTAATGGGCCCACTAAAGTTTGTACATGTCTTTAGGCCAAATTAGATAATTTGAGCCCATTACGACGAGCAATTATGCACAGGACCAAAACCGATCACGCAAAGGTACGGCATACAGGGAATAACGTTGCACATCTAGCATATATTACAGGAAATTACATCCATTGGGCAATCAAAGATTGATCCCAGTGCAAATAAATGAGCAGAACCTAACCATCTACAACATCACAATTTGCAACCTCAAGATGTATGACGCCCATAAGCATGTGGGCAAGTTCTTTCTGCTTTGCTACATCGCTCTCGAAAACATTATCGCTATTGTGTCGCATTTACTCTGCACCTCTGATTCATCCACCATTTCCATCATTGCTTCAGCCATTAATTGGTTCACAAACATACATTTATTCCATTGCATTCGAGATAGAGGATACCTAATGATTCAGATGGCGATTTTGGTGCTTGTATTATTGATAGTGGAGAGTGTCTCACTTCGCATCATAACATATTAGGACGGAACCAAACAGATTAATCATGAGTTATTGCCATATCACCTGGCCTAGATTTCTTTGGAAAGAAACAATGGGGTTGCCTTTGTTGTTTTCGAGTTTGTCTTCTTATCTTCAAAGAGCCTGCACAAAATTAACACACTAGCATTGCTATCATTGGCCAAGTCAGATAATAGGAAAGCAGCATTGACACAATGAACGTTTGGGCAAGTAGCCTACACCAAATTAACACAATATGGCATAGCTATCATCAACCAGGTAAGGTAGTACGAAAGCAACATTGACACAATGAATGAATGGGCAACCAGAGAAGCACTACAATTCAGTAATGTGCGTGATATGAGATAGTACATTCATGCAGCTCAGTATGAAAAACTACCAGGCAGTTTTCCTTACAAAAATCAACATTGGTGCCTTTAACATTTTTCTACAACTAATTTTAGATCAGATAAAGGTTAGATTCATGCCTATTAACAAAATACATGCTGATGTAAAAATATAGTGATATACAATAGGTACTTACATCAGCATTGGAGCACAGAGAATTCCGCAAGATATTTTCCTCGAATACGATCCCAATGGAGGAAGTCTTCTATCATTTAACCTTATTTTCTAAAAGAGAGATGGGTAAGAAACATGTAGAAAATATGATCATAATGCTATAAAATTTCATGATGCGAGGATACGCACACACTTCTTAGAATGGAGTTGACATTCTTTGCTTGGATCGAGCGGACTAGTTCTTTGGCCACCGGAATCGCTTATTATCAGTGGGAGTTGGGTTTCTCTGTGCTGGAACAGTATCTATGAAAAATGGAGTTGGTTTATTATCTCCTGGCGTTTGGATCTTTTGCAAAGACCTGGTTTGTAACCCTTCAGATTCTAAGAGAGCCATCTTCCCCTTGCATGCCTTATATAGAAGAATGGTGATTCAGTTATAAAACATGCTACAGCAGAGATGGAATAGGTACCGAAGAATAGAAAGGCATGAGATATTGACATGTATTCCCTCCATCCGGAAATAAATGGATGGTTCTAGGCGTATTTCAGTTCTAGATACATCCAGTTTTATCCATTTCTGCGATATTTAATCCGGACGGAAGGAGTATAATGTAAGAGCTAGGGATACGACAGGACAACACATTAAAAAAACACTGAAAACCCCACTGCAGAACCAAAGTATTCAAACCCACTGATATGAGATAGTACACTCATGCAGCTCGAGATGCAAACTACTGTGCAGTTTTCCTTACAAAAATCAACATTGTGGCCTTTAATCATACATTTTGCTACAACTAAATTTAGATCAGATAAAGGTTGGATTCACGCCGATTAACAAAATACATGCTGATGTAAAAATATAGTGATATACAATGTACTTACATCTACATTGGAGCACAGTAGAATTCCTGCAAGAATCTTTCCTCATAAACGATACCATTGTAGAAATTATTCTATCTGTTAAGCTTATTTTCTAAAAAGAGAGATGGGTAAGAAACATGTAGAAAATATGATCAGCATGCTATAAAATTTCATGATGCAAGGATACGCACACGCTTCTTAGAATTGAGTTGACATATTTTTGCTCGATCGAGCGGACTAGTTCTTTGGCCACCTAATCTGCTTATTATCGTGAGGGAGTTGGGTTTCTCTGTCTTTGGAGCAGTATCTATAAAAATTGGAGTTGGTTTATTATCTCCTGGCGTTTGGATCTTTTGCAAAGGCCTTGTTTGTAACCCTTCAGATTCTAACATAGTCGTCTTCCCCTTGCATACCTTGTATAGAAGAATGGTGCTTTAATTACAAAACATGAGACAGCAGAGAGATGGAATAGGTACTGAAGAATAGAAAGGCATGACATATTGACATGTATTCCCTCCATCCGGAAAAAAATGGATGGGTCTAGGCATATTTCAGTTCTAGATACATCTTCTTTTATCCATTTCGGAACATGTAATCCGGACGGAGGGAGTATGGTGTAAGAGCTAGGGATACGACAGGACAACACAAAGCAAAAAACTAGTTGAATGTAAAACTATATGCTAGCGGAATACGCAGAAATAACTAAGGCAACATACACGTGTATGATTGGGAAAATAAGATGGCATTCCAACAGAGCACTAAAACAGCACTTCAATGTAAAAAACATGGTATGGCGTATGTATGAAGTACATACCGATGAATAATAATGCATAAGATATTCGTAAGCATGATGTACAAATTAAGCAGATGGCATTGCGATAGAGTAGAATGACAGTACTTGAATTTGAAAACATGTTATCATGAATGGAATAGTTACTGAAAAACAGGAAGGCATGACATATTTACATGCATGATCAGCATGCTAAGCACATGGCATTGCAACAGAGTAGATACACCTGTGACATTATATGCATGTTGTACCCATATCACGTGCCAAGTTAGAGTAAGGACCTTGTGGGGTGAAGAGGATTCATCATCTTTATGCAAGTCTTCAAGAACTGCCTTTACATGTTCCATCATATTGGGTATCATTGACATCAAGTTTATTGGCCTTTACATTGCTCCGTGAGGTTCTTGTAGATATATCAGTGTGTGCAATTATATCTGACATGCATGGAAGACAACTAGTAGTTAGATTTATGTAAATGAGTGCCTGTAGGAGACAACATAAATAGTAGGACTGGGGTTAACTAACAGCAACAGGTATCATAAACTAAAGGGAGAACACAGATGAAAGCTACAGAATATGTATCGTTTGTACTCGAGATTAACTAGATGGCACACAAAAGTATTAAAGAACAACATAGGTAATACTAGAAGTGGTATAATACTATAATCACCACTGTGGGATAGCATTGGTTGATGGATGATAACTATGGAACAGCGTTACCTAAAGAACAAGTATCTTAGCTGAACTATGGAACAACGTGAACTCCTAACAAGACCCGTAAGAGATCAACATGAATATACAAAGGAAATGTGATGATCTATTTTCCGTGCTTAGATGAATAACAAAGCCATAAATGTTGCACACAAGTAAGATGAGGGTACAACCTATCCGGCTGCCATCCATAGGAGTGAGCATCATGTGTCGACTTGTCGATGGCCCTCAGCTTGTTGTGGCTGTCCATGTCGGGCACGCAGATTCGATGCAGGAACTGTTGAGTGGGGACTGTAGCTCCCTTCTGGTG
The DNA here is from genome assembly GCA_021605145.1 of Aegilops bicornis. Lineage (NCBI taxonomy): Eukaryota > Viridiplantae > Streptophyta > Magnoliopsida > Poales > Poaceae > Aegilops > Aegilops bicornis. The sequence continues at coordinate 597,160,236 of CM038672.1, forward strand.
TATGCTTCCCTTGTTGGAGCAGCTGCGGTGAGTCGGAAGACGGTGTGTCTGAAGATGCAGATAACGCATAATGTTAAGAACGGCATATCTCTTTGATCTGAAGAAATACACTAAGAGATTAACAGCAAGGTACGAGAGTGGTCACACATTTGTTGACTGAAGACTAAATTGGGGTCACACAATTTTATTTTATGTTGGTATCGTCCGATCTCGCCGGATGGCTTGATGGCCGCCTTTGTGCCTCCCGGCCGACACTGTTCGAATCTTCCCCAAGAGCCAGCGACCAACAAAGAAAGCAGCCTCGCCTCCGCTGTTCAGGGTCTCTGCCCAAAACCCCCGCCCTCGCCCCACCAAGACCGCCAGGTTGCGCCGCCCGGCCAATCCACAAAGACTCCCGTCATCCACATCCGCGGCGGCAGTACCTTCAACCCACGCAACTCTAAAAGATAGCCATCTAAGCACCGCTTCATGGTGAACTTGCGGCCCCGCACCCTTACGTTAGACACTAGCCAACCGGCAGCCTAGGAGCTCCGCCGCCTCGAGGGGTGCTGCTTCCCATTGGGAATCGATTGGCCTAGAATAAAAATCCAGACAACTGATGCCTAAATAAAGTGATTTGAGATGAGGGTGCAATCTATCTGGCGGCATGGTGAAGTAGGCAGGTCCAGCTGCCGAGTCGGTGAGGCCGGCGCGGTTGCGGTGGCGACCGGCAGCAGGGAAAGAGCGATGTCGCAACGGTCGACGGCTACGCGGAAGCAGCGCCAGGACTCTGGACGGATCCGAAGTTGGAGCCGCTCCAGCGCCGTGAACAACGGCGGGGGTGAATCGGCTCCGGTACGGTTCATGCGGCCGTCGTCGAGGCAGCACCAGCAGCACGGAGTAAGAGGCACACAGCCCAGTGCACGAAGGCAATTGGACAGCATCTCCGGCATTAGGGAGGAGGGCGGCTGTGAAATTGGTGCAGTGGGGGCGCCATGGAGGTGGGGCTGAGGTTTTGCGGCTCCGGAGAAGGGAGCTTCCGGGGGAGAAGGTGATTTGGTGCCCACTAGGTATGAATGGGGGCGGGCGGGGGGGAATTGGAAGGGGAGTGGAACCATGTCTTACGGACGCATTTGTCTGAAATGTGAGGGGAGTTAGAGTTCTACCCATGCCTATAGGCTTCTCGGCTTGGGTCTGTGTACTGAGGGTCGGGGATAGTAGAGTAACTTTGCTTCTCCACAAATAGTGGGCGGGAGCGATTTTGTTTAAGAGGGCGTGTTTTGAACTATAGTGGGCACGAGCGAATTCGGGCGAGGAGACCGTGTTTTGAAATAGTGGGCGCGAGCTATTTCGGGCGAGGAGTGCGTGTTTTGCCGACCATGGTTTATGAATTATTCGGCACATGTCATTTCGGCCGAGGAGAAGGCACGCTTGGATGAAGTTACGAACCTACCCTCGAGGTACAACGGGCCAATTGATGCGTGTCCCACATAGGACGGTAATTTCGCTGCCTCCCATTTATTTGCTCGGGCGAATTCCACCGAAAGCGTAGAGGATGTTTAACGGTTCGCTCAAATTTTGGGAGAACGAGCATCCACGTCTACCTTACCAAGTCGATTCGAATCAAATTTTGAAATATTAGCTTGCCACTTCTTTTTTAGATGGAGAGATGATGCTCGGGAGTAATGTGTTTTTACATGCTCGTTGCTAGCGATTTACTATATGACAGTTGACCCACTCAAAAACGCGAATCAAACCCAAAATGAAATATCTCGATTCAATGAACTAGCTCGTTCAGTAGGTCAAAATAGTGAACTAAATCCAAAATTGAACACCTCAATCAAGTAGCATGTTGTACAATATTATAGTACTCCATGAACATGTTGAAAGTCAAATTAATGAACTTGTTTGATATACGCATATATCCGTTTCATGTGTGGATTGCAGACAACATGTTCTCCAATTTAAATATTTGAATGCAAGTTTATATCGAAACATGGTTTATATCAGTCTTTGATGCATAAAACGCGACCTCCCCTCTCCGGACTCATGTTCTCTCTCTCTCTTTCACTCTCTCACCGACAATCTTCAATTTACATACGCATCCGACACAAAAACCTTGTTGGTCCCTCTCCCTTTCTCTCTCTCTCTCTCTCTCTCTCTCTCTCTGTGTGTGTGTGGGGGGGGGTCTTTCTAGTCTGCATTCATATATACACCATCTATAGGTCTCTCTCGCACACTATGCATGATACTCTAGCTAGTCCAAGCTAGATATCTTGGGTGCACTCATCGTACGCACACAAATTCCTTGGCTCTTTGTCCGTAACTCTCTCACGCACCACTATGTCGTCTCGGAGCTCTTCCCTCCCTCTCTCAAACTCTCCATCCACCTGGGTCACACATACACATGCATATCTCACTCGCATTCGATAGGCCCATCTAAAACTCTATCTCTCTCCATCGTTCTCTCTCCATCTAACACGCACACACACACACACAATCTCATGCCCAGCTAGCCAAGTATGATGGTCTCTCACTCAATTGTAGGCACACGCAGTCCCCCTATATGTATATGACTAGCTAATCTTAGTCTCCATCACAAACATGTGCATGGTCTATCTCGATTTCTCTCGGGGCATCTTTCTATCGCGCACACACTCCCTCGATCTCCCACCCATATAGTCCCGTCACGATCTCGAGGGGATGTCTCTATCACAAACACACCCTCTCTCCCTCCTCATGTGTCCATGCCATCCATGTGTCCCTCTCGACCTTTTTTCCTTGTTGGCCAGACCTCTATTGGACATGTGCTACAGGGGTGTCTCTCTCCGTTGCAAACAATCACACACTAGCTATCTCCGTGTATCTCCTCGCCTCGCTTTTCCATCTCGGAGATGCATGCGTGATATGTTCATATAAGAAACGAAAAACACACTCTCTCTAATTTATCGCTTGTTGTCACTTTCTCTTTCACACACATACTCTTTTTGCACACTTACTCATTCTCCTTCACATGCACTTGATCTGTCTCGACCGAGGCACTCACCTCCGTCCATAGCACATAGATTTATTGAAAAGTCAAACATCACAAAGTTTGACCATGTACGTGGAGAAAAAGAATTACATCTAGTACGGCAAACATATACCATTAGATTCACCATGAGATGTAGTTTTGTATGATGTATCTTTGTATTGTATATATAAATAACATTTGCGTAAACCTGATCAAAGTTTCCAAAGTTTGACTTCTAAAAAATTTACATGCACTGCATTATCGAGCGGATGGAATATCTCTTTCCCCTCTCAGCTATCTGACGCACCACTCAGCCTTATCGGGCTCCTCAATCTCTCTCAAACTTTATTGGTCAGTTTGGTTCGTGACTGACCCTCATGCCTTGATGGTCGGTAATCGCCTGGTGTGGACGTGAGATGTAAAATATTTCTGCCGCCGTGCTTGTGTGGTGCTGAAGCGTTTGGTTCATGCTTGGGCCAGAAAAGCATCGGCGTCCCATCAACCAATCCATGCATCAATTATTTAATGCTAATATCCATCCATGTTGTCGTTAGCCTCGTGGTCAGCATCGACTGTGCACGGCCAGCGTTCAAATCGGTCGCTTGGGCCAAAGCTACTTGCGATGTCCGGAGTTCAGCCAAAGCTAATTAAAGTGCAGGAACCCAGCCCAGCGGGCTTTCTTTTCACAGGTAGCAACCAAACAAGCGTGCATGAAATCCAGCCACAACCCTGTGCCACGCAAAAGATGCTCGAGACGCAAGCCAAACGGGCCTTATATCTCCCTGGTTCACACATACACATGTCTCGCTCGCGCTATACATATAGACCCATCCAACACTCTCCGCCCTTGTTCTCTCTCCATGTGACACGCACCCCCCTAAGTACCATAATAGGCTCTGTTTGAATCCATGGGTTAGAGTTAGTTTGGGTTAGTTTGGAGTCAACTAACCCAAAAAGATCCAAATAGGAGGGTTAGTTTAGGTTAGATGCATCTAACCCATCCAAAAAAACTAACCCATCCAAGAGGTGCTTATTTGGGTTAGTTCTTCCTGGACCACTAATAAACACTTTTTCTCTCGCTCTCCCTGCAGCAGATCCCTCCCCACTTCCTCGAAGCTTCTCGTCCACTCCGTCCCTCCCTCTCGCACCGCCTGGTGAAGGTGCCTCACGTATCCGCGCTCCATCTAACCCTGCCATCCAAACACCTCTTTACTTAGAGTTAGTTCAGGTAGAATCTAACTCTAACCTCTAACTCAGTTAGAGTATCCAAACAGGGCCATAGGCGCAAGCACTCCCCTCCTAAGTATGATTATCTCTTACTAGCCATCGTGAACACACGTATTGTCTCCTTCCATCCATACGTCTATCTCGATATCTCTCGGGTATCTTCTATCGCGCACACACCTTGTCACTCGATCTCCCACCCATGTAGTCCCATCACGATCTCCGTGGGATCTCTATGACAAACATACACTCTCTCCTCCCCATGTCTGCATTTTCTCCGTACGTCTCTCTCGACCTCTCTCCCTTGTTTGTCAGACCCCTCTTGGCCACGTGCTAGGGGTCCTCCTCTCTCGGTTCCAAACAACCACACACTATCTCCTCACCTTGCCTTTGTTGTCAAAGATGCATGTGTGATATGTTTGCATAAGACACGCACGCTTTTTCTCCACTTTTATCGTGTGTTGTCCATGTCTCTTTCACACACGCACACACACTTTTTTCACTCTCTCTCTCTCTCTCTCTCTCTCTCTCTCTCTCTCTCTCTCTCTCTCGCGTCAGGGACTCTGTCACGTCCATAAGCATATGGATGTTTTGAAAAGTCAAACCTCAGAAAAGTTTGACTATGTATATGTGGAGAAAACATTTACATCTGGAACGATCATTAGATTCATCACAACATGTACTTACTTCATACTATCATTTATCTTTGGTATTGCCGATATAAGTAATTTCTTTATAAACTTGGTCAAAGTTTCAAAAGTTTGACTTTAAAAAAATGTTGTAACTACATTACCGAACGGAGGGAGTAGCTCTTTCTCTCTCTCTCTGCTATCTCTCACGGGCCTCCCCTCTCACTTGAACTCTCTATACCGACGGATTATACGCTCACTGTGTCAGCCAGATAGCTCAGATATTGTTTAGTTGACCGTCAACCAATCCACATGTTGCGTTGTCACTCGTGTTATGTATCTTGGTGTACTTTGGCCCATGTGGCAAGGTGAAAATAAGTAAACTAGAGGCCCATATGACACGCGGTGAAGGAAACAAAGTTGAAACCACTCGGGGTAGCACCCCGCGCGCTAGTAAATTGAGGGCGCATTAAGGACAAACTTCTTGCGCGCGAAGGACGCACTCGCGCACAATTCACCATTGCGCGGTGGCATGCACAGAAGGACGCACTCGCGCACACCCAGCACACAACACACACCCGCACACGTGTACACCAGCGTCGCCGCCGATTGAGATGGACGGCGAGGCAGCCAACAAGTGGAGGCCGCTCGAGCCAAAACCGCATCCGGCGAGCCTGGACTTCATCAATGACCTCCCCGACGACATGCTGCTCGTCATCATCGGGCCTCCTCCCCACCAAATCTGCCGTGCGGACCGCCTCGCTCTCCCGGCGGTGGCGCCCGCGCCAAGGCCCCTCAACCTCACCATCGACAGCTGCCTCTACGACGGGGATTGCAAACACATGGTTGCAGTCTCCAAGATCCTTTCATCGCACCCTGGGCCAACCAAACACCTTGACATCCGCATGTTCAGTACCAACTGCAAGGTCCAACCCAAGTTCGACGAGTGGTTCGTATCCCCCGCCCTAGATCAGCTCGAGGAGCTCAGCTTTGAAGCTGGACGATGTCACTCTCTGCCGCCGTCCGCGCTCCGCCTCACGCCAACGCTGCGCCAGCGCCCGGCTTCAGCCTCCTGCTATCTTCCCTAGATTAATGCCGCGCCCTTCTTCTTCTCCCTCAACTCAAGCAGCTCGACCTCTTCGACGTTGTCATCTCGAAGAAGGCTATGGAGCACCTACTCCGCAGCTTGTATCACAGCTCGAGTACCTTCGTCTTGAGCAGATCCACGGGTTCATTAGCCTCCACATCGCCTCGACGAATCTCGATGGATTTATGTGTCTTCTTGGCCCCGCAACAAGACATCAATTGGGAAGAGATCACTCCAGCTGTTCCACGTTATGGTCATTCAATGCGCCTTTCCTTGAGAGATTGCTTGTATCGGATCTAGAAGGTCCAACAAAATCAGGGTCATTGATGCTACCAAATTGACAGGGTGGTGTACTGCCCCGCCAAATTCTCCGAACTCTTTATTGGATCCGTAATCGTTTAGGTACAGCACGCATCTTCTTCTCCGTCTTCTTGAAATTCACATTTTTTAATTTCTTCTTGATGTATTTACGACCGTCTTCCAGAAAATGATTCCCACAAGCTTGACCCAGTCCCATGCAAATTGAAGATCTTAGCACTAAAATCTATCGGCCCCAATCTAGATCAAGTTGTTGGATTCCTTACATGCTTTCCATGCACGGAGAAGCTACTCATCGAGGTGAAACTTCTTTCCTATTAGTAAACGGTAATCACAACGTAGCTCAATTTTTTCGTAATTTTCCCAAATTACGATGACAAGTGTAGTGTCCAAAACTACATCTACGCACTACACCAAAAGAAATGTTTTTAGTATTTTTTCTCATGTGATCACCTGCATCATTTTTATGCTGTACTACTATAGTATCCTAGGCTAGTCATAGTGGAAAGTAACTTAGACTACTCCAATAACTCTATGGTTACCCTAAGGGCAAGTACTACCTCCGTCCTGGTTTACTCTTCCAATTTTGTAGTATCAAAATTTGACCATAGATTTAATCGACAAAATGTTAATGCATGTCATTAAGAACTATATCGTTGGATTCCTATTTGAACATAATTTCAAATGGTGTAATTTTTAGTGACATGCATTGGCATATTCTTAGGTAAATCTATGGTCAAAATTTTATACTAAATACGAGGTAGTATTCCCTCCATCCCAAAATTCTTTTCTTACATTTGTTTAGATACGGATGTATCTAACACTAGAATGTAACTAGATACATCCATATTTAGACAAATTTAAGACAAAAATTTTGGGACAGAGGGAGTACAAAAGTGGGCTATGTAGGCCATAACATGTGCCAAATTCACTTGTGATGCATTTGGCATCGATGCCCCTCCATTGCTCACCTGGTGCCCCAGTCTGGAGCACCTACTTTGCTCCGATGCCAAATTAACTCACGCAATGAAAAAACACCGCGTGGGAGAGAGAGAGGACTGAGGCAATAAAAAAACACTTGTTTGGGAGAGTGAGAGGCTGGTGTAGTTGGTTTGATTGATTTGTTTATACATGTGGGTCCGTGTGCACAGCGGTGCCAACTCTCTCACATCGCGAGAGCGGTGCCAAAATCTTTTTATTTGACATCGATGCGTATTATGTGGCATACTTCTGCGAAATATGGCATCGGCCACATAGTGGAAGGCAACAAATGCCCAAGCTCTTCACGTGCTCCTAGTTAAATGAGAGGAAACAGAAACAGAGAGAGAGAGAGAGAGAGAGAGAGAGTGAAAAAATATCACTAGCCAGCCAACCCTATCGTATGAGCAAATGATATTGGTACCTCTTGATGACACGGCAATCTTATGTAGCCAGCTGCTCTAATATGTTCTCTTCTTTTGCAGATAAAAAAAGACCTGAAAGTGAAAAATGTGTTGCACTATAACAATCTCAGCGAATGCCTTGATCTCCATCTTACCATAACGCTGCATCCACCTAAAGTATTGAAAGTTCTTACGTGAACTTCCTAGTAATCCCTCTTCCTAGGTGTAGCATTACTCCTAACATTTGTAATATCAGTTCGAAACTTGTAATATTGCCGTGTCCTATTCCTGCGTTTTCAAAATCCTGCGAATCAAACAGGTCCTGAGTTGGTGATGATGTTGTGCCTCCCATCTTTCACCAATAGCCGTTGGATCTAGATCTGACGCATACAAACCAAGCTTCTCCATTTTTGCAAAAAGATGCCCGCACTCGTTCCCTATTTAGAAACAACTCCTTGTCTCTCACAATCAGCCTTATCTCCTCCCCACCACATCTAGAAGGTCGTGGAAAAATCTGGCGCGATGGCCGCTGCCGGAGCAGTCCACCCCCAATCTTGGTGTTCCGTGCAATGCACGGGCATCTACGCACGGGAAATTATGTCGAACAGGGCTAGTTGTAAGCAGGATAGCTCTACAGCCATGATGATAGTGACTGCAGACGGTGAGGCTGACTATGGTATGCCGAACACGGCGCCTATACTCAGGTGTCATCTCCAAATAGCAGGTCTTGTCACTTCACCGTGAGGAGCAAAGACGTAATAATTTGACCAGCGGGTAGTACAATGCTAGTACTCCTAGGAGTACTACATTGGTAATACTACTACTAGTACTAGTAGCACCACCATCTGGATTTAGGAGTACTACCACGTCCATCTGGATTTTAGTATTTGACTAGCAATATCTAGTAATGCATGTCACAAAAAATGTACTACTCCCTCTGTAAATAAATACATGGTGTTTTATTCCTATTGGTGAGAGAACTTAATGTTTTCTTGCTAACTAGAGTCTTAATAGGATTACATGCAATGAACTAAACACTGCATGTCATGTTTGGTAGTCTCAAGTCATTGAAAGCATGCACGGCCCACATCTCTCATTGGTTGATATGTCACGAAATAAGAAACAAGGAGGGAGTTAATGCACCGTGCCTAAGTATTTTGGGATTATTTGGTTTTCGTAATGTGACTTACACAACATTTTTGGTTACATGCATTAACATTTTATTAGTTAAATCAAAGGTCAAAACTTGGCGCAAAATGCAAAGGGGACCAATAAACCAAGAACATCAAACTTCTCTCGTTTGGCCCCAACTAGAGGTCCGGTGAGATGACTATACTGCACCGGCACGGAGGGGGGCGCAGCTTCATTGACTTACGGCAACTGCCTTTGGGTGAATGACACGTGGGCCCAGGGGGTGGCTGGCCCACCTATCATACAGCCAAAGGCAGGTGCAGAAATGAGGAGTAGTACGAAATCCTATGCACTCACGCACGCTAACCAAGGGCAAGAGTGATCACTCGAATCGCAAGATCGATTGACTACTACTACCTCCGTCCTGGTTTATTAGTCTCCTTTGTAATTTGTGCTAAATTTTGACCAAAGATTTAACTAACAAAATGTTGGTGCATGTCAACAAAAATAATATTTTTGGGTTCGTATTTGAACATAGTTTTCAGTGATACAATTTTTAGTAACATGCCTAAACATTTTGTTAGTTAAATATGTGGTCAAAATTTGACACGGATTACAATGGGGACCAATAAACCAGGAAGGAGGTAGTAGAAGATAAGCTAGACCCATGGAGGCGATGAGCGCGAGCATCAGCCGGCTGTGCCAGATGGTCCACGATGCCGGCCTGCGGCCCGGCAACGAGGAACGTCTCTGTAGTATTGCTTGAGGCCCGGCGAGGCGAGGGGCCGCTGAACGACAAATTTCGTCTCCTTGTTCGATGAGGTCCTCGTCGGTTTGCTCGACAAGTTCACCGTCGTCAAGAAGCTCGCGGACGACTTTGACATAAGCCTTCAGCCGACGCGCCCAGGCTCTACGGTGCCCGCCACCCTCAACGGTCACTATGGTGACAACCTCTTCGACGCACTGGTGGCCCTGCGACTGCCTGCCGTCGCGCAGGAGAATGTCCACCTTGAGGTCGCGCTCGCCGCGCAGCGCCTGGCGCGGCAAGACACCATGGACATAATCACCCATGTCTATGCGCATGCAAGAGGAGGACGATAGGACGCTGGCTTTCTTGGACCGCAGGGCAACCTTGGACGGCACTGTTCAGAAGCACGGTGAGCTCGCCGCCAACGCCGCTGCTCCTCACACGTCGGTTGGTGACCCGGCGCACTAGGGCGTGAGGATGTCGTTGATAGATCCGTATGTATTCTTATCTTTCCGTCAAATCCATGTAGTAGTATATGATACTACAGTAATTATCTTACCTTTCGCATCAACTTCATAATTTTCATACGTACTCCATGCATGAACGGCGCCAGAACCAAACTTCTCATTACTCTAGGCAAAATCGTTATTTTCTATCTATCGATCGTGCCATGGAGCAGAACCAAATTTCAAAAGGAAAAGCCTGCGTGTTCGCGTCGCACCCCCACACGGTTGGTCCGGCACGCTGCTCAAGCGGGAATGCGTGTGGTGTTGCATTTTCACTTACAAGTGGGACCGTAGTTGAGCAAACCAACTATCGGCAAACCCCCACCCCGCCCATCGCGCGATGGCTGAGAAAACAGGAGGGAGAAGAGATGGTTGTAGCACGGACTCGAAGAAAATTTGTGTCGGATGGGAATTGTGTGGGTGGCGTGTGTCATACTGCTAGACGTGAATGCTAGTTATGGCCCATGCCACCCCACTATATCGAGCCTATATCGAGGTACAGTACGTAGAACAAATTTCCTGCAATGCGTGCTCAAGACTCCTCTATCTCTCTTCTCACCAGCCAACAGACGCCATGGAGCCCATCGTCTGCTTGCTCACATGCGGTCCCACATGTCGCTGAAAACGCAAGCGGACCCATCAACCTGCACATCTTTCACCTCGACGTCTTTGGTGATGAAAACAAATCCAAGAAAGATCTTCTATGGCCGCTTTTGGAGTTACTCAAGAGTAGTAAGATTCTATTTACAGCTTAACCCAAGATGCACATCTCGTGGCTTCAACTACCACTCTATTTTCTTTCATGACACGACACGGATGCTTTGGATGTCCCACGTGTCGGCAAAAGGAGGAAGAACCCGACCAAATCTTCGGTTGTGCTCTCGGATTAGACTAGTTGTGCTAACTTAAAAATTTATCGTGTACTCCCTCCGCTCCAAAATACTTGACTTCCATTTGTCCAAAATGGATGTGCCTATATACTAAAACATGTCTAGATGCATATATATTTTGACAAATAGAAGGCATGTATTGTGCAACGGAGGGAGTAGAATGGATGCAAGTTTTTGTATTGGGAAGAAGAGTACCTCCATATATTGATAGAGCGGAATTTAGTAGATGTTCTATCACTTTTAGCTAGCACAGAGGCTATAGATAAGATTAGTTCACTTGTTGATACTCCTACTTGGTATGCGTGTTGCTGCTTAGACGCAGAGAAAAACGGACCAGAGGGAGTACTAGAATAGAGGCTATACATGAGACTAGATGCGAGGAAGCAACGTCTACTTATTTACACTCGAAGAAGAAAGAAGCACGCAAGATCGAGCCTCCACAGATCAACAATGAATGCATCGAGAAGGCACTAATCCAACTTACAGGAGTAGTAAAATGTATTCTTGTGGTTCTTGTTTTCTTTGGTCTTGCTTTTCTAGTCAAAATTATCGTTGGAGTTCGTGCAAAACGGAGGTCCGTTTGGGGTCGTGCGTTGCATTTAGCCTTACAAGTGGGACCGCAGCTTAAGGAAACCGACTATCGGCAAACCCCCACCTCGCCATTGCCGCCGATGGCTGAGTTAGAGAAACGATGAGGTTGAAGAGATTGCTCTAGCACGGACTCCAAGAAATATGGTGTCGATGGAAGTCGTGGCCGTGGCGCAGCCGTACTCCTGGACGTGAATGCTTGTTCTGGCCCATGCCACCCTATTACTCCTACTACTTAGTACTATATAGTACTACTAGTATCGAGGATTCGAGGTGTTGGTTATGTAGTACAGTATGGCTACAGTAAAAACACCCGCATGACGCGCAAAGCATGTGAAGGTAGTACAAATAGTGTACTACTATTGTTGATTGGCCTCATCCGATAACCTGTTGCAATGCACGTACAATTATGTATTCAGAAAATATTTATTTTGCCTCGTCGCACCACTCACTCACAGAAGCAACTCGAAAGCCATTCATTAATTTAGTAAGTTTATCACAGGCATATCATTTTATTACATACAATAGGTCATCAACCCACATCGACAACGAGGATACATTATAAATACTAAAGTTTTCACCACATAACAAACAACAAGCAATGAAATGAACTTCAACTCAACCATTCCTCGGCGTTGGAAACGCTTGCTTTGAACCACAAGTGATTCTCTGGGACAGGCCATCCATTGTCGATTTGGAGACCAACGCAGAACTGATCATCCAGGCTGAAGCAGCCTACTATATCAGTACCAGGGTAGGGAACCACCCAAATGTCCGAGGTATAGACACAGTTGCTTCTCATAAATGGTAGTAACGTTGTGTCAACAGCAGTTGGATCGCCTTTCACCATCGTTGGATAGTTTTGTCCAAGGAAGAGCGAGTTTTCCAAGACTATCAATTCAGTACCGTATGTAAGGAGTTGGCGCTAGCACACTAGTATCCATCCCGAATACTATGCAACGGGTGTTGGAATAGGTCCGGAGAGTGCGACCATGGGAGACTACACCTGCTTCCTTAGCAGTAACATCATCAGTGGGTTGTATACACATGAGAAGAGGTGATCCATCGAAATTAGTTGCCAGGCGCCAAATAGTATATGGGCGCTGCTCGTCCTCATGCTCGTGATAATCACCATCATCATCTCCCCCTTGGTTATAAAAATCTTCAAGTATAGGTTGTGGAATGTTCACGGGACCTTGGAAACACAAGAAGAAGGTTAATTAGTAAGGCTGGCCATAGTGGGGGTAATATAAGTAGTATCATGCACTAGGGACTCGCAAACATGCTTATGTGGCAGGCAATTAAGGAAGAGAGAGATGGTTATTGTAACATAGGTAGATACCGTAACATAATAAATGTGATGCTACTATGTGTCATGCATGGCAATAAATGAGACCACCTATGATACTAATCTAAGATACTATGCACTATAGAGGTAGTAACATAAACTAGTAACATATGCATGTTACTAGTCTAAGTTACTCCCCACTATGACCAGCCTTGCTAACCCGCATGCATGTGGATGAAACAATTATAATTACGGTGGAAGACAAACGTACCAAAACAACGAGGATGCCATGCAAAAACAGTGCCACGAGTGGTGGCAGCAAACACAAGGCCCTCGTATTGAATTGCATCACAGTACTCATCCGTGTACAGAAACTGATTTTTGAGCAATATCCATCCAGTCAAACCAATCGACGACGGCAACAAGCTTGTCGAAGATAGCAACAACTTCATAGTTGTTGTAATTCCAAGAGCGGTTGGGGACTCGAGAAATTGCTATCTTCCGTAGAAGATAGTCACCATGATTGTATTTGAACGTGCGTACAATACCGGTGTGCTCAACCTCTGGGCAGTCTGCTGAGATTTTTGGAAGTGGAACCCGGTCACGAGTGTACACATTCACAAGTTCCCACTCGTAGTTGGACCCAATGTAAACAACCCAATCTCCATTTGCACCTGCCCAAGCCTTGCCCTCAAGTGATGGCATCTTAACATCATACGTATCATTATCAAGCGGCATCAACTTGCACAGGGCGAGGCCTCCGTCGTGATGGCACCAGTCATCAGGGTCACGGCGAAGAAGATAGGGGAGATCAAACCGCTCCTTGACTCTTGGGTTCCTTGTAATGATGTTATTAGTTGAGTCGAGAATGGGCTTGAACGAACCTGCCATGCTAGCCGAGGTGATGACGTCGCACCGATCAATGAGTTCCTCCACCATGTCATCTTTCGATCGGGCAAGAATAATGGGGTCGTTCCGTCTTGTTCCTCCATGGAGAAGACGATCGAACAATGGCGTAAGAAAGGGTGAAGGGCTGAAGGAAAATGGAGGAGGGAGAGGAAGAGTGCGGCGGCAGTTCCAAATCGAGAGGGAAAGGCGAAGAGTCGGTGGACGGTTGCCGCTTGCCACGGTTCACGAAGAAGCGCTTCGCCTACACGCCAGTTTGGAAATACTCCTACTACTCGCTGTCGTCTCACTGATATGTGGAACGGGACCACATGTCAACGAAACATGGTGTGTAATTTCTCGTGCAAAATGCGATCTGGCCGCGTTGGCCCGAGGTGCCGCATTAGTTATCGACCTTTATTTTTTTAATGGCGTGCCGTTCAGTTTTGAAGCATGACTAACTGGTACTATACGCAGAGAAAATATAAACTACTCTACCACTACTCCACCTCCAGTACTAGTAGTATAAAGAAGATATATAGGCTAGAGCTTCAGCGCTTTCTTGCCAAGGGCTGCCCACTTGCTTCTCACACGACCACCCTCTCTCCAGATCTAAAAAAGACGGGCCCTCTCTCCCTCCTCACCGGTGGTCACAGATCTGCCGGGGAAGAGAAGGACGTGCAGCGTTGACGCACTCGTCGTCGGCGAGCGAGGTCACGCACTGACGACAAGGCCGTCCTCTCAGACCTAGCGCCCGCGCAGGATCGCTGCCGTAGTGTGTGCGGAGGACGACGACCACGAGCGAAGCCACTTCCCGCCGACCCTCAGGTATGCTACCTCTTTTCGAACCATACCCTTGTTCTATTGCCCCATCTGGCACGTCGTTGCATGTGGATCTTTTTCCACTCCACCATCTTCCTAATTTGCTATCCTCTGCTCTGCTGGCCACGCAGACGAAAACCATAATTTGCACTATTAAAGGAAACCCTACTTCATGTAGACTAATGCATGTCTGGGTTGAATAAGGAAAGGAAGGGAGACTATACTGTCCAAGAGAGTAGGCATCGAACCCGCATCTAGGTTGAAAAGGGGAAAATCAGTAGCTAAGGAACGAGTCTCGTGTCTCTTGGTTGAAGAAGGGTAGAAAGGCATGACAACGCAATAGAGAATGACCAGGTCGATCGGTTTGTTGTCCTCACATAGGAAAAATGTGGCTAAAGAGAACAAAAATGGGACGTAATCCACATATGCTGCCTGGATATTTGTTGCTCTGGGCAACCATACCTCCCTCACCACTCTGCGTCCGTGGAGGTACATCGCCCACTGTCCGAATGGGCCTCACATGCTCTTATTGCCACTTTTTTTTGCTGTTAGTATAACGCCAGGAGTCAAGTCAAGCAATTCTACTGCTAAAGTGATGCCACATTTAACTAATGCCACTCTCAGTCTAATGCCACAGATAAATTTAAGCAGTGCCATTTAATGTCACTGGATCATTTCAGGCTTAGCTGTTGATTGTGGATGTATTAAAGATTTTTCAGCTAAGGCATTCTAATGTTGTTGCACACCAAGATATCAACGATGAAACTTGTTACTACCTTCAGATTTTTGCATCATTAATGCTTATAGATTACATACCTCACTTTCATGAGATAAGTTAATTTTTTGTACAAAGGTCACCAAAATGCCAAGGCTACCGATGTCATTTTATTTTGGTTAAACCGCATGCATAATTATGAAGACAAGAGGAAAGGTCAAGAATGGGCACCTCCTCCTCCGGCTGTTCTCTTGATTTGTTCGATCAAGTTTTTATGTTTGATCGATTATCAAGATTGGGATAGCAATTATTAAGGTCCCCCCGAGTTCGAAATGATATTTACCTTTGAGGTACATGGTTTGTTTTTTTATACTGTCATTAGTTAATAATGCTAGTTACCTTCAGACTTCTGTATTTGGTTTAATGCTCATGCACAGCTAGTATACCAATGCTGAAACTTGTTACCTTTACATTTTGTATTGTTAATTCTTATAGAAACCTTCCAAAGTTAGAGTTTATTGAAATCTGTTCAAGAAACCATTGTATTGTACCCTGTAATAAACTAACTACTCTCATCGTTGCACTATCCACTGGATTAGTGTATATTTGTAGTATTCGAATGGTGTTGCATTAGCGTATGGACATAAATAAAGTGTGGCAAGCTTTCCCAGATATCTGCTCAAGAAAACTACTACCTGTTTTTCTAAATACTAGACGTTTGGGTACTTTAAATTGAACCGCGAAAACGTCTTATATTAAGGAACAGAGAGTGTAGAGTTCACTCAAATTATCCTGGTAAAGGTAGTCACATCTTTGTTAAAATTAATGTTCACTATGTTATCGGAGGAGGTCTCTATGTTTGTCTCTAATGCCTGTCTACTACATACCCGACATCATGATGTAATGTTAAGTCATTTCCTTTTGTACAGTGTAACTAAATTGTCAAGGCAGTGATGGCATTTTATTTTAGTAGAACTGCACAAAATTTGCTTAAAAGAAGATGAAAGGTCAGGAGTAGCTCAATTTTTCAGAAAAAAAAAACTATGTATGCCTTCCTGACATCAGTCGTTGTTGCTTTATTTATTCCTTCAAACAGGTGGTTAGAAACAGTCTTGCTACCTTTTCCCATTAAGAAATCGGAATGCTTATATTTGTGAGTCTATGCTTCAACTAGTGCCACTTTTATAGTAATCACACTTTCAATATCTATGCAAACAGGGATGCTCGATTTTAGTGGAGCTGCACAAAAGTCCAACTGGTTCAACATTAGGAGCATGTTTTTTCCAAACCTTTATATCCAATTGGTGGCACTATGAGCTGTTCATTACGACGGTACATGGTTTGCTACTATCTTGCTACTCTTTTGTGCTGTCATTGGATAGTAATACTAGTGGTTTGCATGTGAATTTATTGGCGGGGTGGACCTACATTGGAGGTGCAGGACAGGATTCAATGATTGGATGCTCAATTTCGGTTGTATCGATTTCACCTCTTCCATCACTGCGAACATGGTGTGGTATATGTTTACTAGCTGCTTGATATTTGTGCAGACAGAGATGTCTGCCCACTGCTATTTGGCAAACAAACAAAGTGTCCGCAATTTTGGTTGAACTGCACAAGAGAATAGTATAGTCACTGCATGCAGTGCCATTTGAAAATAAACACAAAGATTGGATAGTCACTTCATGGACTGCAGAAAAGTAGGACTGTACTATTTACTGGCCAACACTTGGTGCTTCATTGCTTTGGTCTGATTATACAATGGGCATCATTTTCCCTAAGTTAAAGTTTGTATTCAAAATAGTCTCAAGGTGTGATCGAGAGAAGACCAAATCATATTGCGGTGCATGTTCCTCCATCATTTGTGGTTCATTCTCATGGTTCCAGCTATTGGTGAAACCACTTACGTTTGCAAGAGGAATTGTAGACTTCACAAACAAATTTGTCTTTCAATTGCATCGAATGTTGGCCAAGAGAAGCATCCATGTTAGTAGGAAGAACATATGTTTTTTCTAGATCTTTGCTTTTGGAGCTGCATATTTGTATATGATCTGTGAATCATTGAGATGAATTAACATGTTGACCTTATGTATGGGAATCGTACTAGTTAGTTTTAGTTGCGACGCAAGATCCGAAGTGGCTGATCTTTGCTTTTGGAGCTACATATTTGTTATGATCTGTGAATCATTGAGATGCATTAACAGTTACTTATTTCTGTTCGCTCAGTGTTTACAAGTTACTGATCGATCACTAGCTAGCCTACAAATGCGCACCTAGCAGTTTTATTTGCGACGCAAGATGCAAAGTGGCAGTTTTTTGAATAAAAATGTCTACCTCTGAAGAAACTGACAAGCTACACTATCGATCCTACACGGATAAAAATGCCTACCTCTAAAGAAACTGACAAGCACTATCGATCCTACACGGATAAATAGCGTATCATGCACGTACTACCTCCTTTCCGGTTTGCAGGGCTCAATTCAAGAAACGACCTACTCGATCCTACACGAATAAATAGCGGATCACGCACGTACTATTACCTCCTTTCCGGTTTGCAGGGCTTAATTCAAACCTATCACCAACCAAGGTACTCCCTCCGTCCGGGTTTATTAGTCCTGTGAGCAAAGCAGCAAGACCAAGGCATGGCAAAAATTAGCGGCATGCAGAAGTTTAAGCCTAATTAATTCCAGCAATTTAAGTGGCTGCATGCGTGCCCTCGGCTGCGACTCATTGCATGCTGCTTCTCGTCGCTCATGAAGCGATTCTGAAAAGTGCCTCGCATGCAGCCGGCCGTAATTAAGGCAGCTAACTGATGCGAAAAAAGATACGCTTTAATTGTTGTGGGCTTTTTAAATCCGTGAAATAATTATTGACAAGGAGGGAGATGATTCGAGTGCACTCATTTGACCGCCATGCCAGCGTGCGGCCCAGACGGGACGGGACGGCACAGTCATAATTTCAGTTTCCCTAGTTTTCCACGGCAACCTAGCGCGCTAAGCCATTATGCATTGAATTCCGATGACCATCGCGCTACCTTCCCCCTATAAGTATTGTTTCCCGGCATTCTCCAGTGCCACCGTGACCCAACTCGCCATATCCTCATAAGCCCCCACCAGCCCGACGTCGCCACACGTCCGCCATGCCCCGCTCATTCGCGGTAGGCGACGCCGGAGGCGGTCACCGCTGGAACTAGTGTTCGGTTTTTCACCAGAAGGCAGACGGAGGGAGGAGGCATTCTATCTGTCTATAGATGGCAATGCGCGGATCGAGGAGTTGTTGGAGCGCGACCGCATGGCGGAGGAGCAGGACTTCTTGGAGCGCGACCGCCTGGCGGAGGAGCAGCGTATCACTAATTTGCACCACCAGCGGGACATGGAGCAGCAGCGCACCGACGCTTCCGAAGTCGCGAAAGCGAGCGCCCAAGAATCGGGCCGACTACGTGGAGGCCGGCGCCCGGCAAATAGCCCTGGAGGCTGTCGGGCACGCACGCGTTCGTGACGCCGATTTTTACTACCAGCTCCTCAAGTGGGTTTCCCGCTTGGAAGCCAAAGCTTCGGTGGACCACGCCGGCATGGAAAGAACCAGCAGCAGCGCGAAAGCAACGCGCCCTATCGCACCTCCGCAAGTCCGAGGCGAGGTGCAGGGGCCTTGTGCCAGCGTTTAGCGTGTACCGCCAGCATCGTCTAGTTAGCTAAGAGTAAGTTAGTACTTGTCTAGTGGGAGTAGATAGTTAACTTGGCTATGATGGTTGTCAACGTGGAAGTTCAGTACTCTATATGTGGATCAGACCTGTTACTTTGCTCTGAATGTTGAACTTTCCGTTTGAACGTATAGAATGGGATGTTATTTTCTTAAATGGGTTGTATTTGTCCTCCACGGGTTTAGAGGCTAACTTGTGGGCCTAGCAAGTTGACGCGTACACAATCAGGAGATGATTGTACGTGGAGAGGATGACAGCAGGGACCCGCGAAGGTCATGGCAAAGACGCAAGCAAGTGCCTCCTTATTTCAAGCCAATAAAAAATGGCTCCTCCTAGTGGATTTCGACATCCGGGTCCCATGCCATTGTCAACGTATTCAATAAACGAGAGAATTACAACGAGCGGCCGACACCAGGACCCAGCTCGCCCGATTATTTTTGTTTTGGGTTAATTTGATAAATGCCTCCGAGAAATGCCACTGCAATTTCCAAACTTTGAAAATGTCATTTCATGCCATTTCTAGTGGCATTTTTGAAGTCCGAGTGGCGTTTTTCAAAGTTTGCAAACTGAAGTAGCGTTTTTCAAAGTTTGCAAAAATTGTAGTGGCATTTTTCAAAGTTTGGAAATTGCAGTGCATTTTTATGAATCGCCATAATTGGAGTGGCATTTATCTAATATGTTTTTGAGATGGAAACAGGGTGTCAACTGGGCTGTGTGGGACACTCTGGCCTGTCTAGACAGCCTTTTCTTTTATGTTTACCAGCATCAGCCCAAGAGTTTTTTTTCTTTTGAAAATGGCCCCAGTTTTTTTGTGATTTGTCAAGTAAGTCACTTTATCAGTCCTGTTGGGCTAGACGAGGAGAGCTTCATTCGGCTGGCCGAGAAAATGGCCTATCAGTAATGAGAAATGGGGTGTACATTTTTAAAACACATCAAACCGGCAATTAGTTTCAAATATCTTTTTTTCATTTTGAGATTTTAAATTGCACTGATTTTTATGCGTGGACAATTTATTGGATTTTATATTGATATACATTTATTTTTAAAATCAGTCTGAATGTGACTCGAAATTTTGGGATTAAAACAGTTCGAGACCGCACCGACATATGCAAAATTTCAGATAATTTTTTAACCGTGGCCACAATATGGGCTGTAATGCTAACAAAAGAATATGGGCTCCAAAAACCCGTAAGAATTAGAAAATGGGTTGTAAACTATTTGAAATAATGGTGGATGGGATGTATGATGTTTTCCACAGATTTGAGGCTTTCCACAGATGGTTCAGATAATCGTTGGATGTCCATCCAACGGCCGTCGTGCTTCTTCAATCTCTGCTCTTCCTGCTCCAGCCGCTCAAACAAGCGCCGGCGGGACTGCCTGCTCCCTCCTCCCCGTGGCCGGCTGTGCTACCGCGCAGGCCTCACCGCCCCATCGTACTCCCATCGCTGGCCTAGCTATCCCTCTACTCACCCTCAGTCCCACACATGCCATTATTCTCCGGCAACGGCAGACGAACCAGTAAACCCTCGTACTCCTCCGCGTGGGAAATAACTGCCGAGTATTCCCTGGCTCCATGTTGTTCCCTTCCTAGGCCTCATTCCCGCCCACGGTGCTCTCGGCGCGGCCTGGTCAGTCAACGTGGTCAATGAACGACATCCATCGGAAGTGGATCAGACGTGGAGAGGTCGATACCGGGTCCACGGCCGCACGCAAGGAAATGCCTCCTTATTACGCGCAAAATAATGATTCCTCCACCTGACATCTGGGACCCACGGAAAGGGCCTCTGTATTTCACGAAAAAAATGTTACCGCCGCTAACAGCTCGGACCCACCAGCTATATCTTCACACGCAAGGAAGTGCCTCCTTATTACGCCCAAAAAAAAGAATAATCCCCTGCTAGCTGGGACCAAGTATAGTGGGCCTACTAAGTTGACGGGGACGAAGGGATTTATCAACTTAGTCAATATGCACGATTCTAGCTCGACTGGCCGTACGATGTCCATCCAACGGCCGTAGTGCATCTTCAACCTCTGGTCTTCTTGCTCCAAATTACCAAAGCAGGCTGGTCGTCAGCTCGCTTCCTCGCCTCCGTGGGTCGGCTGTCTTTGTCATGGAGGCCTCACCGCCCCCATACTACTCCCACCACCGCCAGGCCATCCCTCCACTCCACTCACCCACACCCCTGTTATTCTCATGGGCGACGGCAAGTGCCGAACCAGTGAACCTCGTACTCCTCTCCGCGTGGGCATCCACTGCCGTGTCTTCCCCGGCTCCGCGTCGTCCCCTTCCTAGGCCTCGCCGTCGTCCACCGCTGTGGTGCTCTCGGCGCGGCGTGGTCAATGTGGTCAACGACCGAATTCCATCAGAAGAATACTGTACATGGAGAGGCTGTCAGCTGGGTCTACGGCAGCCGCAAGGAAGTGCCTCCTTATTACGCGGAAAATAATTATTCCTCCACCTGACAAATAGGACTCCACCGGACGGGCCACCAAGATTTTGCAAAAAACGCTTTGCCCTCGATCTTTGGGACCCACCCGACGGGCCACCGTATTTCACGAAAAAAATGTTCCCCCTGCTGTCAGCTCGGGAAGTGCCTCCTTATTACGCAAAAAAAATGAATACCCCCCCCCAGCTAGCTGGGACCCACCTTGGTGGGAGGCTGACTTGTGGGCCTACTAAGTTGACGGGGACGAAGGGCTTTGTCAACTTAGTCAATATAAACGATTCTAGCTCCAAAGGACCGTGACTGATGTCCATCCAACAGCCGTAGTGCTTCTTCAACCTCTGGTCTTCTTGCTCAAGCCGCCCATGGCAGCGCCGGTCGTGCCGCATGCTCCTACCTCCCGTGGCCGGATGTGCTGCCGCGGAGGCCTCACCGCCCCCTACTATTCCCACCGCTGGCCAGGCCCTGCAGCGACGGCAGCCTCACACCGCAGCCGAACCAGTGAACCCTCGTACTCCTCTCGGCGCGGGCTTCCACTGCCGCGTCTTCCTCGGCTCCCCGTCGTCCCCTTCCTAGGCCTCTCCGTCGTCCACCTCCCTGGTGCTCTCGGCGCGGCGTGGTCAACGTGGTCAAGGAACGATTTCCATCAGACGTGGACTGTATGTGGAGAGGCTGACAGCTGGGTCCACGGCCGCAGCAAGGAAGTGCCTCCTTATTACGCGGAAAATAATTATTCCTCCACCGGCGGGGACCCACCGGACGGGCCACCGTATTTCGTGAAAAAAACGTTTCCCCCTTGACTGTTGGGACCCACCAGCTACACCTTCGCACGCAAGGAAGTGCGTCCGGGCAAAAAAACGATTCTCCCCTCTGACTGCTGGGACCCACCAACTACATTTTCGCACGCAAGGAAGTGCATGACAGTCGGGACCCACCTAGTCGAAGCGTACATAGCGTTGTCATTCTGGTCGCGAAAGTGTACGTACATATATACTGGTAGATGTAGAGGTGCGCACGTGTTGTAGTAGAGGCGCGCACGTAGCATGTACATGTACGTATAGCGGCGAGGGTGCAAGAAAGAAAATACGGCCACGTACGTACATACGGGCAGGGTCTCTAACGCCTATCACGCATACGTACATGGCTGGGTCGGAACGGAGAAACAGCGTCGTCGTCGTGTTCATGGGGAGCCAACCGCTGGGTCGAGCAGGAATGCGTGGTCGTGTTCATCGGGAGGACTTGGACGAACAGCGATGGAAACGAGGTTCGGCGCATCGCGACAACGGGAGGAAACGGACTTGTGTTCGACCGCCACGTTCAAAAGCGGGGTCCTGTTGATCGGGAGGGCACAGAGTACCGCAAAACGGAGGAAACGGACCTCCTACGGTCGAAATGGGGTCCTGTTGATCGGGAGGGCTGTGGCGCATCGCAAAACGGATTTAAACGGACTTGTGTTGGAGCGCTACGGTCAAAGCGGTGGTCATGTTCATCGGGATGGGTGTGGCGTACCGCAAACCGGACGAAATGGCCTTCTGTTGGAGCGCTACGGTCGAACCGGGGGGGAGGGGTGTGGCATACCGCAAAACGGGACTCCACGGGATACTGTTCATCTCCACCGTCGACCTCCTCCAGCCTCCACGGGCTACCGTCGACCTCCTCCAGCCTCCACGGGCTCCTGTTCATCCAGCTTCCACCGCGCGCTACTCCACCGGCTACTGTTCAACCACCCCTCCACGGGCACCCTCCACCGCTTCACTGTTCATCCAGCCCTCCACACCACGGGTCCTGTTCAACCAGCCCTCCACGGCCACCCTCCACCGTCTTCATCGCTCATCCAGCCCTCCACACCACGGGTTCTTGTTCATCCGCAGGCAACGCCACCGCCAATCGCTCATCCAAACCCCCCGCCTGCAGCTCATCGCTCATCCAATCGATCGGCTTCGCTAGAAGCAATAGCGAAGAATCGCCCCATCGGGTTCGGGCCATTAACAGCCATCGATCGATCGCTCGGGTTCGATAGCGAGTAGCTGCGGTGCAATCGCTTCGAGTTCGCTTAGAGCCCAACACCTCGCTTCGGCTTCGCTTAGAGCCAACGCCTCACACGCTGCGTACATCAGACGAGAGAAACGCATCGCTCTCCCACCGTAACCGGCAACTCCTCAAATTTTCCTCCCTCGCTTCTACCACGGTTTTCTCCATCATGGACGGCCCAAAGAATGTCATGCAGCTGCGTCTCCGGCCCGCCGGGCCGAAAAGCCCATTTTCATCATGATTTTTGTCATAGAAGTAGGAGCCCACCACATCTATGATGATACTTGGGTTTTGTCACAATTATCGTCATAGAAGTGTCATATGTATGATGAGAAAAAAATTGCTCGCCCAAAATGTCACGGATGTGTCTTTTTTTTGTAGTGCATGGTTTATTTGCAGACTAATGCAACATAGAAAGAATGAAATAAAACGGAATCAAGCTTACATTCGGAAAAGTGGGCATTAACTTGAGGATTCCAAAGGAAAGACAAAACAAACACACCACGCTTTCATTTGCTACAGACATTAAAGGGCAGCCCAAGATAACTTAATGGTCTCAATGTTTCAAATAAAAGACTCGCTTGTATCAATGCTCCAGGTAGATCATTTGTCCAATGAAGCCAAAATAACTCATTATTAAATCCTGAAAGCTTCAGAAATCATGAGCCACATCAATAGAGGAGTAGACAATGCAAGATTGCAATTTATCTTGTCTCTTGAACCGTTTTAGATTTGACAATTAGCCACTCAATCGTACAATCTATTGACCCACTACAACATAAGAAAGCATACTACAAATTGACAGTTTATCTCTTGGTGTATATAAAGTGGTGGGGCCAAATACATTAGCTTTGAAGGGAGCTGGAGAAAGTATGTGGATCCAATGCAAGTTAATCTTCTCCACTTGTTCCAGTCACTTCTTTTCCATCCCTCTCTCTCAAACACACATATTGTACTCCTCTAAGCAGTCCTACTTAACATTTTTACAAACAGCTAGTGCTCGCATCTGCAACCTCAAAGACAAAACGAGAGAGAGAGAGATAAAGTGTGCGGGAGAGAGAGAGAGAGAGAGATGGTTGGGACTCACATGCGCACCTGAAGGACGTGAAGACTCCTTAAGGATGGCGCTAGGGTCTACCGCGTCCGGCGTCGAGCCGAGCCGACTACATGGCTGGCAGTCGCTCCTCTCTGGTTGAGGCCCTCCTCCCACAGCTTCTCGGGCAAGGTCTCTCCTCCTCACGCGGCTTCGTGACCTAGGCTCCTCCTCACGCGGCTTCCTCATGACCTGGGCCGATGAGCACCTCGAGCAGAAAGGGATGGAGGATGAATTGGGGAGACAAAGTCGGCGGACGGAGGAGCCATAGAGGCGGTGGCTGACGAGGGAGGTCGGATGGAGCAGGGGCAGCGACCACGGGATGGTAGGAAAGGGGGCTAGGGTTCGTGGCGGCTGAGGGAGAGAGATCGAGGAGGGAGGAAGGGTTGTGGCGTGCGGGCGATTGGATTGGGCCGTGGGGGGTTTCGAGGGCAGGGCACCCACGCCCCCGCAAATGGCGCGACGCGTACGCGGCATGCGGGGAGAGGGCGCACCTGCACCTCGAAACGGCTCACCCAGCCAACATGCACAGAACATGAGCCCACCGGTCATTAGCCATGCAAACTTACCACGTGGTCAAAACCATCAGCGAAAGAAGTGAGCATCTAACGGCCCAAACGAAGTCAAAGACCAGATTGACCATGATCTAACGGCCAGCAAAGGAACCGATCGAGGGAGCCTTCTCCATGTGAGTTGGCTAGCCTCTGTATTGTTTTAAATAAGCTTTCAATCTACTTTTATTTGCATCTTTACTTTTCCAATCTATATTATAAAATACCAAAAATAGTATCTTATCATACTATCTCTATCAGATCTCACTTTAGCAAGTGGCCTTGAAGGGATTGACAACCCCTTTATTGCGTTGGTTGCGAGTTGTTGTTTGTTTGTGTAGGTGTGTGGGACTTTTGAGGAGCCTCCTACTGGATTGATACCTTGGTTCTCAAAAACTGAGGGAAATACTTATGCTACTATTGATGCATCACCCTTTCCTCTTCAAGGAAAACCAACGCAAGCTCAAGACGTAGCAGCTATTGATCTACAACATAGATATGCTAATACTACCAGGACTAAGCTCATGATAAATTAAAGTTCATTTAATCATATTACTTAAGAACTCCCACTTAGATAGACATCCCTCTAATCATCTAAGTGATCACGTGATCCAAATCAACTAAACCATGTCCGATCATCACGTGAGATGGAGTAGTTTCAATGGTGAACATCACTATGTTGATCATATCTACTATATGATTCACGCTCGACCTTTCGATCTCAGTGTTCCCAGGCCATATCTGCATATGCTAGGCTCGTCAAGTTTAACCTGAGTATTATGCGTGTGCAAAACTGGCTTGCACCCATTGTATGTGAACGTAGAGCTTATCACACCCGATCATCACGTGGTGTCTCGGCGATTTAATCAGTAGTAGCAACGGTGCATTCTCAGGGAGAACACTTATACCTGGAAATTTAGTGAGAGATCATCTTATAATTCTACCACCATACTAAGCAAAATAAGATGAATAAAGGATAAACATCACATGCATTCAAAATATGTGACATGATATGGCCATCATCGTCTTGTGCCTTTGATCTCCATCTCCAAAGCACCGTCATGATCTACATCGTCACCGGCTTGACACCTTGATCTCCATCGAAGCATCGTTGTCGTCTTACTATTGCTTCTACGACTATCACTGCCGCTTAGTGATAAAGTAAAGCAATTACATGGAGATTGCATTTCATACAATAAAGCGACAACCATAAGGCTCCTGCCAGTTGCCGATAACTTTTACAAAACATGATCATCCTGCCAGTTGTCGATAACTCTTGAGCTTGCGTTGGTTTTCCTTGAAGAGGAAAGGGTGATGCAGCAAAGTAGCGTAAGTATTTCCCTCAGTTTTTGAGAACCAAGGTATCAATCCAGTAGGAGGCTCCTCAGAAGTCCCATGCACCTACACAAACAAACAAGAACCTCGCAACCAACGCAATAAAGGGGTTGTCAATCCCTTCACAACCACTTGCAAAAGTGAGATCTGATAGAGATAATATGACAAGATAAATATATTTTTGGTATTTTATGATATAGATTGGAAAGTAAAAAGATGCAAATAAAAGTATATGGTAAACTTATATGATAAAAGACAGACCCGAGGGCCATAGGTTTCACTAGTGGCTTCTCTCAAGATAGAGTAAGTATTACGGTGGGTGAACAAATTACTGTCGAGCAATTGATAGAAAAGCGAATAATTATGTGATTATCTAGGCATGATCATGTATATAGGCATCACGTCCGTGACAAGTAGACCGAATCTTGCCTACATCTACTACTATTACTCCACACATCGACCGCTATCCAGCATGCATCTAGAGTATTAAGTTCATAAAGAATAGAGTAACGCATTAAGAAAGATGACATGATGTAGAGGGATAAACTCATGCAATATGATATAAACCCCATATTTTTATCCTCGATGGCAACAATACAATATGTGCCTTGCTGCCCCTGTTGTCACTGGGAAAGGACACCACAAGATTGAACCCAAAGCTAAGCACTTCTCCCATTGCAAGAAAGATCAATCTAGTAGGCCAAACCAAACTGATAATTTGAAGAGACTTGCAAAGATAACTTAATCAGACATAAAAGAATTCAGAGGGGATTCAAATATTTCTCATAGATAAACTTGATCATAAACCCACAATTCATCGGATCTCGACAAACACACCACAAAAAGAGTTAAATTGAATAGATCTCCAAGAAGATTGAGGAGAACTTTGTATTGAGATTCAAAGAGAGAGAAGAAGCCATCTAGCTAATAACTATGGACCCGAAGGTCTGTGGTAAACTACTCAGAACTCATCGGAAGGGCCTTGGAAATGATGTGGAGGCCCTCCATGGTCGATTCCCTCTGGCGAGCACCGTGAAGGCTCCAAGATGGGATCTCGCGGATACAGAAGGTTGCGGCGGTGGAAATAGTTTTCGTGGTGCTCCTCGATGGTTTCAGGGTACGTGGGTATATATAGGAGGAAGAAGTATAGGTCGGTGGATGCTCGAGGGGCCCACGAGGGTGGGGCGCACCCACCTGTAGGGGGCGTGCCGGGCACCCTCGTGGCCGCCTCCTCTGTTGCTTGATGTCCACTCCAAGTCCCCTGGATCACGTTTGTTCCAATAAGATTGCTCCCGAAGGTTTCATTCCGTTTGGACTCCGTTTGATATTCCTTTTCTTTGAAACACTGAAATAGGCAAAAAAACAGCAATTCGGGCTGGGCCTCCGGTTAGTAGGTTAGTCCCAAAAATGATATAAAAGTGTAAAGTAAAGCCCATAAACATCCAAAACGGGTAATATAATAGCATGGAACAATCAAAAATTATAGATACATTGGAGATGTATCAAGCATCCCCAAGCTTAATTCCTGCTCGTCCTCGAGTAGGTAAATGATAAAAACAGAATTTTGATGTGGAATGCTACCTAGCATAATTCTCAATGTAATTTTTCTTTATTGTGGCATGAATGTTCAGATCCAAATGATTCAAAATAAAAGTTCATATTGACATAAGAAATAGTAATACTTCAAGCATACTAATCAAGCAATCATGTCTTCTCAAAATAAAATGGCTAAAGAAAGTTCATCCCTACAAAATCATATAGTTTGGTCATGCTTCTATTTTCGTCACACAAGAATGCTCTCATCTTGCACACCCCCGATGACAAGCCAAGAAATTGTTTCATACTTTAGTAATCTCAAACTTTTTTTCAACTTTCATGCAATACATGAGCGTGAGCCATGGATATAGCATTATGGGTGGAATAAAATATGATGATGGAGGTTGTGTGGAGAAGACAAAAAGGAAGAAAGTCTCATGTTAACGAGGCTAATCAACAGGCTATGGAGATGCCCATTAATTGATGTCAACATGAGGAGTAGGGATTGCCATGCAGCGGATGCACTAGAGCTATAAATGTATGAAAGCTCAACAAAAGAAACTAAGTGGGTGTGCATCCAACTTGCTTGCTCACGAAGACCTAGGGCATTTGAGGAAGCCCATCGTAGGAATATACAAGCCAAGTTCTATAATGAAAAATTCCCACTAGTAAATGAAAGTGACAACATATGAGACTCTCTATATGAAGAACATGGTGCTACTTTGAAGCACAAGTGTGGAAAATGATAGTATCATTGCCCCCTTTTTATTTATTTATTTTTATTTTTATTGGGCCTTTCTTTTTTTTTTTGGCCTTTCTTTTTTTCCTTTTTTTCTTTGGCCTTTCTTTTTTTCTTTTTGGCCTTTCCTTTTTTTATTTGGGGACAATGCTCTAATAATGAAGATCATCACACTTCTATTTATTTACAACTCATGAATTACAACTCAAAACTAGGACAAGATATGACTCTATATGAATGCCTCCGGCGGTGTATCGGGATGGGCAATGAATCAAGAGTGACATGTATGAAAAATTATGCATGGTGGCTTTGCCACAAATACGATGTCAACTACATGATCATGCAAGGCGATATCACAATGATGATGCGTGTCATGATGATGAACGGAACGGTGGAAAGTTGCATGGCAATATATCTCGGAATGGCTATGGAAATGCCATAATAGGTAGGTATGGTGGCTGTTTTGAGGAAGATATAAGGAGGTTTATGTGTAATAGAGCGTATTGTATCACGGGGTTTGGATGCACCGGTGAAGTTTGCACCAACTCTCAAGGTGAGAAAGGGCAATGCACGGTACCGAAGAGGCTAGCAATGATGGAAGGGTGAGAGTGCGTATAATCCATGGACTCAACATTAGTCATAAAGAACTCATATACTTATTGCAAAAATCTACAAGTCATCAAAAACCAAGCACTACGCGCATGATCCTAGGGGGATAGATTGGTAGGAAAAGACCATCGCTCGTCCCCGACCGCCACTCATAAGGATGACAATCTAAGAACACCTCATGTTTCAAATTTAGTACACAGCAGTTTACCATACGTGCATGCTACGGGACTTAACAACTTCAACACAAGCATTCTTTAAATTCACAATCACCCAACTAGCATGACTCTAATATCACCACCTCCATATCTCAAAACAATTATCAAGTATCAAATTGATCATAGCATCCAATTCACTGCCTATGATAGTTTTTATTATACCCAACTTGGATGCCCATCATTCTAGGACCAATTTTATAACCATAGCAAATACCATGCTATTCTAAGAGACTCTCAAAATAATATAAGTGAGGCATGAGAGAATAACAATTTCTTCAAAATTAAGCCACCGCCGTGCTCTAAAAGATATAAATGAAGCACTAGAGCAAAAACTATCTAGCTCAAAAGATATAAGTGAAGCACATAGCGTATTCTAATAAATTATAAATCAAGTGGGCTTCTCCCAAAAGGTGTGTACAGCAAGGATGATTGGGGTAAACTAAAAAGCAAAGACTAATATCATACAAGACGCTCCAAGCAAAACACATATCACGTGGCGAATAAAAATATAGCTCCAAGTAAAGTTACCGATAGACGAAGACAAAAGAGGGGATGCCTTCCGGGGCATAACCAAGCTTAGGCTTTTGGTTATCCTTGAATATCTTGGGGTGCCATGGGCATCCCCAATCTTAGGCTCTTGCCACTCCTTATTCCATAGTCCATCAAATCTTTACCCAAAACTTGAAAACTTCACAACACAAAACTCAACAGGAAATCTCATAAGCTCCGTTAGTGCAAGAAAGAAAAACCACCACATTAGGTAATGTAATGAACTCATTCTTTATTTATATTTGTGTTAAACCTACTGTATTCCAACTTCTCTATGGTTCATATTATCACAGCCAGATTTTTGGCCCTTTCTTTTTCGTTTGTTTTTCCGAGGTTTTTGCCTGAGTTTTATTTTTCCGTGGCTTTGTGGGCTGGAAACTAAAGAAGATGCCCAAATCCCAATATCCTTTTTATTGGGAATATTCCTTTTCTATTAAAGGAATAATTCAGATTGCCCTAGGTTGTGAAGCAACCTATATTTCCCCCACTCCTAAACTTCCCAAATAATTCTCATAAATTGTTTGGGTCATATATTGATCAAATATGGAAAAACTTTTCATTGCCATGTTCAAAAATAATTCCCCAATAATTCATTTCCTATTCTGCCCTGAATGGCACTTTGTGAAGTAAGTATCATTTATATTTCTCCTATTGACTCCCAACCTTTTTGGGCATGTTTATATGTCCAAATAATTTCCTCATGCACAAGTTAAAATTTATTTGCCTAGCCAATATTCCTCAGTGAATTTGCAAAGTTTCTGTCAGATAGAAGGCTTTGTGAAGGAAGTACTAGCTAGGAGTACCCAAATGAGTTGAACTTTTGCACACTCCTTAATGTACTCATATTAATCCCATACACCCATTTGTAGCCCTATCCAATCATCTATGTGAGCACAGGAGCAAATCTTTGTTTCTGGCAATGTTTTCAGGTTGTGAAGCAAGTATATTTTATATTGCTTCAAAAATCCTGATAAATTACCAGTTCATTCTTATACCCATAAAACATATCTCCACACATTTTGGCATCATTTCATTGAGCCATTTGACCACCATAATTATTCCAAGTTTCTGGTCAGAAAAGATGTTTGTGAAGCAAGTGCCATTTTGGCTTGTCCATTTAGCATGATCTTTTTACAGCATCTTAATATGACCATATGACTAAGCCTTGCCCAATTTGAGATCAATTGGACACTCCATGTGAGTGCATCTTGATGATCTTCATTTCTGGACCATTTTGGCATTTGCAAAGCAGCTGCAGTAAAACTTGATCCTTTTACCCTCAAACTCCCCAGGACTGTAGTCCCTCCATAGCTAAACCCCCCAGACAACAATTCTACCATTCAACCTCTCTGGTTTTACCTCTAGGATCTTGCCAAGTTTGCAACAGCAAACTTGTGGAGCTTGGTTTACTCCACTCTCTTTGTCTCTGCCTGTCTATTTACCTTAGTAATACTCCATGCTGGAAGGACTACACGGTAGACATGAGTTAGCCTCAGTAAAACCTCCAGAGCGCGCCATGCCAGTGGTGACCACGAGTGCAGCCTACCAAAACGGTTGTCTCGCCACTGTTGGCAACAGCAGTGTCGCTCCGGCCGGTTCTGGCTTGTCCCCGAGTGTCAACCAGCTCAGCATCGTCGTCCTCTTCACCCTGGACCCGTCTCCCCCTCCGGAAGCTAGCTCACCGACGCTCGCCGACGAGCGCCCATGGAGCACAGTTCTCCGACATGTCTTAATGGCGCCCGGCCTCTTCCTCTACCCCTCCTTTGGCCTCCTCCTCCTCGTGAGCTCTCTCCTGCTTCTTCCCCCCGTCGTTTGCCCTGAGTCCATGCGCGCGGGCATGCGTCCGCGGCGCCGGCCACGCGTCGCCGGCGGTGCCAGCTCGGCCCCCTCGCCCCGCGGCAATTTAAGCCATCCCCGAGCCCTCCCGAGCTCACCAGCAGCCTCCCCGCTCTCCTCTAGCCCCGCCTAGCCACTAGCCCGAGCTCCTGGAGCACTCCCTGCCCGCCATCGCCGCCATGGCCGCCGGCTCTGTAAAGCTTGATTCCGGTGAGTTGTGCCTCCTCTCTCCGTTCCAACACCACCAGAGGGATCCCCTCAACCCCCTAATCCCCTCCTGAACCCCTCTGGTGCCTAGCCCCCTTCTCTCCCCACTGCGGTGTCGTGCCCGATCCCAGCCGAAGCTCCCCTCCGCCACGGTCGACACCCCGTTCCCTCCTATGGCCTCCAGCGCCCGTGGAATGGCCCATCCGACGCGGCTCCATCTCCCGAGCACGCCGGTGGTCCGAGCGCCACGAATGGTGGCCCATAGCGCCGGCAGTCATCGCCGGAGCTCGCCCCGTCCTCTGCTCCATCGGGCGGCGTCAGGACAAAGAAGGAGACGAGCCAGGTGGGCCCCATGCCTTGGACCCCACTGTCGGCCCCTCGGCGTTAGAGCCCCGCCAGGTGGATAAGTGACGTGCCCACCCGTGGGACCCACACGCGTCAGCCCCGCTAATGTTGTTATGGATAACGTGAAGGCGTATTTCCCAGAATGCGTTTTCTGTTTTTCTATCCAGGCCACTGTTTGAAAATCTTTTCATTACAGATAGGTCCCTGGCAGTAAAACCCTTATAACTTTTTAACCGTAATTCCAAATGAGGTGAAACCAACGCTCACTTCTTCATTTCGTCGAGCCTTTTCTGTTGGTGTCACTTTCATTATGTTTTGGCATACTGAAAATGACCATTTTTCCCTTGCCCTTAATCAGCCCCCTCTGAGAGAGGACGTTCCGGCGATTCTTTCCACGGCTTCACCGCACTTCTCCACGGTGCCTTCTTTATCCCTAGGCAAGCCACAATACCCACTTGCATGATAGTCATGCAGTAGCCATGGTTTTCAACTTGAATCTTTATTAAATATTTGCTTGTTGAAAAGATGGTTATCATTGTTCCGGTAATGCTCAGATTTGCATGTTCGCTTTTGTGCTATGTTGTTTTGTACTCTGTGATCATGTTAAACCTGCTAGTATTACCTTTCATATGTTTATGATTGCTGGTAGTACCTTGTCGGTGTACTAGAGTAGGGGTACCCTAGTATCCCGAACTCGTGCAGGCGATTCTGACACCAGCGAGCTTGCACAGTCACCGCCAAGATCCTCCGTGGTTCCTTTGGAGCCATTCAAGAACAAAGTATTTAACAAAGAAGACAAGGCCCGGCAAGAGGAGCTTGCCGGGAAGGCCTCTCAAGGCACGCAGAAGACAAGACCCGGCAAGAGGAGCTTGCGGGAAGGCTCGAGAGCGACAAGCCTCCGGACGCGACAAAAAAGGATTCAGCGCGGCAAAGGCGCTTGCAGCGCAGCAACCTCTCTTCATCTCCGCTCTAGCTCATCCATCAATGTGTCGCCATGGGACCATTCCATGCCTTGTGATGTCAAGAGGCTGTCTTGGCCCGGTGAGGAAGCGGCGATAAGCGGCCGACAAGCTTACCATCGTGGCAAGCGGTGGCGCTCTGACGGTCCCTGTTGCCTTTGTTTGGCGGCGAGGGGCGGGCATTTAATGCTTTTGTCCCTTGCCGTCGTGGTTAGGTATATTTCAACATACCTTTGTTCAAGTAGGTGTACCAACTACTGTTTTTCCATTTGTACTCTCATCTACGTTGCCACACAGCCGGAGACCCCTTGAGCATATAAAAGGAGGCCCATGCGCAACGTAGAGGGGGTTCGTTTCGTTCGACTCATTCGAGACCAGAGACACTCACGCTAGGTCTTGTAGCTCTCATCGCTCCCTAGCAAGAACACAATACAATCAGACAAGCAGCAGTAGGAGTATTATCTCTCCGGAGAGCTCCAAAGCTAGGAAAAATTGCTCGTGTGCTTCGCCTCGATCCGCTCTTCGTGCGATCTCCGCCCCCCTCCGAACCACAAGGGGCCTGGTCCGCCGGCCCCATAGGTGTTCGTGGGTCCGATCAGCCTCCCCGACATCTTTGGCGCGCCAGGTAGAAGCGTCGAGGCTGTGTGAACCTGATCCGGCGTTCACACGAGCAACATCTTCATCGTCTTCAACATCTTCATCAACATGCCACGAAGAAGAAGGCTTGGCGGCGGAAATCGTCCGCGTCGTACCCACCATCACCGGAGCATCACGGGTGGTGGAAGCGAACGCCGGCGGAAGAACGGGCGCCGACGAAGGAGCTCGTGACTGCCAAGTCCAAGGACAAGGCCGCGCAAGCCTCGGCGTCCGTACATGTCCCGCACCCATCTCCGGAGCTGCGGGACCAACAGCGTCATGGTATTCACAATACCATACGCTCGTTGGATCAAGACCGAGCTGGAGGATCTCGAGACCCTCAAGACCAGCGTGCACGCCAACACGCTGGCACGAGCGAGATATGGTCGCCTGGACGGGATGCTGCTCCTTCTAACATAGTTAGAAGTCCGAGCATAGCCCGCTCCTCGCACCGTTCACCATTGCCACCCACTACTCCAGCAGAAGCTCTGGCGAGAGCTCACCGCTCCTCGATACCCTCAACGGCCGACAAAGGTCGACGAGTGGAGGGCCACCATCTGATCTCATCGGCCGCCAGCAGCGTGCTCGCGGACAACCGAGTGCGTCGCTGCCGCGGTAAGAACGCCAAACGCGAGCGGTGGCGGCAGAGACGATGGGGTGCAACCACCATGCACTCTCCGCCCGAAGGCCAAAGGTCGCCGACTCGTCGGATCCACCTCGACAGCGACTCCCACTGCGTCGCCGGATCCGCGAGCTCACCGCGATCAGCGCCAAGTGCTTTGCACGATCGGCGGCAAGAGGGCGCTTTCGAACTTCGCGCCAGCGCGAAGAGAAGCGGCGTCAATCCGACAAGTCGTCGGGCCCTCTGTTGACATGCAGCGCCCGGAAGAACCAGCGACTTGCCGTGCAGCGCGTAGGTTGCCCTGCGTTCACTCGTGAGCTGCGGCAAGTCCGATGGCCGGCAAGAAAAAACTTCAAGCAGACGTCGGAGAAGAAATGCGGCGGCAAGGCGCATCCGTCGGAGTTCCTCGGCATCTACACCATCACGGTGCAGGCTGCGGGGGGCGAGGCGACAAGATCCTGCCAACTACTTCCCGCTCGTGCTCAAGCCCAACGTCGAGTCTGGCTCATGCACTTGCCGGACAACCCCATATCTTCTTGGGCAGACCCTATGCCATCAGTTTGTCGGCGCCTTTACGGTGACCACAAACCCCATGGCCAAGCGACCTTCATCTGCTGCGCCCGGAAGGAAGGAGAACCCTAGCGCAAGTATATTCAAAGATTCAGCCGTGTACGGCACAACATCCCGGATGTCCACCCTGCGGTGATCGGTAGCGTTCCATCGAGCGTCGCGAAACCGCGAGATGCGGAGGAGATGGCGATGTGCAAGATCGAAGACGTCGATGAGCTATCATACGGCCGACAAGTGCGCACGTGCTGAGGAGGGGAGGAGACTCCCCGGAGAGAATGCAGAAGCAGGATCTGACAGTGAGGAGACCGCCCCGGCAAAGAAGAGCCGGCGGCGGGGCAACAGGAAGAAGAAGGGCAGAGACGTGCTAGTCGTCGAGCAGTCCGGCAACGGAGGTGGCGACAAGAACGCCAAGGCTGGTAGCTCCGGCAAGGAGGTTGCGGCAGCGCCAACCACCAGTCTGTGGCGGCCGCCGACAAGCAGGACGGCTCCGGCAAGCAGTACTGCAAGATCCACCGCACCAAGGGCCATGACCTCCAGAGCTGCAAGAAGGTAGAGCAGCTTGTTGAATAGTAGAAGGCTGAGTATGAGCGACGCGACAAGGAGAAGGCCCAGGAAGGTGCTGGAGGAGCCTGCAAGAAACGTCCCGGCCGGGGAGGGCGCCGCGGCAAGGCCAAGCAGCGGCAAGGAGACCGGCCTCCCCACGGCCGCGACAAGGATGAAGATGAAGACGATGATAAAGACATGGATGATGACGACGCCGATGAGCAGGAGTTTCAGAAAGCTCTGAGGTCCTTCAGTTGGCGGAGGTGCTTCCTGCATACTTCCCACCGCCAACTCAAGCGGTGGATGCGGGAAGTTAATGCAGCCGAACCATCCGTAGAGTCACGCAAGCCTCTGAAGTGGTCCGGTAGCGCCTATCATCTTTGATATTGAGGACCACCACGATCGCATAATCATGGTCGGGTGCTTGCCGATGTTGGTCTCACCAACTATCCGCAACCTCAAGGTCACCAAGATGCTAGTTGGCCGGCGGGCGGCTTGAACTGATCTCCTCCGCGGTGCTCCGAAGCTTCAGATCCCACGGCAAGAAGCTCGAAGAGGCGGCACTTTCAAGGAATCAATCCAGGAAGGAGCAAGCCGAAGGAAGATCTCGTTCTTGCGGTAACATTCGGCGTGAGCTGAATTTCAGGGCCGAGAGGGTCACATTCGACGTTGCTGATTTCCCATTGCCTTACAATGGGATACTTGGCCCAAATCGGCACTCGCCAAGTTCATGGCGGCCTCTCACTATGCCTACAACTTACTCAAGATGCCGGGCCGATAAGCATCATCTCTGTCCATGGCGACAAGAAGGATGCTCTTATCTGTGCCGACAAGATCTACCGGAAGCAGCGGTACTGCAAAGCAAGACACTTGCCGCTGAAGCTCCCGGAGGGAAGAAGAAGACCAAGTCTGGCAAGAGCTCTGATGCCCACTCCGGCAAGCGCACCTCTTCGGAGTGTTGTGCTACCGTCGAGGATGCACCATCGAGCTCCACCGGCAAGTGCAAGAAGACGATGGCAGCTCCGCCAAAGACCAAGAAGGTGTCCGCCAAGGAGGACGGCACTGGTGGTACCTTCACCATCAGTGCCTCTCTCGACCCTAAATAGGAAGGCGCGCTCGTTGCTTTCCTGTGGGCGAACGTCGACGTGTTTGCATGGCAACCGTCTGACATACCCGGTGTTCCCAGGAAAGTAATTGAGCACCGTCTAGCCGTTTGTCCTCATGCACGGCCCGTCAAGCAGAAAGTCAGAAAACAAGCAGTGGAGCGCCAAGAATTCATCGCAGAAGAGATCAAGAAATTGGAAGCAGCAGGCCTTGTCAGAGGAGTGCTCCATCCTACGTGGTTGGCCAATCATGTGGTTGTGCGCAAGGCAAACGGGAAATGGAGGCTTTGTATTGACTTTACAGATGTCAATACAGCTTGTCCCAAAGATCCATTTCCCTTGCCGCCGATCGACTGCATTGTTGACTCCACTACCTGGATGTGATTTGCTTTCGTTTCTTGATGCATACTCGAGATATCATCAGATCTTCATGGCGGAAGAGGATGAAGAGAAGACCGCATTCATTACTCCATGTGGCACATCTTTGTTTCATACGGATGCCTTTCGGTTTGAAGAATGCTGGTTCAACGTTTGCAAGAGTAGTCCATGATGCTTTTGAGCCGCAAATGCACGAAATGTAGAAGCCTACATGGATGACATAGTGGCCAAGAGCAAGGACAAAGCAACTCTGGTTCAAGATTTGGATGAGACCTTTGCAAATCTGCGCAAGATCAACCTCAAGCTCAACCCCGAGAAGTGCGTGTTTGGAGTCCCTTCCGGCAAGCTTCTCGGGTTCTTAAATGTCTCGGCCGGGGATTGAAGCCAATCCCGACAAGATCAAGGCCATTGAGCAGATTGAAGCACCAAAAGGCGTCAAGGATGTCACGAAGACTTGCGGTTGCGTAGCTGCTCTCGGCAGGTTTATCTCTAGGTCTGCCGGCGTGCCTCGCCATTTTTCAAAATCTTGAAAAGGTAGGTCCAATGAAATGGACTCGAAGCGGAGGCTGCGCTGCGGAGACTTGAAGAGATACCTGTCCTCCACTCCAACACTTGTCGCACCTAAGCCACAAGAGAAGTTGCTGCTATATATAGCGGCAACCAATCAAGTGGTTAGTGCTGCGTTAATAGCTTGAGGAGGCGGATGATGAGCCGGCAACCACGGCAGACACATCCAACGACAAGCGGGGGCTTCACGGCAAGCTCTGGTCCCGACAAGGACGGATCTGCTTGAGACACATGGCGGAATCACGAGAAAAGGATGGTGCGGCGCCCAGTTTACTTTGTCAGTTCCCTTCTGCAGGGGGCTAGATCAAGATACTCTGGTGTGCAGAAATTGCTTTTCGGCCTTCTCATGGCCTCGAGAAAGTTGCGCCATTACTTTCAGGCACACGAGATCACAGTTGTCACTCGCTTTCCGCTGAAGAGGATACTGCAGAATCCAGAAGCGACAGGCAGGATTGTCGAGTGGGCACTGGAACTGTCAAGCTTTGGCCTCAAGTTTGAAAGCACTTCAACTATCCAAAGCAGAGCATTGGCAGAGTTCATAGCGGAGTGGACGCCAACACAAGATGAAGAAATTCCAGAGACGAGCATCCCCGTCAAGGAAGCGAGCAAAGAGTGGCTGATGTACTTTGATGGTGCCTTCTCGCTGCAAGGCACCGGTGCCGGCGTGCTGCTTGTCGCACCCACCGGAGAGCACCTCAAGTACGTAGTCCAGATGCACTTTCCCAAGGAGCAAGCAACAAACAATACTGCAGAGTATGAAGGTTTGCTTGCCGGTCTCAGGATCGCAGTGGACCTTGGGATCAGGAAGCTCATTGTCAGGGGTGACTCACAACTTGTCGTCCGCCAAGTGAACAAAGATTATCAGAGTCCATTGATGGAAGCCTACGTTGATGAAGTGAGAAAGCTAGAAGAACACTCCTGCAAATGGAACATGTTCCAAGAGCTCAGAATGATATTGCTGATGGCCTGTCAAAGTGCGCTGCACTTAAGTTGC
The DNA here is from genome assembly GCA_021605145.1 of Aegilops bicornis. Lineage (NCBI taxonomy): Eukaryota > Viridiplantae > Streptophyta > Magnoliopsida > Poales > Poaceae > Aegilops > Aegilops bicornis. The sequence goes on from CM038672.1 coordinate 597,199,003, forward strand.
CTGTGGAACCAGGGATTTTTGTGCTCAAGCTAACTCAACCAACCGTAACACCGTCAACTAGACAGAGCAAGAAGAGGAAGTCGATTTCTGGTGACTATTTTCCGGCAGAGCTTCCCGAAGCCGCCGCCAAGAAGGTCCCCAGGATCGACACCAACAATGCTGAGGGGTAGTCTGCTCCGACAAGTCCCAGGGTTTGTTTCGTTGAAGCAGACGCTCCAGACAAGTTTTGCTCCGGCAAGCTTGCCGGGGAACGTCAAGCTCCGGCTGAGCCGCAGGTTCTTGCCGTAGAAGCTGATGTTCCCGCAGCAGCAGATGTGCCTTTAGTCCTTGTTGTCGAGCCGCAAGCTCCAAAGCATGGGCACGGCAGATTGTCCATTTCCTTCAGACGGAGAACTTCCCAAGAGCAAGAAGAAGCTGAAAGAGTAGCCCGGCGGTCAAGTATGTACCGGGCTTGTCGACAAAGACACTGTACAGAAGAAGACTCAACGGTGTGAAATTGAAGTGCATTCACCGGGAAGACGGACAAAAGCTGTTGGCAGAGATACATGGAGGCATATGTGGTCACCACATTGGCGCCAAAGCACTCACCGGCAAAGCTTTCCGGCAAGGTTTCTTCTGGCCGACAGCCCTCCAGGATGCAACTACACAAGTAACCAAGTGTGAAGCGTGCCAGTTCCATTCCAAACAGATACACCAGCCAGCTCAAGCTCTCGGGCGATCCCTTTATCCTGGCCATTTTCGGTCCGGGGCTCGACATCCTCGGCCCCTTCCCCGAAGTCGTCGGGGCTTTGAGTACTTGTACGTTGCCATCGACAAGTTCACAAAGTGGCCGGAAGTGGAAGCGATGAGGAAGGTGACAACAGTCGGCGATCAAGTTCTTTAGGTCGATTGTTTGCCGTTTGAATCCCTAACGGGATCATCACCGACAACGGCACCACAGTTCTAAGCCACACCTTCATGCAAGACGTCCAAGATCTTGGCGCCAAGGTTCGCTTCGCTTCGCTGCTCATCCGAGAAGCAGCGGTCAAGCGAAGAGGGCAAATGCTTTGAAGTGTTGCGCGGGCTCAAGACCGAGAACTTTCGGCAATTTGCACAAGTGCGGAAGAAACTGGATTGAGGAGCTGCCGGTGGTTCTTTGGTCGATCAGAACGACGCCAAATCGAGCCACTGGCCAGACACCTTTTGCTCTAGTCTATGGAGCAGAGGCAGTTCTCCCCACGGAACTCGTATACGGATCGCCTCGAGTGCTCGCTTATGATGAGCTTGAGCAAGAGCAGCTGCGACAAGATGACGCGCTGCTCCTTGAGGAAGATCGTCTTCAGGCCGCTGTACGAGCTGCTCGTTACCAGCAAGCTTTGTGTCGCTACCATAGCCGCAAAGTTAGTGCCAGAAGCCTCGAGGAAGGCGACCTTGTTCTTCGGCGCGTTCAGTCCGCCAAGAATTCAAACAAGTTGGCCTTGAAGTGGGAAGGCCCTTATCGGGTGAAACGAGTCACTAGGCCTGGCGTTGTCCGCCTTGAGACCGAAGATGGCATTCCGGTGAGCAACTCTGGAACATTGAACATCTTCGTAAGTTTTACCCGTGAAGCGCGGTTGCGGAACTGTTCCGGCAACCTGCCCCTAACCTGAAGTCTTGTCATTTGTTGCATGTAATCCTTTGTACAAAGCCGCGCGAGACCCCGTGCATCGATAAAAGCTCATGTGTTGCGCACAACTCGTCAAATTCATGCTTTCATCATTTTATTGCATGTTTTTGCTAACACTTTGTGCAGCACCCACACCGGTAAGCAATATCGAGTCATTTGGGCTCCATAACTTTATTTTCTCTTCTTTCTCTTTTCTCAAAGAAAGGAAGGCTCCCTCGTGCACAAGTTATCCAGGGGGGAAGGAGAAGATAATACTATAGACCAAGCGTTGCTCGAGGAAGTTTCGCCTTATCGGGAAGCAAACGACAGAAAAGCTAAGTTGCCAAAGTTTGAGCAATCAGTTCTCGAACGATAGTACTTTGTATGGAAAACATGTGCGCAGAGGAACCAACTCGCGGCCAGTTGCGCCCTTACTTTGTTTCGAGTCCGCTCAACAACTTAAGTGAGCTGCAGCTAGTCGCGACAAGGTTGCTTGTCGGAGACGGCACCGCCAGCAGGTTGCTGATGTTCCGCACTCAGCGCTCGCGGCAAAGGTGCCTGCACCGACAAGTTCCCTAAATGCGTAGGGCAAAAACGTACAAAGGAAGGAATCAAGTAGAGGAAATAACATTGCAATCATCACCTAAGATAGAGTTATATTACAAAATAAGCTTGTCGCAGATCTAATAAATTGTTCTAAACATGATCAGCAGCGACAAGGGAAAGATAAAATTGGCGGCCTAGTCTACGCGGTCGCCATCAACCTGCTTGATCTTGTTCACCTTGTCCACAATGGGTGCGACAAGGGCTTTGAGCGCCTCCACGTCGGCATCTGGCGGCAAGGATCTGAGGACGCCGTTGAGGTTGAGGCCTGGATTGCGAAAGGCCACCTTCATCAACACCTTCTGGAGGGCTCCTGCATAGATTTGGCGTGATTCCTCGGCCAGCTGCTTTGGGACCTCTTCCCGGAGTCGCTGGAGGCCCGTCACCACGCCCTTGAAGAATAAGCTAAGCTTGGCGCTGGGTTGGAGGTGCTCGTCGGAGGAGTATCCGAGATCCACCATCCCCAGCTCCATCAGCTCATTGTGGATAGCGGCAGCAGTGTCCACGAGACCTTCGGTCCAGTGCTCCACACTCTCCCTCAAGGCGCTCTGGGCGTCAACAGCATTCGCCAGCAGCTCATCGTTGGCCTTGATCTGCTCCAACAGGCCCACCTCCCGCTCCTTGGCGCCGTCCAGCGTCTGCGTCAGAGTAGTCAGCTTCAGCTGAAGATCTGCCTTGGAATCCTTGGCGGCGTCGAGCTCCTTGCTCCTATCAGCAAGACGGCCCTGCAGCTTCGCCAAGAGTGTAGGCGTCCTTCTCGCGCTTCGTGCTTGAGCGCTGCAAGCTCTCGCCGCTCTTCCGAGACCGGCCTCCGGTACATCACCTTCGCCTCCAACTCTTTCTTGGCGGCCTCGGCGGCTGCGGCAGCATCGCCCGCTTCCTTAAGCGCCCGCCAAGTGACTCCTCGCGCGACAAGCTCTTCCTCGTGGCTGTCCAGGTTGACCTTTCTGCGCCGGCTCGCTTTCCTGCAGCGGACAGCTTCTCGGCGGCAAGCCGCTGCTCCTCCTCGGTACGGCCTTCTCGAGGATGAAGGCCGTGCGCTCCTCGGCGAGTTGCGCCCGCTCCTCCGCCAAGGACCGGAGAGCTTCTTGGTTGGCGCCCCGGAGCTCCTCTGCGCGCTTCTCCATGTCTGCTCCCGCCCTCGCAACAAGTGCTTCCTGGGACTCCAACTTGGCTTGCCGGGCGCGGTAGAGCGACAGCGGCTTCTTCAAGGCCATTGCTCCTCCTCGAACTTCGCCACGCTGCTGCTTGGCGCGTCCACCAGCGTCAGCCCAGCGGAGGCGAGCAGCTCTCCGTCGAAGGTCTCTCCTTTGACCGGCGCCCTGGAGCTCGACTCCCATGGGAGCTTGATGAAGACGCCGTCGCCGGCCTTCAAGTAGGCGCCGGGCTGGGGCTCTTCGGAGCCTGAGCTGCAGCAGCGGCGGGGGAGTCGGCGGTCGGTGTAGCGCCTGGCGCTCTGCGCCCAGGGCCGTCGGTCGATCGCCCGGACCCCTCGCCTGCTTCTGCGGTGGCAGCCTCGGTGGCCTCCTCGCCGGCAGGCTCGTCAGCGCCGGCCTCTTCTTCCACGACGGCGGCTTCGTCAGTGTTGCCGCGCGTGTGCTCCTCGCCGGCGACCTCAATCTCCATCGGCTCTGTGGCGGACAAAGAAAGAACAGTCAAGCAAATATTCAAAGAAAAACAGAAGAAAACAAGCCCAAGGGAAATTTTCGCGCAAGAGGATTACCTGCAATGGGATCTGCAGCCATGGTCTCGACCAATCGGAGGATCACTGGTGCCCCTTGCCGGAGTAGTCTCCTTGCCGAGGGCGCCCTTGCGGAGAATCCTCCCTTGGCGGCGTAGTCGAAGCAGATAGAATTTCGGGGGCGGCCTCCGGGCCCTCCTGATGAGGCTGCTCTGCTCCTACACAAACCAATAATCAGATATCAATGAAGAAGGAGCACCCATGCACACCTAACAGTAAGGAGAAAACCGCATACTTACCCTGGGGGCTGTGCTGGGGGCTGCTCTGAGGAAGGGTTGTCGGGTCCGGCAAGGGGTCTCGAGACGCCTCCTGTTGCCACAGGTGAATCGTCCTCAACGACGACCACCGGGTCTTGGCTCTCTTCGACGCTCTGGGCCAGCGTCACCGGAAAGGAAAGAGTTCAGAGCAAGCAAATCAGATTCAAGATGAAGCAACAAAATTGAAGAAATACAAGCACAATATTGAAGCTTACTCTTCTCCTTCCTCCTCGGAGCTGGGCGCGGAGATATCAAACTCCGGCTCGCCTCCTGTGCGTCGAGGCGGAGGAGTGTGCTCTCTTGGCCGTTTGTCGGAGGCGTCGGAGGTGGCCTAGGAGGATCCCTCCCCAGTTGTCGCATAGCAGTGTGGGGTGCTCCAGCGGCAACATCGCTGTCATGAGTAAGCGCGTCGCGTGGCGCTGCGTATGGGCCCGTCTGCCGCCCATCTCATCTCCGGCCTTGCGGAGACGCCTCTTTAAGCGGCCGGGGGCTCCGTTGCGGCAAGCCGCTGGATGGTGGGGAAGAAGCGCCCTCGGCTGGTTCGCTCGACTCGGCCTCGGGTGCGGCAAGCTCTTCCTCGCCGGCGAACTCCCTTCGCTCGGCAAGGCTTGCCGCCTCGGCTGCATCTGCCTCCTCCACGGTGTACCCGAAGACGCCAGCGGCAGCAACTGCTGCTGCCTCCTCCAGCCTGGTGGCGATGCGCACCATCTCTTCGTCGGTGGTGTCGCGGGTGAGCTTCTTCTGCTGTCGGGGCGGATCGGCATTTCTTCCAAGCTGTCGAAGAATTGCCGCACGATGTCGTCGGAAGGCTCTTGCCAGGTTGGAACGATCCCATGGGAATCGCTGGCGGCATCATGGCGCGGATGCGGTCGAGCGCAGAAGTTGTTGCATAATGGGGCGACCCCCTCGGCAACCTAAACCACTCGGGGTGATCGGGTCGTTCTTGAACAGCTCTAGCAAGATCGCATCCAACTCCAAGACGGTGAAATTCCAGTTAAGGCCCGGCGCAGCCTCATGATGTCCGCTGCGTTTTGGAACTCCCAAGCAGGCCTCCTCCTCTCCTGCAAGGGAAGCGTCGCGGCGGCGAAGGAAATCTGCGCCAAGCTGCGCCTACAGTGAGTCCGGCAAGCTCGAGGCGCCAAAATCCGGTCACAACTATCTTCAACCTAGCATCCTCCGGTGCCAAGTTGCTCCAATCGTTGTCAGCGCACTATTGGGGCTTGGCGCCTGGCAGTTGAAGGGCTGCGGGTTCTCCTCTCACGATCCAACACCAATTGGCTCTCCACTCCTCCCACTTGCTGCGGAACTCTCCTTCCGATAGGCCTCCTTCTTGCCGACCACAGAGACCCAAGCAATCCCTCCGACAGCGGCTCCCCTCTCTCAACGCGGGGCATGAAGAAGTGGCGGAAGAGGGCTACGTTGGGGTGGATCCGACAAAGTTTTCTCAAAGGTGTGCGAAACCGCCATGAGTCGAGAATGGCGTTGGGGTGAAATCAAGGAGGCGGAACCCGTAGGTGTTCATAATGTCGCAAAGAACTCAGAGAAGGGCGGGCAGAGCCCGCAATAGAAGAAAAGAGCAAAGAAAGGATACCCAGTTGGGGCTAGTTCCGAAGCGGTGGCGGGGAGTACCTTCGTGCGCGGATGCGCACGCGTCTCCGTCGACCAGAAGAGGTAGTACCCCTCCCTCAGCTCCTTGCGTCGAGCTGGGGGGGAGAAGATGGCCCGCTCCTTTCGCAGCGCGGCGAGCCGCTGCGCCTCGGCCGATTTCACGCCCTTCCCCTTGTCGGCCTTCGGAGCCATGGCGGAGGCGATGGAGGAGACCGACGGCGTTGATGGCGCTGTGGCGAAAGGGGGCGGAGCGCTGCTCTCTTCGCACTAGAGAAGAAGGGGGGGAGCGGCGGTGGTTTTCAGGACAAGACAGCAATGGCGAGGTGGGCGACCTGCCCCAGTTTCCCCTGTTTATAAGGAGGGAGAGGGGGCGGACGTTCCGCTTTTCCTAATAAAGAAACCCCACGACCTCGCCCATGATCTCTCACACGACGCCACGTTCGGTGCGTGCCGTTAGTGGGGGACGTGGTGGGTCCGGGGTGAGTTACGGCGTGATCAGGGCCGCGTGTGACGCGCCTTTGTTTTGGGCCTGGCCCGACAGCGCTTCGGCGCCCGTGTGCGGCCCAGGCCGGGGCTCTGTCGGTGTACTAGAGTAGGGGTACCCTAGTATCCCGAACTTCGCACGGGCAGATTCTGACACCAGCGGTAGCTTGCTGGTCACCGCCAAGATCCTCCGTGGTTCCTTTGGATCCATTCAAGAACAATGTATTTATCCAAGAAGACAAGGCCCCGGCAAGAGGAGCTTGCTGGGAAGGCCTCTCAAGGCACGCAGAAGACAAGACCCCGGCAAGAGGAGCTTGCCGGGACGGCTCGAGAGCGACAAGCCTCCGGACGCGACAAGGATTCAGCAGCGGCAAAGGCGCTTGCAGCGGCAGTAACCTCTCTTCATCTCCGCTCCAGCTCATCCATCAATGTGTCGCCATGGGACCATTCCATGCGCGCGTGTCAAGAGGCTGTGCGGCCAGCGGGGAGCAGCGATAAGCGGCGCTGACAAGCTTACCATCGTGGCAAACGGTGGCGCTCCTGACGGTCCTCACTGTTGCCTTTGTTTAGGCGGCGAGGGATGGGCATTTAATGCTTTTGTCCCTTGCCGTCGTGGTTAGGTATATTTCATCATACCTTTGTTCAAGTAGGTGTACCAACTACTGTTTTTCCATTTGTACCCTCATCTACGTTGCCACCTGTCAGAGACCCCTTGAGCATATGAAAGGAGGCCCATGCGCAACGTAGAGGGGGTTCGGTTCGTTCGACTCATTCGAGACCAGAGACACTCACGCTAGGTCTTGTAGCTCTCATCGCTCCCTAGTAAGAACACAATACAATCAGACAAGCAGCAGTAGGAGTATTATCTATCCGGAGAGCTCCGAAGCTGGGAAAAACTGCTCGTGTGCTTCGCCTCGATCCGCTCTTCGTGCGATCTCCACCCCCCTCCGAACCACAAGGGGCCTGGTCCGCCGGCCCCATAGGTGTTCGTGGGTCCGATCAGCCTCCCCGACATACTTGTTGAAGTAGGAGATGGTAAAGCTAGTCAGTATTCCATGTTCAGTGGATATGAGTTATTGTTGGTATGGTGGAAAGTTATGTGATACTCTCATAGTGATGTTGATATCATGTTCATGTATTATAGTTGGCATCATGTTATTTTATCATGGCTCAGCATATCTGCATTCAAGTTAACCAGATTAAATTGAACTTGAACACATGTTGGCTGAGTCATGGTGCCGCTGAATTGATGCTGACCAGTGCAACCACGCTTACCGGTATGGGACGGTCCTAACTGGGTCTATTGTCGTGCCTCTGGTCGGTACCTCAATTTACGGAAGGTTATGGGCGCGTGCTACTCTGATCAGGTAGGCGGAGCATAACCTTGTGAGCCTGTTGTTAAGTTAATTTTGGTACCGGATCCCAGTGTGGATCGTGGCCACGACGGTGGTCGAGGTGTCTGGAGGTAGACACGGGGCCACCCAGGACTAGCCCGGTGGGGTCTGAGTCGGAAGGGCCGGGAGTGTAATGACAATAGATCGGTTTTGTCGGAACGCTATTGGTCCACCCGAATGGGAGAGTGAGGCCATGGGTTCCGTAGTGTAGGTACAGTGTACTAACCTCTGCAGAGTGTATACTAATCTATCGATAGCCGCACCCGCGGATAAGGGCCCAGGTCGAGAGTTGGTCACACCATGAGTCAAGAGTAATAAGAATAATGTGCTTAATAACAGTGAGATAAGTTGGCCAAGTGTTGGTCGGGTTGTGATCGCCGTATGGATCACGGGCCATTTAGTGGTCGGGTTGTGATCGCCGTAAGGATCACGGGCCAAGTGTTGGTCAGGTGGTGATTGCCGTAAGGATCACGGTGGTATCGAGGATACCGAGTTGTTGTATATTTGTGATGTTGTACGAGAGTCCTGGGTAAAGATCAAGCTCCTTGTGTTCATTTACTGATCGCTACGGTATTGTTTATACCAAGCTTGATTTGATCGTGAGATGATCGTGTGATGTCCGAGGTTGGTAAGTGATGCATGAGTTGGTTACGAGGTAACCCGAGCAGATTAAGTGGTGCATATAGTGTCATCATGTTGCATGCTAGTGGTGTTGGATTAATAAGTTCATGTTGTGATAGCTATATCATGTTTATGTTGGTCATCCCATGTTATTCTGATGATATCATGATAATTCCTGTTAACCTGTAATTGTCATGCTGTTGTTTGTCTTGAATGCTTCTGGTTTATTGTGAGCTTGCAAGTACATTCAATGTACTGACCTGGCATGTCATGCCAGTTTGCAGGTCATGCCGGATTTGATTGCTTGCTTGTCGTGGTTTCCGTTCATGCGAGCTAGGATAAGCGTTCCAGCCAGAGTCCCTGCGGAGTGGAGTTCACCACCGTTGACATTGTTCCGCTGCTAGAGTTATTCCGCTGCTTCGAGTTGTTCTGTTGTTTGCATAGAGCAACGGAGGATGGTGTAGTGTCGATGTGCCGATGTTATTCATTGGAATATCGGAGACCTTGTAATCATATTCGTGTTATAATAGAAAGCTAGTTTGTTCTATGCTAAGCAGTGCCGTGTTCCAGAAGACTTCTCCTTGATCTCTAGGCTGGAATACGGGGCGTTCCAGTTTTCTCTGAGCCGGGGTGCCACACAGACCCTACATACTATCCATAGATGCATCAAAATAAGCAAACAACACACGGAAAACAGAATCTGTCAAAAACAGAACAGTCTGTAGCAATCTGTAACTCTCGAATACTTCTGGAACTCTAAAAATCCTACCAAAATAGGAAGTCCTGGGAATTTGTCTATTGATCTACAGCAAAAAGAATCAACGCAAAAGCACGTTTCTGTGAATTACTAACATTATTTGTGTGCGCGCAAAGTTTCTGTTTTTCAGCAGAATCAAATTAACTATCACCATAGGTTATCCTATAGGTTCTACTTGGCACAAACACTAAACAAAACATGAAACACATCTAAACATAAGGTAGATGAAATATTTATTACTAAACAGAAGCAAAAACAAAAAAAAAATTGGGTTGCCTCCCAACTAGCGCTATTATTTAACGCCCCAAGCTAGCATAAAAGCGAGGATAGATCTTAGTAGTGCCATCTTGGGCACTCAATTCATAAGTAGCTCGCATGATAGATTCATAATGTAATTTAACTTTCTTTCTTGGAAAGTGCTCCATTCCTTTCCTTAATGGAAATTGGAATCTAATATTCCCTTCCTTCATATCAATAATTGCACCAATCGTTCTAAGGAAAGGTCTACCAAGGATAATAGGACAAGAAAGATTGCAATCTATGTCAAGAACGATAAAATCTAAGGGCACATAATTCCTATTTGAAACAATAAGAACATCATTGATCCTTCCCATAGGTTTCTTAAGGTGCAATCCGCAAGGTGCAAATTTAAAGAGCAATCATCAAGATCATGGAAACCTAGAATATCACATAAAGTTTTCGGAATTGTGGAAACACTAGCACCCAAATCACACAAAGCATAGCACTCATGATCTTTAATTTTAAACTTTATAGTAGGTTCCCACTCATCATAAAGTTTTCTAGGTATAGAAACTTCCAAATTAAGGTTTTCCTCATAAGATTGCATCAAGGCATCAACAATATGTTTGGTAAAAGCTTTATTTTGACTATAAGCATGAGGAGAATTCAACACGGATTGCAACAAGGAAATACAATCTACTAAAGAACAATTATCATAATTAAATTCCTTGAAATCCAAGATAGTGGGTTCAATGCTATTTAAAGTCTTGACCTCTCCAATCCCACTTTTACCAAATTTAGCATCAACATCTAAAAACTTCAAATCATTGGGATGCCTTTTCACTAAAGTTGACTCATCTCCAGTCCCATCATTATTAAGATTCATATTGCAAAACAAATATTTAATAGGGGACACATCAATAACTTTTAGATCTTCATCATTATTTTCATGGAAACTAGAAGAACACGCCTTTATAAAGCAATCTTTCTTAGCACACAATCTAGCAGTTCTTTCTTTGCACTCGTCAATGGAAATTCTCATAGCTTTGAGAGACTCATTGATATCATGCTTAGGAGGAGTAGATCTAAGTTTCAAAGAATCAACATCAAGCGAAAGTCTATCAACGTTCCTAGCCAAATCATCAACTTTAAGCAATTTTTCTTCAAGCAAGGCATTAAAATTCTTTTGAGAGATCATAAATTGTTTTACACTATTCTCAAAATCAGAGGGCATCTTATTAAAATTTCCATAAGAATTATTGTAGGAATTTCCATAATTATTAGAGGAATTACTAGGGAACGGTCTAGGATTAAAGTTTCCTCTATAAGCATTATTACCAAAATTATTCCTACCAACAAAATTCACATCCATAGATTCATTGTTATTCTCAATCAAAGTAGACAAAGGCATATCATTGGGATCAGTAGGAGCACTCTTAGTAGCAAACAATTTTATAAGTTCATCCATCTTTCCACTCAAAACATTAATTTCTTCTATAGCATGCACTTTCTTACTAGTAGATCTTTAGGTGTGCCATTGAGAATAATTAGCCGTAATGTTATCAAGGAGTTTAGTAGCTTCTCCTAAGGTGATTTCCATAAACGTGCCACCCGCGGCCGAATCTAAAAGATTTCTAGAAGCAAAATCCAGTCTGGCATAAAAAATTTGTATGATCGTCCATAAATTCAATCCATGAGTAGGGTAATTGCGAATCATCAATTTCATTCTTTCCCAAGATTGGGAAACATGCTCATGATCAAGTTGTTTAAAATTCATAATATCGTTCCTAAGAGATATGATCTTAGCAGGAGGAAAATACTTAGAGATAAAAGCATCTTTGCACTTATTCCATGAATCGATACTATTCTTAGGCAAAGACGAAAACCAAACTTTAGCACGTTCTCTAAGTGAAAACGGAAATAACTTCAATTTAACAATATCATCTTTTTTCTTTTGCAAATCACACAAATCCACAAAGTTATTTAGATGAGTAGCGGCATCTTCACTAGGAAGGTCGGAGAATTGATCTTTCATAACAAGAACCAACAAAGCAGCATTGATTTCACAAGACTCGACATCATTAAGATGAGCAATTGGAGTACTAAGGAAATCATTATTATTGGTATAGGCAAAGTCACACAATTTGGTATCATCTTGTGCCATAGTGACAAACAATCCAACACACAAGCAAACAAAAGGGCAAGCGAAAGAGAGAGGAGATTGGGAAAGAGAGGGCAAATAAAACGGCAAGGGTGAAGTGGGGGAGAGGAAAATGAGAGGCAAATGGCGAATAATGTAATGCGAGGGAGATGAGTTTGTAATGGGTACTTGGTATGTCTTGCTTGAGCAAAGACCTCCTCGGCAACGGCGCCAGAAATCCTTCTTGCTACGTCTTGAGCTTGCGTTGATTTTCCTTGAAGAGGAAAGGGTGATGCAGCAAAGTAGCGTAAGTATTTCCCTCAGTTTTTGAGAACCAAGGTATCAATCCAGTAGGAGGCTCCTCGGAAGTCCCACGCACCTACACAAACAAACAAGAACTCGCAACCAACGCAATAAAGGGGTTGTCAATCCCTTCACGGCCACTTGCGAAAATGAGATCTGTTAGAGATAATATGATAAAATAAATATATTTTTGGTATTTTATGATATAGATTGGAAAGTAAAGAGATGCAAATAAAAGTAGATGGTAAACTTAAATGATAAAAGATAGACTCGGGGGCCATAGGTTTCACTAGTGGCTTCTCTCAAGATAGCATAAGTATTACGGTGGGTGAACAAATTACTGTCGAGCAATTGATAGAAAAGCGAATAATTATGAGATTATCTAGGCATGATCATGTATATAGGCATCACATCCGTGACAAGTAGACCGACTCCTGCCTGCATCTACTACTATTACTCCACACATTGACCGCTATCCAGCATGCATCTAGAGTATTAAGTTCATAAAGAACAGAGTAACGCATTAAGAAAGATGACATGATATAGAGGGATAAACTCATGCAATATGATATAAACCCCATATTTTTTTTCCTCGATGGCAACAATACAATATGTGCCTTGCTGCCCCTGCTATCACTGGGAAAGGAAACCGCAAGATTGAACCCAAAGCTAAGCACTTCTCCCATTGCAAGAAAGATCAATTTAGTAGGCCAAACCAAACTGATAATTCAAAGAGACTTGCAAAGATAACTTAATCACACATAAAAGAATTCAGAGGAGATTCAAATATTTCTCATAGATAAACTTGATCATAAACCCACAATTCATCGGATCTCGACAAACACACCGCAAAAAGAGTTACATTGAATAGATCTCCAAGAAGATCGGGGAGAACTTTGTATTGAGATTCAAAGAGTGAGAAGAAGCCATCTAGCTAATAACTATGGACCCGAAGGTCTGTGGTAAACTACTCGCAACTCATCGGAAGGGCCTTGGAGATGATGTAGAGGCCCTCCATGGTCAATTCCCCCTCCGGAGGAGCGCCCGCGAAGGCTCCAAGATGGGATCTCGCGAATACAGAAAGTTGTGGTGGTGGAAATAGTTTTTCATGGTGCTCCTCGATGGTTTCAGGGTACGTGGGTATATATAGGAGGAAGAAGTAGGTCGGTGGGCGCCGAGGGGCCCACGAGGGTGGGGGGCGCGCCCACCAGGGGGGCATGGCGGGCACCCTCATGCCGCCTCCTCTGTTGACGTCCACTCCAAGTCCCCTAGATAACGTTTGTTCCAAAAATATCACTCCCAAAGGTTTCATTCCATTTGGACTCCGTTTGATATTCCTTTTCTTGAAACAATCAAATAGGCAAAAAAACAACAATTCGGGTTGGGCCTCCGGTTAGTAGGTTAGTCCCAAAAATGATATAAAAGTGTAAAGTAAAGCCCATAAACATCCAAAACGGGTAATATAATAGCATGGAACAATCAAAAATTATAGATACGTTGGAGACATATCAGTAAGCAGTATGACTATTATCGCCCACACCTCTTTGTGTTCTACTTGTGCATATAACATCTACGCATAGACCTGGCTCTGATACCACTGTTGGGGAACGCAATATTTCAAAAAAATTACCTACGATCACGCAAGATCTATCTATGTGATGCATAGCAACGAGCGGGGAGAGTGTGTCCACGTACCCTCGTAGACCGAAAGCAGAAGCGTTTTATCAACGCAGTTGATGTACTCGTGCATCTTCACGATCCGACCGATCCTAGCATCGAACGTACGGCACCTCTGTGTTCAGCACACGTTCAGCTCGATGATGTCCCTCGTACTCTTGATCCAGTTGAAGCCGAGGAAGAGTTCCGTCAGCACGACGGTGTGGCGATGGTGATGATGAAGTTACCAACGCAGGGCTTCGCCTAAGCACTACAACGATATGACCGAGGTGTGTAACTGTGGAGGGGGGCACCGCACATGGCTAAGACAAATCTTGGAGTGCCTTTGGGGTGCCCCTGCCCACGTATGTAAAGGAGGGAGGAAGAGGAGGCAGGCCCTTGAGGGGGCGCGCCAAGGGGGGAGTCCTACTTGGACTCCCGATCCAAGTAGGATTCGCCCCCCCCCCCTTTCCCATTCCAACTAGGAGAAGGAAGGGAAGGAGGAAGAGGGGAGAAGGAAGGAGGGGGACGCCGCCCCCTCCTGGTCCAAATCGGACCAGCCCTTGGGGGGCGCGCAGCCACCCCTTGAAGCCCTTCTCTCCTTTCTCGTATGGCCCATTAAGGCCCACTACTTCCCCCGGCGAATTCCTGTAACTCTCTGGTACTCCGAAAAATACCCGAATCACTCAGAACCTTTCCGATGTCCGAATATAGCCTTACAATATATTGATCTTTACCTCTCGACCATTTCGAGACTCCTCGTCATGTCTGTGATCTCATCCGGGACTCCGAACAAACTTTGGTACATCAAATCACATAAACTCATAATACCAATCGTCATCGAACGTTAAGCGTGCGGACCCTATGGGTTCGAGAACTATGTAGACATGACCGAGACATATCTCAGATCAATAGCCAATAGCGGAACCTGGATGCTCATATTGGCTCCTACATATTCTACGAAGATCTTTATCGGTCAAACCGCATAACAACATACATTGTTCCCTTTGTCATCGGTATGTTACTTGCCCGAGATTCGATCGTCGGTATCATCATACCTAGTTTAATCTCGTTACCGCCAAGTCTCTTTACTCATTTTGTAATGCATCATCCTGCAACTAACTCATTAGTCACATTGCTTGCAAGGCTCATAATGATGTGCATTACCGAGAGGGCTCAGAGATACCTCTCCGATACACGGAGTGACAAATCCTAATCTCGATCTATGCCAACCCAACAAACACCTTTGGAGACACCTGTGGAGCATCTTTATAATCACCCAGTTATGTTGTGACGTTTGATAGCACACAAGGTGTTCCTCCGGTATTCGGGAGTTGCATAATCTCATAGTCAGAGGAACATGTATAAGTCATGAAGAAAGCAATACCAACAAAACTAAATGATCATTATGCCAAGCTAACGGATGGGTCTTGTCCATCACATCATTCTCTAATGATGTGATCCTGTTCATCAAATGACAACACATGTCTATCGTCAGGAAACATAACCATCTTTGACAAACAAGCTAGTCAAGTAGAGGCATACTAGGGGCACTCTATTTGTGTCTATGTATTCACAAATGTACTAAGTTTCCGGTTAATACAATTCTAGCATGAATAATAAATATTTATCATGATATAAGGAAATAAATAATAACTTTATTATTGCCTCTAGGGCATATTTCCTTCACACGGTCCTCGCGTCTCCTTGCCGGCATTGACTCAACCTCATTGAACCATCTTCACAGCCCCGCTTCCAAGCCAGCTGGCATCCGCTCCCCTTTCTGCTGGATCTTTTGAATGACAAGACGCCGGCGGGGGCAAGATAGACTGTATGTCAGCTAATTCGTATGTTCGCTATTTAAAGCGTCAGAGCAACTGGATCACTACAAATCAAAGCATTGCGATGGACTGGGAACCCAAGATTGGAAAATTGATTTCTAGCTCCAGGAGAAGAGACTTATTTGTTGGTGACGGCTGCAACACTATGGGTGATGTTTTTTGCAAGAAAGCAGATAGTGGATGAATCACCGTTGAAACTGCGGGAGACTATTCACGGACGCTATATCTGGATCACCCGTTGTGCAGACAAATCAGGTGGTATCCATCTAAATCTAGCAAGTAATGTTTTTTGTCAAAGAACAGTATATCTCTGCCTTGGTCTGCAATATTGTTTATGCAGGACAATTGTTCACTACAAGAGCGATGGTTGTGTCGTGGATGTATAGCTCACACAACTATTATCATGCGTTAGCATTTGACCATGCCATGATGCTCGATGAATATATGTGCAAACCGCCGCTTCTATGGCCCGGTTTCCATCAACATGACGTGGTTGACTTGCTCGTCCGTGCGGATTACTGTGCCTGCGATTGACTCGACCGTCCGCATGGCTTACCGCGCCTGCGATTGACTCGCCCATCCGCGTGGTTTACCATGCCTGCGATTGACTCTCCCGTCCGCGCTGGCTTACAACGCCGGGGCCGGCTCATCTGTCTGCTCCTACGGCTGACTCGATCGTGATTGATTTCAGCTTCACCGTGGTGATCATCAACTCCGCGGTGGATATATTTTTATATTACATATTGCTTTCTTTAAAAGAGCAATTACTCTGGCTTGCAAGTTCTGTAATGCAGGACAAATTGTCTACTGCAAAAAGGGACTGTTATATCACTGAGTTGTTGAATGATTCATACTGGTTTATATCACAATCAAGTATGAGGAATCTCAAGCCAACTCCTCGAGTCGTCTTGAGACTCGGGGGCTACAATGACATGACTCGGCAGAATTGGCCGGTTTCAGTGAATTCAAGAACTCCGGGTCATTGGAGGGAAAATAACCCGGCCCCGGAGACTACTCTATATTGATAAAAATTTAAAGGCCGTCAGAAAATTTCTGGCTCAAAATGAAGAATTCCGATTTAAAATTTGGCTCAAGGGAAATCTATTTCTCACAAAGCTTTGAAGCTCTCAATATCCGATTTAACCTTCGGTTCAAAAAGAATCCATCTCTCGCAAGTTCGAGTTCTTAGAAAAAATTAAAGGTTGCCAAAGAGAACTTGTTTCCATGATGCGCGGTTCAAACATGGGTATCCTGCCTTATTTGCTTGTCATATTATGGATCACTAGGGGGCTTCCTGCTCACTGAGCATAGCTATGACTACCCTTTGATCCGTCTTATACGCCTTGTTACAAATAACATGGGGGCTTCCTGCTCACTTAGCATAGCGATGACTACCCTTTGATCCGGCTTGTACGCCTTGATTGCAAATAAACTTGGGGGTTTTTTGCCCAAGTTGAATTGTTACCAAAGAGAACTTGCTATAATGTGCAGTTCAAACATAGGTAACCTGCCTTGATGGCTTGTTAAAGGTCACTTGGGGGCTTATTGTTCAATGAACGTAGCTTTATTTACCCTTTTGATCGGCTTGGACGCCAGGTGTATTCAACAAAAATCCGGGTTATCCTGCCTTTGTATGCCTGCGCCCAGGTAATCCTGGAATGACTCACCGTACTCTTGACAGTCAATCTTATAAAGACCCTGAACTTGTCAAAGTTAAAACGGCGACTGGTCATGTGAGGCCCGGCTTACAGGTTTGAGGGACTAACTCAGTGGTTGTGCGGCCCTTGAATAACACTTGACATTGAGGCTTGGTAGCCTATGAATGCCTTGGTTTTTCTGATTTATATTGACTTTGAACATTGTTTGGGTTCATCCTTTGTGCCATGTTCATATATGGTTGAATATTGGTTAGGGCCATGTCGCCTTAATATTTATGATTCATATTTGAGTCTATCCGGAGTTTTGCTAACCCGGCCTGGCTTTGGACGTTAAAGTCACCAGCGTGTGATGATTATGTACTTGGAGTTCTGCATCTGAGGTTTTGGGATGTTACCCTTTGCTGCATCTGACATTGTAAGCCGGCAGTATGAATAAATTGAATAGAGCTATGTGCTCTAAATCTTTGGGTTGTTACCCTTCTTTGCATATGGCCCGTAAGTGGCAAGGTATGAACTGATTTCACAAGCCATGTAGCCTTGATTATATGACTCATCATGGAGCATCTTTGGGTTTGATAGCCTGCCCTAATAGCAGACTTTAAGTTGCGATGATATTTTGCCTTGAGCAATCAAAATGATGATATTTCATGACTCCGGGTTGATGCTGGCCCCGGATTATATATATCAAGGCATCACCATGGTATTAATCTACAGGTATGTCTTTCAATAATGGTATGAATATTTTGGGTTTGGTAAACCACCCTGGCTATGGACTTTAAGTCGCCAGTATACTTTGGATTGCACAATTGGAATTATGCGCTTATGAATACTTGGGTTGTCACCCTCACTAGATGCGGCGATGTAAGCCGGCAATTTGAGCCAATTTTCCAGGCATATTTTTAAAATTGTTGGATGAATATGCGAGGTTTGATAACCCGCCCTGGCTTTGGACGTTAAGTCGCTAGTATATTTTGGATTGCGCCACTGGAATCATGCGCTTATAAATCATTGGATTGTTACCCTTACTGGATATGGCAATGTAAGCCGGCAGTATGAGTCAATTCTACAGGTATGATTTTCCTGGTTATATAAATATGCGAGGCTTGATAACCCGCTCTGGCTTTTGACTTTAAGTCGCAGGTATGTTTAGGCTTGAATGGCCTTAATTTTAGTCTTTTCTATAATTGCATAAGACTATTATGTTTGGGTTATTATCCGCCCTGGCTTTTGACGTTAAGTTGCCAGGGCATATGTTGTTTAAACTTTGTGTAGGACATGCAGAGCTTTACACATATGAATCATTGTGTTTAAACCCATCATCTATCCATCTGAACATATTGTCGGATTATCCAGCTCCGGGTTATATTGTTCAATATTGAGTTTATTGAGGCTATGAGCCGCCAAAGTGATCTTTTCAAAAAACTGGACATGACTATGAGCCGCCATGGATGGGGTTATCAATTCCTGATTTTTTGCAAAGGTTATAAGCCGTCGGGTTGCATCCCGAAGGACAATGGATGCGCATTAAGTCGCTATTGGCCAAGAGCCGCCGGATTATATTATTCCAATTTTTAATAGCCAACTTGGCTGGATTTTCATTATGATATTGAATGATTGAGGTTTTTAAAGTCGCGCCAGCGCAATGGCTATTATTTCTTTATCAATGGATATGATTTATTCTACAATGGAAGGAATAGTCCTGAGTCACTGCAGGCATACGACCCAGCACTTGGGGGCTACATTATTCAAATCATGATTATACCAAATATGGAAGTCCCATGTCATCGCATCACCGCACCATGACACTTGGGGGCTAATGCAAGGTCATTTTTTACTTGCCATATTGAAGACCCGACTCATCACATCATAATGAGCCGGCCCTTGGGGGCTACCAATTGCTCCTATCAAAAATTCAAAGTACACAAGCCTTAATCCATTATATTGAATAAGCATCTTCCAATGCTTGATATATCATCATTTTTGTCTAGCAATCATAGCAAACAATATTTGCTGGAGTTCAACAGATTATAGGCATACGCAACCATTGTTCACGATACATAGTGAAGTTCGAATGCATATTTCATCCTTTTCTCACAAAAGGATGAATAGCATATCTACTAGATACATACACAACCAGAGTTCACAATTAGTACAACCATACATTACACAACCATAATTCTAAGTTACTAGGTCATTACACAACCATCCTTCCCAAAAGGTCTGCAATGACCACTAATCTCCCATTCATCTTGTTCAGTTCTGTAAGATGGCCTGGATCTCCTTGATCTTCTCCTTGAGCTTATCCTCTCCCTTCATGAGCTCAACAATCTTAAGCTCTAGCATGCATTTCTCTTCACTATGCTTTTCCTTTCCCTTCAGCAGATCAGCAACCTGAAACTTCAACTCTAACTTCTCTTGGGTGAGCTTCTCCTCAAACTCTGTGAACTCTGCATTCTTCAACTCCAAATTCATCCTATCTTCACTTAGCAGTTCCTTCTCTTTCATATTCTTCAGCTTCAAGTTCTGGATGATAGTTTCTTGAGCACTTGTAAGGTTGCATAGGAGTTCATACTTCTAATTAAGCTTCTGGTCTCTGCATCTTTCTTTGCCATTTCTGCCTTCATATCAGCCACCAATTCACTTCAACATTCCTGCGGATATGTAAGGTTAGCCTGCAAATAACTGAGATCCACCACCCTATCCTCATGCATATCCACAAGTTGATGCACATCTTGGACTAACTTGTCACAGTTTGCCTCCAACTTGTTCTTTTCTTTTGTCAATTGGTGAATAGTTAAAGCACTTTCAAGATTATCATTAACGTTAGCAAATATGCTCTCTTCAACCATTGACCACAACTTCAACAATGCATTCTACATTGTTGGGGCCATCAGTGATCAACCCATTCAACAAAGCCACAATTATGACCTTCCTGCAAAAAGAACAATAGCAACCGAGTTCATACCCTAGGTGTCGTGGTTTTGTCATGCCATATGTCCTAGTATGAGGACTTGTCGTGAGGCGAACGCAACTAGGTAGTAGCCTGAACGGGGTTGATCGGAATCAAAAGATGCGAGGCGGGTTAACACACAAGACAAGGGTTTAGACAGCTTCGGGCCCCGGGAAACATCATCCGGTAATAGCCCTACATGCTGTTTGTGGCTAGGTCTCATTATGCTCATGAGGGAGTTGCTGTATAAGCCGGCTCCCCTTTATTGTGTCTAGCCTTCGAGATTATTTCTTCGCCCCTTCTTGGGGTGCCCCGCCCCTCCTTATATAAGTTAGAGGGGCGGGTTACATGTGGAGTCCCAATAGGATTAGGACTAGTATATTTTCTAATACAAGCCGGATACAAGTCCGGGTCTTGATTCCTTGTAAGGGAAATATTCCTCATGCCTTTCCTCTTAAGCCGGCCCACCATCACATGAACCAGCCTATTGGGCCTTGGGCCTTGTCTTCCGTCTGACTCGCCCACCGGGTCACTAGTGAGTCGCAATGTTCAGGCGGGTTGCCCATAAACTGCCAGGTCCTGGCGGATCGCCAGTGAATCGCCAAGCTCCAGCCGGGTCATACATTCGGTGGGTTACACTGTAGGGTATATCCCGACATTAGCCCCAGTTTAGCTTGGATTTATCCATGGTAAACTTATGCTGCAAAATAAACACAAGAACAAATTTGACAGGTTGTGCTCCGGTTTAAAAGTTTTCTTGAGCCGGCACCTGATCATCCTTAAGTCCTTGTCATTTCCTCCTGGATGCGTGTCCATGATCTTATAGCAAATCTCCTTTAGCAGATATGTTCATACTTTCCCAGTGCAAAAAATCCGGGCACTTCTTCTGAAAAATCCAGGTCAATAGGCCAGCTTCATAACCAATTTGCTAACATTGGTTTCTTGCAGAAAAAATATTATAAAGAATAATCCATTTGACTCGGCTTCCGATGCTCTAGCTTGACAAAAATATTGGTCTTTGAAATACTCATCTGATTTTCAGCCGACTTAAAGACGTAGAGCTCGCCGAGTTATGATTGCCAAAATTGCCGGTTTGTAAATATTGATAGCACTGAGTCATAATTGTTGCTAACACCAAGCTTGAAAGTGTACCTCCCTTATATGCATATCACCTGTAGCCCCCAAGTCTTAAGAAGGGAGCGTAGTAACAGCTTAAGACTTGCTTCAATAGAAATGTTGCAACCTTGAAGAAATCCAAGTTGTTCATCTCAGTCACTAGTCAAAACTGAATATTCCACATATGTAGCCCCCAAGTGTCGGGTTGTCATGCTTGCAGCAACCTGGGACTTGTAATTGCTTTATGCTCATAAAAACTTCAACCAGTGTAGCCCCCAAGGGCTAGGTCATTATGCAATAATGAGCAGGGACTTTGTAGATATGATCATGTAGACTTGAACAACAACGTGTAGCCCCCAAGGGCCGGCTCAGCAAGACAATATTGAGCTGGAACTTTATTTAAAATAACATCATATAATGTAGCCTCCATCGTAGGGCTTGAACCGACGACCACAAGGTTAAGAGCCTTCTGCTCTACCAACTGAGCAATGGACCCTTCAATATATAGTGATGCTTAGATGCTTATGTTATAGTGCCTCCATATTATGTGCCATGATTGCTAGACTATGAATTATAGTGCCACCATTAACCCTAAACACTAGGTTTAGGTGGTTCCCTCGACCCCCGAGCCACCATTAACCCTAAATACTAGGTCTAGGTGGTTCCGTCGACCCTGAGGCACTATTAACCCTAAATACTAGGTTCATGTGGTTCCATCGACCGTGAGCCACCATTAACCGTAAAGACTAGGTTTTGGTGTATCCATTGAGCCCGAGACACCATTAACCCTAAAGACTAGGTTTAGGTGGTCACGTCGACCCGGAGCCACCATTAACCCTAAATACTAGGTTTAGGTGGTTCCGTCAACCCTGAACCACCATTAACCCTAAAGAGTAGGTTTTTGGTGGTTCCGTCGACCCCGAGCCACCATTAACCCTAAATACTAGGTTTTGGTGGTTCCGTCGACCCCAAGCCACCATTAACCCTAAAGACTAGGTTTTCGTGGTTCCGTCGACCCTGAGCCATCATTAACCCTAAGACTAGGCTTTGCTGGTTCGGTCGACCCGAGCCACCATTAACCCTAAATACTAGGTTTAGGTGGTTCCGTCGACCTCGAGCCACCATTAACCCTAGATACTAGGTTTTGGTGGTTTCGTCGACCTCGAGCCACCATTAACCCTAAAGACTAGGTTTTGGTGGTTCCGTCGACCCCGAGCCACCAATAACCCTAAAGACTAGGTTTTGGTGGTTCCATTGACCCCGATCCACCACTAACCCTAAATATTAGGTTTTGGTGATTCCATCGACCCCGAACCACCATTAACCCTAAAGACTAGGTTTTGGTGGTTCCGCCGACCCCTAGCCACCATTAACATTAAATACTAGGTTTTGGTGGTTCCGTCGACCCCAAGCCACCATTAACCCTATATACTAGGTTTAGGTGGTTTCGTCGACCCCGAGCCACCATTAAACCTAAATACTAGGTTTTGGTGGTTCCGTCGACCCCGAGCCACCATTAACCCTAAATACTAGGTTTTGGTGGTTTCGTCGACCCCGAGCCACCATTAACCCTAAAGACTAGGTTTTGGTGGTTCCGTCGACCCCGAGCCACCATTAACCCTAAAGACTAGGTTTTGGTGGTTCCATCGACCCCGAGCCACCATTAACCCTAAATACTAGGTTTAGGTGGTTTCGTCGACCCCGGGCCACCATTAACCCTAAGTACTATGTTTTGGTGGTTCCATCGACCCCGAGCCACCATGGACAAATAACAACATAAACCTACCCATGAACATATCCATGGACAAATAACAACCTATCATTTAACATGAACATCAATATATCAACATATCCATGGACATAATCATGAACATATCCATGGACAAATAACAAACTATCCTTTAGCATGAACATCAATATATCAACATATCCATGAACATAATCATGAACATATGCACTACATAACAAAGAAAATTAGAAGTGGCATCAAATCATGTTCACAACCATCAAATAGTTCCATGTCATCAAACCATGAACAACACCAACAAGTTCAGTCATTGCAGCATCACTTTGTAGCATAACGACACATTATAGCATTGAACCAAAAGAACCAGAAACGGTAGCATCAGTTCAACAATACATGGCACATCATGCCATCTGTGTTACCACTAGCACTGAAGTATCTCATCCATCCAGTGTGTGTACCATAAGAAGGAAGAGCACCAGAACTGGAGGCAGCAGATTGCCTAGGGGCAATGAATGGCCTTGGAGCACTACTTCTAACTGCACCAGCTCCTCTGCCAGCACCTCCTCTTCTAGCTCCTCTGCCAGCACCTCCTCTTCCAGCACCTCCTCTGCCAGCTCCTCCTCTTCCAGCTCTTGCTTGTGTTGGTGGTGGTGTAGGAGCGAGCAAGAAAGACTTGGTCTGTGTTGTTGGTGGTGTAGGAGCGAGAGCGAGCTCTTGGAGTAGCCTTGCATACACATGGAAAACAATTAATAATACTGGAAGAACAGATATGTAAAAGAAAGGAAAAGGTAGTATACTGCAAGGGGAAACATTATTACCACATGTTTGTTCTTCCTCAAAGCTAGCTCAGGCTTCAATTGTTTTAGAAAGCTTGTGTACCTATGCCCTTGGAGACCACAATTGCCACATGTTATAGTCCCCATTCTTGAAGTGTCTTTTGGCTTTGATACTTCAATTTTGCCATTGATCATCTTTTCTTTCTTTCTTCCTCTCTTCACTTTGAATGCAGATGGTTCTATGTCTGGACCAGCGGTCCTTGTCCAATCATGCTCACCAGGAACAGGAAATATCATTGGTTCTTAAGCTGCCACATAAAAGTGTTTCTTGAAGAATTTGCTGACATAATCCTCTAGAAAACTTCTAGCCTTGTTTATTGCAGAGAAGGCATGGTTGCATGGTATGCCACTAAGGTCCCACTTCTTGCATCCACAAGTCTCAAGTTCCAAGTTGACAGCATGTGTCTGCTGCCCACTTGTAACTTGCCATAAGTTCACCCCAGCTTGTATTGGCTTGTAGTATTTGGCCCTCTCCTTCTCAATCTCTAGCTTCTCACTTTAATGAGGTGTTATCCTCCATCTTGATGTCTTTCCACTCTCTATGTTCCTGTGCTACCTCGCCATCTGCTTATCTTTTATTCCATCACACATTGTCCTTGTAGGTTTTCTCCTAACATCTAGAATGTACTTGTTAAACACCTCAGACAAGTTGTTCACTACCAAGTCAGGCTTGCAGTTTGTGTCAAATACATGCCTTGCCCATGTTTTTTTTGGTATTGCACTAAACCACTTCCAAGCTTCCTCACTTTCAGCTCTGAGATCATTCATTGCAATATTAAATTTGTGTCCAGTGTAGGCATAGCTAGCATTATCCATGCACTTCTTAAGATCTTCCCCCTAAACCCGGCATTCTGGAAATTTGCATATAAATGTCTAAGCAGAATCTTTGCTTGCAGTTTGGAAACACAACACTCACTGCATTTAGTAACCCCTGATACACACAATTTAATAAGTCTAAGCTACAAGCTAGAAGAAAGATAACAAATTGAAGTGTCGCAAACACTTGTGCAAAACAAAATGAAATATGCATACACATACCTTTTGTCTATCTCGACATTATAGTATATGGTCCAAACTGTCCCACTTCTCCCCTAGGAAAATTTTGAGTTGGTGTAGAAACCAACACCAACTAGGTGTGTCCTCTTGTCCAACTATGCCAAATGACAAAGGATATATATTGTTGTTGCCATCTCTACCAAGTGGCAGCAAGGAGTTGAGCACCAGAGTGAGCTTAATAAAGCATCCATCAACACCTGCATAATCAACATTTCAAAAATTAAATACATATGAGATACAATATGAAAGTGGTGCACAAGGTTCAGAAACTAACCAATGAATGGTCTGGACCCTTGAGAAACCCCTCCCTTGCTTAATTGATGCAAAAGAACATGGCATGAAATCTTGGGCACGGGTGGGGAATTTTTTCAGTTGGTATTGGAGTAACAGTAGTGACTATTACTCTACTCCCAGGGTTTGTGTCCATGACAGTCTGAGCATAGTCTCTAAGCCTAGGATAATGCTTCTTGTGATCTCCTAACACAACTTCAATAGCTATGTTCTTTGCCATGTATGCCATGGACTTGGGCACATCTACACCATATTTTTTCATGCAGGCATCAATTATAGTCTGAATGCCAGTAGTTGGATCAGATCTGAAGAGGTGCTCATATTTCTGTGCTAGCCACTTAGCACTCACCCTGGTGTCTCAGTAGTACTAGTGCAAGTGTGCTCTAGTATCATCTTCTTAATTACAAAGGTTTTCTCCCATTTTATAACTGCTGCCACCATAAAGAACTAACATTGTTTATCTCTACACTCAACAATTATCCTCTGATCTGAATTACTTTGATAAATGAAATTCCTGCTCTGAGTGATGTGTAAATTCAACAAAGCATCTCTAAATTGATGTTGATCCCTAAAACACAATAGGCAGAGTTGTTGATGTGGTTGATCCATTTTCTCATTGTACCACTTCCTAGCATGCCTCTTCTTTACCCTACTCTTCCTTTTCTTTGGTAGGACAAATGAGAGTGGCTCAAAACTCAGAGGGGAACGTAGTAATTTCAAAAAATTCCTACGCACACGCAAGATCATGGTGATGGCATAGCAACGAAGGGGAGAGTGTTGTCCACGTACCCTCGTGAGACCGTAAGCGGAAGCGTTATGACAACGCGGTTGATGTAGTCGTACGTCTTCACGATCCGACCGATCCAAGTACCGAACATACGGCACCTCCGAGTTCAGCACACGTTCAGCTCGATGACGATCCCCGGGCTCCGATCCAGCAAAGCGTCGGGGATGAGTTCCGTCAGCATGACGGCGTGGTGACGATGATGATGTTCTACCGGCGCAGGGCTTCGCCTAAACTCCGCGACGATATGACCGAGGTGGAATATGGTGGAGGGGCACCGCACGGCTAAGGAACGATCCGTAGATCAACTTGTGTGTTCTAGGGTGCCCCCCGCCTGTATATAAAGGAGCAAGGGGAGGCCGGCCGCCCTTGTGGGCGCTTAAGGAGGAGGAGTCCTCCTCCTAGTAGGAGTAGGACTCCCCTTTCCTACTCCTACTAGGAGGGAAGGAAGGGGAGGGAGAAGGAAGAGGCGCCCCCCTCCTAGTCCACCGGACCCGGAGGGAGAGGCGCGGCCCACCCTGGCCGCCCCTCTCTCTTTCTACTAAGGCCCATGTGGCCCATTATCTCTCCCGGGGGGTTCCGGTAACCCTCCGGCACTCCGGTTTTCTCCGAAAACGTCCGGAACACTTCTGGTGTCCGAATATAGTCGTCCAATATATCAATCTTTATGTCTCGACCATTTTGAGACTCCTCGTCATGTCCGAGATCACATCCGGGACTCCGAACAAACTTCGGTACATCAAAACTTATAAACTCATAATAAAACTGTCATCGTAACGTTAAGTGTGCGGACCCTACGGGTTCGAGAACTATGTAGACATGACCTAGAACTATTCTCGGTCAATAATCAATAGCGGAACCTGGATGCCCATCTTGGTTCCTACATATTCTCTGAAGATCTTTATCGGTCAAACCGCATAACAACACTCGTTGTTCCCTTTGTCATCGGTATGTTACTTGCCCGAGATTTGATCGTCGGTATCCAATACCTAGTTCAATCTCGTTACCGGCAAGTCTCTTTACTCGTTACGTAATGCATCATCCCGTAACCAACTCATTGATCACATTGCTTGCAAGGCTTATAGTGATGTGCATTACCGAGAGGGCCCAGAGATACCTCTCCGACAATCGGAGTGACAAAACCTAATCTCGAAATCGCCAACTCAACATGTACCTTGGAGACACCTGTAGTACTCCTTTATAATCACCCATTTACGTTGTGACGTTTGGTAGCACCCAAAGTGTTCCTCCGGTAAACGGGAGTTGCATAATCTCATAGTTACAGGAACATGTATAAGTCATGAAGAAAGCAATAGTCATATACTAAACGATCAAGTGCTAGGCTAACGGAATGGGTCATGTCAATCACATCATTCTCCTAATGATGTGATCCCGTTAATCAAATGACAACACATGTCTATGGTTAGGAAACATAACCATCTTTGATTAATGAGCTAGTCAAGTAGAGGCATACTAGTGACGTTATGTTTGTCTATGTATTCACACATGTATCATGTTTCCGTTAATACAATTCTAGCATGAATAATAAACATTTATCATGAAATAAGGAAATAAATAATAACTTTATTATTGCCTCTAGTGCATATTTCCTTGAGTCTCCCACTTGCACTAGAGTCAATAATCTAGTTCACATCGCCATGTGATTTAACACCAATATTCATATCTCAGATATGATTAACACTCATAGTTCACATCGTCATGTGACCAACACCCAAAGGGTTTACTAGAGTCAATAATCTAGTTCACATCGCTATGTGATTAACACCCAAAGAGTACTAAGGTGTGATCATGTTTTGCTCGGGAGAGAAGCTTAGTCAACGGGTCTGTCATATTCAGAGCCGTATGTATTTTGCAAATATTCTACGTCCACAATGCTCTGCACGGAGCTACTCTAGATAATTGCTCCCACTTTCAATATGTATCCAGATTGAGACTTAGAGTCATCTGGATCAGTGTAAAAGTTTGCACCGATGTAACTTTTACAACGAACTCTTTTATCACCTCCATAATCGAGAAACATCTCCTTAGTCCTTACTAAGGATATTCTTGACATTTGTCCGATGATCTACTATTAGATCAAAATTATATTCCTTTGCCAAACTTCGAGCAAGGTATACAATATGTCAGTTCACAAGATAGCATACTTTATAGAACCTATGGTGAGGCATAGGGAATGACTTTTCATTCTCTTTCTATTTTCTGCCATGGTCGGGTCTTGAGTCTTACTCAATTTCACACCTTGCAACACAAGCAAGAACTCCTTCTTTGACTGTTCCATTTTGAACTATTTCAAAAATTTATCAAGGTATGTATTCATTGAAAAAATATTATCAAGCGTCTTGATCTATCTATATAGATCTTGATGCTCAATGTGTAAGCAGCTTCACCGAGGTCTTTCATTGAAAAACTTGTATTCAAGTATCCCTTTATGCTATCCAGAAATTCTATATCATTTCTGATCAACAATATGTCATCTACATATAGTATCAGAAATGCTGCAGAGCTCCCACTCACTTTCTTGTAAATACAGGCTTCACCGCAAGTCTGTATAATACTATATGCTTTGATCAACTTATCAAAGCGTATATTCCAACTTTGAGATGCTTGCACCAGTCCATAGATGGATCGCTGGAGCTTTGCACATTTTGTTAGTACCTTTAGGATTGACAAAACCTTCTGGTTGCATCATATACAACTCTTCGTTAAGAAAACCATTAAGGAATGCAGTTTTGACATCCATTTGCCAGATTTCATAAAATGTGGCAATTGCTAACATGATTCGGACAAACTTAAGCATCGCTACAGTTGAGAAAATCTCATTGTAGTCAACACCTTGAACTTGTCGAAAACCCTTTTGCGACAAGTCGAGCTTTGTAGATAGTAACACTACTATCAGCATCTGTCTTCCTCTTGAAGATCCATTTATTTTTCTATGGTTTTCCGATCATCGGGCAAGTCCACCAAAGTCCACACTTTGTTCTCATACATGGATCCTATCTTAGATTTCATGGCCTCCAGCCATTTTGCGGAATCTGGGCTCATCATCGCTTCATCATAGTTCGTAGGTTTATCATGGTCTAGTAACATGACTTCCAGAATAGGATTACCATACCACTCTGGTGCGGATCTTAATCTGGTAGACCTACGAGGTTCAGTAGAAACTTGATCTGAAGTTTCATGATCAATATCATTAGCTTCCTCACTAATTGGTGTAGGAATCACTGGAACTGATTTCAGTGATGAACTATTTTCCAATTCGGGAGAAGGTACAGTTACCTCATCAAGTTCTACTTACCTCCCACTCACTTCTTTCGAGAGAAACTCCTTCTCTAGAAAGGATCCATTTTTAGCAACGAATATCTTGCCTTCGGATTTGTGATAGAAGGTGTACCCAACAATTTCCTTTGGGTATTCTATGAAGAAGCACTTCTTCTTTTTGGGTTTGAGCTTATTAGGATGAAACTTTTTCACATAAGCATCACAGCCCCAAACTTTAAGAAACGACGGCTTAGGTTTACTGCTAAACCATAGTTCATACGGTGTCGTCTCAACGGATTTAGATGGTGCCCTATTTAACGTGAATGCAGCTGTCTCTAATGCATAACCCCAAAACGATATTGGTAAATCGGTAAGAGACATCATTGATCGCACCATATCCAATAAAGTGTGGTTACGACGTTCGGACACACCATAACGTTGTGGTGTTCCAGGTGGCGTGAGCTGTGAAACTATTCCACATTGTTTTAAATGAAGACCAAACTCGTAACTCAAATATTTGTCTCCGTGATCAGATCGCAGAAACTTTATTTTCTTGTTATGATGATTTTTCCACTTCACTCTGAAATTCTTTGAACCTTTCAACTATTTCAGACTTTATGTTTCATCAAGTAGATATACCCATAACTGCTCAAATCATCTTGTGAAGGTCAGAAAATAACGATACTTGTCATGAGCATCAACACTCATTAGATCGCATACATCGGTATGTATTATTTCCAATAAGCCAGTAGCTCGTTCCATTGTTTCGGAGAACGGAGTTTTAGTCATCTTGCCCAAAAGGCACGGTTCGCAAGCATCAAATGATTCATAACCAAGTGATTCCAAAAATCCATCTTTATGGAGTTTCTTCATGCGCTTTACAATCGATATGACCCAAACGGAAGTGCCACAAATAAGTTGCACTATCATTATTAACTTTGCATCTTTTGGCATCAATATTATGAATATGTGTATCACTACGATCGAGATCCAACAAACTATGTTCATTGGGTGTATGACCATCGAAGGTCTTATTCATGTAAACAGAATAACAATTATTCTCTAACTTTAAATGAATAACCGTATCGCAATAAACACGATCAAATCATGTTCATGTCGCAAATGCCAAATAACATTTATTTAGGTTTAACACTAATCCCGAAAGTATAGGGAGTGTGCGATGATGATCATATCAATCTTGGAACTACTTCCAACACTCATCGTCACTTCCCCTTCAACTAGTCTCTCATTTGATTCTCAGAACTCCTGTTTCGAGTTACTAATCTTAGTAACCGAACAATTATTAAATACTCAGGGGCTACTATAAACACTAGTAAGGCACTCATCAATAACATGTATATCAAATATACCCTTGTTCACTTTGCCATCCTTCTTATCCACCAAATATTTGGAGTAGTTCCACTTCTAGTGACCATTTCCTTTGCAGTAGAAGCACTCAGTTTCAGGCTTAGGTCCAGCTTGGGGCTTCTTCACGGGAGTGACAACTTGTTTGCCATTCTACTTGAAGTTTCCCTTTCTTTCCCTTTGCCCTTTTATTGAAACTAGTGATCTTGTCAATCATCAACACTTGATGCTCTTTCTTGATTTCTACCTTCGTCGATTTCAACATCACGAAGAGCTTGGGAATCACTTTCGTCATCCCTTTCATATTATAGTTCATCACGAAGTTCTACTAACTTGGTGATGGTGACTAGAGAATTCTGTCAATCACTATTTTATCTAGAAGATTAACTCCCACTTGATTCAAGCGATTGTAGTACCCGGACAATCTGAGCACATGCTCACTAGTTGAGCGATTCTCCTCCATCTTTTAGCTATAGAACTTGTTGGAGACTTCATATCTCTCAACTCGGGTATTTGCTTGAAATATTAACTTCAATTCCTGGAACATCTCATATGGTCCATGACGCGTTCAAAACGCCTTTGAAGTCCCGATTCTAAGCCATAAAGCATGGTGCACAAAACTATCAAGTAGTCATCATATTGAGCTAGCCAAACGTTCATAACGTCGCATTCTGCTCCTGCAATAGGTCTGTCACCTAGCGGTGCATTAAGGACATAATTCTTCTGTGCAGCAATGAGGATAAACCTCAAATCACGGATCCAATCCATATCATTGCTACTAACATCTTTCAATACAATTTTCTCTAGGAACATATCAAAATAAACATATGAAAGCAACAACGCGAGCTATTGATCTACAACATAATTTGCAAAATACTACCAGGACTAAGTTCATGATAAATTTAAGTTCAATCATATTACTTAAGAACTCCCACTTAGACAGTCATCCCTCTAGTCATCTAAGTGATCACGTGATCCAAATCAACTAAACCATGTCCGACATCCATCTAGTTCAATCTCGTTACCGGCAAGTCTCTTTACTCGTTTCGTAATGCATCATCCAGTAACCAACTCATTGGTCACATTGCTTGCAAGGCTTATAGTGATGTGCATTACCGAGAGGGCCCAGAGATACCTCTCTAACAATCGGAGTGACAAAACCTAATCTCGAAATACGCCAACTCAACATGTACCTTCGGAGACACCTGTAGTACTCCTTTATAATCACCCAGTTACGTTGTGACGTTTGGTAGCACCCAAAGTGTTCCTACGGTAAACGAGAGTTGCATAACCTCATAGTTATAGGAACATGTATAAGTCATGAAGAAAGCAATAGTCATATACTAAACGATCAAGTGCTAGGCTAACGGAATGGGTCATGTCAATCACATCATTCTCCTAATGATGTGATCCCGTTAATCAAATGACAACACATGTCTATGGTTAGGAAACATAACCATCTTTGATTAATGAGCTAGTCAAGTAGAGGCATACTAGTGACGTTATGTTTGTCTATGTATTCACACATGTATCATGTTTCCGGTTAATACAATTCTAGCATGAATAATAAACATTTATCATGAAATAAGGAAATAAATAATAACTTTATTATTGCCTCTAGTGCATATTTCCTTCAAAACCATCATCATCACTCTCCCTCACCAAACCCTTCTCTTCTTCATTTGATGAAGGTTTCAAATCAGGTTCAATATCTGGTAACTTACTAGAATGTGACCTTGTTGTTGGTCCTCTTCTAACTGGCAGCTTATGCTTCTCCTTTATAGGTACAGCTATAGTTTATTCTTCTTCTAATCCCCATGTGTTATCTTCCTCTACCTCAAATGGCTCCTCAACTTCAGTGTCACCCTCATAATGCAGCACTTCTTACTCCTCTGATTGTTCATCATCTGATTCTTCCTCTTGTACTTCTTGCTCTCTTTGTCTCTTTCTCTCTTCCATCTCTACATCTTCATCGTCACACATATAATAAGGGTCAATTCCAATTTGACCATCTTCATCGAGGCGTACAGCATCCGTCTTCATATACCCCATATCCCTGATATCCCTCTTCTTCTTCCAAAACAGCTTTCAACTTGGCATTTACATTCTTGCTTTCTTGTGTGCAAGCAGCAGGAGGATGTGATGTGGTAGATCTGCTACACTAAGTTTCAAACACTAGTCCTTGCTGATCAACAACTAAGACATGAGTCTCACTCAGATCCAACATAACAGGCTCTTGGTACACAACAATGGACAATTCTTGCTCATCACATTGCTGCCTCTCAAATTCACTAACAGGGGGTGGACAAGTCCTAACTAGCAAATTAAGCACCAAAGTATCCTTAATCTTTCTCTTCATCATCTATAATTGAGCATTACTATCTACCAAATCCAGCCCTTTCTCTCCTAAAGATGGATTTTCAGTGTGATACAAACAATCATATACATTAAATCCTTGTGTTTCCATCAGTGCAACCAAATTCAGATAAGTAATATCTGAACTGGACAGCTTCCTCTCCAATGGTTCTCTTGCATCAAAATGGATCCTTACTTCCCAAATTTCTTCATCCAAACTACAAAACAAACGAATTTCAAGTATTCATTACCCTAACTCTAAAATTGGAGAGCAACAATAGAGTAAAGACTTTAAAGTAATTTTGCAGTAAGTCTACAATTTGAGTTAACATAATAGAACACAAATATATTTCAAATATATTTACTATTACAGTTAACAGGACATGAATCAATGTAGTTTCCTATTTCAGGTAACAGTAAGATAAATCTATTAAAATAACACTACTAAATTTGAGAGTAATACAAGGATTAACCTTGCCAACTTAAATACAAATCTGAACTAATTAGAGAGGAAGCAGTGCACTACCCTAGCAAATTTGATAGCACACTAGCAAATTAAAGGAAAAGGACAGGGAAAGGATACTTAAATTGGACAAACCCTAATCCCCAATTATTACTGTAATTGAACTAATTAGAGAGGAAGCAGTGCATTAACCTAGGTTACTGTAATTGTACTAGGATACTTTAATTGGACAAACCCTAATCCCCAATTGCATAAAGCAGAGGATGAACAAACTCTAAAAATCCCCAATTGCATAAATCAGAGGAGGAGGAGGAGGAGGAGGAGGAGGAGGATACTTACAACACGCTGCCAAGTCCATTCGTCCACTCATGGCTGCTGCTAGGGTTCGCCACCCACAGTTGCGCCAACTGCAACCGCTGCTCCATGGACAACAACGGCTCCGAGAGATCTTCGGCGTTAGTCGAGTACGCGAAGCTGGAGTCGTCGCCGTTGTCGCCGTAGATTCCGCCAGCCGGGCCACTACGTAAGAACAGTAGGTCAACGCCGCCGCCGTCGACGCCCTCGCCGCCGCCGTCGACGCCCTCGCCGCCGCCTATCGGAGTCGCCGCCGCCATAGCCGCGCTCGCGGAGTAGTCGGGAGAGCTAGGGTTCAAGGGGAGAGTGCGGCTGGATGAATCGGCGTGACCAGACCGGGGTAACAGAGTGGTCGAGCCGGACTCGTCCTCGTCGGCCACATACACGCCGCCGATTAATACGTGGCACCTGACGAGTGGGCCCGACGTGTCAAATCGAGCGTCAATACGTATAAAACACAGGTTTAGCCTTATTTGCAAGGGCCTGGCACAAAGTTGGTATTGACATGAAAAAATTAGCAATCTTGATACCAATCTACACGTTCTACCTTAATTATGGTACTTCTGTGCAATTAACTCTCACAAAACTAACTCACACACACTAGCCATCTAGCGTATATTGAACAGACTGTGAGCACTTATACATAACAGCATCCACTGATCTCGCAACCGGTGCCCGTGCGTGCGTGCTGTACATGTTTCTTTCTCCTCTTCTAAATGTGTTCTAGTAAGATACAATATATTTCAGTGTTTAAGTGAAGGCACACTTTGGACTACTTCTTCATGCTTCATAATTATTTTATTTTTTGAGTGGACTGATTTTAGTATAGCTTGCTATTCTAACTATTTTAAAATTTACAGTAATAAATTAATCTATTGTCCTTGATAGCTTAGTAGATTTATTAAGTTTAATAAATATTTTAGTAGATTTTGTTTGATAGCATATTGTGTCAGGCACAACTCGCCTTCCATTTAGTTGAGTGAATATATTTCAAATATGAAACTTACACACTTTCCTCGTAATTGTGAATTCAAGTACATCATTAAGCATTTTCCATTTTCTGTAGCACTACATAATGGTACACTTCTTTTAAAAATTCTACTCCTTGCTTCTATCAATTCTACATATGGTTTCTCACTAGTTGGTGAATATATTGCACCTTCCCGGCCATGGTGGTAAAATTCAAAAGTAAAGAAAATGGATCATTGTGGGTGTGATTATTTTAGTAGCTGAATGAGAAAAGTAACAGGCAGAGGGTCAACCTGCTGACAGGTGGCTGCGACGCGACGCTATACGTAATACGTACACATATGTACACAATGACTCAGGACCGTTGTTTCAAGTACTCCCTCCGTCCGGAAATACTTGTCGCAGGAATGGATGTATCTAGATGTATTTTAGTTCTAGATACATCCATTTTTATGCATTTCTCCGACAAGTATTTTCGAACGGAGAGAGTATCAGGAGTTCAGGACCATATACACCATGTTCTTTCATGTATACTGACTGTACTGAAGCACTTTTTGAGTATGAGGACCATGTTGAACCTAGCCAACAACTACAAGGACCATAGATGAAATTATCTCTCAACGTGGTTAACGATGCATCCAAGATGCAGCAATGGATCTGATATTATGCGATGTGTTTCCAGGATGAGGGGCACTGGCTAGATATGCACTTCCTCCGGCTGGGTATGTTTCCTGAATCGACATTTCTCTACTCTCTACTTCTATAAAAATGCGAGTTGATGATGATGATGTGCCTGACTTCGGGCTATATGTACCGTTCGATCTGGAATCTAAGACTGGGATTGAAACTGAGACGTATTGTGCTGAGCCAACAACCAAAACACGGATACTCTAGAGGTTTCTCCTTCTCGCATGAAACAGATTATTCTAGAACCCCGCCAAATTGCGAACCAACCTGTAGTTGAATGGTTAGAGGGACTGTGGTATCCCAGCCCATCAAGGTTCAAATCCTGATGCTCGCATTTATTCCTGAATTTATTTCAGGGTTTTCGGCGATGCGTATTTAGCGGGAGGAGACGTTCCCGTCGATGACGAGGTACTCATAGGGATAGGGGTGAGTGTATGCAGTGTATATGAGCGCTTGCGTGTTAAAAAAAAAGAACCCCGCCAAATTTCCTCGCCGCCGGCCCCTCACCTCTCTGTTCCCGCGAGCAGGTGGCAGGTATGCACTTCTCGCGTCGTCGTGGCGGCGGTCATCAAGGTCGGGGAAGATGACCACGTCACGGGTGTCCTGCTGGCCGAGAGGCAGTGTCGATGGGCGCTCCAGTTCAATCTCGTCGGCGCGAACCACCTACCGAGCGGCGGGATATGGACATCGACCAAGGCACGAGCGAAGGTCGGGAGCAGCTGGGGGGCGATGGCCGGGAGCAGCGGAGGCACGGCAGGCGACGGTCGGGAGCAGATGGGAGGCGTTGGCCGGGTGCAGCGGAGGCACGGTAGGCGACGGCCGGGAACAGATGGGAGGCGTTGGCCGGGAGCACCGAAGGCGTCAGCAGCCGGCGACCAGGAGCAGAAATTGGGGAGAAATCAGACGAAATTGATTGGGGGCGTTTGGGTCCTCACGGCGCCAGTGTCCGCCATGCATCAGGCAGGCGTGCTTGTCGTCCTAATCTGGTCTTGAACGGCCCGCTACGCGCACAGCCTCCAACCGTCCCCGTTCCTGCTTCGGCCGCCGTCCTGTCGTTGTGGTCCTGTAATCGATCAGACGAGTTCTTGCGCTGCATCTTCCATTCCCCAAGCTGTTGTGCCTGACCTCATGTTGCAAGGTGGACGGGATATCCCGCGATGGCGGGAGGAGGCGGCTTCCCAGGCATGCCCCAGCCAGCCGTGTCCGTTGTGGAGGACGCGAGCTCGAGCGGCTGGAGTACTTGCTTCTGCCGTTCTGAATTAATAGGCCACCGCTACAGTCAAACAAACCTTCACTTGCTATGGAGTTTTGATCAGCTGCAGAAGCTGTACATACTCGCCTCTGCGGAGCTGCATCCAGTTGACTGGTTCAAAACTGCAGAGGCGAGTTTTGATAATGCTACATTCAGTTCTGAATTAATAGGCCATCGCTACATCCACTTCTGCAGTTTTGAACGTTGCTGGTGGGCTCCTGCGGGCTGCCGCGTTGTCCGTGAAAAATGAAGCGGCGCGAGGCGGGCAGCCGCGGTAGCCGCTAGCTGGCTCCCGCTTTGGTGTTTGGCGGGCAGCCGCATCCCGCCCCGCCTGCAACCTGAGCCTGACCCCACCCCGACGGACAGTGAGCGCGGCAGCAAGCGGACGAGCTGGCTGTAACGGGCGCCGGGACGGGCGCTAGGCTGTGCGCGACCTCTACATGCGAAGCCTCGTCAATACACAGCGGGCCAGCTACTACAGGTTCTTCGCCTACAATGGCGATGGCGACATGCTGGAGCCCATACGCGCCGCTCCGGAGAAGTGAGCAACCCCGGATGACATTTGACAAAGCTCTTCCATCAGGCGTTTCTCAAAACCTGAAACTTTTTAGTGGCATTTCTCAGGAACACGCAAAGTACAGCAGCTCTATTGTCGTTCATAGTTGTTGACCTGCCTATTGTATCATTTTCATCATTGATATATGCATGCAGCAAATTATCATTGCAAAATGTTGTGGCTGAAGTGTTTTCCCTGTTAATTCTGCATTCCTTACTTTCTGATATAGTGTTACTTCTTTGTTAGTTATGTCTTATTTTTCTCTATGTTCATTGCTTGTGTTGACTTTAGATTGTGCACATGTGGAGAAACATCCAATTTTTAAGCCATATCCTGAATATTTGTTTCCATTGTCTGTTATCAACATTTTCTTTGCAGAAACCTGGTTGATGATGTAAGAAAGTTAAAAGTGGCCCAATACTAATGTTTTTGTATGTACATACATGTGCACTCACCCCTTTTATATACATATGATTCATGTGTATCTTTTACTTTACATATTGTTCCTTTGCCCCATGTCCATTGGTGTTTTTCATTTGCCTAAATATACTACAGACCCTCTAAAGGTTCCTTTTTTTAGATACTACAGATACTACATACAGTTTTTAGGTATAAGATGAAGCGAGAGTTCAAGGGCTAATATTGTTGGCACAGATGTTTTGAGTGAACAACTAAAAGAAGGGCATTCTATGCTTACTAAAAGAATGGCATACTATGCTTGGCGGTTAATGGGGTGCCGACTGGTGGAGGATCCTGTGCTAACCAAAAGCTGGCTGGGGTCGTCGTAATTGCAAAATGTGTGGACGGATTTTCTATTTGGCACATGTTCTTTGTCCCATGGATTATGGAACAACAATGAGGAAGCTGAATAAGCAGAACAACAAGTCTTCTGCAAGGTGAAAATTGAGAAGAAAATGTTTGGTTGGACGAGGGGTTCATCGGTCGGAAGCCATATGTTTGATTTTGCTAAATGTGTACTTATCAACAATAGGGTGTCACTTTAATTAATGTCTTCTCTTTTATTGTTCAGTAGGATCATGATACTTCAGTAAACAATTCCCACCCGATATTTTGTGATTCCGTTGCATAGCACGGGTGTCGGTGTCAAAACCGGCGGATCTCGGGTAGGGGGTCCCGATCTGTGCGTCTAACGCTAATGGTAACAGGAGGCAAGGGACACGATGTTTTACCCAGGTTCGGGCCCTCTCGTTGGAGGTAAAACCCTACTTCCTGCTTGATTGATATTGATGATATGGGTGTTACAAGAGTTGATCTACCACGAGATCGTAGAGGCTAAACCCTAGAAGGTAGCCTATGATGATTATGATTGTCTCTCTAAGGACTAAACTCTCCGGTTTATATAGACACTGGAGAGGGCTAGGGTTTACATGGAGTCGGTTACAAAGGAAATATAATATCCGGATCGTCAAGCTTGCCTTCCACGCAAAGGAGAGTCCCATCCGAACACGGGACGAAGTCTTGAGTCTTGTATCTTCACGGTCCAACAGTCTGGCCAAAGTATATAGTCCGGCTGTCCGGATACCCCCTAATCCAGGACTCCCTCAGTAGCCCCTGAACCAGGCTTCAATGACGATGAGTCCGGCGCACAGTTTGTCTTCGGCATTGCAAGGCGGGTTCCATCTCCAAATACTCCATAGTGATTACCGAACACTTAGATCGTGTCCGGATCTGCAAGATGATCTTCACGTACCGCCGTAGAGAGAATGATATTTCACAAATGTATTCTGCTGACAACATTAGACAAAGTGACATGACACTACGATCGGGTCATTATTCGAACCGTTTTCCCACAACCAGCCATAGCGCATATTGCGAGGCGGTTTCCTCGGCACGTCTTGTCAAAGTAGAGATCATGTCCCCTTATCACGGGATTCCCATCAATACGGGTATGGGTAACCCAACCGCGCAATCAATCGTGGCGCTTGGGAAATAAGAGATTCTCAACAGGAAAGTGGGGAGGCGCACCGTTCTTGTCGCCTCTATAAAGGGATAAGGATTCCCCATTTTCACCCATGCCTTCTTCCTCCTCTGCTTATCCATTCTCACACCCTCGAGCTCCAACACCCTCGTTCACGCTTTCTCTGCACAGCCAAACATGTCCGGAGCAGGAGGCAAGTGGGTGGCCTCCACCGTGAAGGAGGAGCATATTGCGAAGCTCCAGGCGGCCGGATACTTGGCCGCAGACATCGCGCACCGGCTACCAGACGAAGGGCAGATTATTCCAACTCTGGAACCCCACGAGAGGGTCGTGTTTCTCGCCCACTTCGTCCGTGGACTGGGGTTTCCACTTCATCCCTTTGTCCGCGGGCTCATGTTCTACTACGGGCTAGATTTCCATGATCTAGCCCCAAATTTTGTCCTCAACATCTCGGAGTTTATCATCGTGTGCGAGGCCTTCCTCCGCATCAAGCCTCACTTCGGCTTGTGGCTACGAATCTTCTGCGTGAAGCCGAAGATCGTGGCGCCGACAAGCGGAGTCTTGAGGCGCCATGGTGGGCAAGATGCCCAACGTCATCTGGCTTGATGGCTCCTTCGCGGAGACCGTGAAAGGGTGGCGGTCGGGGTGGTTCTACATCACCAAGCCGCGCGACGCCAACTGGGCGGCGGCCCCCGAATTCCGATCCGGAATTCCCATGCGGCTCACCTCCTGGAAAAAGAAGGGCCTGGCTCAGGCGAGCTGGAGCTGACCGGACTTCAAAACTGTATCAAGAATATGAAGGACAAGAAAATCAAACTTGTCAACGTGGTCCAGGTCATGCTTGTCCGCCAGATTCTTCCGTGCCAAAGACGGGCATTTAATCTGTGGGAGTTCGTCCCAGCCGAACACCAGGCGCTTCAAAAGCCCTACGGCATGACACACAAGGGCGCATGGAAGGCGCTATTCAAGGCCTCCGAAGTACCTCCTCCCACATCCAAGGACCGCGGACTTCACGCCGCGTGGCTCCCCCGTCCGGTGAGTTTTCTGACTACCACCGGATGCAATTTTTCCCAATGTACTCATGGGGGAATCCTAAGTCATTGTGTGCATTTGATCAGGAGTATGTGGAGACGGCGGAACGGATTGACTGTCCGGCTCCACTGCCAGAAGGTCCAGCAGATGCTCTCCTGACGGAGATGCTAGTCCCGGCGCCCTACAAGGCGCCGGAAAAGAAGGTTGAAAAGAAGGCCCCGGGGACCAGGAAGGGTCTCCGGTGTAAGGTCTTACCGGACGCCTCGTCCGAAGACGACGAGGCACACTCCTCCCCCGAAGGGGAGGAGGAAGAGGAAAGGGCCGCCCCATCCGGAGAGGACGAGGGGCCTAGGAAGGCGGCCCAAGGGACCGGGAAGGGTCCCCGGCGCAAGGCCGTCATACCCTCGTCGTCTGAAGACAACGAGGCAGATTCCTCCCGCGGAGGCGGGGGAAACACGAAGAAACTCTGCCTCCCCGCACTGGGGAGGAGAAGAAGAGGAAGGCCGCCCCGGAGGGGGAGGCTAGGACGCCCAAGAAGGGAAAAGCGTCCCTTCCAGACTACTCCACCACGGCCGCCTATAGCGAGGAGGAGTGGCTGCCCAGGGGGAAGCCTCTAGTAAGATCGTAAGTATCCGCACTCTATTGTACTTTAGTACGACTTTGCCTCATAGTGCATTATAACGCCCGAACACGTATATGCAGTCCGGCGAGGTCCATCCCGAGGTATCCTCTTCGGACGGGTCCTTGAGTGATTCGGCGATGAACTCGCTCCCGACGGCCACTACCCCTCGGTCTGCGGACGACATGGAGGTGTTGTCCCAAAGGTTCCCCGAGCAGGGGGAGGTGACTGTGGTGACGCCCCAAGGCGAAATCCCAGACGCCGGGTATGCGGGACGTAAGATCCCCGCGGATTGTGCCGACGAGAGCCACAGCAAGCTGGGCTCTCAGCCGGACACTGTACCGGAACCTCCAATGGTTCCGGATTCGGGCAGGCGGCCCCTTGTTAAGGAGGGCGAGCCGTCCGTGCCGATGACTTCCGTTAAGCCAGAGGCGTCGGATAGTCTGCTGGAAGCGCTTCGTGGTGCTTCCATGGATGAGGAACATCGTACTCTTATGAGTGCGGTGATTCAGAAGGTTCTGTCCGCCAAGAGCGGACTAACCGAAGCCTGCACCAGCCTCCTGATAGGCTTTGAGGTAAGTAATCAAAAATGTGTGAAATTATCACCCAATAGGTAGTAGCCCCTGATACTCTATTTGGTGTTCGGAACGAAAAGCCAAACAGAGGGTCGATTATAATCCGCAGGAGTCTAAAGTGTTTGTGCGTGTGAATAAGCAGGCAGTGCTGCTTGCCGCTGCTGCCCGAACGGCCGAGGTCGCCGGGCTCAAGCGGGACCTGGAGCAGGCCCAGGGAGAGCTCGGCCTCACGAAGAGGCAGCTCGAAGAGAACAAAGGTGAGTGATACCCCCTTCGCATCTTATAAAGAATAGACAAAATTGGTGATGCTAACGACAAAGCGTCGTGACTTTGTAATAGGGGCCACAACCGAAGTGGCGTCCCTGAAGAAAGCGCTATCCGAGGCCGAAGACAACGCGGCCATGGAGCGCGTGAGCGTGGCAGAATGCCGGGTGGGCGAGGTACAGCAAGAGCTCCGGGAGCTCGGCGAGAAGTTCGAGTCCTTGGGCGTGACCTCAAGACGAAGGAGTCTCGAGCTTGCGAAGGCCCTTGCGAGTGTGAAAAGACGCCAAGGCCGAGGCCGAAAAAGGCCCAAAGCAGGAAATCCAGTGCCAAGAAGATAGCGGCGGGTAAGACATTCTTTATGTAAAGCAAGCATGTGGAGGAGGCGTTTCTCTTACTTACCCGAATTCGGAGCTCTCCAGGGGCATTCGCAGATCTGCCATGCAGCGTATTAGATGCCGCAGAGTTCTACCGTCGAGGAAGGGAGCTCGACGGAGAAGCTGTTCTGGTCCCAATATGCTGGAGCCGAACACCCGATGCCTCTGAGTGACCAATTGAAGCAATTGGTTGAAGTCCACAGGGCGGCGAAGTGGCTATGAAAGATTTCATAGTCCGGATGTGGCCTGGTGAGCCCTTGCCTGCCAGCTACTTCGGCCTGATAAAGCGGATGGTAAACGCCTGTCCGCAGCTTGAGGTGATCA
The DNA here is from genome assembly GCA_021605145.1 of Aegilops bicornis. Taxonomy (NCBI): domain Eukaryota; kingdom Viridiplantae; phylum Streptophyta; class Magnoliopsida; order Poales; family Poaceae; genus Aegilops; species Aegilops bicornis. The sequence goes on from CM038672.1 coordinate 597,241,116, forward strand.
AGCGATCCGTTTGCATTGAGGGTGCCTGCCCGGCCTTTGCCCGTGTGAAGGTGCATTGGGGCAAGCTGGATGCGGAGAAGCTGGTGAAGGACGGGCCGCCGGAGGTCAAGGCGCATCGTTGTCCCGAAAAATATTATGATGTCGTGATGAAAGGCGCTCGTCTCGTGGCCGATGAATGTACCAAGGACACGATCCTTGAGTAAATGTACTTCTGTCGTTGTTGTAATATAAAGACGAAGTTACTTGCGCTATATAGCACTTTTTGATTTAAAATATTACCTTCATAGCGGCTGTTTATAAAATTCTGAAAGTAGGCCAGTCGTCGGCTTCCGCCCCCACATAACTAGTATGGGGGTGTTCCTGGAAAAACCCAGACACTCTTTATCCAAATTTTTGGTCCCTGAAGGAGATGTTTGGCGCAGCGAACAAGGCAATCGGACTATGCAGCTTTATAACTTTCACTTAGCCATAGAAGTCTACAATTTTAAATTTCGGCGAAGCCCCTAGAATTCGGAAAGCCGAATTGGGGCGCTATATACGCCTATATCGGATGAGGCCGATTCCTCGCCTAAAGCGGAAAAATCTTTAAGGATTTTAAGACCTCTCGAACAGCGACCAGCTCTCGCCGCATCATGCCGGTCAGTTCTCGGCTTTCTCTACTGAGGTGCTCGTCCGGAAGAACCGGGACACAATCGCAGTAGTTCTCCATGCGCTACCTTAGCCGATATAACGGAACGTAAGGTACCAAAACAAGGGAGCCGGGCAAACCCAACTATTGACCCAAGACATGATTCGGAGCTGATGCATATAGTGTTATAAGTTCGGGGTGCCGCACTGTTGAAAGTGTCCGGACTTGTCTTGCCACATTATGGGGCGCCATAAGGAGCCCCTGGCAAACTAAACGTACCATGGTGTACAGATGCAATATTAAATAAACATTTATAGAAAAAATGTGCAAATAGGGATAATAAGCTGACGCTATATATTATCTCCCATTGATAAATAATACGTCTAAGCGTATGTTTACAATGAATGCGTTAAGCAGAAGTAAATAGGACTATTTGACATGTCCTATCCAAGGGCGGGCTGCATGTAGGTATAACGATCGTGAACAGATTCCACCTAGGTATTCCCTTTGTGCGCAAAGCCTGTTGCCTCCTTGGTTTTCTCTCCTGTGTAAGTCCGATAATCCGGCTCTTCTGAAGAGGCTGCCCGAAAGCAGTGTCCTGAAAGATAAAGGGGGTTATTAAAGTACGTTGCGGTTATAACGCACTGTTGACTGAGTCACTGTTGCGCCTCCGCCTATGCCATGGTATTTTGAGTGCATAATTGTGTACGCGCGGCACGAATGCTGCCTTGATGGTGCTAGAGCGGAGGCCGGACTGCTAGTCGCGCTTTTGGCGTGCCTGGCGATCTTGTTGCGGGGTACTCCGTGTTGGGGAACGTAGTAATTTCAAAAAAAATCCTACGCACACGCAAGATCATGGTGATGACATAGCAACGAGAGGGGAGAGTGTTGTCCACGTACCCTCGTAGACCGTAAGCGGAAGCGTTATGACAACGCGGTTGATGTAGTCGTACGTCTTCACGGTCCGACCGATCCAAGTACCGAACGTACGGCACCTCCGAGTTCAGCACACATTCAGCTCGATGACGATCCCGGGCTCCGATCCGGCCAAAGCTTGAGGATGAGTTCCGTCGACGACGACGGCGTGGTGACGATGATGATGTTCTACGGCGCGGGGCTTCGCCTAAACTCGCGATGATATGACCGAGGTGGAATATGATGGAGGGGGGCACCGCACACGGCTAAGGAACGATCCGTAGATCAACTTGTGTGTCTAGGGTGCCCCCCCTGCCCCTATATATAAAGGAGCAAGGGGGGGTGCGGCCGGCCCTAGGAGGAGGCGCGTCGGAGGAGTCCTACTCCCACCGCGAGTAGGACTCCCCCCCTTCCCTAGTTGGACTAGGACTTGGGGGGAAGGAGGAGGGGGGAAAGGAAAGGGGGCGCCCGCCCCCTCCTTGTCCTATTCGGACTTGGGGGGGAGGGGCGCGCGGCTTCCCCTTGGCCCCTCCTCCTCTTCCTCCACTAGGCCCACTAAGGCCCATTAGGTCACCGGGGGTTTCCGGTAACCTCCTCGTACTCCGGTAAAATGTCGATTTCACCCGGAACACTTCCGATGTCCAAACATAGGCTTCCAATATATCAATCCTTATGTCTCGACCATTTCGAGACTCCTCGTCATGTCCGTGATCACATCCGGGACTCCAAACAAACTTCGGTACATCAAAACTTATAAACTCATAATAAAAGCTGTCATCGTAACGTTAGCGTGCGGACCCTACGGGTTCGAGAACTATGTAGACATGACCTAGAACTATTCTCGGTCAATAACCAATAGCGGAACCTGGATGCCCATATTGGCTCCTACATATTCTACGAAGATCTTTATCGGTCAAACCGCATAACAAGATACGTTGTTCCCTTTGTCATCGATATGTTACTTGCCCGAGATTCGATCGTTGGTATCCAATACCTAGCTCAATATCGTTACCGGCAAGTCTCTTTACTCGTTACGTAACGCATCATTCTGTAACTAACTCATTAGCTACATTGCTTGCAAGGCTTATAGTGATGTGCATTACCGAGAGGGCCCAGAGATACCTCTCCGACAATCGGAGTGACAAAACCTAATCTCGAAATACGCCAACCCAACATGTACCTTTGGAGACACCAGTAGTACTCCTTTATAATCACCCGATTACGTTGTGACGTTTGGTAGCACCAAAGTGTTCCTCCGATAAACGGAGTTGCATAATCTCATAGTTACGAGGAACATGTATAAGTCATGAAGAAAGCAATAGTCATATACTAAGCGATCAAGTGCTAGGCTAACGGAATGGGTCATGTCAATCACATCATTCTCCTAATGATGTGATCCCATTAATCAAATGACAACACATGTCTATGGTTAGGAAACATAACCATCTTTGATTAATGAGCTAGTCAAGTAGAGGCATACTAGTGACGTTATGTTTGTCTATGTATTCACACATGTATCATGTTTCCGGTTAATACAATTTTAGCATGAATAATAAACATTTATCATGAAATAAGGTAATAAATAATAACTTTATTATTGCCTCTAGGGCATATTTCCTTCAGTCTCCCACTTTCACTAGAGTCAATAATCTAGATTACATAGTAATGATTCTAACACCCATGGAGTCTTGGTGCTGATCATGTTTTGCTCGTGAGAGAGGCTTAGTCAATGGGTCTGCAACATTCAGATCCGTATGTATCTTGCAAATCTCTATGTCTCCCACCTGGACTTGGTCCCGGATGGAATTGAAGCGTCTCTTGATATGCTTGGTCCTCTTGTGAAATCTGGATTCCTTTGCCAAGGCAATTGCACCAAGATTGTCACGAAGATCTTCATTGGTCCCGATGCACTAGGTATGACACCTAGATCGGAAATGAACTCCTTCATCCGCACTCCTTCATTTGTTGCTTCCAAGCAGCTATGTACTCCGCTTCACATGTAGATCCCGCCACGGCGCTTTGTTTAGAACTACACCAACTTACAGCTCCACCGTTTAATAAAAACACGATCCGGTTTGCGATTTAGAATCGTCCGGATCGGTGTCAAAGCTTGCATCGACGTAACCTTTTATGACTAGCTCTTTGTCACCTCCATATACGAGAAACATATCCTTAGTCCTTTTCGTGTATTTTAGGATGTTCTTGACCCGTCCGATGATCCACTCCTGGATTACTTTGGTACCTTCCTGCCAAGCTTATTGCTAAGCATACGTCAGGTCTGGTACACAGCATTGCATACATGATAGATCCTATGGCTGAAGCATAGGGAACATCTTTCGTTTTCTCTCTATCTTCTGACTCAACTTCACACCTTGTAGCACGGGCAAGAACCCTTTCTTTGCCTGATCCATTTTGAACTTTTTCAAAACTTTATCAAGGTATGTGCTTTGTGAAAGTCCAATTAAACGTCTCGATCTATCTCTATAAATCTTGATGCCCAATATATAAGCAGCTTCACCGAGGTCTTTCATAGAAAAACTTTTATTCAAGTATCCCTTTATGCTATCCAGGAATTCTATATCATTTCCAATTAATAATATGTCCTCTACATATAATATCGTAAATGCTACTGAGCTCCCACTCACTTTCTTGTAAATACAAGGCTTCTCCAAAAGTCTCAGATAAAACCGTATGCTTTGATCACACTATCAAAGCGTTTATTCCAACTCCGAGATGCTTGCACCAGTCCATAGATGGATCGCTGGAGCTTGCACACTTTGTTAGCACCTTTTGGATCAACAAAACCTTCTGGTTGCATCATATACAACTCTTCTTCCAGAAATCCATTCAAGAATGCAGTTTTGACATCCATTTGCCAAATTTCATAATCATAAAATGCGGCAATTGCTAACATGATTCGGACAGACTTAAGCATCGCTACGGGTGAGAAAGTCTCATCGTAGTCAACCCCTTGAACTTGTCGAAAACCTTTCGCAACAAGTCGAGCTTTATAGACGATTATATTACCATCGCGTCGGTCTTCTTCTTAAAGGTCCATTTATTCTCAATGGCTTGCCGATCATCGGGCAAGTCAACCAAAGTCCATACTTTGTTCTCATACATGGATCCCATCTCAGATTTCATGGCCTCTAGCCATTTTGCGGAATCTGGGCTCATCATCGCTTCCTCATAGTTCGTAGATTCATCATGGTCAAGTAACATGACTTCCAGAATAGGATTACCGTACCACTCTGGTGCGGATCTTACTCTGGTAGACCTACGAGGTTAAGTAGAAACTTGATCTGAAGTTTCATGATCAATATCATTAGCTTCCTCACTAATTGGTGTAGTTGTCACAGGAACCGGTTCTTGTGATGAACTGCTTTCCAATAAGGGAGCAGGTATAGTTACCTCATCAAGTTCTACTTTCCTCCCACTCACTTCTTTCGAGAGAAACTCCTTCTCTAGAAAAGATCCGAATTTAGCAACGAAAATCTTGCCCTCAGATCTGTGATAGAAGGTGTACCCAACAGTTTCTTTTGGGTATCCTATGAAGACACATTTCTCCGATTTGGGTTCGAGCTTATCTGGTTGAAGTTTCTTCACATAAGCATCGCAGCCCCAAACTTTAAGAAAAGACAACTTTGGTTTCTTGCCAAACCCACAGTTCATGAGGCGTCGTCTCAACGGATTTTGATGGTGCCCTATTTAACGTGAATGCGGCCGTCTCTAAAGCATAACCCCAAAATGATAGCGGTAAATCAGTAAGAGACATCATAGATCGCACCATATCTAGTAAAGTACGATTACGACATTAGGACACACCATTTCGTTGTGGTGTTCCGGGTGGCGTGAGTTGCGAAACTATTCCGCATTGTTTCAAGTGTAGACCAAACTCGTAACTCAAATATTCTCCTCCACGATCAGATCATAGAAACTTTATTTTCTTGTTACGATGATTTTCCACTTCACTCTGAAATTCTTTGAACTTTTCAAATGTTTCAGACTTGTGTTTCATTAAGTAGATATACCCATATCTGCTCAAATCATCTGTGAAGGTGAGAAAATAACGATACCGCCATGAGCCTCAACATTCATTGGACCACAAACATCGGTATGTATGATTTCCAACAAATCAGTTGCTCGCTCCATAGTTCCGGAGAACGGCGTTTTAGTCATCTTGCCCATGAGGCACGGTTCGCAAGTACCAAGTGATTCATAATCAAGTGATTCCAAAAGCCCATCAATATGGAGTTTCTTCATGCGCTTTACACCGATATGACCTAAACGGCAGTGCCACAAATAAGTTGCACTATCATTATCAACTCTACATCTTTTTGTTTCCACACTATGAATATCTGTATCACTACTATCGAGATTCAATAAAAATAGACCACTCTTCAGGGTGCATGACCATAAAAGATATTACTCATATAAATAGAACAATCATTATTCTCTGACTTAAGTGAATAACCGTCTCGCATCAAACAAGATCCAGATATAATGTTCATGCTCAACGCTGGCACCAAATAACAATTATTTAGGTCTAAAACTAATCCCGATGGTAGATGTAGAGGTAGCGTGCCGACCACGATCACATCGACTTTGGAACCGTTTCCCACGCCGCATCGTCACCTCGTCCTTAGCCAATCTTCGCAATCCGTAGTCCCTGTTTCGAGTTGCAAATATTAGCAACAGTAACCAGATATCAAATACCTGGTGCTCATGCGAGCATTAGTAAGGTATACATCAATAACATGTATATCACATATACCTTTGTTCACTTTGCCATCCTTCTTATCCGCCAAATACTTGGGGCAGTTCCGCTTCCAAAGGTCCACCGCTTGGAGTAAAAGCACTTTCGATTTGCTTAGGTCCAGACTTGGGTTTCTTCTCTTGAGCAGCAACTTGTTTGCCGTTCTTCTTGAAGTTCCCCTTCTTTTTCCCTTTGCCCTTTTTCTTGAAACTGGTGGTCTTGTTAACCATCAACACTTGATGCTCCTTTTTGATTTCTACCTCCGCGGCTTTTAGCATTGCGAAGAGCTCGGGAATAGTCTTGTCCATCCCTTGCATATTATAGTTCATCACGAAGCTCTTGTAGCTTGGTGGCAATGATTGAAGAATTACATCAATGACACTATCATCGTGAAGATTAACTCCCGGTTGAATCAAGTGATTATTATACCCGAACATTTTGAGTATGTGTTCACCGACGTAACTATTCTCCTCCATCTTGCAGCTATAGAACTTATTGGAGACTTCATATCTCTCAATCCGGGCATTTGCTTGAAATATTAACTTCAACTCCTGGAACATCTCATATGCTCCATGACGCTCAAAACGTCGTTGAAGTCCCGGTTCTAAGCCGTAAAGCATGGCACACTCGAACTATCGAGTAGTCATCGACTTTGCTCGCCAGACGTTCTTAACGTTGTCGGGCCAGCATCAAGAAGCAGTTCGCACCCAGCGGTGCTTCCAGACGTAATTCTTCATAAAGAATGAGGATAATCCTCGAGTTACGGACCCGATCCGTGTAATTGCTACCATCATCTTTCAACTTTGATTTCTCAAGGAACGCATTAAAATTCAATGGAACAACAAAGACGAGCCATCTATCTACAACAAACATAGACAAGCAAAATACTATCAGTTACTAAGTTCATGATAAATTTAAGTTCAATTGATCATATTACTTAAGAACTCCCACTTAGATAGACATCCCTCTAATCCTCTAAGTGATTACGTGATCCATATCAACTACACCATGTCTGATCGTCACGTGAGATGGAGTAGTTTCAATGGTGAACATCAATATGTTGATCATATCTACTATATGATTCACGCCGACCTTTCGGTCTCCGTGTTCCGAGGCCATATCATTATATGCTAGGCTCGTCAAGTTTAACTCGAGTATTCGCGTGTGCAACTGTTTTGCACCCGTTGTATTTGAACGTAGAGCCTATCACACCTAATCATCATGTGGTGTCTCGGCCACGAAGAACTTTCATAGCGGTGCATACTGTGGAGAACACTTCTTGATAATTTTAGTGAGAGATCATCTTAAAATGCTACCATCAATCAAAGCAAGATAAGATGCATAAAGGATAAACATCACATGCAATCAATATAAGTGATATGATGTGGCCATCATCATCTTGTGCTTGTGATCTCCATCTTGAAGCTTTGCTGTGATCACCATCGCCACCGGTAGCGACACCTTGATCTCCATCGTAGCATCGTTGTCGTTCGCCATCTATTGCTTCAACGACTATCGCTACCGCTTAGTGATAAAGTAAAGCAATTACAGGCGTTTGCATTTCATACAATAAAGCGAAAAACATATGGCTCCTGCCAGATGACGATAAATCCGATAAAAAACATGATCATCTCATACAATAAAATATAGCATCACGTCTTGACCATATCACATCACAACATGCCCTGCAAAAACAAGTTAGACGTCCTCTACTTTGTTGTTGCAAATTTTACGTGGCTGCTACAGGCTTTAGCAAGAACCGTTCTTACCTACGCATCAAAACCACAACGATAGTTCGTCAAGTTAGTGTTGTTTTAACCTTCGCAAGGACCGGGCGTAGCCACACTCGATTCAGCTAAAGTGAGAGAGACAGACACCCGCCAGCCACCTTTAAGCACGAGTGCTCGTAACGGTGAAACCTGTCTCGCGTAAGCGTACGCGTAATGTCGGTCCGGGTCGCTTCATCTCACAATACCGCCAAACCAAAGTATGACATGCTGGTAAGCAGTATGACTTGTATCGCCCACAACTCACTTGTGTTCTACTCGTGCATATGACATCTACGCATAAAACCAGGCTCGGATGCCACTGTTGGGGAACGTAGTAATTTCAAAAAAATTCCTACGCACACGCAAGATCATGGTGATGACATAGCAACGAGAGGGGAGAGTGTTGTCCACGTACCCTCGTAGACCGTAAGCGGAAGCGTTATGACAACGCGGTTGATGTAGTCGTACGTCTTCACGATCCGACCGATCCAAGTACCGAACGTACGGCACCTCCGAGTTCAGCACACGTTTTAGCTCGATGACGATCCCCGGGCTCCGATCCAGCAAAGCTTCGGGGATGAGTTCCGTCAGCACGACGGCGTGGTGATGATGATGATGTTCTACCGGCGCAGGGCTTCGCCTAAACTCCGCGACGATATGACCGAGGTGGAATATGGTGGAGGGGGGCACCGCACACGGCTAAGGAACGATCCGTAGATCAACTTGTGTGTCTAGGGTGCCCCCCTGCCCCTGTATATAAAGGAGCAAGGGGGGGTGCGGCCGGCCCTAGGAGGAGGCGCGCCGGAGGAGTCCTACTCCCACCGTGAGTAGGACTCCCCCCCTTCCCTAGTTGGACTAGGACTTGGGGGGAAGGAGGAGAGGGGGGAAGGAGGAGAGGGGGAAAGGAAAGGGGGGCGCCGCCCCCCCCCCCTCCTTGTCCTATTCGGACTTGGGGGGGGAGGGGCGCGCGGCTGCCCCTTGGCCCCTCCTCCTCTTCCTCCACTAGGCCCACTAAGGCCCATTAGGTCACCGGGGGGTTCCGTAACCTCCCGATACTACTGTAAAATGCCGATTTCACCGGAACACTTCCGATGTCCAAACATAGGCTTCCAATATATCAATTTTTATGTCTCGACCATTTTGAGACTCCCGTCATGTCCGTGATCACATCCGGACTCGAACAAACTTCGTACATCAAAACTTATACACTCATAATAAATCTGTCATCGTAACGTTAAGCGTGCGGACCCTACGGGTTCGAGAACTATGTAGACATGACCTAGAACTATTCTCGGTCAATAACCAATAGCGGAACCTGGATGCCCATATTGGCTCCTACATATTCTACGAAGATCTTTATCGGTCAAACCGCATAACAACATACGTTGTTCCCTTTGTCATCGATATGTTACTTGCCCGAGATTCGATCGTTGGTATCCAATACCTAGCTCAATCTCGTTACCGGCAAGTCTCTTTACTCGTTACGTAACGCATCATTCCGTAACTAATTAGCTACATTGCTTGCAAGGCTTATAGTGATGTGCATTACCGAGAGGGCCCAGAGATACCTCTCCGACAATCGGAGTGACAAACCCTAATCTCGAAATACGCCAACCCAACATGTACCTTTGGAGACACCTGTAGTACTCCTTTATAATCACCCGATTACGTTGTGACGTTTGGTAGCACCAAAGTGTTCCTCCGTAAACGGGAGTTGCATAATCTCATAGTTACAGGAACATGTATAAGTCATGAAGAAAGCAATAGCAATATACTAAACGATCAAGTGCTAGGCTAACGGAATGGGTCATGTCAATCACATCATTCTCCTAATGATGTGATCCCATTAATCAAATGACAACACATGTCTATGGTTAGGAAACATAACATCTTTGATTAATGAGCTAGTCAAGTAGAGGCATACTAGTGACGTTATGTTTGTCTATGTATTCACACATGTATCATGTTTCTGGTTAATACAATTCTAGCATGAATAATAAACATTTATCATGAAATAAGGAAATAAATAATAACTTTATTATTGCCTCTAGGGCATATTTCCTTCACTCCGGACTCGCTTGACGGTGTTCGGGGTCGTTGTCGCCCGGATTGGTGTTTTGCCGGAGAAGGCCGCATTGTACTTCCGCCGCGAGGGCTGCAGATGCTCTTTTATGCGGAGAGAGCGGTCCATGCTTCCGTTGATTTATTATGACCCCGCGAGGTCCTGGCATCTTGAGCTTGAGGTATGCATAGTGTGGTACCGTATTGAATCGAGCGAATGCGGTTCGTCCGAGCAGTGCGTGATAACCACTACAGAAAGGGACGATATCGAAGATTAAATCTTCGCTTCGGAAGTTATCCAGAGATCCGAAGACCACTTCCAATGTTATAGAGCCCGTGCAACGGGCCTCTACTCCTGGGATTACACCTTTGAAGGTGGTTTTGGTGGGCTTGATCCTCGAAGGGTCGATGCCCATTTTGCGCACTGTGTCCTGATAAAGCATGTTCAGGCTGCTGCCGCCATCCATAAGGACTCGCGTAAGGTGGAATCCGTTGATGATTGGGTCTAGGACCAATGCGGCTGAACCGCCATGACGGATGCTGGTAGGGTGATCCCTACGATCAAAGGTGATCGGACAGGCTGACCATGGGTTGAATTTTGGGGCGACTGGCTCCATCGCGTAGACGTCCCGTAGTGCTCGCTTCTGTTCCTGCTTGGGAATATGGGTGGCGTAGATCATGTTGACCGTTTTCACCTGGGGAGGAAATTTCTTCTGTCCTCCTGTGTTGGACGTCGGGGCTCCTCGTCATCGCCGATGTGCAGCCCTTGACCTTGTTTTCGGCGTTTATTTTACCGGCTGTTTGAACACCCAATGATCTCTGTTAGTGTGGTTTGCTGGCTTATCCGGGGTGCCATGAATTTGGCACGAGTGTTCAAGTATGCGGTCCAGACTGGACGGTCCCTGATTGTTTCTTTTGAACGGCTTTTTTCGCTGACCGGATTTCGAGCCACTGAATCCGGCGTTGACTGTCGTGTCTTCAGTGTTGTCGCCATTGTTCCGTCGCTTATGTCTGTTGTGCCGTGGCTTGCCGTTATTGTCACGGACATCTGAGGTGCCTGAATTTATCGGCGTGGTGCTACTACGAGCCAACCAGCTATCCTCGCCCACACAAAAGCGGGTCATGAGTGTCATGAGGGCCGTCATGGACTTTGGTTTTTCCTGGCCGAGGTGTCGGGCGAGCCATTCGTCACGGATATTATGCTTAAAGGCCGCCAGGGCCTCGGCGTCCGGACAGTCGACTATTTGGTTCTTTTTGGTTAGGAACCAAGTCCAGAATTTCCTGGCTGACTCTCCGGGCTGTCGGGTAATGTGGCTCAGGTCATCGGCATCCGGTGGTCGCACATATGTGCCACAGAAGTTGTCGGGAACGCGTCCTCCGTGTTTTCCCAACTGCCAATGGAATTTGCGGCAGTTGTTTAGCCAATGTCGGGCCGATCCTTTGAGTTTAAGGGGAGATACTTGATGGCGTGTAGATCGTCTCCGGGCCATGTGAATGTGGAGAAGGAAATCTTCGATCCATACTGCGAAGTGCATTGTGCCATCATATGATTCAATGTTTATGGGTTTAAACCCTTCCGAATTCATGATCCATTACTTCGCGGTGAAGCGGAGGGGGTGTGCGGCGCCTCTATGCCGGGCTATGTGGCTACGCAGTTCAAATGAGTCTGGGTGGCTGTATTCGGCCCGGCCGAACTTGTTCATAGCGTATCCGGCGTGACGATCATCGTCATGTGTTGGGGCGCGCCCCCGCGATCCGTAGATCGATCTTGGCTGCCCTGCCTTGTTTTCCAGTATATCTTGCAGGTCCTGCCTATTGCCCTGGGCCGTAGTGTACTGGCGTGGGGGTGCGGGCTGGTATTCGGGCTGATATGCCGTTTTATCCCGGCCACGAGGTGGCCGGTCAGCCGTGTGGCGCTCGAGTCCGTATTCCTCAGCTGCCAGGACTTCGGTCCATCTGTCTGTGAGCAGGTCTTGGTCAGCTTGGAGCTGTTGCTGCTTCTTTTTCAGGCTCCTCGCAGTGGCCATAAGCCGGCGCTTGAAGCGCCTCGCTCCACGGGTCCTCGGGCACGCCGAATTGCCGGGCGCCGAGGCTAATCTCGCCTTCGGAGGGCATGTAGTTGTCCTCCTTCGGATATCCATCCGTCGCTTTGTTTGCAGGCCTGACACCGCCTGCCTTCTGCTCGGCCTCGCTCAAGGCGGCTGATCGGGGTTCTATTCATCTTCGGAACCATCCGGATTGTTTTCGTCTCCAGTGCCGGTATTGCTGTGGCGGGGCTTGGAGTGGCGCCGACGACGCCCATGCTTTGCTTTCTTCCCTAAGGGGTTATCCTCCATTGCCTCATCGCCATTGGTTTCCTTCGGAGTGTCCACCATATATATATCATATGAGGAGGTGGTTGTCCACCGCCCCGTGGGCGGTGGTTCCTGTTCTTCTCCTACATCGTCGTCCATACCGTCGATGTCTTCGGATTCGAAGTCAAGCACGTCGGTTAAATCATCGATCGTGGAAATGAAGTGGGTGGTGGGTGGGCAACGAGTTCCTTCGTCGCCTGCTTCCCACTCGAGCCGGGCATAGTTCGGCCAAGAGTCTCCTGACAAAGAGAGAGACTTTAACGAGTTCAGCACGTCGCCAAAGGGCGAGTGCTGGAAGATATCCGCAGCGGTGAACTCCATTACCGAAGCCCAACCAGATTCAGCGGGCTCGGAGGTGCGCGGACTAGAAACTACAGCCGGATACGAGTCCGGGGGTCCGGTGTCACAGGCTTCCTTGGGGGCGAAGCCGGTGTTCGGCTCTACCATCGATGAGTGTGCGGGCTCCGGGGCGGGGTCCATCCATCCGTCCTCGGGCGACGCAATCTGATCCGGATTTAGGTCCGGGGCTTCTACAGGGGCGATATCCCGAGCATTGTCCGACAGCAGGTCTAAGCCGTGCTCATCGTGACTGTCCGGTGCTCCTGGCGCAGGCCCGAACCCGTTGAAGATCAAGTCTCCGCGGATATCGGCCGTGTAGTTCAAGTTTCCAAACCTGACTTGGTGGCCAGGGGCGTAGCTATCGATCTGCTCCAGATGGCCAAGCGAATTGGCCCGTAGTACGAAGCCGCCGAACACGAAGATCTGTCCGGGGAGAAAAGTCTCACCCTGGACCATGTTGTTGTTGATCGAAGGAGCCATCAAGCCTTGCAGCGACGACACAGAGGAACTCTCAATGAAAGCACCAATGTCGGTGTCAAAACCGGCGGATCTCGGTAGGGGTCCCGATCTGTGCGTCTAAGGCTAATGGTAACAGGAGGCTAGGGACACGATGTTTTACCCAGGTTCGGGCCCTCTCGTTGGAGGTAAAACCCTACTTCCTGCTTGATTGATATTGATGATATGGGTGTTACAAGAGTTGATCTACCACGAGATCGTAGAGGCTAAACCCTAGAAGCTAGCCTATGATGATTATGATTGTCTCTCTAAGGACTAAACTCTCCGGTTTATATAGACACCGGAGAGGGCTAGGGTTTACATGGAGTCAGTTACAAAGAAGGAAATATAATATCCGGATCGCCAAGCTTGCCTTCCACGCAAAGGAGAGTCCCATCCGGACACGGGACGAAGTCTTGAGTCTTGTATCTTCACGGTCCAACAGTCCGGCCAAAGTATATAGTCCGGCTGTCCGGATACCCCCTAATCCAGGACTCCCTCAACGGGCATCTAACTAGTAATCACTCTACTTTCAACTCCTGGACATAAGACATACGACATCCAACCGACTGCAACACATATCCAAGAGAGCTCTCCATCTACTCCCTCCGTCCCATAGCATAGAACTTTTTTTAACACTACACTAGTGTTAAAAAATGTCTTACACTATGGGACGGAGGGAGAAGTTGTCAAAGGGAAAAAGGAAAGAGCTCTCCAGTTCACAATAGAACCTGCCATAAATATCCCAAATTTGAGTTCCCTAACATACACTAACTTGCTACTCAATAAAAAACAACTTGAGGAGCACATTTGCAAAGCATGTTCTGGTAAAAAGCCAAACCATACATGCAAGATATATTTTTATATGTCTAGTGAACCCTTTATTCAAGAGCTATTTGAATATTTATAAATCGAGAACTTCCAAAAATTGACGTAGAATGTGACCTCTTCAATCCTCAGGCTTCACATCGCACACATGAGTACTACCATTCGGAGCTAATCGGATGTCTACTTCATTGGACTCTGGTCCGTATTCATATGATTATAAAACGTGCTTAGCGTGAAAGGACTGCTCATTTGAACTCCAGCAATAAGCATACACTCGACTAGTTAACTTCTTGCTTTACCACATCTACATCTTCTCAAACACTAGATCATCAAAGTCCTTCTCATCGGGCCCATATGTTGCGTAAGATCATTGATGCACGCCTCACCAGACCCTCATGACTCGTTGCGGAAGAGAATTGTGTCGCCACCAGACCGGAGAATGGAATACAATGAGATTTAGATCACGAAGGCTAGTCATATGCGCAAGCCATCCTCTTAGTCGATGTGTCTGCTACATGATAGAGTAGGAATCAAAACCGTATTAGAGAAACCATAGGAAACCTCACGTCGAGATATATGCTACTAGTGGCAACAAAAACCTAGTCTTTAGAGATAAGCAAAAAACTAGCCTGTAATAGTGTATAGGCTACTCTTACGAATTGCAAAACAGTTATACCTTGGTCGATCGAGAATTGGTTATTTCTATGTTACAAAGTATAAATACCAACCATGTGAACTTGTGTTTATGTTCTGTGGAAAGTCCAATTCGAGAGTTGTGGGCCAAGACACTCTCGTCCATGAAAATGGGGACTGACATCATTGTGTCAAATTGCGGGCAAAATGCATATGGCGTGTGCGAACGGTTTTATTTGGGATTTCATTATAAATCGACATCAGAATTTTAGGGTCAAAACTTTGACACCCTTGAGTACGTGGGATCCCGATTGAACGCATAGCAATTAATCGCTACGGCATGAAAAAAATTATATTGACTTTTACATTGTGTGGCAGTTTTCACTGTAAAACATGAGAAATCCTTATACACAAGCATAGCAATTTTATCTGTTTTCGCATGGCAAATATTTTTAGCGCTAAAAAACTGATGTCAGACTTTTAACGTTTCCATTTATTTGTGGTTTTGTTCCATTTCTTAAACTTGTTTTAACAAAAAATAAACAAAAACTTTTAAAATACAATTTCTGAAAGAAAGAAAAAACTAAGGTTATTGGGCTGTGGGCACCCGGTAGGCGTGGACCTTTATTATTTGACGCTCATGGGTGCTCGGCATTAACCGCCTGAGACCGCGTGCGCGTAAATCTTAAGCAGCGCTCCGCTTACATGCCAAGCTAAAAAAACACCTCACGCAGCACAATATAATCCCCTCCCAAATCGGGAGCAACCCGGAAAAAACTCGAACCGACTCTAGCTGAAGCAGCTCTCATCGCCATCGATTCTTCTCGATCTGCTCCGATGGCCGACGCCGGCGCCGCCAAGCCCGAGCCGGAGAAGAAGTCCTGGGCCGACGTCGAGGAGGAGGAGGAGGCCAAGGCCAAGGCTGAGGCGGAGGCCGAGCTCGCCGCCGCCGCCGCCTCATCCTGCTCCTCCTCCTCCGCCCCCATCGAGCCGGTGGTGGAGGCGCAGGCGAAGCAGATCGAGGCGCTCTCGCTCTCCGTGCCGGACGACGACGGCGGCGCCGAGGGCCCGCCCCTGCTCGACGACTCCGACGACTCCCAAATCCAAGCCGTACGCACCTCTCCGCTCCGCTCTGCTCCCGACGCCGCCTCTCGATGCCGGCCGGCTGATTCGGTGCTTTGCTTCTCCAGGTGACCTCGGGCGGCACGGTGTACGAGTCGGCCACGACCTTCGAGGACGTGAAGCTCACCCCCGAGCTGCTCAAGGGGCTGCACGACGAGATGGGGTTCAGCCGCCCCAGCAAGATCCAGGCCATCACGCTCCCCATGATCCTCACGCCGCCCTATAGGGACCTCGTCGCGCAGGCGCACAACGGCTCCGGCAAGACCACCTGCTTCGTCCTCGGCATGCTCAGCCGCGTCGACCCCAACCGCAAGATGCCCCAGGCCATCTGCATCTGCCCCACCAGGGAGCTCGCGCAGCAGGTCTCTTGACTTGATCCTCTACACTCCCACGCTCTGATATGCTCTGCTCTCATCTGGTTATTGGATATAACAAACTGCAGTGGGGAGCTTGATTCTGCTAGTTTTATACCCTGTATAATAATGTACTGATTCTGATTGGTTGGTCTGTGCAGAATAAATCTGTGCTCATGAGGATGGGCAAGTTTACCGGCATTACCTGTGCCTGTGCAACCCCGCCGGCTCAGAAAGATTATATGCCCATCAGCAAAATGGCTCCGGTGACCGATCAGGTGGTGATTGGCACTTCTGGGACGCTCACCAAGTGGATTACCCATAAGAAGCTTGCGACTAGGGAGATCAAGATTCTTGTGTTCGACGAGGCAGACCATATGCTTGCCGAGGTACAATTTAGTTATCTTGTCATCGATCTCTTTGTGCCGTTGATACACCCAGTGTTTTCCGGACTACTTACTGTTAGTTTACACACATGCTAACAGTGAAGCGAAAAGGATAACAAGGTTCATACTCATTATAGGAGTTATTTCTCAGCTGCAAATGATAATGGCATTGACAGTAATATTCATTCGAGTATAGAACAGATGGTTCTTAGCAGCAAACTATGAGGGTATTTTGAGATCATGTCTCATAGGCCTTTCCCTTTATAGCCGTCAGATGTACGTCGGTAACTATCCTCAAGAAGCAAAGCAGTGGGGCTTATTTGCTAGGCTTGCCACTAACCTGCTTCCTCTTGGGTAGGTAACTTTCTTGTGGCTTAACTGAAATCAAATGACCATCAGCCTAGTATTGAGTCAATGAATCTGAGTATGGAAGAATGCAGCCAGTGAAGTTTTTACTCCTGATATCCTAGTGGCATTAAGGGGTGTCATCATGGTGCAGTTGTGTTATTTTAGGTGTGATGGCCGAAAGCTCTTGGTATCTGTTTGGTCTGAGTGGATAAAAATAACAGAAAAAAAAGGCATTTGTTTTCCAAGGACATAAATTAGTATGGAGTCCCAACAGTAGAAATATTCTTGTAACTAGAACCAAAATTTGGTGCGCTCAAAATTCCTTACCTTGTCTGCTGATGAACTTCTGTCCACGACGTAGCGGGCTCATGTAAACTAGTTGCTTTTATGATTTAATGAGTACGGTTTCTTATCCTGTTTGCAGGAGGGCTTTAAGACTGATTCTTTAAGGATCATGAAGGATATACAAAATAGTGCTGGTGGTTGCCAGGTAACTTTTTTAGTAATTGACTACTTTTGACTGTGACAGTAGAATCACACACAACAGCTTGCACCTTGGTTACATGTCAAAATCAGATGCGAGTATATTTTGAATGTTGGGACTTGGTAGGTTATCAAGGGAGATAACCTATTCCTATGCTTTGTATGTGCTCATGTGCTGCTTCTTGAACTTCTTATCAATTGCTAATGGTTCCTATGCTCTGTATGTGCTCATGTGCTGCTTCTTGAATTTCTTATCAATTGCTAATGGTAGGTAGAGGCTTTGGAAAAGGGTAATTTTCTTTATGCGGTGGGTTGTATCCAATTTCCAAGTTTTCTGGATTGTGGTATTCATTTTGTTTATTTTTGGAAGACTGCATATTTCATGTATGGGGCATCTTTGAAGATGATAGTTTTAGGACTAGAAAGAATCCTATACTGTGTTGTGTTCTATGTAATTGGTTAATTGCACATTCAGGCATTCCTATTATCGTAATCTTAAAGCCAATCTGCTGGTGTTATTGCCTTAGTTTTTCCAAGTTCATTCATTGATGGCGTTGATATACTTTCAGTCCTCAAATAGCCTTGTCCATGTGGTGGATAATCTTTTGTAATGCTTGTACCTGTTGGTGTAATCCCATGGCTGTGCCATTCAACTAGCCTTGGCTATATAATTGCTAAATTCTTGGTTAGATGTGATTGTTTCTGTTTCCATATGGTTCCTTTTTTTACTTATTTTAAATCTATTTATGCCAGGTGCTTCTCTTCTCTGCGACCTTCAATGAGAAAGTGAAGGAGTTTGTTACAAAGGCCATTAAGGACGGAAACCAAATATTTGTGAAGAAGGAAGATCTTACTTTGGAAAAAGTAAAGCAATATAAAGTCCGAGTCCCTGATGAGGCGGCCAAAATAGAGGTTATAAGGGACAAGATCTTTGAGTTTGGGCAAAAGGTTGGACAGGTTATCATCTTTGTGAGAACAAGAAATAGTACTAAGAATGTACATAATGCTTTGACAAAAGAGGACTATGTGTGCTCCTCAATTCAAGGATCCCTTGACCAAGCAGAGAGGGAAAAAGTAATTCAGGAATTCAAAGATGGGTACACCAAGGTTCTTATATCAACTGATGTTCTTGCTCGTGGGTTTGACCAAGCACAGGTACTATGCGCGCTGTGCTATTTTGACACACCAGTATAAATTTTCCTTCTAACATTCTTCCTTTGAAAGGTTAACCTGGTCATCAACTACGACATGCCAATCAAGTATAATACGAGAGATGAACCTGATTATGAGGTGTACCTGCACAGAATTGGCAGAGCTGGACGCTTTGGCCGAAAAGGTAAATTTGTGTCTATCAGTCTATGTACATACACCACTGTAAGCATATTTTTGTCAACACCGTGACAGACATTAACGGTGTTGTTAGGAATTAAATGGCTTGGGGTTAATGGCAGATTGAACCTGTTATCAGTGATAAGCAAGCACGCTACATTTAGTCAATCCTAATGCCTGTTTGTCCTAGCCTAAGATTGAATTTGTCGGCAGAACCAGTCTTCTGTCAGTAAGATTTTTAGCTTCCTTTATTAGGATAAGATAAAACAGATGTGACCATTGTTTGTTGATTATTGGCGTCATGTTCGTTTGTTCATTTTCATGTTTTTCTTGAGAAGTTGTGGTCTCCTATTTCTGGAGACTGTCAATTGATTTCCTTTGATTGTTTTCATGATTTATCAGTTTGAAACATAAGTTTTGTTATGCCAGTTTATCAGCTAATCGCTGTTGAGTAGAGTGCTTATCTTGTGGCCTAACTGAATTTTTGCTGATGGCAGGAGCTGTGTTCAACCTACTATGTGGTCAAACTGATGAAGTTGTGATGACAAAGATCGAGGACTACTTCCAGCACAAAGTGCCTGAGGTCCCCAACTGGAAAAGCGAGGACAATTTTGAGACTGCTCTTAAGGATGCGGGTTTACTTGAGTAAACTGTTTACTGGCAGAAATAGGTGGTGGCAAATTGCGCGCTTATTTGATTATGTTGTCTTGGGTTCTTTCTTTTGTACCAGATGCTTGTGTCTGGAGTTGTGTGGATTATGTTGAGCTGATGCGATGAATTCTATGAGGGAGAGTCCATTTTTATTGCTCGTTCGTTTGAGGTTTTCAAGTCCTCTTCACACACGCCCATGTAATTTCGTTTGAGAATTCATTTGTATGGTATACTTGTACTACTACGCATGTGTACAGATTGATCGCAGTGGGCAGTTACAAGATTCATCCCCATGTGTGAGAATGTACATGATTGATTTCCTCTGTAACCCTGTTGGCACGCAAGAAAAAGGAACAGTTACAAGTTGTCGTGCTCGATGACCTGAGCGCCCTCCACTCCTCGCCGGGGCCGACGACGACGGGCACGAGGATGGACGCCGGCCCGGTGCAGAGGAAGTAGTCGCTGCCGAACTTCTCGTACAACCCTCCCGGGCTGCTCAGGTACATGTCCTCGAACCCCATCCTCACCAGCCTGAACCCCAGCCCGCTAGACTGCCCAAGCAACCACAGTCCAAATATTATCAGTGAGCAAGCGATCGATGAATGATGATGATCATTCATGCACCATGGATGATGCATCCCAAGCCATTGACGAACGAACCTGGTCGATGGTGGTGAACTTGGAGGGCGCGGTGCTGTAGATGCGCTTCTTCCTCTCCTCCGGCGGCGCCGCGTACACCCTGCTCACCTTCTTCTTGAGGATGGTGTAGAGGTTCTCCTCCACGGTCCAGGCGCCCTGCCGGGGCTCCTCCCCGCCGCCGCCGCCGAACCACCCGGACTCCTCCCGCTTCATGGCCTCGGCGGGGGTGAGCAGCGCGAACCCGGACGCCGGCGGCGGGTGGGAGCAGTAGGGGCAGCCGCGGAGCCCCTCCACGGCCGTGCCGCGCCGCTTGTCGAACTTGATGTGGCTCAGCACGGCGCCCGTCAGCTCCACCGGCTTGGCCCCGTTGTTCTTGACGATCACCGCCGTCGCCATGCTCAGCGGGTACAGCGTCACCACGTACGACACCTCCAGCTTGGCCCCTTGGCGCTGCACCCGAGCTCCACCTGCACCGCGTCGTATGAGTCCGAGTCCACGTCCGCCACGGACCACTCGGACGCGCCCAGCAGCGACGCGCCGCCGGACGACGAGGAGGAGGCCTCGTTGAGCACGAGCCCGACGCCGCCCTTGACCGCGCCGGCGCCGGCCACGGTATGCAGCAGCTCCCGGCAACCGTCCCCGCCCTCCCAGGACACCTTGGGCCGGTACGACGTGACCAGCCCGTCGTTGAGCCGCAGCTGCAGCGAGCTGCCGTTGCGCACGCTCAGCTCCGCCGTGGGCGCGCCCGTGGCGTCGGTCCCGAACCGGAGGCCCTTCCGGCCGAACGTCTCCTCCAGCTGCGACGTCTGCGTAGCGGCGGGCACAGTCGACGCGACGCCCGAGGCTGCCCTCGCGGCCACGGTGGCCGGCCTGGGGGAGGCCGGGAGGTGGAGGGGGAGGAAGGAGGCGGCGGCCATGGGAGCTAGCGCTGGAGTGAGTGATAGCTAGCGGAGAAGGGGAAGGTGCCTAGCTAGCTAGATGCTGCCTTCCCCTAGGAAGTCCGATCGGGTGTCACCGCAGCCTCATATCCACCGGCTCGAGGATAGGTGGTTCTCTCGCTCCTTGTCCGTGTCCTCTCCTTGCTCTGCTGCGACCGGGAGCCTGCCTGCCTGCCTATCTACGGTAGCAACAGCTTGAGACCGGAATGAGCATGCAGAAAAGAACATGATCTTTGTTTTCGCAATTCAGAAACATGTACTAGTATGTTTCAGTTTTTATTCAGAGGAACTCTGAGGCCGATGCTAAATTCATGAGTGTTCGCGTTGATAGGAATTTACTTGTAGGAACGGATCTCAAATGGGAGTTCCACAAGTATATGTACACTTTCGCAACAACAACAAAAAAAAGACAAGTATATGTACAGTGATAGGCTGTACACGATATCATGATGTTGTAGCTATGACTACATTAAGGTGTTAAAACCGAACTGTACGTACAAGTCAGGATGGCCGAGTGGTCTAAGGCGCCAGACTCAAGTTCTGGTCCTCTAACGAGGGCGTGGGTTCAAACCCCACTTCTGACAAATTTTTTTTTTATTTTTTTCTTGCTTGAATTTACTCTACAGCGAGTTTGTTCAACATTTACATCACTTTTCTGACAAAATTTTCTCTTTTTTAACTTACCATTTAGCTTCGGAATTTATAGCCCTGGCTGCGATTTATCTGCACGTCGCTCTTCCCTGCATTCGGCATGCCACCACGGGTCACCTAGTTGGCGAACAGGTGCAGATAAAGTTTCACGCTTGCACATCAGAGCTAGCCGACAGTCACAATAGTTGGCAACAAACAATGCTGTCATGAGTTCAAAATTGCTGCACAGTATATTCATACCGTTGATTTAACCATGAATCCCTCTCATCCAGGAAAAAGTCGATCAGGGAGGCGACCAACTCCTCCCGCGCTCTGCCAGCGAGGCCGTGGGTTCTCTTGCCGCTTCAACATCTGTTTAATGGTGTCCAAAATTTCTCAAAAGACAAACAAACATGAAACACCACCTTACCAAATCCATCCATTTGCCTGCCAACGATCCGGCCGGCCTCCAAATAAGTTCCAACTTTCCAAGTAACGAATTCATGAACGGGTCACCAGAGCAGAGCAGCATGATCGTGTCTACTTGTGCGCCAATTGCCTTGGCGATGGACACGTACTTGTCCTTCCCCGCACGGCCTCGTCCGCGACGTACTCCCCCGCCCACCGGCACAGCGCCGGGTGCTCCTCCTCGGCGAGCAGCGTCACCCCGGCCATCTCCTCGAACACCCCCAGCCACTGCACGAGCCCGCTGGCGGCGACGTCAAGGAAGCCGACGCGGTCCGCCGAAGAACCTCCTCCCGCCGAGCTTCGTGCATTTTGTGCTTGTGTGTACATGTTTTGCCACAAACTTCCTCGTAGCTTCGTGCTATCAGAGATAATTATTGGCGATACGTTCCATAGTATATGTGCTATGTTCTCCCGCCGCTGAAAGTTACCTACCGTCAGTCTTAATCCGGCAAGCTCTAAACAAATAACAAACCATTGTTAGCTAGCTGCTACTACTGTGTGTTTAGTGAGGTATAATTTTTGGTACTTCTTGTTTTGGATGCAATAGGTAGCCTCTCCAACCAACCTTCAGATTTTCGAAGAGGTCAAAAGAAGGGGGAGGGAGGTATATACCCTACACTTTGCTACAACCATGTGAAACAAGGTGCATGTTAGTCAAGGAATTGATCAACAAAGATCCCAATTTCCCTGGAAAAACAAAAAACTGAACCATGGACTGTTGTGACAACTGACAAGTAGTGACACCACCATGACACAGCAGCTAGTGATCGTTCCAAATTCTTTTTAAGCTGAGCTTGACACCTCTCTAGGATACAAACCAGTGACCCACTGACAAGGACATTATTCACATACCACTCACCAAGCAACCAAAAACAGGCATCGAAATTCTGAAGCATGTCAAGTGGACAAGCAGTGAGGCAACATAGCACTCAACCAAGCACACCGCTGCTTTTCTTCCCCAAACGGAACCACAAGCAAAGCACAGATGCAACGGCCTCCAAAAGAAGCCACACCTTTGCCAAATTTGCCTTTGCCCGGTCAGCTTCGCACCATCTATCATCATCCATCTAGTGGAGTGGAGCACCCAAAAACGGAGGCCTCCGCATCAGCGGATACTAAAACCAAAGCAAGATTTCTGTTGTAATATAATCTTAATAAGACGCGAAAACAGCTCCAATCTAGAACCCACTTTCAGATCCACTCACCCAACACTCAACACAAACACATAGTACTTACTCAAACACCACCAAATACCGACCGAAAACAGACGCGACACAACCGCGCCAGGCCACCGGGTACGGCGGCCTGCCGACACTACCTTTGTCTTGCCACAGGTTCTCTTTTCTCTTTTTCTGGCGATTCCGATGATACCACTATAGGAGGAGTCTTTAGAGCTAAGCAAACTGAAATAGGGATGACGATAATACGACGACGACAGAAGAAGAAAAAGGAGAGAGATAGGGAAACCTAACTATCCGACCCGCTTTCCAGCAGCCACCTTTGGTGATTGGTACCTTGGGACCCCGCATGTCTCGCCTGGTTCGCCAGCACCGTCCGTTTGTTCTTCATGGCTAGCTGGGAGGATCGGGTATGCGATCAAGCAGCTACACCGGTCTTGACAGCACCGTTGGCAACGACAGGCTTCTTCTCGGTCGCCACAGGCTTCTTCTCGGCCGCTGCTGTTTGGGCCACCTTTGCCGCGTAGGTCACAGCCGGAGGAGCAGCGGTGGCAGCGGCTTTCTCTGCCGGAACCTTCGCATCCCCGTTAACACCATTCGCTACAGGCGACTTTGGCTTCCCATTGACAGCATCCTGCTGTTTCTCTCCATTGACACCGTTCGGTACAGATACCTTTGGCTTCCCGTTGGCGACTTCCTGTTGTTTCTCTCCAGCAACAGGGTTCGGAGCCCTGCTGTCCCACACCTACATACATGGTTAGACAATCAATTCAGAGTTGCTACATCAAGAACAGAACAGTAGAGGGCAGTAATGAGAAATGACGATTCGCTAGAGCCATATGTACCTGCTTTTGGATCTGCTGTTGTTTTATTCTCTTCTCCTGCATCAACTTTTGGCGGTTCTCATAGAAGGCAAAGTCTTCCAGGATAGAGGTCTTGCTGACATGCTCTTTGAATATCTTGAGCATCTGGATACCTTGCTCAAGGTTGATCTGAATTGTCGACAAAAAGGAGTAAACAGAACAATAAGGTACAGCCTATCTGGGATGTCAGAGAACCAAAAATAAATAAACATTCATTAACACTTACATCCTGTGTGTCACGGCTGTTTGTGACCGGCTTGCCCTCGTTGTTCTCAAGGACGATGTGCTTGAGAATGTTGTTGGGAACATCCTTGACAATGTGCCACTTGACAGAGAATGAACCATTCCACTTGTCTTGTTGCCAGTACTCTAGAGTTTTTTCAAAATCAACAGGACCAGTCATTTCAGCAACACCAACAAACTGTCCACTTGTATTCACCTGAAAGTTCGCAAGAAAGGAGATTCAATTAAACCCAAGGAAATCAAACTCAACATTCCTAAAGCAGTAGCAAGTGTGGAGAACATCCTTACCGAGAAAAACAAGAATATAGGGCAGCTAGAGCCCTTTGCCTGAGCTTCTTGATAAGCAGCATCAAGCTTCTTGTTTCCATTGGTGGTACTTGCCCACACATTGTATTTTATACTCTTATGGATATCATCCTCGCTGTATGATTTGATGACAAAAAACTTTGCATCATCATACTGGACAGGGAAATCCTCTAGGTTGAACTGTGCCTTATCAGGTACGTCACTAGCATTCTTGTTTTCACTTGAAGGGAGGGTCTGCCCTTTCACAGCGATAGTAACAGTATGGCCAAATGCTTTCTGGTTCTTGAAACGACCAGACCTAGGACCTCTGTTGAGCTCAATTGTTCCATCCTGACTCTCGTTGCCAAAACCATAATATCCGTTGCCACGGCCTCTGGGCCTGTTGTATCTGCTATCCATAGAAACACCCCACCGACCATATAACCTGGAATCATAGCCATTGCTTCCGTAGCCACTGCTGCCATAGCCGCTGCTTCCGTAGCCATTGCTTCCGTAGCCGCTGCTTCCATAGCCAGTGCTTCCGTAGCCAGTGTTTCCATAGCCTGTGTTTCCATACATAAGACCAGTTTTGACCGAATTTCCGTACTGGTTGTAAGACTGGGTGCTCGAGTACATCCTGTTCGGGTATGTAGGAGTAGCTGACCCTGTTGTAGTCGTTGGTCTCCTGTTGCCCTGCATACATAACAATATACAGAGAACATATACTTCAGCATGCAAGTTATATACAGCACAATCAAGGTAAAATTTCATAAACAGGTCAAAACGATCAAATGTGCCTTCTATGCAAGAACCCCCACTATGTTACAGAAGAAGAAAATTAATATCGAAGTTTATGGAGATCGCATCCTAACAAATACAGTAGCTTATAACTTCATTTCAAGGAAAATTATATACATCCCCATGCTACTGTTACTATGAAGCATGCATGAGCAGAAAATAGTGACCACTAAATGCCTTTGATCCACAATTAATAGAAATATTAACACAATTTCTCTGTACTCACCGTCTGCTGCGGTGTGGGGCTCTTGGTCTGATATCTTGCGGAAGAGCCATTGCTATTATACGCTGAAGACGGCGTATAATTAGCTGTAGTTGGTCTTTGCTGTGCATTGGCATAGGCAGAACCATCATACCAAGCATAGTGTGCCCCTGTGGTGTCATACCCATAGGTTGAGTCCACGTAACCAGTAGAAGGGACTCCACCTAGCAAGGGTGCCCTATAGGTTCCATCAGGGGTCAGTGATGAATTCTGGTAGCTTGACCCAAGGGGAGCAGTTCCGCTGTTACTCTGAGCAGTACCACTAGGAGCAACATTTGTGGTTGTTTTGGCAGCATCTGCCTTAGCTGCTGGCTTATTATCAGCATTGGCCGAAGGCTGCTGGTCACCTTGAGTTGTAGAAGAAATCGGGGTAGGAGGCTGGTAATAAGCTGGATACTGGTAATGTTGTGCGGCAAACATCTGACCATCAACTGTTGGGACTGGGGAACTAGCTGGAGAGTAGGCGCCATAAGGAGCATACCCATATCCATAAATATCTCCATATACTGCCTGTGAAATTCAAAGAACAATTAGCAAGTTAATTCTGATGTCCTTGGAAGTAAGACAAATATGTAGGCACAACAAAATGAGATACAAGATGTTGACATTCTCAATACAAGATACAGCACGAACAATACTTTTGAATAACAATTGGTAGAAAATTCTGCACAGACGACAATAGAAGCAGAAAATCCCATCAAAGGTACAAACCATACCAAAAGAATGGCTGGATAGCATTCCAGTCATTACATATATCAACACAGACTTGACATGATAGCTCCAGTAGACAATAATAGCAAAATTCCTGAACCTTTATGTACTAGGAATATGACTCACTGTGCAAATCCAGATAAGCAACAAGACATGAAAGCTAAAAGATAAAACCCCCTCTGGGATAACTTACTGGGGTAACCTCCACTCCATCTTGATTTACATATCTAGTATATTCATCCCACTCGCTCATGGTTCCGTCGTAACCTGGAAGACCCAATTCTGTTAGCTTGAAAGTAAGTAGACTGAAAAGAAGCAGCAAGCTAAATTAACAGAGAACAGATCGCCGGTCCCTCACCTCCATAGTAATATGCTGGCAGATAGAACATGTTGGGATCCGTAAAATCTTGAACCACCGGCGTGATGGACCGGTCCTGCGGGATCGACACGCTGAGCGGCTGGCTGGCCACAGGCCCCTGCTGAATCAACAGCAACACCAGACATGTCAGAATCACATATCACCTGGAGCAAAGCCATGAGCTTGCACAAATTGGAGAAGAACAAGGAATCTTTACTGTTCTATCCATACCTTGGTGGCACCGGCAAGCTCGGTTCCATCTGCCGCCGCCTTGGGCTGAGGCTGCGATTCCAGCGACATCTTCTGCAACAGATCTGTGGCTTCTTTGCGGATCAAAATCGTCGAATTAAGGAGTCACAGGGTGTAAAAATAGATCCCAAACCTTGAAGACTAAATCTCACCAAGCAAGCAGGAGCAATCCTACGCTACTTAATTAAAAAATTGCTTCTTTTGGAGCTGTGCAGTTCACAGCCAGCGTACGAATCCGGACTACAGTAAAAACGCATCGATCTGGATAAGTCAAGCAAGCGCGGCCGCAAGGACGGACAGGCGCACAGGGCAGATGGGGCCGGGCGGGCGGGCAGCCGCCGCCGCGGCACAGTCACCGCGAAGCGTGCCCGGCCGAATCGACAAGCCAACCACAAAACCTTGTCAGAAAGCAAAGGCAGCAAGTAAAGGATACGATCCGCGGCAGGGGCGGGGACGGGGGCCGGGGACGGAGCAGCAGCCGCAGCGGCGGGCGCCGGCGCGGCGGGCGGGGCGGGGGTCGGCGCGACGACGGCCATGGGGCGGGCGAGATCCCAGCAGACGGGTGACCTGGAGGCGAGATCCGACGGAACCAACCGGAGCGCCCGGGCCTCCTTCCCTCTCCTCTCTCTCTACGGCGGATAGCTAGCTAGCAAGGCCCGAGCTTGGGGTAGAGGGAGGGAGGGAGGCGGGCGGTGGGGATAGGAGGGAGGGAGGCGAGCCGCCACCAGGGGAGACTAGCAGCTGCAGCAGCAGGCCAGGGGGGTAGTGGTGGTACTAGTGGTACAGTGGCGAGCTGCGAGGGGAAAAGAGGGGGGTTTAGGGTTAGGGGCCGGGGATGATATAGGTGGCGGGGCGGGGGCTGGTGGGAGGGAGGAAGCGCGGACGACCACGGCTCACCGGGGGAGGCTTTCGCAGTTTGGCTTGGCTTGGGATTCCCCTCCTCCTCCACGTCTCCTCCTTTTCCTCTATTTTATTTGTCCTCTACCAATTGCAACTTGGGACTTTTCTTTACTGCATTTTTCTCTTCTTTCTAGTAATATAGGAATAGTTTTTTTTTCTCTTTGTTTTATGTAACGATCTGAGAGGGTGAATCGATAGTAAAGATTAATTGTTCTTCTTCTGGTCCTTTTCTTAGCCCGGCGGGTTTAGAGGCGATTACTCGCTACGGGTTTTATTAGTCATCATCAGTTAGCCCTTTTGTAATGAAAGCACACTAGGTTTTTGATATTGTTTTTATGGCGCAAGAGAGAATATGCCCAATTTCTATGTTGTATCTAAATTTAGATGGTAAGATGTCATAATGATGTTATCGTCGCAACTCTCAGAACGAGCATGTGGAACAACATAACACGAGAGTGATCGTTCTCGTGGTGGTGCTAACTTGTGATACAGCTGTTGATGGTCAACGACGATGCTCTACTAATAACGCCATGCGTGAAACGCACGTCATACAGCTATTGATGATCAACGACGATGCTCTGCTAATAACGCCATGCGTGAAAAGCACGTCATACAGCTGTTGATGATCAACGGCGATGCTCTGCTAATAACGCCATACGTGAAAAGCACGTCAATGAAGTAAAGGAGTAGCAACCCGCGCACTACTCCTTTACTTCTTTTTTAACCGCGAAAAAGAAGTAAAGGAGTAGCGTGCGGGTTGCCAGCTCAGTGATACATCTGTCTGGGAGAAAGCATTACGAGTAATGTCAAATGTAGCGAGTGCTCTAAGAGCGGTGCCAGCTCACTGATACATCTGTCTAGGAGAAAGCATCACCAGTAATGTCAAATGTAGCGAGTGCTTTAAGAGCGGTGCCAGCTCACTGATACATATGTCTGGTAGAAAGCCTTATCAGTAATGTCAAATGTAGCCAGTGCTTTACGGCGATGCCGACTCACCGATACATCTATCCGGGAGAAAGGATTACGAGTAATGTCAAATGTAGTCGATGCTTCTGACGGTGCCGACTCACCGATACATCCGCATGGAGAAAGCATTACGAGTAATGTCAAATGTACACAATGCTTTACGAAGCGGTGCCGACTCACCGATACATCTGTCTCGAGAAAGCATTACGAGTAATGTCAAATGTAGCCAATGCTTTATGAGCGATGCCGATTCACTCGAGAGAAAGCATTAGGAGTAATGTCAAATGTAGCGAAGTGCTTTCTGGCGGTACCAGCTCACTGATACATTTGTCTGGAAGAAAGCATTACAAGCAATGTCAAATGTAGCCAGTGCTTTATGAGCGATGCCAGCTCACTGATACACCTGTATGGGAGAAAGCATTACGAGTAATGTCAAATGTAGCTAGGGCTTTACGAACGGTGCCAGCTGACTGATACACCTGTCTAGGAGAAAGCATTACGAGTAATGTCAAATGTAGCCAGTGCTTTACGAGTGGTGCCAGCTCACTGATACAACTGTTAATGTGCGACAACAACGCTTTGCTAATAACGCTATGTGCAAAAGCACAACTAAGTGGAGGAAAGGAGTATTGTTTAGGTGTTACCAAATAACACTATAAGTAAAAGCACGGCAGAAATGGTGTAAAGGAGTATTGTCCGTGTGTTATCAAGTCACAACACAATTGTGGATGAGTAACACCAACGCTTTACTAATAAAGCAATATGCAAAAGCACGCAAATGGTGTGAAGCGGTAGTGTGTGGGTTTTACCAACTCGCAAATACATTTGTCTGTGAGCAATACACAGAATGTTAATGCAATGAGTGGTTTAATGGCGATGCCATCTCATGATACAATTGTTAATGAATAATGGTGGTGCTTTGATAATAATGTTATATGTAAAAGCACAACAAAATTGATATAAATGAGTATTTCTTGGGTGTTGCTAGCTCACAATATAGCCATTGATGAGCAACGAAGTCGCTCGACCACTTAGAGGCTTAGTGCAAGTTGAAGTTGTAGTATTCCAAATAACCGCGGTGCTTTTGGTAATAATCTTGAAGTCTCTCAACTTTTCAGAGGCTTAGTGCAAGTTGAATATGCCTAATTCATATCTTCTACCTAAATTTAGATGGTAAGATTTCATAATGATGTTATGGTCACATGTGGAGCGACATAGCGTGAGGATGATTGTTCTCATGAAGGTGCTAACTCACAATACAATTGTTGACGATCGACGACGATGCTCTGCTAGTAGTGTGCAGGTTACCAGCTCACTGATACATCTATTTTGGAGAAAAGCATTCCGAGTAATGTCAAATGTAGCGAATGCTTTGTGAGCGGTGCCAACTCATGATACAATTGTTTTATGAGTGACAACGTAACTCCCCCATTTATAATTGTTCATTAATTGTAAGTGTGTCATGCACGATCACGGATGGTGACCCACATTAATATCACAACACAACTCTATGACACAAACTAAACATAAATCTTTATATTACAAGCCAGGGTCACAAGGACCCATTATACATCAGTTAGATAGCAAGTCAAGTCTGGGTACAGACGATGTTAAACAAGTTGCCTTAAGAAGGCTAAGCATAACACGACACTAGATCGAATAAGTGCAGGCCTCCTGCCTGGGATCTCAGAACTACTCGTTGACGTTGGTCTCCACGTAGTAAGCACCATCAGAATAACATGCTACCAGCTATTACAGCAACCGGGTTGAAGGAAAAGAATAGCAAAGCAACAATTAATTACTCTTCTTTTTTTGATGCTTTTCTTAGCTCGATGGGTTCAGAGGCGATTACTCGTTATAGGTTTTATTAGTCAACGTCAGTTAGCCCTTTCTATTGTATGTAATGAAGACCCACTAGGTTTTCGATCATTATTTTATGGCCTAAGAAAGAATATGCCTAATTTCTATCTTATATCATATTTTATGGCTTACGAAAGAATATGCCTAATTTCTATCTTCTATCTAAATTTAGATGGTAAGATACTATAACAATGTTGTCATCGCAACTCTCAGAGCGAGCGTCGTTCTCGTGATGGTGCTAACTCACGTTACAACTGTTCATGCTCAACGATGATGCTCTGCTAATAACACCATACATGAAAAGCACGCCGGTGAAGTAAAGAAGTAGCGTGTGGGTTGCCAGCTCACTAATACATCTGTCTGGGAGAAAGCATTATGAATAATGTCAAATGTAGTGAGTGTGTTTTATGAGCGGTGCTAGCTCACTGATACATCGTTCTGAGAGAAAGTATTGTGAGTAATGTCAAATGTAGCAAGTGCTTTACGAGCGGTGCTAGCTCACTGATACATCTGTCTGGGAGAAAGCATTGCGACTAATGTCAAAATGTAGCAAGTGCTTTACGAGAAGTGCCAACTCACTGATACATTTGTCTAGGAGAAAGCATTGCCAATTATGTCAAAATGTATCGAGTGCTTTAAGAGCGCTGCCAGCTCACTGATACATCTGTCTGAAGAGCATTACGAATAATGTCAAAATGTAGCGAGTGCTTTACGAGCGGTGCCAACTCACTGATACATTTGTCTGGGAGAAAGCATCACGAGTAATGTCAAATGCAGCGAGTGCTTTACGAGCAGTGCCAGCTCACTCATCTGTTTTGGGTGAAAAGCATTCGGAGTAATGTCAAATGTAGCGAGTGCTTTGCAAGCGGTGCCAGCTCACTGATACATCTGTCTAGGTGAAAAGCATTTGGAGTAATGTCGAATGTAGCGAGTGCTTTACAAGTGGTGCCAGCTCACTGATACATCTATGGGAGAAAGCATTACGAGTAATGTTAAATATAGCGAGTGATTTACGAGCGGTGCCAGCTCACTGATACATTTGTCTGGGAGAAAGCATTACAAGTAAGGTCAAATATAGCGAGTGATTTACGAGAGGTACAAGCTCACTGTTACATCTATCTGGAAGAAAACATTACGAGTAATGTCAAATGTAGCGAGTGCTTTACGTGCGATTCCAGGTCACTGATACATCTATCTATGAGAAAGCATTACGAGTAATGTCAAATGTGAGAAGTGCTTTACGAGCGGTGCCAGCTCACTGATACATCTTCTGGGAGAAAGCATTACAAGCAATGTCAGATGTAGCGAGTGCTTTACGTGCGGTGCGAGCTGATACGTCTCCAACGTATCTATAATTTTTTATTTTTCCATGCTATTATATTATCTGTTTTGAATGTTTTATATAAATTAATATGCTATTTTATATTATTTTGGGACTAACCTATTAACCTAGAGCCCAGAGTCAGTTTTTGTTTTTTCCTTGTTTTAGAGTTTCACAGAAAAGAAATACCAAATGGAGTCCAAACGGAATAGAACTTTCGCGATGATTTTTCTTGGACCAGAAGACATACAGAGGACTTGGAGTGCAAGTCAGAGAAGCCACGAGCGACCACAAGGACGGAGGGCGTGCCTAGGGGGTAGGGCGCGCCCCCACCCTTGTGGGCCCCTCGTGACTCCATGGACCTAGTTTCTTCGCCTATATGTTCTCATATATCCCAAAACCAACAGAGAGAGCCACGAAAACACTTTTCCACCGTCGCAACCTTCTCGCACTCCATGAGATCCCATCTAAGGGCCTTTTTCAGTGTCCCGCTGGAGGGGGATTCAGAGGGCTCGTACATCAACACCATTGCCCTTCCGATGAAGCGTGAGTAGTTTACCACAGACCTACGGGTCCATAGCTAGTAGCTAGATGTATTCTTCTCTCTCTTTTATTCTCAACTAGGTGATTTCCCTGCGCGTTGCTGAGGGGTTTTAATGACTAATTTTTGATAAAAAATTGTACGAACAAAACGACCTAAATCAAAAGCTATTATTTGGTAAGCAATTGTGTGTGAACAAAGGGTATGCATATACGCTGGACCACTGGAGATGGAATAATTAAATTTGGGATATGCATGTGCTACAAAATAGTTGTAGTGGATGACAAGGCATATTTGGTAATGTGGAGACAGCATGTTGAGAGAATTAGAGTTAGTGGGGATCAACTATTTAGGTATTATAGATACCATGTTCTATTCGATGTTCTTGGAGATCTATTCGATGTAATACTTTTTTGCGGTGTGTTTGCCGAGATCTAGTGAATTGTGGATTTATGATCAACTTATCTATGAATATTATTTGAATCTTCTGTGAATTCTTATATGCATGATTTGATATCTTTGCAAGTCTCTTCGAACTATCGATTTGGTTTGGCCAACTAGATTTTTTTTTCTGGCAATGGGAGAAGTGCTTAGTTTGGGTTCAATCTTGTGATGTCCTTTCCCAGGGACAGTAGGGGCAGCAAGGCACATATTGTATTATTGACATCGAGGATAAAAAGATGGGGTTTACATCATATTGCTTGAGTTTATTCCTCTACATCATGTCATCTTACTTAATGAGTTACTCTGTTCTTCATGAACCTAATACTCTAGATGCATGCAGGAGTCGGTCGATGTGTGGAGTAATAGTAGTAGATGCAGGCAGGACTCAGTCTACTTGACACGGATGTGATGCCTATATTCATGATCATTGCCTTCGATATCGTCATAACTTTGCGCTTTTCTATCAATTGCTCGGCAGTAATTTTTTCACCCACCATAATATTTTCTATCCTGAGAGAAGCCTCTATTGAAACCTATGGCCCCCGGGTCTATTACGGTGGGTGAGCAAATTATTGTCGAGCAATTGATAGAAAGGTGCATAATTATGAGAATACCTAGGCATGATCATGTATATAGGCATCACGTCCGCGGCAAGTAGACCGAAACGATTATGCATCTACTACTATTACTCCACAAATCGACCGCTATCTAGCATGCATCTAGAGTATTAAGTTCATAAGAACAGAGTAACGCATTAGGCAAGATGACATGATGTAGAGGGATAAACTCAAGCAATATGATATAAACCCCATCTTTTTATCCTCCATGGCAACAATACAATACGTGCCTTGCTGCCCCTCACACTGGGAAAGGAAACCGCAAGATTGAACCCAAAGCTAAGCACTTCTCCCATTGCAAGAAAGATCAATCTAGTAGGCCAAACCAAACTGATAATTCAAAGAGACTTGCAAAGATAACAAATCATACATAAATGAATTGAGAGGAGATTCAAATATTGTTCATAGATAATCTTGATCATAAACCCACAATTCATCGGATCTCGACAAACACACCGCAAAAAGAGTTACATCGAATAGATCTCCAAGAAGATCGAGGAGAACTTTGTATTGAGATCCAAAGAGAGAAGAAGCCATCTAGCTAATAACTATGGACCCTAAGGTCTGAGGTAAACTACTCACACATCATCGGAGAGGCTATGGTGTTGATGTAGAAGCCCTCCGTGATCGATTCCCTCCCATGAGCGCCAGAAAAGGCCCCAAGATGGGATCTCACGGGTACAGAAGGTTGCGGCAGTGGAAATAGGGTTTCGTGGTGCTCCTGAATGTTTTTGGGATATATGTGTATATATAGGAGGAAGAAGTAGGTCAGTGGAGCTGCGAGGGGCCCACGAGGGTGGGGGCGCGCCCAAGGGGGGTAGGTGCGCCTCCTTGCCTCGTGGCCTCCTCGCTTCTTTCTTGACGTCCAATCCAAGTCCTCTGGATCACGTATGTTCCAAAAATCACTCTCCCGAAGGTTTCATTCCGTTTGGATTCCGTTTGATATTCCTTTTCTGTAAAGCACTGAAATAGAAAAAAACAACAATTTGCATTGGGCCTTGGGTTAGTAGGTTAGTCGCAATAATAATAATAAAGTGTATAATAAATCCCATTAAACATCCAAAACAGATAATATAATAGCATGGAATAATAAAAAATTATAGATACGTTGGATACGTATCAAGCATCCCCAAGCTTAATTCTTGCTCGTCCTCGAGTAGGTAAATGATAAAAACAGAATTTTTGATGTGGAATGCTACCTAGCATATTCTTCAATGTAATTTTCTTTATTGTGGCATGAATGTTCAGATCCGAAAGATTCAAGATAAAAGTTTAATATTGACATAAAAATAATAATACTTCAAGCATACTAACTAAGCAATCATGTCTTCTCAAAATAACATGGCCAAAGAAAGTTCATCCCTACAAAATCATATAGTTTGGTCATGCTCCATTTTCGCACACAAGAATGCTCTCATCATGCACAACCCGATGACAAGCCAAGCAATTGTTTCATACTTTAGTAATCTCAAACTTTTTTCAACTTTCACGCAATACATGAGCGTGAGCCATGGGTATAGCACTATGGGTGGAATAGAATATAATGATGGGGGTTATGTGGAGAAGACAAAAAAGGAGAAAGTCTCACATTGACACGGCTAATCAACGGGCTAGGGAGATGCCCATCAATTGATGTCAATGCAAGGAGTAGGGATTGCCATGCAACGGATGCACTAGAGCTATAAATGTATGAAAGATCAACAAAAGAAACTAAGTGGGTGTGCATCCAACTTGCTTGCTCATGAAGACCTAGGGCATTTGAGGAAGCCCATTGTTGGAATATACAAGCCAAGTTCTATAATGAAAAATTCCCACTAGTATATGAAAGTGACAAAACAAGAAACTCTCTATCATAAAGATCATGGTGCTACTTTGAAGCACAAGTGTGGAAAAAGGATAGTAGCATTGTCCTTTTTTCTTTTTTGGGGCCTTTCCTTTTTTTATTTGGCCTTTCTCTTTTGTCTTTGGGACAATGCTCTATTAATGATGATCATCACACTTCTATTTATTTACAACTCAATGATTACAACTCGATACTAGAACAAAATATGACTATATGAATGCCTCCGACGGTGTACCGGGATAGGCAATGAATCAAGAGTGACATGTATGAAATAATATGCATGGTGGCTTTGCCACAAATACGATGTTAACTACATGATCATGCAAGGCAATATGACAATGATGAAGCGCGTCATAATAAACAGAACAGTGGAAAGTTGCATGGCAATATATCTCGGAATGGCTATGGAAATGCCATAATAGGTAGGTATGGTGGCTGTTTTGAGGAAGATATAAGGAGGTTTATGTGTGATAGAGCGTATCGTATCACGGGGTTTGGATGTAGCAGCGAAGTTTGCACCAACTCTCAAGGTGAGAAAGGGCAATGCACGGTACCGAAGAGGCTAGCAATGATGGAAGGTTGAGAGTGCGTATAATCCATGGACTCAACATTAGTCATAAAGAACTCATATACTTACTGCAAAAATCTACAAGTCATCAAAAACCAAGCACTACGCGCATGCTCCTAGGGGGATAGATTGGTAGGAAAAGGCCATCGCTCATCCCCGACCGCCACTCATAAGGATGACAATCAAAGAACACCTAATGTTTCAAATTTGTCACACAACGTTTACCATACGTGCATGCTACGGGACTTGCAAACTTCAACACAAGTATTTCTCAAATTCACAACTACTCAACTAGCACAACTTTAATATCACTATCTCCATATCTCAAAACAATCATCAAGTATCAAACTTCTCTTAGTATTCAACGCACTTATATGAAAGTTTTTATTATATCCATCTTGGATGCCTATCATATTAGGACTAATTTTATAGCCAAAGCAAATTACCATGATATTCTAAAAGACTCTCAAAATAATATAAGTGAAGCATGAGAGATCAATAATTTCTATATAATAAAACCACCACCGTGCTCTAAAAGATATAAGTGAAGCACTAGAGCAAAATTATTTGGCTCAAAAGATATAAGTGAAGCACATAGAGTATTCTAATAAATTCCGATTAATGCGTGTATCTCCCAAAAGGTGTGTACATAAAGGATGATTGTGGTGAACTAAAAAGCAAAGACTCAAATCATACAAGACACTCCAAGCAAAACACATATCATGTGGTGAATAAAAATATAGCATCAAGTAAAGTTACCGATGAACGAAGACAAAAGAGGGGATGCC
Organism: Aegilops bicornis; assembly: GCA_021605145.1. Taxonomy (NCBI): domain Eukaryota; kingdom Viridiplantae; phylum Streptophyta; class Magnoliopsida; order Poales; family Poaceae; genus Aegilops; species Aegilops bicornis. Next base: position 597,278,036 of record CM038672.1, read on the forward strand.
TTCCGGGGCATCCCCAAGCTTAGGCTTTTGGTTGTCCTTGTATTTTACCTTGGGGTGACTTGGGCATCCCCAAGCTTAGGCTCTTGCCACTCCTTGTTCCATAATCCATCAAATCTTTACCCAAAAACTTGGAAACTTCACAACACAAAACTTAACAGAAAATCTCATGAGCTCCGTAAGCGAAAGAAAACGAACCACCACTTCAAGGTACTATAATGAACTCATTTTTATTTATATTGGTGTTAAACCTACTGTATTCCAACTTCTCTATGGTTCATAACCCCCGATACTAGCCACAGATTCATCAAAATAAGCAAACAACACACGAAAAACAGAATCTGTCAAAAACAGAACAGTCTATAGTAATCTGTATCAAACTTATACTTCTGGTACTCCAAAAATTCTGAAATAAATTTCTGGACGTGAGGAATTTATTTATTAATCATATGCAAAAATAATCAACTAAATAGCACTCTCCAGTAAAAAGTTGTAGATAATCTCGTGAGCGCTAAAGTTTCTGTTTTTTACAGGAAGATCAAAAAGACTTCACCCAAGTCTTCCCAAAGGTTCTACTTGGCACAAACACTAATTAAAACATGAAAACACATCTAACCATAGGCTAGATCAAAGATTTATTGTAACATCCCAAAATTCTAAATTTTGGAATGTTATAATAAATAGATAGATTTGATTGATTGTCTGAAAGTGAGTGAAATTCGAAACTTTTTGAAAGTTAAATGAGAGGGAATAAAAGGACTTTCCCAAACTTTCATTTTGCATTTTGATCTCCATGAATTCAAATTCTTTTCATCACAAAACCCTGGAGAGAAGATGACATGACTTCTTCCATTTAAAATAAATGAAAAAGGCTTTTGAAAAGATTTGAATTTCAACTCAGAAACTTTATGCAACTCAATGATTTTCACGAGAGAAGATAAAATGACTTCTTCAAATTATATGATATATGAGTTGGAAGTTTTCAAAGAGTCAAATTTAAAGTCCCTTTGAAATTATTTTCAATTTGGAGTTATTTGGATTTTATTCAAATTATTTTTCTCCAAAAATAAAATATATTGAAATTAGGGTAAAATGATTCCCTACATCAAAAAATTGGAGAGAAATAAATTTGAATTAATTTGGTATTTTTAAAATGATTTTTTATTGGATTTTAGTAGGGGAGTAGCACTCTTTAAATTATTTAAATTTTTCTCAATTTTATTTGACTTGACAAAAATGTCCACGTTAAAGAAAATCTTTTTCTAAATTTTTTGATATATGATATGCCTATATAATATTTTTCATTTATTTTTGCTTTTATTCTTTTTGTTTGGAAAAATGTTTATTAAAAAAACATTTCTCCTCCGCCCGTGGGCCCAGGCATTAGCAGCCATTGACCCGGCCTGTCGCCTCGTCCCCGAATGACTCCATTGCACCGTCGAGTCGCCTCGGCTACGTCGCCGCCGCCTTACCCGCCTCCTCCACGCCTCGCCTTAAATATCGGAGCCGGGCCCTGCTTCCCTTCTCCTCCGTCTACTTTTCGCTGCCGTCATCGCCAGCTGCATCTCGCCGTCTTGCCGCCCACTCACTTCGCCGCCGCCTCATGTGCATTGCCGTCAGACTCGCCAGTAGCCGCGCCACCATTATGTTGTCATTTGCCGAGATCCGCCGCAACCGCCGCTCACCCCGTCGCCGGAGCCGCTGCCGCCGTCAACCGTTGCCGCCGGTTTTTTGAAGAAAACCGCCCGACCAGTAAAACCGTTGCCCCGGTTCGATTCGGTTTATTGTCGGTTTTGTTCGGTTTTTCTGAAAAACCCTAGATTTTTTTAGGTTTATTATTTAACGAACATTTTCTGTTTAGATAGTTTTAGTGAATGTTTTCATTCTGTAGATCTGTGTAGCGAACGTTCGTTCGATAGGATTTTCTTTTTATTTTAATTTCAGCCATGGACCTATCTGTGATTATTTTCTTTACAGACTAGTCCCTGTTCTTCAAACCTTCGTTACTTCTTACTCGTTTGTCCAAATCCAACGAAACCAACGCCCACCTCTTAGTTATGACCTCATCTATCCAGTAATCCAACTTGAATATGTTTTTGAAAGTTTTAAAATTTGAATTCAACCAGTTTTGTATTTGAACTTCGTTTGATCCTAACTTGAGTTTTATAACTCCGTTTGAGTTGATTCTTTTTTCATATCGAAGCTCTTGACCTAAACTTTTTGATAAGGCCAAATTCACATGATTTTGGTACTGTTAGAAATTGTTTTATGTTGCAAGAGTGATTTGCTTGGTTTTGATGTTTTCCGAATAGTCTTCTTCGTTCTTCCCGATCTTTTGAGTAATTGCTTATGTGTGGTTACTATTGCTTGCTTACGATAGATTGACCGGAGTGTGACGAGTAGAACTATCAAGAGTTTTGAGTGCGAATCATCTTCATCAACAGTACAGGCAAGTTCACACTTTGATCATATCCCTTTCATACCCAGTTTTTATGCATTAGTTTCAGCCTCGAACATTGCATGGTTAGGACTTGATAACATGTGGGTATTGGGAAGTAGTTGATGAGGTAGGAACCTATTGCCCTGCATTCAAACCTTGGGAGTTACTATTATGTTATGCTTATATTGCCATGCTATGCTCATAGACGTGGATTGGGTTTGAGTGTATCCATGACAGATGTGAGATTGTTAATTAATGGTTCAACTTAAGGTGGCAACTTAAATACACATCTGGGTGGATTGAGGCACCTGGGGAATCTAGTGATTGCTTGCATTTTTTTTGGAAATCCCGGGGTACCGTGTGATTCTCTTATGGACTACCACCCAGGCTCAAGGGGATCATAAGATTATTCATGCTAGAAACTTCCGCATGCAGCCACAAGCCATTATGGGCTCTGGCATAGTTGAGTATGTTGTGTGACCTCTTTCAGTGTTATGCTAGCAGATGTAGGGGATGTAGGAGGTACTGTCTACCCAGAGTAAAGAGTTAACGCTTCTGAAAGACCGTGTCTCGGTTATCCGTTTCTCAAACACCATGTAGTGCGAGAAATCCAACGGAGCAGATCGAGTCTTGTGGGGAAAAGTGCGCAAACCTCTGCAGAGTGTACAAACTAATCATGGTTAGCCGTGTCCCGGGTTATGGACATATTGAGTATCTGGTTCTTGGATTATCATGTTGATCTCACCACTCTAAATTAATTTTGTTGGGTTATTAATTACCTTTTAATTGGGATTGAGATGAGGTTTAGCATTCTCAATGTTTTCAACCAACTTTGTAGTTAAATAAAATATATTCCTTTGTTGTAGGGAAAAATTGGCTTTTCGCAAAAACATTATAACCATAGAGCTTTTCCACCAGCCATATATGCATGTAGTGATAGCCTTTATTCATCATAATCCTATGGTGTGAATTTGCCAGTACATTCAATGTACTGACCCTTTGTGGCTGCAGCGTCTCATGTTGCAGGAATCTTACGACGAGTAAGTGATACGTTAGGGTTATGATTTCTACACTCAACTTTGTCGTTTGTGTTGATGAGAATCCACAACCTTTTTACTTCCGCTATATGGATTGAGGTAATAGTATTTACGTTACTTTATACATGCGATTTACCTCTGTTATAAATCCTAGAGTACTGTGTGTGTCAGCATACCAATCCAGGGATGACACTTAAGCACAGAGACTTGACTGTCTGAGGTCGGGTCGCTACATTTATTACTAAACAGAACCAAAAAGCAAGAAACAAAAATAAAATTGGGTTGCCTCCCAACAAGCGCTATCGTTTAATGCCCCTAGCTAGGCATAAGGCAAGGATAGATCTAGGTATTATCATCTTTGGCATGCAATTCTTCAATAGAACATTTGTAACCCTTAGGAGTTTCCTTCTTTTTATTAATGATCAAACTCCTAGGAAAGAAATCAAGGAATTCATTTGTAGCAAAAGGTTCCTTAATGATAGCAAAAAAATTGGGGTGAACACTTATTGATTTGAGATCCGCATTTTCCTTACTAGAAGATTCACCCTTATTTTTAGGAACAAACATTAATTTGGCAACTTTGGTAGTAGTAGGATTTAAAGTATTTCTTACGGCAGAAAAAGCGGACACTAAGTTGATAATAATACCCTCAAGTTTATCAATTCTAGTGGAACCTTGTTCTATTCTTTCATTAAGTATGGGTTCTTTTTCTTTAAAACTATTCAGAGTAACTCCTACCTTATATCCATATTGGGTAATTTGGTTGTGGATTTTTTTTCCAAATTCTCAATCAATTCCACAGTGGCAACTTTATTTCTATAATTTCAAGCCTTTGCATCACATGTTCCAAAGTTAGCATAGTTCCATTAACCAAAAGAGGTGGTGGGCCAAACAAATCTATCATAGCATTATAAGAATCAAAAGTATGGCTACCCAAGAAATTCCCTCCGGTAATGGTATATGAATATATCTATTCCAAGGAGTGATGCCTACATAAAAATTGCGAAGAAGAACGGAAGTAGATTGCTTCCTAGTAGATCTATTTTGAGCATTGCAAATTCTGTACCAAGCATCTTTTAGATTTTCTCCCTCCCTTTGTTTAAAATTAAGAACTTAATTCTCAGGAGACAAAGGAGTAGATAAAGGACTGGCCATGACGGCAGCACAGAGAACAAACACACAAGAAGCAAGCGAAAAAGAGGCGAACGGAAGAAAGGGCAAATAAAACGGCAAGGGTGAAGTGGGGGAGAGAAAAACGAGAGGCAAATGAAAATAATGTAATGCAAGGGATAAGAGTTTGTGATGGGTACTTGGTATGTCTTGACTTGTGCGTAGACTACCCGGCAACGGCACTAGAAATCGAACGTTGGTGGGAGATCAAATCTTGACTTGACTTGGCGTAAGCCTCCCAACAACGGCGCCAGAAATCCTTCTTGCTACCTCTTGAGCTTGCGTTGGTTTTCCCTTGAAGAGGAAAGGGTGATGCAGCAAAGTAGCGTAAGTATTTCCCTCAGTTTTTGAGAACCAAGGTATCAATCTAGTAGGATGCCACACGCAAGTCCCTCGTACCTACACAAACAAATAAGAACCTTGCAACCAACGTGATAAAGGGGTTCAATCCCTTCACGGCCACTTGCAAAAGTGAGATCTAATAGAGATGATACGATAATATTTTTGGTATTTTTATGATAACGATTAAAAGTAAAGATTGCAAAATAAACGACGACAGAAATAGCTAGTTGACGGGAGATTAATATGATGGAAAATAGACCCGGGGGCCATAGGTTTCACTAGTGGCTTCTCTCAAGATAGCATAAGTATTACGGTGGGTGAGCAAATTACTGTCGAGCAATTGATAGAAAAGTGCATAATTATGAGAATATATATGCATCACGTCCACGACAAGTAGACCGAAACGATTCTGCATCTACTACTATTACTCCACACATCGACCGCTATCCAGCATGCATCTAGAGTATTAAGTTCATAAGAACAGAGTAATGCATTAGGCAAGATGACATGATGTAGAGGGATAAACTCAAGCAATATGATATAAACCCCATATTTTTATCCTCGATGGCAACAATACAATACGTGCCTTGCTGCCCCTCATCCTTTGGGAAAGGACACCGCAAGATTGAACCCAAAGCTAAGCACTTCTCCCATTGCAAGAAAAGATCAATCTAGTAGGCCAAACTAAAGCTGATAATTCAAAGAGACTTGCAAAGATAACAAATCATACATAAAAGAATTGAGAGGAGATTCAAATATTGTTCATAGATAATCTTGATCATAAACCCACAATTCATCGGATCTCGACAAACACACTGCAAAAAGAGTTACATCGAATAGATCTCCAACAAGATCGAGGAGAACTTTGTATTGAGATCCAAAGAGAGAGAAGAAGCCATCTAGCTAATAACTATGGACCCGAAGGTCTGAGGTAAACTACTCACACATCATCGGAGAGGCTATGGTGTTGATGTAGAAGCCCTCCATGATCGATTCCCGCTCCGGCGGAGCGCCGGAAAAGGCCCCAAGATGGGATCTTACGGGTACAGAAGGTTGTGGCGGTGGAAATAGGGTTTCGTGGTGCTCCTGGATGTTTTCGGGGTATATGGGTATATATAGGAGGAAGAAGTAGGTCGGTGGAGCTGCAAGGGGCCCACGAGGGTGGGGGGCGCGCCTCCCTGCCTCGTGGCCTCGTCACTTCTTTCTTGACGTCCACTCCAAGTCCTCTGGATCATGTTTGTTCCAAAAATCACTCTCCCGAAGGTTTCATTCCGTTTGGATTCTGTTTGATATTCCTTTTCCGCGAAGCACTGAAATAGGCAAAAAAACAACAATTTGCACTAGGCCTTGGGTTAGTAGTTAGTCCCAATAATAATAATAAAGTGTATAATAAAGCCCATTAAACATCCAAAACAGATAATATAATAGCATGGAACAATAAAAAATTATAGATACGTGCTAGACGTATCAATTGTCTCCTACTGGATTGATACCTTGGTTCTCAAACTGAGGGAAATACTTACTCTACTTTGCTGCATCGCCCTTTCCTCTTCAAGGGAAAAACCAACGCAAGCTCAAGAAGTAGCAGGAAGAATTTCTGGCGCTGTTGCCGGTGAGATTGTTGGGGAACGTAGCATGCAATTTCAAAAAAAAAATCCTACGATCACGCAAGATCTATCTAGGAGATGCATAGCAATGAGAAGGGGAGAGTTTGTCCACGTACCCTCGTAGACCGAAAGCGGAAGCGTTAGGTTAATGCGGTTGATGTAGTCGAACATCTTCACGATCCAACCGATCTAGTACCAAACGTACGGCACCTCCGAGTTCAGCACACGTTCAGCTTGATGACGTCTCTCGAACTCTTGATCCAGCAGAGGGTCGAGGGAGAGTTCCATCAGCACGACTGCGTGGTGACGGTGATGGTGATGTGATCCGCGCATGGCGTCGCCTAAGCACTACGACGCTATGACCAGAGGAGTAAACTGTGGAGGGGGGCACCGCACACGGCTAAGAGAACAATTGATGTGCTATGGGGTGCCCCGTGCCCCCGTATATAAAGGAGGGGAGGAGGAGGCCGACCACCAAGGGGCGCGCCATGGGGGGGAGTCCTACTAGGACTCCACTCCTAGTAGGATTCACCCCACACTTTTTCCTTTCTCTTCGGAGGGGAAAAGGAAGGAGAGGGAGAGGGAGAGGTAAAGGGGGGCGCCGCCCCCTCCCCTAGTCCAATTCGGACTCCCATGGGGGGCGCGTGACCACCCCTTGTGGGCTCCCCATCTCTCTCCACTAAGGCCCATGTAGGCCCAATATTTCCCCGGGGGGTTCCGGTAACCCCTCGGTACTCCGACATATACCCGAACCATTCTAAAACCATTCCGGTGTCCGAATATCATCGTCCAATATATCAATATTTACCTCTCTACTATTTTGAGACTCCTCTTCGTGTCTGTGATCTCATCTGGGACTCCGAACAATCTTCGGTCACCAAAACACGTAACTCATAATACAAATCATCATCGAACGTTAAGCGTATGAAGCATACATGTTCGAGAACTATGTAGACATGACCGAGACACATCTTCGATCAATAACCAACAACGGAACCTGGATGCTCATATTGGTTCATACATATTCTACGAAGATCTTTATCAGTCAAACCGCATTAACAACATACGTTATTCCCTTTGTCATCGGTATGTTACTTGCCCGAGATTCGATCGTCGGTATGCTCATACCTAGTTCAATCTCGTTACCGGCAAGTCTCTTTACTCGTTTCGTAATGCATCATCCTGTAACTAACTCATTAGTCACATTGCTTGCAAGGCTTATAGTGATGTGCATTACCGAGAGGGCCCAGAGATAGCTCTCCGATACATGGAGTGACAAATCCTAATCTTGATCTATGCCAACCCAACAAACACCTTCGGAGACACCTGTAGAGCATCTTTATAATCACCCAGTTACGTTGTGACGTTTGATAGCTCACAAGGTGTTCCTCCGGTATTCGAGAGTTGCATAATCTCATAGTCAGAGGAATATGTATAAGTCATGAAGAAAGCAATAGCAATAAAACTTAACGATCATTATGCTAAGCTAATGGATGGGTCTTGTCCATCACATCATTCTCTAATGATGTGATCCGAAACTTAACCATCTTTGATTAACGAGCTAGTCAAGTAGAGGCATACTAGGGACACTCTGTTTTGTCTATGTATTCACACATGTACTAAGTTTTTGGTTAATACAATTCTAGCATGAATAATAAAAATTTATCATGATATAAGGAAATATAAATAACAACTTTATTATTGCCTCTAGGGTATATTTCCTTCAGAGATCTACGCCAAGTCAACACATACCAAGCGAAAGAAATATGCCCTAGAGGCAATAATAAAGTTGTTATTTATATTTCTTTATATCATGATAAATGTTTATTATTCATGCTAGAATTGTATTAACCAAAAACCTAGTACATGTGTGAATACATAGACAAAACTGAGTGTTCCTAGTATGCCTCTACTTGACTAGCTCGTTAACCAAAGATGGTTAAGTTTCGTAAACATAGACATGTGTTGTCTTTTGATGGATGGGATCACATCATTAGAGAATGATGTGATGGACAGGACCCATCCGTTAGCTTAGCATTATGATCGTTTAGTTTTATTGCTATTGCTTTCTTCATGACTTATACATGTTCCTCTGACTGTGAGATTATGCAACTCCCGAATACCGGAGGAACACCTTGTGTGCTATAAAATGTCACAACGTAACTGGGTTATTATAAAGATGTTCTACAGGTGTCTCCGGTGGTGTTTGTTGAGTTGGCATCGATCGAGATTAGGATTTGTCACTCTGTGTATCAGAGAGGTATCCGGTAATGCATATCACTATAAGCCTTGCAAGCAATGTGACTAATGAGTTAGTTACGGGATAATGCATTATGGAACGAGTAAAGAGACTTGCCAGTAATGAGATTGAATAGGTATGATGATACCGACGATTGGATCTCGAGTAAGTAACATACCGATGACAAAGGGAACAATGTATGTTGTTATGCGGTTTGACCAATAAAGATCTTCGTAGAATATATAGGAGCCAATATGAGCATCCAGGTTCTGCTATTGGTTATTGATCAAAGATGTGTCTCGGTCATGTCTACATAGTTCTCGAACCCGTAGGGTCCGCACGCTTAACGTTCGATGACGATTTGTATTATGAGTTATGAGATTTGATGACCGAAGTTTGTTCGGAGTCCTAGATGAGATCACAGACATGACGAGGAGTCTCGAAATGGTCAAGACATAAATATTGATATGTTGGACGATGTTATTCGGACACCAGATGAGTTTCGAGAGGTATCGGGTAACTATCGGAGTGCCAGAGGGTTACTGGAACCCCCCGGGGGAACTAATGGGCCTTCATGGGCCTTGGTGGGGGGAGAGAAGGGCCACCAGGGGCTGCCCCCCCCCCCTTGGCAGTCCGAATTGGACTAGGGGAAGGGGGCGGCGCCCCCCTTTCCTTCCCTCCCCCTCTCCCTTCCTCCTTCCCCCTTCCACCAAGTGGAATCCTACTAGGACTTGGAGTCCTAGTAGGACTCCTCTCCTTGGCGCACCCTCACGGGGGCGGCCCGGCCTCCCCCTCTCCTCCTTTATATACGGGGGCAGGAGGCACCCTAGAACACACAAGATCAATTGTCTTAGGCGTGTGTGGTGCCCCCTCCACAGTTACACACCTCGGTCATATCATCATAGTGCTTAGGCGAAGCCCTGCGTCGGTAACTTCATCATCACCGTCGCCACGCCGTCGTGCTGACGGAACTCTCCCTCATCCTCAATTGGATCAAGAGCTCAAGGGACGTCATCGTGCTAAACGTGTGGTGAACACGGAGGTGCCGTACGTTCGGTACTTGGATCAGTTGGATCGTGAAGACGTTCGACTAGATCAACAGTGTTACTAAACACTTCCGCTTTCGGTCTAGGAGGGTACGTGGACACACTCTCCCGTTTCATTGCTATGCATCTCCTAGATAGATCTTGCGTGATCATAGGTAAAAAAATTGAAATACTGTGTTCCCCAACAGTGGCATCCGAGTCAGGTCTATGCGTAGATGTTATATGCACGAGTAGAACACAATGAGTTGTGGGCGATAATAGTAATACTGCTTACCTGCAACGTCTTACTTTGATTCGGCGGTATTGTTGGATTTAGCGGCCCGGACCGACATTACATGACCGCATTCATGAGACTGGTTCTACCGACGTGCTTTGCACACAGGTGGCTAGCGGGTGTGTGTTTCTCCAACTTTAGTTGAATCGAGTTTGACTACGCCCGGTCCTTGTTGAAGGTTCAAATAGCACACTTGATGAAAAATAATTGAGGTTTTGATGCGTAGGTAAGAATGGTTCTTGCTAGAAGCCCGTAGCAGCCACGTAAAACTTGCAACTACAAAGTAGAGGCCGTCTAACTTGTTTTTGTAGGGCATATGTTGTGATGTGATATGGTCAAGATGTGATGATATATAAATTGTTGTATGAGATGATCATGTTTTGTAAAAGTTATCGGCAACTGGCATGAGCCTTATGGTTGTCGCTTTATTATACGAAATGCAATCGCCATGTAATTGCTTTACTTTATCACTAAGCGGTAGCGATAGTCGTAGAAGCAATAGTTGGCGAGACGACAACGATGCTACGATGGAGATCAAGGTGTCAAGCCGGTGATGATGATGATCATGAGTGCTTTGGAGATGGAGATCAAAGGCACAAGATGATGATGGCCATATCATATCACTTATTTTGATTGCATGTGATATTTATGCTTTATGCATCTTATTTTGCTTAGTACGGCGGTAGCATTATAAGATGATCCCTCACTAAATTTCAAGGTATAAGTGTTCTCCCTGAGTATGCACCGTTGCTACAGTTCGTCGTGTCGAGACTGTCAGATGTGGGGTTCCGGCAAACCCTTAAGGTTCAAACACTGGGGTGCACGCGAAGTCTTTCCCTCCTACCGATCTACGCTCTAGCTCACTAAGATCTTGCGGACGAACTCGACGAACTCACAACACAGAAAAATACACGGGGTTTATACTGGTTTGGGCCACCGTTGTGGTGTAATACCCTACTCCAGTGTGGTGGTGGTGGATTGCCTCTTGGGCTGATGATGAACAGTACAAGGGAAGAACAACCTCCTGAGGTTGAGGTGTTCTTGTGTGTATGAACTTGTGGTGCGAGGAGCTGATGAATTGCTCGATCCCCTCCCCTGTGGTGGCTAGCTCTACTTATATAGGCCCTGGTCCTCTTCCCAAATGTTGAGCGGGAAGGGAGCCAACAACGGCGGGCAAATTTGAAGGGGGACAGCTAGTACAAGCTATCCTGACAAAAGCGCTCTTCGCCTGCGAAAAGCCCTGGGATGACGCCGTCTTGGGCTCCATGATGACCTCCGCCTTGCCATCCTCCTGGTCTTGGTCTTGGTCTTGTTGCACCAATATGGCAACCTTTGCCTGATGCCCCGGTACTCTTCGTCTGCGCTTGCCTCCTTAGCACTAAAGAGGAAATGTGGACGTTGTGCACACTGGCGCCTGCTTGGCACCGTTCTTCATGGCTCACGTCACGAGTGCCTCGCGAGGTTTGCCCCGCCTTGATATCTCCGCTCCTTGTGAGCTTGCCTGGCTAGGCTACTCCAGAGGAGGTCATGCGTCGTCCGCCTCGCGAGGCTTGGACCCTCGCGAAGGTCTTGGATGCCTTGTTGATGAAGATGGGCCGTCTGACTGCTTGCCTAACCGCCGTAGGCAGCGGGCGAGCAAGTCTGGGGACCCCCGTTCCTAGAACGCCTACAGTAGCCCCCGGGCCCAAGGTGCGATCGGGCTTGGCTTCACGGCGAAGCCAAGGGTCAAGTCCGGAGCGCCGCGGGCCCCAAAAGCATGCGGCCTCGGTCGACGCGTGGCGGTTTATTGGACGTGGGTGTCTTCGCTTCCCCACACCGCCTTTGAATCTGCCCGGCTATGCGGCCCCTGCGGCCTACACAGTTATTCCTCTGCCTCTTGCGCCTTGCTTCCCCCAATTCCTCTGCTTTGTTGCGACTCTGTTTCTCTTCCCCAATCTGATTCGCGCTCTACCTGCTCCATAGCCATGGTGCCCAAGCAAGCTGAGAAGGGGAAGAGCCCTTTGCCTCTTTCGGCCGCGCCTCCACCCTTCGCGCCGGTGCTCGGCCTGTCTCGCGTGCTCAACAACGAGGCCATGGACAAGGCGTGTCCGATGCTTGGCTCCAGCTTCAATGAGTGGGGGGAGACGGTGGCTTGGCCCGTGTCCCGCACTCGCTCGGTTCAGACGGCCACTAAGATCCCAATCTTCATCGACGCCCTCTGGGCAGGCATGATTCCTCCCTTCTCTTCCTTCTTCAACGTTGTGCTTGAGCATTATCAGATCCACTTGCTGACACTTCTCGCCGTCTTTGCCTTCGTGTGTGAAGCCATGGTGGGCATTGCTCCTTCAATGGTTCTCTTCCGCCACTTCTTCTCATTGCATCTGGACGACCCCCAGCAGTGCTCAGGGTGCGTGAGCTTCAGTGTGGTAGCGCTGAAAGCGATGGGATTGATTTTGAGCTTCCTCCATCTCTGGCGACTTCCGGATACGATGGGTGTTTGTTGATGCCAGCGTGCTCAGTCCTCTGCTTCAGGCTCCATCGGGGCCCGCTGATCCTAACCCCGGCTGGGGCCATCAGTGGCTCGCGAGCCCCGGCCTTGCCCGTGTCTGGCTCAGATTGAAGTTGCTGAAGGATCTCGGCGTAACCGCACCGATGGTGGTGAAGGAATTCGTGCGACGCCGGGTCGCTCCGCTCCAGCGCCATTCTCGCCCCATGTGGACCTTGCTCAGAAGCCAAGACCGCATGAGGTTTCAGGAGTCCGGGCTCCTCCTTGGGACGCGAGGGATAGCGCTTAGGGTCCTGACGGGCGTCTCTCTGCCAGCTGATCTGCCCAGGAATAGTTGCCTATTGTACCGGTGCGAGAATAAGGACGGATTTGTGAAGGCCATGCCTCTCTTCGATGAATGGGGGCTGCGACCGGTCGTCCTGGAGGGGCCTCGGGAGAACCCTGCCGTTGTGGTTCCCTTTCTTGCTCACGATCTTTGGGCTCGCCCCAAGTGGCCAGTGCAGTGGGCGAGCTCGAGGCGGAGACCGGTGGCTCGTGTCTTGATGAGCACGTCTTGCGGTGATCCTGGGGCATCGTCCTCGGGAGCCTGCCACGCCCCTCCCGAGGCGTCGGTTGCTGAGGAGACGCTGTGTGCGACCCCCGAGGCCAAGGCTCCAGGAGCCTCGGGAGATCGTGGCGAAACGGTGCCCGGCTGTTCGCCGCAGCCGGGCGCCCCTGAAGATATTTTCCCGAGCTCTTCTTCAGTCCCGCTGCGCTCTGGCCGCCATGTTCAGCATTTCGGTCGCCTTTGCGTGGACTTCGAGGAGCTCTGCGAGAGGAAAGGATCCCCTAGCGGCAGCAACGTCTTCGGACCACTGAAGCGGAGGAAGTACTTCGCCATTGACGTGTAAGTGTCACGCGGTTGTGGCCTGTCATGTGCTGCTTTCTTCTTGGCCGGTCTCTCGTGGCTCCATCAACTGAGGCTACCGGATCTCCCGAGAAGCGGCCTCCTTCTTCCTCAACTCTTCCGCCTGCCTCGAGCGCTCCAAGTCTTGCCCCTGGGGTAGAGTTGGCTGAAGGGGCACTTATGCCCTCCTGGCACGCTGATCCTGCGACCCCATCGCCTCTCCCCACCGGCCTGGCGTGGAGCTTGGCAGGTGTGCCCAAGACTCCTCCGCTGGTCTTTGGTGGTAGCTTGTTGGCTTCGATCCTCGGCTCCTCCTCGAGTGGCAAGCCCCAGCAGACTTGGGCTTCTCGCGAAGACAGGCTAGTGTCTGGTGCGGCGCCAGCCCCCAGCCTCCTGTCGAGGGATGGCGTGCCATGTGGCGCCCCGCCCGCAGCTCCCGAGGCGGAGGACGAAGGAGGCCGGGCGTTCGGGCTTGAGCGCGAGCGGAGCGTGGTTCGCCATGAGCTCTTCCAGGAGGCGATGAGCGCGATGAGCCGGCTTGGTGGGGAGCTCGCGAGTGTTGATTCACGTCTTGAGGCGGAAGGTCTTCGGCTATTGGAGGAGCGGCGCAAGTTGAAGGTGGCCATCAGCCTCGGCCGCTATCAACGTGAACTTGAGAACGCAAAGGCCGAGGCGTCTCTCAAGACCTCCTACGAGGCTCGCTCACGAGCCTTGGAAGAGGCTCGCGAGGCCGATCGTCGTTGCGAGGCCGCGGAGAAGCGCGCTTGGGAGCTCTAGGCCTGGGGCGCATCTCTTGAGCAGCAGGTGGAGGCGCGTAGGGCCGCTCTTGCATCGCTGAGGGGGACGCCCGTGGAGGAAGAGGAGGCCCGTAAGCGTGAGGAGGCATTGCCCTGGATGCCATGGAGCGTAGCCGCGAGCTCGAGCAACTGGCGACGAGGGAGCGTCAAGTTGCCCAAGCAGAGGATGCCGTAGGGGCTCGTGAGGCTGGAGTCGAGGAGGAGGTGAACCGTCGGATGGCCAAGGTTCGCGCGGACCTGGAGGGCAGGTACAACCTGAAGGTGAAGCTGGCGGGTGTGGGGGATGAGGGCAGGGCCGCTGCCCTCAGGCCCAGGTTCGACGAGGCTGAGAGGCGCGTGGAAGCCACGGCTGCAGCCCTGGTCACGGTGCAGGCGGACTTGGCCTCCGCCCGCGCCGAGCTGCGCTCCCTCCGGAGACGGGTTGATGATGCAGAGGACGTCGCGAGGCAGGACACGGAGGAGGTGCTCCGACGCCTAACGCTGGAGCACGAGCACGCCCCCATGCTTCAGGAGCTTCGGAACAGGGCCAATATCGCCCTGGGCCACATTTGCGATGTGGAGGCGCCTACTCCTCACTTGAATGATTACGCTAGCCACCTGACCTTCTTCACCGAGGTGGTGACGCCCCTGGAGGCTCGATCTGCCCAAGCTCGCCAGCTTGTGGAGGAAAGGGGGCGCGGCTTGCTTGAGCGTGCTTTCTCGCGCGTCTTCAGCCAGCTCCTGAATGCCGACCCCAACTTCGACTTTGACGCCGCCATCGCCCCCGTACCCATGGCTGTCCGGGGCGACCTGGCGCGCTGGGTCGAGGACCATGTGGATGCGTTGGTCAGGGCCTTCGCTTTAGAAGATGATGCGGTGGTGGTCGTCGTAGACGAAGGCGGTGTGGTCGGGGGCGTCGCCGATGACGGGGATGAGGCCGATGAAGACGACGACGACGCGAGTGACGCGTCTGCAAGTGACGCAGTGAGCGACATCTCCGGCTGATCCCTTGTTCTCCTGTCATTTCTTCCTGCACACAAACTCGGGCATGGCCCTTGGAAACTTGTTAGAGCATTTTGAGAGGGGGAGCCCCTCATGTAAAGAAATTGCAGTTTTTATTTTTTCATGCGGTGTGAGTTTGCGTCCTCGTGAACTTGTGAATCCTGATGCGAGTTTTCTGCCTTGGTTTACCTTAGTTAGCGCCAGCCTTGAGCTAGGCTATGACGTGCCGAATTTCTGAGAGCCTTGAGGACCTCGCCGCCCTGCCGGAGGGGGCCCCACATGGAGTGGGCAACAGTTGCAGCGCGTGCTCGGGGCGCGCATGCTTCGCACAGTCCTGCTCGCGAGGAGCTCATGAGGGGAAGGCGACGGACATGAGTCCCAAACAAAGCGAGATCCAGAAGGCAAGAAATTGCTCAAACGAGAAAAGGCTCCCCCCGCGTGCATCGATAAAAACTCAGCTTCAACTCAAATCCAGATCCAAAAAGCAAAGCTACAGAAGAAAAGATCCAAAGCAAAAGGCTGCGTTCGACACCTAGTCTAGTCTTATGGTCTTCAAGTCTTCTCACCAGCGCGGAGCTAAGTGCTGCCACTAGGCGTGGGAGGGAGCCCCAAGGCCTGAGGCCGGCACCCCTGAGACTCCAAGGCGTGTACAGCCCCAACTCATTATTACGTGAGAGTGTCACGGGCGGCGAGCTTCACAGGCACCTGGCCTTCTTCACAGGTACTGGCCTTGCTTCATATCGCCAGACGAGGGCCCCGCCTTGCGCCGCTCTCGACCTCCTCTGATACGACCGGAGACCAGGACGAAACAGAGGAGGGAAAGAGGACGCCAACGGTTCCCTCGGCGACCACAGGTCCTCTGCCGGGGGAAGGGTTGGTGTTGGTGTCAAAACCGGCGGATCTCGGGTAGGGGGTCCCGAACTGTGCGTCTAGGCGGATGGTAACAGGAGACAAGGGACACGATGTTTTTACCCAGGTTCGGGCCCTGTCGACCGAGGTAATACCCTACTCCTGCTTGATTAATATTGATGATATGGGTAGTAAAAGAGTAGATCTACCACGAGATCAGAGAGGCTAAACCCTAGAAGCTAGCCTATGGTATGATTGTTGTTCGTCCTATGGACTAAAACCCTTCGGTTTATATAGACACCGAATGGGGTTAGGGTTACACAGAGTCGGTTACAATGGTAGGAGATCTACATATCCGTATCGCCAAGCTTGCCTTCCACGCCAAGGAAAGTCCCATCCGGACACGGGACGAAGTCTTCAATCTTGTATCTTCATAGTCTAGGAGTCCGGCCAAAGATGATAGTTCGCTATCTGGACACCCCCTAGTCCAGACTCCTCGGTAGCCCTGAACCAGGCTTCAATGACGATGAGTCCGTGGCATATTGTCTTCGGCATTGCAAGGCGGGTTCCTCCTCCGAATACTTTATAGAAGGTTTTGAACACAAGGATAGTGTCCGGCTCTGCAAAACAAGTTCCACATACTACCGTAGAGAGAATAATTTTTGCACATATCTGCTGATTTATTCCACGGCGTGACATCACACCACGGCCAGGCCTTTATATGAATCGTTTTTTACTGTTCCACCTTAGCGCGTTTAGCGAGGCAGTTTCCTTGGCACGTCTTATCAAAGCAGAGATCGTGCCCCCTTATTCCGGGATTCCCATCAATACGGACGTGGGTAACCCATCCGCGCCATTGATTACGGCGCTTGGGAGATAAGCGAGTTTTACCGGTGGCAGGGGACGCATAGCTTCGTCCGTCCATATAAGGGGATAAGGATCCACCTTTTCACCTACGCCTTCTTCCTCCTTTGCTCATCCATTTCCGCGCACTCGAGCTCCAGCGCCCAAGTCCGCACACCCCACCTCAACCTTCTCCAATCATGTTCAGAGCGGGAGGCAAGTGGATGGCCTCTTCCACACGGAGGGCACATCACAAAGCTGCGGGAGGCGGATACTTGTCCGGCGACATCGCGTGTCGGCTCCCCAACAAGGGGCAGCTCATCCCCACCGCCAGCCCCATGAGAGGGTGGTGTTCCTCACCCACTTCCTCCATGGACTAGGTTTTCCACTTCACCCATTTGTCCGGGGCTCATGTTCTACTACGGCCTGGATTTCCACGATCTGGCCCCAAACTTCATCCTCAATATCTCGACGTTTATCATCGTGTGCGAGGCTTTCCTCTGCATCCAACCCCACTTCGGTTTATGGTTGAAGACCTTTTGCGTCAAGCTGAAGATAGTGGGGGCGACAGCAGAGTCTTGAGGCGCCATGGCGGCGGGATGCCCAATGTTCTATGGCTCGAGGGCTCCTTCGTGGAGACAATAAAGGGTGGCAATCGGGTGGTTCTACATCACCGAGCCACGCGACTCCAAATGGCGGCGGCCCCAATTCAGATCTAGGTCCCCACACGGCTCACATCATGGAAAGAGACGGGCCCTGACCTGGGTGATTCGGAAGAGTCGACCGGACTCCAAACCTCGTGTCCGAAACACGGTGGACAAGAAGCTCAAGCTTGTCAACATAGTCCAGGTTATGCTCATCCGCCGGATTCTCCCATGCCAGCAATGGGCCTTCAATTTGTGGGAGTTTGATCCGGCACAACACCGGACCTTGAGCCGGCTCCTCGACACTAGGTACAAAGATGCCTGGAAGGTGCTGTTCAAGGCGCGAAGCCCCGCATCCGCCATCAAGATTGCGGATTCAGCTCGCAGATGTCAAGCCAGCGAGGTAAGTTATTTTACCCTTTATGGGACTCTTTTTTCATAGTTTGACTCTATGTGGGATCTAAAACTCCCTAACCTTTGACAGTGGCTGAAGACGTCCGGACAGATTAACTGTCCGGCCCCTTTGCCAGAAGACCCAGCGGACGCCCGATTGACGGGGCTGCTGGCTCCGGCACCTCACGTGGTGACGGAGAAGAAGGCCAAGAAGGAGGCCACGGAAACTCGAAGGAGCTTCCGGTGCCAAGCGCTGTCAGATTCTGAAACAAAATCCTCTCCTGAGAATGAGGAGGAGGAAAAAGAAGCCTCTCCCCCAGCGGGGGAAAAGAAGAAAAGGAAGGCCGCCCCAACTGGGGAGGCTGGAGGGTCCAAGAAAGGAAGGACCCTTCCTCCGGACTTCTCCACCAACGCCGACAACGACGAGGAGGAGTGGCCACCAAGGGCCAAGCCCCTGGCGAGATCGTAAGTGTCCGGACTCCAGAATAACTCATGGATTTTCATTTGTCGCATAGTGTCTTCTAACGCCGAATATAACCATGTAGCCCGCCCAAGGACGAGCTTGCCGCTTCGTCGAGCGGCTCCCTGGATACGTCGAATGTGAATAGCACTTCACTTCCGACCGCCTCCTCTCCTCGTGACGCAGATGACACCGCGGTGGAGTCCCAAAAAGGGCCCAACCAGGAGGAGGTGGTCCTGGAGGCGCCGCAAGGCGACCTCCCGGACTCCGGGCGCAAAGGGGGCAAAAACCCGGATGGCTCTAAGTCCGCCCTGTCGGACTCCGTCATCGGAACCAGCGGTGGTTCCGAAGACCGACAATGACCCCTTCAGAAGAAGGGCAAGATCATGACACCGTGACCTCCGTCCAACCGGAGGCACTGGATAAGTTGTTGAGGCGCTTAATAGCGCCTCCATCGACGAGGAGCACCGCACTATCATGAGTGCGGTGATCCAGAAGTTCGATCCGCCAAGAGCGGGCTGACTGAAGCTATGCATCAGCCTTCTAACGGGCTTTGAGGTAAGTTTAGAATATGTAAAAATATTACCGCATAGACAGTAGCCCTCGATGCTTAGTTCGATTGTTGAAAAGAAAAGCCGGACTAAGGATCTAAAAAGATATACGCAGGAGTCTAACATAAGTATGTCAATATGGGAATGCAGGCTGCCCTGCTGACCTCTGCCGCACTGACTGCGAAGGTCAATGCATTGAAGCAGAGCCTCGAGCGGTCCGAGAACGAGCTCGGCCTTGCCAAGAAGCAGCTCAAGGACAAGGAAGGTAAGTAATACCTTATTAAAGAAATACCTTATAGAAAGGATTTGGTTGCAAAAATGACAGGACTAACATAGGTATTGTAGGGGCCCACGAGCGAGGTGGCGACCACAGAAGGAAGCGGTGTCCGTGGCGTAAAGCGGCGGCCATGAGCGCACTGAAGCGAGAGAAGCAGGAGGTGCGGGTGGCGGAGGTGCGGCAAGAGCTCCGTGCCTCGTGGAAAAACACGAGTTTGGAGCGTGACTCAAGACTTCGAGTCCGGCTCGCCTCGGCTCTTGAGAGTGCCAAAGCCGCTAAGGCGAAGCCCAAAAAGCCCTCCAAGAAATTGAAGCATTAAAGAAGATAGCGGCGGTAAGGCATTCTTTATGCAAAGCAAGCATGTGAAAGTGAATTACCTATTACTTACCCGGATTCGAGCTCTCCGGGAGCATTCGCAGATCTGCCCGTAGTGTGTACGATCTTGCCGCGTTCTACCGCGCCAAGGAGGGGAGCTCGACGGAGAAGGTGTTACGGTCTCGATGATGAGGCAGAACGTCCGGTGCCTGAGCGACCAGTGAAGCATTTGGTCGAGCTCCACAAGGTCGCCGAACAGGCCATGAAGGGCCTCATATTTCGGCAGTGGCCAATGGAAGCCAAGCCTGGGAGCTACTTCTGGCTAGTGCAGCGGCAGGAGGAGGCCAGTCCATGGATTGCAGACATCAATCGCTCCGACTGCATTGAAGCTGCCCGTCGGGCCCTTGCCCGTGCTAAAGTGCACCGGGCAAGCCGGATGCGGAGAAGCTTGTGACGGACGGGCCACCGAAGGGCAAGGAGCATCATAAGCCCGAAATGTACTATGAGGGCGTCTGAAGGGTGCCCGCCAGTATAGCGGATGAGTGCTCCAAAGATGTAATATTTGAGTAGACTCGCATTTATTATCCTCAGTT
Source organism: Aegilops bicornis (assembly GCA_021605145.1). Classification (NCBI taxonomy): domain Eukaryota; kingdom Viridiplantae; phylum Streptophyta; class Magnoliopsida; order Poales; family Poaceae; genus Aegilops; species Aegilops bicornis. Next base: position 597,298,262 of record CM038672.1, read on the forward strand.
GAAAACTTGTTCATATCGCTAAAGCAACGCTTGTGAATTTAAAATATTACCTTCATGCGGCCGTTTATCAAATTTGAGAGATGGCAAGTCGTTGGCTTCAGCCCCCATGCCACAGTGCTTTGGGGTTTTCGGGATAAACTTGAGCGCTCTTGTTCCCATTCTTGGGTCCTTCGAGGGAGGCGCCAACGCAACGGTAACAGGGCAACCGGACTTATAGTGCTTGAACACTCTCACTTAGCCATAGAATTCTATAATTTTAAATTTCGTGAAGCCCTAGTATTCGAAGACCGAGTTCGGGCGCTATCCACGCCTTGGCCGTACAATGCCGACTCCTCGCTCTAAGCGCATAAGTCTTTAGGGACCCGAAAAAACCTCTCGAACAGCGATCGGCTCTCGCCCTATCATGACGGTCATTTTAGCTTTCTCCAGAGGTGCTCAACCCAGCTCAACCGGGCACAATCACGGTGGTTCCCCAGCTACCTTAGCCGATTTAACGGAACGTAAGGTTCCAAAACATGTGAGCCGGGCAAACCCTACTTTTGAACCAAGACATGATTAGGAGCCGATGCATATAATGCTATAAGTTGGGTGCCGCACTTGTGAAAGTGTTCGGACTTGTCACACCATGTTTTTGGGGTACATAAGCCCTCGGTGTATTGGCCGTACCAAATTGTACGGTTGTGCAATGTCATAAATGAACATATATAATGGGAAAGAATGCAATAATAGGCAAGAGCTATATATTGGTTATTCAAAAGAAAGCGCAAATAAAAGCGAGCGATACAAATTGTGCAATAAGCAAGGTACGGGACTTTTGACATGTCCCCCTTCTAGGGGTAAGTTTGCGATGTGGTATGTAAAACAGGTATAATGCTCGTAATAGAGACCACCTGGACACTCGACGTAGCTTTCTGCTTCCCTGGCTGTTGCATCGTGAGTTCAGCAATTCTAGTGCCGGACAGGGCTTCTGGAAAACGGAGTCCTGAAAGTAAGAAAAAAGAAAAAAGGAAAAGAATGACACAATCGGGAACCCCTGGTGCGGTTGAGCCGCATTCTGGGCGTGCCGTGGTGGTGCCCCTCCCCTTATGCCCATGGTATCTTCAGAGCGTAGTTATGTACGCGTAATCGCTTTCGCAATTTCGCGAGGGCTGGGGTTGGGGCCGGATTGCTACGCGCGCTTGGATCGTTCGTGGTCTTGTTGTAGGTTACTTCAGCGGCAGCGGTGTCCGGACGTTTAGTGGCCTCGACTCGAGAATTGCCGTGAGAGGCTGCTTTGCACCTCCGCCGCGAGGGCTGCCATGTGCTCCTCCGCTCGGAGAGCGTTCGGTGTTCCATTGACCGTGATTACTCCTCGAGGGCGTGGCATCTTGAGCTTGAGGTATGCGTGGTGCGGCACCGCATTGAATTTTGCAAATGTGGTTCGTCCAAGCAAAGGCGTGATAGCCGCCGGAACGGGACTATGTCAAAGATTAACTCTTCGCTTCGAAGTTATCCGGGATCCGAAGAGCACTTCGAGTGTAATCGAGCTCGCATAATTGGCCTCTACACCTGGTATGATGCCTTTAAAGGTCGTCTTTGTGGGTTTAATCCTTGAGGGTCTATGCCCATTTTGCGCCGTATCCCGATAAATCAGGTTCAGTTGCCGCCGCCCATCAGGACTCTGGTGAGGTGAAATCCGTCAATAATTGGGTCAAGAACCAATGCGGCGAATCCGTCATGACGGATGCTAGTGGGGTGGTCCCTTCGATCAAAGGTGATCAGGCAGGAGGACCATGGGTTGAACTTCGGGGCGACTGGCTCCATCGCATATACGTCCCTTAGCGCACGCTTCCGCTCCCTTTTGGGTATGTGGGTTGCGTATATCATGTTCACCGTCCGCACTTGTGTGGGAAAGCCCTTCATCCTCTATTGTTCGTGGCGGGGCTCTTCCTCGTCATCGCTATGCATCCCCTTGTCGTTGTTTTCGGCGCTTAGCTTGCCTGCTTGCTTGAACACCCAGCAATCCCTGTTGGTGTGGTTGGCTGGTTTTTCGGGGTTGCCATGTATCTGGCACAAGCGATCGAGTATTCGGTCCAAGTTGGACGGGCCCTGGGTATTTCTTTTGAATGGCTTCTTCCGCTGACCGGGTTTAGAGCCTCTGAATCTGGCATTTACTGTCGTATCTTCAGCATTGTCACCGTTAATGCGGCGTTTATTCTTGTTGCGGCCGCGACCTGCCATTGTTGTCCTTGGTATCCGAACTACCGTGGTGTTTGGCCAAGTTGTTGCTTCGAGCTAGCCACCGTCCTCTCCGCGCAAAAGTGGCTCATGAGTGTGGTGAGGGCTGCCATGGATTTCGCTTTTCCTGTCCTAGGTGCCGGGCTAGCCACTCGTCATGATGTTGTGTTTGAAGGCTGCTAAGCGCCTCTGCGTCCGGACAATCGGCGATCTGATTTTTCTTTGTTAGGAACCGCGTCCGTAATTGTCCGGACGATTCTTCCGCTGCTGAATTATATGGCTAAGGTCATCGGCGTCGGTGGTCGCACATATGTGCCCGGAATATCAAGGAATGCGGCTTCGTGTCCTCCCAACAATCGATTGACTCTTCCGCAAGCTGTTGAGCCAATGCCAAGCTGGTCCTTTAAGCTTGAGTGGGAGGTATTTGATGGCATGTAGATCATCACCACGGGCCATGTGGATATGGAGGAGATAGTCCTCGATCCGCATCACAGGATCTGTGGTACCATCGTATGATTCGATGTTTACGGGTTTGAAGCCCTCGTGATTTGATGATCCATTACTTCATCTGTGAAGCATAGTGGGTGTCTTGGCGCCTCAGATTGGGCTATATCACGGCGTAGCTCATATGAGCTTTGTCTCATCGTGTTCGGCCCGGCGGGTTTGTTGTATCCGCGTGTGGTAATCATCCCGAGTTGTTGGGTGCCCACGCGATCTGTAGATCGATCTTGTATGCTTTGCCTTATCCTCCAATATATCTTGCAAGTCTAGCGCGTTTTCCCGTGCCTTGGTACTTTTTGAGCGGCGTCGGGGCGTGGCTTGAGCGGAGGGCCGAGAGGCTTCTCTGTCGCGGCCACGGGGTGGCCGGTCTGCCATGTCGTGCGCTGGTGACGCGGGTGCTTCCTCCTCTGATCGAGGCAACGACCTGCGTTTGGGGTAGCTTTTGGAGGGGCGTTCGAGTTCGTACTCTTCGGTGCAAGGACTTCAGTCCATCCGTCCGCCTAGCGTGTCTTAGTCAGCTCTAAGTTGTTGCTGCTTTTCTTGAGGCTGCTTGCCGTGGCCATAAGCTGCGTTTGAAATGCTCTTGTTCGGCGGGATCCTCGGGCCACGACAAATTAAATGCCGCCGAGGCTTGCCTCATCTTCGGAGGCGCATAATTATCGTCCTCTACCTCTCTTTCTGCCGCATTGTCGTGCGGACTTGCTTCTCCCTTCTCCCGCGCTGAGTCCTGCTGGAGGGGGTCGTCTTTGGCACTGTCCGGGGTATTATTGTCTCCCGTGCCGGAATCGCCGTTTTCTTGTGGCGGGATTTAGAGCGGCACCGCCGACGCCGGTAACAGGTTGTTTCTTGGAGGGTCATCCTCCGCGTTCCATCTTTTGGGATGTCCACCATGTATATGTCATATGACGAGGTGGCCTTCCCGATTCTCAGTAGGCGCTGGTTCTTGGTCGTCTCCGACATCGTCGTCCATACCGTCGATGTCTTGAGTCGAAGTCGAGCATGTCGGTTAAATCATCGGCGGTGGCTACAAAGTGGGTGGTGGGTGGGCGTTGAATTTCTTCGTCGTCCGAATCCCAACCTTCCCGACCGTAGTTCGCCAGGCTCCCCTGACAAAGAGAGAGACTTTAATGAGTTCAGGATATCGCCAAAGGGCGAGTGCTGAAAGATGTCCGCGGCGGTGAACTCCATAACCGGCTCCCAGTCGGATTCGACTGGCAGGGGCGCGAGAGGTTCGGAGTCCGGCACCTGGGAGTCACGAGCTTTGCAAAGGACAGGGATGGTGTTCGGCTCAATCATCGGAGATATTTCAGCCCCCGAGGAGGTGTCCAACCAACCGTCCTCGATCGGCGAAACCGGCTCCGGATTAAGGGTCAGAGCGGGCACTAGTGCGGCCTCCAAGGCACTGTTCGGCGGCAGAGCTAGATCGTACCCATTGAGACAGTGCGGCATGCTCGGCTGTGGCTCGAATCCGTCGAATATCAAGTCTCCGCGGACATCGGCCGTATAGTTCAAGCTTCCAAATCTGACCTGATGGCCAGGGGCGTAGCTTTCGATCTGCTCCAGGTGGCCTAGCAAATTGGCCCGCGGTGGAAAGCCGCTGAATACGAAGATCTGTCCGGGGAGAAAAGTCTCACCCTGGACTGCGTCGTTGCTAATGATTGAAGGAGCCATCGGGCCTATAGGTGATGACATAGAGGAACTCTCAATGAAAGCACCAATGTCGGTGTCAAAACCGGCGGATCTCGGGTAGGGGGTCCCGAATCAGGCGTCTAGGCGGATGGTAACAGGAGACAAGGGACACGATGTTTTTACCTGTGTTCGGGCCCTCTCGATGGAGGTAATACCCTACTCCTGCTTGATTAATATTGATGATATGGGTAGTACAAGAGTAGATCTACCACGAGATCAGAGAGGCTAAACCCTAGAAGCTAGCCTATGGTATGATTGTTGTTCGTCCTATGGACTAAAACCCTTCGGTTTATATATACACCGAATAGGGTTAGGGTTACACAGAGTCGGTTACAATGGTAGGAGATCTACATATCCGTATCGCCAAGCTTGCCTTCCACGCCAAGGAAAGTCCCATCCGGACACGGGACGAAGTCTTCACTCTTGTATCTTCATAGTCTAGGAATCCGGCCAAAGATGATAGTTCGGCTATCCGGACACCCCCTAGTCCAGGACTCCCTCAGTTGGTGAGGCCTCTCCGGCAGAGGGCCTACCTCCGGGTGTCGTCAGTCGTCGCGCGCCGCGGGGAGGGGCCTTGCTCCTGGCTCCCTCTCGGTGGCCCCCATCACGCCTCCCTTGCCGGAGCGGGTGTCGCCGCGCATGGGTTGTCGACCGACACGGCAACCTGGTTCATCTGTAGCCGATGGTTAACGTAAACCTGTTCCTGAGTGACTAGTGGTACCCTGTAATTGCCGTTGTTGGCGCGATCGTTGTGGTTCTCCGTTGGCTCCTGGAAAGCTTCTGCTCCTAGCGCCCCTTCTCCCCAATCTTCTCCAATGAACGAGCTGATGTCGTCCTCTGGTGCGTATTCTTGGTCCATCATGCGGGGCACGTAGGCTTCCGGGGCCGTTACCCCGAACACCTCGCCATGGTACCCCACGCTCCATGTTGCTCCGCCCATGACAGCGTCCTGGGGATGACGATACGGCACCCTGCCGGAACCGTGGGGGGTGACGCTTGTGCTCATCGAGGGTGGCATGGGCGGATTGGAGCGCCCTGCGCCGCCGGCCGTGCTGATGTTGAAGAAGCCCCCGTGCGTAGTTGGTGGTGCGCAGGTGTGGTGATGCTTTCGCCGCTGCCCCGCAGCGGGCTCGGGGGAAGTCGATAGCGAAGGTGGTGCTCCCGATGCCGCCGCTGGCCCAGCAGCTCAAGAACTTCGCCGAGTAGCGTGTCCCGACCGCTCTCCATCACCTGCATCGCAGCAGCTCTCTTGCCACCGTAAGTGCCGCCGCATGTTCACTTGCTCCCACCGCGAAGCGCCGCGCCGCGGGCGTGGCTCGCCGCTCTCGCCATCGCCTGCATTTGCTGCCGTGGGGTGAGGGTGGATGACGCCGACCGCTGTCCGCGCCAGTGAGCCTGGTTGCGCCCGTGCCGCTTGGGGTGCAGGGTCGAGATCTCCGTGGGCAGGCGGCATCGTCCGGGCCGGCCAGGCTGCCCAGCGGTCGGGGCCGGTTCTTGGGTCGCCTGACATCGTAGCTGATGATCGTCGAAGAGCTGGTTGGCGGGGAAGAAGCTCCGGCGCACCCCTACCCGGCGTGCCAAATGTCGGATGTGGGGTTCTGGCAAACCCTTAAGGTTCGAACACTGGGGCGCGCGCGAAGTCTTTCCCTCCTACCGATCTATGCTCTAGCCCGCTAAGATCTTGCGGACGAACTTGACGAACTCACAACACAGAAAGAGACACGGGGTTTATACTGGTTCGGGCCATCGTTGTGGTGTAATACCCTACTCCCGTGTGGTGGTGGTGGATTTCCTCTTGGGCTTATGATGAACAGTACAAGGGAAGAACAACCTCCTGAGGTTGAGGTGTTCTTGTGTGTATGAACTTGTGGTGCAAGGAGCCGATGAATTGCTCGATCCCCTCCCCTGTGGTGGCTAGCTCTACTTATATAGGCCCTGGTCCTCTTCCCAAATGTTGAGCGGGAATGGAGCCAACAACGGCGGGCAAATTTGAAGGGGGACATCTAGTACAAGCTATCCTGACAAAAGCGGTCTTCGCCTGCGAAAAGCCCTGGGATGACGCCGTCTTGGGCTCCATGATGACCTCCGCCTTGCCGTCCTCCTGGTCTTGGTCTTGTTGCACCAATATGGCGACCTTTGCTTGATGCCCCGGTACTCTTCGTCTGTGCTTGCCTCCTTAGCACCAAAGAGGAAATGTGGACGCTGTGCACACTGGCGCCCGCCTGGCACCCGCCTGGCACCGTTCGTCATGGCTCATGTCACGAGTGCCTCACGAGGTTTGCCCCGCCTTGATATCTCCACTCCTCGTGAGCCTGCCTGGCTACGCTACTCCACAGGAGGTCTTGCGTCGTCTGCCTTGGGAGGCTTGGACCCTCGCGAAGGTCTTAGATGCCTTGTTGATGAAGATGGGCCGTACAACCCGCTGCCTAGCCACGCTGTGGGCCGCAGGCAGGCAAGTCTGGGGACCCCCGTTCCCAGAACACCGACAGAGACACCACGTGATGGTCGGGTGTGATAAGCTCTACGTTCACATACAACGGGTGCAAGCCAGGTTTGCACACGCAGAATACTCCGGTTAAACTTGACGAGCCTAGCATATGCATATATGGACTCGGAACATGATACGTCCATTTTGCATCATGATTTTATATCGATATTTATTGCATTATGGGCTGTTATTGCACGTTATGTCACAATACTTATGGCTATTCTCTCTTATTTTACAAGGTTAACATAAGGAGGGAGAATGCCGGCAGCTGGAATTCTGGGCTGGAAAAGGAGCAAATATTAGAGACCTATTCTGCACAACTCCAAAAGTCCTGAAACTCCACGAAAGTCATTTTTGGAGAATATAAAAAATATTGAGCGGAAGAAGTACACTAGAGGGGGACCCACCTGGACATGAGGGTGGGGGCACGCCCTACCCCCCAGGGCGTGCCCCCTGCCTCGTGGGCCCCCTGTTGGCTCTCCGATGGCCATCTTCTGCTATGTGAGGTCTTTCGACAAGGGAAAAATCATAAGCAACCTTTAGGGACGAGACTCCGCCGCCACGAAGCGGAACCTTGGCGGAACCAATCTAGGGCTCCGGCAGAGTTGTTCTGCCGGGGATACTTCCCTCCGGGAGGGGGAAATCATCGCCATCGTCATCACCAACGCTCCTCTCATCGGGAGAGGGCAATCTCCATCAACATCTTCACCAGCACCATCTCCTCTCAAAACCCTAGTTCATCTCTTGTATCCAATTCTTGTCTCTAAGTCCGGGATTGGTACTAGTAGGTTGCTAGTAGTGTTGATTACTCCTTGTAGTTGATGCTAGTTGGTTTATTTGGTGGAAGATCATATGTTCAGATCATTTATGCATATTAATACCCCTCGATTATGAACATGAATATGCTTTGTGAGTAGTTACGTTTGTTCCGAGGACATGGGAGAAGTCTTGCTATTAGTCGTCATGTGAATTTGGTATTCGTTCGATATTTTGATGAGATGTATGTTGTCTAGCCTTTAGTGGTGTTATGTGAACGTCGACTACATAACACTTCACCATTATTTGGGTCTAGAGGAAGGCATTGGGAAGTAATAAGTAGATGATGGGTTGCTAGAGTGACAGAAGCTTAAACCCTAGTTTATGCGTTTCTTAAATAAGGGCTGATTTGGAACCATATGTTTCATGCTATGGTTAGGTTTACCTTAATACTTTTGTTGTAGTTGCGGATGCTTGCAATAGAGGTTAATCATAAGTGGGATGCTTGTTCAAGCAAGAACAGCACCCAAGCACCGGTCCACCCACATATCAAATTATCAAAGTACCGAACGCGAATCATATGAACGTGATGAAAATTAGCTTGACGATATTCCCATGTGTCCTCGGGAGTGCTTTTCCTTATATAAGAGTTTGTCCAGGCTTGTCCTTTGCTAAAAAAGGATTGGTCCACCTTGCTGCACTTTATTTACTTTTGTTACTTGTTGCTCGCTACAAATTATCCTATCACAAAACTATCTGTTACCACTTATTTCGATTTTGCAGAGAATACCTTGCTGAAAACCGCTTATCATTTCCTTCGCTCATCGTTGGGTTCGACACTCTTACTTATCGAAGGACTATGATAGATCCCCTATACTTGTGGGTCATCAAGACTCTTTTCTGGCGCCATTGCCGGGGAGTGAAGCGCCTTTGGTAGGTGGAATTTGGTAAGGAAAAATTTATATAGTGTGCTGAAATTTACTGTCACTTTTACTATGGAAAGTAGAGGGGCTTGTTTGGGGTATCTTCACCCCGACCAGTAGAGCAAAGAATTGCTCCTCAACCTACTGAACCTACTAAAAATGAAAATGTTCCCTTTGAAGTTCCTTCGGGTATGTTAGAAAAAGTGCTAGATAATCCTTTTTTAGGAGATGGAACAAAGCATCCTGATGAGCACCTAATATATGTGGATGAAGTTTGTGGATTATTTAAGCTTGCAGGTATACCCGATGATGTTGTTAAGAAGAAGGTCTTACCTTTATATTTGAAGGGAGGTGCATCGACATGGTATAGGCTATGTGATGACACGGGATCATGGAACTATAAACGAATGAAATTGGAATTTCATCAAAAGTATTATCCTATGCATCTTGTTCATCGTGATCGCAATTATATATATAATTTTTGGCCTCGCGAAGGAGAAAGCATCGCTCAAGCTTGGGGGAGGCTTAAATCAATGTTATATTCATGCCCCAATCATGAGCTCTCAAAAGAAATAATTCTTCAAAAATTCTATGCTCGGCTTTCTGAAAACAATCGCACCATGCTCGATACTTCTTGTGTTGGCTGTTTTATGATGAAGACTATTGAATTCAGATGGAATTTATTGGATATAATTAAACGCAACTCTAAAGATTGGGATCTCGACGAAGGTAAGGAGTCAGATATGACACCTAAGTTTGATTGTGTTAAATCTTTTATGGATACCGATATTTTTCGTAAGTTTAACACTAAATATGGACTTGACTCTGAGATAGTAGCTTCTTTCTGTGAATCTTTTGCTACTTATGTTGATCTCCCCAAGGAGAAGTGGTTTAAATATCATCCTCCCATATAAGTAAAAGTAGCTGCACCTACTAAAGTTGAAGAAAATATTGTCACTTATAATGATCCTGTTGTTCCTACTTCTTATGTTGAGAAACAACCTTTCCCTGTTAGAATAAAGGATCATGCTAAAGCTTCAACTGTGGTTCGTAAGAGCAATATTAGAACTTATACACCTCCTGAGCAAGTTAAAGTAGAACCTAATATTGCTATTGTTAAAGATCTCTTGGCTGATAATATTGATGGGCATGTTATTCATTTCTGCGGCGAAACTGCTAGAATTGCCAAACCTTGTGCTAAAGATAAACATAGACCTTTGGTAGGCGTGCCTGTTATTTCTGTTAAGATAGGGGATCATTGTTATCATGGCTTATGTGATATGGGCGCCAGTGCTAGTGTTATACCTCATACTTTATATGAAGAAATTAAGCACGAAATTGAACCTGCTGAGTTAGAAGGTTTTGATGTTACAATTAAACTTGCCAATAGAGATACTATATCAGCAATGGGAATTGTTAGAGATGTTGAAGTCTTGTGTGGGAAAACTAAATATCCTGCTAATTTTCTTGTTCTTGGTTCCCCACAAGATAGGTTTTGTCCCATTATATTTGGTAGACCCTTCTTGAACATTGTTAATGCTAAGATGGACTGCGAAAAGAATGTTGCTACTATTGGCTTGGGTGATATGACTCATGAGTTTAATTTCTCTAAATTTAGTAGACAACACCGTGAAGAAGAATTGCCTAGTAAAGATGAAATTATTGGTCTTGCTTCTATTGCCGTACCTCCTAGTGATCCTTTAGAACAATATTTGCTAGACCATGAAAATGATATGTTTATGAATGAAACAAGGGAAATAGATGAAGTATTCTTTAAACAGGAACCTATTCTGAAACACAATTTTCATGTCGAAATCCTAGGGGATCCTCCTCCACCCAAGGGTGATCCCGTGTTTGAGCTTAAACCATTGCCTGATAATCTTAAATATGCTTATCTTGATGAAAAGAAGATATATCCTGTTATTATTAGTGCTAACCTTTCAGAGCATGAAGAAGAGAGATTATTGAAAACTCTGAAGAAACACCGTGCTGCTATTGGATATACGCTTGATGATCTTAAGGGCATTAGTCCCACTCTATGTCAACACAAAATAAATTTGTAAGAAGATGCCAAACCAGTTCGTGATCATCAATGACGGCTGAATCCTAAAATGAAAGAGGTGGTAAGAAAAGAAATACTAAAGCTTCTGGAGGCAGGTATAATTTATCCCGTTGCTGATAGTCAGTGGGTAAGTCCTATCCATTGTGTCCCTAAGAAGGGAGGTATTATTGTTGTTCCTAATGATAAAGATGAATTGATTCCGCAAAGAATTATTACATGTTATAGGATGGTAATTGATATCCGCAAATTAAATAAAGCTACTAAGAAAGATCATTACCCCTTACCTTTTATTGATCAAATGCTAGAAAGATTATGCAAACATACACACTATTGCTTTCTAGATGGTTATTCTGGATTCTCTCAAATACCTGTGTCAGCTAAGGATCAATCAAAGACTACTTTTACTTGCCCTTTTGGTACTTTTGCTTATAGACGTATGCCTTTTGGTTTATGTAATGCACCTGCTACCTTTCAAAGATGCATGATGGCTATATTCTCTGACTTTTGTGAAAATATGTGTGTGGTCTTCATGGACGACTTTTCCATCTATGGATCCTCTTTTGATGATTGCTTGAGCAACCTTGATCGAGTTTTGCAGAGGTGTGAAGAAACTAATCTTGTCTTGAATTGGGAAAAGTGCCACTTTATGGTTAATGAAGGTACTGTCTTGGGGCATAAAGTTTCTGAAAGAGGTATTGAAGTTGATAAGGCCAAGGTTGATGCTATTGAAAAGATGCCATGTCCCAAGGACATCAAAGGTATAAGAAGTTTCCTTGGTCACACCGGATTTTATAGGAGGATCATTAAGGACTTCTCAAAATTTCTCGGCCTCGACTAATTTATTATAAAAGATATACCATTTGTCTTTGATGATGATTGTGTAGAAGCATTTGAAATACTTAAGAAAGCATTGATCTCTGCACCTATTGTTCAGCCACCTGATTGGAATTTACCCTTTGAAATTATGTGTGATGCTAGTGATTATGTTGTAGGTGCTGTTCTAAGGCAAAGAGTTGATAAGAAATTAAATGTTATCCACTATGCTAGTAAGACTCTAGACAATGCTCAGAGAAATTATGCTACTACTGAAAAGGAATTCTTAGCAGTTGTATTTGCTTGTGATAAGTTCAGACCTTATATCGTTGATTCTAAAGTAACTATTCAAACAGATCATGCTGCTGATAAATATCTTATGGATAAGAAAGATGCTAAACCTAGACTTATTAGATGGGTTCTCTTGCTACAAGAATTTGATTTGCATATTGTTGATAGAAAAGGAGCTGAGAACCCCGTTGCAGACAACTTGTCTATGTTAGAAAATGTTCTTGATGACCCACTACCTATTGATGATAGCTTTCCTGATGAACAACTAAATGTTATAAGTACTTCTCGTAGTACTCCATGGTATGCTGATTATGCTAATTACATCGTTGCTAAATTTATACCACCTAGTTTCACATACCAGCAAAAGAAAAAGTTTTTCTATGATTTGAGACATTACTTTTCGGATGACCCACATCTTTATAAAGAAGGAGTAGATGGTGTTATTAGACGTTGTGTACCTGAGCATGAATAAGAACAGATCCTACGCAAGTGTCACTCCGAAGCTTATGGAGGACACCATCTTTGGAGATAGAACTGCACATAAGGTATTGCAATCTGGTTTTTATTGGCCTACTCTCTTCAAGGATGCCCGTAAGTTTGTCTTATCTTGTGATGAATGTCAAAGAATTTGTAATATTAGTAGATGTCAAGAAATGCCTATGAATTATTCACTTGTTATTGAATCATTTGATGTTTGGGGCTTTGATTATATGGGACCTTTTCCTGCCTCTAATGGGTATACACATATTTTAGTTCTTTGTTGATTACGTTACTAAGCGGGTAGAAGCTATTCCAACTAGTATTGCTGATCTTAACACTTCTTTTAAGATGATTTAAGAAGTTATTTTTCCGAGGTTTGGAGTCCCTAGATATTTAATGACTGATGGTGGTTCACATTTTATTCATGGTGCTTTCCGAAAAATGCTTGCTAAATATGATGTTAATCATAGAATTGCATCTCCTTATTTCCCGCAGTCTAGTGGTCAAGTAGAATTGAGTAATAGATAACTCAACTTAATTTTGCAAAAGACTGTCAATAGATCTAGGAAGAATTGGTCCAAGAAACTTGATGATGCATTATGGGCCTATAGAACTGCATATAAAAATCCTATGGGTATGTCTCCGTATAAAATGGTTTACGCAAAAGCATGTCACTTACCTCTCGAACTAGAACATAAGGCATATTGGGCTATTAAAGAGCTCAATTATGATTTCAAACTTGCCGGTGAGAAGAGGTTATTTGATATTAGCTCACTTGATGAATGGAGAACACAAGCTTATGAAAATGCCAAGTTGTTTAAAGAAAAAGTTAAAATATGGCATGATAAAAGGATACAAAAGCGTGAGTTTAATGTTGGTGATTATGTATTGCTATACAACTCTCGTTTAAGATTTTTTGCAGGAAAACTTCTCTCTAAATGGGAAGGCCCTTACGTTATCGAGGAGGTCTATCGTTTCGATGCCATAAAATCAACATCGAAGGCACAAATCCGAAGGTGGTGAACGGTTAAAGAATAAAACATTATATCTCAGGTAATCCCATAAATGTTGAAACCAATATTATTGAAACCGTAACCCGGAGGAATACATAAGGGACACTTTCCGAATGTTTGAGACTACGAAAGGAATAGGTATGTGGTACGGTAAGTAAACCGACTCCAAAACAATTTTTAAGGCAATATTTCTCCATTTTGGAATATTTAGAAAATAGAAAAATAAGTAGCAGTCCGGGAAGGACACGAGGGCCCCACGAGGGTGGAGGGCGCGCCCCCTACCTCGTGGGCACCTCATGTGCCTTCCGGACTCCGTTTTCTTGCACGATACGTATTTTGGTCGGTAAAAATTCATTATTTATTCTCCCGAAGGTTTTGACTCCTGTATCACGCAAATATCCTCTATTCTTGTTTCGAGTTGTTTTCTGTTATGGTTGTCAAGGCCAGGCATCATGTCATCCCCCTCCTCCAACAATGGTAACAACGATGCTTGGCTAATGAAGATAGAGCTGAAGAGGGAAGAACCCATGGAGATCAACAAGGATGAAGGGATCAAGAAGACCACGGAGGATCAAGCTCCGGCAGCAGAAGACATCCTTCAACTTGACCATAATCTTCTTACCCGAACTAAGATCGAACCTTTCAAGATGATTGAGTTAGCTCGCATACAGAACAAGTATCTCACACGTGAAAATATTCTGTTGAAGGAGCATATTGTTGCACTCAAGGGCATTATCCGCAAGCTGGAGGACCTCTTACGCTCGATGTGCGACTATCCATCATCACCATCTTCTTCACCAGCAAAGGAGACATAATCACATGGGTATGGGCACTCCCCTTGGCAACTGCCAAGCTTGGGGGAGGTGCCCCGATATCGTATCACCATCACACTCCTATCCTTACCATTTTTCTTAGTTCGATCCTATTAATAGTATCTTGATCTAGTAGAATAAAGTTTATGGCATGATCTAGTTTTGAGTTTTTGCTTTATGATCCCTCTATGTAATCGAGTCCTTGAGGTATATAATAAAGATTAGTGTTGATTCAAGGGCTTGATTATGTTGCCATGATCTTGAGTGAATAAAAGAAAAGAGAAAAAGAATAAAAGAAACAAAGAGATCATATTGATCTTATTGAGAGTAATGACTTCACATAGAAAGAGTATGATGATTAAAAATTGTTGGGAGTTGACAAACATAGCTTTGGTCATCGTTGCAATTAATAGGAAGTAATAAAGAAAGAGAGGTCTCACATAAATATATTATCATTGGCATCTTTTATGATTGGGAGCACTCATTAAAATATGACATGCTAAAGAGTTGACGTTGGACAAGGAAGACAACGTAATGAGTTGTGTTTTCTTATATCTGAGATAAAGTATATTGTCATGGATCATCCAACATGTTGAGCTTGCCTTTCCCCTCATGTTAGCCAAATTCTCGCACCAAGTAGAGATACTACTTGTGCTTCCAAAAACCCTTAAACCAGTTTTGCCATGAGAGTCCACCATACCTACCTATGGATTGAGTAAGATCCTTCAAGTAAGTTTTCATCGGTGCAAGCAATAAAATTGCTCTCTAAATATGTATGACTTATTAGTGTGGGAGAAAATAAGCTTTATACGATCTTGTGATGTGGAAGAAATAAAAGCGCCGGACTGCATAATAAAGGTTCATATCACAAGGGGCAATATAAAGTGACGTTCTTTCACATTAAGATTTCGTGCATCCAACCATAAAAGCGCATGGCAACCTCTGCTTCCCTCTGCGAAGGGCCTATCTGTTACTACTATCTTCTACCTTGTGCAAGAGTCATGGTGATCTTCACCTTTCCCTTTTTACATTTTATCCTTTGGCAAGCACAGTGTGTTGGAAAGATCCTAATAGATATATCTAATTGGATGTAGGGGATCATGAGTTATTATTGTTGACATTACCCTTGAGGTAAAAGGTTGGGAGGCGAAATTATAGCCCCTATCTTTCTCTGTGTCTGATTAAAACTCCGTAACCACAAGTATCGCGTGAGTGTTAGCAATTATGAAAGACTAAATGATAGTTGAGTATGTGGACTTGCTAGAAAGCTCTGACATAGACTCTTTCCGATGTTACGATAAATTGCAATTGCTTCAATGACTGAGATTATAGTTTGTTAGTTCTCAATAAAGTTTCTGATTTATACTTTTGCTTTGTGAATAGATTATTACTTGACTATAAGAAATCATATGACAATATCTATATATGTTGCTGTTATGAGAAAAATCATGATGCCTTGATGTCCGTATTTTATTTATATCGACACCTCTACCTCTAAACATGGGGACATATTTATCGTTATCGGCTTCTGCTTGAGGACAAGCGATGTCTAAGCTTGGGGGACTTGATACGTCAATTTTGCATTTTGCTTTTATATCGATATTTATTGCATTATGGGCTGTTATTACACGTTATGTCACAATACTTATGCCTATTCTCTCTTATCTTACAAGGTTTACATAAGGAGGGAGAATGCCGGCAGCTGGAATTCTGGGCTGGAAAAGGAGCAAATATTAGAGACCTATTCTGCACAACTCCAAAAGTCCTGAAACTCCACGAAAGTCATTTTTGGAAAATATAAAAAATATTGAGCAGAAGAAGTACACTAGAGGGGGACCCACCTGGACACGAGGGTAGGGGGCGCGCCCTACCCCCCAGGGCGCGCCCCCTGCCTCGTGGGCCCCCTATTGGCTCTCCGATGGCCATCTTCTGCTATATGAGGTCTTTCGTCAAGGGAAAAACATAAGTAACCTTTCGGGACGAGACTCTGCCGCCACGAGGCGGAACCTTGGCGGAACCAATCTAGGGCTCCGGCAGAGTTGTTCTGCCGGGGACACTTCCCTCCGGGAGGGGGAAATCATCGCCATCGTCATCACCAACGCTCCTCTCATTGGGAGAGGGCAATCTCCATCAACATCTTCACCAACACCATCTCCTCTCAAAACCCTAGTTCATCTCTTGTATCCAATTCTTGTCTCTAAGTCCGGGATTGGTACTAGTAGGTTGCTAGTAGTGTTGATTACTCCTTGTAGTTGATGCTAGTTGGTTTATTTGGTGGAAGATCATATGTTCAGATCCTTTATGCATATTAATACCCCTCTGATTATGAACATGAATATGCTTTGTGAGTAGTTACATTTGTTCCTGAGGACATGGGAGAAGTCTTGCTAGTAGTAGTCATGTGAATTTGGTATTCGTTTGATATTTTGATGAGATGTATGTTGTCTAGCCTCTAGTGGTGTTATGTGAACGTCGACTACATAACACTTCACTATTATTTGGGCCTAGAGGAAGGCATTGGGAAGTAATAAGTAGATGATGGGTTGCTAGAGTGACAGAAGCTTAAACCCTAGAACAGCACCCAAGCATCGGTCCACCCACATATCAAATTATCAAAGTATCAAACGTGAATCATATGAACATGATGAAAAATAGCTTGACGATATTCCCATGTGTCCTCGGGAGCGCTTTTCCTTATATAAGAGTTTGTCCAGGCTTGTCCTTTGCTACAAAAAGGATTGGGCCACCTTGCTGCACTTTATTTACTTTTGTTACTTGTTGCTCGCTACAAATTATCCTATCACAAAACTATATGTTACCACTTATTTCAGTACTTGCAGAGAATACCTTGATGAAAACCTCTTATCATTTCCTTCTGCTCTTCGTTGGGTTCGACACTCTTACTTATCGAAAGGACTACGATAGATCTCCTATACTTGTGGGTCATCAGAACACTGAGACCGAAAGGTTGAATGTGAATCATATAGTAGATATGATCAACATAGTGATGTTCATCATTGAAAACTACTCCATCTCACGTGATGATCGGACATGGTTTAGTTGATATGGATCACGTGATGATTTAGATGACTAGAGGGATGTCTATCTAAGTGGGAGTTCTTTAGTAATATGATTAATTGAACTTTAATTTATCATGAACTTAGTACCTGATAGTATTTTGCATGTCTATGTTGTTGTAGATCAATGGCCCGTGCTACCATTCCCTTGAATTTTAATGCGTTCCTAGAGAAAGCTAAGTTGAAAGATGATGGTAGCAACTACACGGACTGGGTCCATAACTTGAGGATTATCCTCATTGGTGCACAGAATAATTACGTCCTCGAAGCATCGCAAGGTGCAATACCCACTACAGGAGCAACTCCGGACGTTATGAACATCTGGCAGAGCAAAGCTGATGACTACTCGATAGTTCAGTGTGCCATGCTTTACGGCTTAGAATCGGGACTTCAAAGATGTTTTGAACGTCATGGAGCATATGAGATGTTCCAGGAGTTGAAGTTAATATTTCAAGCAAATGCCCGAGTTGAGATATATGAAGTCTACAATAAATTCTATAGATGCAAGATGGAGGAGAATAGTTCTGTCAGTGAACATACACTCAGAATGTCTGGGTACCACAACCATTTGACACAACTGGGAGTTAATCTTCTTGATGATAGTGTCTTTGACAGAGTTCTTCAATCACTGCCACCAAGCTACAAAAGCTTCATGATGAACTATAACACGCAAGGGATGGATAAGAAAATTCCTGAGCTCTTCGCAATGCTAAAGGCTGCGGAGGTAGAAATCAAGAAGGAGCATCAAGTGTTGATGGTTAACAAGACCACTAGTTTCAAGAAAAAGGGCAAATGGAAGAAGGGGAACTTCAAGAAGAACGGCAATCAAGTTGCTGCTCAAGTGAAGAAGCCCAAGTCTGGACCTAAGCCTGAGACTGAGTGCTTCTAGTGCAAAGGGACTGGTCACTGTAAGCGAAACTACCCCAAGTATTTGGCAGATAAGAAGGATGGCAAAGTGAAAGGTATATTTGATATACATGTTATTGATATGTACCTTACTAATGCTCGTAGTAGCGCCTGGGTATTTGATACTGGTTCTATTGATCATATTTGCAACTCGAAACAGGGGCTACGGATTAAATGATGATTGGCTAAGGACGAGGTGACAATGCGCGTGGGAAATGGTTCCAAAGTCGATGTGATCGCCGTCGGCACGCTACCTCTATATCTACCGTCGGGATTAGTTTTAGACCTGCATAATTTTTATTTGGTGCCAGCGTTAAGCATGAACATTATATCTGGATCTTGTTTGATGCGAGACGGTTATTCATTTAAATCAGAGAATAATGGTTGTTCTATTGCTATGAGTAATATATTTTATGGTCATGCACCCTTGATGAGTGGTCTATTTTTGTTGAATCTCGATAGTAGTGATACACATATTCGTAATATTGAGGCCAAAAGATGCAAGGTTAATAATGATAATGCAACTTATTTGTGGCACTGCCGTTTAGGTCATATTGGTGTAAAGCGCATGAAGAAACTCCATGCTGATGGGCTTTTGGAATCACTTGATTATGAATCACTTGATGCTTGTGAACCATGCCTCATGGGCAAGACTCCATTCTCCGGAACAATGGAGCGAGCAACTGACTTATTGGAAATAATACATACTGATGTATGCGGTCCGATGAGTGTGGAGGCTCGCTGCGGGCATCGTTATTTTCTGACCTTCACAGATGATTTGAGCAGATGTGGGTATATCTACTTGATGAAACATAAGTCTGAAACATTTGAAAAGTTCAAAGAATTTCAGAGTGAAGTGGAAAATCATCGTAACAAGAAAATAAAGTTTCTATGATGTGATCGTGGAGGTGAATATTTGAGTTATGAGTTTGGTCTTCATTTGAAACAATGTGGAATAGTTTCGCAACTCACGCCACCTGGAACACCATAGCGTAATGGTGTGTCCGAACGTCGTAACCGTACTTTATTAGATACGGTGCGATCTATGATGTCTCTTACTGATTTACCGATATCGTTTTGGGGTTATGCTTTAAAGACGGCTGCATTCACGTTAAATAGGGCACCATCTAAATTCGTTGAGACGACATCATATGAAATGTGGTTTGGCAAGAAACCTAAGTTGTCATTTCTTAAAGTTTGGGGCTGCGATGCTTATGTGAAAAAGCTTCAACCTGATAAGCTCGAACCCAAATCGGAGAAATGTGTCATCATAGGATACCCAAAAGAGACCGTTGGGTACACCTTCTATCACAGATCGAAGGCAAGATATTTGTTGCTAAGAATGGATCCTTTCTAGAGAAGGTGTTTCTCTCGAAACAAGTGAGTGGGAGGAAAGTAGAACTTGATGAGGTAATTATACCTTCTCCCTTATTGGAAAGTAGTTCATGCCAGAAATCAGTTCCAGTGATTCCTACACCAATCAGTGATGAAGTTAATGATGATGATCATGAAACTTTTGATCAAGTTACTACCGAACCTCGTAGGTCAACCAGAGTATGATTTGCACCAGAATAGTACGGTAATCCTGTTCTGGATGTCATGTTACTTGACCATGACGAACTTACGAACTATGAGGAAGCAACGATGAGCCCAGATTCCGTGAAATGGCTTGAGGCCATGAAATCTGAGATGGGATCCATGTATGAGAACAAAGTATGGACTTTGGTTGACTTGCCTGATGATCGGTCAGCCATAGAGAATAAATGGATCTTCAAGAAGAAGACGGACACTGACGGTAATGTTACTGTCTACAAGTTCAAGGAGTTGACTACGATGAGACTTTCTCACCCGTAGTGATGCTTAAGTCTGTCCGCATCATGTTAGCAATTGCCGCATTTTATGATTATGAAATTTTGCAAATGGATGTCAAAACTGCATTCCTTAATGGATATCTTAAAGAAGAGTTGTATATGATGCAATCAGAAGGTTTTGTCGATCCTAAATGTGCTAACAAAGTGTGCAAGCTCCAGCGATCCATTTATGGACTGGTGCAAGCCTCTCGGAGTTGGAATATACGCTTTGATAGTGTGATCAAAGCATATCATTTTATACACTTCTAGAGAAGCTTGTATTCACAAGAAAGTGAGTGGGAGCTCTGTAGCATTTCTAATATTATATGTGGATGACATATTGTTGATTGGAAATAATACATAATTTCTGGATAGCATAAAATAATACTTGAATAAGAATTTTTCAATGAAGGACCTCGGTGAAGCTTCTTATATATTGGGCGTCAAGATCTATAGAGATAGATCAAGACGCTTAATTGGACTTTCACAAAGCACATACCTTGATAAAGTTTTGAAGAAGTTCAAAATGGATCAGTCAAAGAAAGGGTTCTTGCACGTGTTACAAGGTGTGAAGTTGAGTCAGACTCAATGCCCGACCACTGCAGAAGATAGAGAGAAAATGAAAGTCATTCCCTATGCCTTAGCCATAGGTTCTATCATGTATGCAATGCTGTGTACAGACCTGATGTGTGCCTTGCTATTAATTTAGCAGGGAGGTACCAAAGTAATCCAGGAGTGGATCACTGGACAGCGGTCAAGAACATCCTGAAATACCTGAAAAGGACTAAGGATATGTTTCCCATTTAAGGAGGTGAAAAAGAGCTCGTCGTAAATGGTTACGTCGATGCAAGCTTTGACACTGATCCAGATGACTCTAAGTCACAAAGCGGATACGTATTTATATTGAATGGTGGAGCTGTTAGTTGGTGCAGTTCCAAGCGGAGGCGTTGTGGCGGGATCTACGTGTGAAGCGGAGTACATAGCTGCTTGAAGCGACAAATGAAGAAGTCTGGATGAAGGAGTTCATATCCGATCTAGGTGTAATACCTAGTGCATCGGGTCCAATGAAAAATCTTTTGTGACAATACTGGAGCAATTGCCTTGGAGAAGGAATCCAGATATCACAAGAGAACCAAACACATCAAGAGACGCTTCAACTTCATCCGCGATCAAGTCAAGGAGGGAGACATAGAGATTTGCAAAATACATACAGATCTGAATTTTGCAGACCCGTCAACTAAGCCTCTCTCACGAGCAAAACATGATCAACACCAAGACTCCATGGGTGTTAGAATCATTAATATGTAATCTAGATTATTAACTCTAGTGCAAGTGGGAGACTGAAGGAAATATGTCCTAGAGGCAATAATAAAGTTGTTATTTATATGTCCTTGTATCATGATAAATGTTTATTATTCATGCTAGAATTGTATTAACCGGAAACTTAGTACATGTGTGAATACATAAACAAAACAGAGTGTCCCTAGTATGCCTCTACTTGACTAGCTCGTTAATCAAAGAAGGTTAAGTTTCCTGACCATAGACATGTGTTGTCATTTGATGAGCGGGATCACATCATTAGAGAATGATGTGATGGACAAGACCCATCTGTTAGCTTAGCATAATGATCATTTAGTTTTATCGCTATTGCCTTCTTCATGACTTATACATGTTCCTCTGACTATGAGATTATTCAAACTCCCGAATACCGGAGGAACACCTTATGTGCTATCAAACGTCACAACGTAACTAGGTGATTATAAAGATGCTCTATAGGTGTCTCCGATGGTGTTTGTTGAGTTTGCATAGACCGAGATTAGGATTTGTCACTCCGTGTATCGGAGAGAGGTATCTCTAGGCCCTCTCGGTAATGCACATCACTATGAGCCTTGCAAGCAATGTGACTAATGTGTTAGTCTCAGGATGATGCGTTACAGAACGAGTAAAGAGACTTGTCGATAATGAGATTGAACTAGGTATGATGATACCGACAACCGAATCTCAGGCAAATAACATACCGATGACAAAGGGAACAACGTACGTTGTTATGTGATTTGGCCGATAGAGATCTTCGAAGAATATGTAGGAGCCAATATGAGCATCCAGGTTCCGCTATTGGTTATTGACCGGAGATGTGTCTCGGTCATGTCTGCATAGTTCTCGAACCCGTAGGATCCGCACGCTTAATGTCCGG
The DNA here is from genome assembly GCA_021605145.1 of Aegilops bicornis. Classification (NCBI taxonomy): domain Eukaryota; kingdom Viridiplantae; phylum Streptophyta; class Magnoliopsida; order Poales; family Poaceae; genus Aegilops; species Aegilops bicornis. The sequence goes on from CM038672.1 coordinate 597,320,334, forward strand.
TGATGATTTGTATTATGAGTTATGTGATTTGATGACTGAAGTTTGTTTGGAGTCCCAGATGAGATCACATACATGACGAGGAGTATCTAAATGGTCGAGACATAAATATTGATATATTGGACGATGTTATTCGGACATTGGATGAGTTCCGAGAGGTACTGGGTGACTATCGGAGTGCCGGAGGGTTACCGGAACCCCCCGGGGGAACTAATGGGCCTTCATGGGCCTTAGTGGGGAGAGAGAAGGGCCACAAGGGGCTGGCCGCCCCCTTGGTAGTCTGAATTGGACTAGGGGAAAAGGGGGCGGCGCCTCCCTTTCCTTCCCTTCCCCCTCTCCCTTCACTTGTGCGCGTCGGTCCTAAACAAACGGTTTTTAACCCCTTTCCGCGACGGCATTTGGAACCGTCGCCAAGTGACTGTGGGCGATAAGGGAGCCTTCCCACATGACCCAGAAACCGTCGAGGATTGGGCCCCTACAGTACTCCTACTCATTTCTGCCCGCATTGCCGTCGCAGTCGGTATTCTGTGGTGCTACGTTTATGATGCGTGGCCCATCACAAATGGTTCACTATTATAGAACATGTATGATGCGCGGCCCATCACAAACGGTTCACCGTCAAGAAGATTAGCTAATCGTCGTACGAGAGTCGGATAGGATTACGAAACGTCGGACCATCGTAACATCGTCGTACACGACAACTATCGCACACGCTATTCTGTGGTGCAACGTTTACGATGCATACTTCATCAGAAACAATTCATGGTTGCGAATCGTGTACGATAAGGCAACTAACACAACCGTTTAGTTTGCCCGCACCGTTTGTGATATTGTCTGACATCGCACACCCTTTGCAAGCGGCAACTGTGTGCATGCTTGCACACGTTTTCTCTCTATGAACCCTCTGCGATTATGGTGCATATCACAAACATTTGTGTTTTACCAACCGTGTGTGCCGTAACAACCCGGAGAGCGTAATTTCACCGTAGTTTAATTGCTACTTTTCCAAATTGTACCAGATTTGGATTTGAATTTGAATGTATGCTACAGCTTTATTCATATACATCTGGTTCAAACAACCAATGCATTATTCGATTCATAGGTGCATATGTTCAAAATTACATAAGAACCAAATAAAGACTGATGAACCACAATTGTATACTTGTACTATTAAAGACGGTAAAGAAAGAGGCAAAATATATTCTGGTTGCTGAACAAGGTGAAGCGGAATGCCCATATTGTGCCCTCCTCCATGCAGAAGGCACACACGACTCTAGTCCAACCCCTTGTGATGGCCGACCGCCCATCCTTCACGGTCTTCATGAAAACATCTAGATAATCATCGTGTTCTGGTAGAAATACTTTAACCTTTGCATGCCCACCAATCATGTAGTTTGAGAGGTAATCTTGAGTAAACAACTTTGGCAACCACTGCAAAGGAAAAAGATTCAGACATTGTCATCTAACACAACTCATTATGGGCAGTAAAAAGAAGGCTGCAGAGTTCTTACTTACCATCCTGCAGTTTGTTGTTGTCTTGGATAAAGTGTAAACAAATAGTTAAATTGCCATCTTTGGACCCATTTTACTAACAATCTTTATCAGCTTCCTCACTTGATGCTGGTTCATTGATATCTCATTGCCCCATACGCAGAAAGGTCGAAACGCGGATCTTTACCAATGACATATGTACCTAAAAGCACCAAGTTAATATTAGAAGCTAAACAACAATTGCACAATGATGTAGTACAACACTCTTTTATAATATGTCTATATACATCCGTATGTGGTAGTCCATTTGAAATCTCTAAAAAGACAAATATTTAGGAACGGAGGGAGTATCTTATAACATCCAATATACTCACATATTAGATGAATTAACATCTTATATTATGGGCCGAAAGGAGTTTAGTTCATTCTTACAAATTATATGCTGCTGTATCCATGGGTTACGGTTAGTTTGAGCTAGTTCGGGCTCAAATAGCCCTAAAGTATATCTAAACATGAGGGCTAGTTTGAGCTAGTTGCATCTATCCACCCAAAAAACTACTCCCTCTGTTCCTAAGTATAAGGTGTATAGTTTTTGGCACGAAAATTAAAGAACGCACGTGGAGGCAAAATTTCACAAGTTTTGGGCAAGATTACACCTGACTAATTGACATGAGAAAATAGAGGAGCTTGCATGATATAAGGAAATGTAATCAAATCCCTAAAAAAATAATCCAAACGAGTGGTGAAACGCAATAGACCTTATATTTTGGATTTTTTTCTCAAAAATCTATACACCTTATATCAAGGAATGGAGGGAGTAGTATCCAACCCAAGAGGTGCTAATTGGAGCTAGTTCTCCTAGTGCATTTATTGTCAATCTAACCCTGCCATCCAAACAACTCTTTGGATGGAGTTAGTTCAGGGTTAGTAATGAGCTAGAAACTAACTCTAACCTCTAGCTAAGTTGAGTATCCAAACAAAGCTGTGTTGTTGTTATTCTTCTTTGCTCTTCTACGTATATCTAGACATCATTAGAACATTAATGTAACACTCTTCCTTGTTGCTATGTAGCCTAGGATTGCATATTTAGACATTAAGTACAATGCATGTTGCTATGAAGCCTCAGATATATTACATATGGCCCTAGTTAACCTAAGGAAAAATGGGTTGCACATATATTCAGTTAAAAGTCTGATTCGCTGATTAGTCCCTTATCAGCCGCTGGCCTATATGGTACTAGCTACCGATATCATGAATAGTGAGCAGATATAAGCCATGGGATGAAACTAACCTCGATGGAAAACATCATTCATTCCCAAAATTGTCCTGTGTAGGTACATCAAGAAGCATGTTAAGCACAACAGGCTAAACATCAACCAAAATTACACATGGCAGACAAAATAATCTCCAAAAGATAGCTTCATTATGCAGGTTTAAGCATGCTAGTAAAGCAAAACAAGTAGAAAGGTGTGCTAACTGCAACAGGCCTAACATTTAACAACAAGCAAACATGGTCATTCAAACTGGTATTGTGCCGGTCTAAGTACACTGGTTATGGTTAAATACAAATGGAAAGGCGTGTTAACTACAAGATGCAGCAACCAAATGTAGTCATTCATAGTGGTATTGTTGAAACTGGTACTGATGAAATTGAACTGCATAGTTCATACTTGCACATATAGAACATCATGTTGTGAATAAATGGAATAAACAAGGCATACTACGAACAACCAAAGATAGCATTTGAAACTGAACATATGCTAACTACAAACAACCGAACAGTCAAAAAACTTTAAATGAGGCATATGCTAGCTATAACAGGCTTAACAACAAGCAAATATATGCATTCCTATCGGTATGTTTAAAACTGGATTGATGAAATGTCTTTGTCTGATAAATAATTGCACATATAGAGCATCACATTGTGAACAACTGAAATAAACAAGGCAACTGCAAACAACCATATATAGCAATTAAAACTGGACATATTCTCACTACACTACAAAAGGGACTCGACAAAGCAAATCATGGGTTTCCCCCTGTGAAGAGGCACGGCAAAACAAATCATGGGTTTCCTCACTTGTCACGGATGGGCTCGTTCCCGTGGAAAGAGCACGGACCCTGGATGCTCTCCATGTTGTCGTAGATGGGCTCCTTCCCCTTGGAAGAGCATGGTTGTAGGGTGCCCTCCCTAATGTCACAGACGGGCGCTTTCTCCTTGGAAGAGCAGATGGGCTCTTTCCCCTTGGAAGATCCGGAGAGGATGCCCTCCTCGTGGTCGCCGTCGATGAGGTCTGACTAGGAAGCTATGGATCCCAAGCCAGCATCGCAGAACGTGTCCTTTAGAAATGACAAAAGGGGCTCGATGGCGATGTAGAATGGCAGATTATTGACAGCGAGCCAAAGGAGATCAGCGGCGGGGCCATGGATGAGATCGATGGCGGTTGAACCCGAGGGGTTGGGGGTGGGGCACTTAACCTGTGACACAGCCCGCCTCAGGGCGTCGCTGTTGATGACCTCGATGTCGTAGCCGGTGGACGAGACATGCCCGCATACTCTAGCCCGTAGATTGAGTGCCTGTCGCCAGTAATGGTCGTCAGCTTCCTCGGCGACGTCGGACGAAGAGACCGCTATACACCTCTTTTGGGCCAGTCGCTCCTCGAGCTCCACGGGAAGCGTAGCCGGGCTTAGGCTGCGATGCTGCAGGTGGGGGATGGGGATGGGGATCAGGGAAAGGGGCTTTTGGCGGGCGTCATCTAAGAAACTTCAGGCGGCTGGGTATGGAGATCGGTGGAGTAAGCTGCATGGGCAAACCGGCGGATGTTGACAATGGAGGCCTTCTTGGCGGCGGTGGGGACTTTGCTAGGGTTTGAGCGAGGGAGGGTGTGTGTGTGTGTGTCTTGGCAGCCCGAGGAGGTTTTAGTGTGTGTGTGTGTGTGTGGAGGGGGGTTGGTTTGAGGAAATGACACGGTACTGAAAATTTTACTACGCAAGTCAAACGCGGGAGTGAAATGCCGGGCTATTGAAAATTTTGATGATAGTGCATCGCACATGGTCCGGAGATAACAACCATGTGTTATGAAACAGAAAAACCCTCGGGGCGGGCAGATATTTTTGATGCAGGCGGGATTGGGAACAAGAAACATCGCACACGGTCCGGAGATAACAACTGCGTGTTATGAAACAGAAAAACCCTCGAGGCGGGAAGATATTTTTGAGAGGGGGAGCCTCGTGGAGCCCAATGTATTGTGCGGCTGTGTGCGTGACAGGTGCACCGGCGTGGCACATAGTTAGTTTGAGTTAACCGTGTTTGTTGCGTCATCCGACTTGTGTAATGTTCATAAATTTGGAAAAAATGACGCGCGAGAGGGTCAGAACACGAACACACTTGCATGTGGACCAAATTTATGTATCAAAAGGGTGGTTTGATTTTCAAATACCAAATGCAAATTTGATTGTGCACCTCTCTCGCAAAGCGCACAGTATTGCTTGCCCCCACCCCCCTCGTGTCGGCACGAAGGAAATCCTTAGCTATAAATGCATTCCCCCTCCCCCTCAACCGAGGTTCACCTAGCAAAGTGCGAAGTAGCTAGAAACCCCCCTCCTCCCTCGTGTCGGCATGAAGGGAATCCTAAGCTATGAATGCATGCCCCCCAACCGAGGTTCACCGCAGAAAGTGCGAAGTAGCTAGCAGCCCCCTCCCTCGTGTCGGCACGAAGGGAATCCTAAGCTACGAATGCATGCCCCCCAACCGAGGTTAACCTAGCAAAGTGTGAAGTTGAGCTAGCAGCCCCTCCTCCCTCGTGTCGGCACGAAGGATTCCTAAGCTATGAATGCATGCCCCCCCAACCGAGGTTCACCTAGCAAAGTGCGAAGTAGCTAGCAGCCCCCCTCCCTCGTGTCGGCACGAAGGGAATCCTAGCTAAGCTATGAATGCATGCCCCCCCCCAACCGAGGTTCACCCTAGCAAAGTGCGAAGTAGCTAGCAGCCACCCCTCCCTCGTGTCGGCACGAAGGGAATCCTAAGCTATGAATGCACATGCCCCCAATCGAGGTTCACCTAGCAAAGTGCTTGAAGTAGCTAGCAGACCCCTCCCTCGTGTCGGCATGAAGGGAATCCTAAGCTATGAATGCATGCCCTCCCCTCCCCAACCGAGGTTCACCCTAGCAAAGTGCGAAGTAGCTAGCAGCCACCCCTCCATCGTGTCGGCACGAAGGGAACCCTAAGCTATGAATGCGCATGCCCCCCCAACCGAGGTTCACCTAGCATAATGCGAAGTAGCTAGCAGCCCCCCTCGTGTCGGCACGAAGGGAATCCTAAGCTATGAGCATGCCCCCACCCCTCTCGTGTCGCCACGAAGGGAATCCTAATTAAGCTATGAATGCATGCTCCCCCAACCGAGGTTCACCTAGCAAAGTGCGATGTAGCACCCCCCCAGCCCCCACACACTTTCAGCTTGGCAGGCCAGAGAGGCATATATCTCACCAAGATGGATCGTAAAATAGACCAAGAATAATCCACCTTGGTCGTACAACCTCTCTCTTGTTGTTGGTCAAAGTGATGGCCGTCCATGCGACCCCGGAGATGGGATAGCTTCCAATAATAGCATAGTAGCTAGTCCCGAAGACAACCACTTCATGCTTGTTGCCTATACATATGTATGGAGAGGTGTGTTTTTGAGTAACAATGAACAACTTTGATGTGGCACCGTGATTTCGAACTAGAAACCCCCACACTGAGTGAGGGTTAGGTTGACGATGCATATATATGTTACACCACACTTCAAGCCAACGACAGGGATTCATATATGCATGCATGCGTGCATAGTATATGCGCTCAAACTTAATTAGGTCTGAATCTCACCATGACCTATACTACGATAACACGAACCAAATGAAGAATTTTCCAAGGTAACCTATCTTGTTGTTGGTCAAGGTGATCATGGATGTCCACGCGGGCCCACGAATATATAGGCTTGTCGCCAATAACCAGGCGAGGGAGTGTATCGTTCGAAGGTAACCACTACATGCATATGTATGGAGGTGATGCGTGCATGCATGTTTGAATACACAACATTGATCTGGCGCGCGTGTCAAAAATCGTACACTAGCTCCCCACACAGAGCGAGACCGGTTCATGATGGTGTCGTTGTACTAGCCACTTCGACTCGATGGGAGGGATTCATGCGTACACATGCATGTGTGTGTTCTCAAAGTGTATCATGCATGTCATCCCAGAGCAAAAATAATAATCCCTCCTAAGTCAAATTAACCTCTCTTGTTGTCGTGCAAAAGAAGTGATGGACCAAGCAGGCCCACAGATGGAAAGCATTGATATCGCTGATAAGCGCTTAAGTGGGTGCGAGAGGACAACCACCACCACTTTGCATGTGGGACAAACATATATATATGTTGAATACCCAAAATGCACAACTTTGATGTGCCACATGCCTCAAAAACCGTAAACCATGCACCCACACAGAGCGAGGTTCATATCAAGCGTACTACATATGATGGTCCCCTTCCCTCCTCTTCACCGCATACTATATGCTCCTGCCGTAATATATGTACAACCCAAAAGAATCCTCATCGATGGTGAAATTAATTAACCTCTCCCGATGTAGGTCAAAGTGATGCATGCATGCATGCATCGACGATAACCTCGTGGGCCTGAGATGGAAGAGTCACACGTGAGTGTCCTAGCTAGGATACATATGCATGTGGCCCAAAAAGGTGTTGTGTGATGTTTGAATAACTAATTTCACAATTTTGATGTGGCACGTGCCTCGGTAACCAAAAATTCCCGACACTAAGTGAGGTGGTCACTTCGGGGTTGCCGGATCATAACACATAGTAGGTGACTATAGACTTGCAAGATAGGATCAAGAACTCACATATATTCATGAAAACATAATAGGTTCAGATCTGAAATCATGGCACTCAGGCCCTAGTGACAAGCATTAAGCATAGCAAAGTCATAGCAACATCAATCTCAGAACATAGTGGATACTAGGGATCAAACCCTAACAAAACTAACTCGATTACATGATAAATCTCATCCAACCCAACACCGTCCAACAAGCCTACGATGGAATTACTCACGCACGGCGGTGAGCATCATGAAATTGGTGACGGAGGATGGTTGATGATGACGATGGCGACGGATTCCCCTCTCCGAAGCCCCGAACGGACTCCAGATCAGCCCTCCCGAGAGTTTAGGGCTTGGCGGCTGACTCATGTCGTAAAGCAGCGATGAATCCTTCTCTCTGATTTTTTTCTCGCCCAACACGAATATATGGAGTTGGAGTTGAGGTCGGTGGAGCTCCAGGGGGCCCACGAGGCAGGGGGCGCGCCCAGTGGGGCAGGCGCACCCCCCACCCTCGTGGAAAGGGTGTGGGCCCCCTGGCCTTGATTCTTTCACCAGTATTTTTTATTATGTCCAAAAATAATCTCCGTGAAGTTTCAGGTCATTCCGCGAACTTTTGTTTCTGCACATAAATAACACCATGTCAATTCTGCTGAAAACAACGTCAGTGCGGGTTAGTTCCATTCAAATTATGCAAGTTAGAGTCTGAAACAAGGGCAAAAGTGTTTGGAAAAGTAGATACGATGGAGACGTATCAACTCCCCCAAGCTTAAACCTTTGCTTGTCCTCAAGCAATTCAGTTGATAAACTGAAAGTGTTAAAGAAAAACTTTTACAAACTCTGTTTGCTCTTGTTGTTGTAAATATGTAAAGCCAGTATTCAAGTTTTCAGCAAATATTATGACTAACCATATTCACAATAACATTTAGGTCTCATGTTTACTCATGTCAACGGCATAATCAACTAGCGAGCAATAATAATAAATCTCGGATGACAACACTTTCTCAAAACAATCATGATATGATATAACAAGATGGTATCTCGCTAGCCCTTTCTGAGACCGCAAAACATAAATGCAGAGCACCTTTAAAGATCAAGGACTGACTAAACATTGTAATTCATGGTAAAAGAGATCCAGTCATAGTCATACCCAATATAAATTAATAGTAATGGATGCAAATGACAGCGATGCTCTCCAGCTGGTGCTTTTTAATAAGAGGGTGATGACTCAACAAAAAAGTAAATAGATAGGCCCTTCTCAGAGGGAAGCAGGGATTTGTAGAGGTGCTAGAGCTCGTTTTTGAAATAGAGATAAATAATATTTTTAGCAGCATACTTTCATTGTCAACATAACAACCGAGAGATGGCGATATCTTCCATGCTACACACATTATAGGCGGTTCCCAAACAGAATGGTAATGTTTATACTCCCCCTCCACCAACAAGCATCAATCCATGGCTTGCTCGAAACAATGAGTGCCTCCAACTAACAAGAGTCCCGGGGGAGTTTTGTTTGCAATTATTTTGATTTGGTTTGCATAAAGCATGGGACTGGGCATCCCGGTGACCAGCCATTTTCTCGTGAGTGAGGAGCGGAGTCCACTCCTCTTGAGAATAACCCTCCTAACATGGAAGATACGGACATCCCTAGTTGATACATGAGCTATTCGAGCATACAAAACAGAATTTCATTTGAAGGTTTAGAGTTTGGCACATACAAATTTACTTGGAACGGCAGGTAGATACCGCATATAGGAAGGTATAGTGGAATCAAATGGCATAACTTTGGGGCTTAAGGGATTGGATGCACAAGCAGTATTCCCGCTTAGTACAAGTGAAGGCTAGCAAAAGACTAGGAAGCGACCAACTAGAGAGCGACAATAGTCATGAACATGCATTAAAATTAATAAACATTGAGTGCAAGCATGAGTAGGATATAATCCACCATGAACATAAATATCGTGAAGGCTATGTTGATTTGTTTCAACTACATGTGTGAGCATGTGCCAAGTCAAGTCATTCAAATTATTCAAAGGAGGATACCACCCCATCATACCACATCACAACCATTTTAATAGCATATTGGCACGCAAGGTAAACCATTATAAACTCCTAGCTAATTAAGCATGGCATAAGCAACTATAATCTCTAATTGTCATTGCAAACATGTTTATTCATAATAGGCTAAATCAGGAACGATGAACTAATCATATTTACAAAAACAAGAGAGGTCGAGTTCATACCAGCTTCTCTCATCTCAATTAGTCCATCATATATCGTCATAATTGCCTTTCACTTGCACGGCCGAACGATGTGAATAATAATAGTAGTACATATGCACTGGACTAAGCTGGAATCCGCGAGCATTCAATAAACAGGAGAAGACAAGGCAATATGGGCTCTTGGTTAAATCAACAATAATGCATATAAGAGCCACTTCAACATTTTCATTATGGTCTTCTCCTACCGACCCCCAAACAAAAGAAAAGAAATAAAACTATTTACACAGGAAAACTCCCAACAAGCAAAAGAAGAATGGGAAATCTTTTTGGATTTTCTTTTTAGTTATTACTACTACAACAAGAAAGTAAACTAGCTAAAAGCTATTACTAATTTTTTCTGGTTTTCTTAAGGTTTTTCAAACATACAAGAAGAAAGCGAGAAAAAGAAAATAAAATAGCATGGATATTACAGTGAAAAAGTATGAGCACCGACAACTAGCATGAGTGTGGGAACATAAATGTAATGTCGGTGAGAAATACGTACTCCCCCAAGCTTAGGCTTTTGGCCTAAGTTGGTCTATGGCCACGGCTGGCCTGGCGGATATCCAAAGTTATAGTTGGGGTCGTATTGAGACGCAACAGTTATCGCATCGTGGGCTGCAGCTTGGAGGCGAGCTATCTCAGCCCTCCTCTTGTACTCATCCGCCTCCTCTCTGGTTATAAAATATCTCCCTTTTGCTTGAAAGTCAAAGAAAATATGAGCAGGGAGAGAGACGTGATAGGTTTGTCGTCTGTCAAAGATTAGTCGGTACTGGAGGAACTGATCGTTCCTCTCAACAAAACGATGACGAACCATAGCCTCATAATCTAAATAAACGGGAGACAACTCAATATCATACTCACGAATGGGTATATTAAGAAAATTAGCTAAATGGGTTGCATAAATTCCACCAAAGAAATCTCCATTAAATCTATTATTATGCAACCTACGTGCAACAATGGCTCCCAAATTATAATGTTTATCTCCTAATACAAGCTCCACGAGAACACTGAGGTCAGGGACACACATGTGACATGCTTCATCTTTACCATTTATGCACCTACCTATGAAGAGAGCAAAATGATGTATAGCAGGAAAATGAATGCTCCCTATGGTAGCTTGTGCTATATCTCTAGATTCCCCCACAGTTATACTAGCAAGAAAATCTCTAAATTCAGATTTGCGAGGTTCACTAGGACTACCCCAATGTGGAAGTTTGCAAGCAGTATTAAAATCCTCTAAATCCGTAGTATAAGAATTTTCATAAAGATCAAATAGGACAGTTTGAGAATTGCGTGAAGATGAAAATTCAAACCTCCTCACAAAGGAATCAGTGAGATAGTGGTACTGACGGCACTTATCTGCCTCGAAGCTCACAAGATCAGCGTTACACACATATGCATTAAATTCTTCCTTGATTCTTGCTCGATCCATGAAGTCCTCTGAAGGCCATTCACAAGCCCGCACTTGAGCGTCCCTTGGTGGTTCATCGTCAGCATCGCACATTGCAAGCCTGGGTCCTTGCTTCCTTGAAGGACCACCTTGGTACATTTTCCTAAACACATTTCTTCCTCTGAAACATTTCTGAAAATTTTAGTAACTTCAAATAAAAGTGAACAAAGCTCAACAAAATTGATAGCAACTACTCCTACAAGTGCCTAGAGCCTATATCATGCATTAGAACTACTTGGAACCATATAAATTTGACATGCAAGCTCAAGAACATGGTCACCTAGGAAGCACAAATTTGCAATGAATAAAGCAGTAGAACAAAAACTAATTGGACCATTGGAGGAGTCACATACCAAGGAACAATCCCCCAAAGCAGTTTTGTGAGAGGTGCTTTGAGCAAGGAGATCGAAAATCGCAGCAAAATGAGCTAGATCTCGTGCTTGAGCTGGTTGGTGATTTTTTGGGAGGAAGAAGAAGTGTGTGGGTGCAAGAATAAGTGGAGGGGAGCCACCGTGGGTCCACGAGGCAGGGGGGCGCGCCCTGGACCCTCGTGGCCAGGTGCTAGCCCCCCCTGATCTATGGTCAGTGCCAAATATTCTCAAATATTCCAGAAAAAATCATATTTAAAATTCAGGGCATTTAGAGAACTTTTATTTTTGGGGTGTTTTTTATTGCACGGATAAATCAGAAAATAGACAGAAAAATACTATTTTTACTTTATTTCAACTAAATAACAGAAAGTAAAAGGAGGGTACAGAAGGTTGTGCCTTCTAACTTCATCCATCTCATGCTCATCAAAAGGAATCCACTAACAAGGTTGATCAGGTCTTGTTAACAAACTCATTTCGAATAACATGTAATCGGAGAAATTTCGAATAATACTATGTTACCTCAACGGGGATATGCACATCCCCAATAATAAGAATATCATATCTATTTTTGACAGTAGGAAGAGGAAATTCAAAACCTCCAAAAATAATCGATGGAATTTTTCCAATAGAATTGTTACTGTGGACTTGAGGTTGTTTCCTCAGAAAGTGTACCGTATGCTCATTACCATTAACATGAAAAGTGACATTGCCTTTGTTGCAATCAATAACAGCCCCTGCAGTATTCAAAAAGGGTCTTCCAAGAATAATAGACATACTATCGTCCTCGGGAATATCAAGAACAACAAAGTTCGTTAAAATAGTAACGTTTGCAACCACAACAGGCACATCCTCACAAATACTGATAAGTATAGCAGTTGATTTATCGGCCATTTGCAAAGATATTTCAGTAGGTGTCAACTTATTCAAATCAAGTCTACGATATAAAGAGAGAGGCATAACACTAACACCGGCTCCAAGATCACATAAAGCAGTTTTAACATAGTTTCTTTTAATGGAGCATGGTATAGTACGCACTCCTAGATCTCCAAGTTTCTTTGGTATTCCACCTTTAAAAGTATAATTAGTAAGCATGGTGGAAATTTCAGCTTCCGGTATCTTTCTTTTATTAGTAACAATTTCTTTCATGTACTTAGCATAAGGATTCATTTTGAGTATATCAGTTAATCGCATACGCAAAAAGATAGGTCTAATCATTTCAGCAAAGCACTCAAAATCCTCATCATCCTTTTTCTTGGATGGTTTAGGAGGAAAGGGCATGGGTTTTTGAACCCATGGTTCTCTTTCTTTACCGTGTTTCCTAGCAACAAAGTCTCTCTTATCATAAGGTTGATTCTTTGATTGTGGGTTATCAAGATCAACAGCAGGTTCAGCTTCTACATCGTTATCATTGCTAGGTTGAGTATCAAATGAACATCATCATTAACATTATCACTAGGTTCATGTTCATTACCAGATTGTTCAGCATCAGAAATAGAAATATCATTGGGATTCTCAGGTGTATCTATAACAGGTTCACTAGAAGCATGCAAAGTCCTATCATTTTTCTTTTTCTTCTTTTTAGAAGGACTAGGTGCATCTACATTAGTTCTTTGAGAATCCTGCTCAATTCTCTTAGGGTGGCCCTCAGGATACAAAGGTTCCTGAGTCACTTTACCCCCTCTAGTCACAACTCTAACAACATTATCATTCTTCTTACTATTCAATTCATAGAGCAAATCATTTTGAGCTTTAAGTACTTGTTCTACTTGAGTGGTAACCATAGAAGCATGTTTACTAATGAGTTTAAGTTTGCCTTTAACTCTAGACATATTATCACTCAAGTGTTCGATCATATAAGCATTTTGTTTCAATTGTCTACCAAAATAAGCATTAAAATCTTCTTGCTTAACTATAAAGTTATCAAACTCATCCAAACACTGGCTAGCAAACTTAGTAGGAGGGATTTCAGCTTTATCATATCTATAGAGAGAATTTACCTTTACTACATGTGTCGGGTTAGCTAGACCATGTATTTCTTCAATAGGTGATGAATTAAGACCATGTATTTCTTCAATAGGCGGTAAATTCTTAACATCTTCAGCTTTAATACCTTTTTCTTTCATAGATTTCTTTGCCTCTTGCATATCTTCAGGACTGAGAAATAGAACACCCCTTTTCTTTGGAGTTGGCTTAGGAGTTGGCTCAGGAAGTGTCCAATTATTTTCATTAGTCAACATATTATTCAATAGAATTTCAGCTTGATCAATAGTTCTTTCCCTGAAAACACAACCAGCACAACTATCTAGGTGGTCTCTGGAAGCATCGGTTAGTCCATTGTAAAAGATATCAACTATTTCATTTTTCTTGAGAGGATGATCAGGCAAAGCATTAAGTAATTGGAGAAGCCTCCTCAAGCTTGTGGGAGACTCTCTTCTTCAATTTGCACAAAATTATATATTTCCCTTAAAGTAGCTTGTTTCTTATGAGCAGGGAAATATTTAGCAGAGAAGTAATAAATCATATCCTGGGGACTACACACACAACCAGGATCAAGAGAATGAAACCATATCTTAGCATCACCGTTTAATGAGAACGAAAATATTTAAGGATATAATAGTAGCGAGTTTTCTCATCATTAGTGAACAGGGTGGCTATATCATTTAATTTAGTAAGATGTGCCTAGCAGTTTCAGATTCATAGCCATAGAAAGGATCAGATTCAACCAAAGTAATTATATCGGGATCAATAGAGAATTCATAATCCTTATAAGTAACAAAGATAGGTGAAGTAGCATAAGCGAGGATCATATTTCATTCTAGCATTGAGTTTTTTGTTTCAGCTTAGCTAATAATTTCTTAAGATCACTTCTATCATTGCAAGCAAGAAAGTCTCTAGCAGTTTCTTCATCCATAACATAGACCTCGAGCTGTGAGCAATTCATATTTAGGGGGAGAGTCTTCATCATCACTTTCATCAATATTATCAGTTTCAATAATTTCATTCTCTCTAGCCCTAGCAAGTTGTTCATCAAGAAATTCACCAAGTGGCACAGTAGTATCAAGCATAGAAGTAGTTTCATCATAAGTATCATGCATAGCGGAAGTGGCATCATCAATAACACGCGACATATCAGAATTAATAGCAGAAGCAGGTTTAGGTGTTGCAAGCTTACTCAAAACAGAAGGTGAATCAAGTGCAGAGCTAGATGGCAGTTCCTTACCTCCCCTCGTAGTTGAGGGATAAATTTTTGTTTTCTCATCTTTCAAGTTCTTCATGGTGACCAGCAGATATAAATCCCAAGTGACTCAAAGAATAGAGCTATGCTCCCCTGCAACGGTGCCAGAAAATAGTCTTTATAACCCACAAGTATAGGGGATCGCAACAGTTTTCGAGGGTAGAGTATTCAACCCAAATTTATTGATTCGACACAAGGGGAGCCAAAGAATATTCTCAAGTATTAGCAGTTGAGTTGTCAATTCAACCACACCTGGTTAACTTAGTATCTGCAGCAAAGTATTTAGTAGCAAAGTACTCCCTCCGTCCGGGAAAAGTTGTCTCCATGGTGTTTTTCTGAACCCCCCCCAGCGAATTCCCGACAAACCAGCAACTCCCCGTCGTCTCCCCTGCTCCTCTGTCGCGACGGAAGTCCGCTCCCCCGCTCCTCTGTCGCGATGGCAGTCTGCTCCCCCGCGCCTCCGCAGCTCCCCCGGAGCTCCCCGCGTCGCCGGAGTTCTCCCGCCCCATGCCTCCCCCACCCAACGCCTCCCCCGAGTGCATCAACATAATGAGCTCAAAGTGACTAAGTGGTTGGTCACGGGATCATGCATTACGGTACGAGTAAAGTAACTTGCCGGTAACGAGATTGAACGAGGTATTGGGATACCGACGATCGAATCTCGGGCAAGTAACGTACCGATTGACAAAGGGAATTGTATACGGGATTACTTGAATCCTCGACATCGTGGTTCATTCAATGAGATCATCGTGGAACATGTGGGAGCCAACATGGGTATCCAGATCCCGCTGTTGGTTATTGGTCGGAGAGTCGTCTCGGTCATGTCTGCATGTCTCCCGAACCTGTAGGGTCAACACACTTAAGGTTCGGTGACGCTAGGGTTGTACAGATACTAGTATGCGGTAACCTGAAAGTTGTTCGGAGTCCCGGATGAGATCCCGGACGTCATGAGGAGTTTCGAAACGGTCCGGAGGTGAAGAATTATATATAGGAAGTCCAGTTTCGGCCGTCGGGAAAGTTCCGGGTCACTGCAGATTGTACCGGGACCACCGGAAGGGTCCAGGGGTCCACCGGTGGGGCCACCTATCCCGGAGGGCCCCATGGGCTGAAGTGGGGAAGGAACCAGCCTGGTGGGCTGGTGCGCCTGTGCCTCCTGCGCCTAGGGTAGGAAACCCTAGGGTGGGGGGTGGGCGCCCACTTGGCTTGGGGCAAGCCACCCCTTGTTCGCCCGTGGAGATGGGATCTCCTAGGGCGGCGCCCCAGGGCCCTATATATAGTGGGGGGGGAGGAGGCAGCCGCACCTAAGTCCCTGGCGCCTCCCTCTCCCTCCGTAACACCTCTCCCTCTCGCTGTGCTTGGCGAAACCCTACCGAGATCGCCGCTACTTCCACCACCACGCCGTCGTGCTGCTGGATCTCCATCAACCTCTCCCTCCCCCTTGCTGGGTCAAGAAGGAGGAGACGTCTTCCCAACCGTACGTGTGTTGAACGTGGAGGTGCCGTCCGTTCGGCACTATGATCTTCGGTGATTTGGATCACGACGAGTATGACTCCCTCAACCCCGTTCTCTTGAATGCTTCCGCGCGCGATCTACAAGGGTATGTAGATGCACTCCTCTATCTTGTTGCTAGGTGACTCCATAGATTGATCTTGGTGAAGCGTAGAATTTTTTTATTTTCTGCAACGTTCCCCATCAGTGGCATCATGAGCTAGGTTTATGCGTAGTTTCTATGCACGAGTAGAACACAAACTTGTTGTGGGCGTAGATGTTGTCAATTTTCTTGCGACTACTAGTCTTATCTTGTTTCGGCGGCATCGTGGGATGAAGCGGCCCAGACCGACCTTACACGTACGCTCACGTGAGACTGGTTCCACCGACTGACATGCACTAGTTGCATAAGGTGGCTAGCGGGTGTCTGTCTCTCCCACTTTAGTCGGATCGGATTCGATGAAAATCCTTATGAAGGGTAAATAGAAATTGGCATATCACGTTGTGGTTTTACGTAGGTAAGAAAGCGTTCTTGCTAGAAACCTATAGAAGCCACGTAAAACATGCAACAACAATTAGAGGACATCTAACTTGTTTTTGCGGCATATGCCTTGTGATGTGATATGGCCAAAAGGATGTGATGAATGAAATATATGTGATGTATGAGATTGATCATGTTCTTGTAATAGGAATCACGACTTGCATGTCGATGAGTATGACAACCGGCATGAGCCATAGGAGTTGTCTTTATTTTTTGTATGACCTGCGTGTCATTGGATAATGCCATGTAAATTACTTTACTTTATTGCTAAACACGTTAGCCATAGAAGTAGAAGTAATCGTTGGCGTGACAACTTCATGAAGACATGATGATGGAGATCATGGTGTCATGCGGTGACGCAGATGATCAGGGCGCCCCGAAGATGGAGATCAAAGGAGCAATATGATATTGGCCATATAATGTCACTATTTGATTGCATGTGATGTTTATCATGTTTTGCTTCTTATTTGCTTAGTTCGACGGTAGTAAATAAGATGATCCCTTATAATAATTTCAAGAAAGTGTACCCCCTAATTGTGCGCCGTTGCGAAAGTTCGTTGTTTCGAAGCACCACATGATGATCGGGTGTGATAGATTCTAATGTTCACATACAACGGGTGTAAGACAAATTTACACATGCAAAACACTTAGGTTAACTTGACGAGCCTAGCATGTACAGACATGGCCTCGGAACACAAGAGACCGAAAGGTCGAACATGAGTCGTATGGAAGATACGATCAACATGGAGATGTTCACCGATGATGACTAGTCCGTCTCATGTGATGATCGGACACGGTCTAGTTGAGTCGGATCATGTATCACTTAGATGACTAGAGGGATGTCTAATCTGAGTGGGAGTTCATTAAATAATTTGATTAGATGAACTTAATTATCATGAACTTAGTCTAAAAACCTTTGCAAAATGTCTTGTAGATCAAATGACCAACGCTCATGTCAACCTCAACTTCAACGCTGCGTTCCTAGAAAACCAAGTCGAAAGATGATGGCAGCAACTATTCGGACTGGGTCCTAACACGAGGATCATCCTCATAGCTGCCAAGAAAGCATATGTCCTAGAAGGACCGCTAGGTGAAGCACCCATCCTGCAGAACCAAGACGTTATGAACGCTTGGCAGTCACATCTTGATGATTACTCCCTCGTTCGGCGGCATGCTTTACAGCTTAGAACCGGGCTCCAAAAGCGTTTTGAGCAACACAGAGCATATGAGATGTTCAAGAGCTGAAAATGGTTTTCCAAGCTCATGCCCGGTCGAGAGATATGAAGTATCGGACAAGTTCTACAGCTTGTAAGATGGAGGAAAATAGTTACATCGGTGAGCACATACTCAAAATGTCTGGGTTGCACAACCGCTTGTCCCAAATGGACATTAACCTCCCGTCTGAGGCGGTCATTGACAGAATCCTTGATCGCTCCCACCGAGCTACAAGAGCTTTGTGATGAACTACAATATGCAGGGGATGGTGAAAACTATTCCTGAAGTATTTTCAATGTTGAAATCAGCAGAGGTGGAAATCAAAAAGGTACATCAAGTGTTGATGGTCAATAAAACCACTAGTTTCAAGAAAGGCAAGGGTAAGAAGAACTTCAAGAAGGATGGCAAGGGAGTTGCCGCGCCCGTAAGCCGATTCTTTGGGAAGAAGCCAAAGAGTGGACCCAAACCTAAGACTGAGTGCTTCTATTGCAAGGGAAAGGGACACTGGAAGCGGAACTGCCCCAAATACTTAGCGGACAAGAAGGCCGGCAACATCAAAGGTATATGTGATATACATGTAATTGATGTGTACCTTACCAGTACTCGTAGTAGCTCCTGGGTATTTGATACCGGTGCGGTTGCTCATATTTGTAACTCAAAACAGGTGCTGCGGAATAAGCGGAGACTAGCGAAGGACGAGGTGACGATGCACGTCGGGAATGGTTCCAAGGTTGATGTGATCGCCGTCGGCACGCTACCTCTGCATTTACCTACGGGATTAGTTTTAAACCTCAATAATTGTTATTTAGTGCCAGCTTTGAGCATGAACATTGTATCTGGATCTCGTTTAATGCGAGATGGCTACTCGAATAATGGTTGTTCTATTTATATGAGAGATATGTTTTATGGTCATGCCCCGGCTGGTCAATGGTTTATTCTTAATGAATCTCGAACGTGATGTTACACATATTCATAGTGTGAATACCAAAAGATGTAAAGTTGATAACGATAGTCCCACATACTTGTGGCACTGCCGCCGCCTTGGTCACATTGGTGTCAAACGCATGAACAAGCTCCATGCTGATGGACTTTTAGAGTCGCTTGATTACTTAATCATTTGACACGTATGCGAACCATGCCTTATGGGCAAAATGACCAAGACTCTGTTCTCCGGAACAATGGAGCGAGCAACCAACTTATTGGAAGTCATACATACTGATGTGTGCGGTCCAATGAGCGTTGAGGCTCGCGAAGGATATTGTTATGTTCTCACTCTCACTGACGACTTGAGTAGATATGGGTATGTCTACTTAATGAAACACAAGTCTGAGACCTTTGAAAAGTTTAAGGAATTTCAGATGAGGTAGAGAATCAACGTGATCGAAAGATAAAGTTCTTATGATCAGATAGTGGGGGAGAATATTTAAGTCACGAATTTGGTACGCACTTAAGGAAATGTGGAATCGTTTCACAACTCACGCCGCCTGGAACACCTCAAGTATAGCGGTGTGTCCGAACGTCGTAATCGCACTCTATTGGATATGGTGCGATCTATGATGTCATTCACCGATTTACCGCTATCATTTTGGGGATACACTCTAGAGACAGCTACATTCACTTTAAATAGGGCACCGTCTAAATCCGTTGAGACGACCTTTGTATGAATTATGGTTTGGGAAGAAACCTAAGTCATCGTTTCTAAAACTTTGGGGATGCGATGCTTATGTCAAGAAACTTCAACCCTGAAAAGCTCGAACCCAAGTCGGAAAAATGCGTCTTCATAGGATACCCTAAGGAAACCATTGGGTATACCTTCTACCTCAGATCCGAAGGCAAGATCTTTGTTGCCAAGAACGGGTCCTTTCGGAGAAAGAGTTTCTCTCGAAAGAAGTAAGTGGGAGGAAAGTGGAACTTGATGAAGTACTACCTCTTGAAAGTAGCGCAACTCGTGAAGATGTTCCTGTGGTGCCCGCACCGACTAGAGAGGAAATTAATGATGATGATCAAGGTACTTGGATCAAGTTACTCTTGAACTTCAGAGGGTCCACAAGGACACGGTCCACACCCGAATG
This sequence comes from Aegilops bicornis, assembly GCA_021605145.1. Lineage (NCBI taxonomy): Eukaryota > Viridiplantae > Streptophyta > Magnoliopsida > Poales > Poaceae > Aegilops > Aegilops bicornis. The sequence goes on from CM038672.1 coordinate 597,340,324, forward strand.
GTAGGGCACCCCTGTCCTGGAAATCATGTTGTTAGACAACGGTGAACCTTCGAACTATGAAGAAGCAATGGCGGGCCCAAATTCCAACAAATGGCTTGAAGCCATGCAATCCGAGATAGGATCCATGTATGAAAACAAAGTATGGACTTTGACAGACTTGCCCGATGATCGGCGAGCGATAGAAAACAAATGGATCTTTAAGAAGAAGACAGACGCGGATGGTAATGTTACCATCTATAAAGCTCGTCTTGTCGCTAAGGGTTATCGACAAGTTCAAGGGGTTGACTGCGATGAGGCTTTCTCTCCCGTAGCAAAGCTGAAGTCCGTCTGAATCATGTTAGCAATTGCCGCATACTATGATTATGAGATATGGCAAATGGACGTCAAAACGACATTCCTTAACGGCCATCTTAAGGAAGAACTGTATATGATGTAGCCGGAAGGTTTTGTCGATCCTAAGAATGCTAACAAGGTATGCAAGCTCCAGCGCTCCATCTATGGGCTGGTACAAGCATCTCGGAGTTGGAACATTCGCTTTAATGAGATGATCAAAGCGTTTGGGTTTATGCAGACTTATGGAGAAGCCTGTGTTTACAAGAAAGTGAGTGGGAGCTCAGAGCATTTCTCATATTATATGTGGATGACATACTTTTGATGGGAAATGATATAGAACTTTTGGAAAGCATTAAGGCCTACTTGAATAAGTGTTTTTCAATGAAGGACCTTGGAGAAGCTGCCTACATATTAGGCATCAAGATCTATAGGGATAGATCGAGACGCTTCATAGGTCTTTCACAAAGCACATACCTTGATAAGATATTGAAGAAGTTCAATATGGATCAGTCCAAGAAGGGGTTCTTGCCTGTGTTGCAAGGTGTGAAATTGAGCTCGGCTCAATTTCCGACCACGGCAGAAGATAGAGAAAAGATGAGTGTCGTGCCCTATGCCTCGGCCATAGGGTCTATCATGTATGCCATGCTGTGTACCAGACCTGATGTAAACCTTGCCGTAAGTTTGGTAGGAAGGTACCAAAGTAATCCCGGCATGGAACACCGGACAGCGGTCAAGAATATCCTGAAGTACCTGAAAAGGACTAAGGATATGTTTCGTTTATGGAGGTGACGAAGAGCTCGTCAGAAGGGTTACGTCGATGCTAGCTTCGACACAAATCTGGATGACTCTAAGTCACAAACCGGATACGTGTATATTTTGAATGGTGGGGCGATGGTAGTGCGATTTGCAAGCAAAGCGTTGTGGCGGGATCTACATGTGAAGCGGAGTACATGGCAGCCATGGAGGCAGCGCATGAAGCAATCTGGATGAAGGAGTTCATCACCGACCTAGAGTCATACCCAATGCGTCGGGGCCAGTCACTCTCTTTTGTGACAACACCGAGCTATTGCCCTTGCCAAGGAGCCCAGGTTTCACAAGAAGACCAGGCACATCAAGCGTCGCTTCAACTCCATTCGTGAAAATGTTCAAGATGGAGACATAGATATTTGTAAAGTGCACACAGATCTGAATGTCGCAGATCCGTTGACTAAACTCTTCCGCGAGCAAATATTGATCAACACCAGAACTCTATGGGTGTTCAGTTCATCACAATGTAACTAGATTATTGACTCTAGTGCAAGTGGGAGACTGTTGGAAATATGCCCTAGAGGCAATAATAAAATGTTTATTATTATATTTCCTCGTTCATGATAATTTTCTTTTATTCATGCTATAATTGTGTTATCCGGAAATCGTAATACATGTGTGAATACATAGACCACAACATGTCCCTAGTGAGCCTCTAGTTGACTAGCTTGTTTATCAATAGATGGTCACAATTTCCTGACCATCGACATTGGATGTCATTGATAACGGGATCACATCATTGGGAGAATGATGTGATGGACAAGACCCAATCATAAGCATAGCACAAGATCGTGTAGTTCGTTTGCTAGAGCTTTTCCAATGTCAAGTATCATTTCCTTAGACCATGAGATCGTCTAACTCCGGATGCCGTCACGAAGTGCTTTGGGTGTACCAAACGTCACAACGTAACTGGGTGACTATAAAGGTATACTACAGGTATCTCCGAAAGTGTCTGTTGGGTTGACACGGATCGAGACTGGGATTTGTCACTCCGTATGACGGAGAGGTATCTCTGGGCCCACTCGGTAATGCATCAACATAATGAGCTCAAAGTGACTAAGTGGTTGGTCATGGGATCATGCATTACGGTACGAGTAAAGTGACTTGTCGGTAACGAGATTGAACGAGGTATTGGGATACCGACGATCGAATCTCGGGCAAGTAACGTACCGATTGACAAAGGGAATTGTATACGGGATTACTTGAATCCTCGACATCGTGGTTCATCCAATGAGATCATCGTGGAACATGTGGGAGCCAACATGGGTATCCAGATCCCGCTGTTGGTTATTGGCCGGAGAGTCGTCTCGGTCATGTCTGCATGTCTCCCGAACCCGTAGGGTCTACACACTTAAGGTTCGGTGATGCTAGGGTTGTAGAGATACTAGTATGCGGTAACCCAAAAGTTGTTCGGAGTCCCGGATGAGATCCCGGATGTCACGAGGAGTTCCGGAATGGTCCGGAGGTGAAGAATTATATATAGGAAGTCCAGCCGCCGTCGGGAAAGTTTCGAGGGTCACCGGTATTGTACCGGGACCACCGGAAGGGTCCCGGGGGTCCACCGGGTGGGGCCACCTATCCCGGAGGGCCCCATGGGCTGAAGTGAGGAAGGGAACCAGCCCCTGGTGGGCTGGTGCGCCCCCTTGGGCCTCCCCTGTGCCTAGGGTATTAAACCCTAGGGGTGGGGGAGCGCCCCACTTGGCTTGGGGGGCAAGCCACCCCCTTAGCCGCCGCCCCCCCTTGGAGATGGGATCTCCTAGGGCCGGCGCCCCCCTCCAGGGGCCCTATATATAGTGGGGGGAGGGAGGGCAGCCGCACCCAAGTCCCTGGCGCCTCCCTCTCCCTCCGTAACACCTCTCCCTCTCGCTGTGCTTGGCGAAGCCCTGCCGAGATCGCCGCTACTTCCACCACCACGCCGTCGTGCTGCTGGATCTCCATCAACCTCTCCCTCCCCCTTGATGGATCAAGAAGGAGGAGACGTCTTCCCAATCGTACATGTGTTGAACACCGAGGTGTCGTCCATTTGACACTAGGATCTTCGGTGATTTCGATCACGACGAGTACGACTCCCTCAACCCCGTTCTCTTGAACGCTTCCGCGCGCGATCTACAAAGGTATGTAGATGCACTCCTCTATCTCGTTGCTAGGTCACTCCATAGATTAATCTTGGTGAAGCGTAGAATTTTTTATTTTCTGCAACGTTCCCCAACACATTTTGCATCTTGCCATTACTGTGCAAATACTCTCCTGCTCCCCTGTTTCTTGGTCAAAACTGAATGTTGACATAGTTTTGGTCAAAACATTAGATGATGTGAGCATTTTCAGCTATCCAAAGTTTTAAGAGTATGGTATTCATTTCAAAGTATACATAGTGTGTGTGTGTGTGTGTGTGTGTGTGTGTGTAGATGACCTTGATACTCCATCTAGATGCCCTTGATGTATCTGAATTTTTTCTGTATCTAGATGCCCTTGATACTCCATCTCATTTGTTGTTAGTTTCTGGAGTATACACCATGTTCCTGAAACTACACCATGTTCCTGTTAATCATAAGAATAAGAATAAGAAAGAGAAGGAGAAGGAGAAAGAGAAGAATAAGAAGAAGAATAGGAAGAAGAAGAAGAAGAATAAGACCTCCTAGCATAGAAGAAGGACCTCTTCTTCTTCTTACAAATAAATCCAAATAATTCAAATAAAATCAAGTAAATTCAAAGAAAATCAAATAATTCACATGACACACTCCAATCTTTTCTCATTGAACACATGGCATAAAGACATACACATGACACATGACATACACATGACACAAGACATACACATGACATACTCCTATCATTTCTTTTTACTTTCCCTATATACTCCTTTCCCTTTCCTTTTCCTGAGCTCTATTCCCATTGTTCTATAATGGCCATCGTATCAGTAATTAGCTCTGCACTGCAATATACACCGGTTATTTCTTCTCCACCATTTTGTAGACGGTCCTTATGTAGATGCGGCAGCTTATAGGTATTTCCTCCTTGATCTTTCATCACTTCCACCATGACTGCTTGCAACGTTATAAAGCTTTTGAACAACTTATGGGGATCGTAGTTCTCAAACTCCTCCTCTACACCCTGTACCAGTTCCTGTATATTCATAGGCGCTCTGCAGTCGGTTAGGGATTGGAGGGAGCAGTGGAAACAAAGATCTAGAACATTGAGCTCAGGGCTGTTTGGTGGTTGTTGCAATAATCAAATATCCAGTGCATGCATCGTACCCACGGCTTCTAGAAAACCAGCATCATTAGGGAGGACATGCGGTGTTGCATTATCTTGTTGAATCAAGATCGTTGTGTCCTCGTCACCGTCCAGCCATTTGTCTTGAATGGCAGGGATTACTTTATTGATCAGGTAATCTCTGCACATAGGTCTAGTAACTTTGACCGGTTCAACTCTATTGTCCCCCTATCTCTGTTCTGGCTTGTTCGTTGTGCCTCGGTCTGTACCACGAACGGCCAAATGCCAAGTTTTCCATCAAATGTCATCTCCCCATCTTCATTGTAGCGAGGTTTGGCTACAGCTGTTAGAAACATCACCTTCCCAATGCTATGAGTATTGTGCACAGTTCGGTTTGGTTCTTCTTCTCCAGGCAGTACGTAGTAGCTACTCTTCACTCGGGTCATGTCATACCATTTCTCGTTGATGTGGACCATATTTGTCATTGGCTTGAAACTGGGCCAAGGACTTGATATCCATCTTTCATCCATCATGGATAGGCAGAATTTTAGTCTCGCTATCTTGTTCTGTGGCTTGAGGGTGGGTTTGATGGTGCTTGTGATGCGTTTCAGCTCTTGCAATTGAAACTGTCATTTAGGGTTGATCGGGGCACACCTAAACACCTTGCTAGAGACCGCATTGTTCTTCTTTTGTTCAAGGGGATTGTGGCTGTTCTCGACAGATCTAGTTCTTTTCTCTTCCTACCACTTTTGTTCTTCTTGCTTGAAACATCAACTTCTTGGCCTGCTGCAACTTGTCATTTGGCTAGATCCCATATTCTTGTAACTGTTCGTAGGTGAACATTCAGCATAGTTGCAATGAGCACCTTGTCATACACGTGAACCTGTCCATCTCTCAGCTCGATTACTCGCAGAGCAAAGTAAACACCATGTCTCTCCTTGTCTGTCAAGTCCTTCCCTCTTGGATTTCCATGTGCATCAGCTTCTTGCGCTTCTGCATCTTCTTGTGCATCTTGAGCTTCTTCCAATTCTGCATCTTCTTGTGCCTCTTGAGCTTCTTCCAATTCTGCATCTTCTTGTGCCTCTTGAGCTTCTTCCTCTTCAGGAAACCAATTCAATTCAATGTCTTCATCCTCATCTTCCGGCATCAAATTCAAATCAATAGCGTCACCCTGCTGAGCTTGTTCTTCTTCTTGAGCTTCGTCCTCCTCTTCCGGCATCAAATTCAAATCCATAGTTGTGAGCTCCTCTCTGATCTCATAACAAGAGTATACAAAAGATGAATGGCGAGCATGTAATTATAACAATAAAAACATGAAGAATCCTATACAAAAAGCAAAAAAAAACAAGAAAGAGAAAAGTAGAGTTTCAAAGTTCATGCATAAAATTCAGTTTGACTCTGAGAGAATCTTGCTTTGTGTCAATTTCAGCTGTCCATCAAGTACTCCATTCAGATTGCTGCTGCTCCATCTTTATTAATCCTAAAATAACATCAATGTTGTACTCCATTCAGATTGTTGTTATCTAACTGAATTTCAGTTGTCAACTTTTTTGCACTCACATGCTTCTATCAGTGGTTATCTAACTGAATCTTGCTCATTTGTTTGTAACCTGTAGATTCCATGCTCAATTTTTTTGGGAAAGCTACTGGAGTTGCTAGCAATGCATGCAAAGCGGCAAGAGTTGGCTGCTCAGTTTTTCTTGTACTGCCAAGATGGAAGGTGAGCACCAATATTTCTGAAACTTTTTGCTACTGGACATGTGCCTGCATGTATTTTGTGTTGCTATTGGAGATCGGAGTACTCACTTGAAACAAGTGGAGTATTTGTCGGCGTCGGGAATGGGGTCCCCAGACTTGCACTGCCTGCGGCTGTGGGCGTGGCTCAAGGGGCGGCCAGACGGCCCATCTTCATCAACACAAGCTCAAGACCCTCGCGAGGGCCAAGCCTCATGAGGCGGACGGCTGAGAGCTTCCTCGAGCACGGCCTCGTCAGGTGGCTCGCGAGGAGGCGGAGAGATCAAGGCAGGGTACCTCACGAGGTGCTCATGGCGCAAGCCATGACGACCAAGGGCGCCCGGGCGCCCGGCCCAGCAGATGTCATGCTTTCCTCTTTGGTGCAAAGGGAGCAAGCGCGGGCAAGAGTATCAAGCAAAGGCATCATTTTCGGTGCAACAAGACCAAGACCGTCCCAACGGCAGGAAGGAAGTCATTGTGGAGCCCAAGCCGGCGTCACCACCAGAGCCTTTGACAGGCGAGGACCAACTTTAGTCAGGATAAGTGTACTAGATGTTCCCCTTCAAAATGTCCAATTGTTGGCGCCCTTCCCGCTCAATATTTGGGGAGAGGCCCAAGGCCTTTGCCTATAAATAGGACTAGCCACCCACAAGGTAGAGGCATCGAGAAATCTAGAGAGAGGATCCAGCATCTGGGATCAGCAGAGAGAGAGCGACTGAACTCCTCCTAGCAGTTCATCGCACAAGCCAAGAATAGACCCTCGCGAGGCTGTTCATCTTTGTATTGTTCATCATCATCAGTCCAAGAGGCAATCCACCACACCACAAACTAGAGTAGGGTATTACACCACAATGGTGGCCCGAACTAGTATAAACCCTGTGTCTCTTGTGTTGTTCCTTTCATAGCTTAGATCTTAGCGAGGCGGCGAGGCGCAGGAAGGTAGAGGGAGAAATCTCCGCGCGCACCCCAGTGTTCGAACCTAGAGGGTCTGCCGGAACCCGAAATCCGACATTTGGCGCGCCAGGTAGGGGTGCGCCGGAACTTGTCTTTTGCCGCCCTATTCTTCGCCGACCACCGCATCCATGTCAAACGCTCGTCGGGCCCGCGCCGAGCGCCGAGCCGCTCTCGCTTCCCGCGTCGCCCAGACGGCCCCCGTCGGTGGCCGTCCCTGCCGTTCCCCGTCGCCTGCCGTCAACGCCGCCACCGGCCCGGCAGGAAACGAGCAGCAAGCATCATCCCAGCACCCGTCCGTGAGGCGAGACGGCCGTCTGCTACTCCTTTCGCCCCGCTGGTTCTTCGTCCCAAGCGCTCCAGCGCGCCATGGAAAACTCGAGCTGCGCTCGCCATCGCGGCAAAGCGAGCTCCTCTGCGCTACCACCTGTCGACGACGTCTATGAAGAGTGGCTCGACTGCCGCCGAGCTTCGTCCCGCCGCAGGGGCTCCCCAGCCGTCCTTCTCGCTCCATCAGCGCCCCGCCTGCTGGCGATGAAACTCGGGCGCCTCAGCCGCCTCCCCCTCAAGAAGGTGCCTTGGCCCCAAGGCGCGTGGCCCCTGGGCGGAACCCGCTCCGTCCGGCGCCAGCGCAGCAAGAGCAGAGCTGCCAAGAAGTCCCTCGCCCCCAAGAAGCTGCCCGAGTGCTCCCTGCACCGGCTCGTCTCGACCACGCTCCTGCTCCAGCACGCCAAGACCCCGCGCTGCTCCCAGCTGCAGCGCATGGGGACCCGCAAGACCAGGCTCTGCGTCACCAAAGGCCCCCCGTGGCCACAGCAGGCTGCCGCGCCTTCACCGCCGAGCTGCGCAGCATTGCGTGGCCTGGCAAGTTCAAGCCAGACCTGCCTCCTCGCTACGACGGCTCGGCCGACCCTGCGGAGTTCCTCCAGCTCTACGAGCTGGGCATCGAAGCCACCAACGGGGACGAGAAGGTCATGGCGAACTGGTTTCCCATGGCACTCAAGGATGGAGCCCACACCGGGCTCCTGAACCTGGCTCCCGGCACGATCTCCTCCTGGGACGAGATGCGCACCCGCTTCATCGCCAACTTCCAAGGTACTCGCGACCGGCCTCCTGCCGTGAGCGACATGCGCCGCATCAAGCAGCCGGGGAGACCCTGCAGAAGTACATCCAGCGCTTCAACAACGCACGCCTCAAGATTCCCAAGGTGACTGAGGAGGCCATCATCTCCGCCTTCTCCGACGGTGTGCGAGACGTCAAGATGAAGGAGGAGCTGGCGATGCATGAAGATCTGTGCACTTCCTTGGAGCTATTCAACTTGGCAACCAAGTGCGCCAGGGCTGAGGAAGGGCGCCTTTCCCTCCTCGAGCTGCCAGCCACAGACACAGAAGAGAAGAAATCCAAGGCCAAGGATGTGAAGCGCAAGGGGGCTGCCGTGCTCATGGCGTAACCAGACACCAAGCAGGGTAGAGATCAGCCTGAGTCTTCCAAGGGCAGCCGGTACTGTGTGTACCACGACCTCCACACCCACAACACCAACGAATGTCAAGAGCTCCGGGCCATGCGAGAAGGGAGGATTGGCTGACTCCCCGACCGCAACGATCGGTGCTACGACCGAGGAGGAGGAAGAAACGCAGGGCGCTGGGAAGACCGTGGCCCTCGCCAAGGGTGGCGCGACCGACCTCGCGAGGATCGCTGGCAGGAGCAGCCTCATGAGGGAGACTGGAGGGAACAACCTCGCGAGGATCGCTCGCAAGGAAACGCAGGCCTCCCTCCTCTTCCGCCGCAGCCAAGGAGAAACGAGGACCATCATCAGGACGAGGGGGCTGGGGGCTTCCAGGAGCCACGCGCGATCGCTTGCATCCTGGGCGGAGCTCAAGCCCCAGCCTCTCAACGCATCTTCAAGAAGTTCACTCGTGAAGTGAATGCATTCCTCCCCAAGCTCGAAGCCACGCGCCCTCTCAGGTGGTCGGCATGCACCATCACATTTAGCTCAGCGGATCAGCTCAAGTGCGCGGCCACAGCCAGAGTCCTCCCGATGCTTTGTTCCCCAATCATCAGCAACGTGCAAGTCACCAGGACCCTCATCAACGGCGGAGAAGGGCTCAATGTCCTGTCCGTAGAGACATTCAACAATCTCCAAGTGCCTTACAATCAACTTCAGCCAACCAAGCCTTTCTCCGGAGTCACCGATGGCTCCATCGTTCCGATTGGGCAGGTCCGCCTCCCTGTCACCTTCGGGGCGCGCGGCAACTACCGCACCGAGCTCATCGACTTCGATGTCGCCCACATTCGCCTGCCATACAATGCCATCCTCGGGTACCCAGCTCGCCAAGTTCATGGCCGTGACTCATCACGGCTACAACGTCCTCAAGATGCCGAGGAAGCGCGGAGTCATCACGGTGCCTTGTGAAGAGAGAGACGCAGTGTGCTCCCTGGAGCGAGCCTTTCAAGCCGCATCACTTGAAGACCCAGATCGCAGGAGCGTGAGGCTCCCTGAGACCGCTCCCAAGAAGAAGAAGACATCGCCAGGCCCGACCCCTCAGGAGGCAGGCCCCTCAGGGTCCGCGCCTGCTCAGGGGGCACCGCCTTCTGTCGCATAGGAAGGCGCGCCCGGCGCCCTCCTCAAGCAAGGCTCGGGGGCTCTCCCCTGGAGGGTCACCGACCTCGCCAAGGTCACGAGAGAGGCGCTTGGGCACCACTTGGAGGCGTGCTTCAAAGCATGTTTCCCTTAGGAAGGAGCAAGGCAAGGAGGGCCAAACCCTCAGGAGTTCGTCAGTCAGATCACGCAGGAGTTGCAGGAGTCAAGAGTCATGAGTGGCAGCCGCCGCTTACCCGCCGTAGCTCCCCATCCAGGCGAGGTTGGTGGGCTGCGCGGCTGCATCGACATACCAGGGCTCAACCGAGCCGCCTCTCAGGAGCGCTTCTGGCCCTCACGCGCGGGGTGTTGCGAAGGCCCACCCCACAGCTACGTTTGCATGCCCTACGGCCTGCCGAACGCGGCCGCGATGTACCAGCGCCTCATGAGGAGCATCCTGGAGGCTCAAGAGGCCAGGCGTTCCGCAGTCCTGGCGGAGATGGAGATGGTCCACGAGGAGCCACCAGTGCCTCCAGAGCCTCCCGAGGCTCCTAGGCCCGGGGGCTCGTGAAGATCGGCTTCCGCAGCCCACGACGTCCGCTACTTCAACATCCCTTCATCCCCAACGTTATCAGGTGACATCCTCCAAGTTTCATTTCCAGCTGGGAGCGCCCCCAGGGCTGCATCATTCCCAGGCCGCGTGGGTCCGTCCCTGCGGCGTGTATCCCTTTTACTTCATGTTCTTAGCTTACTTTGTTGGGGGCGCCCCTCGGGCTGCATCATCCCCAAGTCGCTCGGGCTGCACTCCAGCGATGTCCGCCTTCCCCTGCATCTATCTAAATGAATTTGTTTCTTCGTGATTAACGTGCTTGACCTAGTTGCCTGCTCGACTAACACCAACTGATGGAGCTACTCCCCAGCGGCACGGCGCTTGCGCATGGGTCCGTCCCTGCAACGCCGACGAACCTGAACGGCTGAGCTCTGGCCGCGGCAGCCCCGCACAGCGCCACCTCGTCAAGCCTTCAGTGCCTCGTCACCTCTCCAAAGCAACCCACAGCTGACTGTCGCTTGTCATAGCGGACTCTTGTTCTTTTTATGGTGAGCCTGCAGGATCCCTTCAAGGCGCAGCGCCAGGCGAGGCCCTCGCGGCGTCTTCTTCACTCTCGCCCACGCGAACCGCTTGCACGTTAAAGGGGGGGGGGTACCTGAGCATCGCGACTCATGGCTCCTACTGGCTCTCCAGCCCTCACCCTCTGGCCTTGTCCACGGCATCGCGACCTGGCATACCAGCGACGACTGAGACCCGCTCGAGGGCCAGGACCCGAGGACGTAGAGCAGAAAGGGGAGCAAAGACGAGAGGGAAGAGGCACGCGGGGACCTTGCCAGGCAACCCCTCTCCAGCCGATGCGCGGACCTAGTGCCGCACCAGGAAGCGGTTCGTGACTCTCGAGATAAGTCACCCTCCGGAAACACCAGCCACCGCAGCACCATCCCCGCACCCAATGCAATCCCGTGTTAGCAACGTCGCGCTCCTTTCTCACCGAACGATGGCTGCTTGAGCGCTAAAGGGGACCTCCTGAGCATCGTGACTCAGGGGCTCTTACTGGACCCCAGGCCTCTCACCTCCTGGCCTTGACCACGACATCGCGACCTAGCATACCAGCAACGGATGAAGCCTACCTTGGGACCGGGACCTGTCGGCGCAGAGCACCAAGCCCTCGTGAAGTTCGAAAGGATGAACTAAGCTAAGACGGAATGAGCATCTCGCACTTCTTCATGGCAAGGACTATATTAACAAACAGAACCATATGCACCTTACAAGCCCCCACGGGGCGCGTTTTTTGATTCCTCGCAGGGAACAAATCCTAAAGAACGCTAACTACACGTGCCCCTGCAAGAGACGCCATCATCAACAAGAGGTCACGGGCACCGCGCCAACCTCATCCAGATCGAGGCGGCGGCGGCTGGCGAGCCCATCCTGCCCGAGAGCGGCGCAGCTCGGGGCTCGTAGCTGTCGTCGCTCGTCTCCGGAGTCGCGAAGAGCTCGACGGAGTCGCTGGACCCTCCGACGCCTCCGCCGCCTGAGGAGCCGCTGAGGGAGCAATCGGTGAGCCTGGTCCTCGCCACAGCAGGGTCCCGACCACCTCTCGTGGCAGCACTCAGCCGGGCGTCCGTCCGCGTCGAAGACCTTGAAGAGCATCATGGAAGCGCCGTCGTACTCCAGTGGATCGCGAGGGCGCCTCGCCCCGCAGACCGGGCGATCTCGCCCAGCCTCAAGTCATGAAGACCTTGCCGGGCGACAACCGCGACCTCCGCTTGGTCGCGAGAGTGTTGCAGCCGGGCGTCTTTGCAACCAGAGCTCCAAGTATCCCCCCTGCGGCATCACGAAGGTGAAGGAGGAAGGAAGGCGGATCCAAGACTGAGGAGGCATGGCGGCGTGGAGCACAAACTCTCGGGAGGAGCCCTCGGCATGGACTCCAGGAGGGACAACACGCACCGCCGTGACACGCCGACGCCGACGACGGCGTCAGCCATGGCGCTCGGCATCAACTCCTGCAGGGCCCTCAAGGTGGGCATACAAGGGCAATGGGAACCCTGGCGGCGGCCGCTCGCACCAAGGCCTCGACACCTCCTGCCGGACGCCATCATCTCGACAGCATAGGGCTAGCCGTTACTTTGGCGGAAGCGGCTCGGGACCCTCTCGGGGAGCCTTTCCCTTCTCTTCCACGGAGAACCGGCGGATCGGAGCCATTGCGGCAAGGTGGAGCAAGGACGGACAAGAAGGAGAAGCAAGAAGGGTGGACTGGAAGGGCACGCGCCGTTCCGTACTTATAACCGGAGAAGGCCAACCGCCGACTTCCACGATCGCAGGTAATCATGACCCGCTTTGCATGCAGGGACTTGTCAATTCGTGCAGTCGCCGAGGCGTCGTGGGGGAGCAGGGCCGCCCACGTCCAATCAACCGCCACGCGGCGCCCAAGGTCGCAGGCTGTTAGGGCCCGTGGCGCTACTTGCCCCTTCGCTTCTCTGCTCAGCCAAGTCCGTGCGCGCCTTGGGCCCGGGGGCTACTGTCGGTGTTCTGGGAATGGGGGTCCCCAGACTTGCCTGCCTGCGGCCTGCGGCGTGGCTCAAGGGGTGGCCCATCACGGCCCATCTTCATCAACACAAGCTCAAGACCCTCGCGAGGGGCCAAGCCTCGCGGGGCGGACGACAGGGAGCTTCCTCAGGCACGGCCTCGTCAGGCTGGCTCGCGAGGAGGCGGAGAGATCAAGGCAGGGTACCTCACGAGGTGCCCATGGCGCAAGCCATGACGACCAAGAGGCGCCAAAGGGCGCCATCCCACAAGATATCCTGCTTTCCTCTTTGGTGCAAAGGGAGCAAGCGCAGGCAAGAGTATCAAGCAAAGGCATCCGTTTCGGTGCAACAAGACCAAGACCGTCGCAACGGCAGGAAGGAAGTCATTGTGGAGCCCAAGCCGGCATCACCACCAGAGCCTTTGACAGGCGAGGACCAACTTTAGTCAGGATAAGTGTACTAGATGTTCCCCTTCAAAATGGCCAATTGTTGGCACCCTTCCCGCTCAATATTTGGGGAGAGGCCCAGGGCCTTTGCCCATAAATAGGACTAGCCGCCCACAAGGTAGAGGCATCGAGAAATCTAGAGAGAGGATCCAGCATCTGAGATCAGCAGAGAGAGAGCGACTGAGCTGCTCCTAGCAGTTCATCGCACCAGCCAGGAACAGACCCTCGCGAGGCTGTTTGTATTGTTCATCATCGTCAGCCCAAGAGGCAATCCAACACACCACAAACTAGAGTAGGGTATTACACCACAATGGTGGCCCGAACTAGTATAAACCCTGTGTCTCTTGTGTTGTTCCTTTCATAGCTTAGATCTTAGCGAGGCGGCGAGGCGCAGGAAGGTAGAGGGAGAAATCTCCGCGCGCACCCCAGTGTTCGAACCTAGAGGGTCTGCCGCAACCCGAAATCCGACAATATTGACTCAAATTTTTGTATCTCAGTTTAAGTTACAGGCGAACTGAAATTCAGTGCGAGATTCTGATTGTTAGGACCAACTAAAGAAAGATCAAATTGACACAATTGTCACTGTCAAATTTGAAAGAGCAAATCCATTAGCATAAGTTCAGTAAACAAGGAGTTTAGTTTGAAAATTTAGTTACTGCTTGAGTGATTTGACACAAAAAAATACTCCAAAAATTACAATGACTGTATATTGACTGCATATATTCACTATACAGGACTGAATCCAGTCAAGAAAACCTGTCAATTTCTATTCACTGCATATATTCACTGTATAGGCTGTCAAGTTCTATTTCAGCCCAAGTTCCATCGCTTTTGTTTTGAAACTGCTTGGTAAATTAACTAGGAGTACATGAGTATGCAGGAACAACTTGGTAAAGCAGGAGAATATGCTCATTGGACAAATTCAAATAAAATAAAATTAATTCAAATAAAATCATGATTGATCATAGTGTATTCTTTGTACTTTATGCTCTCCTTTTTGTCAAGCATGCATGTTCTGCTCTTCTACTGCTTTTTTGTCAAGCAAGCATGCATGCAGTATAGAGAAGTGTTGATGCAGGCATCAAACATTATGATGACTGAATTTGATCTACTCAAATAATTTTCTCAAGTTACATGATCAGTTGTGCTTGACTGAAAATTTTGACATGAAAATTTTGACAGGAAAATTTTGACTGAAAATTTTGACTGGAGTAACAAAGGCATAACAGTAGAAATTACAGGTGTAGATTGCTCTGTTCAACAAACTTCCTATCAGTCCAACAATGTTTCTGAATCTAAACTTTTCCAGCTAACGTAACCTAAACTTTGAACATGTTCAGCTAACGTAACCTGAACTTTTAACCTTCCCTCTCCTTTCAAAGTGAATGTGGATGTTGCACAATATTGTGAAGGTGTAGCACTGCTCAATTCAATTTCCATTGCACATATCTACTTCAATTTCTACTACAAATTCACCTTTTCAACAGCAGACGCGGGGCAGAGAAGTCAGACAACAAGGAAGAGCAGAAGCATCAGACGGCGAGGAAGAGCAGAAGCATCAGACGGCGAGGACTCGATCGGGGCGCGTTATCGCCAACAAAGCAGCAGAAAGATCGTAGTCCTGGAGGGAACCGCGGCGTCAGAGAAGGAAGCGCGGCCGAAGACTTGCCCAAATCTCAAGACCGGCTCAAGGGCGCGAGGAAGCGGGCAGATGATGAGGGCGCGGGCCGCACCGGCTAGGGACGCGAGCAGGGCGACGCGGGTGGTGCCGTCAGCCGTGGAAGAGGCGGCCGTCCAGTTGGTCGCCGCGGAGGAGCAGTCACCTCCATGTGGGCGGCGGCGTAGCTCGCCTTCATGCAGGCAGCGCAGGTGGGCATGGGAGCCGTGGATTGGCAGCAGTGGCGCAGGTGGGCGGTGGCGCGGCGGCAGCCAGTGTGGACCGTTGGGCTCTATGGTGGCTGCCGACGGCGCGCTGGGCTTGTTCCTGCCGCGGGCGTCCGGAGGAGGAAGAAGCAAAGGGGTAATTAGCAGGAGATTTAAAATCTTAAGGGTCTATTTGCAAAAATCACAACGAACTACACCATGGTCAACTTTTCCCGGGCGGAGGGAGTAATATGGAAGTAACGGTAACGGTAGCAAAAGTAATATTTTTGGGTTTTGTAGTGATTGTAACAGTAGCAACGGTAAAGTAAATAAGCGAAGAACAACATGTGAAAAGCTCGTAGGCATTGGATCGGTGATGGAGAATTATGCCGGATGCGGTTCATCATGTAACAGTCATAACATAAGGTGACACAGAACTAGCTCCAATTCATCAATGTAATGTAGGCATGTATTCCGAATATAGTCATATGTGCTTATGGAAAAGAACTTGCATGACATCTTTTTTCCTACCCTCCCATGGCAGTGGGGTCCTAACGGAAACTAAGGGATATTAAGGCCTCCTTTTAATAGAGTACCGGACTAAAGCATTAACACATAGTGAATGCATGAACTCCTCAAACTACGGTCATCACCGGGAGTGGTCCCAATTATTGCCACTTCGGGGTTGCCGGATCATAACACATAGTAGGTGACTATAGACTTGCAAGATAGGATCAAGAACTCACATATATTCATGAAAACATAAAAGGTTCAGATCTGAAATCATGGCACTCGGGCCCTAGTGACAAGCATTAAGTATAGCAAAGTCATAGCAACATCAATCTCAGAACATAGTGGATACTAGGGATCAAACCCTAACAAAACTAACTCGATTACATGATAAATCTCATCCAACCCATCACCGTCCAGCAAGCCTATGATGGAATTACTCACGCACTGCAGTGAGCATCATGAAATTGGTGATGGAGGATGGTTGATGATGACGATGGCGACAGATTCCCCTCTCCGGAGCCCCGAACAGATTCCAGATCAGCCCTCCCGAGAGAGTTTAGGGCTTGGCGGCGGCTCCGTATCGTAAAACACAATGAATCCTTGTCTCTGATTTTTTCTCCCCGAACATGAATATATGGAGTTGGAGTTGAGGTCGGTGGAGCTCCAGGGGGCCCACGAGGCAGGGGGCGTGCCCAGGGGGCCAGGCGCGCCCCCACCCTCGTGGAAAGGTTTTGGGCCCCCTGGCCTTGATTCTTTCTCCAGTATTTTTTTATTTCCAAAAATAATCTCCGTGAAGTTTCAGGTCATTCCGAGAACTTTTGTTTCTGCACATAAATAACACCATGGCAATTCTGCTGAAAACAGCATCAGTCCGGGTTAGTTCCATTCAAATCATGCAAGTTAGAGTCCAAAACAAGGGCAAAAGTGTTTGGAAAAGTAGATACGACGGAGACGTATCACCAGCGTACCTAACAAAACGGCCAACCGACACGGTGGCTCACAACTTGTAGTGTACTCCGAGCCACCCGCCACCCCCAGACACACACACCCACACACACAGTGAATCCACCGCAACTACGATGCATGTTAAATTAATTATCCCGCGGTGAACATACATGTTACCAAAGGAGGGATATTTTAATTTCAAAAAAAATCACAGAGATCATTAAGATTTTTAGTACATTGATTGATTGATTTTCTATGGGTATAATGTGCAAAAATCAAATTTCAGCTACATGCACACGTGACAGTGCACCTAAATGGATTGCAAAAACACATGTTTCTCACTGGGTGCATGTTTACTCCCCGTGCAAAAAATTTCAAACACTGAGAATCTTGATTTTTAAATTCTAGTACATCCAAAACTTATTTGAAGTTCATGAAACTTATCGTGTTGTCATATGGACAACAATACAAAGTGGCATTGTACTTTTTTTGTCAAATTTGAGACAAGTTTTGATGTATTCTTTATCTAATTACAGACGGGAGATTATTAATAATTCGGAACCAATATCCCAAACGAATTATATATTCGAACCGTGAGCGTTAGACCAACAATGGATACGTGCCATGCTTCGGTTAAGCAATAAAGCGGCAGCATTATGTTGGAAATATGCCCTAGAGGCAATAATAAATTAGTTGTTATTATTATATTTTCTTGTTCATGATAATCGTTTATTATCCATGCTATAATTGTATTGATAGGAAACTCAGATACATGTGTGGATACATAGACAACACCATGTCCCTAGTAAGCCTCTAGTTGACTAGCTCGTTGATCAATAGATGGTTACAGTTTCCTGACCATGGACATTGGATGTCGTTGATTACGGGATCACATCATTAGGAGAATGATGTGATGGACAAGACCCAATCCTAAGCCTAGCACAAAGATCGTAGTTCGTATGCTAATGCTTTTCTAATGTCAAGTATCATTTCCTTAGACCATGAGATTGTGCAACTCCCAGATACCGTAGGAATGCTTTGGGTGTACCAAACGTCACAACGTAATCGGGTGGCTATAAAGGTGCATTACGGTATCTCCGAAAGTGTGCATTGGGTTGTACGAATCGAGACTGGGATTTATCACTCCGTGTAAACGGAGAGGTATCTCTGGGCCCACTCGGTAGGACATCATCATAATGTGCACAATGTGACCAAGAGGTTGATCACGGGATGATGTGTTACGGAACGAGTAAAGAGACTTGCCGGTAACGAGATTGAACAAGGTATCGGGATACCGACGATCGAATCTCGGGCAAGTACAATGCCGCTAGACAAAGGGTATTGTATACGGGATCGATTGAGTCCTTGACAATGTGGTTCATCCGATGAGATCATCGTGGAACATGTGGGAGCCAACATGGGTATCCAGATCCGGCTGTTGGTTATTGACCGGAGAACGTCTCGGTCATGTCTACATGTCTCCCGAACCCGTAGGGTCTACACACTTAAGGTTCGGTGACGCTAGGGTTGTATGAATATGAGTATGCAGCAAATCGAATGTTGTTCGGAGTCTCGGATGAGATCCCGGACGTCACGAGGAGTTCCGGAATGGTCCAGAGGTAAAGATTTATATATAGGAAGTCTTGTTTTGGTCGCCGGAAAAGTTTCGCACTTTATCGGTATTGTACCGGGAGTGCCGAAAGGGGTCCGGGGGTCCACCTGCCCCGGGGGGGGCACATGGGCTGGTGGGGGTGCGCCTTGGCCTATAGGGGCCAAGGGCACCAGCCCCAAGAGGCCCATGCGCCAAGGAGACTTGGGGAGGGGAGAGTCCTAAGAGGGGAAGGCACCTCCGAGGTGCCTTGGGGAGGATGGACTCCTCCCCCCTCTTGGCCGCACCCCTTCCTTGGAGGAAGGGGAAAGGCTGCGCCCTCGCCCCCTCTCTTGCACCTATATAAAGGGAGGGGAGGGAGGGGTGGCCACACCCTGAAGCCCTTGGCGCCTCCCCTCTCTGCTACACCTCCTCCTCCTCCCGTAATTGCTTAGCAAAGCCCTGCCGGAGTTCTGCTGCATCCACCACCACGCCGTCGTGCTGCTGGATCATCATCAACCTCTCCTTCCCCCTTGCTGGATCAATAAGGAGGAGACGTCATCCGCTCCGTACGTGTGTTGAACGCGGAGGTGCTGTCCGTTCGGCACTAGGTCATCGGCGATCTGAATCACGGCGAGTACGACTCCATCATCCCCGTTCCATTGAACGCTTCCGCACGCGATCTACAAGTGGTATGTAGATGCAATCACTCTCCCATGACTCGTTGCTTAGATGAACTCATAGATGGATCTTGGTGAAACCGTAGAATTTTTTTTAATTTTCTGCAACGTTCCCCAACAGTGGCATCATGAGCTAGGTCTATGCGTAGTTCTCTATTGCACGAGTAGAACACAATTTGTTGTGGGCGTAGATGTTGTCAACTTTCTTGCCGCTACTAGTCTTATCTTGCTTTAGCGGCATTGTGGGATGAAGCGACCTGGACCAACCTTACACGTACGCTTACGTGAGACTGGTTCCACCGACTGACATGCACTAGTTGCATAAGATGGCTAGCGGGTGTCTGTCTCTCCCACTTTAGTTGGAGCGGATTCGATGAAAAGGGTCCTTATGAAGGGTAAATATAAGTTGACAAATCACGTTGTGGCTTTCACGTAGGTAAGAAAACGTTCTTGCTAGAACCCTATTGCAGCCACGTAAAACTTGCAACAACAATTAGAGGACGTCTAACTTGTTTTTGCAGCAAGTGTTTTGTGATACGATATGGCCAAAGTTGTGATGAATGATGAATGATATATGTGATGTATGAGATCATGTTCTTGTAATAGGAATCACGACTTGCATGTCGATGAGTATGACAACCGGCAGGAGCCATAGGAGTTGTCTTTATTTTTGTATGACTGCGTGTCATTGAAGAACGCATCATGTAAATTACTTTACTTTATTGCTAAACGCGTTAGCCATAGAAGTAGAAGTAGTCGTTGGCGTGACAACTTCATGAAGACACGATGATGGAGATCATGATGATGGAGATCATGGTGTCATGCCGGTGACAAGATGATCATGGAGCCCCGAAGATGGAGATCAAAGGAGCTATATAATATTGGCCATATCATGTCACTACTATATAATTGCATGTGATGTTTATTATGTTTATGCATCTTGTTTACTTAGAACGACGGTAGTAAATAAGATGATCCCTCATAACAATTTCAAGAAAGTGTTCTCCCTAACTGTGCACCGTTGCTAAAGTTCCTCGTTTCGAAGCACCACGGGATGATCGGGTGTGATAGATTCTTACGTTCACATACAACGGGTGTAAGCCAGATTTACACACGCAGAACACTTAGGTTAACTTGACGAGCCTAGCATGTACAGACATGGCCTCGGAACACAAGAGACCGAAAGGTCGAGCATGAGTTGTATAGTAGATACGATCAACATGAAGATGTTCACCGATGATGACTAGTCCGTCTCACGTGATGATCGGACACGGCCTGGTTGACTCGGATCATGTAATCACTTAGATGACTAGAGGGATGTCTATCTAAGTGGGAGTTCATGAGATGAACTTAATTATCCTGAACATAGTCAAAAGATCTTTGCAAATTATGTCGTAAGCTTGCGCTTTAGTTCCACCGTTTAGATATGTTCCTAAAAAATATAGTTGAAAGTTGTGATGTAGCAATTATGCGGACGTTAGAAAGCTTATGTCCTTAATGCACCGCTCGGTGCTGAACCCCAAACATCGTTTGTGGATGTTACTGAACATTGGACATACACATTTTGATAACTACGTGATAGTTCGGTTGAGCGGTTTAGAGTTGAGGCACCAAAGACGCGTTTACTTAAACGTCATGAACATATGAGATGTTTTGAGGGCTGAAATTGGTATTTCAGGCTCGTGCTCACGTCAAGAGGTATAAGACCTCCGACGATTTTCTTAGCCTGCAAACTAAGGGAGAAAAGCTCAATCGTTGAGCTTGTGCTCAGATTGTCTGAGTGCAACAATCACTTGAATCGAGTGGGAGGTGATCTTCCAGGTGAGATAGTGATGTTTCTCCAAAGTCGTTGCCACCAAGCTGCTAGAGCTTCGTGATGAACTATAACATGTCAGGGATAGATATGATGATCCTTGAGGTATTCACAATGTTTCACACCGTGAAAGTAGAAATCAAGAAGGAGCATCAATTGTTGATGGTTGGTGAAACCACTAGTTTCAAGAAGGGCAAGGGCAAGAAGGGACACTTCATGAAACGGCAAATCGATTCTTTGCTCGAGTGAAGAAACCCAAGGTTGAACCCAAACCCGAGACTAAGTGCTTCAGTAATAAGGGGAACAGCCATCGAGCAGTATTACCCTAGATACTTGGTAGATAAGAAGGTTGGCAAGGTCGATAGAAGTATATTGGATATACATTATGTTAATGTGTACTTTACTAGTACTCCTAGTAGCACCAGGGTATTAGATACCGGTTCGGTTGCTAAGTGTTGGTAACTCGAAACAAAAGCTACGGAATAAACGGAGACTAGCTAAAGGTGAGCTGACGATACGTGTTGGAAGTGTTTCCAAGGTTGATATGATCAAGCATCGCACGCTCCCTCTACCATCGAGTTTGGTGTTTGCGTTGAGCATAGACATGATTGGATTATGTCTGTCGCAATACGGTTATTCATTTAAGGAGAATAATGGTTACTCTATTAATTTGAATAATACCTTCAATGGTCTAGCACCTAAAAGGAATGGTTTATTGAATCTCGATCGTAGTGATACACATTTTCATGCCAAAAGATATAAGATAGTAATGATAGTACCACGTACTTGTGGCACCGCCATGTAAGTCATATTGGTATAAACGCATGAAGAAGCTCCATGTTGATGGATCTTTGGACTCACTCGTTTTTGAAAAGTTTGAGACATGCAAACCATGTCTATTGGTGTATACGCATGAAGAAACTCCATGCAGATGGATCGTTTGGACTCACTTGATTTTGAATCACTTGAGATATGAAAATCATACCACATGGGCAAGATGACTGAAAAGCCTCGGTTTCAGTAAGATGGAACAAGGAAGCAACATGTTGAAAGTAACACATTTTGATGTGTGCAGTCCAATGAGTGCTGAGGCATGCAGTGAATATCGTTATGTTCTTACTTCACGGATGATTTGAGTAGATACTGAGTGTATTTACTTGATGAAACACAAGTCTGAATTATTGAATGGTTCAAGTAATTTCAGAGTGAAGTTGAAGATCATCATGACAAGAGGATAAAATGTCTATGATATGATCATAGAGATGTGTATCTGAGTTACGAGCTTTGGCACGCAATTAAGACACTGTGGAAATTGTTTCACAATTAATACCGCCTGGAACACCATAGTGTGATGGTGTGTCCGAACATCATAGTTGCACCCTATTGGATATGGTGCGTACCATGATGTCTCTTATCGAATTACCACTATCGTTCATGGGTTAGGCATTAGAGACAACCGCACTCACTTTAATAGGGCACCACGTAATTCCGTTAAGGCGACCTTTGTTTGAACTATGGTTTGGAGAAACCTAAGTTGTCGTTTCTTAAAGGTTTGGGGCTGCGGCGCTTATGTGAAAAAGTTTCAGGTTGATAAGCTCGAACCCAAAGCAGATAAAATGCATCTTCATAGGACACCCAAAACGGTTGGGTATACCTCCTAATTCAGATCCGAAAGCAATAGGGATTGTTTCTAGAAACGGGTCCTTTCTCGAGGAAAAGTTTCTCTCGAAAGAATTGAGTGGGAGGATGGTGGAGACTTGATGAGGTTATTGAACCATCACTTCAACCAGTGTGTAGCAGGGCACATGAAGTTCCTGTGGCACCTACATCAATTGAAGTAGAAGCTTATGATAGTGATCATGAAGCTTCGGATCAAGTCACTACCGAACCTCGTGGGGCGACAAGGACGCCATCTTGCCGGAGTGGTACGGTGATCCTGTCTTGAATGTCATGTTGCTAGACAACACTGAACCTACGAGCTATGGAGAATCAATGGTGGGCACATATTCCAACAAAAGGTTAGAAGCCAAGAAAACCGAGATAGGATCCATGTATCAGAACAAAGCATGGACTTTGGTGGACTTGCCCGTTGATCGGCAAGCCATTGAGATAAATGGATCTTTAAGAAGAAGACGGACGTGGACGGTAATGTCACCGTCTATGAAGCTCAACTTGTGGCAAAGAGTTTTTCACAAGTTCAAGGAGTTGACTACGATGAGATTTTCTCATCCGTAGCGATGCTTAAAGTCCGTCGGAATCATGTTAGCATTAGCTGCATTTATGAAATCTGGCAGATGGATGTCAAAACGAGTTTCCTTACCAGTTTTGTAAGGAAAGGTTGTATGTGATAAAATCAGAAAGTTTTGTCGATCCTAAGGATGCTAAAAGGTATGCTGGCTCCAGCGATCCTTCTAAGGACTGGAGTAAGCATCTCAGAGTTGGAATATACGCTGTGATGAAATGATCAAAGATTTTGGGTTTATACAAAGTTTGTGAGAAACTTGTATTTCCAAAGAAGTGAGTGGGAGCACTATAGAATTTCTGATGAGTATATGTCGTTGACATATTGATGATCAGACATGATGTAGAATTTTCTGTAAAGCGTATAGGGTTATTTGAAAAGTGTTTTTCAAGTGAAAACCTGGTTTAAGCTCTTTGAAACATTGAGCATCAAGATCTATGAGGATAGATCAAAACCGCTTAATGGTACTTTCAAATGAGCATATACCTTGACATAATCTTGAAGGTGTTCAAGATGGATCGGTCGAAGAAGAAGTTCTTGCACGAGTTGTAAGGTATGAAGTTAAGAGTTAAAGCTCGACCACGGCGTAAAAGGAGAAAGGATGAAGGTCGTCCCTATGCCTTAGGCGTAGGCTCTACAAGATGCTATGTTGTGTACCGCGACCGAAGTGTGCCTTGCCATGAGTCGGTCAAGGTACAAGAATGATCCAGAATGGATCATTAGGCAATGATCAAAATTGTCCTTGGAGTAAATAAGGACATGTTTCTTGATTATGGAGGTGATAAAGAGTTCGGCGTAAAGGGTTACGTCGATGCAAGCTTTAACACCTATCCGGTGACTCGAGTAGCAAACCGGATCGTATAGTGGAGCAACCATTTGGAATAGCTCAAAGTGGGCGTAGAAGCGGCGTTTACAATATGACCTAGAAATTTGCAACACACACGGATCTGAAAGGTTCAGATCCGTTGACTAAAACCTCTCTCACAAGCAAAACATGATCAAACCCCGTAACTCATTGAGTCTTAATCACATGATGATGTGAACTAGTTTAGTGACACTAGTAAACTCTTGGGTGTTGGTCACATGGCGATGTGACCTGTGAGTGTTAATCACATGGCGATGTGAACTAGATTATTGACTCTAGTGCAAGTGGGAGACTGTTGGAAATATGCCCTAGAGGCAATAATAAATTAGTTGTTATTATTATATTTTCTTGTTCATGATAATCGTTTATTATCCATGCTATAATTGTATTGATAGGAAACTCAGATACATGTGTGGATACATAGACAACACCATGTCCCTAGTAAGCCTCTAGTTGACTAGCTCGTTGATCAATAGATGGTTATAGTTTCCTGACCATGGACATTGGATGTCGTTGATTACGGGATCACATCATTAGGAGAATGATGTGATGGACAAGACCCAATCCTAAGCCTAGCACAAAGATCGTAGTTCGTATGCTAATGCTTTTCTAATGTCAAGTATCATTTCCTTAGACCATGAGATTGTGCAACTCCGGATACCGTAGGAATGCTTTGGGTGTACCAAACATCACAATGTAACCGGGTGGCTATAAAGGTGCATTACAGGTATCTCCGAAAGTGTCTGCATTGGGTTGGCACGAATCAAGACTGGGATTTGTCACTCCGTAAACGGAGAGGTATCTCTGGGCCCACTCGGTAGGACATCATCATAATGTGCACAATGTGACCAAGAGGTTGATCACGGGATGATGTGTTACGGAACGAGTAAAGAGACTTGCTGGTAACGAGATTGAACAAGGTATCGGGATACCGACGATCGAATCTCGGGCAAGTACAATGCCTCTAGACAAAGGGAATTGTATACGGGATCGATTGAGTCCTTGACATTGTGGTTCATCCGATGAGATCATCGTGGAACATGTGGGAGCCAACATGGGTATCCAGATCCCGCTGTTGGTTATTGACCGGAGAACGTCTCGGTCATGTCTACATGTCTCCCGAACCCGTAGGGTCTACACACTTAAGGTTCGGTGACGCTAGGGTTGTATGAATATGAGTATGCAGCAAAGCGAATGTTGTTGAGTCCGGATGAGATCCCGGACGTCACGAAGAGTTCGGAATGGTCCAAGGTAAAGATTTATATATAGGAAGTCTTGTTTTGGTCACGAAAAGTTTCGCACTTTATCGGTATTGTACCGGGAGTGCCGAAAGGGGTCCGGGGGTCCACCGGGGGGGTCCACCTGCCCCGGGGGGCCACATGGGCTGGTGGGGGTGTGCCTTGGCCTATATGGGCCAAGGGCACCAGCCCCAAGAGGCCCATGCGCCAAGGAGACTTGGGGAGGGGAGTCCTAAAAGGGGAAGGCACCTCCGAGGTGCCTTGGGGAGGATGGACTCCTCCCCCCCTCTTGGCCGCACCCCTTCCTTGGAGGAAGGGGCAAGGCTGCGCCCTCCCCCCCTCTCTTGCACCTATATAAAGGGAGGGGAGGGAGGGGTGGCCACACCCTGAAGCCCTTGGCGCCTCCCCTCTCTGCTACACCTCCTCCTCCTCCCGTAGTTGCGTAGCGAAGCCCTGCCGGAGTTCTGCTGCATCCACCACCACGCCGTCGTTCTGCTGGATCATCATCAACCTCTCCTTCCCCCTTGCTGGATCAATAAGGAGGAGACGTCATCCGCTCCGTACGTGTGTTGAACGCGGAGGTGCTGTCCGTTCGGCACTAGGTCATCGGTGATCTGAATCACGGCGAGTACGACTCCATCATCCCCGTTCCATTGAACGCTTCCGCACGCGATCTACAAGTGGTATGTAGATGCAATCACTCTCCCATGACTCGTTGCTTAGATGAACTCATAGATGGATCTTGGTGAAACCATAGAATTTTTTTTAATTTTCTGCAACGTTCCCCAACACATTAATCATCCAAATAGGAAAACAATATACGTGCCGCCACGCGAGCCGTGTGGCGTGCGAGCAGGCGTGAGTTGACGGGACACATGCGAGCAGTCCGCCATGCAGGCAGATGGGGAGGCGTGCGTGCAGCTGTGTGAATTGACGGAGGCGTGCTTGCTGCGCAATGTCATCAGGAGGCGTGCGAGTACACTGGTGTGCGTCGGTCCTAAACAAACGGTTTTTAACCCCTTTCCGCGACGGCATCTGGAACCGTCGCCAAGTGAGTGTGGGCGATAGGGGGGTCCTTCCCACACGACCCAGAAACCGTCGGGGATATGCCCTCCTGGCACACACGTTCGGCAAAATGAGGTCATGTGCGACCGGTGAGCGTTCAAATACGGAAATACGTATAATAGAGCTAAAAAAATACAAATATACGACAAAATTGTTTCCGGTCGCAAGTACATCCCACATAGTCAGTCCCCGCTAAACGTTTCCGTTCGTATGTACATCCCGCACAGTCGTTCCAAGGAAAACTTTTCTGTTCACAGGTACATCACATATAATTTTTCCCGTTAAATCGTTTGTGATAGCGTTGCCATTGCACACGATATTAATAATTTTATCATTTGCGTTACCGAATACATCACACACGGTGCGTAGAAAGAAACTGTGTGGCAAAGCCTGTCCATCACACACACTTTTTATGTGATAAACTTTTGCGCAAGGTGGCCTAACGCAAACAGTTTTCAAGAGAGAAAGTCGTGTGTGCAGTGGAGATTGATCACACATGTAGTGGATCCTAGAAACGTTTCTGATCTCCACGTATATCGCAGACTTTTCGCTTTCGCAAACCGTGTGCATTGTAATCCATATTTAATCCATAATAAATCCAATTAATCCCTAATTTAAAAATCACATGTTATGAATTTGAAAGTAGCTAGGCAATCACTTATTTCATATCCAACCATGTTTATTACAAATATAGGTTCAACCATGAATCCATAATTCAATGCACAGTACATATCTTTGAAGAACTACGAAGCACCAAGTAAAGAATGATGAACCACGGTTGTACTAAAGACTATAAAGAGAGAGGTGGAAGACATTCTGGTTGTCGGAGAAGGTGAAGCGGAATGCCCATATTGTGCCCTCCTCCATGCGTAAAGCGGCATACGACTCTAGGCCAACCCCTTGTGATGGTTGCCCATCCATCCTTCACTGTCTTCATTAGGACTTCTCGATGCTCATTGTAGTCTGGATGAAATACTTTAACCTTCATTGCGTGTCCACCAATCATGTACTTTGCGAGGTAATCTTGAGTGAACTGCTTCGGGAACCGCTGGGAATGAAAAAGATTTAGACATTGTTGTCTAACAACTCATTATGGGCAGTAAAAGAGAAGGCTGAAGAGTTTGTAGTTACCATCCTACAGCTCACTGTTGTGTTGGATAGAGCATAAACAAATAATTTGCTTGCCACCATTCGTATCTTTTTGCTAATAATCCTTATCAATATCTCATTGCCCCATACGCAAAAAGGGTCGATGAGTGGATCCTTGCCAAGGGCATATGTACCTACAAGCAACAAGTCAATATTAAAAGCTAACTAGTGTCCAGGCCTGGATCTATATGCACTACATTATGGAATGACGGGGGGAGTACAAGCCGAGGGATGAAGCTAACCTCAGCGGAAAATGGTGGCCACTCCCGTTGTTGTCCTGCATAAGTAGTGGAAAGGCATGATAAGTATAGAAATCTTAACATCAAACAAATATAGAAAAGGTAAACAACATCATCTCCAAATAATAACTTGAATGTGTTGG
Organism: Aegilops bicornis; assembly: GCA_021605145.1. Lineage (NCBI taxonomy): Eukaryota > Viridiplantae > Streptophyta > Magnoliopsida > Poales > Poaceae > Aegilops > Aegilops bicornis. The sequence goes on from CM038672.1 coordinate 597,367,804, forward strand.
TTTGACATCTTTATTAAAGCAGATATAAAATGGAAGGCAATGTTACCGACAGCAGGCTTAACAACCATCAAATATTGCAATTCAAACTGGTATTGTTGAAAATGAATAGAACGTAGGTAATGCTTAAACATCACACTGATTAAATGTGTCAAACTGAAATAAAGGGCATGTGTTAAGTACACCAGGAATAACTGGAACCAAATATAGCCGTTCAAACTGGTATTGATGTAGTCGAGCGGCACAGTTCTGACTTGCACATAATGAACCACACATTGTGAATGACTGAAATAAACAAGTAATAAATGACCAGTATAACAACCAAATATAGCCATTGAAAACTGGACAGAGTCTCACTGCAACCAACCTAACAAGCAAATACAGATAAACATGGCATATTCTTGAAAACTGGACAAATGCTCACTGCGACCAACCTAAAAAGCAGATAAAGATAAACAAGGCATCTTCTTGACAACTGGAGAAATGCTAAAAAAAGCAACCTAACAACCAAATACAGATAAACAAGGCATGCTGCGATAATCGGACACATGCTATAAAAAAGCAACCTAACAACCAAATACAGATAAACAAGGCATCTGCTGATAATCGGACAAATACTCACCGCAACCAAACTAAGAACCAAATACTGATAAACAAGGCATCTGCTAGATAAATGTAAAAATGCTCACTGCAACCAACCTAACAACCAAATACAGATAAACAAGGCATCTACTCACTATAAACAACCAAATATAGCCATTTGTGAAACTAGAGTGGACAATTCATACTTAAACATCACATAGACCTATTGAACAATACATTTTTGCATAACTAAAATAATTAAACACGACACAGTTAAAGCACCTCACGACAAATGATACTACAACAAAGGGTACGGGTTGGCAAGCTAGAAAAGGTAATATTTGCTGATAGAATGTTGCCTCACATTTCATGGACGGGATCCTTCCAGTTGGAAGAGCACAGACCCATGGTGCACTCTCTGATGTCACAGATGGGCTATTTCACCTTGGAAGAACCTTCGTGAGTGCTCTCCTCGTGATTGTGGTCGATGAGATCTAACTTGGCAATTGCGGATCCCAAGCCGCCTCCGTAGAACGTGTCCTTCAGAAGTGACAAAATGGGCTCGATGGAGTATAAAGCTCGCAAATCCTTGACCGCTTGGTGGAGGAGATCAGCGGCAGGGCCGTCGAAGAGATCGACGGCAGTTGAACCAGAGGGGTTGCGGATGGACCACTTAACCTATGACATGGTCCGCGTGAAGCCGTCGGTGTGGACGAGCTTGATGTCGTAGCCAGCTTTCCTGAGACACAGTAATACGCTAGCCCGCTGACATGAAGCCTTTGGCATGGCAATGTAGTCAACGTCTTCGCCCGCTTCCGCGGCAACATGTTGCTCCGGGATCAACAGGTCGGGGCGAACGACGGCCACCTCGCCAACGTCCGCCGAAGAGGCCATTATAAACCTGTTCTTGGCCGAACGCTCGTCGGGCTCCCCGGGATACGTGGTCGAGCTTAGGCTGCGACATTCTGGAGCAGGGGATGTGGATCTGGCGGGGAGGGTCACCGTAGGCCTAGTCTAAAAACTCAGGGGAGTGGGGCGACGGTATGGGAATCGCCGGATAACCTGAACTTTATTATCTAAGCTAGGAGGAGCAGGCGGACCCGGCCGGGGTTGGCGGCGGCGGCGGCGGCCGCGAGCTAGGGTTCAAGGGGGGACTATGGATGGGGGGGTTGGTGTTTGAGGATACGCCGCATCTTGAAAATTTTAGTAATGGTGGGTGGAGATGGTGGTGGACGAGGGAGGCTGACGGTTCAAATGCCTCGGCTGCTAAAATTTTACTATAAGGTCGGTGCTGGAGGAGTGTGGGCGACGGTTGAAGTACGACAGCTACTAAAATTTGGGTAAAGGAATTGATGCGGGGCGGGAGTGCCCAAGACCGCGCACGGTCCAATAACAATATGCGTGTATGATAATAAGGAAAAGTGGCGCGGATCCGCCAATTTTTGCATCGCTCAAGGCGAGTAGTTTGCTTTTTATATTTCTAGCTAGCTGGTCTATCGCACACGGTTCATCCTAATTTCCAAATAAACTTACCCGCCTTTAGCTTCCACAGGTGGTGGTTTTACAGCACACTTGCATCGCACATGGTTAAGCCAGTACCTCCACCCTTTGCTCGCGCTTGCACAGTCGTGGTGATTTCAGCGCACTTGTATCGCACACGGTTGAGCCAGTACCTCCACCCTTTGCTCGCGCTTGCACGGTCGTGGTGATTTCAGCGCACTTGCAACGCACACGGTTGAGCCAGTACCTCCACCTTAATTTGCCCGCGCTTGCACGGTCATGGTGATTCACATCACACTTGTATCACAGACGGTTTAGATATTATACCCCATGTCTGTTGAGGATCATCAGAGTCTTTGCAGCAAAAAATAACGTTAGGGAGGGTCAAAAGACAGCCACACCAGCATGTGGCCCAAATATATATGAGTGAAAAGGGTGGTATGTGATGTTCAAAATTCCAATGCACAACTTTGACCCCGCGGGCCCACGGTTGGGCGCGTCATTGAAGATCGATGAGAGGGGCCAGAAGTCAAGAACCACCTGGAAGTGGCCAAATATATGTACGAATATTGGGGATGTTTAAAACTTTAAATACACAATGCATAACTTTGGTGGCACCTGCCTCGCAAACCCGAAAGCACCCTAACAACCACCTAGCTAGGATATATATAGTGACATAATGTCGTACCTAGCTAGGATGCTTGGCTCACCACCTCCCACTTCATGTCAGCGGGGCGGATGCACTAATGATCGATACTTTGGTCATATAGGCATGTCGCCATGACCTACCATAAGACGGACCAATGAATCTTTCATTTGGTCAAATGACAGTTGTTGTTGTCGATAAACCGCTTGGGCCAATAGATTGAACCATCATAAAAATCGCACGAGAGGGACCACAAAACCAGCACCTCTTGCATGTGGCCCAAAATGATGTTGGAGATATGCCCTAGAGGCAATCATGTATGATGATATTTCCTATGTGTTTATGAATAAAGATAGTCCTTGGACATTATCAATGATGTGTATCAGCAAGTACATGACTTGTTTGTGGGACTATGCATTGTATGATGACTGTCCTAAAAGGTCCCTAGTCGAAAGGGCTGTGTGGACGCGCAGCCGACTAGGCTGGCATATGACACGGTCGATGGCTTGGTCTCACTAGCCATGAAGCATTGGATGCTAACCGGATAATATGTACTTGGAAAGGTGCGGTCAGATTCGACGTAGTCGGATCCGAGTCTAGATAAGGTCCGAGTCGGACAGACCCAACTATGAGACGCAGCGATATGTCATCTGTGAGTCTTTAGTACAACATACGTTCTATGTCCTAAGACCTGAGCTGACGCATGTACTCGGGATGGTGATAGACTTGCTTTGGGCCGACCAAACGCTACTCCGTGACTGGCTAGTTACAAAGGTAGGTTTCGGGCTTGTCTAGACCCATGCTGCGAGACATGGTCGAGCAAGATGGGATTTGCCCCTCCGATCAGGAGAGATATAGTCTGGGCCCCTCGTGTGATCCGACCAGGAACAACATGGCCATGCGACAAGGATTATGAGATAATCCGATTGTGGTCGGCATCATTGAAATGAGAAAGAGGTCGGGCTAGCACAAGGATCACAGTCTCGCCTTGAGCCCGACAACATATATCGTGTGACAAAGGGAACATAAGTGTGACACGTTGTACAGGTTCGCCTAACCAGCTTCATAGTCTGCTTGGTGGTCGGCACGCCTTGTTAGAGGCCGCTACCAACCATGCAGGTCGGAGGTGATCCGAACTGTGACCAAGCCGACTTGAACCTAAGGGGTCACGCGCTTAATGGAAGGAACCTACGAGGTCGGTTCGTAGGACACTGGTCGGATGTGATTTTAACTGGGCTAGGAACGTGACCAAGTAGACTTTGGGCTTTAGGGTCCGTGCGAGGCCCAAGAGTTGAGCCTGCGACGGATGCCTATATAAAGTGGGGGTGCGGCACACTCATGTGATTGATCGCTTCGGTGCTGCGACTAGGGTTTGCATGTGTTGCGAATAGCCACCTCCACTACTCGCCGCCGATCGTGATCGGACCTAGCAGTCCGCCCGCACGGTGTTCCTCCTGCACGCGGATACCGTTAGAGGCGGTGCACTTGCGCCGCTCCGGCGAACTCGTACGTGGGATCGGACGACCGGCTGTTCGAGGGAGATCGAACGAGGAGGAGACGATCCACGCGGACGCGCTGCCCCAACTCTTCTTCCGCTGCACGGCACTGCGCGTCTAGTGGTAACGAACTGTGATCCATCTCCCGTAGCATGTTCCTGGTTGTTCTGTGAGTAGGAAAATTTTAATTTGCAGTCGACGCACCCTACCGTAGAACCCAACAAATGATGTACGTTGGGAAGGGGTGATGTGTGTTTTCAATATAGAATAATGTACAATTTAGATGTGGTGCCTACCTCTCAATACAGACAACAACCATGAAGGCAAAGTAGTTAAGGACGAGATACATACGCAGGGTTTGATGTAGGTCGAACCCAGCAATCCGAGCATCTGGGAGGGAATCCTGACAACGCATGAGCTCGATCTCTGGTTGACCGACATTTGACGGTGACCGGCCCTAACATGAACTAGGAGGAATCCATTCATGGCCAACACATACCCCTCATTATCGATCAAAGGGATGATATATATACACTCGGGGAGCCCACAGATATCCGTGTTGTCACAAAAAACCGCACAAGGAAGACGTGGTCGATCAGAAGACCCCGTATACACTGCATGCGGCCCAAAAATATGTATGGGTACTGTCGTGGAATTGTCACGGCAGATGTCCTCATGAAAGGACTTAGTCTTAGGGCCATCATACGGGTTAACCTAGAGGGGTTAAAGCGGACGCAAGACACGGGAATTATACTGGTTCGGCCCCTTCGATGAAGGTAAAAGCCTACGTCCAGTTGTGATGTGATTGATATGATTTCGGCGACTAGGGAGCAATAGCTTTGCCTTAGCCTCGAATTCTCTGTCTCCAACTCGCCGCCGGGTCGTCCCCTTATATACACGGGTTGACGCCCGGCCGGTCTACAGAGTCCCGATCCGGCTCATAGAAGCGTCCGGCTCGGTCTCTTCTTTCTTAACTTACAACACAAGTTACAATACTAAGGCGGTTTACATAAATGGACCTTAATTCGCCTTTGGGCTCCAGGCCTCCTCCGTGGGCTGAATCATGGATTTAGGTAAACCGGCCCCTTCGGGGCGGTTCACGCTCAGTAGTTGTATCCCCAACATTAGGCCCCAGATTGACTTGAACCGGTTCATGTTTAATCTTCAACGCCTTCAGAAAACTCTTGATCTCTTTTCACATTTTGTAAACTGCCAGCTGCTTGAACCGCCGTGATGTCATCTTCCGATCCGGCGTGTCGTGGTGTCTTGACGCGTCATTTTAATAAAGAAATCCAAACAGTAAGATTCCTGCATTTAATGCCATCCGAAAATCGAGGCGGCACTGCACCGTCCGCCGCTTTTGATTCCTCGAATCTCGCCCGTTGATTGCTCCGGTTCCTTATAAATAGACCGCCGCCTCTGTCTCTTCTTCTTCTCCTTCCTCGCGCCGCTCCAGTCTTGAAGCTCCGCCCGTCGCCTCCGACCTTCGAGCAGCCAGCGTCAACGCCGAACGCCCGCATCAACTGACCGTATCGAGGCTTCGGCGCTCCTCCTCGGCTTCGCTCATCGTAAGGTCCTTTTTCAACCCCTAGATCGCATTCAGAGACCCTGTTCATCCCGCAGTTCATCTCGGTTTCTTCACACCTGCTCCGCCATGGCCATGCGATCCAACGCATCGTATATCTGTGCGGGGACTGCCCGCCGTCCATCTAACCTTTCACGCATCGTCTTTTTTCCGTAGATCCTCGAGTTTAGAATACCCGAACCCTCCCGTTTCTTTCTGAGGTTTGCATCGGTCGTGAAGTTTTTTTCTTACTGGTACTTCGGTTGATCTTGATTACGTCCCTTCGCATGTGTATACTGGTTGTGTACATACTTAGCAGATTTTTCAATTCTGCCTTTTTCGGCGGTTTATCTTTTGATAGCTAATCCGTCACTCCATTAGCCCTCAGTTAAACCGGAATGGGAGGCCGGCCGTTGAATCGCCGGTTTAACAATGCATAATATGCCTGAACCGTTTAATGGTGAACCGTTTCTCCCTTTATTCCACAGCTTAGTCTTCCGGAATGGCTCCTCAATTCTCAGCTTGCAATTGGGTCCGGTCAAAAATCATCAAACGCAACTCAACGGCTATGTCACCACCTGGCGGTTTGGCTCCAAAAATGCCCTCCACCGGCGTGTTCCGGATGGCGAAGTTTCCTCCGAGCCACAAGAGGGAGAAGTAATTGTGTTTATGCAGCATTTAGACCGGGGTTACGCCCGCCCGGTTCAAAATTTTTCCGGACGTCCTTGCAAGCTTGCAACTCCATCCGCAGGATATCGGCCCGAACTCTGTGTCAAACATATGCAACTTTCAAGTCTTCGTGAAGTCTATCTTCGTGAAGAGCCCTCTGTGGAGCTATTCCGGGATTTCTTTCACTTGAACCGCCGTCGGAGTTTTCTCGATGGTCCCAACACGTAACTAGGCGGCGTTTCAATCCGAGAAAAGGAAGGAAGCGGACTTTCCTCACGCCAAACACCACAGCCATCCAAAGGATTGGAACCAAACCTGGTTCTATTGCCGAACACCGCCTCGCCAACGAAAATCCCTTGCCGGGTTACCGTCCTCACCGCTCAAGAACAACCATCCGCTGCCTTTACGCTTAACCGCCGCGGAACGGAAGAACTTTGCACCTCAGATCATAAAACTCCGGGCTCTAATGGCCAATGGACTAACCGGTGTGGACCTTGTGCGATGCTGGGTTTCTTGGGGCATCTTGCCCTTAAGCCGCCGGCCCGGATTGATGCACGAGTATCTTTGGCAGCCTCAAAGACCCTCAAAGACGTCACGAATTACCAATAACTGAATCTGAGGTTACAGAGGCTGTAAAAAAGATGCTTGATGAACCAATCTCCGTCTGCAGCCTAACCGGGTTGGCTCCGTTCTGTGTTGCCAACCCGCCACCTGCGGTAAGACTTTGCTCACTGCTTTTCGGGCTTTTAACATTTTGTTGATATTCATTAATCCTTGCTACCTCGCAGGCTGACAGCTCCTTCTGGAGACGGACCAAACCGGCCCGAGCTCCGCGTATAAAGTCCAAGGCTACTAAAAAGGCTGGCAAGAAAACCACCGGGTCTTCTGATCCGCCGGAAGATGAAGAATCTGAAGCTGAGGTAAAACTTGATATCCTTACGAGGGAGCCGCCGTAAACCGGCTCTCCTCCTTGTGTTTCTTTCTTATGATTTATCCCTCTATTCTTCCCTGTACTGATAAATGTAACTCCCAGGATGATGCTGAAGCCAGCCATGCCGACCATGTTGAGGTAATCCTTCTTTCTTCCAACTCCGACCTCGTGCCGGTTAAAAGAATTCGCCGCGCCGTTCGGAAAGTGAAAAAATCTCATTCCTCTACTTATTTGAAGACACAAGAGCCAAAAGAGCGCCGTACAACCCGACACGATGGTCAGCAGATTCTATCCTCCGGTTTACCGGATACACCAAACCGAAGCGTCGCCAGAGGTGACTTATTCTCCTGAAAAACGTTATCCCTTAAAGGGTTTCTTCCGATGTCCTCTTAATTAAATGCGATCCGAATTATCGGGCCTCTTCCAACTCTTCCGGCGGTTCATCAACCACGCAATCGCCTCCGTTGAAAGTTGCTTTGCAGGGTATGTAATCGCTGTCCATCGATTCGATTTACAACTGCCTTGGTTGATTTGCCTTGATCCAATTCGAACATTGCAGCACCAAGGCTCGCTTGAGTAAGAAAGCGAAAACCACGGACCCTCATGCGGATGTTGATCCGTAAAAGACCGGAACAAACCCACGAAAATCCTGAAGTCGCCAAAGATAGCTCTGGCGAGTTGTATAAAGACGATCTCTGCTGATCCGCGGAAAGCTGAACCGGAGGTCCAAATGGAAACTTCACAGCCTGCTCCACCAAACCCACCGATAGAGCGAGTCGTAATAGTTGAACCGCCGAGCCAGAGTAAGCAAGCATCAAGCCCAAAGAAGACCGCCGAAAATGACGATGTTATCGTGACAGGCACGGGCTACGCTGCTCCTAGCCAACCGGTCGCTTTAACAAAACATAGTGCCAAGGGCGAGTCGGCCGCCGTGAGTAAAGATAAAGGAAAACAGACTGTCGACTTACGACAACTTCTCTGCCCAAGAACTGCACTCCGGGTTTCTGAACCGGCTCTATACCAGCCGTGACCTTGAAGCTGGTTTGGTAAACCGGATGAAGGACCGCTATGAGGTAATGAATTATGTCTTTCCTGTACTTTAGCTGTATAGTAGCCCCCAAGGGTCGGTTCAACTTAGCATAGTTAAACCAGGACTTAATTTACGTACCCAAATGGCAAACTGAGATCAATTAGCCATTAGCCCCCAAGTGCCAAGGTGAATATGTATATTGAGCTTGGGACTTGATAATGAGACACCTAACATGCTTCCTTTGTTACCAATGAAATAGAGCGACAAAGCGTGCAACTCAAAGACCTGCGAGCCAATCACGGAGACTCGACAGCGAAACCTCTGACCAAGGGCGAATTGCGAACGGCCTTGGCCACTATGGAACAAATCAAGGAGTGGTATAAATCCGAGCAGGCCAACTGGGACACGGAGAAGGCGGTTTGAAAAAGCAGGCGGAAGAAGCCGAAGCAGCCCTTAAACCGGTGGTCAAGAGCTTACGGACTCAAGCGCCAAGTGCATGCCATGACCTCTGCCGTCTTTGGTAAGAAACTATGCACTGACTATCTTAATTTTGATATTTCCGCCGGTTTGTCCTGAGTTGTCTTAAACCGGTGTAGGCAAGCGTATTGCACATATGGGCTCTGATGTGCGGAAGAAACTCAAGGCCGCTTATACGCTGATTGAGCAGCCGTATACCGGCGCCCAGCGAGTCATATGTGCTACATCATACGACAACACGACGCCGTCCCAGATCAGAGAAACCCTGGACCGGATGTCCATGGTTCCGGGCAACGAAGAGTTGAAGCGATCCGCGGCTCGGCCGCACCTTCTTGGCTCGACAGCGCCAAGGCGTGGATAGCGAGATCTTGATCCGGTGACATAGCCAAAGGTTTCCGGTGCTCAAGAGAATGGTGAAGCCTTTGATAACGACGCTCTGGAACGGATCACAAAGGAAATGCGTCCGCTGGCGAGTCAACTGGCAGACGAAGCCAACCTGACGGTTCACCGCTCCTTTTATGACGCCAACAACAAGCGGGTGGAGTTTGTCATCCCTAAAGTGCAGAGCCTTGTTCCCCCAATCCGTAAGCACACTTATGCCCCTGACGTTGATCCGGCTGAGCTGATAAGTGAAGAAGCTGTCTTTCAGGCCTTAACCCGGATTGACTGGTCTACCAATGACTTCCGGGCTTTGGGTGAGGAAGAAGAAGAAGTTGAACCGACGTCGGGTGCCCCCTCTACCTCACGTCAACCCGGCGAAGCAGCGTAATTCGTCAAGCCGGGTGACGCCTCCGAAGCTTCAAGGCATAACCCCACATGAAACGCCGGGCCTCAAAAAGGCTTTGTAATAGGATAGTCAGTACTTTGTTTTGAACAATGCCGTTACAACCTCGATCAGTAAACTTTTGCATGGCGGTCTTTGGATACTTTGGTTTTGAAGTAGTGAATCCTTCAACATATTTTGCCTGCAATCACAAATTCTTAAACCGCCATGGCGGCTTGCGCCTCTAGCCGGATTGTGATGCCAATATATTTATATAAGAAAATATCGAGGTATACGATCAAAATTTTGTGATACAAACCTATACGCGATGTCGGGCACCACAGTTGGCTTTAGCCAATCACAAGCGGAGGCTTTATAAACCATCACCGTCAAGGAGAACAATACACGTGTGTATAATACCCGATTTACCGTGTAAATCGTGTCGAACATGATAAGCCCCTGTTACTCCATAATGGGATGTTAACAGCAAAATCAAACCGGAACAATCAATCGCGGATTTAAAATGGACCAAATTCTGAAAACTTGAATCCGGTTGAAAGAAGGTTTGTCGGTTTAAGAAAACAAACAAAACCAAATTATACGTATAAAAAACACATGGAAGCAAAAACAATGACAAAGACTGTTTGCAAGAAGAGGCTTTATTGAGTCCGATCGAGATGGCATTACCATGGTCGGACGGGACCAAGCTCCCTATAAGGTGTAGCGATGGTTCAAGTCAGCCAGTCCCCAAGCGACATCGTGGCATTACGCCGATCAAGTGGCATTGCATTGGTTCGGGTTCGACCAAGCCCCAAGTGATTCTATGGCCTTAGGCCGACCAAGAGGCGTGTTGGTTCAGGCGTGACCATGTCCCCAAGTGATCTGGTGGCTTTTCGCTTTGTCAAGAGGTGTTGCATTGGTTCGGACACGACCAAGCCCCCAAATGATCTGGTGGCTTTCGCACGCCAAGAGGTGTTGCATTGGTTCGGACACGACCAAGCCCCAAGTGACAAAATTTCACAAAAGCAAGGCCAAGGGTTAAACCGGAGGCCGCTTCACGACAAAGATCTCCATGTACCCAACCCGGACTTTTATACTGAGCAGATACCCGCTTTAGCCGAGGATCCGGTTTATTGCCTTTATTCATAATATATACATTGTCTTAATATGTACATAAGTGGAGCCAATGGCTCGGTATAATAAGGCCGAAGATGAGCTATGTTCCACGGCCTGTTGGTCTCCTCCTCGGCGTCGTGAGTCCTTTCGCTCTCGAACATCAATCGAGATAGTAGGACCCGTTGTATAGATTCTTGCTGACCACAAAAGGCCCCTCCCAAGGTGGGGATAGCTTGTGCATATCTTTACGGTCTTGAATGAGCCGCAGCACTAAGTCTCCTTCTGAAAGGTTCTGGTTTTAACCGCCCGGTGTGATACCGGCGAAGATCCTGGCTGGTAAACCGCCCGAACGAGCAGCTGCCATATCGCGCTCTTCATCTAGTCGATCCAAATCGTCTTGCCGTGCTTCCTCGCTATCTGCCTCAACATAAGCTGCCACTCGAGGCGAGTCGTGACGGATATCGCTGGGAAGGACCGCCTCCGCTCCATAGACCATAAAGAACGGCGTGTATCCGATTGGATCGGTTGGGGTAGTATTTATACTCCATATCACCGATGGTAGCTCTTCCATCCAACAACCCGGCGTCCTCTCTAAAGGGACCATAAGTCGGGTTTGATACCTTTCAAGATCTCCTGATTAGCTCGTTCCGCTTGACCATTGGATTGCGGGTGGGCTACGGAAGAAACATCAAGCCGGATGTGCTCTCGTTCACAAAATTCCTTCATAGCTCCTTTGGACAAATTGGTGCCATTGTCCGTGATGATCTTTGTGGAAACCCAAACCGGAAAATCACCTTTTGATGAAGAACTGAACCGTGGCCGCATCACACTTGCTAACAGGCTCTGCCTCAACCCACTTGGTAAATTTATCAACCGCCACCAACAGGTGGGTCTTTTTGTCCTTGGACCTTTTGAAAGGTCCAACCATATCCAACCCCAAGTCGCATAAGCGGCCAAGTAATTGGAATCATCCTCAATTCTTGGGCTGGCACATGAGCACGCTGGAGAACTTTTGGCAACCATCACATCGTCGACCGGATCCTCCGCATCAGCATGGGCAGTCAACCAATAGAAACCATGGCGGAACGCTTTGGCCACCAAGGACTTTGAATCGGCGTGGTGACCACAATCCCCTTCATGGATCTCTCGCAATATCTCACATCCCTCTTCAGGGGACACACAACGCTGGAACGCCCTACGACACCTTTGCAATGGTGCAATTCGCCATTAACAATGGTCATAGATTTAGACCGCCCGAACTATCTGCCGGGCCAACGTCTCATCTTACGTAACTCGCCCCGGTTCATGTATGCCAAATAAGGGGCGTCAATCCGGAATGACATGCAGGGCCGCCACCAATTGAGCCTCCGGATCGGGGATAGCCAAACCAATTTCATCAAGAAGCTTAAGCGGCGGGTTGTGCGTACATCAAGGAAGGCGTTAGGCGGGACTGGTTTACGTTGAGAGCCCATCCGGCTTAAAGCATCAGCCGCTTCATTCTTCCGACGATCCACATGGTCCACCTGATATCCTTTAAAATGTCCTGCAACAACATCCACCTCCCGACGATATGCAGCCATGAGTAGATCTTTGGAATCCCAAGTACCTGATACTTGCTGAGCCACCAAGTCCGAGTACCAAAGCATTTAACCCGGCTGAGATTCATTTCTTTAGCCATCCGGAGACCATGGAGCAAAGCTTCATACTCAGCTGCATTGTTAGTACAAGGGAACATTAGGCGGAGAACGTATGAACTTGTCACCTCGCGGGGAAGTTAATACGACTCCGACCCCGAGCCCTCAATTGCTGGACCCATCAAAGTGGATGGTCCAATAGGTATGATCCGGCTTCTCTTGGTAACTTGCAACTCCGTCCAATCATTAATGAAATCCACAAGTGCACGAGATTTTCTGACCGTCCGAGGCACATACCTTAAACCGTCATTGCGGCCCAAGTTCTATAGCCCACTTAGCAATCCGGCCAGTCGCTTCCCGGTTCTGTATGATATCGCCCAAGGGAGCCGAACTGACCACTGTGATGGGGTGCCCTTGGAAATATTGCCTTAGCTTCCGGCTTGCCATAAAAACCCCGTATACCAGCTTCTGCCAATGCGGATATCTCTGCTTAGACTCAATGAGGACCTCGCTGATGTAATAAACCGGCCGTTGAACCGGATACTCCTTCCACCTCCTTCCGCTCCACCATGATAGCCACGCTAAGCGCCACGGCATTAGCAACAACATATAGCAGCGGCTCTTTGTCAATAGGCGGCTAGAACCGGCGGGTTGGCCAACTGCCGCTTCAAATCCTCCAATGCTTCATCGGTGAACTCGAGACAAAGCGATCCGTTTTCTTCAACATCTGGTACAAAGGAATGGCCTTCTCGCCTGGGCGGTGATAAACCGGCTTAGCGCAGCAATCCGCCTGCCAAACGCTGGGCGTCATTGATGCACGCCGGCTTAGCCAAGGAGGTGATAGCCGTAATTTTTTCCGGATTAGCTTCGATCCCCTGTTGGACACGAAAACCCAATAACACTGCTGGAACACCAAAACGCACTTGGCCGGGTTGAGCATCATCTTGTATATCCGCAAGTTGTCAAAGGTTTCCTTTAGATCCTCAATCAAGGTTTCCTTCTTCCTTGACTTGACCACGATATCATCCACATAAGCATGCACGTTACGGCCGGTCTGTTCGTGCAAGCAACTCTGAGCATAGCGGCGATAAGTCGCTTAGGCGCTCTTGAGTCCAAAAGGCATAGATACATAGCGAAGGCTCCAAAGGGGTGATAAACGCCGTCTTCTCCTGGTCCTTAACTGCCATCTTAATCGATGATAACCGAGATGCGCATCCAAAAAGTTCAAACGCTCACAACCCGCCGTAGCATCAATAATCTGGTCGATGCGGGGGAGGGCGAAAGGATCTGCAGGACAGGCCTTGTTGAGATCTGTGTAATCCACACACATGCGCCAAGTGCCATTCTTCTTAAGAACCAACACCGGATTGGCAAGCCACTCTGGATGAAAGACTTCGACGATAAACCCTGCTGCCAAGAGCCTAGCAACTTCTTCTCCGATGGCCTTGCGCCTTTCCTCATTAAACCGCGAAGAAACTGCTTTACCGGTTTGTATTTTGGGTCAACATTAAGAGTGTGCTCAGCGAGTTCCCTCGGTACACACGGCATGTCGGAAGGCTTCCATGCAAAATGTCCCGATTCTCACGGATGAACTTCGATGGCGCGCTTTCCTATTTAGGATCCAAGTTGGCACCGATGGTGAACTGCTTGGGACGAATCGCCGGGCACAAAATCAACAAGCTTCGTCTCATTTGCCGATTTGAACTTCAAGTCCGGATCATGCTCCGTGGTTGGCTTCTTCAAAGGGTCATATCCGCGGATCAACATTGTCTTTATAATATTTTAGCTCTTGATGGCACAAACCGACTCTGCGTAAGCCGCATCACCTTCCTCGCACTCCAAAGCGATCCGCGGCTCCCATGAACCGTTATCGTTCCTTTGTGACCCGGCATTTTCAGCTGTAAGTAAACATAACAGGCCGTGCCATAAACTTAGCATAAAGCGGCCGCCCAAAGAGGGCGTGGTAAGGGCTTTGAATTTTTACCACCTCAAATGTCAATGTTTACGATCTGGAGTCATGTTCGTCCCCAAAGGTCACCTCCGAGCTATCTTACCGACCGCATGCGCCGACTTGCCGAGCACCACTCCGTGAAACACTTGTCTTTGGATGGCCTAAGATGCCTATCCGTCAACCCCATACGCCGGAAGGTCTCGTAGTACGGGATGTTGATGCTGCTTCCTCCATCCATAAGAACCTTGGTAAACTTGTACCCTCCTACAGGGTGCCACCACGAGGCTAATCGACCGGATTGTAAACCGGGAGGATGGTCCTCTCTGCTCCACACGATCGGTTGCTCGGACCAGCGTGGGTAATGCGGCGCAGCCGGTTCAACAACACCGACCGCCCGCTTCAAGTTTTCGGTCTCGTCTGTCCAAGCTGGTGGTAAAGGCATTAATGCATCCACCGTTCAACTGCTTTGGGTTACTTTGATAACCCGATCTGCTGTTGTTGATTGTAGCCCCTTGGTTACGATTGTTACGGTATTACGATTACTTTGATTATTCTCGATTGCCTTGCCCGTCCGGATTACCGCCCGAATCCTGGGCGAATTTCCTCCACCGTAACCGGGCGGACCTGAACCGCCTCCGGGCCCTTGATCAGACCGGAAAGAGTTGGAGTTTTTGAACTCCTGCATAATGTAACAATCCTTCCAAAGGTGGTTCGCCGGTGCCTCCTTCGTCCCATGCTTCGGACAAGGTTGATTCAATATGAAATTCAAACGATCCGGATTGTGACCGCCCGGTTTGATTGCTGCCCTGCGCCGCTGACCCTTGTCCTGCTTGGCGTTGGTGTTAGCCACAAAGCCCATGTTGCCGTTAAACTTTACGCTTGTTCCCTCCATTGCACTGCGAATGATTCTGCTGGCCCCTGAGTTAGATTCATTTTCCCTTCCCCACTTCATCATTCTCAGATTCGGGATCCTTGGTACTATCGTAATCAGCGTACTTTACCAAAACGCCCATTAGAGTGCCCATGTCATGGCAAAACGCTTCATGCGGCCCAGCTTCAATTTCAATGGCTCGAACCGCAATTGGCTTCCAAGGTCAAGATCGCGGAATCGGGGTTGATCCGGTCGAAGAATGTAAAACTTCCGAAACGCGGCGCACCCAATGGGTTGTGGATTCTCCCTCCGCCTGGACACAAGCTGCTAAATCCACCATAGACATGGGCTGCTTACAGGTGTCTTTGAAATTTTGAATGAATCGGGTTCGCAACTGGGTCCACGAACTGATAGAGTTGGGCGGCAAATTTTTCAACCAAGTCCGGGCCGTTCCTTCCAACATCATTGTGAAGTACTTCGCACATGCGGCTTCATCCGCATCTAGCATCTCCATGGCCATCTCGTAGCTTTCTATCCATGCTTCTGGAGCCAAATCGGCAGTATAATTGGGCACCTTGCGCGGCCCCTTGAAGTCCTTGGGCAAGCGCATGTTGCGTAAAGCGGGGACGAGGCAAGGCACCCCCAAAGAGCCGGACGTGACCCCTGGTTCGAAGATGGTCGGACGAACCGGCGCGAGCGGATGATCCTCTGCTTGTGCTGCTAACTCGGCCTGCCTACGTGCCCTGGCGCGGTCCACTACCGCTTGAGCATCCTCAAAGCCGCCCGCCGGATTGTTGCCGCGAGGCGGACCATGTTGCGCATTGCTTGACACGACCAGTTCGTCGACGCGTCGGCTATAGCTCCGGCTTGGGAGGGGGGTGGAGTGGATCCGATCCCGACTGTATGAATACGCTTCTTGCTGAGCCAGGGCCGTCCTGAGGAGCTCCTTAACCCGGCGTGTCTCTACCGCCTGTTGTGAATCACCTTCAAATGGAATCGCCTCCAAACGTGCCTCAGCCGCAACAAGGTTATCCATCGGCTAGGAGTAGTGACCGAGGCGTCTGCGCGGTGCAGGGCGCACCGGTATGATGGCGAGGTAGACCTATCACACGGGGCTGAACCGGTGCGGCCGTCCCAGGTGCTTCCGGCCGGTTTACCAACGGCGGCGGATTACTGGTCCCTGCCCCTGGGGTATTGAAAAGCTCCCTTCCCTCAAAAACTGAAGGTAAACGGGACCTGTACTTCCTTTTCATGACTTCTGTGGCGCGCTCTAGTCCAAATTTCGAGCCTATAAGCCTGCGCATCCAAAGCGGCCCGTTCGCCGCCATCCTTTCGTCGCGGCTGCCGAGTCCGCTTTAGCATTAGTGATCTGGTCCCTCTCCTTTGCAATCTCCGGGTTGTGCAGGTCCTTATCCGGCGGTTTAGCTTCCGCCATGAGCACAGCCAATGCGTCGAAAAGCTCGACAAAACTTGAGCGGCGGGCGCCAGGCCTCCTTCCCCGGCTGCCATCACCGCTGTTGAACCGGCGACCAGGGGCGCCGCGGTCGAAGAGTGAAGCGCCGCCTGCGTGCCGGCCATGAAGATCCCAACCCGGTTGGGTAGATCGAAGGGGTCCGGAATACTCTCACCATCGGAACAGCCCCCGATCTGGCCATCTTGCGGTGGTATAGAGATTCATTTCTCCGGCCGACGATTCGTCACCGGAAGTAGACAACGGTTCGTCACCGGATGCTGATCCGTCCTCGTAGCCTCCGTGGGCGACTCCCACGAAAACATGCCCGACCGCCCGGTTTAGCGAGCATGACTCTTCTTCGCCCGGAGCCGTCTCGGCGAGGTCGGTCAGACGTCCGGCAGGCCACGGCTCGCCGATCTTGCCGATGAACACGTGTATGCCGCCAAAGGGGACCCGATACCCGTACTCAAGCGAAAGCGGCCTCGGGGCCCCGATCCGCGATCGTCGATGTAGAGCTTGCCGCGACGACTCTTAGTCATCCGCCCATCAGATAGCCTTCGAGTCCTTGAACTTGCCCTCTAAGATCATCAAACCATCGTGCGATAGCCCCACGGTGGCGCCAACTGTCGTGGAATTGTCACGGCAGATGTCCTCATGAAAGGACTTAGTCGTAGGGCCATCGTGCGGGTTAACCTAGAGGGTTAAAGCGGACGCAAGACACGGGAATTATCTTTGGTTCGCCCCTTCGATGAAGGTAAAAGCCTACGTCCGGTTGTGATGTGATTGATATGATCTCGGCGACTAGGGAGCAATAGCTTTGCCTTAGCCTCGAATTTTCTGTCTCCAACTTCGCCAATTGTCCCCTTATATACGGGTTGGCCTTGGCCGGTCTCTGAAGTCCCGATCCGGCTCATAGAAGCGTCGGCTCGGTCTCTTCTTTCTTAACTTACAACACAAGTTACAATACTAAGGCGGTTTACATAAATGGACCTTAATTACGCCTCTGGGCTCGAGGCCTCCTCCGTGGGCCTGAATCATGGGCGAGGTAAACCCGGCCCCTTGAGCGGTTCACGCCGATAGTTGTATCCCCAACAGGTACGATGGTGTATGATGTGTTAAATCCCAAATGCACAACTTCGATGGGCCACGCCAAGTACATTACAAACCGAACATCGTACCCGACTCCAAGCCTGGTTCAATACCTATGATGTCAGTTTCCCAACTTCGAGGCGGCAGGGGGTTCGTCCCACGCATGCGCTCAAACTTTATTTTGTCTAGCATGGGACACATCTATATATATCTATGCATCTATACACATATATAGTGTGCGGATAACTTTGAAAGTTGCTCGTTGGATGAAGCCAATCTGACGATACAGAGATGGCAAATCCGAGCACTACTGGCCGTTGGATATCATCTACATTCCACCAGATTCTGCCACATGTACAATCTAGAAGACTCCATGGTTGAACTTAAGCATAATGCACAAACCTCAAAACACAAGCACTTCTCGTTTGTTCTCTAGAATCTTCCATATCTTAATTTCCCAAACCTTTTTTTTCTAAATGAATTGTCACATTTTGTTTTTACCTTTACAATGCACAATTCCATGAATCTTAAAATAGTTTTTTTACAAAACTAATTGATTTTGGATGAGATGAACTATAAGAATTAAACGAACATCTACATCATGCATATCTGGGAGAAGAAGTGGGAAACCGATGAGAGGAGTGGCGAGAAACGGTAGCCTATTTTGAATGAAAACCTAGTAGAGAAGGAAGCGTGAGCTACACGATGCATGCGCACAGTGCTTACCCATGTACTGCATGTGATGTCGAAAGGGCTCAAGGTTGTCGTTCGATCTGGGAGCATCCAACGATGCACACGTACGATCTGTGGGGTTTGGGTTCTGGCCAGCCAGAACACATGACTCGAATCAGCGTCTTGGCAGCGAGGGATATCATCTGAAACCAACATTCGGTGGAAACCGATGAAAACCAGGAGAAAAAGATGTTTTGAAGTTTCAAAAAAATTTCAAAAAAATGCGGGATGTTAAGAGGATGATGTTTTATTGGCACACAAAATTTCAAGTTGAAACACAGTAAGAGATGTGAGCTATGAAAAAGACAAAATCAGCATTGAATAGTGCCGAATAGTAATGTCACTATTCAGGGCGGAATTTGTCTTTTTTATAGCTCATATCTCGTAATGTTTTTCAACTTGAAATTTTGTGTCGCAATAAAACATCACCTTCTTAACATCCCATGATACGTCCATTTTGCATCATGCTTTTATATCGATATTTATTGCATTATGGGCTGTTATTACACATTATGTCACAATACTTATGCCTATTGTCTCTTATTTTACAAGGTTTACATAAGGAGGGAGAATGCCGGCAAATTTGGAATTACAGGGTGGAAAAGGAGCAAATATTAGAGACCTATTCTACACAACTCCAAAAGTCCTGGAACTCCACGGAAGTTGTTTTTGGAAATAATAAAAAATAATGAGCGGAAGAAATACTAGAGGGGGCCCACACCCTGGCCATGAGGGTAGGGGGCGCGCCCCCTGCCTCGTGGGCCCCCTTTTGGCCCTCCGGTGCCCATCTTCTGCTATACGAAGTCTTTCGTCCAAAGAAAAATCTTAAGCGAGCTTTCAGGACGAGACTCCGCCGCCACGAGGCGGAACCTTGGTGGAACCAATCTAGGGCTCCGGCGGAGCTGTTCTGCCGGGGACACTTCCCTCCAGGAGGGGGAAATCATCGCCATCGTCATCACCAACGCTCCTCTGATCGGGAGGGGGCCAATATCCATCAACATCTTCACCAATACTATCTCCTCTCAAACCCTAGTTCATCTCTTGTATCCAATTCTTGTCTCCAAGTCTGGGATAGGTACCTGTAGGTTGCTAGTAGTGTTGATTACTCCTTGTAGTTGATGCTAGTTGGTTTATTTGTTGGAAGATCATATGTTCAGATCCTATATGCATATTAATACTCCTCTGATTATGAACATGAATATGCTTTGTGAGTAGTTACGTTTGTTATTGAGGACATGGGAGAAGTCTTGCTATTAGTAGTCATGTGAATTTGGTATTCGTTCGATATTTTGATGAGATGTATGTTGTCTCTCCTCTAGTGGTGTTATGTGAACATCGACTACATGACACTTCACCATTATTTGGGCCTAGAGGAAGGCATTGGGAAGTAATAAGAAGATGAAGGGTTGCTAGAGTGACAGAAGCTTAAACCCTAGTTTATGCGTTGCTTCGTAAGGGGCTGATTTGGATCCATATGTTTCATGCTATGGTTAGGTTTACCTTAATACCTCTTTTGTAGTTGCAGATGCTTGCAATAGGAGTTAATCATAAGTGGGATGCTTGTCCAAGTAAGGACATCACCCAAGCACCGGTCCACCCACATATCAAATTATCAAAGTACCGAACGCGAATCATATGAACGTGATGAAAACTAGCTTGACGATAGTTCCCATGTGTCCTCGGGAGCGCTGTTCTCTATATAAGAGTTTGTCCAGGCTTGTCCTTTGCTACAAAAAGGATTGGGCCACCTTGCTGCACTTTATTTACTTTTGTTACTTGTTGCTCGTTACAAATTATCTTATCACAAAACTATCTCTGTTACCTATAATTTCAAGTGCTTGCAGATAATACCTTGCTGAAAACTGCTTATCATTTCCTTCTGCTCCTCATTGGGTTCGACACTCTTACTTATCGAAAGGACTACGATAGATCCCCTATACTTGTGGGTCATCATCCCACATTTTTTTTCCAGATTTTTATGAAACTTTAAAATATGGTTTCCACGAAGTTTTCATTGAATATCGGCTTCCGTGAGTGAACCGTGTCCTATTTGAAAACATTTCGTGAGAAGAATCTCGGATTTTAAATCCCCGTAAATCCAAAACTAAGCTAAAAATCGTGAAACCTGCCATGGTGTCACGACATCACACTTATATGTCGAGGAATTTTTTCGTCCATTGTGGCGCAAGTTTTATTAAAAGCCTGTTACAAACTGGAGCTTCTCTCAAATAAGCCTCGTGGTTCCGATAGGGAAACGTGCACCCTTGTGGGCGAAACGTAATCACTACCTCTTTTCACCTTGTATTTTTATCTACGGGCAACATGGAACGTCAAGATATCCGTGCTGAAATTTAAACCTATTCAGGGTTCGTTTGGCCTTTTTGTACACTAATTGAGTTTCCTAGGCATTTAATGTCCATAATTCAAATCTGTACTACAAATACATGCTCCAGTTCACCAAAATGGCTAGAAAAATTATACATGTGTCCTTGGGTGCATGTTTAGGTCCCATGCCAGGAATGGGAGCAATTACAATCATCTTGGTGTCATGGCTAGTACTCAAACATTTCGAATCTCAGTTTTTAAGTCCCCATAAATCCTAAACTCACCAGAAAGTCATCAAAGGTGGCATGGTGTCACATCATGGCACATATATGTCGTGGTAAAAACATTGTCCAATTTGGGCCAAGCTTTATTACAAACCTCTTACAAAAACTGGAGCTTCTCTCAAAGAAGCCTCGCGGTTCTGATAGGTGTAAGTGCATATTTATCCCTAAGGTGTTTTAGTGATTGATGACAATGCTTTTGCGGACTAATCGTGTGCCTTGAGTTTCTCAGACACTTCTTCACTAGGTACAAGACGGTTTGGTGCCCCTCGAAGACTATTGAAGACGGCGTTTCTCTACGTTTCTTTTTGGTGGATTTGAGTCGTAGGAAAGCCGTACTATTAAGAGGGGGTCCGCGTCGGAAAGGTTTGGGTGGAATCATCACGTACACATTCCCTTCCTTGTCTCCACCTTTCCCTTGCACTTTGGAGCATCCCCCGGTTATCCTCTTTGCGATTGTCTTGGCTCTTTGTTCTTTGTGCTTGCGGTAATCTTGCTCCTTGGAGAGGTAGTACCGCAGCACATGCTTGATAGTACCGTGGCTCGGTAGCGGTAGTACCTTGAGAGCCTGATAATGCGGTCCTCTGGAGCTGTACTATTGTGGCCTCCAGGCCAAGTACCGCTGCGTTGCGGTAGTAGGGGCGGATGTAATTTTTTACATCCACGCCTCCGTGGTAGTACCGCGCCTCGCGCGTGGTAGTACCATGCGCGGTCTGATCCAGCAACCACGCGGTAGTACCGTGTCGGATTTTTGCACCGTTTGTTTTCCAGCGGAAGTAGGCACGGATGTAATTTTATTCATCCGCGCCCTTCCCAGGCTAGGGCTTTCCTGCCTTGCGATAGTACCGCAAGGGGGGAGAGGTAGTACCGCGCTCGTGGTAGTACTACCCCCTGTCAGGCTCGCTCTAGCCCCCGCTGCAGCGGTAATCTTGTGGTCGCCCATGGTAGTACTGCGTGGCCTTATGATGATGCAGCGCCTCTGGGCGGTAGTACCGGCGTGTCGCTGAGCTGGTTAAGTGGATAACGGTTGGATTTCGTCCACCACTATAAAAGGGTCGTCTCCTACCTTTAGTTGACTACCTCTTCCAACCCTAAGCTCCATTGTTGCTCCAAGCTCCATTTTCGCTCGATCTCTCTCTCCCTAGCCAATCAAACTTGTTGATTTGCTCGGGATTGGTTGAGAAGGCCCCGATCTACACTTCCACCAAGAGAAATTTGATTCCCCACTAATCCCGAGCGGATCTTGTTACTCTTGGGTGTTTGAGCACCCTAAGCGGTTGAGGTCACCGTGAAGCCATAGTCCATTGTGGTGAAGCTTCGTGGTGTCGTTGGGAGCCTCAATTAAGTTGTGGAGATTGCCCCAACCTTGTTTGTAAAGGTTCGGTCGCCGCCTTCAAGGGCACCAATAGTGGAATCACGACATCTCGCATTGTGTGAGGGCGTGAGGAGAATACGGTGGCCCTAGTGGCTTCTTGGGAGCATTGTGCCTCCACATCACTCTAACGGAGATGTACTTCCCCTCAAAAGGAAGGAACTTCGGTAACACATCCTCGTCTCCACCGGCTCCACTTTTGGTTATCTCATCCCTTTACTTGTGCAAGCTTATTTGTGTTATAATCATTGCTTGCTTGTGTGCTTGTGGTTGTTGCATCATATAGGTTGTCCACCTAGTTGCATATCTAGACAACCTACTTTGATGAAAAGTTTAATTTGGTAAAGAAAAGCTAAAAATTGTTAGTTGCCTATTCACCCCCCTCTAGTCAACCATATCGATCCTTTCAATTGGTATCAGAGCCTCGTCTCTTTTTAAGGACTTTACCGTCCGAAGAGTAACTCCGGTGCGAATCTGATATCGTCTACGGGAGATGGGGGTAACTCGATCTCACGTGAGGAATTCAATGTGGCGCTGGACACATTGAAAACCTCCATGACGACCGAGGTCAAAGACATGTTTAAGGAATTCTTAGAAGGGCTTAACCTTTCCACCGCACCCGTGAAAGTGGGTGATCCCGCCAACACGGTGATGGATGCTAACCCTGACAAGGGGAAGCTACTAGTGAGAAAGCTCCTTTGTCTAGTGGTAAGAATGGCACCGGCATCTTTGCCCATGTGCAACCTCCAACCGTTTATGGTGGACCGATTCCTTCTACTCATTTGAATCATGCCGGTCCTCCCCCCAAGATTGATAAAAAGGAGGACTTTGATTCTTGGGTCTATCGTTTTAAGCGTCATTTAAATCATGTGAACACTAACCTTTGGAGAATCATTGAAGAAGGTTTTTATCCGCATGACCGGAGCAACTTCACTCCTAGAGAAGCCGTGGATGATCAATTCAATGAGAATGCTCTCTTCATCATCCAAGAAGCAATCTTTCCCGAAGACCTCCGCATCTCCGGCCCTACTCATTGGCCAAAGAAGCTTGGCACAAAGTGGGTTCCCTCTATCGGGGAAGCACAAGCATTCAACGTTCCAATTATGAAGTGGTACAAGATGAAGCCGATGAGTTTGCAATGAAAGAAGATGAAGAACCTCGTGAGCTCTATCGGAGAGTTACCAAGCTCGCGGTCTCTCTCCGGGATCATGGAAGTAAGGACACGGATGACAATTGGATCAAGCGCAAATTCCTCAAGGCAATGATGCCCTACCACAAAGCCATGTCCTTCGTCATCCGTCAAAGGTCGGACTTCCACACCTTGTCCTCAAGTGATGTGTTGGATGAGTTTGTGGCTATGAGCATATTGGACAAGACCGCCGACAATGCGGTGCTTTGCTCCCAAAGAGCAAAGAAGCCCAACCATGCATTGAAGGCCAAGGTTTGTGTCTAAGAAGAAGAAGAAGAGGAGAGCAACCTCGAAGATACGAAGTATGCCTATCATGAACACATGGCCCTTGCTTCAAGGAAATTTTGGAGCAAGAAGAACTCAAGGCCCAACTTCAACAAGAGCAGCTCAAGTGGCGCAAAGGGCAAGCAACGAGTGAGGACTTGCTTCAATTGTGGCAATGTGAGTCATTTTGTTGCGGAGTGCCCGTATGAGAAGAGGGAAGACAATGGTGGCAAGCTCATCCGTAAGGACAAGGCCAAGTCTTTCCCCAACAAGAGCAACTTCACCAAGAAGACTTCTCACAAGGCTTTGGTGGTACAAGAAGAGTACAATGAGGATGATGATGATGATGAAGATGGTGAGTCGGTTACCATGGCCTCCGTTGCCATTGCGACGACTCCTCGGGTGTCTCTCTTTGACTCACCCAATGAGAGCATCACCTCCAAGTGCCTCATGGCTTAAGCCACCAACAAGGTAACCCCCAACATCAAAACTACCATCATCAATCATTCTTCTTTGATGGATAGCATTGATGAACATGAGGGAACTAATGTGGAGGAGGATGAGTTTGAGGCCTTTATGGGTAAACTCAAGGGCAAATCAAAGAAGCACTTCGTTTCTCTCTTGGAACAACTTGGTGAAGCCAATGACATGATCAAGGCTCACGAAGATACCATCTCTAAGATGGAGGGGCATAGTCGTGACTATGCCGATGAGATTTCGGATCTTTCCAATGCTCTTGGGGAAGAGCGTGGTCTTCGCTGGCTCTTAAGGAGTCATACAACGATGATCATGCTAAATTAAAGAAAGATCTTGATCATGCTCTTGTTGTTTCTCGTGTGCTAAACTCCGAGAAGGCAAATCTTGGGGTTGATCTTGCTAGACTCAAAGAGGAGTTTGACATTCTCGACAAGGCTCACAAAGTCTTGAAGGGCGTTCATGCTAGCCTCAAAGAGTCTCATGATCAACTCTAAGTAAAGCTAACCAAGGAGAAAGCCACCTTTCCTCATATGGTTTTAATTGATAATGCAAATGCTACTAACCCGTGTTGTGAGCATGTGCATCTTGTTGAGGAGAATGCTAAGTTGAAGGAGCAACTTGAGAAAGGCCTTGTTACATGCATACAAGGTGAGAAAAACCTCAACGACCTTTTGAGTAATCAAAAGGAAGTTGTAGCCAAGGAGGGATTGGGTTCGCACTTTTAAGCCCAAGAACAAGAAGAAGAATGACAAGACCAAACGACCTCCTCCTCTCAAGCAAACTTTTGTGAAGGAGGGAGAGGGTGCTTCCAAGGAGAAGAAGAACAATGCAAAGGGTGGTGATGTCAAGAAGGGCAATGCCACCCCTCCCAACAAAGCCGGGGATTTTAATCCCTCTTATGTGTTATGCCGTGCTAGTGATGGGTACGTTTATGCCAAATTTGTTGGTTCTCCTCGTGAATACATTGAATGGTCTATTTGGGTTCCTAATACCCTTGTTACTAACATCAAAGGACCCATTACAAAATGGGTACCTGATACGTCTCCAACGTATCTATAATTTTTGATTGCTCCATGCTACTTTATCTATTGTTTTGGACTATAATGGGCTTTATTTTCCACTTTTATATTACTTTTGGGACTAACCTATTAACCGGAGGCCCAGCCCAGAATTGCTGTTTTTTTGCCTATTTCAGTGTTTCGAAGAAACAGAATATCAAAGGGAGTCCAAACGGAATGAAACCTTCGGGAACATGATCTTCTCACCGAACGTGATGCCTATATACATGATCATTGCCTGGGTAAGCTCATAACTATGCTCAATTTTGTCAATTGCTCAACTGTAATTTGTTCACCCACCATAGAATACTTATGCTCTTGAGAGAAGCCACTAGTGAAACCTATGGCCCCCGGGTCTATTCTCATCATATCAATCTCCATCACTTTATTTACTTGCTTTGCTTTTACTTTTCACTTTGCATCTTTATACCAAAAATACCAAAATATTATCTCTATCGGATCTCACTCTAAGTAAGTGACCGTGAAGGGATTGACAACCCCTAATCGCGTTGGTTGCGAGTAGCTATCGTTTTGTGCAGGTACGAGGGACTTGCGCGTGGCCTCCTACTGGATTGATACCTTGGTTCTCAATAACTAAGGGAAATACTTACACTACTGTGCTGCATCATCCCCTCCTCTTCGGGGAAAACCAACGCAAGCTCGAGACGTAGCAAGAAGGATTTCTGGCGCCGTTGCCGGGGAGGTCCATGCAAAAGTCAACATACCAAGTACCCATCACAATCCCTATCTCTCGCATTACATTATTTGCCATTTGCCTCTCGTTTTCCTCTCCCCCACTTCACCCTGCCATTTTATTTGCCCTCTCTTTCCCAATCTCCTCCTCTTTTTCCCTTTACCTTTTGTTTGCTCGTGTGTTAATTTGCTTGTTCGTCGTGATGCCTCAAGATGCTACCAAATTGTGTGACTTCACCAATACCAATAATAATGATTTCCTTAGCACTCTGATTGCTCCTCTTGCCAATACCGAATCTTGTGAAATCAATACTGCTTTGTTGAATCTTGTTTTGAAAGATCAATTTGCCGGCCTTCCTAGTGAAGATGCCGCTACTCATCTGAATAGCTTCCTTGATTTATGTGATATGCAAAAGAAAAAAGATGTCAATAATGATGTCGTTAAATTGAAGCTATTTCCTTTTTAAACTTAGAGATTGTGCTAAAGCGTGGTTTTCATCTTTGCCTAAAAATAGTATTGATTCTTGGAACAAGTGCAAAGATGCTTTTATCTCTAAGTATTTTCCTCCCGCTAAGATTATCTCTCTTAGGAATGATATTATGAATTTTAAGCAACTTGATCATGAACATGTTGGACAAGCTTGGGAGAGAATGAAATTAATGATACGTAATTGTCCTACTCATGGTTTGAACTTGTGGATGATTATACAAAAAATTTATGCGGATTGAATTTTGCTTCTAGAAATCTTTTAGATTCGGCATGGGAGGCACTTTTATGGAAATCACTTTAGGAGATGCTACTAAACTCCTAGATAATATTATGGTTAATTATTCTCAATGGCATACTGAAAGATCTACTAATAAAAAAGTGCATGCTATAGAAGAAATCAATGTTTTGAGTGGAAAGATGGATGAACTTATGAAGTTATTTACTAAGAGTGTTTCTTCTGATCCTAATGATATGACTTTATCTACCTTGATTGAGAATAATAATGAATCTATGGATGTGAATTTTGTTGGTAGGAATAGTTTTGGAAACAACGCGGATAGAGGGAATTTTAATCCTAGGCCTTATCCTAGTAATCCTTCTAATAATTATGGAAATTCCTACAACAACTCTTATGGAAATTTTAATAAGATGCCCTCTGAATTTGAGAATAGTGTTAAAGAGTTTATGAATTCACAAAAGAATTTTAATGCTTTGCTTGAAGAGAAATTTCTTAAAGTGGATGATTTGGCTAGGAACGTTGATAGAATTTCTCTTGATGTTGATTCTTTAAAGCTTAGATCTATTCCTCCTAAGCATGATATCAATGAGTCTCTCAAAGCTATGAGAATTTCCATTGATGAGTGCAAAATAAGAACCGCTAGGATGCGTGCTTCCAAAGATGCCTTTATTAAAGCCTGTTCTTCTAATTCCTATGAAAATCAAGATGAAGATCTAAAAGTTATTGATGTGTCCCCTATTAAATCTTTGTTTTGCAATATGAATCTTGATGAAACTGAATATGATCTTCCTTTACCTAGAAGGCGTTCTAAGAATTCGGAGTTTTTAGATCTTGATGATGAAATTGATAAAAGTGGGATTGAAAGAAATAGAAATCTAGATGTTGCTAAACCCACTATATTGGATCGCAAGGAATTTAATTATGAAAACTGCTCTTTAATTGATTGTATTTCCTTGTTGCAATCCGTGCTAAATTCTCCTATGCTTATAGTCAAAATAATGCTTTTACCGAACACATTGTTGATGCCTTGATGCAATCTTATGAAGAAAAGCTTGAGTTGAAAATTTCTATCCCTAGGAAACTCCGTGATGAGTGGGAACATACTATTAAAATTAAAATTAAAAATTATGAGTTTCATGCTTTGTGTGACTTGGGTGCTAGTGTCTCTACTATTCCCAAAACTTTGTGTGATTTGCTAGATTTCCGTGATTTTGATGATTGCTCTCTAAACTTGCATCTTGCAGTTCCACTATTAAAAAGCCTATGGGAAGAATTAATGATGTTCTTATGGTTGCAAATAGGAATTTTGTGCCCATAGATTTTATCGTTCTTGATATAGATTGCAATCCTTCATGTCCTATTATTCTTGGTAGACCTTTCCTTAGAACGATTGGTGCGATTATCGATATGAAGGAAGGAAATATTAGATTCCAATTCCCTTTAAAGAAGGGCATGGAACACTTTCCTAGAAATAAAATAAAATTACCATATGAATCTATCATGAGAGCCACTTATGGATTGCCTACCAAAGATGGCAATACCTAGATCTATCCTTGCTTTTATGCCTAGCTAGGGGCGTTAAACGATCGCGCTTGTTGGGAGGCAACCCAATTTTATTTTGTGTTTTTTGTTTTTCTTCTGTTTAGGAATAAATAATCCATCTAGCCTCTGTTTAGATGTGGTTTTATCTGTTAATTAGTGTTTGTGCCAAGTTGAACCTATTGGATCTTCTTGGATAATAGTTATTTGATCTTGCTGTAATTTCCAGAATCTTTGTGCTCAGTGCCCGAATTGTTACAAATTACCAGAACGTGATAAAATACTGATTCCTATTGATGCTGATCAATAAACAAATTTTCCAGGTCGTCTAATTTTGGTAGAAGTTTTTGGGTTCCAGAAGTTTGCGTTAGTTACAGATTACTACAGACTGTTCTGTTTTTGACAAATTCTGTTTTGCGTGTGTTGTTTGCTTATTTTGATGAATCTATGGCTAGTAAAATAATTTATGAACCATATAGAAGTTGGAATACAGTAGGTTTAACACCAATATAAATAAAGAATTAGTTCATTACAGTACTTTAAAGTAGTCTTTTGTTTTCTTTCTCTAATGGAGATCACGAGATTTCTATTGAGTTTTGTGTTGTGAAGTTTTCAAGTTTTGGGTGAATTCTTTTGATGGATTATGGAACAAGGAGTGGCAAGAGCCTAAGATTGGGGATTCCCATGGCACCCCCAAGATAATCCAAGGACACAAAAAATTCAAATCTTGGGATGCCCCGGAAGGCATCCCCTCTTTCATCTACTTCTATCGGTAATTTACTTGGAGCTATATTTTTATTCACCAACGTGATATGTGTTTTGCTTGGAGCGTCTTGTATTATTTGAGTCTTTGCTTGTTAGTTACCACAATCATCCTTGCTGTACACACCTTTTGAGAGAGCCATACATGAATTGAAATTGGATAGAATACTCTTTGTGCTTCACTTATATCTTTTGAGCTTGATAGTTTTGCTCATAGTGCTTCACTTATATCTTTTTGAGCGTGATAATTTTTTCTCTAGTGCTTCACTTATATCTTTTAGAGCACGGTGGTGGATTTGTTTTAAAGAAACTTGATCTCTCATGCTTCACTTAGATTATTTTGAGAGTCGTTATTAGCATGGTAATTTTCTTAATGTTAATATACTTGGTATTCAAGATATGTGAAACTTTCTTTTGAGTGCGTTGAATACTAAGATAAGTTTGATGCTTGATAATAGTTTTGAGATATGAAGATGATGATATTAGAGTCATGCTAGTTGAGTAGTTGTGAATTTAAAGAATACTTGTGTTGAAGTTTGTGATTCCCGTAGCATGCACGTATGGTGAACCGTTATGTGATGAACTCGGAGCATGATTTATTTATTGATTGTCTTCCTTATGAGTGGCAGTCGGGGACGAGCGATGGTCTTTTCCTACCAATCTATCCCCCTAGGAGCATGCGGGTAATACTTTGCTTTGATAACTTCTAGATTTTTGGAATAAGTATATGAGTTCTTTATGACTAATGTTGAGTCCATGGATTATACGCACTTTTTCCCATCCTTCCACCATTGCTAGCCTCTCTAATACCGCGCACTTTTCACCGGTATCATACACCCACCATACCTACCTATCATGGCATTTTCATAGCCATTCCGAGATATATTGCCATGCAACTTTCCACCATTCCGTTTATTATGACACGCTCCATCATTGTCATATTGCTAGCATGATCATGTAGTTGACATCGTATTTGTGGCAAAGCCACCATTCATAATTTTTTCATACATGTCATTCATGAATCATTTCATATCCCGGTACACCGCCGGAGGCATTCATATAGAGTCATATTTTGTTCTAAGCATCGAGTTGTAATTGTTGAGTTGTAAGAAAAATAAAAGTGTGATGATCATCATTATTAGAGCATTGTCCCAAGTGAGGAAATGATGATGGAGACTATGATTCCCCCACAAGTTGGGATGAGACTCCGGACGAAAATAATAATAAAATAAAATAAAATAAAAAAAAGAGGCCATAAAAAAAGAGAAAATGCCCAAATAAAAAAATGAGAGAAAAAGAGAGAAGGGACAATGTTACTATCCTTTTACCACACTTGTGCTTCAAAGTAGCACCAAGATCTTCATGATAGAGAGTCTCTCATTTTGTCACTTTCATATACTAGTGGGAATTTTTCATTATAGAACTTGGCTTGTATATTCCAGTGATGGGCTTCCTCAAATGCCCTAGGTCTTTGTGAGCAAGCAAGTTGGATGCACACCCACTTAGTTTCTTTTGTTGAGCTTTCATATGCTTATAGCTCTAGTGCATCCGTTGCATGGCAATCCCTACTCACTCACATTGATATCTATTGATGGGCATCTCCATAGCCCGTTGGTACGCCTAGTTGATGTGAGACTATCTTCCCTCTTTTTGTTGTCTCCACAACCACCATTCTATTCCACATATAGTGCTATATCCATGGATCACGCTCATGTATTGCGTGAAGATTGAAAAAGTTTTGAAAATGTTAAAGTATGAAACAATTGCTTGGCTTGTCATCGGGGCTGTGCATGATTTGAATATTTTGTGTGGGGAAGATGGAGCATAGCCAGACTATATGATTTTGTAGGGATAACTTTCTTTGGCCATGTTATTTTGAGAAGACATAACTGCTTAGTTAGTATGCTTGAAGTATTATTATTTTTATGTCAATATGAACTTTTGTCTTGAATCTTTCGGATCTGAATATTCATATCACAATTAAGAAGATTTACATTGAAATTATGCCAAAGTATCACTCCGCATCAAAATTCTCTTTTATCATTTACCTACTCGAGGACGAGCAGGAATTAAGCTTGGGGATGCCTGATACGTCTCCAACGTATCTATAATTTTTGATTTCTCCATGCTACTTTATCTATTGTTTTGGACTATAATGGGCTTTATTTTCCACTTTTATATTACTTTTGGGACTAACCTATTAACCGGAGGCCCAACCCAGAATTGCTGTTTTTGCCTATTTCAGTGTTTCGAAGAAACGGAATATCAAACGGAGTCCAAACGACATGAAACCTTCGGGAACGTGATCTTCTCACCGAACGTGATGCCTATATACATGATCATTGCCTAGATAAGCTCATAACTATGCTCAATTTTGTCAATTGCTCAACAGTAATTTGTTCACCCACCGTAGAATACTTATGCTCTTGAGAGAAGCCACTAGTGAAACCTATGGCCCCCGGGTCTATTCTCATCATATCAATCTCCATCACTTTATTTACTTGCTTTGCTTTTACTTTTCACTTTGCATCTTTATACCAAAAATACCAAAAATATTATCTCTATCAGATCTCACTCTCGTAAGTGACCGTGAAGGGATTGACAACCCCTAATCGCGTTGGTTGCGGTAGCTATCGTTTGTGCAGGTACGAGGGACTTGCGCGTGGCCTCCTACTGGATTGATACCTTGGTTCTCAAAAACTGAGGGAAATACTTACGCTACTGTGCTGCATCATCCCCTCCTCTTCGGGGAAAACCAACGCAAGCTCGAGACGTAGGAGTACCTAAAACCAAGCATTGATCTCTTGTAGGTGTTTGCTTCCGGTGGGGGATCATGGTTGCTCGATAGTGGAGCTAAAAATCATATGACTGGAAGCAAGGACTTGGTGGTGGACGTGCACAAGATTCCTTCTATGCCCACCAATGTAGAGTGGGGTGATGCCTCGTCTTCTAAGGTATTGGGACTCGGCAAGTGTCGGTGTCAAAACCGGCGGATCTCGGGTAGGGGGTCCCGAACTATGCGTCTAGGCGGATGGTAACAGGAGACAAGGGACACGATGTTTTACCCAGGTTCGGCCCCTCTCGATGGAGGTAAAACCCTACTCCTGCTTGATTAATATTGATGATATGGGTAGTACAAGAGTGGATCTACCACGAGATCAGAGAGGCTAAACCCTAGAAGCTAGCCTATGGTATGATTGTTGTTCGTCCTACGGACTAAAACCCTCCGGTTTATATAGACACCAGATAGGGTTAGGGTTACACAGATTCGGTTACAATGGTAGGAGATCTACATATCCGTATCTCCAAGCTTGCCTTCCACGCCAAGGAAAGTCCCATCCGGACACGGGACGAAGTCTTCAATCTTGTATCTTCATAGTCCAGAGTCCGCCAACGGTGATAGTTCGCTATCCGGACACCCCTAATCCAGGACTCCTCAAGAACCCCTGAACCAGTCTTCAATGACGACGATTCTGGAGCGCATATTGTCTTCGGCATTGCAAGGCGGGTTCCTCCTCCGAATACTTCATAGAATATTTTGAACACAAGGATTGTGTCCGGCTCTGCAAAACAAGTTCCACATACCACCGTAGAGAGAATAACTTTTGCATAGATCTGTTGACGTATTTCGCAGCGTGAGATCACACCACGGCTAGGCCTTTATACGAATCGTTTTTACTGTTCCACCTCAGCGCGTTTAGCGAGGCAGTTTCCTTGGCACGTCTTATCAAAGCAGAGATCGTGCCCCCTTATTTTGGGATTCCCATCAATACGGATGTGGGTAACCCAGTCGTGCCCGTTGGCACGCCTCCTCCATCGAAGGCGAGTCCCGAACGGTCACGGGGAGGGCTCTTGGTATTCAACCTCTTTATAACGAGACCAAGGCCCGCTCCTTTCTTTCCATCTCAATCGAATCTGCCCCTCGCCTCGAGTTCCAACACCCAAAGCTCCAGATTCAGGCGCTTCGGACCTTCAACGATGTCCGGCTCCGACCTGCCCGGCCGGTGGATGTCTTCCTCCATCACGGAAGAAGATGTGCTAAATCTGAGAGACGCGAGGTATCTAACCGGCGAAATTCAGATAGGCTGCCTGCCCAAGGGCAGGTTATTCCCACTCCGAGCCTGGTGAGGCGTGGTATTCGTGTCTCACTTCCTTCGGGGTTTAGGCTTCCCGGCGGAACCCTTTGTGAGGGGGCTCATGTTTTATTATGGGCTGGAATTCCATGACTTGGATCCAGAGTCCATCCTCCACATCTCGTCGTTTCATTGTCGTATGTGAAGCCTTCCTCCGCATTACCCCTCACTTCGAATTGTGGCTCAAGACCTTCAAAGTGGAGCCGAAGATGATCAAGGGGTATCGGTGAGTCTTGGAGGGGCTGTTATAAGCAAGAATGCGGACGCTCCATGGCCCGAGGGCTCTTTTCAAGAGGAGTTCAATTTATGGCAACAGGAGTGGTTTTATATCACTGCTCCCAGGGGCACCAAATGGGTGGCGCCACCTGCCTTCCGCTCGGGTCCTCCACTGCGGCGAGCGTCATGGGTCAATAAAGGGCTCGACTGAGGACCGTCCAAGGATGTACCTTTGTTGTAGGGCCGTATTCGAGACCTCCTAGAGAGAGAGAGATCAATCTGGTCGTAGTAGCGCAGGTCATGCTGATTCATCGCACCTTGCCCTACAAACGTCGCCCCTCTTGCACATGGGAGTTTAATCCAGAGGGACCACGAGCTCTCCAACATTTTATGGGCGTAACGCCCGTGGAGATGTACCAACTGTTCTTCGGATCACAAGCAATGTGTCCGGACTTAACCGAGGACGCAGGTCTGAGCTGCAATCGCCCGGATACTCAAGTAAGTAGTGCTGTACCCGGACATGCTATCCACATATTTATCGTACACTTGCCCTTAAAAGAGCTATCCTTTAAACAGGAGAGGATAGGAAAAGCAAAACTGATCAGGTGTCCGGCCCCCCTCCCTGAGACCACGCCGGATCCTGTATTAACCAAGATGCTAGAGGCTGTGCCCTTTGAAGAAGGCGAAGGGGAACAAGGGAACCACTACCTCCGTGAAGGAGGCTATCAAGAAAGGGGGGATCAAGAATCCGTCCCTCCAAGGGGAGAAGAGGACCGCTTCTGAAGATCCGGAGACCAAAGGCTCGAAGCGGGGTAAGAAATCTTCACCAGAGGGTCCTGCGGCGGGAGATGCCCCGGCCGCACTATTTCCCCAAGGAGATCAGCCCTCCGGTGAGCCGTAAGTAAAGGGGCGTTTTTTAAGAGAGACATCCCGTTTTATTTCAAGGTAACGAAAGTTTACCTTGTAGTTCGGATCTCAGCCCTTCACAGCAGAGCTCGTCTTCAAGGGATCTTGGTCCGGAGATGATGGAGAGCGAAACGCCTCCGCCTGCCGTACCGTTATGCGAGGTGGATGACCCTGAGGTGTCGTTGCGTAGGGCTTCTCCGAATCCGGCAGGGCCAGAAGGCAGCTGTATGTCCCGTCAAAGCCCTCCGTGTCCGGCCTTCAAAAAAGGCCACCGGACGAGTCCGGCACCAACGGGTGTCTGGTCGGAGGAGTGAAGGATCTGCTTTCGGGCGGCGTCTATCTCGGAAGGTCATCGTACGTTAATGAGTACGGTGATTGAAAGGATTTCATCCACTGAGAGCGGATTGCATGAAGCCGTCGTAAGTTTACTGACGGGTTTTGAGGTACGCAAAATGATGTACCGTCTAACAGTTTTGCATATAAAATGCGCCATGTATAGATAGTAGCCCCTGAGACTTGGTGCGGTGTCAAAAATGACGGCGCGCCGAGGACCATAACCCCAGGTATAATATGCGCTCTTCCTATGTAGGTGGCGAAGCGTCCGGTGGCTAGCCGGGCTGTTGAATTTGCCGAATCAAGCGGCAACTTGACGTGGCGGATGCGGACATCATGCTTGTTAATAAGCGGCTTGACGAGTCACAAGGTATGCAACTTCTCCGCGGACACCTAGTAAGGGAGCTTGACGCCCATGCCTTACAACATGTATGCTTAATGCAGATGGTGCCGCTGCTATGGAGAGCCTTTGGGCGGAGCTCGCCCGAGCCAAGGAGCAAGCCAGAAAAATTGATGCGGCTGCCTTAAAGGCAGCCGCAGAGCTAAAAGCCGAACAGGCTGCTCACTGCCGAAGCAAGAAAGAAATGGCCGAGATGGCCGTGAAATTGAAGAATGCTACTGACCGTTGCGAGCTTCTTGAAAAATAAGATCGAGCGAAACAAGAGGACCTGAAAAAGGCCGTCACCAAGGCCAAGGATACTCGCTCTGCGATGAGAGCTATGAAGGAGGAGCTACGTCAGGCCGGAGATATTGCGGCTGGAAAGCCCTTTCTGATGCGGAGGAAATTCACGGATCCTAA
This sequence comes from Aegilops bicornis, assembly GCA_021605145.1. Taxonomy (NCBI): domain Eukaryota; kingdom Viridiplantae; phylum Streptophyta; class Magnoliopsida; order Poales; family Poaceae; genus Aegilops; species Aegilops bicornis. The sequence continues at coordinate 597,403,380 of CM038672.1, forward strand.
GTACGCTCAATTGGACCGGCTGTGGGGTGCGGAGGATGCTTATCTGGACTTGGCGGCGAGTGCCGCATGACGCGTCGAACAATTCCGAGGTCAAAAGGATCACGAAATGGAAGAGCTTTTTGGTCGCAGTTCCATAGTCCGGGCGTCCACTTTCATTAACCGATCGTTTGGCGAATGGGCTGAGCTGAATAGGTTGTCCGGACTTGCCATGAAGGCTATCGTGACTCATTTGTGGCCGAAAAGGCCCGAGCCGAAGAGTTATTTTGGCTTGGTGCAACAGTTCCTTGGTGCGGTGCCGCATATCGATGCAATGAAGCGGTCAACATGCATAGAGGGTGCGGATGGCTCTTGCCGTGTCAAGACATACTTGGCGGAGATGAAGGCCACCGACGTTGCATCCCAAGATTTGGACAGAAGCCGAGTACCTGCCGAGCACTATTTTGAGGAAGTCCTGCAGGGCGCTCGTTTAATAGAGACGCAGTGCTCGAAGGATATTATGTTTTAATCACATGTATGATTTTTAAAAACAATGTTTCAATATAATATAAGAGCTTTTTATACTTGTGCGTTCAAGTATTAAAACACCTCTTGTGCGGTCGTTGATGTATATGTGTATATAACCTGAAAGATGGCAGTCTTGACTTATTTACGCACATAGTGCGGGGTGTTTGCAAAAAGCGCATTTTCACACTTAATCCAACGTCTTGGTCCTGTAAAGGAGGTGATAGCATAGCAAACTAGGCAACGGACTATAATGCTTTATCACTTTCACTTAGCCATAGGAGTTCGATGGTGGGGCTACAATATAGCCCCTAGGGGCACCGCGCTCTCCGAATTGGGCGCCGTATGTGCCCTGACCGGAAAGCAGTCCTTCGTTAATCTTGGAATTCTAAACATTCCGGTGGGTCATCGAGTGGTTGACCATTCTCACGCTATATCATGACAATCGATTTCGGCTTTCTCTCTTGAGGTGCTCACCTGGCGAACCGGCACAATCGCAGATAGTTCTCCTAGTGCCGCGTTAGCCGATAGAACGGAACGTAAAGGCAGCAAAACACGAGGCAGCCAGCAAACCCAACATTTGACCAAAGACATGATTCGGAGCTGATGCATATAAGGCCTAACTCGAGACGCCAAACACTCCCTAAGGTATTCGGTCTTTATGAAAACGGGTAGAATAATGCCCTAAGCCCCTGGTGTCCAGGTACGCGCAAAAATCCTGGTGCGGCCGATGCCAAAACGCCAGCCTCCTCCTCGGTTATAGCAAGAAACCGGGGGATGTGTATCAACAAGAGACAGTAAAAAAGGTTTACGCAGGGTCTTAATCTGAAAAGAATCCTTACAGCGGGTCCCTACTGCACGTCTGCGCATGTGTCTCCGTTGTGCCGTATCACGGGACGGGTGTAGCATGGTGTTCATCTCAGTAAAAGAGAAGAACTTAGTTGAAAAGAAAAAAAAGATCATGCGAAAATGTACTTTATATTAAATAAACAGATGCAGTTCGAAAAGTGAATAAAATTGAGCTTTATTGTCTCTTGTTGTACATGCGTGCAGCCCTTATGCGAGGGTATGCCGCTAGTAGGCGTTTATATGTTTACGCCGGACTCGTCTAGCCATGTCCGGGTTCGAATGACCTATTCAGGTGCTTTGATTAGCGGAGCGGATTAGTGTGGGGCTGTCAAGGCGGTCTCACGTTCTTCCGTGCTCGAGTAACACTTGATACTCCCTTTCAATGAGATGATGCCGCGTGGACCGGGCATTTTGAGTGTAAGAGATGCATAATGCGGTATTGCGTTAAAGCGGGCGAAAGCTTCGCGTCCCAGTAGTGCTTGATAGCTACTTTCGAATGGGGCGATTTGGAAGGTTAACTTTTCACGGCGGAAGTTGTCGGATGACCCGAACACAACTTCTAGCAGTAGGGAGCCCGTACAATGGGCATATAGGCCTGGCATGACCCCTTTGAAGGAGGTGTTGCTATGGCGAATTTTGGTTGGTTCTAATCCCCATTTTGCGGATTGTGTCCTGATATAGCAGGTTTTGATCGCTACCTCCGTCCATTAGGACTTGTGTAAACTGGAGTCCGTCGATTATAGGATCTAATATCAAGGCAGTCCATCCTGCATTCCGGATACTTCCGGAATAGTCCTGATGATCGAAGGTGATTGGTTTTGACAACCATCGTTGGAACTCTGCTGGGATAGACCGTGCGGTAGCGTGTTTCTATGGGCGCCGCTTTGTTTTCCCTTTTGTCACTTGAAGTGAGTTCACTGTTTTGACTTTTGTGGGAAATTCTTTTGTTTTCCGGTGCTCTGCTTGTGGGGTTCGTCATCGTCCTCGCTTGGTGTGTCGAGCCTTGTGTTTGGCATTGAGTTTGCGGACTGCTTGAAGACCCAACAATCTCCGTGGGTATGGTTTGCGGGCTTCCAGGAATCTTGTGGATTTGGCATATTTTGTCCAAGATTTATTTAGGTTGGATAGCTCGTCATTTGTTGTCCTTGAGGGCAGTTTTTTATGATTCTGCCGGAGCTTCGAATCTGGCGTTGGTATCGTGCTCTTGGGTTGTTTCCCTTTGTCGGCGCTGGTCCTTGCTGCGTCGTGGTTTTCAATTTTCATACATGACTACGGATGTACTTGGGTCGCTGATGCGCATCTTGCCAGCCAACTATCCTCTCCAGCGCAAAAGCGGATCATGAGGCTTGTTAATGCAGCCATTGTTCTCGGCTTCTCCTGGCCGAGGTGTCAGCGAAGCCATTAAGTCTCGGGACGTTGTGTTTGAAAGCTGCTAAGGCTTGGCGTCCGGACAATCGACTATTTGGTTCTTTTGATGAGGAACCTGTTCCAGAATTTGCGGGCTGACTCTCCGGGTTGTTTAGTTATGTGACTTAAATAAATACGCATCCGGAGGGCGGACATAAGTCCCTTGAAAATTTGCCCCGAAAAGCATCCTCGAGCTCTTCCCAACTTCCGATGGTATTTTCAGGAGGCTTTTGAGCCAATGCGGGCTGGCCCTTTGAGCTTGAGGGTAAGTATTTTATGGCGTGGAGATCATCTCCTCTAGCCATGTGTATGTGGAGGATGTAATCCTCAATCCAGACTCAGTGCATTGTTCCATCGTATGCCTCTATGTTTACGGGTTTGAATCCCGGCGGGAATTCGTGATCCGGCACCTCATCGGTGAAACACAGGGGGTGTGCGGCACCCCTATATTTGGGTGTGCAGGGATGTTCGGATATTTGGCGTGTTGCATTGCTTGGAAGAGCTTGCTTTCTCGGCCCATAGATGGACCTAACCGGGCCATCCTTTTGATGCGAATCCTTATGCGGATCGCGCACCGGCTTGTGTGCGGCGTCGCTTGCCGCTCTATGTTTGCCATGTGGTCGTCTATCCGACCAGGCAGCCTCTTTGTTCTTTGATTGCGGGGGCTCTACGGCCTCCTCGTCGAATTCGGGCAGTAATTTGCGCTTCGGGTAGCTCTTTGTTTGGCGACTGTCGCCGTATTTCTCTATGGTGTTGAGTACTTTGCTCCATCTGATTACGAGTGCATCTTCCGCCGTTTTGAGCTTCCGCTTACCTTTTTCAGGCTACAGCGATGGCGGCAAGCCTTTTGAGGAGGTTCTTCTACTCCAACAATTTGTCCGGCGTGAGATCGTCCGGACTGTTATCTTCGCCGGGGACGGGATGTTTATCCAAGTTGTCCTGTTCGGACGGTTGCTCGATAGCATGTTCGTCGTCCACCGGTTCGCCCTGCTCTATGGTTGGGTCTGTGTGGCTACCGTCTTTGTGGAGGCGGGACTTGGTGTGGCGTTTACGTTGCCGTTTTGACTGCTTTTCGAGGTATTTATCCTTCGTAGTGTCCCGTTGTTCCTCGTCGTCACTTCCTTTATGTGTATCCACCATGTATACATCGTGGGATGAGGTGGCTGTCCAGTATCCTATAGGTTCTGGTTCATGGTTGTCTCCCACATCGTCGTCCATACCGTCGATGTCTTCGGAGTCGAAATCGAGCACGTCGTTTAAGCTATCGACAGTGGCTACAAAGTGGGCGGTGGGTGGGCGTTGAATTTCTTCATCGTCCGCATCCCAACCTTCCTGACCGTAATCCGGCCAGGGCTCTCCTAATGAAGAGAGAGACTTTAGTGAATTCAAGATGTCGCCAAAGGGCGAGTGCAGAAAGATGTCCGCGACAGTGAACTCCATGACCGGCGCCCATTCGGATTCGATTGGCCGGGGCGCGGGAGGTTCGGAGTCCGGAGAGGAGTCCGGCACCTTGGAGTCACGGGATTCGCAAAGGACAGGGATGGTGTTCGGCTCAATCGTCGTAGAGATCGTAGCCCCCGAGGCGGTGTCCAGCCACTCGTCCTTGATCGGCGGAGTCGGCTCCGAGCTAAGGGTCAGAGCGGACGCTGGTGCGGCCTCGAGGGCACTGTTCGACGGCAGAGCTAGATCGTGCCCATCGAGACAGTGCGGCGCGCTTGGTTGTGGCTCGAATCCGTCGAAGATCAAGTCTCCGCGGATGTCGGCCGTGTAGTTCAAACTCCCAAACCTGACCTGATGGCCAGGGGCGTAGCTTTCGATCTGCTCCAGATGGCCAAGTGAATTGGCCCGCAGTGCAAAGCCACCGAATACGAAGATCTGTCCTGGGAGAAAAGTCTCACCCTGGACCACGTCGTTGTTGATGATCGAAGAAGCCATCGGGCCTAAGGATGACGACACAGAGGAACTCTCAATGAAAGCACCAATGTCGGTGTCAAAACCGGCGGATCTCGGGTAGGGGGTCCCGAACTGTGCGTCTAGGCGGATGGTAACAGGAGACAAGGGACACGATGTTTTTACCCAGGTTCGGGCCCTCTCGATGGAGGTAAAACCCTACTCCTGCTTGATTAATATTGATGATATGGTTAGTACAAGAGTGGATCTACCACGAGATCAGAGAGGCTAAACCCTAGAAGCTAGCCTATGGTATGATTGTTGTTCGTCCTACGGACTAAAAGTCTCCGGTTTATATAGGCATCAGATAGGGTTAGGGTTACACAGAGTCGGTTACAATGGTAGGAGATCTACATATCCGTATCGCCAAGCTTGCCTTCCACGCCAAGGAAAGTCCCATCCGGACACGGGACGAAGTCTTCAATCTTGTATCTTCATAGTCCAGGAGTCCGGCCAACGGTGATAGTTCGGCTATCCGGACACCCCCTAATCCAGGACTCCCTCAGCAAGGTTGTCATTTCTCATGATCTCACGATCGAGAAGGTCATGCTTGTAGAGTCCCTTGCATACAATTTACTTTCCGTTCGTCAACTTGCAATCATTGGCTTTGCCACTTTCTTTGATATTGATACCGTGGCCCTCTTGTGGAGCAAGACTCTTAAAGTAGCCTTTGTTGGGCATGTCGAGAACGGTATATATGTGATTAACTTTTTGGAGGGACCCACTAAGACCGCGACATGCCTAATGGCTAAAGTTGACGTGGGATGGCTTTGGCATCGCCGTTTATCCCATGTCAATATGAGATCTTTGCAAAGTCTTCTCAAGGGGGACCATGTCCGTGGACTAACAAATGTTAGTTTTGCTAAAGATCGTGCTTGCGATTGCTTGTATCGAAGGAAAGCTTCATGAGAAGGCTCACCCTCCCACGACTATCATTTACTTGAAGAGGCCTTTGGAGCTCCTTCACTTGGATCTCTTTGGGCCTCCATCCTTTGATAGTCTTGGGGGTAGGAAGTATTGCTTGGTGATTGTGGATGACTACTCAAGATATACTTGGGTGTATTTCTTCAAGAGGAAGAGCGAGACCCAACAAACCGTCATTGACATTGCAAATGAAGCACAACGTCAACACAACGCAAAGATCTTGACAATAAGAAGTGACAACGGCACCGAGTTCAAGAACTACACCTTGGACGAGTTTCTTAGTGATGAGGGGATCAAGCATCAATATTCTGCACCCTACACCCCTCAACAAAATGGTGTCGCGGAGAGGAAGAACCGGGCATTGATGGATGTGGCAAGGACCATGGTGGCGGAGTTCAAGTATCCATACAACTTTTGGGCCGAAGCCATCAACACCGCATGTCATGCATCCAATCGGCTCTACCTCCACAAGGGCTTGAACAAGACTCCATATGAGATACTCACCGGTAATAAGCCCAACCTCAAGTACTTTCGGGTGTTCGGATGTAAGTGTTTCATTCTCAAGAAAGGTGTTCGGTTGTCTAAGTTTGAGGCTAGAGCTTATGAGGGCATATTTGTTGGTTATGCTACAAACTCTCATGCTTACCGTGTCCTCAATAAATCCACTGGACTTATTGAGGAGACGTGTAACGTGGAGTTTGATGAGAATAACGGCTCCCAAGTGGAGCAAAGTGGCACTTGTGATGTAGGTGATGAAATTCCTCCTCAAGCCATAAGAAGAATGGGTGTTGGTTTTATCCTACCCATTGAGGAAGCCCTTGTGGCGAAGGAGAAGGACAATGCTCCACTCAAGTGGAGCCATCACCAACCCAAGGCCCTGCGCTTAGAAGAACAAAGTGAAGGCCCTCAACCTCATGAACAAGACCAAGGGCAAGATCATGCTCAAGACGATGTTGACACACCAAGTGATGCCCAAGGTCAAGTTCTCTCCCCCGAGCAAGTTCAAGATCAAGAACATGCTCATAACGACGCTCAAGATGATCAAGTGACCGCTCCTCAACTCACCACCGAGGAGGAATTAGAGCGTTGTGCCGCCAAGATTGCTTCCAAGCTCTCCACCAAGGGTCATCTCATGAAGAATGTACTTGGAAGCATTCAAAAGGGGGTAAGCACTCGTAGACAATTGGCAAACTATTGTGAACATCACGCGTTTGTTTCTTGTGTTGAACCCCAAAAGGTATATGAAGAACTCAACAACTTCGAGTACAACAAGGTGTGGAGGTTGGTGCCAAGGCCAACGGGGAACCACAATGTCATTGGGACCAAGTGGATTTTCAAGAACAAACAAGATGCTCATGGAACCATCATTCGCAACAAGGCAAGATTGGTGGCACAAGGTTACTCCCAAGTCGAGGGTATCGACTACGGTGAAACCTTTGCTCCGTTACTAAATCTTGAATCCATTCGTTTGTCGATTGCTTATGCTTCTCATCACAACTTTAAGTTGAAACAAATGGATGTGAAGAGTGCTTTTCTTAATGGTCCTATTAATGAGTTGGTTTACGTCAAACAACCCCCCGGGTTCGAGGATCCCTACTTTCCCGATCATGTGTATCAACTCGATAAGGCACTCTATGGCCTTAAACAAGCCCCACGTGTGTGGTATGACCACCTTACCAAGTTGCTACAAGATCGCGGGTTCGAAGTTGGGCTAATCGATCCCACTCTTTTTACTAAGAAGGTCAAAGGGGAGTTGTTTGTGTGCCAACTATATGTTGATGACATTATCTTTGGTTCCCCTAACAAAGCTTTCAATGATTAATTTGCCGCACTAATGACCTCAAAGTTCAAGATGTCTTCCATGGGAGAGTTGAAGTTCTTTCTAGGTTTCGAAGTGAAGCAAAGAAGAGAAGGTACCTTCATCAACCAAGCCAAATACACTCAAGACATGCTCAAGAGATTCAAGCTAAGCGATGTCAAGCCGGCTTCCACTCCAATGCCTACTAAGTGCCAACTTGACATCGATCCCAATGGTAAAGTGGTGGATCAAAAGGTATATCGCTCCATGATTGGATCCTTGCTTTACCTTTGTGCATCTAGATCGGATATCAGGTTGAGTGTGGGAATTTGTGCACGGTTTCAAGCCGCACCTAAGGAAAGCCACTTTGTGTCGATCAAGCGAATCTTTCAATATTTGGCTCATACCCCAAACTTTGGCCTATGGTACCTGAGAGGAGCAAACTTCAAGCTTGTAGGATATTCGGATTCCGATTGGGCGGGAGACAAAGTGGATAGGAAGTCCACTTCCGGAGGGTGCCAATTCCTTGGTTGCTCTTTGGTAAGTTGGTCTTCCAAAAAGCAAAGTTGTGTGTCTCTCTCGTCCACCGAAGCGGAGTATGTAGCGGCCGACAGTTGTTGTGCACAACTCTTATGGATGAGGCAAACTTTAAAGGATTACGGTGTCATTTGTGACAAAGTGCCTCTTTGGTGTGACAATGAAAGTGCCATCAAGACGAAGCATATTGAGATTCGGTATCACTTCATCCGGGATCACATTAGGCGAGGGAAGATCGAGCTCAACTACGTCAACTCTCATGATAACCTTGCAGATATCTTCACGAAGCCTTTGGATGAAGCAAGATTTCGCGAGTTAAGGCATGAGCTAAATATCATTGATTCGAGCAATTTTGCTTGAACCCTTGCACACCCCACCATACTCAACTTGCTATCTTGTTTAAGTGTAGGCATGGGCATAGGGGGAGTGTTGTTCTCTCAATGAACTCTCCCTCCCCCCATTATGCATAAATCGATCAACTCTTTCACATTAGCCATTTTTGATGGTACTTGTGCTTCAAAGACGAGTTTTGGTCATGGGCCCAACGATAATTCTTCGCGGTGCCATACCAAGTGACTCAAACATAGGTGGCTCCGACCACTGCCCTCTCTTCGGAGAGGTGGTGTCTCGTGGTTGTTCTCCTGTTGTCGTTTGCCTTTCTGTCTTTGTGCGTCGCGTGTTCTTGTGGTGTCGTGTTGCCTCGTAGTTTGTTTTTCGTGCAAGACCTCTTTTTCGTGAGCTTGAAATGTGCGACTTCTTGAGTTCACGGTACTACCGCGGCTAGCCACGGTACTACCGCGTTGAGAGGGCACGGTACTACCGCACTTGCGCGGCAGTAATTTTTTACTGCCGCCCAGGAGCACGGTAGTACCGCTCATGTGCGGTTCTTCCGCCGAGCGGTACTACCGTTATGATCCATGGTACTACCGCGCCACGAGTGAGCGTGGGGGTTATGACTCGGGCAGGGGAGTTCCAACTCCCCATACCTATTCACTTTTCTCTCTCCTCACGTCTCTCTCTCTCACTCACCAACGGCGCCGGAGGTCCTCGCCGGATCTCCGTCTCCAACCACTCTCCTCAGATTCCGACCGGTGGGATCGTTCCCCACCACTTCCTCTTGCCATGGAACAAGGTTTTTCCCCAACTCACTCTCTTTCTTGGTTGTTCTTTCGCTTCTAGGTTCTTGGGGAGATGCATGTTGTTCATGAGATTTTAGGCCAAATCTGTGCAAGAGTAGGATGCAGGAGAGTTGGGTTGCGTAGGAATTATACTTGATATGTTGTCCTGTGATAGATTTGATCAACCGTAGTACCACCGAGGTTTCACGGTTTTTCTCAGATTTGAACTAGGTTTGGATCTGACGCGGTGCGGTACTACCGCGCCTCGTGTGCGGTACTACCGCCCGTCAGTCTTGATACTACCGCGCTAGCTGCGGCACTAAGACCCTACTACCGCTCCCAGACCCGGTACTACCGTGACTCCGCACGGTACTACCGCAACTTGGAGCGGTACTAGATTTTTAGTACCGCAGCACTTGGCAGTACTTCTGTGGATCAAATCTTTCTCATGGCATTTAGCATATATGTTTCCTAAGTGTTTCTTTTGCCTTGCCGAGGTCTTTTCTTTGATCCTTCTTGGTTGTCGTGTGTGCTTTGCGCTTTGTATCTCAGGTGGTGGCTCTCGCCGTTCCAATCCCAGTCGCGACACTGGATCCAAGCATTTGCGCAATCAAGGTGAAGCATCAGAGGGCCCCAATGCCCCCAAGCGTCATGTCAATACCGCCGCCGGGAGGTACAAGGAACCCGCTAAGAGCATGGACGAGATACCCTCCTTTGAGTACGTCCGTCTCATGCAGATGAACCCATATGTGAATCCTCGTGCTATCATCAGAGGTTGTGAGTTGTTCTGGACCAAGCAGCAGACTCTCATTTATCTGGATGTCATCAAGAACAAGCAGAATACCTACATGGAGGTCAAGTGGATTGACATGCATCACATGAGGAAGGAACAGTTTCGTGAGTACTTTGGAGAGGCTCTGGACTTGGTGGAGCAGTATGGTATTGAGCATGTGATCTCCTTCCATCTGGACTTTGACCCTGAGCTTGTTTGTCAGTTCTTTGCCTTTGTGTACTTTCACCCTGTGGAGGAGCGGCGGATGACGTGGAAGACCAACGGCCGTCAGTTGACCGCTACTTGGAAGGAGTTCATGGATCTGTTGCATGTTCTAGATGACGGACTCAACACTCCTGTTGGTGTTCGTCCCCATGCCAATTCTGAGTCTGCTAACAAGAGCAAACTCCAGCAGTACTATGTTGAGAAGGTGCTAGCCAATGGTAAGTCAGTTTGGGTGCTGAACTCCTTTCTGGATATCATGTATCGCATCCTCCGCAACTCTCTGTTCCCGCGCATTGGCGACAAGGATAAGGTTCATGCATATTGGATATGATGCTCATGTGCGAGGAGGCCCGGGTGTCTCAGACTCAGCCTCTTGATGTATCACACATCATGTGGCATGAGCTTCGGTTTGCGGTGTTCAACCGCAAGGTGCCTATCTACGGGCCATACATTTACTGATCTCCAAGACTTGGGAGAAGCTGTTCCTGAGGATGAGTTCCTTGCACCCAGGTGGATTAGGCATGATCCCATCGGTCTCCGTGTCAAGCCCAACCGGGCCAACACTACTACTACTCGTCTTTGGCGTCTGCTGCTAGGAGGGCTGTTGGTGAGGAGGAGGCTGGAGGCAGAGAATGTTCTTTGAGGACTATCTTTGCTAGGTCTTCCCAGAGTTCCTCTGAGCCCTCGTGGGCCAAGAAGCTGAAGGACAAGATGAAGTCTCTCTTCTGCATGCAAGCCAAGGGGCAGTACATAACTCACGTTGCCTCCAAGGAGGCTCGCCGCTGTGACTTGCACATCCTGAAGGTCTTTGGTGAGGCTCATTCCAGCGGGTCAGAGAGGAACATCACTCTAGAGGCCGAGTGGATGGCGAAGCAGGGCTTCAAGTGGACTGATTCTGACGAGGACTTAGAGGAGGACATCCCTGCTGCCGCGTCTGACGAGGAGCACTGGGATGATTTCTCCGCTTGAGCCACCCCGAGTGTGTAGGTGTCCTCTCTACCTTTTTGGCGTCTCGATGCCAAAGGGGGAGAGAGTGTTGGGATTTGCTCGTGTGTCGTTGGGTTTGGTGTGTTTGCTGTCTCGTTTGAACCTCGTTTCGTTTGCTTTGGTTTGGTTTTAGACTTATCCTTCATATGGTGTAAGACATATGCACTTTATCCTATCTTAGCGAGCTTATGTTCTATTGTGCTACCTATGTTTTATGCTCTTGATTAGTTGTTTAGCCTTACCATTGCCAGATATGCCTTGTCTCTAAAATATAGGGGGAGTGTTGATCCTAGTTGTGTGCTGTGTAGTCCAATGCATCCATCTAGATTGCACACATCTAGGGGGAGCCCGTCTATATTTTAGAGAGGAGGGGTTTGCCTATGCTCTAGTTTATTTCCCTTTTGCACAAATCCCGTATTGTCATCAATCCACCAAAAAGGGGGACATTGTAAGTGCATATTTATCCCTAAGTTGTTTTGGTGATTGATGACAATGCTTTTGCGGACTAATCGTGTGCCTTGAGTTTCTCAGACACTTCTTCACTAGGCACAAGACGGTTTGGTGCCCCTCGAAGACTATTGAAGATGGTGTTTCTCTATGTTTCTTTTTGGTGGATTTGAGTCGTAGGAAAGCCGTACTATTAATAGGGGGTCTGCGTCGGAAAGGTTTGGGTGGAATCATCACGTACACATTCCCTTCCTTGTCTCCACCTTTCCCTTGCAATTTGGAGCATCGCCCGGTTATCCTCTTTGCGATTGTCTTGGGCTCTTTGTTCTTTGTGCTTCTTGGTAATCTTGCTCCTTGGGCGGTAGTACCCTTGAGCACATGCTTGATAGTACCGTGGCTCAGGCGCGGTAGTATTGAGGGAGCCCACGGTAGCACCGCTACTCTAGAGCTATACTACTGTGGCCCCCAGGCCAAGTACCGCCGCGTTGTAGTAGTAGGGGCGGATGTAATTTTTTACATCCGCGCCTCTGGGTAGTACCGCCCCTCGCGCGTGGTAGTACCATGCACGGTCTGATCCAGCAACCACGCGGTAGTACTGCTCTCCAGCGGTAGTAACGTGTCAGATTTTTGCACCGTTTGTTTTCCAGTGAGTAAACGCGGATGTAATTTTATTCATCCGCGCCTTCGAACAAGGGCTTTCCTGCCTTGTGGTAGTACCGCAAGGGGAGCGGTACAGCGCTCGCGGTAATCTTGCCCCCTATCGAGCTCGCTCTAGCCCCCGGCTGCTGCAGCGGTATTCTTATCAGTAAGCCCACGGTAGTACCGTGTGGCCTTGCGGTAGTACCGCGCCTCTGGAGCGGTAGTACCGCGTGTCGCGGGCTAGTTAAGTGGATAATAGTTGGATTTCGTCCACCACTATAAAAGGTTCGTCTCCTACCTTTAGTTGACCACCTCTTCCAACCCTAAGCTCCATTGTTGCTCCAAGCTCCATTTTCGCCCGATCTCTCTCTCCCTAGCCAATCAAACTTGTTGATTTTCTGGGATTGGTTGAGAAGGCCCGATCTACACTTCCACCAAGAGAAATTTGATTCCCCCACTAATCCCTAAGCGGATCTTGTTACTCCTGGGTGTTTGAGCACCCTAGGCAGTTGAGGTCACCGTGAAGCCATAGTCCATTGTGGTGAAGCTTACGTGGTGTCGTTGGGAGCCTCCAATTAAGTTGTGGAGATTGCCCCAACCTTGTTTGTAAAGGTTCGGTCGCCGCCTTCAAGGGCACCAATAGTGGAATCACGACATCTCGCATTGTGTGAGGGCGTGAGGAGAATCTGATAGCCCTAGTGGCTTCTTGGGAGCATTGTGCCTCCACACCGCTCTATGAGAGGCGTACTTCCCTGAAAAGGAAGGAACTTGGTAACACATCGTCGTCTCCACCGGCTCCACTCTTGGTTATCTCATCCCTTTACTTGTGCAAGCTTATTTGTGTTATATTCATTGCTTGCTTGTGTGCTTGTGGTTGTTGCATCATATAGGTTGTCCACCTAGTTGCATATCTAGACAACCTACTTTGACGCAAAGTTTAATGGTAAAGAAAAGCTAAAAATTGTTAGTTGCCTATTCACCCCCCTCTAGTCAACCATATCGATCCTTTCAATAGGGAAACGTGTTCCCCTTGTGGGCGAAACGTAATCACTGCCTCTTTTCACCTTGTATTTTCTTCCTTTGGCAACATGGAACCACATGATATCCGTGCTGAAATTTAAACTTATTCAGGGTTTGTTTGGCCTTTCTATACACTAATTGAGTTTCCTAGGCATTTAATGTCCATAATTCAAATCTGAACTACAAATACATGCTCCAGTTCACCAAAATGGCTAGAAAAATTATACATGTGTCCTTGGGTGCATGTTTAGGTCTCATGCCGGGAATGGGAGCGAATTACGATTAAATGTCGGTGTCTGGCTCTTCCTCAAACATTTGAATCTCGGTTTTAAGTCCCCATAAATCCTAAACTCACTAGAAAGTCATCAAAGGTGGCAAGGTGTCATGTCATGGCACATATATGTAAATGGTAAAAACATTGCCAATTTGGGCCAAGCTTTATTACAAACCTCTTACAAACCGGAGCCTGTCGCAAGAACCCTCGTGGTTTCGATAGGGAAATGTGTCCCCTTGTGGGCCAAACAATAATCACTCCCTCTTATAGCCTCATATTTTCTTCTACACGCGTGATACGTCTCCAACGTATCTATAATTTTTGATTGCTTCATGCTATATTATATTCTGTTTTGGATGATTAATGGGCTTTCTCATACACTTTTATATTATTTTTGGGACAAACCTATTAATCGGAGGCCCATCCCAAACTGCTGTTTTTTGCCTATTTCAGAGTTTCGCAGAAAAAGAATATCAAACGGAGTCCAAACAGAATGAAACCTTCAGGAACGTGATTTTCAGAACAAACGTGATCCAGAGGATTTGGACCCTATGTCAAGAAAACAACCAGGAGGGCACGAGGTAGGGGGCGGGCCCTCCACCCTCATGGAGCCCACGTTGCTCCACCGACGTACTTCTTCCTCCTATATATACCTACGTACCCCCAAACCAATAGAATCATCCATGAAAACCTAATTCCACCACTGCAACCTTCTGTACCCGTGAGATCCCATCTTGGGGCCTTTTCCGGCGTCCCGCCGGAGGGGGCATTGATCACGGAGGGCTTCTACATCAACACCATAGCCTCTCCGATGATGTGTGAGTAGTTTACATCAGACCTTCGGGTCCATAGTTATTAGCTAGATGGTTTCTTCTCTCTCTTTGGATCTCAATACAAAGTTCTCCATGATTCTTGTGGAGATCTATTCGATGTAATCTTCTTTTGTGGTGTGTTTGTTGAGAACGATGAATTGTGGGTTTATGATCAAGTTTATCTATGAACAATATTTGAATCTTCTCTGAATTCTTTTATGTATGATTGGTTATCTTTGCAAGTCTCTTCGAATTATCAGTTTGGTTTGGCCTACTAGATTGATCTTTCTTGCAATGGGTGAAGTGCTTAGCTTTGGGTTCAATCTTGCGGTGTCCTTTCCCAGTGACAGTAGGGGCAGCAAGGCACGTATTGTATTGTTGCCATCGAGGATAACAAGATGGGGTTTATATCATATTGCATGATTTTATCCCTCTACATCATGTCATCTTACTTAAAGTGTTACTCTGTTCTTTTGAACTTAATACTCTAGATGCATGCTGGATAGCAATCGATGTGTGGAGTAATAGTAGTAGATACAGGCAGGAGTCGGTCTACTTGTCGTGGACGTGATGCCTATATACATGATCATACCTAGATATCATCATAACTATGCTCAATTCTATCAATTGCTCAATAGTAATTCGTTCACCCACCGTAATACTTATGCTCTTGAGAGAAGCCACTAGTGAAACCTATGGCCCCCGGGTCTATTTTCCATCATATTAATCTTCCAACACTTAGTTATTTGTATTGCCTTTTATTTTACTTTGCACCTTTATTATAAAAATACCAAAAATGTTATCTTAATATTATCTATCAGATCTCACTTTCGTAAGTGACCGTGAAGGGATTGACAACCCCATTTATTGCGTTGGTTGCGAGGTTTTTATTTGTTTGAGTAGATGCGAGGGACTTGAGCATGGCCTCCTACTGGATTGATACCTTGGTTCTCAAAAACTGAGGGAAATACTTACGCTACTTTACTGCATCACCCTTTCCTCTTCAGGGGAAAACCAACGCAGTGCTCAAGAGGTAGCAACGCGACACGGAACAACTGGAGATTCATACTAAACTTTGAAATTATTTGTAACATCCCAAATTTTCAATTTGGAATGTTATACATTAGATAATCATTGCATATCATATTTACTGCATTTTTGTTTGATCCTATAAATCCTACGCAACTCAAGGACCCGCGGAGAGAGTTGGGGATTTCATTATTTTCATATTCGAGTTTTCTCGAATTTAGAAAAGAGGATCGTTTGATTTTAATTATTTTCTCTTCGAATATTTCTTTTATAAAAATAAAAAAGAGAGGATAAAATGACTTCCTCAAAATAAAGAAATAGAGGAGATTTAATATTTAAATCAAATAAAAATTTGATTCAGAGTTTTATTGCTATTTTATTTGAATTAGGAAAAATATGCGTTTTACAAAATTTCATTTTAGGCCCAAATAAATGTTCACCTTCTCCGGCCTATTTTTAGAGGACGGGGAAAATTTATTTTGGGATTTTTGGAATCTGTTTAGTATTTCTATTCTTTCTTTTCCTGCACGTCGGAATTATTTAAAAAAAAGTCAAACCGACTCCGGGCCATACCCTAGTGGGACTCCGCCCGGGGGGCCTTTATAAGCCGCCACCCCCGAGCCGCCGAAGCCCACCCCAGCGGCGGTAGCCCAATCCGGGCCGCCGCCCAAACCCTAGCCCGCCCCACCTCGCCTCGCTGCCCTTGTGCAGGGCGCCCGCCCGCCGCCACCGCCCGGCCACGGAGCCCGCCGCCGCCGCCATCATTCGCCGACCCACAGGAGGTAGTCGCCGCCACCGCCTCGGTTTTCGTGAGAGAACCGACGTTTTTTTCTCTAAACCTAGATCCGTTTTTTTAGATCCGGTTCGGTTTATATTTTTTCGGTTTAGTTATTTAGCGAACGCCCGTTCGTTAGTTCGTTTTAACGAACGGTTTTCACCGTTTAGCCACAGACAGCGAACGTTCATTCGTTAGCCTGTTCGTCAGTTTTTCTTTTTCTCGGATTTTCCGCGATTATTTTCGATCGCGATTTGTGATCCGATTTTCGTTCTAGTATAACTTTTCGCTCGTTTATTGGAATCAGGCGATTCAAGCGCCTAGAGTTTCGTTTCGAAACCTTCTTTCTGTTTAACCAACTTAAACAAGATTTTGCTACTGTAAAATTTGACTTTAGTCTAGATTAGTAAATGAAGCTTGTTTCTTTCGCCGTTTGAGTTGTGTTGTTTCGTTTGATTTGATTCTTTTTGCAAACCGGAGTTCTTAAGTTGAACTTTCTGGTTAGATATTTTACTTGAGTTTTACCCGTGCCCTTGCTTGATTGCTTACTGTAATCTTGTTTGTTTGCGATAGAGTACCCGGAGGGTGAAGCGTGCTACTACGAGTCTCTAGCTTTCACGGATCATCAGCAAGGCAAGTAACACTTTGATCATACCTCTTTCATACCCAGTTTTACTGCATTAGATCAATCCTCAAACAATTGCATGGTTAGGATCTCATTTTAAATTATGGGATTGGGAAGTAGATGAGGTAGTACCTATTCACCTGTTTATTATCAAAGCCTGGGAGTTACTTCTACGTCGCTTATATTGCTATGCTATGCTCGTAGACGTGGTTTGGGTTTGAGAGTATTCATGATAGATGTGAGATTGTTAATTAATGGTTAACTTAAGGTGGCAACTTTAATACACATCTGGGTGGATTGAGGCACCTGGGGAATTCCAGTGATTGCCTGTAGTTTTGGGAATCCCGGGGTACCGTGTGATTCTCCTATGGACTGCCACCTAGGCTCAAAGGGATCATAAGATTATTCATGCTAGAAACTTCCGTGTGCAGCCACATGCCATTATGGGCTCTGGCATAGTTGAGTAAGTTGTGGGAAACCTTTGCATGATGGGCTAGCAGAAGTAGGGGATTGTAGGTGTACCGACCTATCTATCGGTTAAGGGGACCTCTTTGGAAAGACTGTGTCTCGGTCATCCATTTCTCAAACATCATGTAGTGCGAGAAAACCAACGGAGGAGATCGAGTCTTGTGGGGAAAAGTGCACAAACCTCTGCAGAGTGTACAAACTAATCATGGTTAGTCGTGTCCCCGGTTATGGACATCTTGAGTATCTAGTTTCTTGGATTATCATGTGGATCTCATCACTCTTAATTATAAAAGTTGATTGGGTTATTAATAACTTTTTAATTGGGATTGATATGGGGTTTACCATTATCAATGATTAACAACTGCCATGATAGTTAAATAAAATATATTCCTTTGTTGTAGGAAAAAATGGCTTTTCTCAAAACATATTAACCATACAGCCTCCACCAGCCATATATGCATGTAGTGATAGCTTTATTCTGTTCATCACTCTCTTGTGTTACATTGCCAGCATATTCCATGTGCTGACCCGTTTTCGGGCTGCAAGGTATCATGTTGCAGACTTTTCAGATGGCGAGTAAGGAGCCTTAGGTCGTGGTCTTTCACTCAGTGATGGCGTTGGAGTTGATGGACTCACTTTATCTTCCAAGCCTTCCGCTGTTATCGTATTAGATGGCCTTAAGCCATATTTATTGTAATAAGTTCTCTTTTGAGACATTCGATGTAATAAGTGTGTGATTGCTACTCTTGTTATAAATCTTTCAAATCTTGTGCGTGTTAGCATTACCGATCCAGGATGACACCGATGCACAAAGATCGATTGTTTGAGCTCTGGTTGCTACAAAGATGGTATCGAGCACATCTTGTTGTGAGACCACGACCACTAAGCTAAAGCCCTAGATCACTACTCTCTTCTCATTTCTGACTCCTCTCCATTTTTCTACTCTTTAGGATGGCGGATGCAAGGATCAAGTTCACGCAACCGGATGAAGACACCCCTTTTGGACGCCACTTGAAGGAAGTCACTAGGTACCTGAACATTGGAATACCAAGCTTCACGGGGACTCACAACACCACTTTACCAGAAGAGGAGCTCTGGATGATTCAAGTTCCAGTTCCAGGAAGGACATTAACGCCTGTCACTGAGCCCATAGAGTTTTCTTTTGATGCACCAACCTGGAGTCTAGGAAAGAGTGTGGCAGCTCACATCACCATGGGATGCATTGGAGAAGTTTACCACAATGATCTCAAGGACACTATCTACCAGATTTGTGGGCACCGAGATGAGCAATGGGAGATGATCAGCACCAGGAAGGATAGATCGATTGCCGCTTTCATCCAGGAGTTAAACCAGCACATTCAACGCCAGGAGAACCAGACGTGCGCAGGCATGACCGATTTGAAGAAGGCGATGACAAGGATCACAGAGCTGGAAGAAGAACTCAAGGCTACACGCGAAGATTATGAGGAGGAAATCGTCGTACTAGTGGAGAAGAATGACGACCTGACAAGGAAGTTAGGAGTTTTCATGGGAGATTCCGCGCCAGGAGGAGAAGATGACGATTCCACTTGCCCGGAGAACTACATCATCATCGACGACACCGACTCGGATCCTGACGATAGCGATGATGACTATGTTGATGAAGCTGGAGCAGATATCATGGAGTCTTCGACCGATCAATTTTTCTTGTCGACCACCATATGAGTAGTAGTATTCCACCATGTATATAGTATAGTCCAAGCACTTTGGTAAGGATAGTTCTAGACCGATTGTATGCCCTTGTTTGATTGATTGAGTGAAATGTTTGTGTTTGTCTCATGTGCATATGGGTAGTGTTTTTCCCCTAGACCTCATTCTATTCTGTTTTCTCATCTCTTCTAAACCCAGCAGATGCCTCTGAGACGCGACAATGGATTTGCTTTCCCACCTGAGCTCACTTAGTTGATGCAGCAGCAGAATGCATTGATGCAGATACTAGTCCAGAATCAGAAGCAGGGGAACAACAACAACAACAACCCACCACCACCACCACCAGTTGATCACTTAGCCCGTTTTCTTAGGCTAAATCCGCCGGTGTTCTCCAGTAGCACCGAGCCGATTGTTGTAGATGATTGGCTCCGCAAAATTGAAAGGGAGTTGACTACTGCAGGATGCACAGATGCAAAGAGAGTGTGTTTTTCCGCACATCAGCTTGATGGACCCGCAACATCATGGTGGGAGAATTTCATAGTCACTTACCCTATTGACACTGTGACATGGGACCAGTTCCAGCAGGCTTTTCGCACTGACCATGTTTCAGCAGGAGCTATGGCCATGAAGAAGCTTGAGTTTCGCAACTTACGCCAAGGAGGGTGCACTGTTGGCCAGTATATGGATGAATTTAGTAAGCTAGCACGTTATGCCCCAGATGACGTCACTACAGATGCAGCTAAGAAGGAGAAGTTTCTGGAAGGGCCGGAATGATGAAATTTGAGCATGTAGTTGATGGTGGCTAATTTCAGTAACTACCAGGAGTTGGTAGATCGAGCTCTCATGCTTGAAGGGAAGCAGCAGCAGATTGACAGCCGCAAGAGGAAGTATGGACAAGGGAAGTATAATTCTGGAGCTCATCAGAGATCCCGTTTCACCCCGAACTCGGGAGGACTTGTTCATCACCATGGAGGCCACAATCATAATGGAGGAAGTTCACACAACCATAGTGGCCCCAAGAATGGGAATGGTAATGGAGGAAGCAGCGGACAGAACCGTTCCAACCCGGCAACACCCGCCAAGAAAGATCTAAGCCATGTTACTTGCTACAAGTGCGAGAAGACCGGAAATTACGCCAATGAATGTCCTGAAGCTAAGAATGGGAACGACAATGGAAGCTCTGGGAAGAAGCCCAACCCTTTCAACAGGGGACAAGTGAACCACGTTAACGTGGAGGAGGTTGAAGCCCAACCAGATGCAGTAATAGGTAAGTTTTTGGTTAAGTCATCTACTGCAGTTGTTCTTTTCGACACTGGTGCATCGCATTCATACATATCAAGGGGATTTGTGGATAAGTATAAGTTGCCCACTAGTGTTCTTAAGACACCCATGCTAGTAACCTCACCCGGAGCAGAGTATATGGCAAGCCATGGATGTTTTCAGATGCCATTGACCATAGGTAGGCATGTTTTCCCCTCAGATCTGATAAATTTGGATTCGCAAGGTTTGGATGTGATTCTGGGTATAGATTGGCTATCGGTGTATGGAGGAAACATCGATTGCGCCAGTAAGACGATTTTGCTTACCACCCCAGAAGGAAGAAGGATCAAGTATGTATCCCGACATGTTCCGAATAGGATGCAAGTAAATTCCTTATCAGTAGTTGTATAGGAGGAAGTACCAGTGGTGAAGGATTTCCCGGATGTATTTCTAGAAGAATTGCTAGGCATGCCTCCGGATAGAGACATTAAGTTTTTGATTGAGATTTTGCCAGGCACAGGGCCAATATCTAAGAGACCGTACAGAATGCCCGTAAAGGATTTGGAGGAAATTAAGAAGTAGATTAAGGAGTTACTGGATAAAGGTTATATTCGTCCAAGTTCGTCACCTTGGGGATCACCAGTGCTTCTAGTGGAGAAGAAGGATGGATCGTTAAGGATGGTTGTAGATTATCAAGGATTGAATGAGGTGACGATCAAGAACAAGTACCCACTACCGATGATCAATGATTTGTTTGATCAGCTGCAAGGAGCTAAAGTGTTTTCCAAGATCGATCTGCGATCAGGGTACCACCAGCTGAAGATTCGACAGCAGGATATACCCAAGACAGCTTTTACCACGAGGTATGGGCTATATGAGTATACAATTATGTCATTTGGCCTGACTAACGCACCTGCCTATTTTATGAACATGATGAACAAGGTGTTTATGGAGTTTTTGGATAAGTTAAATGCGTGGTGTTCATTGATGATATTCTGGTCTACTCGAAGAATGAAGAAGAACAAAAGGAACATTTGCGTTTGGTACTTGGGAAGCTCAGAGAACATCAGCTATACACCAAGTTCAGCAAGTGTGAGTTTTGGCTGAAGGAAGTTGGATTCCTTGGACATGTTATATCTGGAGAAGGAATAGCAGTAGACCCCACCAAGGTTGTCACAGTGACAAATTGGGAGTCACCCACGTCAGTTGGAGAGATCCGTAGTTTTCTTGGACTCACAGGATACTACCAGAGGTTCATTGAGAATTTCTCAAAGATTGCGGGCCCATGACGGAGTTGTTGAAGAAGGACACCAAATTCAAATGGACTGAGGAATGTGAGGCCAGTTTTCAGGAGTTGAAGAGACGCTTGGTTTACATCACCAGTGTTGATTCTGCCAGATCAACGCAAGGATTATGAAGTGTATTGCGACGCTTCTCATCGAGGGCTTGGAGCCGTACTTATGTAGGAGGGAAGAGTTGTTTCATATGCCTCACGGTAGCTTAAACCCCATGAGTTAAACTATGCTACGGATGATTTGGAGTTAGCAGCCGTAGTACATGCGTTGAAGACATGGAGACATTTTCTCATCGGAAACCATTGTGAGGTATACACGGATCACAAGAGTTTGAAGTATATCTTCACGCAGAAGGAGTTGAATCTCATGCAGAGGAGATGGTTAGAGCTCATAAATGATTATGATATGAGATTGCATTATCATCCCGGAAAGGCTAACGTAGTAGCCGATGCGTTGAGCCACAAAAGTCACGTCAATACACTCATAACCGGAGGATTACCCAAGGAGTTAGCAGAGGACCTTCGCGAGCTATGTTTGGAGATAGTTCCGAGAGGATATGTAGCAGCTTTGGAGATTCAATCTACTTTAATGGATAAGATCAGAGAAGCTCAGAAGACGGACAAGGAGATTGCCGAAATCAAGGAAAGAATGAGTAAAGTAAAGGCTAAGGGATTTCGTGAAGATGAGCACGATACCTTATGGTTTGAGGTCCGCGTATATGTGCCAAATGATTAGGAGATCAGGAAGTTGATTCTGCAAGAGGCCCATGATTCGCCATATTCGACTCACCCAGGAAATACCAAGATGTATCTGGATTTGAAGGATAGTTTCTGGTGGACCGGAATGAAGAAGGATATTGCAGAGTATGTAGCAGTTTGTGATGAATGTCAGAGAGTGAAGGCAGAGCATCAGAAGCCAGCAGGATTGCTACAGCCATTGCCGATACCCGAATGGAAGTGGGATAAGTTAGGCATGGATTTTATCATGGGATTACCCAGGACTCATTCAGGCTATGACTCGATATGGGATGTAGTCGATCGTTTTGTCGAAAGTAGCTCACTTCATCCCAGTGAAGACCACTTACACCAGTGCTAAGTTGGCAAAGATATACATGACTAGGATCGTATGTCTGCATGGAGTTACGAGGACCATTGTATCAGATAGAGGAACCCAATTTACTTCAAAGTTTTGGAATCAGTTGCATGAAACTTTGGGAACTGTGCTAGAGTTCAAGATCGCTTTTCACTGCAGGACAGATGGATGATGAAAGAGTCAATCAGATTCTGGAGGACATGTTGAGAGCTTGTGCGCTAGACTATGGATCTAGTTGGGAAGATAATTTGCCGTATGCCAAGTTCTCATACAACAACAGCTACCAGGCCAGTTTGAAGATGGCACCGTTCGAAGCATTGTACGGAAGGAGGTGCAGAACACCGTTGTTGTGGGACGAAGTTGGAGACTGACAGTTGTCTGGACCAGATTTGATTAAAGAGTCTGAAGAGAAGGTTAAACTGATTCGCGATAGACTCAAGGTAGCCCAGTCTAGGCAGAAGAGCTATGCGGATTCACAATGCAAGGAGACTGTTTACTAAGTCGAAGACAGAGTGTATCCCCACTTCGAGGTGTAAAGCGCTTTGGAGTTAAGGGAAAGTTAGCGCCATGTTTTGTGGGACCATACAAAGTTTTGGAACGTATGGGAGAAGTTGCTTACAAGTTGGAATTAGCCAAAAGATTGTCAGGAGTTCACGATGTGTTCCACGTTTCTCAGTTGAAGAAGTACCACGCAGATATGGCTGACATTCCTCTGAGAGATACAGTACCGCTGGAAGCGATACAGTTGAATAATGATTTAACCTATGAGGAGAAACCAGTCAAGATACTCGAGTTTGCCAGCTGTGTCACACGCAGCAAGGTTATCAAGTTCTACAGAGTTCAGTGGAGTCACCATACTGAAGATGAAGTCACCTGGGAATGGGAGGAAGACCTACAGAAGGATCACCCATACCTATTTTCTAGCCATCCCGAATCTCGAGGGCGAGATTCATCTTAAGGGGGGTAGGTTTGTAACATCCCAAATTTTCAATTTGGAATGTTATACATTAGATCATCATTGCATATCATATTTACTGCATTTTTGTTTGATCCTAGAAATCCTACGCAACTCAAGGACACGCGGAGAGAGTTGGGGATTTCATTATTTTCATATTCGAGTTTTCTCGAATTTTGAAAAGAGGATCGTTTGATTTTAATTATTTTCTCTTCGAATATTTCTTTTATAAAAATAAAAGAGAGAGGATAAAATGACTTCCTCAAAATAAATAAATAGCGGAGATTTAATATTAAAATCAAATAAAAAATTTATTCGGAGTTTTATCGCTATTTTATTTGAATTAGGAGAATATGCGTTTCTCAAAATTGCATTTTAGGCCCAAATAAATGTTCACCTTGTCCAGCCTATTTTTGTAGGATGGGGAAAATTTATTTTGAGATTTTTGGAGTCCGTTTAGTATTTCTTTTCCTTCTTTTTCTGCACGTCGAAATTGTTTAAAAAAAAGTCAAACCGACTCCAGGCCGTACCCGAGCGGGACTCCGCCCGGGGGGCCTTTATAAGCCGCCACCCCCGAGCCGCCGAAGCCCACCCCAGCGCCGGTAGCCCAACCCGCGTCGCCGCCCAAACCCTAGCCAGCGCCTCGCCTCATTCTTTGCGGCCATCCCGCCGCCGACATTCTTGCGCCGCCGCCGCGCCGCGAACCCGCCGCCCGCCGCCGCCGTCATTAGCCAACCCGACGTAGTTAGTCGCCGCCACCGCCTCGGTTTTCGCGAGAGAACCGACATTTTTTTCTCTAAACCTAGATGCGTTTTTTAGATCCGGTTCGGTTTATATTTTTTTGGTTTAGTTATTTAGCGAACGCCCGTTTGTTAGTTCGTTTTAACGAACGGTTTTCACCGTTTAGCCGCAGACAGCGAACGTTAGATTCGTTAGCACATTCTCGATTTTCTTTTCTCCGATTTTCCACGATTATTTTCGATCGTGATGTCTGATCCGATTTTTGTTCTAGTACAACTTTTCGCTCGTTTATCGGAATCAGGCGATTCAAGCGCCTAGAGTTTCATCTTGAAACCTTCTTTCCGTTTAACCAACTTAAACAAGATTTCGCTACTGTAAAATTTGACTTTGGTACAGATTAGTAAACGAAGCTTGTTTCTTTCGCCGTTTGAGTTGTGTTGCTTAGTTTGATTTGATTCTTTTTGCAAATCAGAGTTCTTAAGTTGAACTTTCTGGTTAGATATTTTATTTGAGTTTTACCCGTGCCATTGCTTGATTGCTTATTGTATGCTTGTTTGTTTGCGATAGAGTACCCGGAGTGTGAAGTGTGCTACTATGAGTCTCTAGGTTTCGCGGATCATCAGCAAGGCAAGTAACACTTCGATCATACCTCTTTCATACCCAGTTTACTGCATTAGATCACTAATTGCATGGTTAAGATCTGATTTTAAATTGTGGGATTGGGAAGTAGATGGTTAGGATCCTGTGGTTATGTTCTCCCAATCCATGAAATCTGAGTAAGTTTCGTTAGATCCGTGTAGTGTATTGACTGTTTGAATGGTACAGGTGATAAGTGATAAGTTGTTTCATCTGTGCAAATGATTTCTGCTAGTAATCCACTAGGATTAGTGTCCGTGCTAATAATTCCTAGCCAGGACTTGACAATTGATTTTGAATGACCTACATATGTTTGTGCCATTATTTTCTTCAAGATTGTCTGTACATAGATGACTGTGCTTAAAAATCGAACCATAATCTCTGGATACGTATAAATACATAGCCATAAATTCCTAATCCTACTTCACGGCATGTAATCAATGATTTGATGCCAAATTTGTTTTACTATTTGTATAGGTGCCGTCTGACGATGTGGACAGTGAGGATGAAGATGCCCAGAGGAGGTACAAGAGGCGAATCCTGAGGGAGCTTTATGCGGGAATGCATAACAGACCTATTAGGACCTGGAACGATGGCTATGGATGCCTATTTTGCAACCACAAGATTCATGATGCATATCTAAGTGGTCTGGCGCATGCAAGAGGACGGGCCGTTGGCTCCTTCAAGCAGAAGTATTCTCGCAGGGTGGCGCACGGCGCGTACACCGAGTACCTGGAGAAGCTTCAGGATCGTGCCGGCCACATGTGAGATGAGATGTGGGATGGATCGAACTATGTACGCTTGAGTATGCTTAATGGCGGTTGAACTATGTACTTATGGTCGAACTATGCTTATGTACGTGTACGCTTATCATCTATGTCTGAGTATGTTAAATATTTCGCCAAATTTTGGTAAAAATTACAACGGGGGACCAATAAACCAGGACGGAGGTAGTATATCAATCACACACGGTTCCCAAAATTGGAACCGTGTGCAATGACTTTCATTTTGCCTGCTGCATCAATCATACACGGTTCTCTCTAGCAAACCGTCGCCCCCAAAATTCTTTGTGGGACAGAAAACCCTCACCACCCAATTCAAAAAAGAAAAAAGAAAACCCTCACCATCCCCACATCACAAAAACCCTCACCCCGCCCGCCACCCCCTCGGCCCCTCCGGTACGTTGCCCATTCACACGTGCACAAGCTCCTCCACGTCTATGCCATGGCTCCACCAATCGCAGCGGTAAACACTTAGCTCAACGCCTGTCGCTGACGCCAGGCTACCGGCAAAGCCCACGACATTTCACCACTTCCACTTGCCGCCGCCTATCGCCATCGACTTTCTCGACTCTACTCGCGGTCGACCCAGCTCCGCTCGGTTGGGGAATCTGCCGTACTGAGGGTTCTTTCTCATGGATGACAAGTTAACTAATTTAATGAGATATTATCTCATCTCTTATCTCAGTTCATCTGCCTCCTTTAATCACCCGGCAAAAATCGCCGTGAATTCATTTTTATTCAAGCTGATTTGAGGGTTTTCTTTCATTCATAGAATGTACAGTGCGCCAACACTTCAGGACTTGGCGACCGCCGCCAGAGATTCCATCTCATCGTACCAGATAACTTGAGGAGCGCGCGGTATGTTCAATCTCACCCTAAATCGGTTGGCATGGCCTACTTTCCTGGACATATTCTATTGCTACATTTGGATAAAAGGTGCCACATGCACCATATACGTCAAAGTGGATTTTCCCCCTCTTCTTCCTATATTAGGCAAATTAATGATGTATTGTTCTTTCGATTACTCTCATATTTCCATGACATCATGTTTACCCTATCTGTTTAATTATAGACTTTTGTCCTTCGATTTCAAGTGTTGTACAGTTCTTTTAATTTGGGCCCATATTTGCATGTTACCATATTTTCTTTAACAATCCTACCATTTTCTCTGAGGACATCCCTCGCTATGCAACAGATTATGTAGTGCACAATTTTCCCTTTACATACATCAAGG
Organism: Aegilops bicornis; assembly: GCA_021605145.1. NCBI lineage: Eukaryota > Viridiplantae > Streptophyta > Magnoliopsida > Poales > Poaceae > Aegilops > Aegilops bicornis. The sequence goes on from CM038672.1 coordinate 597,430,221, forward strand.
CTCCACGAATGTCATATCGCACACAAACCATGGATTTACAATCATTGCTCTTTGTAAGACTTGATGAGCGTGGTGACTCCTATTTTGGCAATCGGCTTTTGGAATGAAATTGCAAAGTTTTATGTACTGAAAGCCGACACTAAAATTGCACTGCACATAGAAGGGCCTGGTCATGAGATATATGCTAACTTCCCCGACAAAATCATCCGTCCAGACTTTGTTCAAAGTAAGTTTTCTTTTCTACTATGTTGACTTACCCAGCAATGTCAAATGAATTGTGTAGTATTTAAGCAACCAATTGTTATTCCCTTTTCTTACTATATTCCTACCTAATAACTTCTAGTTACCAATACACTTTTCTATTGCCCTATTTTAACTAAATATTCCCTGTACTCCCATTTCTATCAGAAAGTGCCGCTAACAAGGAGACTCCCGAGGTGGAGAACGGGGCTGCCAACAAGCGGAGGCAGGGTGAGCTAGAACCGCAAGCGACTCCAGCAGGCCTAGACTTAATCAACAGCCTCCCCTATGATATGTTGAGAGTCATCATCTCCCTCCTCCCAATCAAATATGGGGCGCGGACAACCCTCCTTTCCCGGTGGTGGTGCCCCCTATGGAACTCCAGCCCTCTCGACCTCATCGACACCCATGAGCTCTGCCATGGCTATCGCAAAAGCTTGGATGCGTTCTCCAAGATCCTCGGCAGTCACCTTGGCCCAACCGAAGGCCGTAGAATGGGCAAGTTCGGTTCCAACGGCAAGGACCCAGCCAAGCTTGACGACTGGTTCCGATCCCCCGCCCTAGATCAGCTCGAGGAGCTCACTTTTGATGATGGGCATATGCGGTCGCTGCCAACGTCCGCACCCCGCCTCGCGCCCACGCTGCGTGTTGCCAAGTTCAGGAACTGCCATTTCCCGCCCCTTAATGACACGCCCGCTCTTATTCTACCACGACTGAAGCTCCTCGAGCTCGTCGCCATCTGCCTCTCAAAGGGTGACATCGAGCGCCTGCTCCACGGCTGTACTGGACTCGAGTACCTTCGTCTTCAGGCGATCAATGGGTTGAGTACCTTCCACATCACCTCCATGACTCTCCGGACTATTTATGTGTGTTACTGGTGCGGCAGGAAGACGTCACAAAAGGTGGACCACAGTATGGTCATCTAGGACACACCTGCACTTGAGAGGTTACTTGTAGTTGGTTAAGAAGGTCCAACAAGAATCAATGTCATTTCTGCGCCGAAATTGACAGTGGTGGGCTACTCGTCTGACAAATACTCCGAACTTGTTATTGAACCCACACCCGTTCAGGTACAACAGCCTCCTTCTACCTCTCCTTCTACAAATTAACATTATTTCTAATTTTGAAGATGTTTGTTCGTCTTTCATTCAGAAAATTCTTCTGACAAGCTTGACCCCGAAACTGCGCACAGTGAAGGTCTTGGCACAAGAATCTATCGGGCCCGACCTGGAGCAAGTTGTCAGTTTCCTGAGATGCTTTCCGTGCCTAGAGAAGCTATATATCGAGGTGATGTTCCTTTCCCATTAAATGTTAACCATAAGGGAGTTCAATTTGTGACACCTTTTTCCAAGTTTACAATGACAATGTACTACGATTTCTGAAGGTTCTTTTGGAGGATTTCAGTACATACATGCCCCCCATATAGGTTGCTTGATCCATATGGTTACAATCAATAAGCATTTCTCCTTTGGATTCATGTGTACTAGTTTTCTTAGGGAGCTTTTCATCCACTCCAACCTCTTGTGAAGAAGGCTACATTTTTCTAGAATGTAATCAAATGCCCATGTTAATCATGTCATATCAAAGATGGCATGTTAGTGCATTTTACAAATCCTGCAAACCAAATAGCTAGGCCTGTAGTAATGTTCAAAACTGCATGTAGGCACTAACACATTTACTTCTTTTGCAGATAAGATTAGGCCCAGTGGTGGATAATGTGATACAGTATAGCAATCACGTCGAATGCCTAGATCTGCATCTCTAAAAAATTACTTTGAACTCCTACCGAGGGACCTTACGGGAGATTACATTCGCCAGGATCTTTGTTCTCAGAGCAAGGGTGCTGAAGGAAATGAGGTTTGCCCTACATTTATTTCACAAAAAAGAATGGTCTGTTGATTAGCGTCGGCGCCTGTAGCAGAATGGAGTAGGCTCCAAAAATGCTGAATTTCATTTTGGAACTTCAGATCACAGAGTAATCGGAAGTCATCGGGTCAACCCCATACATGACTTCTCGTTAGGTCGACCCTTTGCAAAAATTGTGAGGTTTCGAAGCCAGACTTAGAAGCGGTGATATTAGTTTGAACCTCTATGAAATCCATGTTCAACGCATCAGCGCAAGCGTTTGCAGCTGAGGAGCTGAATTTCATTTCTAATATCAGTTTGAACCTTGTAATCTTCGAATTTGAGCCATATAACTCTGGAATTTGAACCTTGTAACATTTCGAGCTTTTGTGGTACAATCATTGAAATGGCATCGTATGAGACTCGTATATTGCTAGCACTATTTTGACCTTAATATGCAATGGTCTTAGATTTTATTAACCATTCTTGAATCAGTTTACCTTGTCGATCTCACAGCACACAATCTGTCTAGCTAACTCGACTGCGATCTTCGACATTATTACACACAGTTGGTTTCTTCCACCGTGTGCACTGTAGAGCGCAGAATTAATTATCACACTCAAGTGTCCATCATCACCCTTCTATGTAACTTTGACCTCTTAACCCAAGGGTAAAATTATGACCGAAGTCATTCCACACACTTTGTTTTTACAAAGCTTTTTGCCAATAAACGCACACGATTTGTCCCTCTTCTAGCCGACACGTGGCCAAACTAGCCGGGCGGAAAGCTTGCGCGGTAAACAGCGTGGTAGCGCGGGAACAGGCTGACTGATGATACATTTTGCGCCTCTTCGAGCCCACGCCTGGTGTGCGGTGTCGTCAAGCATGCACTGTATTCTGGAATCCTCTGCTATGAACGTCGTGACAAGACGTGACGATTAGAGGCCAGGCGGCCCCCATTTATTACAGCAGCCATTTAACCTACCCTTGCGTCTCTTTAACCTTTCGATCGCGCCCCACCATTGCAAGAAGCACACCCACCATGAGAAATTCTTAGAGGGTATCCTGCGCGGCTCCAATGGCGCCTCGGCCATTTGCCGACGACGAGCAACAGTTCACCATGCGTGCCGTGGTGGACACCAACAGAAGGTTCATGGACCTCTTGGTGGTGTACACCAACGATCCGGTCCGGGTGGATCACCCCATCCACATCATGGAGTTGTTGCTTGCTGAGGAGAAGTACAAGGTGGTCAGGTTCGACCTCGAGTACACCCGCGCTCATGCCGGGTCTCGTCCCAAGGTCGCTGTCGCCCAGATGTGCGTGCGCCACCACGTCCTCGTCTACCACTACTTCCTGGCCACAAGGACTTGCGAGCGTTTCGCCAGGTTTTTCAACAGCCCCCAGTACATGTTTGCTATGGTGGACATCACCAACAATGTAAAGGCGCTCGAGAATTCGGGCATCGCCTGCCAGAATCTTGTCGACATCCAGGGCCAATACAAAATCAGGGGCAGCAAGGAGCATGAGAAGGACTCACTAGTTCACCTCGCCGAGGCCATCATCGACCCCTACTACAGAGACATGAAGGATTCGTGCAACAAGGACAAGCGTGCCTGTCACTCGGCCTGGATGGAGAAACTCGACAAAGCTCACATCGTGTACGCGGCCAAGGAGGCGTACACGAGCTACGACATGTACAGGCGGATCGTTGACATGAGGAAGTCCCTCCTTCCCCAGAACGGCCAGGGATCCAACTGGAAGCAGAGCAATGGCAAGCATCGTCGCAACAATAAGTAGATGATTAGATCCTCATTTCTCCTACTTTAGTATGCATGTAATTGCTTTCTTTGGTGTGTGGAAATGTTATGTGTGTAGTCACTTGTGTAATTGTATGCTTAATTTGGTTATGCAATGCTGTCTTTTTAAGTATATATGTTGATGCTCAGAGATGAGGCGTAGATGTTAATGGACAAAGAAAATCACATCGCACACGGACTAAACAATGGAACCCGTCGGGGATGTTTTCATCAATCACTCACAATTGCATACCAGCAATCATTCGCTCACAACACACATGGCTTGTTAGCAGTAATCATCTGTGTTGTTATCGGTCTTCACAAACGTTTCTGATTACAAACCTTTTTGCCTCGTATCACACATATCTTGTTCATTTGAACCGTTTCTGTTCTCATGTCTCAACGCAAACAATTCATCCGAGTGAACTACATGCCATATATCACACACACCTTTGATCTGGCTGACCGTTTCTTTTGTGTTGCCTAATTACAAACAGTTCATCCGAGTGAACCGTATGCTGTGTATCGCATGCGCCTTCATCTGGCTGCCCGTTTCTTTTGTTCCTCCTCATCGCAAACTGTTAATTGAACTGAACCGTATGCCCTTCATCGCACACACAACTAAAACCTAAACCGTGTTTGATGCATCCGTCATCGCAAACGTTTTATACATTTCTGACGGTTTTCATACATCACCGTTTGCGATCATTGCATCACACATGGTTTCTCGAAGGGTCACTGATCGTAGTGTCGCGTTAGCAGCATCCTGCAGTAGTGCTTCCTCCTTCCCCCTTCCACCAAGTGGAATCCTACTAGGACTTGGAGTCCTAGTAGGACTCCTCTTCTTGGCGCGCCCTACAGGGGCGGGCCTCCCCCTCCCCTCCTTTATATACGGGGGCAGGGGCACTCTAGAACACACAAGATCAATTGTCTTAGCCATGTGTGGTGCCCCCTTCCATAGTTTACCACCTCAGTCATATCGTCGTAATGCTTAGGCGAAGCCTTGCCCCGGTAACTTCATCGTCACCGTCGCCACGCCGTCATGCTGATGGAGTTCTCCCTCGTCCTCAATTGGATCAAGAGCTCGAGGGACGTCATCGAGCTGAACGTGTGCTGAACACAGAGGTGCCGTACGTTCGGTGCTAGATCGGTTGAATCACGAAGACGTTCAACTACATCAACCGCGTTACTAAATGCTTCAGCTTTCGGTCTACGAGGGTACGTGGACACACTCTTCCCTCTCGTTGCTATGCATCTCCTAGATAGATCTTGCGTGATCGTAGGTAAATGTTTTGAAATACTGCGTTCCCCAACAAGCACAACCCACCAGGGCGCGCCAGGAGGCCCAGGCGCGCCCTGGTGGGTTGTGACCACCTTGGGTGCCCCCCGGACCGCCTGTTTGCTCTATGAATACCCCAATATTCCAGAAACCCTAAAAGCATCAACGGAATATTCATCCAGCCGCCACAGAGTCCAGAACCACCTGATCCAATCTAGACACCATCTCGGATGGGTTCACCACCTCCATTGGTGCCTCTCCAATGATGCGTGAGTAGTTCTTTATAGACCTTCGGGTCCGTAGTTAGTAGCTAGATGGCTTTCTCTCTCTCACTGAATTCTCAATACAATGGTCTCTTGGAGATCCATATGATGCCTATATAATGATCATTGCGTGGATATCATCATGAATATTTTTCTCTAGAGAAGCCACTAGTGAAACCTATGGCCCCCGGGTCTCTTTCTCATATTATTTGCCTTTGCGATCTACTTTTCCTTTGCATTTATTTTCAGATCTATTAAACCAAAAATACAAAAATACCTTGCTGCAATTTATTCTTATTTATTTTATTTGGCGTTCGATCTATCAATCTACTACAATTTTATCTCACGTCCGTTTGGCTATCTTGAGGCGCCGCTACCTGAAAGGGATTGACAAGCCCTTTTACACGTGGCTTGCGAGGATTTGTTATCTGTGTGCAGGGGCCGTTTACGTTGTGTTGCTTGGTTCTCCTACTGGTTCGATAACCTTGGTTTCATATTTGAGGGAAATACCTACCGCCGCTGTGCTGCATCATCCCTTACTCTTTGGGGAAATACCGACGTAGCTTCAAGCGACATCAAGGGCACCCGTGGATACGGTTAGCCATGGAAAGTGAAAGTATGGTGGAAAAAGGAATAAACTTTATTTTCTGTTTGGGAACCGCTTATGATATATTTAGTATGGAAAGTGATGGGAGCTCTAAGTCGTTTTCGTTGGTGGGAAAAGTATGCCTCTCAAAATGTTTTTTATCTCTTAATTTTCGCTTTGAGCTCCCGCACCTCTACAAATCCATACTTCCCTCTGTGAAGGGCCTTTCTTTTACTTTATGCAAATTTTATTTTTAATTTGAGTCTCCATCTTCTCTTATAAAGCACCAACTAGGAGGCACTATGATCGTACTTGAGCATTGGGTGTAGCTAATATGCTCGTGTGTTTCATGAATGGATCAATGATTGAGCATGATGGGCTAGGGATAACTTATTTTAGCATTGATATTTTGAAAGACATGGTTGCCTGTTGATATGCTTGAGTATTTAAGTCTCATGTCAAAACTAGACTATTGCTTTGAACCATATAAAAGTCAAAATACCCATGATATAAAGAAAACAATATGAGATGACATGTTAGGCAGCATTCCACATCAAAAAATTTGTTTTTATCATTTACCTACTCGAGGACAAGCAGGAATTAAGCTTGGGGATGGTGATACGTCTCCAACGTATCTATAATTTTTGATTGTTCCATGTTGTTATATTATCATTCTTGGATGTTTTACAATCATTTTATATAATTTTTTGGTACTAACTTATTGACATAGTGCCAAGTGCCACTGGCTGTTTTTTTGCATGTTTTTTACATCGTAGGAAATCAATATCAAATGGAGTCCAAACACCGCGAAATGTTTTGTGGATTTTTTACGGACCAGAAGACCACCAATGGGCCAGAGCAGCACCTGGGGGGTGCCCCGAGGAGGGCACAACCCACCAGGGCACACATGGGGGCCCAGGCGTGCCTAGGTGGGTTGTGGCCACCTCGGTGGCCTCCCGCACCCCCTCTTTACCCTATAAGTTCCTGAATATTCTGAAAACCCTCGGGGTTAACCTAGATCAGAATTTCCGCCGCCGCAAGGCTCTGTAGCCACCGAAAACCAATGTAGGCCCTTTCCGGCACCCTGCCGGAGGGGGGAATCATCTCCGGTGGCCATGTTCATCATCCCGGCGGCGACCACGATGAGGAGGGATTAGTCCACCCTCGGGGCTAAGGGTTTGTACTAGTAGTGATGTGTTTAATCTCTCTCTCTCTCTCTCTCTCTCTCTCTCTCGTGTTCTTGAGATGTCACGATCTTGATGTATCACGAGCTTTGTTAATATAATCGGATCATATGGTGTTTCCCCTCTCTATCTTGTTGTGATGAATTGAGTTTTTCATTTTGATATTTCGTTGTTATCAGATTGAATACTTTTATGGATTTGAGAACACTTGATATATGTCTTGGCACTCAACTCGCGGATTCCCGAGGTGACAATCGGGTAATCTATGCATAGGGGTTGATGCATGTTCTTGTCTTTGTTTCTTCGGTAGAAATCTTGGGGCACTCTTTGAGGTTCTTTGTGTTGGATTGAGTAATATGAATATGAATTTGCTTTGGTGTTATTTTAGCACGAACTCTAGGATAGATCGAATGGAAAGAATAGCTTTGTATTATTTGAGTACGAACTCTTGAATAGATCAAACAAAAAGAATAGCTTTGAGGTGGTTTCATACCCTACAAACAATTTATTCTTACGTTCTCCGCTAGATAGGAACTTTGGATTGTTTCTTCATCGCACTTTGAGGGATGGTTATATGATCCAATTATATTAGCATTGTTGAGAGGTTGCACTAGCAAAAGTACGGACCCTGGGCCTTGTTTTCAAGCACTGCAATACCATTTTTGTGCTCGTTTACTATTTGCTACCTTGCTGTTTTTATTTATTCAGATTATAAAAAAATATTTCTACCATCAATATTACACTTTTATCACCATCTCTTCGCCGAGCTAGTGCACCTATACAATTTGCCATTGTATTGGGTGTGTTAGGGACACAAGAGATTTCTTGTATTTGGTTGCAGGGTCGTTTGAGAGAGACTATCTTCATCCTACACCTCCCACGGATTGATAAACCTTAGGCCATCCACTTGAGGGAAAATTGCTATTGTCCTGCAAAACTCTACGCTTGGAGGGCCAACACGAGTCTACAAGAATAAAGTTGTGTAGTAGACATCAGTGATCACCAGTCGTCTGGAGCTGAGTTTGTTATGTTTTCGTATCCTCTGGTTCTTCTACTTCTTGTTTTCGGTAGCGGCATCAGCGTCGTTACCTTCCCCTCTGGTCTCGGCACTGCCATCGGTGCCGGCGCCGTCGGTGTCCATGTCGTCATCAGTACCATCATCGAGGCCGACCTGCAAACCTTGAATCTGCTTAGCAGACAAAAAGTCGAGGTACTGTTTTTCACCCTCATAATCCATCCCGTCTGTCGTGGGTTGGGTGCGACATATGCCAATGGATGGCTTATGATGGTGGGAGCGAGTAGAACGTCGCCGGTGCCTGGAAGCGGGATGAGGCGTAGACACGAACGCCTGCACATTTACCCAAGTTCGGGGATCTCCTCGGAGATAACACCCCTAGTCCTGCTCTGCGGGGTCTCCGCATGATCACTAAGGCACTAGTGAGTACAATGGTGCTCCTCGAGCTGTATGCTAGAGGTTGAAGAAGGCAAGCCTTGCTCTCTTCTCCCCCTATGTATAAGTCTAATTCTAACAGGTTCAAACCCTTTGCATGGGTGCCCTGGGGGGTTTATATAGACCTACCCCCCAGGGGTACAGCAGTAATCTGGCTGGGTGTAGGACCTGGCTGTCAGTCTCTCTGATCGCCGGCTTCTCCGCCGACTGCTGGGGCCCGCCTCTTGGCGGGCCTCGCCGACTAGTCTGGTACAGAGCAGACAAGCCGCCCCACCGCTCGCGGGTCTTGCCGGCTGCTGATTACTGTAGCCGCGGCACTAATGACGCTTGCTTGGTCAGGGGAGTGTGGCTACAGTCCCGTCGCCTGGCGGGAGGTCACTGTAGTCACTCCACGTCTTATCTGGTTAGTGGCGTGTGGGCCCCGAGGAAGGGGCGGGCCGACTGCTGGGGGCCGGCCTCCCTTGGGTCTGACTAGTGAGCCTCTCGCCGTCTTCCGGGCTATCGCTGATCGGTAGGGCCCGCCGTCCTCGGGCCGTACCGACAGACGGTCATGGGTGCAGGACATCGTCTGACAGGAGTGATGTCAGGGGCGGAGCGGCAACAGTGTCACGCTGGGCGGAGATCTCCGCCTATACGGAGCACTGTGGCCACGCTCGGCCCTGGATATGGGGGTGATGGGCTACACTGTAGCCCCACCCTGTCTTGTCTTCTTAATGGGGGCGCAGACTTTGAGGGCGCCATGGACCGACTGCTCAGAGTCGGTCTCTCTGGAGGCTGCCTACCAAGGAGTCGGCCCGTCTTGGAGCCGTCTTCCTAAGCACGGCCGTCCTCCGGCAGTCGGCCACCAGAAGGCGGCGCTCTATCTTGACGTCTTGAGGGGCACAGCCGGCCCCGATGTCTTGGAAGGTTCTGGGGCTCGGGTTAGGCTACCCGTGGCCCATAACTCCGACAGTAGTCCCAGAAGCTGGTGAGGTGCCGCGGCTGAGGAGCCGAGGAGCCTCAACAGTTTCCTCCTCCGGGCGCTATAGGTGGAAGCTTCATCCGGCTCTTGGCAAACCGCCTAAAGGAGCCGGCCACGCCTAGTCGGATTTATCTGGAATTTTGAATGTAACAGCGGGAACCAGGTGGCGTGCTAGCTAAGCTTCTCGGCCTGCCGCCCATCGTAGGTGCGCCACATGGCGCCAGCCAAGCGGGCAAGCCTGCAAGCCTACGCGCGCGATGGGACGCGACTGCAAGCCAGGGCCGCCACCACCGGGCCTCAGCGTGCGAGCGGATCCGCTGCGGCCGAGGTGGGCGGTTGCGTTTCCCCATGGAGTTACTGCGTTCAGTAACCCGCGTGATAAAGGCGGGAGCATGGGGTCGTGGGCATAGTTAATCCCATGATCCCACGCCCGCCCCCTCGGCTTCATAGCCCGTAGGCTATAAGTAGGGAGAGGAGAGGGAGCGACGAAGCACGCGCGCCCCTCCACCCCATCCCCCCCCCTTCTTCTTCCTCTCGTTGAAACGCCCCCGAGCTCCGCCGGAGCACCGCCGCTGCTTGTCTCCGAGCTCTCTTGGCTCCGCCTCAATCTCAGCTCTCCTGCCGCGCCGTTCTCTTCGTCGAGCCCTCCATGGCCCGCGAGCATGGAGGGGACTGGGATGGGTTGAACGTCCATGAAGACCACATTGCTTTCGTCTGCGACACGCGGCGTCTCCCCGGCGCGTGCTTCGTGAAGGCGTGTGTGCCGCCAGAAGGAGAGATCTCGCCGGTGTCGGGGGAGGGTGAGCGGGTCGTCTTCCCCTCGCACTTCATCCGCGGCTTCGTCCTGCCGGCGAGCGGCTTCCTCTGCTCGTTTCTCGAGTTCTATCACCTCCAGCCTCATCACCTTACGCCCAACACGGTGATGCTCCTGGCCGCCTTTGTCACGATGCTCGAAGGCTATCTCGGCATCCTCCCCACCAGTGAGCGGTGGGGAGCGTTTTTCTACACCAAGCTGGGCACCTCCATCCGGGAGGTGGCTGCCCAGTGTGGTGCCTTCATCGCAGTTCGCCGGCCGTCGTCGAAGAACGCCTTCCCCACCATCAAGCTGCCACATTCAGTGAAGATGTGACAGCAATCTTACTTCTACATGGAGAACATGGACCCGACCGTCGACTTCCTCAACCTGCCGGCTTATGTAGCCGGCCCGCCGGCCGAGCCTCGGGCCAGCTGGGGCTACAAGCCGAAGCCGGTGTCGGCGGACGGCGCCGCCGCCATCCAACGACTCCGGGAGCTGATCAACACCGAGGGCCTCAAGGCGACCGACTTGCTGGTTGCCTTCGTAACACGCCGGGTTCTCTCGCTCCAAGGCCGGCCTCACCTGATCAGTCGGATGAGCGGGCATCGCGAGCCATGCCGGCTGAGCACCAAGGAGATGCCGGCTGCCAAAGTGGCCAACTTGGTGAACGAAATCTCCGGCTTCAAGCTGGAGGGGTCCTTGCAGTTCGGCAAGCCGCCGTACTCTCGCGCGGACCCGCCACCTGCCATAAGTCTTTCAGCCTCTCCTTTCTTTAATACATCATCAGGATTCCGTCTGGTGGTCTTAAGCAGTCGGACTTTGGGATGCAGATATGCATGTCTCCAGCGACGGCTGCTGTCGTGGGGCTGGGTGGTGACTACGCACCAGACCGGGCCGTGAGCGATGTGGACGACCCCGACTTGGGGGCGGCCACCTTGGCAGACACCACAACAGGCGGCGTCTAGGGAGCCGGAGGTTCCGAGGAAGGCGGCATCGAGACCTGGCCCGACGACGACGATGAGGAAGACGAGCCGCGCCCTTAACAAGGCGCGGGCAAGACGGACGCGGGCCCCTTCGTCGAGCCGTCTGCTCGAGGCGGCACGGTAAGCGAAAACAGGACACTGCCTTGTTCGGCAGCGTGCCGAAGAAGGCCAAGAACCCGACCAGCGCGACCCGGCAGAATGAGGCCGCTGCGAAGGCGGCCAAATTTCAGAAGCTCCCACAGGCGCCTCCCATGGTGTCGGCGTAAGTATCTTCTCTTGCATTTTTCTTCTTTCCTTGTAGATTCTTTCTAAATTTCCTTTGCTCCATTTCTTGATTTTAGGGCTCCGCTCTCTCTCGAGTAGTCGGCCGCCGCCTCCATCGTTGGGTCGGCGGAGACCTCTTCCACCCCCCGGCGGATCGATCCGTCCGCCGACCTCCGGGAGGCGACGGAGCGAAACACGCAGGAGGCGTGCGAGGAGCAGGAGGCCGCCCGCCTGGAGAAGGCGGAGGCGGACAAGGCGGTGGCCGCCGCCTTGAAGAAGCTGGCGGAGGCCGAGGCTGCTATCGCGGCGAAGAAACAGGCCGAGGAAGCCTCGCGCCGTCAGTCAGCGATATTTGTCACCCCCCTGAACTCCGCGCTGCCGCCACCAGAATTCGTGGCGCCAACTGGGGGAGCCGGCAGACGAGCACCTAATCATGGAGAGGGACGGCGGCGATGTCGATATGCCGAACGTAATCGTGCCCCCGCTGCCGCCTTTCGAGGAGGCCCGAGACAAACAGCCGGCTGGTCCACCGGCGCCACCAGCCAGAGACAATATGGTGACGGACCCAACTCCTGAGGTCCGCACCCCGACGCACCACCGACTCACAAAGGCGGCCTCGGCACCACGCCCGCAGGAGACCGCCGCAGCGAGCTCTTCAATCCCGGCCGCCGAAGCGTCCAGCGCCGCGCCCACTGGATGGGTGCGGGGAGGCGGGACAGGCCCTTTGAACACGGCGATCCTAGACGTCCAAGCCAAGCTTCAGGCCGAGGCCGACGCTCTTAAGCGCTGCAACAATGCGTTCTTGGAGTCGCGAGCCGCCGTCCGGGTATATTTCTTGCTTCTTTGATTTTTATGCTTCTCCGTGGGGCGCGCCAGCGCACCCACTAGGTGTAGTCCCCGAGTTTCGGGCTGCTTGCTGAGTAGGCGGCTCAGAACTTTAATTAGCAAGCTCCGAGTACTAACATTGTCTGATATCTTCATTGCAGGATTATCACAACCTCTGTGCGACCGTTTTCAACTCCAAGGTCCAGGAGCTAACTCAACGGACCGCCGACTTGTTAGAAAGCCGGAGTAAGTCTTTGTTTCTTTCTGTGCACCCGCGGGCTGTAGTCGCCGAGATTCAGGCTGATTGCTGAGCAGTCAGGCCGGATCTCCCCGACGACTGTTCTTCTTTTCGTTGATGTTGATGACTTCTTTCTCTCTCTGAGGCGCTACTGGCGCTTCCAGCGTCTTGTAGTCCCCGAGATTCGACGGCTTGAGCAGTCGGGCTGGATCTTCCTGGCAACTATATCTCTCTCTTTGTTGATTGTTGATGTCATTTTCTTTTTCTACTTTTGCAGAGGCTAATGCCGCCCTGCAGCAGCAGCTGGGCGAAGCCAACACCGCGCTTCGTGCCAAGGAGACCAAGTGCAGCAAGCTAACCGAAGAGCGTGACCGGCTGGTCACGCAACTAGCAGCGCAGGCGAAGCTTCTCAAGAAGGCCCAGAAGGAGGCGGAGGACAAGGAGGGCAGTCTCCTAGCTGAGTTCGAGACCGAACGCTCCGCCTGGACCGACAAGGAGGCAATGCTGACTGCCGGCTTCGGCGAGATTGAAGACATGGTTGACGGTGAGCCTCCCTCTTTTTTCTTCTTCGAGCCACCGACCTCTGATCAGGTCGGCTTCTGTTCCTAACTTTGGCTTTTTTCTTCTGTTTGAGCAGACTTCTTCCCCGGTCACTCCGTTGCTGCCAATCGGGCCATCGAGGTCGACCGCGAAGGACGAAGGGCGGAAGGTGCGGAGATTGCTGCCGACGCCTCCCGAACCCTCAGTGACCAGCTTCTCAGCATCCAGGCCCGTCTCCAGCCGGCTCATCTTATGCTGTGCCGCCTTCAACGTGTCGATGCCCAGGCGATCGCCGCCCTATGGCTAGACATGCCGGCACCGCGCACTCCCAGTCGGACTGCCGACTGGCTGGAGGTGGCGGCCGACCGTCTTGAGGCCTGGAAGGGCTCCTCGGCCTGGGGTGGAGCACGTCGGGCCTTGGATTTCGTCAAGGCATGGTACCCTGGGCTAAATCTAGCCCAGTTAACCATGTTTCGACTGGAGGCCCAGGAGGAGCTGGCAGCGGTGGAGGATGATCTTGCCAAGAGGTCGGCGGCAATCGCCGAGTACACCAACACCAGCATCTTCATCCCGGAGCTGGCCGAGAACGGCGCCGAGGCGCCACCAGAGTGGTTCGGGATGAACCCGGAGGACGGCGAGGACTCGGTCGAGGTGATCGACTCCAGTGGCGATGAAGAAGACGAGGAGGAGGAGGAAGGTGAGGAGGAGGCGCCAGAGGTCGGAGCAGACGGCCAGCCCCAGCTCGACCGCACCTCCAGCAACGAGCCACGCCCAAGCGAGCCGGTTGCTACCGAAGGTGACCAAGCAGAGACTGACCAGCCGACCGCTCCACCAACCGGCACCACCGACTCCACCGTTCCACCGAACCCGTCTGTTGCTCCCTAGGCTGCCAATTTATCTTTGTTTTTACCTGCTTATCAGTCTCGACAAACTTTGTTAATTTCGCACAATTCCACCCGCAGGGTGTATGCTAGCCACGGGCCTTTGGATGTGTAAATATACTTGCCGAGTTCTATCTTTCCTTGCTTTCTGCTCTTTGGCTTTTTCCTTTGCCGCCTTCCCTTGGTTGTTGCCGCCTTGCCACCGAAATGTACCGCTCTACTTGATCAGGGCTGGGTCAAGTACTTAGCCACTTTCGGGGAGGCAAGTACTTAGCCAGTTAGAGTTTTCTAGCAAGTTAAGTAGAAATCAGTCGGCCGGCTGCTCAGCAGCCGTTCTGTGATGCGAGGAGCCGGCTTGAACTATGTACATGCTTTGGGTCCTTAGCCATTTTATGCGCAGACACTCTTTCTGCCTTTACTCCTGCCCACCGGACAGCCGCTCGGCGAGCTGCGGCTTCTGGCACGAGGGGGCTTAAGTGTCAACGTGTTACTTGTCCGGCTGCAGGAAGCATTACACATCACAAGGCGGCAAGTCCCCGGGTCGACTGGTCGAACCCGGTGCCAGACGGACTTATGAAATAACACGATGACAGGCGTAGTACTTATCATATAGATAAAAGAGGGAAGTCCTCGAGCTCTTCTCAGGGGACCCGGAGTCTTCGTATTTAATACAAAAGTTGGCGTGGTACATACTGCATCAACTGTAAAAGCTTCGAAGGAGGTTTGCATTCCATGGTTGCTCCGTCTCCTTGCCGGAGTCATCTCTTTTGCATGCTCGAGGCTTCTGAGCGTCGATGAGGTAGTAGGAGTCATTGCCCAGCACCTTCCTGATGATGAAGGGGCCTTCCCAAGGTGCCGAGAGCTTGTGCTGGCCAGCTGTTCGCTAGATCAGCCGGAGCACAAGGTCTCCATCTTGGAAGGATCTTGGCTTGAACTTTCGGTTGTAGTATCGGCGTAGGCTCTCCTGGTAGATGGTGGACCGGCTGAGTGCCAACAGCCAGGCCTCTTCCAGCAGATTGACGCCGTCTTGTCGTGCTTCTTCTGCCTCCTCTTCGGTGTACATGGTGACTCGAGGGGAGTCGAATTCTATGTCCGTCGGGAAGACGGCTTCGGCACCGTAGATGAGGAAGAAAGGCATGAAGCCGGTTGACTTGTTTGGAGTTGTGTGTAGGCTCCAAAGGACGGCCGACAGCTCATCGAGCCAACAACCGGCCGAACGCTCTAGAGGCTCGACTAGTCGGGGCTTGATGCCGGACAAAATGAGGCTGTTTGCCCGCTCCACTTGGCCATTTGACTGCGGATGGGCAATGGACACTAATTCCAGTCGGATGCCCTATGTCGCGGAGAAATGGGCCAAGGCTCCTTTGGCAAAGTTTGTGCCATTGTCTATTATGATGTTGTGCGGTATAACATACCGGATGGTGATGTCGGAGATCTAAGTCACGGCAGTCAGACCATTCAATTTCTTAATTGGCTTTGCTTCTATCCACTTGGTGAACTTGTCCACCGCGACAAGCAGATGAGTCATGCCGCCACGCGCCGTCTTGAATGGTCCCACCATGCCTAGGCCCCAGACGGCAAAGGGCGAGCAATGGGGATAGTCTTGAGTGCAGAAGCCGGCTGATGTGGTTTGGAGCGGAACTTCTGGCACCCTTTGCATTTCTGGACCAATTCTTTGGCGTCTTCTAGAGCAGTCGACCAGAAAAAACCGTGGCGGAAAGCCTTGGCCACGAGTGTTCTTGAAGCCACGTGGTGACCACACTCGCCTTGATGGATATCTTTGAGGATTGCTTGGCCTTGCTCCGGCTCTACGCAGCACTGGTAAACACCAGTGACACTGGCCTCACAAGTTCTCTGTTGATTATGGTGTATGCTGCTGCTCAGCGTTGCACTTGCCGGGCTGAGATCTCATCAGTCGGTAGCTCTTTGTTCACCAGGAAGTTGAGGATGGGCTGGGCCCATGACGGTGCTGCAATTTCTTCGATTGCTAGGATGGCTACTTGCACGAGGGCGGTTGGGCCGGGAGGCGGCGGGTTGGAGTCGGCTGCCGCTTGCTGAGTCGATGAAGTCCCCGGGCCGACTGCTGCAGTCCCCGGGTCACCTGTCGAATTCCCCGTGCCGGGTGCGGTTGCTGCAGTCCCCGGGTCGCCTGTCAAATTCCCCATGCCGGCTGCTGGGGTCCTCAAGTCAGATCCGACTGCTTCAGGAGGAGTCGGCACAAAGATGGAAGCCGACTCTGGCGATGGCTTGACGGACGGCTTAAGGAGGCGTTGTAGGGCGACGCCCGCTGGTATTGCCTGCCGGGTGGAGCCGATCCTTGCCAAGGCATCAGCTTGCTCGTTGTCGTTTCTTGGCACATGGAGAAATTTGCACCCTTCAAAGTATCCACTCAGTTGCTGTACGAGGAAGCAGTAGCTTGCCTTGTTTTCATCCCTGGCATCCCAATCACCTGACGACTGCTGGACCACCAAGTCGGAATCTCCATAACACAGGATCTGGCGAATGCCGAGTTCCTTGTCAAGCCGGAGCCCGTGAATGAGTGCTTCATATTCAACAACTTTGTTGGAGGCGGCAAAGTGAATTTGCAGCACATATCTGAGCTTGTCGCCTTTGGGAGAGGTGAGGACGATGTCGGCTCCCAAACCGGTGCGCATCTTGGAACCATCGAACTGCATTCGCCAATGGGTGGAGTCGGGCGCTGGCGGCAGGTCCTGGGTCTCGGCCCAGTCGACGAGGAAGTCGGCTAGTGCTTGCGACTTGATGGCGGTGCAAGGCTGGTACTAGATGGTGTAGGGGCCAAATCTATGGCCCATTTTGCCACTCGGCCTTAGGCATCTCGGCTTCCAATGATCTCAGCAAGGGGAGGAGTGCAAATCACAGTGATTGGGTGCTCTTGGAAGTATGGCTTCAGTTTCTTGGCGGCAAAGTGCACGCCGTAGCACATCTTCTGGTAGTGGGGGTAATTTTGCTTGGAGGCGGACAACACTTCTCTCAGGTAATACATCGGCCTCTGGACTGGTAGTGTTTTGCCTTCTTCTTTGCGTTCCACCACTATGACCGTGCTGACCACCCGGCTGGTAGTGGCGATGTACAGGAGCATGGGCTCCTTAGGAGTCGGAGCCACAAGAACAGGCGGAGTGGTCAACATCTTCTTGAGCTGGAGAAAAGCTTCATTCGCCTTATCGTTCCACTCAAAAAAGTGGTCTTCTTCATGAGCTGGTACAGGGGAAGAGCCTTCTCACCCAGCCGACTAATGAAACGGCTGATGGATGCCAAGCAGCCGGTGAATTTTTGCACGTCCAACAGTCGGGTGGGAACTTCCATCCTCTCGATGGCCTTGATCTTCACAGGGTTGCACTCTATGCCGCGCTCTGAGACCAGAAAGCCAAGAAGTTGGCCGGCTGGTACTCCAAAGCCGCATTTCTCCGGGTTGAGCTTGTTCTGAAATCGACGCAAATTCTCAAAGGTTTCCTTGAGGTCTTCTAGCAGCGTTCCACGCTTCTCCGTCTTTACCACAACATCGTTCACATAGACGTGGGCGTTTCTGCCGAGTTGCTTGAGGAGGTACTTCGGCATGCAACGCTGAAATGTGGCGCCGACATTCCTCAAGCCGAACGTCATGGTCAGGTAGCAGAAGGCTCCGAACGGCGTCATGAAGGCGGTCTTCAGCCTGTCGGCCGGGTTCAGCTTGATCTGATGATACCGCGAGTATGCATCCAAAAATCTCAACAGCTCGCATCCGGCTGTGGAGTCTATCACTTGGTAAATCCTTGGTAAGGCAAAGGGATCTTTGGGGCATGCTTTGTTGAGGCTCGTATAATCAATACACATGCGCCACTGCTTGTTCTTCTTCAAAGACTAGGACCGGGTTAGCCAACCATTCGAAAGAACACCTCCATGATGAAGCCGACCGCTAGTAGCCGGGCTATCTCTTCTCCACCAACTCTTCTCTTCTCCTCTAACAGGCGGCGCAAGGGCTGCCTGACTGGCTTGGCATCAGACCGGACGTGTAGCTTGTGCTCGGCGAATTCCGTTGGAACACCCGGCATGTCCTTGGGTGACCATGCAAAGATGTCCCGATTCTCACAGAGGAAATCGACGAGCTCGCCTTCCTATTTTCTATCAAGGTTCGTACCTATGACAGCGTGCCTCTCCGGGTGCTCCTGGTCCAAGGGTATCTTCTTTGTTTCCTTTGCCGGCTTGAACGATCCCTCAGCTTCCGACTCCTTGGGGTTGGTGATATTTCCGGCTGCTTGCCGGACACTGCCACAACCCGGTCAAGGAGCCGCTTCTCAGCCGCGATTACGAGGGACTCGGCTAACCGGCTGCTCTCTGCCGCGCAGGCGGACGACTTCTTGTAGTCTCCTGCTATGGTCAGGATTCCCTTGGAGCTCAGCATCTTCATCTTCAGGTAAGCATAGTAGGGGACCGCCATAAACTTGGCCAGGGCAGGCCGGCCAAGCAGTGCATGACAAGGGCTCTCAAGGTCCACCACCTCAAACCAGACTGGCTCTCGGCGGAAATGATTTTTGTCCCCAAAGAGGACATCTATCTGAGTCTTGCTGATTGGTGAGCAGGAAAGGCCTGGAACAATGCCATGGAAAACAGTCTGGCTGGGCTGAAGATGTCTCTGCTTGATTCCCAATTTCTCCATGGTATCTTTGTACATGATGTTGATGCTGCTGGCGCCATCTATCAGGACTCGGGAGAAGCGAGCTGCTCGTCTGTCCGTGGCAAAGGTGGAATCCAACACCAGAGCACAGGAGCCAGGATTGGGCATCACCTCCGGGTGGTCGGCTCTGCTCCAGCTGATGGGCTTCTCAGACCAATGCATGAATTCAGGGGTCTCTGATGCTACTGCATTCACTTCTTGTTGCTACTGTCGTCTGTTGCGCCTATCGTCGGCCATGCTGGTGAACACGACATAGGCCCCATGCTCTTCAGGGTACTCATCTTGTACCGCGCTGACAGGCCGAACCGCCGGCAGCTGAGGAGGAGGAGGCGGCGGGCCCGCAGGCGGAGGGGGCTGGAGTCCGTCGCCCTTGGCGATCCTGGTGAGCCAGTGGCACTTCCGGGTTGTATGGTTGGACGGCTTTGCACCGCTGTGGAATTTTCAGGGTGCATCAAGGGTCTGCTCGTATGAGAAGGCGGGCAACCAGTTGGGCTTGCCGCCCTTCTGGCGCTTGGTGGGAGGCTGCCCTTCTGGCTGCTGATCTTCGACTGTTGCCACCTGCCGGCTCGTGGAAGCCGGCTGTATGGCCTTGCGCTTGTTGTCGTTTGGTTGCTGTCGCCGACTGGTGTCACCAGCCAGGGTCCGAGGAGCTTGAGGGGTCACCTTGCCCGACGCGTTAACTTGGATCTCAGCCTTCATGGAGGAGTCGGCCGTGGCGTACTTGTCTGCTATGATCAGCAGTTCGTCGAGGGTTGCCGGCTCGCCGCAGAGGAGCTTGTGCTTGAGGAGGGTGCCCTCTCGGCACCCGGTAGTGAAGTACTCGATGGCCTGCACCTCGTGCACGCCCTCGCAAGAGTTGAGCAGCTCGGCCCAGCGCGTGAGGTAGTCGCGAGTCGACTCGTTGGGGCCTTGGACGCACAAGGGGAGCTGGCGGGGCTTGGGCGGCCGTTTGTATGTGCTGGTGAAGTTGCGGATGAATGCTTCAGTGAAATCAACCCAACTGTTGATGCTGAGGGGCTTCAGGCTGTTCAGCCATGTCCGGGCTGTGCCCTGGAGCATGAGCGGAATGTACTTCACGTCAACGCGCTTGTTGCCATTCGTGATGCTAACGGCGGTGGAGTAGTCGACCAACCAGTCCTCCAGCTTCACGGAGCCGGTGTACTTGGGTGTATCTCTTGGGAGTGTGAACCCTTTGGGGAAAGGTTCGTCTCGGATGTGGGGGCCGAAACATGGCGGACCCAGCTCATCTTATTCTTCTAGCGCTAGGGATCAATTGAGGCGATTGATCCGGTGGCGGGCATCGTTTTCTCCGATCCCTTCTTGGCGGCCAAGGCGGTCGCCGAGCGACGGGTGATCAACAGGCGAAGGGGAAATGCGCCTCTCTCTGCGGGGAGGAGGAGGCGGACAGTCGTCTCGTTGCTGCAGTGCTCTTGGGCGGCCGTCTTGGTCGCGCTCGATGGTGATGAGAGTCCGGCTGCAGCTAGCAGCCGGATCCTTGTCTCTTCTATCGCGGGCGCCACCAGTCGGCGTCCGGGATGTTGCGCCTTGGTCTCGACGAGGAGGCGGGTTGTCGTTTTGCCAGTTGGGCGCCTCAGTGCGGCACCCGGCCTCCTGCTGCTCAGCAGCCGCGTCGAGGAGCTGGTGGACCCGCTCCGTCATGTGGCGACGCTCGTTGCCCTCGAGCTTATCTAGCTCGTCTGCTGCCGCCTGGGCAGCTCGTATGTTCTCCGCAGGCGTGGCATAGACGGGACGATCAGTCCCAAACATGCTGGCGATAGTCACGCCACGCTGCCGGATCTGGCCAACGAGGCTAGGCCCACCAGGAGCCGGCGTGCCACAGACAGCACGGTCCATCTCCCGCTGGTATTCCTCGAGAGGCGTCTCATGCTGGCCAGCCGGTTGGTGCTCTCGACGAGCTGGACGCGGCATGCCTCCAGCATCTCGGCGTTGGCGTCTTCCGGGATGGGCGCCGTCAGGTCTTGCATCGCCGCTTGCAACGGATCCTGGCCTCCTCCGCCAGAGTGCTCGCCATGGTTGATGACGAGCATTCCGTGACGGTGCTGCCGCCGCTGTCCGTGCGAGGAAGCGGCTCGTCGTAGACCGCCATGTTGGTGGGGAACGCGTCAAGCGACGCCGTTTCGGAGTCGACAAGCATCGGGTCGGTGGAGCCAACCGACTCCAAGTCCACAGCAGGCTCGCTGGTGACGTGGAGTTGATCGAGGAGGCTCACCAGGCCGCTCTCGGGGCCATCGGTGTCCGCATCGGACGCGGGCTCGTCGGAGAGGCGAATCACGCCGACAAGATCGGCGAGGCAGCTCGCCGCGCAGGCGACCTCCGCGCCGTGCAACGCGTCGGTGCAGGTGCCGTCTGGCGTGCTGGGCTGGCTGCGCTCGCCAGGAAGGAACAGGGTTCCCGTCCAGAACAGGTCTCCAAATGTGCACCTCGCCCCACGGTGGGCACCAAATGTCGGGGGTTGGGTGCGACATATGCCAATGGATGGCTTATCATGGTGGTTGCGAGTAGAACGTCGCCGGTGCCTGGAAGCGGGATGAGGCATAGACACGAATGCCGGCGCACTTTACCCAGGTTCGGGGCTCTCCTCGGAGATAACACCCCTAGTCCTTCTCTGCGGGGTCTCCGCATGATCACTAAGGCACTAGTGAGTACAATGGTGCTCCTCGAGCTGTATGCTAGAGGTGGAAGAAGGCAAGGCTTGCTCTCTCCCCCCCAATGTATGAGTCTAATTCTAACATGTTTGAACCCTTTGCATGGGTGCCCTGGGGGGTTTATATAGACCTACCCCCACGGGTACAACGATAATCTGGCCAGGTGTAGGACCTGGCTATCAGTCTCTCTGATCGCAGGCTTGTTCGCCGACTGCTGGGGCCCGCCTCTTGGAGGGCCCCGCCGACTGGTCTGGTACGGAGCCGACAGGCCGCCCCCGTCGCTCGCGGGTCTTGCCGGCTGCTGATTACTGTAGCCGCAGTGCCAATGACGCTTGCTTGGTCAGGGGAGTGTGGCTACAGTCCCGCCGCCTGGCGGGAGGTCACTGTAGCCACTCTACGTCTTATTTGGTTAATGGCGTGTGGGCCCCGAGGAAGGGGCGGGCCGACTGCTGGGGGCCGGCCTCCTTTGGGTCCGACTGGTGAGGCTCTCGCCGTCTTCCGAGCTATCGCTGATCGGTAGGGCCCACTGTCTTCGGGCCGTACCGACAGACGGTCGTGGGTGCAGGGCATCACCTGACAGGAGTGATGTCAGGGGCGGAGCGGCAACAGTGTCACGCCGGGCGGAGATCTCCGCCTGTATGGAGCACTGTGGCCACGCCCGGCCCTGGATACGGGGGTGATGGGCTATGTCTTCTTAATGGGGGCACAGACTTTGAGGGCGCCATGGGTCGACTGCTCGAAGTCGGTCTCTCTGGAGGCCGCCTGCCCAGGAGTCGGCCCGTCTTGGAGCCGTCTTCCTAAGCACGACCGTCCTCCGGCAGTCGGCCGTTCGGCCAGCCGGCTGCCAGAAGGCGACACTCTATCTTGACGTCTTGAGGGGCACAGCCGGCCCCGATGTCTTGGAAGGTTCTGGGGCTCGGGTTAGGCTACCCGTGGCCCATAACTCCGACATCGTCTGCATATTGGTCAGAAGGCCCGGTTTCTTCGTTGTTCGACATGTTTCCTATGATTAAGTCTCCTCGTTTAATTCTAAAACTATTAAAAAATGAGAAATGACATAAAAATATCTATTTTTGCCGGAATGCCGTTTCCCAGCAAATCCCGGCACTCGATATGCCTACTTTCTGACACAAGTCATGCCAAAATTCACGGAAAATTTCGGCATTACCTTTGCTAAAAGTGCACATATCAAGCGCCTGAAATTCACCGGAACGGAAATGAATCAACATTCCGGCGAAACATAGGCCACTCGGATCATTTACCCTGCACATAATCATCATTTTCCAAATATGACATGTCCAAATATGACATGTCCAAATTCCAAATATGACATGTCCAAATTCCAAATATGACATGTCCACATATCACATGTCCACTTAAAAATTGCATATAAAAGGAAGAAAGAGTGATTTGCAACTAAAAAAAATTCCAAATATCACATGTCCACATAGCACAAGTCATCTTTCTTTTAACTACACCTAAAACACCTAACCTAATTAACCTATTGCCCAAACTAAAACGTAACTAAATTAACCGAAGAACCCTAGCCAAATTAGTAGAGAGAGGAGGAGCGGTGGGGGGCTTACGACAGAGGGTGCAGGGGCGAGGAGGGGAGGAAGCAAAGGTGGGAGGCTGGGGTCGAGGGCGAGGTGTGCGCCGGGGCCGGCGTCGGAGGCGAGGGCGAGGTTGCCGGGGTCTGGGTCGGGAGTGAGCGCCGGGGTTGGGGGCGAGGGCAGGACTCCGGCGAGGTCAAAGGCATGGGCAGTGCTCCGGTGGCGATGAGCGGGGAGAAGAGAGAGTGTGGATTTGGGGAAGAAGCAGGAGGCGGGAAGCCCGCCAGGGGAGGGGGGGGTTAAGGAACATAGCAGTAGCGGGTTTCCTCAG
Source organism: Aegilops bicornis (assembly GCA_021605145.1). Taxonomy (NCBI): domain Eukaryota; kingdom Viridiplantae; phylum Streptophyta; class Magnoliopsida; order Poales; family Poaceae; genus Aegilops; species Aegilops bicornis. Next base: position 597,453,575 of record CM038672.1, read on the forward strand.
AACGCGCTATAGCTAAGTTAGCTATAGCGAGTTTAGACAAGCAGCGCTACTGCTATCTCCGGTAGCTATAGCGCTTTTTCCCAAAGGGCGCTACTGCTATGTTGACTAGTTATAACTCTTTTTTGGAAAAGCGCTACCGCTATAACCAGCACCTATAGCAGTTTTCCTGTTTTGCTTCTTCTATTTTCTCTTCATTTTCTTTTCTTTTCTTCTTTTTCTTGACTTTTCCTTATTTCCAAGAGCAGGAACGAAGGGAAGGTGATACAATGTATATAACTAAGGCAATATATATTGCATCATTTTACGGTTAAGTATGTATACAAAATAGGATATATATTACATCATTTGACCCATGCATAACGGTTAAGTGTGTACACAAAATAGGAACATATATATTACCTCATTTGACCGATAATGGTTCCTCAGGGTCGACGTTTTTGTTTTCGAGTGAGCTTCTATCCCTTCTTGTTCGTTGAAGAATAATTGAGCCCCTCATTGTGACTTTTCCTTTTCCATGGAGTATGATCTTTCTTAGCTAATGTAGTATTGATTCTTCTTTTCACATATACTTCATCGTCATCGTCATCTTCCCTCATTGGATTGTCGTACTGGCCGTAGTCTTCCTCGTTGGCGACTCCATCTATTCCAATGATGTTCCTTTTGCCTCTCCTCACGACAACACGGCTGGGATTGCACGGGTCGGTTATGAAGAAGCATTGTGTCACGTGCTTAGCATGTACCCATGGCTCATTTTTTGCGATAGCGTTCACGGTAGCGCTCTTGCCGTCGGGTATAGTCATGGTAGTAAAATACCGGTTTTCTCTTTCGACATTCTTAGCCCATCTAACACGAAATATCGTCGCGTTGTGCAGTCCAAAGAAGTCAAGCTCCCAGATCTCCTCGACCCTTCCGTAAAATCTCTCAGTTGAGCCGTTATCGCTGCCGTTCATGCATTCCATCGTCACCCCTGAGTTCTGATCATCACTATTCATATCTTTGGCCTCCGTGTAGAACGTGTATCCGTTGATATCGTATGCCTGATAGGTGATGAGGTTGGGCGAGGGGCCATGTGCTAAGGCGTATATGAGCAATCCGTCCTTAGATCCCTCTTATGGGGGATTAGCAATAATATGCTCTTTGAACCAATGCAGGAAAGTGGAGTTGTGCTCTCTGGTAACTCAGCATCCGTCCTACATACCCCCCGGTCACGATACTTCTTTGCAATAATTTCTTTGTGCAGTGCCACAAAAGGATCTACCTCGTCTAGGTGTTGTAGAACTACCAAGTTTGCTCTGTCAAAGTCGTTGCGTCGATCTCAGTAGGCCACGTGCAGTTCCCTGTGACCGTTGGAGTGACCTTCTCCTTCGAGCCTCCCATCGTGCTTGTTAACGGGCAAACCAACACCTACACCGGTGGCTGGTAGCGCCATATAGAAAATTCTCGCAGAAAGAGAAGCACTCTTGTTTCAGATAGCCCTGGACGATGCTTCCATCCGGACGGGACATGTTACGATGGAATCCTTTAATGATCCCATTCATCCTCTCAAACGACATCATGTTGTGCAGGAATGATGGCCCCAGGTCTATTGCGTCATCCATAATATGGACACACAGATGCACGATGACGTCAAAGAAAGCGGGCGGGAAGTACATCTCAAGCTCATTCAGTATCACAATGATCTCTTCCTGTAGCCTTTGGAGCTACTTCACACTGATCAAATTTTGAGAGATGACGTCAAAAAAGTTGCAGAGACCAATAAGCGTGTCACGGACGTGCTTGTCCATTATCCCTCTAAGGGCAACAGGTAGTATCTGCATCATCATCACATTACAGTCATGGGACTTCATCCCACTGAACCTTTTCTTGTTCGTGTCTAGATATCTGCTTATCTTGCCACAATAACCGAAACTAACTTTGACTCCGGTAAGGCACTTAAAGAATTGATCGATCTCAGCCGGAATTAAGGTGAAGCAAGAAGGGGGGCAATAATCCTCTTCCTTTACTTTTTTCCCTTCTTCTCCCGCGCCTCTGTCTCTGTCTCCTCTAAGTTTTTACGGGGCGACATGTGCAGATCTTCCCTGATTTTCAAATCTTGCAAGTCTTTTCATGCCTTCGGCCCATTGATACGTCTCCAACGTATCTATAATTTTTTATTGTTCCATGCTGTTATATTATCAATCTTGGATGTTTTATAATCATTTTATAGTCATTTTATATCATTTTTTGGTACTAACCTATTGACATAGTGCCAAGTGCCAGTTGCTGTTTTGTGCATGTTTTTTACATCGCAGGAAATCAATACCAAATGGAGTCCAAATGCAACGAAACTTCACAGAGATTTTTTGTGGACCAGAAGACACCTAATGGGCCAAGGCTGCACCTGTGGGGTGCTCCAAGGGGAGCACAACCCACATGGGCGCGCCAGGAGGCCCAGGCGCGCCCTGGTGGGTTGTGCCCACCTCGGGTGCCCACCGGACCGCTTCTTTTCTCTATAAATACCCCAATATTCCATAAACCCTAGGGGAGTCGACGAAAATCAATTCCAGCCGCCGCAGAGTCCAGAACCACCAGATCGAATCTAGACACCATCACAGAGGGGTTCACCACTTCCATTGGCGCCTCTCCGATGATGTGTGAGTAGTTCTTTGTTGCCAATACCAAGAAGCATGACTTCATGGAGACTTTCATTGCTGCCGCCACTCGGATTTCCGATGGCATTGACCTGGATGAATTCGTCGAGCCTGCCAGCCCTCCTCCTCTGGAGTGAACAAACTTTTATGCTCCACCTTAAATTTGCCTCGGGATGCCGAGTGGTTTTTGTAACCGTTAAACTCTTTCGGGCTGAATGCCCAAGTACTTCCATGATCTTGAACTTTTAGGGTTAAATGCGAACTTGATTTATCTCAGGATATGCTTGCGATTGCTTTTGGAATTTGTTCTACACTTGGAATGACCTTTGTTTTTGAGACGCAGCCCTGAAGTGGAGACTCCAATCGACCTGCACCTCGTCGTCCTTGCAGACAGGGATGGAGCGCACGTGGTATTTGTGGCGTAGCTCCGATGGACAAGGTTGCAGTCGACCTGCACCTCGTCGTCCTTGCGGATAGGGACGGAGCGCACATTGTATTTGTGGCGTAGCTCCGAAGGAGAAGGTTGCAGTCGACCTGCACCTCATAAATCCCTTAACGGATAGGGATATGTTTCGAACTTAGGCGAGTATAAGACTGCAGCTAAGCCTCCGAGTGGGAGGATTGCTCTCCACTCCGTAGGATTTTTCAAAACTTAGGCGAGTACTTGGACTGCAGCTAAACCTCCGAGTGGGAGGACTGCTCACCACTCGGTAGGATTTTTTAAACTTAGGCGAGTACTGGACTGCAGCTATGCCTCCGACTGGGAGGATTGCTCACCACTCGGTAGGATTTTTTAAACTTAGGCGAGTACTGGACTGCAGCTAAGCCCCCGAGTGGGAGGATTGCTCACCGCTCGTTAGGATTTTTTAAACTTAGGCGAGTACTGGACTGCAGCTAAGCCCCCGAGTGAGAGGCTTGCTCACCACTCGGTAGGATTTTTCAAACTTAAGCGAATCGGATTCGCAGCTAAGCCCCCGAGTGAGAGGCTTGCTCACCACTCGGTAGGATTTTTCAGACTTAAGAGAAACTGAATCACAGCTAAGCCCCCGAGTGAGAGGCTTGCTCACCACTCGGTAGGATTTTTTAAACTTAGGCGAGTACTGGACTGCAGCTAAGCTCCCGAGTGAGAGGCTTGCTCATCAATCGGTAGGATTTTACAAACTTAGGCGAAGCGGATTCACAGCTAAGCCCCCGAGTGAGAGGCTTGCTCACCACTCTGTAGGATTTTTCAAACTTAGGCGAAGCGGATTTGCAGCTAAGCCCCCAAGTGAGAGGCTTGCTCACCACTCGGTAGGATTTTTCAAACTTAGGCGAAGCGAATTCGCAGCTAAGCCCCCGAGTGAGAGGCTTGCTCACCACTCGGTAGGATTTTTCAAACTTAAGCAAAACGGATTCGCAGCTAAGCCCCCGAGTGAGAGGCTTGCTCACCACTCGGTAGGATTTTTCAAACTTAGGCGAAACGGATTCGCATCTAAGCCCCCGAATGAGAGGCTTGCTCACCACTTGGTAGGATTTTTCAAACTTAGGTAAAGCGGATTCGGCAAGTTACCCACTGGGGGATTTCAAACGCAAAGAAAAGCAACAACAATTGTTTAGGAAGATTATAAAGCTCTTGTCTTTGAGAAACAAACTACAAAGGTATTTCCTATTACATCTCATCCGAGTGAGTACTTAAGTATAAAAGGGGCGGAGCAGCTCCGCGTTCCAAGCTCGTGGCTCGTCTTTCTGATGCTCGACATTGTAAAGATGGTATGCTCCATTGTGGAGAACTCTGGTGAAAATGAAGGGGCCTTCCCAAGCAGGGGCGAGCTTGTGTGGTTTCTGTTGATCCACTCGAAGAACCAAGTCTCCCTCTTGAAAGGCTCGACCCCTCACGTTTCTGGAGTGGAATCGACACAAGTCTTGCTGATAAATGGTCGACCAGATCAAAGCCATCACTCTTTCCTCCTCTAGGAGGTCGACTGCGTCCTGCCGAGCCTGTTCCGCTTCCTCTTCAGAGAAGAGCTCGACTCGTGGTGCATTGTGAAGTAAGTCACTCGGTAGAACAGCTTCAGCTCCATAGACCAAGAAGAATGGAGTTCGACCAGTCGACCGATTGGGAGTTGTCCTTAGACCCCAAAGAACTGATGGAAGTTCATCAACCCAGGCGCCTGCTGCATTCTTGAGATCACGCATCAGTCGGGGTTTCAGTCCTTTGAGAATTAGGCCATTTGCTCTTTCTGCTTGTCCATTCGACTGGGAGTGAGCGACTGAAGCATAGTCGACTCGTGTGTGCCTTGAGAAGCGCAGAAGGCTCTAAACTCATCAGAATCGAAGTTTGACCCGTTGTCAGTGATCATGCTGTGTGGAACTCCATATCTGAATGTCAATTCTCTAATGAAACTGACAGCAGTGCTGGCTTCAAGATTCTTGATAGGCTTAGCTTCAATCCATTTGGTAAACTTGTCGACTGCTACAAGCACGTGAGTGAAGCCTCTCCTACCGGTTCTTAGCGGTCTGACCATATCCAATCCCCAAACAGCAAAGGGCCATACGAGTGGAATGGTCTTCAGGGCTGACGCAGGCTTGTGCGACATATTGGAGTAAAACTGGCAACCGTCACATTTTTCGACTATATCTTTCGCCATTTCATTTGCTCGTGGCCAGTAAAACCCAGCTTGGTATGCTTTAGCCACGATGGTCCGAGAGGACGCATGGTAACCATAGGTCCCTAAGTGGATGTCGTTGAGGATCATTCGACCTTCTTCTGGCGTTATGCATTTCTGACTGACTCCCGTCACTCCTTCCCTGAACAGTTGTCCTCTTATCACAGTAAAGGCTTTGGATCGACGGACGATCTGTCGAGCCTCTTCTTCATCTTCTGGGAGTTCCTTCCTAAGAATATATGCAATGTACGGCTCTGTCCAGTTGGGAGTGAGGACCAAAACCTCCATGATCAGGTCGACCACGGCTGGGACCTCGACTTCAATCGGATCTGTGGCACTCTTAGGCTGCAGGGGCTCTTCAGTGAAAGGATCTTCTTGAACTGACGGTGTGTCAGTGTGTTCTAAAAACACATTATTGGGAATGACTTCTCTCTTGGAACCTATCTTTGCCAAATCATCGGCAGCTTGACATAGGCAGGCTATAAGGATTTAAATATAGTATTTGTGCTTAGTTGATGGAGAGAGAAGAGGAGAGAGAAGAGATGCGGATTGTAAACGTGTAGCCGGTTGTACTCCAACACACTTTGTGAGACAAAAGGTGGGGCCATTGTAATGATATTGTATTTATACTAAAGGGACTAACAGACACCTTAATTACTCCATTTTTTTGATACAAACCTTGGTGGGGCTATTATTGAATTTTTTTGAGCTATTATTGACTTGGACGTGGGGTTTGGGGCCAAAGGCATACTATTATACTCGCATACGACCGACTGACATGCTCTACCCTAGCACTTGTTGTATCATATGGTTTCGCGCCATTCCGGATCTTAGCGCCGCCATGCAATTCTTCTCCAGCCCTCCTTCCGGCGTGCCTTTGCGAGAAGGGACATCAGTCCTCGAACCCGCCTTCCGTGATCTGATCACATGCGGGAGAGGCGATCAGGTTTTGGGGAGCACACTCTGTGGATCGCTGCCAGTGACGACTTCCTCAACGACAGCCTTCTTCCCGACCTCGGTAACCTCTTCATCAACGACATGAGTGACAACATCAACCACATCGGTTCTGCTCCCATGTCGGTATGTGATTACATCCTCCTGGTTTAGTCCGCATCATTACTTTGATGTTTGCAATTGTCGTCATGATCTATTTACTGCTGTTTCGCATTAAATCTCATACTAAATTGCTCATATATTCAACAACCCAGTCCAAAAACCTGATCACAGGCAATTTACTCCGAGTGGTTTTGCTGCGCTTTTGAAGCCGCCTACTTTTAAGGGGGTGCAATATAAAAGGTGGCGCACAAGAGCAGTATATTGGTTTCAGATCATGTACTGCTATGACGCCACTAAGGGTAAGCTTTGAGGCGATCTTAATCCTACACAGCAGGAAGCTTTTCAGAACATAGATACCCTCTTCAAAGCCGCCCTACTGAGTGTTCTTGACGATTCCATTGGGGATTCATATATGTCGTTTGACAGCTGCAAAGACATGTGGGTTGCGCTCGAGGCCACGTTTGGGCCCTCGGTGGCTTAACAGTTGTACGTCATGGAGCAATTCTATGACTACAAGATGACTGATGAGTGCTCTGTTGTTCAGCAGACTCATGAGACATAGTCACTCTCTAGGGAACTTGAGTACTTTAAGTGTGTTTTGCCGGACAAATTTGTTGCTGGGACCATCATTGCCAAGCTTCCACCTTCGTGCAACAATTTTGCTACTTCTCTGAAAAACAAGAGACATGAGTTTTTTGTTTTGGATCTCATTAGCACTCTTGATTTTGAGGAGAAGGCAAGAGCAAAAGACACACGTGCTCGGGTCGCTGTGGGAGCTTCTAGTGCCCACATGGTACACGACAAGAACTTCCAGCCCAACCAGCCCCAAAACAACAAGAACAAATCTCAAGGGAAAAGCAAGTTTGATGCAAAGAACAAGCCGACACATTCTACCAACTTCAAGAAAAATTCTCATAACGGGAAGGGATACAAACCTCAATTTTGGTAGCACTGCACAAAATTTATATGGCTGCATCTACCTGCTGTCAGCTAACCTCATGGTGCTCCAGGTATTCCTACATTCGTAACTAGGTACAATGACCACCGCAAGATGAAATTAGCCTATTCATACATTGACTTGCTGAATGCAGTGCGGAACGATCCTGTCATGTGTGGAGGAGCAAACAAGCAGTGCAGCCGAAGGTGGAAATCAACCAAGGACTTATGAAATTATATGTAATCTTCCTCAGGCAGGTCAGTATCCCCTTCGTCAAGATGATCGTGTTTTGTCATGCCGAGCTATTGATATGTGCTACTGTTTTGCAACACCGTTTAAGTATAGCTAATGTTTTCCTATCTTTTCAGATTTAGGACAATGAATATGATATCAGGGGAACTGCACAATATGGACCCATGTTGAGTCATCTCTATTGCCTTATGTGTTTGCAGCAAATGTGTCAGCATCAATTGCAAGATGAGGCAGGTAGCTAGCTGTGGAGTTGCCAACATGCTCAAAGTGCTCGCAACATTGAGAAGAAACAAGCATGCCCAGAAATTAATGCGTGCTTGAGGCCCTTTGCTCAAGAGAAGCATCAAACGATTTTCTTTATTTCCACACCTTCTCACAACTTTGTATATTGGTTATAGTATGGTGAATCATTGAGATGCATAGACATGCTGAACTTTTGTTCTTCTGAATGTTAGTTTGATGTGAGTGTCTGCATCCGATCGCATCCTCTAATTTGGTGGATGCACACAGAGAAAATAAATCTCCTTAATTTACTCCATAACCACCCTATTAAATAGGCCTAGTAAAAAACCAGGCGCATGCAGTGGCCGCGGGCACATGCATCCTGCATGCATGGCCAGTCAGCCAAGCCCATGAGCCAGCTCCAATGCAGCAACGCAAAAGAAGAGAGTGGTTCTTGGGAAAAAGCGAGTAGTTAGTGCAGCGGGCCTTATAAACACGAACAACTCGCTCTCCTGCTTCCGTCTCCCCACCCAATTCCCCCCGCTCCCCAATCTACCTCACTCGTCCAGAAAACCTCGCTCACCTTCTTCCTCACTCGTACAGAAAACGCCTGCTCCTCTTCTTCCACTCCTACGGAAATCCCCAGCCCTCCTTCTTCCCCACTCGCCCGCCACTAGGCTCGTCTCGCTACTCTGCTCAAACCCGTGAGCTCGGCGCGACGCCCATAAGGAAAATGTCGCCCATCGCCCCGGCGCCAAGAAGATGAGGCTCGCCAATGCCACGCCGGTTGTAGATCCCGCACCAGTGGCGGGAGAAGCGTGAGCCCCCCACCCGGATCTGAGGAACCGATAGAATCTCCGGTGGACCACATCAGCGATCTCCCGGGCGTCATCCTTGAGGATATCATCTCGCTTCTCCCCACCACGGATTGCTGCCGCACACAAGTCCTCTCAACTCGGTGGCACCCTCTATGGCGCATCGCGCCCCTCAATCTCGACTGTCGTCAGATATCTGTCCTTCCTGAATTTGATCTCATCAGAGCCATCGTCTCTTCTCACCAGTAGGGCCACGCTCAATGCCTCTGCATCCCGATAAGCTATCTGCTGTCCATACCCGGCAAGGTGGATGCTTGGCTGACATCCCCTGAATTCGGAGAACTCCAGCAGTTTGAGTTCTACCATTACCACGAAAGTTTCATACCACGAACATACCAAGAATTCGTGCCCACACCACCATTGTCCATCTCGTGGTTTTCCTCCTCTCTCCACACTGCCACCTTCACCCGGTGCCATCTACCAGACGATCTTGTACAAATGCTTCGACTCCCACTGCTAAAAAAACTTTCACTTGTGGTGGTTTATCTGTCAGAGGCCTCACTGCACAGCATCATCCACTCCAGTTGTCCTGCCCTGGAGCACTTGCTGATTGTTTTGGGAATACAAATCAGTATCAGTTGTCTCAAAATAAAGTCGCCTCACCTTAAAAGCATTGCAGTTTGTTTTAAACGACAACAGCTCATCATGAAGATGCCCCTTCACTTGAAAGGTTGCTCCTTCATAGTTGTTATACACCTTCAGAAATAACTATCGTCTCTGCGCCCAAACTGGAGACCTTGGGTGTAAGTCGTGACCCGTTTAATAATCACAAGGAGTTGGTGTTTGGCTCCTCACTTTTTCAGGTACCGTATATTATCATCTACACATTTGTAATCATATGCTGCATTTTTTATCTGTGCGCATAAGTTTTATATCATCTTGGAGTACACTTTGGGTACTAATATTATGTTATATGCTCAATGAAGAGTTCGTCCATTGATAGCCTATCAATGCTGCTGGATTCTGTCAAGATCATATATTTCAGAATGTATAGTTTTGATCTGGACATAATTATTTGCTTGTTGCGATGCTTTCGATCTCTGGAGAATTTATACATAGAGGTGATGATTTCATGCACATTGAAAGCCTGTATATATTGTACTAGAATTAACTGTTCAGCTGTCGTTCTTTTGACATACTCTTTTTTCAGACCTTAACTGTTTTCAATCTTCATGTCTACTTAGGGAGAACCACATGGAGAAAAACATATAACCAATCATTGGCGTAATAAGCACAAGGATTTTCTCAGTTCTCATGACATTCATTTGAGGACGATAACGATGGGACGATATGCATCCAACCAGGCAAACAGAAGCTTTGTCACATTCTTCCTGTTGAACGCGAGGTTACTATAGTCCATGAGGCTTAATTTTTATAGCAAGAGATTTCTCACGGATGAACATGTTGAACAGCAAAAAAAGAAGTTTCAGGTGGACAAATATTTGCCGTCTGTGAATCCCAGACGGCAAAGACCTAAATCCAGATGGCAAAGATTTTGCCGTCAGGAAGCAGATGGCAAACTCATACGGCAAAGATAAGTCGGCAAAGAATACTTTGCCATCAGCTTTTCATAGGGAAGACAACAAAGACTTTGCCGTCATCCAACTCGCTCATTGCCATCAAGCGCGGTAGTAGCAGACAACAAAGAAAACCATCTTTGCCGTCAGCTGGACTATGCCTTTGCCATCAGCCTCATACATCCCAGACGGCAAAGAGTTTTTTATTATTGAAAAAAATATAGGTAACAATAGTCCAGGTACAGAGGACCTAGATGGTCGAAGGCGTAGGATTTTTTTGCTCATAATAAAAACAGCTAATAACAAGGAGTAGGCAAAATCTTCACTTGCGTTTTTGCGTTTTACTAGTCTGACAATCATCTATGAAGAGAAAAGATATCATATTACACAGGGCTGCCAAGTTCACCCCGAAGCTTGCACGGCCACCTTCCGAGCACGACGGGCAGAAGCCTATGCGGCCAGCGGTGGCCGGTGGAGCGAGGCGTTGATGGGGAGGAGGCCACTCCAGGGTGCGGCTGCTTGTGGTGTCACGGCCCGTTGATGGGGAGGAGACCTTCCGAGCATGACAGGGGACAGGAAGATCGCGCGGGGGGGCGACGGAGGATGGGGCCGACCATGCCGGTATCGCGAGGCACCGACGCGGTTTCCTTTCGAAGAGCCAAGGCTGACGCGGTCTGCGGTGACCGGCGGCGCCGGGGGCGAAGAGGGACCGGGCCGGGGCGGCTTGTGACGAGGCCCCGCCAGACCAGGTGGTGACGGGACCAGCCGCGGCGGGAGGACGAGGGAAGGGGCCGGCCGCGCCGGTGGCAAGTGGGATGGGGAACGGGGCGGCCACGCCAGGGCGATGGGGGCCGGAGCTGGCGGCGCTCACCGGCGAGCAGGGACGGGGGACGGAGGACGGAGCTTGTGGCGACTGTGACGGGGAACGGGGCGGCCACGCTGGTGGCGACGGGGCCAGGCTGGCGCTCATCGCGACCAAGGAAGAATGCAGGGGGACGGAGCTGGTGGCGAGAATCGGGAGGCGGCGAGGTCGTGGGGTGGGCTGCGTCTTGGGATAAGGAGAGAGAACGTGCGAAGGGATAAGGCATGACGAGAGAACATGGTGGGGTCGGGGTGGGTGATAGGTCAGGGAGGAGAGGCGAGTGATGGGGGTGGCTGCGATGGTGCCACCTCATCGATCCGTGGGATTGATCCGCGAGATGTGTTTTCTCTTTGCCGTATGTATTTTTTTTACAGACAGCAAAGAGGTTACTTTGCCGTCTGCTAAAAAATACGTAGACGGCAAAGTCTTTGTCGTCTGCATTTTTTTTAACAGATGGTAAAGTAACCTCTTTGCCGTCTGTAAATAAAAACGCAGACCGCAAAGTCTTTTTGCCGTTTGTGTTTTTTCCTGCAGACGGCAAAGTATGTTTTTGCCGTCAGTTGTTCTTTGCCGTCAGTAGTTGTTGGCAAATTTAATCTTTGTCGTCTCTCCCGACGAAATGCTGACGGCGAAGAGCAGTACAGACGGCAAATCTCCTGTTTCCCGTAGTGAATGGGCTTCTAAACGTGCTTGGCTTATATTTACAATAAGTTGTAGACATCCTGAAATAAATTTTTTTGCACAGGATGTTGATTTTATGGATCAGACCGATCCATTTGTTTGTGACTGCAAAAAAGAGTGGCTAGGTTAGATGTTACTGTCATGTTCAATCTGGTTTTTGTCTAAAAATTTGATGAAAAATTAATCCTTGGGCTTTTTGTACCATTTGTATGCTTGATTTGCATGTTGTTGCCCTCGTACTCCCCTCCACCTGCCACTACACTGCCGCATCTTCCATGGCTGCTGTTTGTTCCCGTCCGAGGCCTTGCCGTCGTTCTCCGCCTTGGTTAGCTTGTTGTGCCCGCCGCCGTCTGACGTTGTCAACATGGTCAACAACCAAGACGAATCAGGAGATGACTGTACATGGAGGAGGCTGACAGTAGGGACCCACCAGGATCATTGCATTTATGGCAAGGTGTGCCTCGTTATTACAAGCCAAAAAATACTTCCTCCTAATTGTTTGACAACTAGGTTCCATGCCATTGTCAATGTAGTCAATAAACAACAAAATTACACAACGAGCGGATAACACCAGACCCGACAGCTCGCCCAGCTTGTTTTTCGGGTTTAGAGAGGGAGCTCAATCACACAGGTCTTGAGGGCTGTGGTCCGTCTAGCCCACGCTTACGCTTTTATTAAGCACATGACGAGCCTAGTTGATATATTTTTTTCTTTATGTAATTGGCTAGCCTGGTTCTTTTTTTTTGGAGAACACCAAAACCGAGGCCTACATGCTTTTCTCAGCCCTGCTGGGCTGCAAATCTTTCAAGACGAGGAGGGATGTAAGTAGTAAGAAATGGGCTTCCCCAGAAAACGGGCTATAAGTTGTAAGAAATGGGTTGTAAATTTTTAAACCAAAGCGAATCGGCAATTGCATTAAAATATCATTTTTCAGGATTTCTCTACTCTCTACTCTTATAAGAACCAAAGCCAACTGGCAATTACATTAAAATACCATCTTTTCTCCCACAAGATAAACTACTCATACAAATGCATCTTCATGTTCCGTGCAACGAACGGGCATCTTGCTAGTTAAGATTCTAAATTTCATTCATTTTTTTTGCGGAGAATTGTTTTTTGAATTTTATTTTGATATTATTTTTTGAAAATTATTTTTAACGTGACTCGAAATTTCGTGATTAAAAGAGTTCGGACCCCACAGAAATATGCAAAATTTCGTTGAATTTTTTAGCAGTGCCCAGAATATATGGTCTGTAATGCTAATAAAAAGAAAATGGGCTTCAAATATCCTTAAGAATTAGCAAATGGGCTGTAAATTATTGAAAATAATGGCTAATGGGTTGTATGTTGTTTTCCACAGATTTGGAGTCTTACTTCTGGGCCTACTAGGTTGACGATGATGTTGTCCTAAATTTTTTTGACCCGTACGCAAGGCTTTGTCAACTTAGTCAACACACAGCAGTGATTGTTGGATGTCCATCCAACGGCCACCATGATTCTTCAATCTCTGATCTTCCTGCTCCAGCCGCCCAAACCAGCACCGGCGGGACTTCCTGCTCCCTCCTCCCGTAGCTGGCTGTGCTGCCGCCAGGCCATCCCTCTAACCACCCACACATCCTGTTATTTTCCGGTGACGTCAGCCTCACCCCGCAGCCGATCGGTCAGCGCTCATTCTCCCCTCAGCGTGGGCATCTGCTGTGGTGGCTTCACCAGCTCCAGGTGGTTCTCTTTCTGGGCCTCGCCCTCGTCCATCGCGTTTGTGCTCTCGGCGTGGCGAGGTCAATATGGTCAACAAACAACAGCCATCAGAAGAGGCTGACAGTAGGGGCCCACACAGGAAAATGCCTCCTTATTACGTGCAAAATAATGATTCCTCCACCTGATAGCTGGGACCCACCGGAAAGGTCTCTGTATTTCGCGAAAAAAACGTTCATCCCGCTGTCAGCTCGGACCCACCGGAAATGCCTCCTTATTACACACACAAAAAGAATACTCCCCCTGCTAGCTGGGACTCACTTTGGTGGGAGGCTGACTTGTGGGCCTACTAACTTTATGGGGACGGAGGGCTTTGTCAACTTAGTCAATATGAACGATTCTAGCTCAAGTGACCGTACGATGTCCATCCAACGGCCGTAGTGCTTCTTCAACCTCTGGTCTTCGTGCTCCAGCCGCCCAGCGCCGGTCGTGCCGCCTGCTCCTGCCTCCCGTGGCCGGCTGTGATGCCGCGGAGGCCTCACCGCCCCCTACTACTCCCACCGCTGGCCAGGCCATCCCTCTACTCACCCACACCCCTTGTTATTCTGCGGCGACGGCAGCCTCACCCTCGTACTCCTCTTCGCGTGGGCATCCACTGCTGCGTCTTCCCCGGCTTCGCGTCATCCCCTTCCTAGGCCTCGCCGTCGTCCATCGCCGTGGTGCACACGGCGCGACGTGGTCAATGTGGTCAACGACCGACTTCCATCGGAAGAAATCTTTGTCGCGTGGAGAGGCGACACTGGGTCCACGGCAACCGCAAGGAAGTGCCTCCTTATTACGCGCAAAATAATTATTCCTCCACCTGACAGCAGGGACCCACCAGACGGGCCACCGTATTTCGCGAAAAAAACATTTCCCCCTGACTGCTGGGACCCACCAGCTACATCTTCGCACGCAAGGAAGTGCGTCCGGGCAAAAAAAACAATTCGCCCCCTGACTGCTGGGACCCACCAGCTACATCTTCGCAGGCAAGGAAGTGCCTGACAGTCGGGACCCACCTGGTCGAAGCGTACGTAGCGTTGTCATTCGTGCAGTCGCTGACGTATGCATACATATATCTTGGTCGATGTAGAGGCGCCGCACGTGTCGTAGTAGAGGCGCCGCACGTAGCATGTACTGCGTCGTACAGCGGTCGTGGTGCAAGAAAGAAAATACGGCCACGTATGTGTACATACGGGCGGGGTCTCGAACACCTACTCGCGCATACGTCCATGGCTGGGTCGGAACAGAGAAACAGCGTCGTCGTTGTCGTGTTCATGGGGAGCCAACCGGCTGGGTCGGAACGGAATGCGTGGTCATGTTCATCGGGAGGGCTTGGGCCAGCGAGCGATGGAAGCGAGGCTCTCGCGCATCGCGACAACGGAGGAAATGTAACCTCCCACGCTCGTAACGGGGTCCTGTTGATCGGGAGGGGTGTGGCGTACCGCAAAACGGAGGAAACGGACCTCCTACGGTCGAAATGGGGGTCCTGTTGATCGGGAGGGGTGTGGCATACTGCAAAACGGACAAAACGGACCTCCTACGGTCGAAACGGGGGTCATGTTGATCTGGAGGGGTGTGGTGTACCGCAAAACGGACGAAACGGACCTCCTACGATCGAAAGCAGGGGTCCTGTTCGCCCGGGAGGGTGTGGCGTACCGCAAAACGGGACTCCACGAGATACTGTTCATCTCCACCATCAATATCCTCCAGCCTCCACGGTCTACCGTCGACCTCCTCCAGCCTCCACCGCGTGCTACTCCACCGGCTACTGTTCAACCACCCCTCCACCTTCTAATGTTCATCCAGCCCTCCACACCACGGGGTCCTGTTGAACCACCCCTCCACGGGCACCCCTCCACCGTCTACTGTTCATCCAGCCCTCCACCACACCACGGGGTCCTGTTCATCCAGAGGCAACGCCACCGCTCACTGTTCATCCAAACCCCCCGCAACACTCACTGTTCATCCCAGAGGCAGCATCGATCGGCTTCAGTTAGCAGCAGTAGCGAAGGAATCGCTCGATCGGGTTCAGTTAACAGCCATCGATCAATCGCTCGGGTTCAGTAACGCGTAGCCTGCAGTGCAATCGCTCGGGTTCAGTTAGAGCCCAACGCCTCGCTCGGGTTCAGTTAGAGCCAACGCCTCGCACACACGCGTACATGTACGAGAGAAACACGCATCGCTCGGCCCCCGACCTCCCACCGTAACCGGGAACTCCCCGAAATTTTCCTCCCCCTCGCTTCTACCACGGTTTTTTCCGTCATGGACGGCCCAAAGAGTGTCATGCAGCTGCGTCTCCGGCCCGCCCAGGAGGAAAAACCCATTTTCTGTCTTGATTTTTTATCATAGAAGTAGGAGCCCACCACATCTATGATGATACCGGGTTTTATCACAATTATCATCATAGAAGTGTCATATGTATGACAGAAAAAAAAATTGTTCGACCCAAAATGTCACGGATGTGTCTTTTTTTGTAGTGTCACCTGCTGATCCGGACACCTCCTCTTCAGGACGGCCCGTCAATATACCTGCAAACATAGCTATATTAGTTCTATTTATCTCCAAACTACTTAACACAAGAAAATAAGTTCGGAAACATACTGAATATGCCACCTCGCAGCTTCTTGTTCTCCTTCACGGAGTCGGCTAGCTGGGCCCGCACATCTTTCAACTCTTCACCCAACTTAGTGTTGGAATCCTGTAGATTATTTTTCTCGTCCCTGACGCGGGTCAGCACACGCTCGCCTGCGGCGTGTTGCCTCTTTGCCTCTCTTTCTCCCTCTTAGGCGATCTTCAGATTCTTATCAAGTTGATCAGGCAACCCTATTATGCGATCAGTGGCGATATTAGCACAGTTGGTATACAATTATTGTTCCTTGATGGAGGGAACGTTACGATGGACAGCTTCTTGAAGGTTACGGTTCGGTAGCAGCAATTAGTCATACCGACAACATTCCAACTCTTGGGTTAGCATATTGTTCTTCCTTAAGAACCTGGTGATACAATGGTCCTTAAATCAGTTGTACCAACTGCTCTCAGTCCCGGGGGCTACTGCCATATGGCTACCCTATTCGGCCAAAGAAAACTAACCCGCACATCTGTTAAATGTTGCATGGTGGCTCTACTAAGCCCGTTTCGAGCAGCCCGGATGTACGCATCAGCCGAACTGAAGGCATTGAATGCCTCTTCCGAGAATTCAGGTTCTTGTAAAATAGCCCTACAACGCCGATGATTCATGGCGCTCTCCACTTCCGAGTTGGTAATGGACATATTCTCCGAACCCTCGGACAAACGACAGTCCGGCACCGTGCCTATATCGGCTTCCGCCTCTCCAACGGGGTCTAAATCCCGGCCACTGGGAGTACGGCCGGCTGGACCCCCGGACTTAGTCCGGTGAACTTTTTTTCTGATACCAAACAAACGTACAAGTTACAGTTGGATGTGACTACTAAAGTATACCTTCAAATCCTTACCTCTTTTACGAGGGACCGGTCGTGTCTTCGCCGACCTTCCTTTTGGAAGCCTTGCTCGGTGCCGGAGCCGCTCTCTATGGAGCTGCCCCCAGAGTAGCGTGATGCGCCGAACGCCTCCCCTGTGCAGCACGAGACAGTGCGATGGGTGAAGCAGTGCGGGGAAGCTCTTGCGAGTGAGATCTACTCTTAATGACTTACGTGGGAAGCAAGAAGAAGACCAGGGTAATCGGCGATAATGGCCACTTCCATGCCATCGTAGCTCGCCTGGTAAAACACCCCTCCCGCGAGTACCACGGATATATCCGGATCTTCTTCGAACCCAGGATCCAGCTCCCGGTTGTGGTTCTCAGGGTGTGGGGCGGGGTTGTGAAACCCCTCGGTGATTTTTCACCAATGTTGTTATAAGCGGATTATAAATTTATCAAAGCTAATCCGGGAGGCAGAATGAGTAGAACAGAAGAACTGGGGCTTACCCAACTGGGAAGATTATACATAGAATATCCATCTCTGTGATTGATGCGAAGAAATTCCTCTTCCTCCCCTTCGAACAGCTCGGCCAGTATCTTAGCTAGAGCGGCAGGGGTGTCCGGACCTTTCCGACCACAGCGGGAGGCGTCGTCCTCCCCGTTGTAGTGCCACATCGGGAGCCCTCTATATTTAAGCGGCTGAACCCCTCGCACTAGGGAGACCGACACTACCTCAACCATTGTTAATCCGGACTGGGCGAGCGTCTTTATCTTGCCCAGGAGCTGATGAACCTCCACACTGTCATCCTCTTCAAGGCTCCGGGGACGGCAACTATGGCGTTTCTTTAGCGGGATGCTTGCACATTCAGGGAAACCCTTTCGAACTGGGCCGGGAAGCGCGACGTCCTCAATATAGAACCATTCAGAAGGCTATTCCTTTGTTGTCCTCCTTGGTGTGCCGGACAGGTATCCGGTATCGGCGATGCGCCACACTTCGGCTCCGCCCACTTCAAATATTGACCCCTCGTGGTTGCGTGGGACAAGACAGAACAATTTTCTCCACAATTCAAAATGGGCTTCAACACCCAGAAATAACTCGCATAGAGTGACGTAACCTGTGATGTGCAGGACAGAGGCGGGAGTGAAGTTGTGTAGCTGCAGGCCATAATATTCCAAAAGCCCCCGGAGGAACGGATGGACGGGAAATCCAACGCCTCTTAGCAGGTAGGGGATGAAGCACACTCGCTCCCCTCGGATGGATTAGGGAAGTCCTCCGCCTGAGTCACGCCATTGAAGAAGGCCGACCCTGCTCGGACAGGGACCAGATCCGCGGGTGGAAGAAATCCCTGCGTCCACTCGCTTCTCTTTTGACTGGAGTGGGAGGAGGAGCTAGGAATGCTAGCCATGATGGAATGGTTTCTCCTGGCAGTCTCTGGAGATTTTCTCGGTGCAGTGTCGCCTGGATCTAAGATCCAATATCTTTAAATAGGTGCTCTGCCTTGCGTGGGTGGGGTGTTATTTGCAAAAATATCCTGACTCTCCGCATTCGCTCAACACGTGGAAGACGAAGTTATTAGCGCACAGAAGCCGAGGGGAGCAGTATTGGATCAACGGTCGAATATATTACTTGGAGAAGGAACTCGCCTTGCAACACCAAATGCAATTTGCGCGCCAAACACCTCATCGTTGAAGCCTGGTTCGGGGGCTACTGAGGGAGTCCTGGACTAAGGGGTCCTCGGGCGTCTGGCCTGTTATCCGTGGGCCGGACTGATGGGCTGTGAAGATGTGAAGACCCAAGATTGTACATGTGTCCATATTGGACTTTCCTTGGCGTGGAAGGCAATCTAGGCGACTGACTATGAAGATTCCTTCTTATGTAGCCGATTCCATGTAACCCTAGATCTCTCCGGTATCAATATAAACCGGAGAGCATAGTCCGCATAGGGGACATTCATTACCATATTCACATAGGCTAGACTTCTAGGGTTTAGCCATTAAGATCTTGTGGTAGATCAACTCTTGTAACACTCATATTCATCAAGATCAATCAAGCAGCAAGTAGGGTATTACCTCCATAGAGAGGGCCTGAACCTGGGTAAACATCTTGTCCCCCGCCTCCTGTTACCATCGATCCTAGACGCACAGTTCGGGACACCCTACCCGAGATCCGCCGGTTTTGACACCGACAGTGATCCTACTAAATTTCCCAAAGCATTGTAAACATCCATAGAAGGGCACATCATGAAATTCCCTCCAGTAATAATGTCAAGCACGAACCTATACCAAGTTGTTGGGGAACACAGTATTTCAAAAAAATTTACCTACGATCACGCAAGATCTATCTATGTGATGCATACCAACGAGCGGGAGAGTGTGCCCATGTACCCTCGTAGACAGAAAGCGGAAGCGTTAAGTAACGCGGTTGATGTAGTCGAACATCTTCGCGATCCAACTGATCAAGTACCGAACGCACGGCACCTCCGCAATCTGCACACGTTCAGCTCGGTGGCGTCCCTCGAACTTCTAGATCCAGCTGAGGTCGAGGGAGAGTTTCGTCAGCACGACGGCGTGTTGACGGTGATAATAAAGTTACCGACGCAGGGCTTTGCCAAAGCTCTACAATGATATCACCGAGGTGGAAATATGTGGAGGGGGGCACTGCACACGGATAAGATCAACTAGTGTGTCTATGGGGTGCCCCCTCCCCCGTATATAAAGGAGTGGAGGAGGGGAGGGCCGTCCCTCTCTATGGCGCGCCCCAAGGGGTATTCCTACTCCTAGTAGGAGTAGGTTTCCCCCCTTCCCTAGTTGGAGTAGGAGAAGAAGGAAGAAGGAGAAGGAGAGAAGGAAAGCCCCCCCCCCCCAATTCGGATTGGGCTTTGGGGCGCGCGCCTCCCACGTGGCTGCCTCCTCCTCTCTCCCACTATGGCCCATTAAGGCCCATTAACTCCTCGGGGGGATCCGGTAACCCTCCGGTACTCCGTAAAATGCCCGAACTCATCTGAAACCTTTCCGGTGTCCAAACATAGCATTCCAATATACCAATCTTCATGCCTCGACCATTCTGAGACTCCTCTCATGTCCGCGATCACATCCGGGACTCCGAACTACCTTCGGTACATCAAAACACATAAACTCATAATACCGATTGTCATCGAACGTTAAGCGTGCGGACCCTAATGGTTCGAGAACTATGTAGACATGACCAAGACTCACTTCCGGTCAATAACCAATAGAGGAACCTAGATGCTCATATTGGTTCCTACATATTCTACGAAGATCTTTATCAGTCAAACCGCATAACAACATACATTGTTCCCTTTGTCATCAGTATGTTACTTGCCCGAGATTCAATCGTTGGTATCATCATACCTAGTTCAATCTCATTACCGGAAAGTCTCTTTACTCGTTCCTTAATGCATCATCCCGTAACTAACTCATTAGTCACATTGCTTGCAAGGCTTATAGTGATGTGGATTACCGAGAGGGCCTAGAGATACCTCTCTGACAATCGGAGTGACAAATCCTAATCTCAATCTATGCCAACTCCACAAACACCAACGAAGACACCTGTAGAGCATCTTTATAATCAACCAGTTACGTTGTGACGTTTGATAGCACACTAAGTGTTCCTCCGGTATTCGGGAGTTGCATAATCTCATAGTCATAGGAACATGTATAAGTTATGAAGAAAGCAATAGCAATAAACTAAATGATCATAGCGCTAAGCTAATGGATGGGTCAAGTCAATCACATCATTCTCTAATGAGGTGATCACGTTCGTCAAATGACAACTCTTGTCCATGGATAGGAAACTTAACCATCTTTGATTAACGAGCTAGTCAAGTAGACGCATACTAGTGACACTATGTTTGTCTATGTATTCACACATGTACTAAGTTTCCGGTTAATACAATTCTAGCATGAATAATAAACATTTATCATGATATAAGGAAATATAAATAACAACTTTATTATTGCCTCTAGGGCATATTTCCTTCAGTCTCCCACTTGCACTAGAGTCAATAATCTAGATTACATAGTAATGATTCTAACACCCATGGAGTCTTGGTGCTAATCATGTTTTGCTCGTGAGAGAGGATTAGTCAAAGGGTCTGCAACATTCAGATCCGTATGTATCTTGCAAATCTCCATGTCTCCCTCCTTGACTTGATCGCAGATGGAATTGAAGCGTCTCTTGATGTGCTTGGTTCTCTTGTGAAATATGGATTCGTTTGCAAAGGCAATTGCACCAGTATTGTCACAAAAGATTTTCATTGGACCTGATGCACTTGGTATCACACCTAGATCGGATATGAAGTCCTTCATTTGCTGCTTCCGAAGCAGCTATGTACTCCGCTTCACACGTAGATCCCTCCATGACGCTCTGCTTGGAACTGCACCAACTGACAGCTCCACTATTCAATAAAAATACGTATCCGGTTTGTGACTTAGAGTCATCCGGATTAGTGTCAAAGCTTGCATCGACGCAACCATTTATGACGAGCTCTTTGTCACCTCCATAAACAAGAAACATATCCTTAGTCCTTTTTAGGTATTTCAGGATATTCTTGACCGTTGTACAGTGATCCACTCCTGGATTACTTTGGTACCTCCCTGCTAAACTAATAGCAAGGCACATATCAGGTCTCGTACACAGCATTGCATACATTATAGAACCTATGGCTGAAGCATAGGGAATGACTTTCATTTTCTCTCTATCTTCTGCAGTGGTCGGGCATTGAGTCTGACTCAACTTCACACCTTGAAACACATGCAAGAACCCTTTCTTTTCTTGATCCATTTTGAACTTCTTCAAAACTTTATCAAGGTATGTGCTTTGTGAAAGTCCAATTAAGCGTCTTGATCTATCTCTATAGATCTTGATGCCTAATATATAAGCAGCTGCACCGAGGTCTTTCATTGGAAAATTCTTATTCAAGTATCCTTTTATGCTATTCAGAAATTCAATATCATTTCCGATCAACAATATGTCATCCACATATAATATCAGAAAATCTACAGAGCTCCCACTCACTTTCTTGTAAATACAGGCTTCTCCAAAAGTCTGTATAAAACCGTATGCTTTGATCACACTATCAAAGCGTTTATTCCAACTCCGAGATGCTTGCACCAATCCATAAATGGATCGCTGGAGCTTAAACACTTTGTTAGCACCTTTTGGATCAACAAAACCGTCTGGTTGCATCATATACAACTCTTCTTTAAGATATCCATTAAGGAATGCAGCTTTGACATCCATTACATGATTCGGCCAGACTTAAGCATCTCTACGGGTGAGAAGTTCTCATCATAGTCAACTCCTTGAACTTGTCGAAAACCTTTCGCAACAAGTTGAGCTTTGTAGACAGTAATATTACTCTCAGCGTCAGTCTTCTTCTTGAAGATACATTTATTCTCTATGGCTTGCCCTTCATCGGGCAAGTCAACCGAAGTCCACACTTTGTTCTCATACATGGATCCCATCTCAGGTTTCATGGGCTCAAGCCATTTTGCGGAATCTGGGCTCATCATCGCTTCATCATAGTTCGTAGGTTCGTCATGGTCAAGTAACATGACCTCCAGAATCGGATTACTGTACCACTCTGGTACGGATCTTACTCTGGTTGACCTACGAGGTTTGGTAGTAACTTGATAAGAAGTTTCATGATCACCATCATTAGCTTCCTCACTGGTGTAGGAATCACTGAAACTGATTTATGTGATAAACTACTTTCCAATAAGGGAGCAAGTACTGTTACCTCATCAATTTCTACTTTCCTCCCACTCACTTCTTTGGATAGAAACTCCTTCTCTAGAAAGGATCCATTCTTAGCAATGAATATCTTGCCTTCGGATCAGTGATAGAAGGTGTACCCAACAGTCTCCTTTGGGTATCCTATGAAGACACATTTCTTCGATTTGGGTTCGAGCTTATCAGGTTGAAGCTTTTTCACATAAGCATCGCAGCCCCAAACTTTAAGAAACGACAACTTGGGTTTGTTGCCAAACCATGGTTCATATGGTGTCGTCTCAACGGATTTAGATGGTGCCCTATTTAACGTGAATGTAGCCGTCTCTAAGGCATAACCCCAAAATGATAGCGGTAAATCAGTAAGAGACATCATAGATCGCACCATATCTAATAAAGTATGATTACAACGTTCGGACACACCATTATGTTGTGGTGTTCCGGGTGGCGTGAGTTGCGAAACTATTCCGCATTGTTTCAAATGAAGACCAAAATCATAACTCAAATATTCTCCTCCACTATCAGATCATACAAACTTTATTTTCTTGTTACGATGATTTTCCACTTCACTCTGAAATTCTTTGAACTTTTGAAATGCTTCAGACTTATGTTTCATCAAGTAGATATACCCATATCTTCTCAAATCATATGTGAAGGTCAGAAAATAAATATACCCGCCGCGAGCATCAACACTCATCGGACCGGATACATCAGTATGTATTATTTCCAACAAGTCTGTTGCTCGCTCCATTGTTCCGGATAACGGAGTCTTAGTCATCTTGCCCATGAGGCATGGTTCGCAAGCATCAAGTGATTCATAATCAAGTGATTCCAAAAGCCCATTAGCATGGACTTTCTTCATGCGCTTTACACCAATATGACCTAAACGGCAGTGCCACAAATAGGTTGCACTATCATTATTAAACTTATATCTTTTGGCTTCAATACTATGAATATGTGTATCACTACTATCAAGATTTAGTAAAAATAAAACACTCGTCAAGGGTGCATGACCATAAAAGATATTACTCATATAAATAGAACAACCATTATTCTCTTATTTAAATGAATAACTGTCTCACATCAAACAAGATCCATATATAATGTTCATGCTTAACGCTGGCACCAAATAACAATTATTCAGGTCTAAAACTAATCCCAAAGGTAGATGTAGAGGTAGCATGCCGACGGCGATCACATCGACTTTGGAACCATTTTCCCACGCGCATCGTCACCTCGTCCTTAGCCAATCTTCGCTTGATCCATAGCCCCTGTTTCGAGTTGCAAATATTAGCAATAGATCTAGTATCAAATATCCAGGCGCTACTGCGAGCATTAGTAAGGTACACATCAATAACATGTATATCAAATATACCTTTCACTTTGCCATCCTTCTTCTCCACCAAATACTTGGGGCAGTTCCTCTTCCAGTGACCAGTCCCTTTGCAGTAGAAGCACTCAGGCTTAGGTCCAGACTTGGGCTTCTTCACTTGAGCAGCAACTTGTTATCCGTTCTTCTTGAAGTTCCCCTTCTTCCCTTTACCCTTTTTCTTGAAACTAGTGGTCTTGTTGACCATCAACACTTGATGCTCTTTCTTGATTTCTACCTCCGCAGCCTTTAGCATTGCGAAGAGCTCGGCAATCGTCTTATCCATCCCTTGCATATTATAGTTCATCACGAAGCTCTTGTAGCTTAGTGGCAGTGATTGAAGAACTCTGTCAATGACACTATCAACTGGAAGATTAGCTCCCAGATGAGTTAAGTGATTATGGTACCCAGACATTCTGAGTATATGCTCACTGACAGAACTATTCTCCTCCATTTTGCAGCTATAGAACTTATTAGAGACTTCATATCTCTCAATCCGGGCATTTGCTTAAAATATTAACTTTAACTCTTGGAACATCTCATATGCTCCATGGCGTTCAAAACGTCGTTGAAGTCCCGGTTCTAAGCCGTAAAGCATGGCATACTGAACTATCGAGTAGTCATCGGTTTTGCTCTCCGAGACGTTCATAACATCTGGCTTTGCTCCTGCAGCGGGTTTGGCACCTAGCGGTGCTTCCAAGACATAATTCTTCTGTGTAGCAATGAGGATAATCCTCAAGTTACGGACCCAGTCCATGTAATTGCTACTGAGGGAGTCCTGGATTAGGGGGTGTCCGGATAGCCGGACTATAGCCTTTGGCCGGACTCCTTGACTATGAAGATACAAGATTGAAGACTTCGTCCCGTGTCCGGATGGGACTTTCCTTGGCGTGGAAGGCAATCTTGGCGATACGGATATGTAGATCTCCTCCCATTGTAACCGACTCTGTGTAACCCTAGCCTTTTCCGGTCTCTATATAAACCGGAGGGTTTTAGTCCGTAGGACGAACAACAATCATACCATAGGCTAGCTTCTAGGGTTTAGCCTCTCTGATCTCGTGGTAGATCTACTCTTGTACTACCCATATCATCAATATTAATCAAGCAGGAGTAGGGTTTTACCTCCATCGAGAGGGCCCGAACCTGGGTAAAAACATCGTGTCCCTTGTCTCCTGTTACCATCTGCCTAGATGCACAGTTCGGGACCCCCTACCCATGATCCGCCGGTTTTGACACTGACATTGGTGCTTTCATTGAGAGTTCCTCTGTGCCATCGCCATCAGGAAGGATGCCTCATCCCGTCTTTAAAGACGGCACTGGTGCTAAAGGAGTTTTGGCTATCGGCCAAACTCTCCGGCTAGGCGGTTTTCTTATGACCGCTGTTAGCCACTTGTGGACGATGACTTCTCGGGTCATCGAAAGCAATCTTCACGTCAACTCAGAACTCGCCGAGCACTTAGATCCGACGGAGCTCTCTTCCTTAAATGAGCTCCTGGATCGCATCGCCGCCCTGGGAGTCGTTACAGACTACGAACAGATTGGGCCTAAACCCGATCTGAGAGAGATTAACTCTCCCCAGGTCACCCATCACGTTGTTGTGGTGGAGGAACAATGCGGCGACCCTTCATCTATCTTAAGGACTAGCTATGTCCGGATTCCCGATCCCTCCAAGCCGGATACCCGCGGAGGGGAGGACGTCACTCAAGACATGAACTTAGAGTCAGGCAACGGGCTAGATTCATTGGGCAACATCCAAGAATCCAAGCTTACGAGTTCGGAAACTCCTTGGCCCTTCAGCCTCAGATTGGGTGAGGTTTCGGATCTAATTCCATCCACCCACCCGAACATAGGCGATCTATCCAAAATTAGGCAAGAGCCCGAGGAAACAGTACATCATTACCGGGCCAGATTCCTCCTGGTTATGAACAGGATAAAGGACTGCCGCGAGGAAGACGCAATTTCATTCTTCTGCAATAATTGCATGGACAAGGGAATCCTCAACGCCATAGGTCGCCGTGAAATTACACGCTTTGCTGACTTGGCGTCCATAGTACGAAAATACTGTGCGATGGAAAGCGCTGGAAAACTGAAGTAAGATTTTGGGACAATCCGCCCTGAATACAAACCAGTCCGAAATAAAAGGGTGCATTATCGCCAATCACCGGGTTAAACACCAAAAACAAAAACCCCTATGGGCATGGAACCATCTTTGGAGGGATGGATCAACGGACCTGTAAAATTCATAGTACAGGGCGCCACACCAACTCATAGCCTTAGAGCATGTTGGATACTCCGGCGGTGGCAAAAGTGGCGAAGAGCTTCTAACCCCAAAGATCCACACGGCACCAGCCGGGGATACCAATACGGTATTAATAGTCTTGAGACTTTCGCATCAAATAATATATGCAACGAACACTCCGCAGCCTTGCGAAGTCTACCAAGTAGCAACAATAAATCCATGGGTAACCACGGCTATTACCTTTAATGCCAGTGATGAACCTAAATTCCGAACAGCCCGAGCACCAGCAGCATTGGTTCTCAGTCCAATAGTGGACGGCTTTCGCCTTACCAAGGTATCATGGACGGTGGCAGCAGATTGAACCTCATTTATGAGGAAACCCTTCGAAAAATGGAAATAGACTGGAGCCGCATTGAGCGAAGCAGCACAACCTTTAGAGGAATAATCCCCAGTCGGGAAGCATGCTGCACAGGAAAAATCACACTGGATGTGGTGTTCGGCACGCCGGATAATTACAGGTCCGAGGAGGTCACGTTCCAAGTGGCCCCGTTCAGCAGCGGATACCACGCTCTATTAGGGCGAGAGGCATTCACAATTTTCAAGCTATACCCCATTCCGGGTACATGAAGCTCAAAATGCCAGGGCCCAACAGAATCATCACTCTTGCTAGTGACCCGGACATAGCACTCCGTGCCAAAAATAAGACAGCCGCACTAGCCCTTGAGGCACTATCCGAAGCCCTAGCGGCCGAGGAACCGATCACTGCACTCCACGGTGAACAGGGACGATGTGATACTCGATAAAAGATCCAAGTCCACCTCCTTTAAACCAGCGGACGAAATAGTCAAATTCCAAGTCTACCCAACGGACCCTACAAAAACGGCCTCCATCGGGGCACAATTAAACCCTGATGTAGACGCCGCACTACGAGAATTCCTACGCGAAAATTGGGACATTTTTGCCTTGCACCCTTCAGACATGCCAGGAATCCCACGCCGGCTGGCCGAGCACAGCCTAAACATCCTAAAAGGATTCGAGCCAGTCAAACAGGCTCTTCGGTGTTTCTCCGACCCTAAGAGACAAGCCATGGGAGAGGAGCTAGCCAAACTATTGGAGGCCGGATTCATCAGAGATATAAAACATCCGGACAGGCTAGCAAACCTGG
The DNA here is from genome assembly GCA_021605145.1 of Aegilops bicornis. Lineage (NCBI taxonomy): Eukaryota > Viridiplantae > Streptophyta > Magnoliopsida > Poales > Poaceae > Aegilops > Aegilops bicornis. The sequence goes on from CM038672.1 coordinate 597,480,953, forward strand.
TGATGGTACCAAAGAAGGACAAATCCTGGCGCCTAGGCATCGATTTCAAGGACCTCAACAAGGCTTGCCCAAAGGATCCCTTCCCCCTCCCCTGCATCGATCAAATTATCAACGCTACCGCAGGACACGATTCATTGTGTTTCCTCGATGCATACTCCGGCTACCATCAAATTAAAATGGCAGAGCCTGACCAAGCCGCAACGGCATTTATCACCCCATACGACCCATTCTGCTTCAACACAATGCCCTTCGGGCTAAAAACGCCGGCATAACATATCAGCGCAAGATTCAGACATGTGTGGCAAACCAGATCGTCAAAATAGTGGAGGCATACATAGATGATGTGGTCGTCAAAACCAAGCATGTCGTAACTCTAGTAGACGACTTGAGGCTCACATTCGATAATCTCCGAACATATGACATCAAGCTTAACCCGGAAAAATGCGTTTTCGGCGTACCAGCCGGAAAGCTCTTGGGCTTCTGAAAGCACAAGTTCTCCCTAGGTGGTTTTGGTAATTAATGTCAACATATCTCTTGTTGGACTAACACTTTTATCCAGTATGTTTCAGACAAGTTCAACAATGGAGTGGCATGGACTAAAGGATGTGGGAACTCCTTCAAGGTGCTAAGGACAAAGGATTGTCTCAAGCTTCAAGCTCAAGACTCTTCATTTTATATTTTAGTGATCCAAGATCACATTGAGTCTATAAGAAAAGCCAATACTATCAAGGAGGGATGAGGTGTTGCTTAATGAGCCTCTTGCTTCATGTGCTTAGTGATATGCTCCAAAACCCTCCACTACTTTCTCACATCCACATATGACCTAAACCTAAAGTCAAACTCGGCCCTACCGATTCTTTCTATCCGGCGCCACAGAGTTCAGATGTCATAGCCACTGCCACAAACCCTAGGCGAATCAGTTTCATCGATAGGGATCTCGGTCCCACCGAGATGGGATTGCAATCTCTCTGTGTATGTCCATTACCAAAATCGGTCTCACCGAGTGTGTGTAGTCGGTACTACCGAGATTACAATGCAAACTCTCTGTTTAACTTATTACCAAAATCGGTCCCACCGAGTTTGAGTAATCGGTCCCACCGAGTTTGCCTGACCAACTCTCTGGTTAGCTAATTACCAAAATCGGTCTCACCGAGTTTGTGTAATCGGTCTCATCGAGATTACGTTATGCCCTAACCCTAACCATATCGGTCCTACCGAGTTGCATATCGGTCCCACCGAAAACCCTAACAGTCACTAGGTTTACTAAATCGGTCCGACCGAGTTTGATGATTCGGTCCCACCGAGTTTGGTAAATTGTGTGTAACGGTTAGATTTTGTGTGGAGGCAATATATACCCCTCCACCTCCTCTTCATTTGTGGAGAGAGCCATCGTAACAAGCCTACTCTTCCAAAGAACCTATTTCGAGAGAGAACTACCTACTCATGTGTTGAGGCCAAGATATTCCATTCCTACCATATGAATCTTGATCTCTAGCCTTCCCCAAGTTGCTTTCCACTCAAATCTTCTTTCCACCAGATCCAAATCCTATGAGAGAGAGTTGAGTGTTGGGGAGACTATCATTTGAAGCACAAGAGCAAGGAGTTCATCATCAACACACCATTTGCTACTTCTTGGAGAGTGGTGTCTCCTAGATTGGCTAGGTGTCACTTGGGAGCCTCCGACAAGATTGTGGAGTTGAACCAAGGAGTTTGTAAGGGCAAGGAGGTCGCCTACTTCGTGAAGATCTACCGCTAGTGAGGCAAGTCCTTCGTGGGCAATGGCCATGGTGGGATAGACAAGGTTGCTTCTTCGTGGACCCTTCATGGGTGGAGCCCTCCGTGGACTCACAAGAACTGTTACCCTTCGTGGGTTGAAGTATCCATCAACGTGGATGTACGATAGCACCACCTATCGGAACCAAGACAAAAACATCTGTGTCTCCAATTGCGTTTGAACTCTCCAAACCCTTCTCTTTACCTTCTTGCAAGTTGCATGCTTTATTTTCCGCTGCTCATATACTCTTTGCATGCTTGCTTGCTTATGTAGTGAGAATGTTAAACTTGTTCCTAAACTCCACTTAAACCTAAAGAAGTTAAAAACTGCAACGTTGGTACTTAGTGTCTAATCACCCCCCTCTAAACACCTCTTCTCAAGATCCTACAAGTGGTATCAGAGCATTGGTCTCCATTTCCTTGGTTTAATCACCATTGGAGGAAGATGGATGAGTCTACTTTGGGGAGTCTTAGACATAGAGTGCCTATCCTTGATGGAGAGTATTTTCATGAGTGGAAAAATGAGATGCTTGCAATTTTCAATCAATATCATTTGAACAAGTACATTGCTAGCCCTTGTGCACCTCTTGTTGATCCTATGCATCCTACCCTTGATGAATCTATTGACATGACTAGAAATCTTAGAACTGTTAATTTTATCACTAGAGGCTTGCCTAGAAACTTAATTAGAGTCTTGCCTACTCTTGAGTGTGCCTACACTATATGGAAATTTCTTGAGGAACGCTTTCCAAATTATTTCTTGAAAAATCTAGATGAAATTCTCTATAAGTCTATTGCCTTGAGTAAGATGAATACTAGTGATCCTATGTTTTGTGACCGTCTATTTGAACTTACCGACCTTATGCGTGCCAAAGGAGATGTTGGAATTATTGGTGATATTATTTCCGAAGCTATAAGAATTCATAAGCAAGATCATTGTCAAACTCACTCTAACGAATTACCCTCTCTAGGACTTGATCCACCACATGACGATGTTGAACATGGATACTATGATGAGGATGATGATAGTGACTTGATCTTGATGATGCAATGAGACATTTTGGTCTTATGGCAAATCTTGAGGATATGTGTCAGGAGGAAAGGAATGGGATCTTGACAGTGGATGTACCAATCACATGACCGGAGATAAAGACATGTTTCGTGAGCTTGCTGAAAATGATAGTCCTCGAAAGTATGTCACTTTCGGTGACAACTCAAAGGATAAGGTGGTTGGCCTTGGTAAGGTGGCCATCTCACATGATAGCGTCATTCAGAATGTCATGCTCATTGAATCTCTTGGCTACAACTTACTTTCAGTATCTAGACTTGCTGATTTCGGTTTCAATGTCCTATTTACTGAAGTAGATTGTCAAGTGTTTCGTCGAGACAATCATAAAATGGTCTTTACCGGTATACGTAGAGGTGATCTTTACATTGTTGATTTCTCTAAGAAGGCACAACCTAAAACTTGCTTCATTGCTAAATCCTCAAAAGGTTGGTTATGGCATAGACGACTTGGTCACGTTGGCATGGGAAATCTTGACAAGCTTATTAAAGGAAATCATATCCTTGGAGTTAATGATGTCATATTTGATAAGGATAGACTTTGCAGTGCTTGTCAGGCAGGTAAACAGGTTGGAGGAAGGCATCCCGTGAAGAACATCATGACCACAAGGAGGCCACTCGAGCTACTTCATATGGATCTCTTTGGTCCCAACGCTTACAAAAGTCTCGGTGGAAATTCTTTTGGTCTAATTATAGTTGATGATTTTTCAAGATTTACATGGGTGTTCTTTCTCGATGATAAATCGCAGGTCCAAAAGATCTTCAAAAACTTCGCTAGGAAGGTCCAAAATCAGTTTGAAGTGAAGATCAAGAAGGTTCGCAGCGACAACGGAACGGAGTTCAAGAACGCAAATGTGGACACCTTTCTTGATGAAGAAGGGATTTCACACGAGTTCTCGGCTACGTACACACCTCAACAAAATGGAGTTGTTGAGAGGAAGAACCGGACGCTCATCGAAATGGCGAGAACGATGCTTGATGAGTACAAGACGCCGAAGCACTTTTGGGAAGAAGCGGTTGAGACAGCTTGTCATGCAACAAATCACTTGTATCTTCACAAGCTACTCGGCAAGACGGCATACGAGCTTCTCACCGGTAACAAACTCCAAGTTGGATACTTTTGAGTATTCGGCTCAAAGTGCTACATTCTTGATAAGCATAAATCGTTCAAAATTTGCTCCTAAGTCTCATGAAGGTTTCCTACTAGGTTATGGCTCAAACTCTCACACTTACCGTGTCTACAACAATTTCACCCGAAAGGTTGAAGAGACGGTAGATGTGAAGTTTGACGAATCTAACGGCTCGCAAGTAGAGCAATTGCCAATTGATGTAGGAGACAAAGACCCTTCGGAAGCAATCCAAGACTTGTTTATTGGCAAGGTCCGTCCAACGGAGGTGAAGGAGAGTACCTCGTCCGTCCAAGTGGAAGCTTCTACTTCACGACAAGGTGAACCGAGAGTTGACACGGAAGCATCCACAAGTGGAACACACCAAGATAAACAAAACGAGGAAGAACATCATGAACGTCAACAACCTCCTTCTCCACCTCGACAAGAAAATGACAACGCCAACCATGAAGAAGATCAAGAAGAAGAAGAAGAACAAGATGAAGAAGATGTTCAACCGAGACCCAAGCAAAAGCTTTCATGAGTTCGAGCAAGAATTGCTAAAGACCATCCCGTCGAGCAAATCTACAATGATATTCAAACCGTGAGAATCACTCGCTCTAAAACTCGTTTAGCTAAATTTTGTGAAAACTATTCTTTCATCTCTAGCATTGAACCTATGAAGGTTGAAGAAGCATTGGAAGATCCGGATTGGATAAATTCTATGCATGAAGAGCTACACAACTTTGAGAGAAACCAAGTTTGGACATTGGTTGAGAAGCCCGACAACAACCACAACATCATCGGTACCAAATGGGTGTTTCACAACAAGCAAGATGAAGATGGACAAGTAGTTCGCAACAAAGCACGTCTCGTCGCCCAAGGCTACACACAAGTCGAAGGTATGGACTATGGTGAGACTTATGCTCCCGTTGCTAGACTTGAGTCCATTCGCATCTTACTTGCCTATGCTAATCACCATAATATCACCTTGTACCAAATGGACATTAAAAATGCTTTTCTAAATGGTGAAATAGAAGAGGAAGTCCATGTTAAACAACCTCCCGGCTTTGTCAATCCTAAGAAACCAAATCATGTCTACAAACTTCACAAAGCCCTTTATGGTTTTAAACAAGCTCCTAGAGCTTGGTATAAATGCTTGACCAAGTTTCTTCTTGAAAAGGGATTTGAAATTGGGAAGATTGATTCCACACTTTTTACTAAAAGGGTAAATGGAGAATTATTTGTATGCCAAATTTATGTTGATGATATCATATTTGGATCAACTAACCCTCATTTTAGTGAGAAGTTTCGAAAGCTAATGTCGGAGAAGTTTGAGATGTCAATGATGAGTGAACTCAAATTCTTTCTTGGGTTGCAAATCAAGCAAACTAAGGAAGGTACATTTGTCTCTCAAACGAAGTACACTAAGGATTTATTCAAGAAGTTCAATATGCAAGAGTGCAAAGGTATGTCCACACCCATGCCTACTAGTGGACATCTTGATTTGACCAAAGATGGTAAACCAGTAGATCAAAAGGTTTATCGCTCTATGATTGGATCATTGTTATACCTATGTGCTTCACGTCCCGATATTATGCTAAGTGTGTGCATGTGTGCAAGATATCAAGCTGCTCCTAAAGAATGTCATCTTAAGGCCATAAAAAGGATAGTGAGATACTTAATTCGTACACCAAATTTTGGCATTTGGTATCCTAAGATGGCCTCTTTCGATCTTGTTGGCTACTCCGACTCGGACTATGCCGGAGACAAGGTTGATAGAAAGTACTTCAGGTACTTGTCAATTTCTTGGTAGATCTCTTGTGTCTTGGTCCTCCAAGAAACAAAACTCGGTATCCCTATCTACCGCCGAAGCGGAGTACATTGCCGCTGGTTCATGTTGTGCTCAATTACTTTGGATGACCCAAACTCTTAAAGATTATGGGATATATGTGAAACATGTTCCATTGCTTTGTGACAATGAAAGTGCTATCAAAATTGGTCATAATCACGTACAACATTCTCGAACTAAGCATATTGAAGTTCGTCATCATATCATTCGAGATCATGTTGCCAAGGGTGACATTAAACTTAAGCATGTTCGCACCGAAAAGCAATTAGCAGATATATTTACTAAACCCCTTGATGAGAAAGTGTTTTGCAGGTTGAGAGGAGAATTGAACATCATTGATGCTTCAAACTTGGAGTAGAAACTCCATTGTATACATGCAAGACATGAGCTTATGACTAATCCATGATATCTCTCTTATGATGAAAATATTATATCTTGGATATATTTGCATCTTGCATGTTATCTAACCCATGTAGGTACTTGGCTGAATCAAATTCCATGAGATTGTAATCTACTCACATCTTGAGCAATCTCTACATCACCAAGTCTCTACACTATGGTGGCTGAATACAAGGAAGCACGGAATCATTCAAACATATCCTTTGACAAACTCTTTGTTGAGCTTCATGATTATCATTTTTGGATACACAAGTGCTCTTCCTTGCAAGAACTGACCCGTGTAGGTAGATGGACTCAAATTCCAAGTGGTGCTCCCAACTCTTGATGAGCTACATCAACCTTGAGCAACCCACACAAGTTCAACTACATGGTCAACACCACCAACCAAGGTATGTTATTCCATCTTAGAGAAGCTTTACTCCGAGTTATGAGCTAAAGCAACTCGACAAGATGTGAATACATCAAAATGCTTAAACAAAAAATGGTAACTCCAGTTTGAGCTTAAACGATGAGTATGACCTATGATCAAGTGATCTCACTTGACTCCTAAGTCAATATACTCTAACATAGGTGACTTTGTCACCGATCATCTCTAGATGAAGTTCTCTCGTGTTCTTTTCTGTCTTTTTGGCATTTGTCTCATGCATATTTGTTTCCCCTTTCAAAAAAAACTTCATCTAGATTTCTTTTCTGTTTGCTCTGCATTTCCTGCATCCAATTCATTGCACATCATTCAGTATATTCCTTGCAAATCTTTGTGAGATCTTACTAGTCTAGCGAGCTGAGCTGACAAGTGCTTTCTCTGAGATGAACTCGGTTTCACCGATTTGTTGTCTTTGGTCCAACCGAATCCTCTCGGTACAACCGAAGCATACCACTCGGTGCCACCGATTTCACAACAGGAAAAACAGTTTGCCACTTATTCTGTGTTTCTTCTGATCCAGCTCCACTCAATGAATCTTGTCCTCTACAAGCATCACAAATTTTATCCAGTGCTTTGCGTTGTGACTCAAGGACCAAAACCATTCACAACAAATTCCAGAAGATCCTTCTTGGAAATTGATGTCAAAGGGGGAGAGAGATCACATCAAAGCTTATAACTTCCAAAATGGAGAGAGTATTAAGGGGGAGAAAGAGATCTCCAGGGGGAGAGAATACTCAAGTAGAAAGTATTTCTCAAGGACCCCCGATGCTTGGTGTTCAAGAGGAGAGATGACACATGTCTTTTTGGGGGAAAGACATGTTCATGTGTGCTTATTTGCATTAAGCTCTGTTCATTTATATCTTTCAGCCCTGATTTTCTGTTCCCTATCTTCTCCCAGTATCCCATGCTAGATTCAGGGGGAGCAAGACATCTAAGGGAAAGGAATCATTTAAATGCATTGCATATCTATACTCTTGGGGACATGTCTAATTGTGGGATCTTGAGAAGAGGTGTCTAGAGGGGGGGTGATTAGACACTAAGTACCAAAGTTGCAGTTTTTAACCTTATTAAAGTTTAAGTGGAGTTTAGGCACAATTTTAACTTTTTCAATACATAACAAGCAAGCATGCAAAGAGTATATGAGCAGCGGAAAGTAAAACATGCAACTTGCAAGAAAGTAAAGGGAAGGGTTTGGAGGATTCAAACGCAATTGGAGACACGGATGTTTTTGTCGTGGTTCCGATGGGTGGTGCTATCGTACATCACGTTAATGGAGACTTCAACCCACGAAGGAGTAGCAGTTGCCTTGTGAGTCCACGGAGGGCTCCACCCACGAAGGGTCCACGAAGTAGCAACCTTGTCTATCCCACCATGGCCGTCGCCCACAAAGGACTTGCCTCACTAGCAGTAGATCTTCACGAAGTAGGCGATCTTCTTGCCCTTACAAACTCCTTGGTTCAACTCCACATCCTTGTTGGAGGCTCCCAAGTGACACCTAGCCAACCTAGGAGACACCACTCTCCAAGAAGTAAAAAATGGTGTGTTGATGATGAACTCCTTGCTCTTGTGCTTCAAATGATAGTCTCCCCAACACTCAACTCTCTCTCATAGGATTTGGATCTGGTGGAAAGAAGATTTGAGTGGAAAGCAACTTGGGGAAGGCTAGAGATCAAGATTCATATGGTAGGAATAGAATATCATGGTCTCAACACATGAGTAGGTGGTTCTCTTTCAGAAATGGTAAGTTGGAAGTGTAGGTTTGTTCTGATGGCTCACTCCACGAATGAAGAGGAGGTGGAGGGGTATATATAGCCTCCACACAAAATCTAACCGTTACACACAAATTGCCAAACTCGGTGGGACCGAATTGAGAAACTCGGTCGGACCGATTCAGCAAATCAAGTGACCGTTAGGATTTTCAGTGGGACCGAATGCAACTCGGTAGGACCGATATGGTTAGGGTTAGGGCATAACGTAATCTCGGTGAGACCGATTACACAAACTCGGTGAGACCGATTTTGGTAATTAGCTAACCAGAGAGTTGGTCAGGCAAACTCGATTGGACCGATTACTCAAACTCGGTGGGACTGATTTTGATAATGAGTCAACCAGAAAGTTTGCATTGTAATCTCGGTAGTACCGATTGCTCAAACTTCGGCGAGACTGATTTTGATAATGGACATACAGAGAGATTACAATCCCATCTCGGTGAGACCGAGATCCCTATCGGTGAGACCGATTTGCCTAGGGTTTGTGGCAGTGGCTAAGACATCCAAACTCGGTGGCGCCGGATAGGAAGAATCAGTGGGGCCGAGTTTGACTTTAGGTTTAGGACATTTTATCCGGCGCCACCAAGTTCAGATGTCATAGCCACCTCTTGCTTCATGACCTAAACCTAAAGTCAAACTCGACCCTACCGATTCTTTCTATCCGGCGCCACCAAGTTCAGATGTCATAGCCACTGCCACAAACCCTAGGCAAATCGGCTTCACCGATAGGGATCTCGGTCTCACCGAGATGGGATTGCAATCTCTCTGTGTATGTCCATTACCAAAATCGATCTCACCGAGTCTGTGTAATCGGTACTACCGAGATTACAATGCAAACTCTCTGGTTAACTTATTACCAAAATCGGTCCCACCGAGTTTGAGTAATCGGTCCCACCGAGTTTGCCTGACCAACTCTCTGGTTAGCTAATTACCAAAATCGGTCTCACCGAGTTTGTGTAATCGGTCTCAACGAGATTACGTAATGCCCTAACCCTAACCATATCGGTCCTACCGAGTTGCATATCGGTCCCACCGAAAACCCTAACAGTCACTAGGTTTACTAAATCGGTCCGACCGAGTTTGATGATTCGGTCCCACCGAGTTTGGTAAATTGTGTGTAACGGTTAGATTTTGCGTGGAGTCTATATATACCCCTCCACCTCCTCTTTATTTGTGGAGAGAGCCATCAGAACAAGCCTACACTTCCAGCAACCTATTTCTGAGAGAGAACTACCTACTCATGTGTTGAGGCCAAGATATTCCATTCCTACCATATGAATATTGATCTCTAGCCTTCCCCAAGTTGCTTTCCACTCAAATCTTCTTTCCACCAGATCCAAATCCTATGAGAGAGAGTTGAGTGTTGGGGAGACTATCATTTGAAGCACAAGAGCAAGGAGTTCATCATCAACACACCATTTGTTACTTCATGGAGAGTGGTGTCTTCTAGATTGGCTAGGTGTCACTTGGGAGCCTCCGACAAGATTGTGGAGTTGAACCAAGGAGTTTGTAAGGGCAAGGAGATCGCCTACTTCGTGAAGATCTACCGCTAGTGAGGCAAGTCCTTCGTGGGCGACCACCATGGTGGGATAGACAAGGTTGCTTCTTCGTGGACCCTTCGTGGGTGGAGCCCTCCGTGGACTCGCAAGAATGCTACCCTTCGTGGGTTGAAGTCTCCATCAACATGGATGTACGATAGCACCACCTATCGGAACCACGACAAAAACATCCGTGTCTCCAATTGTGTTGTAATTCTCCAAACCCTTCTCTTTACCTTCTTGCAAGTTGTAACATCCCAAAATTCTAAATTTTGGAATGTTAATATAATTAATTGAATTGTTTGTTTGTTTACTTGAGTGAATTAAACTTGAGTGAAATTTGAACTTTTTCAAAAACTTTTGAATGAGAGGGAATAAAATGACTTTCCCCTTCTCCGGTAAATTCAAATTCATCCTATTAAAATCAATGAGAGAAGATGACATGACTTCTTCAACTATAAAGAATTTGAACGGAGTTTTGCAATTTAATTCTTTCAAATATTTGCACTTGCTTCTCTATTTTTCTTCCGCGAAATACCCTGAAAAATAAATTCTTGCAAGCAAGAAAGAGCGGAGGAAAATGACCCTCCAAAATCAGGGGCATTTTGAAAATATTTGAGCCAAGAAAAACCAAAGTTTTTATTTAAAAAATTATTTGCAAAAATAAATAAAGCCTTTAGGGATTTTCTGAAAAACATTTTTTTAGTTTTTATTTTGGCCGTGGAATAATGCTCATCATCTACATTTTATTTTTTCTGATAATTTTAGTATATAAAAACTCTTTATTCGAATTGATTTGATTTCCTTTTATTGTTTTAGTTTCCTAATTTAAAAAATATGAATGGAATCGTTTTATTAGGAAAAACCTGCTGGCCCATTAAGCACTTTTCTATTCTAGCCCAACAAGAGATCATCTCCTTCCTTTGTTTCCTCTCACGTTCTGAAGCTTTCCATATCTATGGAGACAGGAATCTCCACCTTCCCGATCTCCCTCGTCTTTCCATCCCAGCGCCTCCCGAGACCGCCTATAAAACCCCTCCCTCTCCTCGGTCCATTGGCCCCCTCACCACGCCCCCTCCCTGCCCGTAGCCTCCTCGCCACCGTCCTCCTTTTCCTGCCTAGAAACGCTCACCAGGAGCTCTCCTGGAACCTCCCCCAGCGCCGACCCCCTCCTCCGCCACCCCACCCTCGCCGGCGACCTCGACCCCTCGCCGGAGCAGCCCTCCACATCGCCGTCTCCTTCCTGTCATCTCTGCCTCACGTACAGGTAACTCCCTTGTTGTTTTTTTTTTCATTTTCAGATTTTATTTCCGTAACAGATTTAGTTCCGTTCTTATTTAGCTTATAACTTTTGATCTAGAAGTCCAATGATGCTGATTCTTTTTGCGTTAGATCACAATTTTCTTGTAGTTTCCAAAAATATATAATTTGTCTATGTTTGGATTTATAAAAATTGAGTTAGATCAGATTTGAATTAAAGCTTGTTTTGCTTATTCCGGGAGTTTAAAAATAGGTTTTTAATTAATTCTTTTTGCTCCTGGTCTCTAGGACCTTTGTTTATCCAGTAGTATTTAGTATTTTATTTCTAGGTTAATTTAAATTAGGTTTTTAGCAAAACAGTACTGTTTTATTATTAGTTCTGTTTTAGCTTTTTCTTTATTGTTTTTATTAGTTTTAAATTATTTCTTTTTGTCATTTTTGACAAAATTAGTTGTGTTTCTGTTAGACAACAGGAAAAATTTTATTTCTATTTAAAAAAAATCTATTTTCCTTAGTTTTGTATGAAACCTTCTATAGGTCATAGTTAGAGTTTTATAAAAGCTTTTTATTTGTTTCTTTTTGCAAATAAAATTTTATGGAAAAAATACTTTCTGTTAAATTAGTTATTTTACATTTTATTTTCTGTTAATTTATTAGTTTAGTATTTTAATTGTTGTTAAGTTTTTACTTACGGCAAAACTATATTAGATGTTTGTAGCAAAGTCATAGATCTTCGTTAGTAGTTTTTCTTTGTAGTTTTATTTGAAGTTTCTTTTGATTTTGTTTGAGTTTTATTATCGATTTTCCTTGCTGTTTTGATTGTTATTTGAGTGCTAAAATTGTTTGCTAGGATGTTTGCTTATGTGAATGCTATGTTTGACTATATAGATTTTCAACGGAGTGACGATTAGTTCTACCAAGTCATTTTCGACAGCCGTTGTTATCTTCATCAAGTATTACCAGGCAAGTTCACTTTGACCATTGCTTTCATACCTATGTTTTTATTGCATTTAGTGGCATCCTTGCAACCACCCCTCGATAGTGTTATTGAATCCTTGTAGTTGAGTAGTATGCATGAGGTAGGAACCCATCACCTGTTACCAAGCCGGGACGTTATTTATTTTAATGCTACGCTATAGTAGACGGGGTTGGTATGAGTGCTCAGGAGTGGTGTGAGAATGAAGGATTTCGTCAATGACGACAACTCCATGATGGCACCTGCAAGGACTGCATCTTCAAGGCCTCAGGACTTCAAGACTCGAGACAAGAATTCAATACACACTCTTTGGGTGAAGGATGGTTGTGGGCACCTGGAGAACCCAGTGGTTGGCCAGGATGCATGGAGAAGCGCCATGACATCTTGCGGAAAGCTTCACCCAGACTCAAAGAGACGGAAGAATACTTCATGCCCGGAAGCTTACTTGTGCAACCGCAAGTCAATATGGGCTCTGGCTTGGTTGACCTTAGTTGTGACTCTGGCTGGGGCGGTACTAGCGGATGTAGAACTACGGTAGGATGGGTTGAGTACGGACAGTGGTCGAGGAACTCTTTGGAAGACCATGTTTGGTCATCTTGTTCTCAAACACCACGAAGTGCGAGAACGTAAAGAGAGGGATCGAATCTTGCGGGTAAAGTGTACAAACCTCTGCAGAGGGTTATAAACCTAATCGATTAGCCGTGTCCCGATTACGGACAATTTGAGCCTCTGGACTTGGATCTATCTCGGAACTCTCAACACCGGATTGATAACTTAATTGTGGGCAACATATGCTGAATTTTTGGGCTATGAGACATCGGTTGGCGGAACCATGTCATGATAGAAAACTCCTTGGTACAGACTTCATTCTATTCCTTTGATGTAGGTAAAATAAAATCAGCTTTTACGCAAACAAAACTCGAATCTGAGCCATAAAGCCATACCGCATATAGTATAGTTTATCATCAGTTTTCTCTTATTGTGATCTTGCCGGTACATTCAATGTCTTGACCTACACGGCTGCAACGTATCATGTTGCAGATATTTCCTCGACGAGTAAGAGTGCAGTGCAGGTTACGGTCTACACTCAACCTGCCGATGGCGTTGATGGGACTCCACACCCGTTTGATTGTTTCACGAGTATTATGAGGTATATATCATTTTACGTTATTTATACATGTGATTGCACTTTGATATATACATTGATGTACTGTGTGCCAAAGATACCGATCTTGATCCGAGGATGGCACGAGAACACGAAGGCTTGACCGTTCGAGGTCGGGTCGCTACTGAAATGGTATCGAGCACATGTTGTAGGGCGTGACCCTAGAAATCGGAAAGCCCCTAGGACAGAAATCTCTAAAACTTTATTTTCAAAAGGATCCTTTACTTCTCGTCTTTTCTGATTTTATCAAGTAGTCCCTCCGACCTCAAATAGTTAGAATATACACCTTTCCATTTTACCACACGGAAGATCAACTGAAGTCACTCCAAGAATTAAAGATATCGGACAACTGATGGCCATTTCAAAGTAACAAGGGTTTCACCATGCATTAGAAGAGTTGAAGCTGCAACAATTGAAGACTCCGAAGACTAGAAGAATTTGAAGAATCTGAAGAATTATTTGACCTTTAGAAGACCAAATCCCTGTTATACACTTACGTTAGATGCGGCGATTTGTGAGCTGTCATTTGTTTGATGTTTTCAAGCGACCACAAAGTAAACCCGCTTTCTTCAAAAACTATTGTTTGTATTGTGTGTATCCTCCCCACCTCTCTCATATCTCATCCCAAAACTTTTGGACCCAGTAGATGATGAATGAAGTTGGACCGGTATTCTCTGGACCGAAAACCCAGCCGGAGGCGAGCTACTGATTCGTAACATGGAGAGTCACTTGAGAGCAATTTGGTTTCAAGGAAGAATGAAGTATCGTCGCTCTTGATTACTTTGAAGGAAGTGCTGCAACTTGGTGGCGAGATGCATCAAGCTATACAGGATGGAATGGAGCAAGGACTTGGGAAGAATTCAAGAAGACTCTGACAAGATCTCGTCTTATCCGGAAGCACCATGATACACCAAGAAATAAACCTTGTGCCTGCAAGATTTGCGGAGAAATAGGACACACCCAGGAGGAACACAAGGATGGATGCCCTCATTGTGAGGAGAAACACCCGGTGAGGAATGCCCAACTAGTCGGGTGACTTGTTTCTTGTGTGAAGGAACCACCCACTACCCGACTCGGTGTCACATTTACCCCATGGTGCAACAAACTATTCAGGAGCAGGAAGAAGGAATGAAAGAAGCCCTCCGAGAAGTTATGAAAGAACACATGATGAAGGAAGGTGTTGAAGACCACGATGGAGAAGGCCTCAACAGATTTTTCTCCAATGACTGCTATTCATGTGGAGAATAAGGACTTTTTTCACAAGATTGCACCAAAGAAAGAAAAGAGTGTCTCGATACTTCCGTGGAAGCAATAGAGTTTGATCCACGAGGGAATAGAAGGTTTGGTCGAGCGAAGAAACCCAGGAAGAGAAAACAAACACACCCTCGTAACAACCCAATTTACGCAAAGAGGGACAAGAGTCGTATCACCTGTTTTGAATGTAAGGACGCGTCGGGCATTATGCCAATCATTGTCATGAAAGGAAGCAAGGAACTCAAGGAGCAGGCACCATCTCCAAGAAGCCCAAAGACTTATCGAAAGTTATGTGTTTTCATTGCAAGGAAGCAGGACATTATGCTACTAAATGTTCCTACAAGAAGGAAGCTGGAGTTGAGTAGTTGGAATTTTGATATGGATAATAAGAGTGGTAGAAACCAATTTTTTCATGAGTACAATAAGTTGAGTTATGTAATGGGTGCTCGTAGTTTGTAATGGATTCATGAAATCAATAAAGTTAAGGTGACATGTTTTCATATGTTTAATTGTATGAGTTGTTACTCTATGAACACGGATTTTGACCATTTTCGAGGATATGAGAAATATGGTCTATGGATGGATTTGTGAATTTCATTTTAAGGGTGATAGTACCCTATGAAGAACACTAGACCAATGGAAATGGAAATGTGTCCCACAGGTTGGAGTTTGGAAAAAAATGAGTTGAAGTTTTATCTTTGATATGATGGTATTAAGAAATGAAATGTTATTGGATTTAAAGTGGTGTAATGTTGGAAAATGGAGCAATTGTAACTCCAAGGATGAGTGAAATTGGTACAAGTGTTGAAGTGGGCTCATAACCCACAGGCCCGAGGAATTAATAAGGGTCAAGTACCCTTTGGAAGAAGAAATTTTGGGAAGACTGCGATTTGATCGTGGGACGTTTACGTAGGAGGTTACGCAAAACACGAGAGTGGTGAAGTAACGATAGATGTTTTGTTTGGCTTGCGAAACCATGGATTTACTCGAAACCAGTTCGAGAACAAGAGAAATTCTGCAATGCTTGTGAGTATGCCCAAGTGTTAGAATACGTGATTCGATATTTACGTATGTGGTAATGATTCAAGTATGCAGGATGGATTGGCCCCATACCGAGACTTCTATCATGAACTATCATATGTTGATGGAAAATCGAGAGCCTCGAAAACCTTAGAAGAGTGTCGACACGATAAGCCATAAAACCATAGAATGGTAGTACGATGGAACCCTTTACAGCAAACCGCTGCCAATCGTAGGATATACGGTGAAGTTCAACCTGCACCCGTTTTCTGCAGGAGAAACCATTAATGATAGACCACCATGAGTGTTTCGATAGTTGTCTAGAATGGACACAGACCCATCAGCTAAGAAGATCCAGTCTCGGACGAACTTCAACTTTGACGAACCGACCCAAGCTTTTGAGGAAAACTCTATGCTTCGGCGAGTAAGAGCTTTAATGAAGGAGCTATTGTAAGATATGTGAAGAGACATACATTGTCAGTCCTCCAGAGGAAATATCTGAGTTTATTGGAACCATGACCTTGTTTTTAAGTGTGGTAGCACCCCTGACCTTTCTGACCAAGACATTTGCTAGAAGACCCCCAACCCCTAACCTTTTTCTTGCTAGCCTCTTCAAATCTCGAGGACGAGATTCATTTTAAGTGTGGTAGGTTTGTAACATCCCTAAATTCTAAATTTTGGAATGTTATATAATTAATTGAATTGTTTGTTTGTTTACTTGAGTGAATTAAACTTGAGTGAAATTTGAACCTTTTCAAAAACTTTTGAATGAGAGGAATAAAATGACTTTCCCTTCTCCGGTAAATTCAAATTCATCCTATTAAAATCAATGAGAGAAGATGACATGACTTCTTCAACTATAAAGAATTTGAACGGAGTTTTGCAATTTAATTCTTTCAAATATTTGCACTTGCTTCTCTATTTTTCTTCCCGAGAAATACCCGAAAATAAATTCTTGCAAGCAAGAAAGAGCGGAGGAAAATGACCCTCCAAAATCAGGGGCATTTTTGAAAATATTTGAGCCAAGAAAAACCAAAGTTTTTATTTAAAAAAAATTATTTGCAAAAGAAATAAAGCCTTTAGGGATTTTCTGAAAAACATTTTTTTTTAGTTTTTATTTTGGCCGTGGAATAATGCTCATCATCTACATTTTATTTTTCTGATAATTTTAGTATATAAAAACTCTTTATTCCGAATTGATTTGATTTCCTTTTTATTGTTTTAGTTTCCTAATTTTAAAAATATGAATGGAATCGCTTTTATTAGGAAAAACCTGCTGGCCCATTAAGCACTTTCCTATTCTAGCCCAACAAGAGATCATCTCCTTCCTTTGTTTCCTCTCACGTTCTGAAGCTTTCCATATCTATGGAGACAGAATCTCCACCTTCCCGATCTCCCTCGTTTTCCATCCCAGCGCCTCCCGAGACCGCCTATAAAACCCCCTCCTCTCCTCGCTCCATTTTTCCCATCACCACGCCTCCCCTCCTGCCGTAGCCTCCTCGCCACCGTCCTCCTTTTCCTGCCTAGAACGCTCACCAGGAGCTCTCTGGAACCTCCCAAGCGCCGACCCCTCCTCCGCCACCCCACCTCGCCGACCTCGCCCCCTCGCCGGAGCAGCCCTCCACATCGCCGTCTCCTTCCTGTCATCTCTGCCTCACGTACAGGTAACTCCCTTGTTGTTTTTTTTTTCGTTTTCAGATTTTATTTCCGTAACAGATTTAGTTCCGTTCTTGTTTAGCTTATAACTTTTGATCTAGAAGTCCAATGATGCTGATTCTTTTTGAGTTAGATCACAATTTTCTTATAGTTTCCAAAAATATATAATTTGTCTATGTTTGGATTTATAAAAATTGAGTTAGATCAGATTTGAATTAAAGCTTGTTTTGCTTATTCCGGGAGTTTAAAAATAGGTTTTTAATTAATTCTTTTTGCTCCTGGTCTCTAGGACCTTTGTTTATCCAGTAGTATTTAGTATTTTATTTCTAGGTTAATTTAAATTAGGTTTTTAGCAAAACAGTACTGTTTTATTATTAGTTCTGTTTTAGCTTTTTCTTTATTGTTTTTATTAGTTTTAAATTATTTCTTTTTGTCATTTTTGACAAAATTAGTTGTGTTTCTGTTAGACAACAGGAAAATTTTTATTTCTATTTAAAAAATCTATTTTCCTTAGTTTTGTATGAAACCTTCTATAGGTCATAGTTAGAGTTTTATAAAAGCTTTTTATTTGTTTCTTTTGCAAATAAAATTTTATGGAAAAAATACTTTCTGTTAAATTAGTTATTTTACATTTTATTTTCTGTTAATTTATTAGTTTACTATTTTAATTGTTGTTAAGTTTTTACTTACGGCAAAACTATATTAGATGTTTGTAGCAAAGTCATAGATCTTCGTTAGTAGTTTTTCTTTGTAGTTTTATTTGAAGTTTCTTTTGATTTTGTTTGAGTTTTATTATCGATTTTCCTTGCTGTTTTGATTGTTATTTCGAGTGCTAAAATTGTTTGCTAGGATGTTTGCTTATGTGAATGCTATGTTTGACTATATAGATTTTCAACGGAGTGACGATTAGTTCTACCAAGTCATTTTCTCGACAGCGTTGTTATCTTCATCAAGTATTACCAGGCAAGTTCACTTTGACCATTGCTTTCATACCTATGTTTTTATTGCATTTAGTGGCATCCTTGCAACCACCCCTCAATAGTGTTATTGAATCCTTGTAGTTGAGTAGTATGCATGAGGTAGGAAGCCATCACCCTGTTACCAAGCCCAGGACGTTATTTATTTTAATGCTACGCTATAGTAGACGGGGTTTGGTATGAGTGCTCAGGAGTGGTGTGAGAATGAAGGATTTCGTCAATGACGACAACTCCATGATGGCACCTGCAAGGACTGCATCTTCAAGGCCTCAAGACTTCAAGACTCGAGACAAGAATTCAATACACACTCTTTGGGCGAAGGATGGTTGGCGGGCACCTGGAGAAACCGGTGGTTGGCGGGATGCATGGAGAAGCGCCATGACATCTTGCGGAAAGCTTCACCCAGACTCAAAGAGACGGAAGAATACTTCATGCCCGGAAGCTTACCGTGCAACCGCAAGTCATTATGGGCTCACGGCTTGGTTGACCTTAGTTGTGACTCTGGCTGGGGACGGTACTAGCAGATGTAGAACTACGGTAGGATGGGTTGAGTACCGGACGGTGGTCGAGGAACTCTTTGGAAGACCATGTTTCGGTCATCTTGTTCTCAAACACCCTGAAGTGCGAGAACGTAAATAGAGGGATCGAATCTTGCGGGTAAAGTGTACAAACCTCTGCAGAGGGTTATAAACCTAATCGATTAGCCGTGTCCCCGGTTACAGACAATTTGAGCCTCTGGACTTGGATCTATCTCGGAACTCTCCACACCGGATTGATAACTTAATTGTGGGCAACATATGCTGAATTTTTGGGCTATGAGACATCGGTTGGCGGAACCATGTCATGATAGAAAACTCCTTGGTACAGACTTCATTCTATTCCTTTGATGTAGGTAAAATAAAATCAGCTTTTACGCAAACAAAACTCAGATACAGAGCCATAAAGCCATACTGCATATAGTATAGTTTATCATCAGTTTTCTCTTATTGTGATCTTGCCGGTACATTCAATGTACTGACCTACACGGCTGCAACGTATCATGTTGCAGATATTTCCTCGACGAGTAAGAGTAATGCAGTGTGGTTACGGTCTACACTCAACCTGCCGATGGCGTTGTTGGGACTCCACACCCGTTTGATTGTTTCCATGAGTATTATGAGGTATATATCATTTTACGTTATTTATACATGTGATTGCACTTTGATATATACATTGATGTCTTGTGTGTGCCGACATCTTGATCCGAGGATGGCACAAGAATACGAGAGGCTTGACCGTCTGAGGTCGGGTCGCTACACAAGTTGCATGCTTTATTTTCCGCTGCTCATATACTCTTTGCATACTTGCTTGCTTATGTAGTGAGAATGTTAAACTTGTGCGTAAACTCCACTTAAACCTAAAGAAGTTAAAACTGCAACTTTGGTACTTAGTGTCTAATCACCCCCCCCCCTCTAGACACCTCTTCTCAAGATCCTACAGCTTCATTGTATCTGGTAGAGGAATTGAAGCAAACCCAGCCAAGGTCCGAGCGCTGTCACAATTGGATATCCCAAAGGACCTCAAACAAATACAAAAATTGACTAGATGTGTGGCGGCTCTAAGCCGCTTTATCTCCCGTTTGGGAGAAAAGACATTACCCCTTTATCGCCTCCTCCGGCGCACCGAAAACTTTGAGTGGACGGATGCCGCCACGGCCGGACTCGAAGAAATAAAAGCCATACTGGCAACAAACCCGGTCCTTGCCGCGCCCAACATGGGCGAACCAATGCTATTATACATCGCGACAACTCATCAAGTTGTAAGCGCGGTGCTCGTTGTCGAACGAGAAACGGACGGACACAAGTTCCCCCTTCAAAAACCAGTTTACTATGTGTCCACTATCCTCACTCCATGCAAGTCATGGCATCCGCATTATCAAAAGATAGTGTATGCGGTGTTTATGGCATCCCGGAAGCTGCGACACTACTTTCAAGAGTGTTCGATAACAGTAGCCTCCGAAGTACCTCTTAACTACATTATAAACAACCGCGACGCGACGGGCCGGATTGCCAAATGGGCCATTGAGCTCCTCCCGTTCGACATAACCTATAAGCCACAGCGAGCCATTAAGTCGCAAGTTTTGGCCGACTTCGTCGCCAAATGGACTGAAGCCAAACTCCCTAAAGAGTACGGCACATATTGCAACTGGATCATGCACTTCGATGGCTCCAAAATGTTGGTTGGTCTGGGGGATAGCATCGTTCTGACGTCCCCAACAGGAGATACAGTTCAATACGTACTCCAGATAATGTATACGGACTCCAACAAAGCAGCCGAATACGAGGCCCTTCTACATGGTCTCCGGATGGCAGTATCCATGGGCATTCAATGCCTAGAGGTTCGCGCGGATTCGAACCTCGCGATATCCCAAATAAATGGCGACTTTGATGCCAAGGATCCGAAAATGGTAGCTTATTGCAACGTCGTCCTAAAAATGTCAGCTCGGCTCGAAGGGCTCGAATTTCACCATATAGCTCGGGAAAACAATCAGGCAGCAGACGTCTTGGCATGCATTGGCGCAAAGCGTGATGCCGTTCCCCCCAATATCTTATTAGAGAGGTTGTTCAAGCCATTCGTATTATGGGAAGGGGAGTCCAGAAATAACAGCCCGGACCCAACAGCACTGCCCAACACCGAACATTCTGACACAATTGGAGGCTCTGCCAACGAAGTAACATCTTCAGCCCACGTAATAATGGAAGTCATTGCCCGTGGGCCGGAACCATTCCTAGCCTACCTAACCAGGCAGGAACTTCCCGAGGACCAAAATGAGGCCTGTTGCATAGTGCGGCGATCTAAAGCCTATAAAGTCCATGAGGAGAGCTTTATAAAAAAGCATCACGGAGTCCTTCAAAGGTGTATCTCCGAAGAGGAAGGCGGAATCTTCTGGCTGAAATTCATCTTGGGACTCGGCGGGCACCACGCCGCAGCCCGGGCCCTTGTAAGCAAGGCCTTTCGTGCAGGATTTTATTAGCCGACGACCGGGCGGATGCTCGGGACTTAGTCCAACGATGCGTCGGTTGCCGACTGTTTGCTAATCAAAGCCACATGCCACCCACCGCCCTCCAAACTATACCCATCACCAGGCCTTGGCAGTGCAGGGCTTGACATGGTTGGACCCCTTAAAGGAGGAACCCACAAGCAAAAATACCTACTGGTCATGGTGGATAAATTCACCAAATGGATAGAGGCCAAGCTCATTAAGGCGGTCGAATCCGGACCGGTGATAGACTTCATATCGTGGGTCGTACACCGTTACGGCGTCCCCACAAGCATCATCACTGATATCGGCACGAACTTCAGGCCCGACGAGGTCAAAGTCCGGTGGATAAACATGGGCATCAAGCTCGACTATGCTTCAGTCTATCACCCTCAAACTAACGGTCAAGTCGAGCGAGCAAATGATCTAATCATGAGCGGCATCAAACCCAGATTAGTGCGGTCCCTCAAGGAGTCCTGTTCATCGGGAGGGGTGTGGCGTACCGCAAAACAGACGAAACGGACTTGTGTTGGAGCGCTACGGTCGAAACGGGGGGGGGGGGGAGGGGTGTGGCGTACCGCAAAACGGGACTCCACGGGATACTGTTCATCTCCACCGTCGACCTCCTCCAGCCTCCACGGGCTACCGTCGACCTCCTCCAGCCTCCACGGGCTACCGTCGACCTCCTCCAGCCTCCACGGGCTCCTGTTCATCCAGCCTCCATCGCGCGCTACTCCACCGGCTACTGTTCAACCACCCTCCACGGGCACCCCTCCACCGTCTACTGTTCATCCAGCCCTCCACACCACGGGGTCCTGTTCAACCACCCCTCCACGGCCACCCCTCCACCGTCTACTGTTCATCCAGCCCTCCACACCACGGGTTCCTGTTCATCCAGAGGCAACGCCACCGCTCACTGTTCATCCAAACCCCCCCTCCCCCGCAACGCTCACTGTTCATCCCAGAGGCAGCATCGATCGGCTTCAGTTAGCAGCAGTAGCGAAGGAATCGCTCCATCGGGTTCAGTTAACAGCCATCGATCGATCGCTCGGGTTCAGTAACGCCAGTAACTGCAGTCTGTCGCCGGGTTCAGTTAGAGCCCAACGCCTCGCTCGGCTTCAGTTACAGCCAACGCCTCACACACACGCGCGTACCTGTACAAGAGAAACGCGCATCGCTCTCCCACCGTAACCGGCAACTCCCTGAAATTTTCCTCCCCCTCGCTTCTACCACGGTTTTTTCCGTCATGGACGGCCCAAAGAATGTCATGCAGCTGCTGTTGGAAATATGCCCTAGAGGCAATAATAAATTAGTTATTATTATACTAGTCATCGACCCGTGCGCCTGCACGGGCTAGTTCTTTGTTGCAGAGATTAGATACTAAAGTAACGATTACATGCTAAAGTTATCTTTTATGTTTATTAAACACACAGAATATATAAATTTAAATTGTTGGACATTATGATTATAGAGGTAAAATATTACTACCAAAATATATGATGGTTTACATTGATTTTTCAGAGGTCGAATATCAACGAATATTATGTATTAGTACCCCAATGAATTGATGGTAGCGGTTGGCGCATTTGAAACCAAAAGAGACTTGAAACATAATGGATAAAAAATTTGCAGCCATCATCTATATTTTGTTCTCCTTGTGTAATCCAAACTAAGGTAAAATCATGTGTACCATTACTTCTTATTATCATAAAGATAAAAGAATGCTAATTTATATAACCATAAGAATCCACAACATCTTAGTGTATCTAATAAAAGCTAGTGGGAAATTGCAGAAATACTCTATTGCCAACGTAATTCTTTGACATAAGATACCTAGCACTCCAAAGTGATACCGATACCAAACTGGAGTCCCAACTCCATCTATATATTTACTATGGCGGGTGAACCGATATTGGATGTAGTGATAATGTTCTGAGATTATTTTCATATAGAGACAACAGATCTTTTTTGTCTCCGGTTAACTCATGTGAATCAGTTCTTCTTCAACAACAACAAAATTCATAAAGGTCACATTGTCTGTGATAGCAGGTCAAACGTGTGTTGAGTTAGATAAGTCTACACCAAGCAGTGACAAACTGTGATAATGTATATAATCTAACAGCAGAAACTAACTATAAGCCTTGGGTCCATCTTTCGGATTAAAAAAATACAACATTTTCCTGCAGACGATTAGGCAAATCAAAGACGTTCACTTGTTGCATTTCTCAAACTTTCATGCCAGTCAGTCTGTATTTTCAATGTTGGGCTTCTAGGGTAATTTGTATCAATAGGTACAGTCATATGCATGTTCGCCAAGCCAATATAACAACGGCATAAGCATGAAAGGCATGCAATTCCTGTAACTGAAGCATGTTCATCTAGCTAACTGAAGCGAAGTATTGAAAAAGAAAAATACTCAGCATATATAACTGTATATATTTTCAGGTTAGGCCCATACACAACAAAAAGAGCTTTGAAAAGCATAGAAACTGCAGAAAAAATTGGTAAAGAATTAAAGAGAATTTGAAGATTGAAACTACAGAGAAAAAAAGGTAACTAATTCTGAGAATTTGAAGAGAAGCTTGCTACAGCCATATCAGAAGCTTGCACATCCTTGAAGTTAGGGACAGTTCACCATGGATGGCACTTGTTCACTTCTGGCCTGGCCAGCAATATCAGAATGTCTCAGAGCTTTGTGTTAAAAGTTAGGCTTAGTCCTTTTTGTAAAAGTAGGATAATATCATCAATCAATCTACACATTGTAGGTCCAATTTGTTCTGGAACATATAGCCTTTAAGTCAGTTCAGTAATTACTTCTGCCTATTAGAGAAACATATAACTCATACAGTGACTTGTCTATAAAAATTCGACACTGGATCACATACTTAAGCCCCTGCAGGAAAGAACAGAAAATGTTGTTGTATTTTTCTCTACCATCTCAATTCTAAAAGCATGATATGAATAAATTACGTAAAACATGAGAAAGTGGAACAGAACATGAAGTAACATAGTAAACATTAGATGTACCATCTATTCCTGATTGTCCACAATTTGCAATAGGACTATTTTCTGTTAAAGTGATAACATCAATGGAAGAATTCAAATCTTGAAGTTGCGGGCGTAGCATGGAGGATTTGGACAGGGTATTATAGGCAAATTATATGAGTAAATATATTGTTAGGTAGAGAATTTAAGGACACATAGCTAAGTCCCCAATGATGGGAGTGGGCGTGACCGGCAACGAAACTGAATGGCGTCCAGATTGTGAATAGCTTTGGTGCTAGTGTGCTGCAGTTCCTTAGAAACTTGTCGAGAAAGTAAATATATTGAAGTTGTCGATACAGCTCCTCCATTGCATCAACCATCATGGGATTAATTTAATGAAATCAAGAGGCTAGAATGATGCGTGGTAAGAACTTGGAAGGTGGAGACATTCAAAGTATGCACAACAACGGGATCAGTCTCACATGTGCAAACGTTGTTGCAGGGATTGTTTATTGCTGCTGGACGACGTACAAACCATCCCTGGTGGTTCTCCTTGTTTCATACAGTAAATGATCAAGATGCGACAGTGCTGATAGATGGGAACCTACAGTACCAATGTTTTTAATCATGCGTTTGGGATTAATAAGATTTATTCAGAGTTGCATGATTAATTGAACGGGCGGTAAAATATCACGGATTTAAGGAAAACGGATTACTTGCCTGCACTGTGACGATAGGAGTGGCCGACGATGAACCCTAATAGTGTAGCGTATGTCTGCTCATAGTACCTCCACTCGATCTGAAGCTTCCCTAACAAAGGCGGTTGTCCGATCTGATTCAAACACTATTTGATGTGCCTCCTCCTGCATTGTATCTTCGAAGGTGAATTGCATTTTGCTCGGAATATAGAAGTTGAGGGGATTGAACGACCTCCTCCTCAGCCAACATGGATTGCGTCTTCGTTGGGAATTGGGGTATTGGAGATTGAACATGGAAGAAGATTGAAAAGAGGATGGTGGGAACACTTCAGACAATTTGTTGCCTGAAGACTGCAGATTACATGGGGAAGAGGTCGGATTGGACAGGAGGAAGAGGACCGGATAAGGAGCCGCGCTAGCGATCTGTTACTCGGGCGGAAGGATTGGGGGAGGAAGAAGTCTGTAAGGTAGATGTTTTTTTCCTCTAGAAGAGGTGTACGTGGGACATGATCAGCCTTGTTTTTTTTCTTTAAAAAAGAGATACACGTGAAACAGCAGCCTTGTTTTTTTTCTCTAAAAAGATGAGGTACACGTGGGACAGAAGCCAAGGACTCCTAAGGTACCTCATCCGACGGTTATAGATGATTAATTTGAAGATCCTACGGACAATTTATTTAGTTTTGAGGTTTAATGTAGAGCCTCTTATGGTGCCCCCAATTAGTAAATATAAGATTTCCTTGTTCATGATAATCGTTTATTATCCATGCTATAATTGTATTGATAGGAAACTCAGATACATGTGTGGATACATAAAGAACACCATGTCTCTAGTAAGCCTCTAGTTGACTAGCTCGTTGATCAACAGATGGTTACAGCTTTCGACCATGGACATTGGATGTCATTGATAACGGGATCACATCATTTGGAGAATGATGTGATGGACAAGACCCAATCCTAAGCCTAGCACAAAGATCGTAGTTCGTATGCTCAAGCTTTTCTAATGTCAAGTATCTTTTCCTTAGACCATGAGATTGTGCAACTCCTGGATACCGTAGGAATACTTTGGGTGTACCAAACGTCACAACGTAACTGGGTGGCTATAAAGGTGCACTACAGGTATCTCCGAAAGTGTCTGTTGGGTTGGCAGGAATCGAGACTGCGATTTGTCACTCCATGTGACGGAGAGGTATCTGTGGGCCCACTCGGTAGGACATCATCATAATGTGCACAATGTGACCAAGGGGTTGATCAAGGGATGATGTGTTACGGAACGAGTAAAGAG
Source organism: Aegilops bicornis (assembly GCA_021605145.1). Lineage (NCBI taxonomy): Eukaryota > Viridiplantae > Streptophyta > Magnoliopsida > Poales > Poaceae > Aegilops > Aegilops bicornis. Next base: position 597,507,171 of record CM038672.1, read on the forward strand.
ACTTTCCGTAACGAGATTGAACAAGGTATCGGCATACCGACGATCGAATCTCGCAAGTACAATACCGCTAGACAAAGGGAATTGTATACGGGATCGATTGAGTCCTTGACATTGTGGTTCATCAAATGAGATCATCGTGGAACATGTAGAGCCAACATGGGTATCCAGATCCCGCCGTTGGTTATTGATGTAAGAACGTCCTGGTCATGTTCAAGATGATTCCCGAACCCGTAGGGTCTACACATAAGGTTCGATGACGCTTAGGGTTATAAAGGAAGTTTGTATGTGGTTACTAAATGTTGTTCGAGTCCGGATGAGATCCCGGACATCACGAGGAGTTCGGCATGGTCCGGAGGTAAAGATTTATATATGGGAAGTCCTGTTTTGGTCACCGAAAAGTTTCGGGTTTTATCGGTAACGTCTGGGACCACCGGAAGGGTCCCGGGTCCACCAAGTGGGGCCACCATCCCGAAGGGCTGCATGGGCCAAGTGTGGGAGGGTTCCAGCCCTGTGGGCTGGTCGCCCCACAAGGGCCCAAGGCGCCTAGGGTTTGGGGAGGCGCACCCACCTAACAGGGCAAGTTTCCCTCTTCCCCCTTGGTCGCACCCTAGATGGGTTTGGGCTGGCCGCCGCCCTAGGGGTGGAAACCTGGGTGGGCGCAGCCCTCCTCTCCCTATATATACTTGGGGGTTTGGGGCTGCCAACAGATGAGTTTGACCTCTCCCTGGCGCAGCCCTACCTCTCTCCCTTCTCCTCTCCTACGGTGCTTGGCGAAGCCCTGCAGGATTGCCACGCTCCACCATCACCACCACGCCGTTGTGCTGCTGCTGGACGGAGTCTTCCTCAGCCTCTCCCTCTCTCCTTGCTGGATCAAGGCATGGGAGACGTCACCAGGCTGTACGTGTGTTGAACGCGGAGGTGCCGTCCATTCGGCACTAGGATCTCTGGTGATTTGGATCACGACGAGTACGACTCCTTCAACCCCGTTCTCTTGAACGCTTCCTCTTAGAGATCTACAAGGGTATGTAGATGCACTCTCCTTCCCCTCGTTGCTGGTTTCTCCATAGATTGATCTTGGTGTTGCATAGAAAATTTTGAATTTCTGCTACGCTCCCCAACAGTGGCATCAGGAGCTAGGTCTATTGCGTAGATTCTTTGCACGAGTAGAACACAAAGTAGTTGTGGGCGTTGATTTTGTTCAATATGCTTACCGTTACTAGTCCAATCTTGTTTCGACGTTATTGTGGGATGGAGCGGCCCGGACCGACCTTACACGTACACTTACGTGAGACAGGTTCCACCGAACCGACATGCACTTGGTGCATAAGGTGGCTAGCGGGTGCCGCTCTCCCACTTTAGTCGGAACGGATTCGATGAAAAGGGTCCTTATGAAGGGTAAATAGCAATTGGCATATCATGTTGTGGTTTTATGAGGTAAGAAACGTTCTTGCTAGAAACCCATAGCAGCCACGTAAAACATGCAAACAACAATTAGAGGACGTCTAGCTTGTTTTTGCAGGGTATGCTATGTGATGTGATATGTCCAAGAAGAATGTGATGAATGATATGTGATGTATGAGATTGATCACGTTCTTGTAATAGGAATCACGACTTGCATGTCGATGAGTATGACAACCGGCAGGAGCCATAGGAGTTGTCTTAATTTATTGTATGACCTGCGTGTCATTGAACAAACGCCATGTAATTACTTTACTTTATTGCTAACCGGTAGCCATAGTAGTAGAAGTAATAAGTTGGCGAGACAACTTCATGGAGACACTATGATGGAGATCATGATGATGGAGATCATGGTGTCATGCCGGTGACGATGATGATCATGGAGCCCGGAGATGGAGATCAAAGGAGCAAAATGATATTGGCCATATCATGTCACTATTTGATTGCATGTGATGTTTATCATGTTTATGCATCTTATTTGCTTAGAACGACGGTAGTAAATAAGATGATCCCCCATTAAAATTGCATGAAAGTGTTCCCCCTAACTATGCACCGTTGCGAAAGTTAAATGCGTTTGAAGCACCACGTGATGATCGGGTGTGATAGATTCTTACGTTCACATACAACGGGTGTAAGCCAGATTTACACACGCGAAACACTTAGGTTAACTTGACGAGCCTAGCATGTATACGGACATGGCCTCGGAACACAAGAGACCGAAAAGGTCGAGCATGAGTCGTATGGAGGATACGATCAACATGAAGATGTTCACCGATGATGACTAGTCCGTCTCACGTGATGATCGGACACGGCCTAGTTGACTCGGATCATGTAATCACTTAGATGACTAGAGGGATGTCTATCTGAGTGGGAGTTCATGAGATGAACTTAATTATCCTGAACATAGTCAAAGATCTTTGAAAATTACGTCGTAAGCTCACACTTTAGTTCCACTGTTTTAGATATGTTCCTAGAGAAAATATAGTTGAAAGTTGACAATAGCGATTATGCGATCAATAGAAAGCTTATGTCCTTAATGCACCGCTCAGTGTGCAGAACCCCAAACGTCGTCTGTGGATGTTGCGAACATCGGACATACACGTTTTGATAACTACGTGATAGTTCAGTTAAACGGTTTAGAGTTGAGGCACCAAAGACATTTTCAAAACGTCGCGGAACATATGAGATGTTTCGAGGGCTGAAATTGGGATTTCAGGCTCATGCCCACGTCAAGAGGTATAAGACCTCCGACGATTTTCTTAGCCTGCAAACTAAGGGAGAAAAGCTCAATCGTTGAGCTTGTGCTCAGATTGTCTGAGTACAACAATCACTTGAATCGAGTGGGAGTTGATCTTCCAGATGAGATAGTGATGTTTCTCCAAAGTCATTGCCACCAAGGTGCTAGAGCTTCGTGAGGAACTATAACATATCAGGGATAGATATGATGATCCTTGAAATATTCGCGATGTTTGACACCGCAAAAGTAGAAAGCAAGAAGGATCATCAATTGTTGATGGTTGATAAAACCACTAGTTTCAAGAAGGGCAAGGGAAAGAAAGGATACTTCATGAAACGGCAAATCAGCTGCTGCTCTAAGTGAAGAAACCCAAGGTTGAACCCAAACCCGAGACTAAGTGCTTCTGTAATAAGGGGAACAGCCACTGGAGCAGGATTACCCTAGATACTTGGTAGATAAGAAGGTCGGCAAGGTCGATAGAAGTATATTGGATATACATTATGTTAATGTGTACTTTACTAGTACTCCTAGTAGCACCAGGGTATTAGATACCGGTTCGGTTGCTAAGTGTTAGTAACTCGAAATAAAAGCTACGGAATAAACGGAGACTAGCTAAAGGTGAGCTGACGATATGTGTTGGAAGTGTTTCCAAGGTTGATGTGATCAAGCATCACACGCTCCCTCTACCATCGAGATTGGTGTTATAATAATTGTTATTTGGTGTTTGCGTTGAGCATAGACATGATTGGATTATGTCTATCGCAATACGGTTATTCATTTAAGGAGAATAATGGTTACTCTGTTTATTTGAATAATACCTTCAATGGTATTGCACCTAAAAGGAATGGTTTATTGAATCTCGATCGTAGTGATACACATCTTCATGCCAAAAGATATAAGATAGTAATGATAGTACCACTTACTTGCGGCACTGCCATGTAAGTCATATTGGTGTAAAACGCATGAAGAAGCTCCATGTTGATGGATCTTTGGACACTCGTTTTTGAAAAGTTTGAGACATGCGAACCATGTATATTGGTGTATACGCATGAAGAAACTCCATGCAGATGGATCGTTTGGACTCACTTAATTTTGAATCACTTGAGATATGCAAATCATACCACATGGGCAAGAAGACTGAAAAGCCTCGGTTTTAGTAAGATGGAACAAGATAGCAACTTGTTGGAAGTAACACATTTTGATGTGTGCGGTCCAATGAGTCTTTGAGGCATGCAAATGAATATCGTTGTGTTCTTACTTCATAGATGATTCGAGTAGATGTTGAGTATATTTACTTGATGAAACACAAGTCTGAATTATTGAATGGTTCAAGTAATTTCAGAGTGAAGTTAAAGATCATCGTGACAAGAGGATAAAAGTCTATGATATGATCATAGAGATGAGTATCTGAGTTATGAGCTTTGGCACGCATAATTGAGACATTGTGGAAATTGTTTCACAACAAATACACTTTGGAACACCATAGTGTGATGGTGTGTCCGAACATCATAGTTGCACCCTATTGGATATGGTGCGTACCATGATATCTCTTATCGAATTACCACTATCGTTCATGGGTTAGGCACTAGAGACAACCACACTCACTTTAATAGGGCACCACGTAATTCCGTTGAGACGACACCGTTTGAACTATGGTTTGGAGAAACCTAAGTTGTCGTTTCTTAAAAGTTTGGGGCTGCAACGCTTATGTGAAAAAGTTTCATCGTGATAAGCTCGAACCCAAAACGGATAAATACATCTTCATAGGACACCCAAAACAGTTGGGTATACCTCCTATCTCAGATCCGGAAGCAAAAGTAATTGTTTCTAGAAACGGGTCCTTTCTCGAGGAAAAGATTCTCTCGGAAGAATTGAGTGGGAGGATGGTGGAGACTTAATGAGGTTATTGAACCATCACTTCAACCAGTGTGTAGCAGGGCACAGGAAGTTGTTCAATTGGCACCTACACCAATTGAAGTGGAAGCTGATGATAGTGATCATGATGCTTCGTATCAAGTCACTACCGGACCTCGTAGGTCGACAAGGACACGTACTACTTCAGAGTGGTACGTAATCCTGTCTTAGAGGTCATGTTGCTAGACAACAATAACCTACGAGCTATGGAGAAGCGATGGTGGGCCCGGATTTCGACGAATGGCTCGAGGCCATAACATCCGAGAGAGGATCCATGACTTTGGAAGAAATACTTGATGGTCGTGGGACGTTGGGTAAAGATGGATTTTAAAAGGAAGGCGGAACAATGATGGTAAGTATCACCATTAAGAAAGCTCGACTTGTCGTTAAAGTTGTTTTCCCGACAAGTTCAAGGAGTTGACTACGGTGAGGCTTTCTCACTCGTGGCGATGCTAAGAGTCTGTTGGAATTGGATTAGCGATTCTTGCATTATTTATGAAATCTTGCATATAGGATGTCAAAACATTGTTTCCTTGACAGTTTTCTTGAGGAAAGGTTGTATGTGATACAACCGTAAGGTTTTGACAATCCTGAAAGACGCTAACAAGTATGCAAAGCTCCAGCAATCCTTATAAGGACTGGAGTAAGCATCTCGGAGATGGAATGTGCGCTTTGATGAGATGATCAAAGATTTTGGGTCTATACAAAGTTCAAGAGAAACTTGTATTTCCAAAGAAGTGAGTGGGAGCACTATAGAATTTCTGATGAGTATATGTTGTTAACATATTGTTGATCAGAAATGATGTAGAATTTCTAGAAAGCATATAGGGTTGTTTGAAAAGTGTTTTTCAATGGAAAACCTGGATTAGGCTACTTGAACAATAAGCATCAAGATCTATAAGATAGATCAAAATGTTTAATAATACTTTCAAATGAGCACATACCTTGACATAATCTTGAAGGTGTTCAAGATGGATCACCAAAGAAGGAGTTCTTGCACGAGTTGTAAGGTATGAAGTTAAGACTTAAAGCTCGACCACGGCAGAATAGAGAGAAAGGGCGAAGGTCGTCCCCTATGCTTTACGTAGGCTCTATAGTATGCTATCAGTGTACCGCTTAGGAAGTGTGCCTTGCCATGAGTCGGTCGGGGTACAAGAATGATCCAGGAATGGATCATTGAACAATGATCAAAATTGTCCTTGGAGTAAATAATGACATGTTTCTCGATTATGGAGGTGATAAAGAGTTCGGCGTAAAGGGTTACGTCGATGCAAGCTTTAACACCTATCCGAATGACTCTGAGTAGCAAATCAGATACATATAGTGGAGCAACCATTTGGAATAGCTCCAAGTGGAACGTGGTAGCAGCATCTACAATATGACATAAAGTTTTGCGAAATACATAGGGATCTGAATATCGCAGACCCGATGACTACAACCTCTCTCACAAGCATAACATGATCAAACCCAGAACTCATTGAGTGTTAATCACATAGTGATGTGAACTAGATTATTGATTCTAGTAAACTCTTTGGATGTTGGTCACATGGCGATGTGACACGTGAGTGTTAATCACATGGCAATGTGAACTAGATTATTGACTCTAGTGCAAGTGGGAGATCGTTGGAAATATGCCCTAGAGGCAATAATAAATTAGTTATTATTATATTTCCTTGTTCATGATAATCGTTTATTATCCATGCTATAATTGTATTGATAGGAAACTCAGATACATGTGTCGATACATAAACAACACCATGTCCCTAGTAAGCCTCTAGTTGACTAGCTCGTTGATCAACGAGATGGTTACGGTTTCCTGACCATGGACATTGGATGTCGTTGATAACGGGATCACATCATTTGGAGAATGATGTGATGGACAAGACCCAATCCTAAGCCTAGCACAACTATCGTAGTTCGTATGCTAAAGCTTTTCTAATGTCAAGTATCTTTTCCTTAGACCATGAGATTGTGCAACTCCCGGATACCGTAGGAATACTTTGGGTGTACCAAACGTCACAACGTAATCGGGTGGCTATAAAGGTGCACTACAGGTATCTCCGAAAGTGTCATTGGGTTGGCACGAATCGAGACTGGGATTTGTCACTCCGTGTGACGGAGAGGTATCCCTGGGCCCACTCGGTAGGACATCATCATAATGTGCACACTGTGACCAAGGGGTTGATCACGGGATGATGTGTTACGGAATGAGTAAAGAGACTTGCCGGTAACGATATTGAATAAGGTATCGGCATACCGACGATCGAGTCTCGGGCAAGTATAATACCGCTAGACAAAGGGAATTGTATACGGGATCGATTGAGTCCTTGACATCGTGGTTCATCCGATGAGATCATCGTGGAACATGTGGGAGCCAACATGGGTATCCAGATCCTGCTATTGGTTATTGACGGAGAACGTCTCGGTCATGTTCAAGATGATTCCGAACCCGTAGGGTCTACACACTTAAGGTTCGATGACGCTAGGGTTATAAAGGAAGTTTGTATGTGGTTACCGAATGTTTTTAGGAGTCCCGGATGAGATCTCGGACGTCACGAGGAGTTCCGGAATGGTCCGAAGGTAAACATTTATATATGGGAAGTCCTGTTTTGGTCACCGGAAAAGTTTCGGGTTTTATCCGTAACGTACCGGGACCACCGGGAGAGGTCCCGGGGGTCCACCAAGTGGGGCACCATCCCCTAAGGGCTGCATGGGCCAAGTGTGGGAGGGGACCAGCCCCAGGTGGGCTGGTGCACCCCCCCCCACAAGGGCCCAAGGCGCCTAGGGTTTGGGGAGGGGGCGCACCCACCTAACTTGGGGGGCAAGTTTCCCCTCTTCCCCCCCCCCCTTGGCCGCACCCTTGATGGGTTTGGGCTGGCCGCCGCCCCTAGGGTTGGAACCCTAGGTGGGGGCGCAGCCCTCCCTCTCCCCTATATATACTTGGGGGTTTTGGGGCTGCCAACAGATGAGTTTGACCTCTCCCTGGCGCAGCCCTACCTCTCTCCCTTCTCCTCTCCTACGGTGCTTGGCGAAGCCCTGCAGGATTGCCACGCTCCACCATCACCACCACGTCGTTGTCTTCTTCTTTGACGGAGTCTTCCTCATCCTCTCCCTCTCTCCTTGCTGGATCTAGGCATGGGAGTCGTCACCGGGTTGTATGTGTGTTGAACGCGGAGGTGCCGTCCGTTCGGCACTAGGATCTCCGGTGATTTGGATCACGACGAGTACGACTCCTTCAACCCCGTTCTCTTGAACACTTCCGCTTAGCGATGTACAAGGGTATGTAGATGCACTCTCCTTCCCCTCGTTGCTGGTTTCTCCATAGATTGATCTTGTTGTTGCGTAGAAAATTTTCAATTTCTGCTACGCTACCCAACAACTGCGTCTCCGGCCCGCCCAGGACAAAAAGCCCATTTTCTGTCATGATTTTTTGTCGTAGAAGTAGGAGCCCACCACCTCTATGATGATACCGGGTTTTGTCACAATTATCGTCATAGAAGTGTCATATGTATGACAGGAAAAAAATTCGTTCGGCCCAAAATGTCACGGATGTGTCTTTTTTTGTAGTGATGATTCACGCTCGACCTTTCGGTCTCAGTGTTCCGAGGCCATATCTGCATATGCTACGCTCGTCAAGTTTAACTCGAGTATTCTGCTTGTGCAAAACTGGCTTGCACCCATTGTATGTGAACATAGAGCTTATCACACCCGATCATCATGTGGTGTCTCAGCACGACAAACTGTAGCAACGGTGCATACTCAGGGAGAACACTTGTACCTTGAAATTTAGTGAGGGGTCATCTTATAATGCTACCGCCGTAATAAGCAAAATAAGATGCATAAAGGATAAACATCACATGCAATCAATATAAGTGATATGATATGGCCATCATCATCTTGTGCCTTTGATCTCCATCTCCAAAGCACCGTCATGATCACCATCGTCACCGGCTTGACACCTTGATCTACATCAAAGCATCATTGTCGTCTCGCCAACTATTGCTTCTACGACTATCGCTACCGCTTAGTGATAAAGTAAAGCAATTACATGGCGATTGCATTTCATAGAATAAAGCGACAACCATATGGCTCCTGCCAGTTGCCGATAACTGTGTTACAAAACATGATCATCTCATACAATAATTTATATAATCACGTCTTGACCATATCACATCACAACATGCCCTGCAAAAACAAGTTAGACGTCCTCTACTTTGTTGTTGCAAGTTTTATGTGGCTGCTACGGGCTTAGCAATAACCGTTCTTACCTACGCATCAAAACCACAACGATTTTTTGTCAAGTTTGTTGTTTCAACCTTCAACAAGGACCGGGTGTAGTCACACTCGATTCAACTAAAGTTGGAGAAATAGACACCCACTAGCCACCTGTGTGCGAAGCACATCGGTAGAACCAATCTCGCGTATGCGTACGCTTAATTTCTGTGTGAGTCGCTTCATCCAACAATACCGCCGAACCAAAGTATGACATGCTGGTAGCAGTATGACTATAATCGCCCACAACTATTTGTGTTCTACTCGTGCATATAACATCTACGCATAGACCTGGCTCAGATGCCACTATTGGGGAACGCGGTATTTCAAATTTTTTACCTACGATCACGCAAGATCTATCTATGTGATGCATAGCAACGAGCGGGAGAGTGTGTCCACGTACCCTCATAGACCGAAAGCGGAAGCGTTAAGTAACGTGGTTGATGTAGTCGAACGTCTTCACGATCCAACCGATCAAGTACCGAACGCACAACACCTCCGCGATCTGCACACGTTCAGCTCGGCGACGTCCCTCGAACTTCTAGATCCAGCTGAGGTCAAGGGAGAGTTTCGACGACACGGCGGCGTGTTGACGGTGATGATGAAATTACCGACACAGGGCTTCGCCTAAGCTCTACAACAATATGACCGAGGTGGAAATATGTGGAGGGGGCACTGCACATGGCTAAGATCAACTTGTGTGTCTATGGGGTGCCCCCTCCCCCGTATATAAAGGAATGGAGGAGGGGAAGGCCGGCCCTCTCTATGGCGCGCCCCAAGGGGGATTCCTACTCCTACTAGGAGTAGGTTTCCCCCCTTCCCTAGTTGGAGTAGGAGAAGAAGGAAGAGGGAGAAGGAGAGAAGGAAAGGGGGGGCCCCAATCCGGATTGGGCTTGGGGCACGCGCCTCCCACTTGGCCGCCTCCTCCTCTCTCCCACAATGGCCCATTAAGGCCCATTAACTCCCAGGAGGGTTCCGGTAACCCCCCGGTACTCCGGAAAATGCCCGAACTCATATGAAACCTTTCAGGTGTCCAGACATAGCCTTCCAATATATCAATCTTCATGTCTCGACCATTCCGAGACTCCTCCTCATGTCCGTGATCACATCCGGGACTCTGAACTACCTTCGGTACATCAAAACACATAAACTCATAATACCGATCGTCATCGAACGTTAAGCGTGCGGACCCTACGGGTTCGAGAACTATGTAGACATGACCGAGACTCACTTCCGGTCAATAACCAATAGCGGAACCTGGATGCTCATATTGGTTCCTACATATTCTACGAAGATCTTTATCGGTCAAACCGCATAACAACATACATTGTTCCCTTTGTCATCGGCATGTTACTTGTCCGAGATTCGATCGTCGGTATCATCATACCTAGTTCAATCTCGTTACCGGCAAGTATCTTTACTCGTTTCATAATGCATCATCGCGCAACTAACTCATTAGTCACATTGCTTGCAAGGCTTATAGTGATGTGCATTACCGAGAGGGCCCAGAGATACCTCTCCGACAATCGGAGTGACAAATCTAATCTCGATCTATGCCAACTCAACAAACACCATCGGAGACTCCTGTAGAGCATATTTATAATCACCCAGTTATGTTGTGACATTTGATAACACAATAAGTGTTCCTCCAGTATTTGGGAGTTGCATAATCTCATAGTCATAGGAACATGTATAAGTTATGAAGAAAGCAATAGCAATAAACTAAACGATCATAGTGCTAAGCTAACGGATGGGTCAAGTCAATCACATCATTCTCTAATGAGGTGATCTCGTTCATCAAATGACAACTCTTGTTCATGGCTAGGAAACTTAACCATCTTTGATTAACGAGCTAGTCAAGTAGAGGCATACTAGTGACACTCTGTTTGTCTATGTATTCACACATGTACTAAGTTTTCGTTTAATACAATTCTAGCATGAATAATAAACATTTATCATGATATAAGGAAATATAAATAACAACTTTATTATTGCCTCTAGGGCATATTTCCTTCACAAGTAGTAACGCCCACATAAAAATTGCGAAGAAGAATGGTAGTGGATTGCTTTCGAGTTGATCTATTGTGAGCATTGCAAATCCTATACCAAGCATCTTTTAAATTCTCTCCTCCCCTTTGCTTAAAATTGAGAACTTCATTCTCAGGAGTGCACATAGCAAGGGAAGAACTAGCCAAAATGATAAGGTGGACAAGCAAGCAAACACACAAAACACTGAAAAATGGCAAACAGAAAATATTTTTATAAAATTTTTTAGAAGTGAGGGAGATTAAAACGAGAGGCAAATGGAAAATAATGTGAATGCAAGGAGATGAAATTTTATGCGTAGGTACTTGATAGTTGTTGATGATGTCTCCCCGGCAATGGCACCAGAAATTCTTCATGCTGCTAGTGAGCTGCCTTAGGATTTCTTCAACGAGGAGTGGATGATGCAGTACAGTAGATATAAGTATTTCCCTCAGTTATGAAACCAAGGTTATCAATCCAGCAGGAGAACCAAGCAGCACTACGTAAACAACACCTGCACACAAACAACAAATACTCGCAACCCAATGCATAGAGGGGTTGTCAATAGAAAATAGTCCCGGGGGCCGTAGTTTTCACTAGAGGCTTCTCTCATAAAAATAGCATACCGTGGGTAGACAAATTACTGTTGGGCAATTGACAGAAAAGCAAATAATCATGACGATATCCAAGGCAATGATCATGTATATAGACATCACGTCTGAGACAATTAGACCGAAACGATTCTGCATCTACTACTATTACTCCACACATCGACCGCTATCCAACATGCATATAGTGTATTAAGTTCATGAAAGAACGGAGTAACGCCTTAAGCAAGATGACATGATGTAGACAAGATAAACTCACATATGAAATAAATCCCATCTTGTTACCCTTAATAGCAACGATACATGTGTGTCATGTCCCTTTCTGTCGCTGGGATTGAGCACCGCAAGATTGAACCCATCACAAAGCACCTCTTCCCATGGCAAGAAAAATCAATCTAGTTGGCCAAACCAAACCAATAAATCAGAGAAGAAATACGAAGCTATATTAATCATGCATAAAAGAGTTCAGATAAAACCCAAATAATATTCATGGATAGATTTGATCATAAACTCACAGTTCAGTGGATCCCAACAAACACACCGCAAAAAGTCACTACATCAAATAGATCTTCAACGGCACCAAGGAGAACATTGTATTGAGAATCAAAAAGAGAGAAGAAGCCATTTAGCTACTAATTATGGACCCATAGGTCCGTGGTAAACTTCTCACACATCATCGAAGGGGCAGCAAGGATGATGAAGAACCCCTTTGTGGTCGTTTCCCCCTCCGGCAGAGTGCCAGAAAGGGTCCCCAGATGGGATCTCTCAAGAACAGAGGCTTGCGGCGGTGGAAAAAGTATTTTATGGACTCCCTGGTAGGTTTTTTGATTTTTTTGGGAATTTATAGATGCGGAGTTAGGTCAAATGGAGGCTTGTGGGCCACACCAGGCTCCTGGCGCGCCCTGGTGCCTAGCGGGCCACTCCTTCATCTTCTCGTTCCTTCCCAGAGCTTCCAGGGTCTCTTATTGCCAGAAAAAATCTCCAAAAAGTTTCGTGGCATTTGGAATTCATTTGGTACTGATATTCTACAAAGTCAAAAACAAGCAAAAAACAACAACTCGCACTGGGCACTAAGTTAATAGGTTAGGTCCAAGAAAATGATATAAAGTTTCTTGTAAATGTATATAAAGCATCCAAGGTTGATAATATAATAGCATGGAACAATAAAAAATTATAGATATGTTGTGATGCCATGTTGGAGACGTATCCAAGTATGTGTTGGTACAACATGGCATCACAAAATGGCTCTACAACTCGAGGTATTTATTTAAGAGGCTCTGAGGAGCCATACATAACATGATACAAAAGGGGTCATATGACCCAACATACAAAGTCATACAAGCAACAAGCGAAAGCATAACCTGTGTAAGTACAGACAGCTGAAAAGAAAGAAGGATAGAAGCCTATCTATCTATAAGACCCTCCATAGGAACCAGACTTCTGTCTGGGATTCCCACGCTAATCGTCGAAGCCCACGTGGAACTACTAGTGAGATTGAAGTCTCCTCTGCAAAAAACATAAATTAAGCAAATGTGAGTACAAATGTACTCAGCAAGACTTACATCAAAACTAACTACATATGCATTAGTATCAACAATGGGGTGGTGGAGTTTAATCGCAGCAAGTCGACTTTGACTCAGTGGCTATCCTGAACTACGTCTACCCATAATTTCTTTGGGGTGAGAGAGCGCACACGAGTCCACATAGTCACCACATCAATATACCCCTATGGATCCGCTCCCGTCCCCCTACGAGAAGTCCATCCATAGCACTCACACTTATCTTGCGCATTTTAGAGTATCCACTTCAAGTTACCTATGAACCATATAAGTCTCCAAGTATTCCATATCCGAGGACACGGCTATTCAAATAGATCATATTACCCTGCAAGGGTGTACTTCTCCACACACACACACTCTCACCACTTACCACCATATACACGTCATGTATCTCGACAACCTTCAAGTGGAAGCCTAGCGAGGGTGTCGGCCACAACCTGACTAACCATGCAAGACTCTAGTCCACATTTATCGCCTATCTGAGGTTGAACCCGCAAGGGAAGTCCGGCCGAAGTTTCTATCACGGGCCCAAATGATGTGTGCAGGGTTCCCAAGCCTACCTCGCCGGATGGAACTGTGCTTGGTACACCGGGCCACGGTGCCTAGTCTATCTGAAGCCCACTTGTACTGGGTGCCACTTGGTAGACTACTAGCATGACATAGGTGGGTCATATGATGTCCTTGTACACCGGGCGTGCTTGTTGGCAAGGGAGGTTGTTGGACATAGGTGGGAGAGTCACACTGGTGCAATCATGTCTGACTAATATACCAATCTATATGATGTCCTTTTACCCTCTCCTAGTTGGGGTTAAGAAAAAATTTGATTAATAGAGCTAGATTGGTGTGGCAAGCTGATGAAGATAAGAAGAAATATCATCTTGTTGATTCGGAAAACCCGTTGTATGCCAAAACAGCAAGGGGCCGGATCTTAAATCTGGAGGTCTTCAATAATGCTTTGCTAGCACAATGGATCTGAAAAATGGAAAGTGAGAAAGGTTTATGGCAAAACATGCTTTTAGAAAAATATGTAAAAGGAAAATTATTTCTGGGGTGACACATAAGACTGGGGAATCCCAGTTTTGGTCCAGCCTTCTGAAAGTGAAAGATATATTTTATCAAACGTCTTGGGGATGGTAAAAACACTAGATTCTGGGAAGATTGGTGGCAGGTGATAAGCCTCTTAAAGATGCTTACCCTTCTCATTATTTCATTAGTAATGATCATGTCATCTCAGTCAACGATGCTATTGATTAAGGGTGGCATAATTTTTCTTTCAGAAGATCTATGTATGATGAATCGACAGAATTGTGGACTAGTCTTAAAGATAGATGTTAGGAAGTTCAGATGCATGGGGGTAAAGATAAACCAATGTGGATGCTCACTTCTCATAGAGTTTTTTCTGTTTAATCTTTATACTTGCATATGATAAAAGTTAATTGTGGATTCCCACAGAAATTTCCATGGAAGATTAAGATTTCAGCCAAGTTTTTTTGTGGTTGTTAAACAGAAAAAGTATCTTAACTAGGCACAATTTATTAATTGGGGGGTGGAAGGGGGACAAGAATTGTGTGTTCTGTGGAAAAGATGAAAATATTGACCACCCCTTCTTTTCTTGATCTGTTGCGAGGCTCATTTGGAATTTGATCCGATGTGCTTTTGGTTTATGCTCTACCCATGTCGACCTAAATGATTATTTTGGAAGATGGGCAAGAAGTTTCACTGAAAATGATAAGAAATTGGTCTTGGTCGGAACTGCAGCTTTACTTTGTGCAATTTGAAAATGTTGTAATGATATTATTTTTGATAGAAAAAGGTTGAATGATCCCTTTGGCCTGATTAAAATGATGTGTAACTAGATTTCGGATTGGGCTGTGTTGCAGGTAAAGAACCTAGAGGGAAAACTACTGATGCTGGGAGTAAGACTCATCGAACAGGTGGCAAGTGAGATCTACCGGGCCTCTCAGGGGTGGAGGATTTGCGTTCCAAGATTGGGGGTTTCGCTAGAGCTCCGGTCGTCCCACTTGGGAGCTCTCTCTGTTGCCCGGGAGAACTTTCTTTTGCGTTTGGGCAGTAGTAGTAGTCGCTAGTGTTATGTTTCCCTTCTTCGGTAATAGACTTCCCCTGTGTGAGTTTAGCTCCTGGGAACTCTGCTATGTAATTTTGCTAGTTTGCGTTATGGTTGGAAGGTTGTAGTGGTGTTGGACCTTTTAGTTTGGCCTGGCTGTTGGTGCGAATCTTGTGACTATTGTTGGTTTCTCTAAATTAAATCGGAGGGAAACCCTCTTTTGTTTAAAAAACGAGCTACATCACTCATGATGCGGTAATTAGCAAGTAATGATACCACTTGGCTAATAATGCCATATATAAAAAGTACAATAAGTGAGTTAAATGACGTAAAATGTGTTACCGGGTCGGCTCATGATACAATTGATAACAAGCAGCAAAGCCGCTCGGCCACTGAAAGCAGCAGTACCGAGATCGTGCAAGTAAAACGAGCGTCGTTAAGTGGTTGTTTGGATAGAAAGTTTTAGCATTGGGTTTTAGGAAAACAAGTTTAAAGCTGATTTTTTGCTAAACAGGTATTACTAGTTTTTCTCTACACAATCGGTTTAAAGAAAACTTTGTTTGGGTCAGGAAAGCATGAAACCGGTTTTATCTATTTCATTGTTTGGAAGACCGATTGACCAAGGGAAAAATGTTTTCTTTTCTCTCCCGTGAGCTCGTTGTCTTCCCAAAGCTGGTGGCCACTTTCCCCAAAATTTAACCGGACAGCAGCCTCCGGATCTCTGATTCGTCGCCGTCAGCCGTTGCCTCCTGCCACCACCAGCACTTCTGGCGACTCACCATTCCTCTGTCCGATTACTCCTCTTCCATCCCCATCTTGCAGATGCGACAACTCGCCTCCACTCCGTCATCAACGACAGGCGCCTGCGGTCATCGGTGGCCGCTTTCCCTCGACCCCTTGGTCGCTGCGTCCATCGCCCATCGCCGGCTCTGTAGAGGCTCTCTATGCATTTTCTAGTTGGTCTGCCGGATGCCAAGAAGAAGGACATGTACGTCCAACTTCGGTTGCGTTGTCGTCAAGCACAAGTTCCTCGGTGGATGCTCCGCCATCCTCGGCGCGTTCACCCTCATCAAGCATCCCCATATCATACCCAAGAAGAATCTGCACACCCGCCGCCTGGCAAGTACACGGCACAAGTCGCAAGGCGCTGCTCATCTTGACAGCCTGAAATGTAAGTATTTCCAAAGTTGTTTGGATCTGCATTTGTGTCCCAATTCTTTGATTTCTACTCTGGCGGCAGCAAGGTGGAATTGGTGCAAGGAGGTGGCAGCGGCAAGGTATAATTGGAGCTAATGAGTTTGTTGAGGAAGGAGCAGAACAAAAAAAGTTAGTTACGTCGAGTTTTCTGTAATCCTGTTTTCAGAAAAACAAGTATTAGTCGTTTTTCATAAGACGGGGTTTCCTGGCTTTGTGGAAACAGAGTTCTCCTTATCCACGTATTTGTTGGAGCTACCAAACAAGGTTTTAGTCTGTTAGGCGGTTAGACGAGTCCACGTAAAACTAGTTCGGCTAATCCTGCGTATACAAACAAGGCCTAAGAGGCACTGACAAATAATGACATGCTCAGTTACGAGATGATGTGAAGACCACATAATAATGGAGAAAACACATAATAATAGGTAGATAGCAAACAAATGTTCTTTCTGTGAACCTCCTCGCACAACAAAAGAATGCTGCTAACAAGGATAGACATCGTCGGCGCGACACGAAAGGCCTTGTACAATGCAAGATGCTTAGGAGAGGTGTTTGGAGAAATAAACCAATTTCTCAAGACGCTTTATTTATGTAATGCAGACGTTTAATTGTGCGTCTTCATTGATAGAAATAAGCGCTCTTTAGAAAAATTCGGTTTATTTTCTAAAGATCTCAAGATTCAGACATGCTGAAACACGCCACTCACGACACTCATTAAAAATTGACAACAAATGATGTCCGTACTATGTAAAACTTCAACGACATACACGAATGGTGCGAAGAACGCGAAACGGAAACCGGCGTAAGCACATGCTAATAGATACAGCAAACAAATGTTCTTTCGGCGGGACCTAGCTCACACGGCACAAAAACGCTGCTAACGAGGATCGGCACAAATGTTGGTCCGTAGTAACGTTGCAAGAAGGCTCTCTCGTTCTTGCGCTTGGTTGAGGAAATTGCGGCCGTGGGTTGGCATGTAACTGTGGTGCTTTCGCGCAGCGAGTTTGGTGACTGCGGGCCACACGCAGTACGTGACCCCTCCGGCGGGTGGGTGTCCGTCCGAAGCAGTCGATCGGCCTCTCCGGCCGCGGGCCACGCACGGGAGGGGAAAGGAAGGGCCGAGAAGCGGATGCGGGTGGAAAAGGAAAGGAAGGAGCGTTACTCAAAAAAAAAAAAAGGAAAGGAAGGAGCGAGAAGCGGATGCGGACGGGCGGGCTCCAGCGGCACGCACAGTGGCGAGTGGCGGACGCGCAGCGCACGCGGCCGGAACGCCCACGCGTCGCCCCCACGGCGCTTAATGTATCCTTCCTTTTTTAATCTCTCCTGGAATTTCAGGGAAGTGCTTGTTGGGAGAAAAAAAAGGGGGGTTGAAGATAAGGCGTCGCACGTGCCGTGCCCGCTCCTGCGGTGCCACTTGCGGAGGGCGGGCGAGATCGAGCGGCGGCCCCCAGGCCGGACGGACGGGGAAAGATGATAAAGAAAGGGAGGGGATGGAATTGTGTTCCCAGGATGGATCTGGCCGCCCGCCCGGCCGGCCGGTGTCGCCCAGATTCTCGATCGCCCGCACGCTCGCCCTCGCCCTGTTTGTTGCGGTGGATGGATGATGGTCGAATCTTTGGGCCGAGATTCCACGCCCGCCCTCTATCGGCAGGGGAAGTCGCCGTGTCGTGCGCCCGCTATAGGCCCCGTCCCCGGTCGACCGGATCCCACGTCGCCGTCGCGTGCGACCGTTCGCTAGATCGCGGTTCAGCACGTCTTTTTGCTATAACTAGTCGTGGACAACATACACATGTAGCTATTCATTTGCGCCACACAACACCGTGCTGTTTGAGTTTGACCCTACTGGGCAGGGCCACACCGCAGTACTGGCACGCACAAAAACCTTGTGTAACTTGTCATCTGAGATTGACATGGTATCATTGACCCACCCGCACCGCATCCTTTCCTTGGTGACCAAGGATCGCGTCGGGGCACTACTGTACCTAACCTGATCCCAACGGCCCATCCTCAACGCTCGCTGACGCGAAACGGCCGACGAGTGACCAAGGATTTTCGAGTGGCTGATGATCTTCACGCACTCCATCAATCATCGCCCCGTTGTTGTCTACTGCCACCTCCCGGCGCGTCTGCGTCACAGGTCATCCCGGACAACGACCGCTATTCCAGATTTTACATACTAACAAGCATGGTTTGACCGACTGCTCCCTCGCGTCCTGCACACGTAGACGGTGCATCTCAGCCGTCCAAATGAACCTGAAGTTTGCTGGTTCGTCCGGCTTGGCTTGTCGTGCCTTGCCCGAATTCCCTTGCTCGCTCGCATCTCGACACTGACGCCTCAATCAGTGCATGTAAGCACCAGAGGTGCAGGTGGATAGACCATTCGACTTTAACTAATGGCGTAATAATTCTTCATGCATGCATGATAGTAGTAGTAGTAGCAGCTCTCGCTGGACCTTCGAGATGCTATCGACTGAGGATTTAACGTCGCAATCGTCGAGTATCTTATAGTATCATCATCGAATTTGTCGGGCCCATAATCTTTCAACTTTACCAATGAGCGATACAACGACGCCAACGTACTGTGTCCCAGGAAATGAAGACAAGAGACCGAGGAATCCACAACCCAAGATAAGAAATCTCAATCAGCCAGTTTCTTCTTTTTCTGACGAAGAGAAATCTGAATCACTCTGTTTTTTTAGACAACTCTGAATCACTCTGTTGAGACGACCCGGCCGAGCCTTTGTTTTTTTTTAGAAGGGTCGAGCCTTTTTATGGGGAGGAGGAAGACGACGCTCATCTGAACCAGATCAGGCCCAGTGCACTTCGGGTGGGCCTCGTGCGCGGCCCCAAGTGGCTTTCCGTCGGTCGAGAGACCGCTAGGGGCTTATTTCCGAAATCACTAGTTTAGTTGAGTATAAGTACTTTTCTGGGCTCGTCAGCGGTTGTCTTTAAAGGAATTAGAGACCCTTTGATTTTGGAAACATACGCTTGCCGAGAAGTCCTATCTTTGGCGGAGGATCTCTACGAGCAGAATATCATGTTAGCCTCAGACTGCCAAGGTGTGGTGCAAGATATCAATGAAGACACAGGAGGTCCCAATGCGGCTGTTATACATGAAATAATAGACCGTAGAGCTAGTTTCTCTTCTTGCTCGTTTGTTTTTGAGCGAAGGAACAATAACTTCGAGGCTCATAATCTCGCTAAATTCGCTTGTAATTTAGATATAGGTAGGCATATTTGGTTGGGCACTCCTCATGACCCACACCGTGTACCTATGAACATTGTTTTGAATCAATAAAGCGAGCGAGATTTCTCAAAAAAAAGTTGAGTATAAGTACTTGTTGCGAAGATTACTCCAACTTCCTCAAGTTGCAGCAAATGGCGCGCTGCATGTGCTCCACTTGTCGCAACCCAGGAGTTTTTCCTTTTTTCGTATATCCGTTTATTTAAAATGTTTTATCTCTTAAACCGTGCGTCCAAATCTCGAACCGCTTTCACTATTGGATTTCTCACGTCGAGATTTTCAAAACTAGATCCCATGTTGATAGGTTTTAACAAACTTTTTTTTCACGAAAAAACAGATGAAAAAACCGAACCGGGAGCACGGGTTTTTTCCTTGCCGAAAGGGGCATGCCCGTGCCTCTCACGAAATCACAACCATGCCTCTCGCGGAAGCAAAACCGTGACTCTCGCGACAGAAAAAAAACAGAAAACATGTTTTTTTCTTGTTTCCGAGACCCACGGCTGTGACTCTCGTGAAAGCACACCCATGCCTATCACGGAAGTAAAAGCGTGACTCTCGCGGAAAAAAAAACAGAAAACACATTTTTTTCTCGTTTCCGAGAGGCACGGCCGTGACTTTCACGAAAGCACAACCGTGCCTCTCGCGAAAGCAAAACCGTAACTCTCGTGAAAGAAAAAAAATGTGTTTTTTTTTTTCGTTTCCGAGAGGCACGGCCGTGCCTCTCGCGAAAGCAAAACCGTGACTCTCTCGAAAGAAAAAAAACCGTGACTCTTTTTTGAATTTTTTTGGTCGAAAAGTTAGGGAAGACCGGTGGAAAACCGAAACGTCGAAAAAACCCGAAACAAAACCCGTTAAAAAGCCGAAAACGCGTGTGAAAAAAGTAAAAAACAAACAAAATCCGGAGGGAGCGTCCGGAGCGCGACACGTGGCGAATGGCTGAGAGCGCGCCCAGTGACGCTGATCGTTGCGAGGCTCTTGAAGGAGCGCTCGTTAATTAGTTGCTCTCGCTTATTTCTCGCGTGTACAAAGACACAACTCAGTCTCGCCTAGCGCGACTTTGTTTTTCTCTGTGTTTTTCCTTAGCGATTTTCACTATTTGCATGGTTTTCTTCTTCTTTTTCTTTTTTTATTCAGGTTTTTTGGTTTCTTTGTTTTTTGAAAACACATGTCTATTTTTTACACACTATACATTCATGTATATCAGGATTTTTAGATGTTTAGTTTTTCAAAAAATGATTAATATTTTCAGTAAATATATATGCTTTCATCTCAACTTCTTTTCATTCACATTGTCATTCCTTGTATGCATAAAAGCCCTTTTAATATATGTTTAATATTTTCTAAGTAGACAATCTACGTATTTTTTCAAATATATGTTTTTGAATTGTTTTTCCAATGACTGTTAAATATTTTTCAAGTACACATAGAAACATTTGTTACATTGTATGTCACGAACACTGCTTTGAAATGCATGAACATATCTATAAATGTAACGTACATTTTTTTTGAATGGTATGAAAAAATATCTGAATTACAAGAAAATATTTTTTAAATTATATAAAACATTTTATAGTATGTCACGTACATTCGTTTAAACATGTACACATTTTTGTACACTATGTTAACCATTTTCAAATTCACGGTTTAAATTTTCCAAGTAATTTTAAAATTGAGAATATACACCCTTTGTTCCTAAAGATAATACTTTTTGGCAGTCCAGAATATCTCTTACAAAATTTTAGAAACAGAGGTAGTACGTATTTAGAAAATTTGTTTCAAAAATATGAACAAAAGATAATAAAAAATATGAACAAAAGGTAATAAAAAAATAGAAAACACATTTTTTTCCGCTTCCGAGTGGCACGGCGGTACCTCTCGCGAAAGCAAAATCGTACATCTCGTGGAAGCAGAACCGTGCCTCTCACGGAAGAAAAATAAATAGAGAACTCTTTTTTTCCCCGAGAGGCACGACCGTACCTCTCGCGAAAGCAAAACCGTGCCTTTTGTGGAAGAAAAAAAATGTTTCTTTTTGCGCAAAAAGAATTTCTAAAAAAAATTATCCAAAAGGTAAGGAACACCGGTGGAAAATCGAAAAGTTGTAAAAAAACCAGGAAAAACCGTTTAAAAAGCCGAAAACGCGTGCGGAAAAATAAAAAATATAAAATTAGAAGGGAGCGCCCAGAGCGCGACACATGGCGGTGATCGTTGCAAGGCTTCCGAAGTAGCGCTCGTTGACTAGTTGCTTCCTAGACATGATGATCTAATCCGGGGCCTCCTATTAACGATAGCTGCGTCAAATTGGGAGGCGAAACACATAGGGGCATGTGTTGATGGGCTGGCCCACTCGCATTATACTGTAGAACTATTGTATTGCATTCCCGCAAAAAAAGAACTATTGTATTGCAGCGACCGGTGTAGTGTGGTGAACCGATGCACCATAGCGACCGGTGTATTGCAGTGACCCGAGGGAGTGGGGGTATTGTAGTGAACATTTTTTTATTTCTTGTGAGTGCTTTTTAAATAGTGAAGAATTTTTAAAAGATTATAATTTTTTAAAATGTGAATATTGATAGTTTAAAAAAATTCCTGAAAATTATGAATGGCTTTTGATTTTTTTTTGAAAAATCTGAAAATTTTGAATTTACTAACAATTTTTAGAAAATTAACTAGTGAAAATTATTAACATTTCTGAAAAATCCAGACATCATTTGAAAGAGGAAACACATTTCGAACTTATAACATTTCTAAACAGTATGAACACTTTTTGAAAATGTTGGAAACAGTTGAATTTTTTTGGAAACGCCATTTTTAAAAAATATATTACCAATTACTGAAATTCTGAACAATTCTTGAATTTTTGAAAAATAAAAGAAAAAACACTAAAGAGAAAAACATAAAAAAGGCAAAGATAAAACAGGAGAAAAAAGCTTCTAGAATGTTTCCTAAACCGGTAGAAAACCAGACAGCAAAACCGGAAAACGTTGCACTACGCTGGCTAAAATGGCTCGGCCTATCCCGAGCACTCCCGTTGCTCGTCCGTGAAAAAGGGCACCTATTTGACTCAGATAAGATTTGCCATCCGATCCCTTGTGTGCTGATTCAGAAACATTTTTTGCGGAATGTAAACCAACTAGTATCAATTATAAGATGTAGTCAACACTACTAGTACCAGCAGGTACCAGTCTAAGGATTGACCTGCAAAAAGAATGTTTTTATGAATTTGTGCACTCCGAAACTCAGACTCGTTGATACACATACACTCGCTGGTGCTGAACTGAAGATTACAAAGGCTGGTGTCAGTGTGTGCCCCGCATGACCCACGCTGTGCGCCTGTGCCCGAGTGGTATAGCAAAAAGACCAAGCATACACTGCTTCCACCAATCTTGATGCACCTTTGTGGCCCTCATGGACGAGAGCTACTCCGAATGGTATTTCCGGTGCATGCATGCATGCATGTATGGCTTATCTGATTGAGTGATTGTGTACACCAATTCGCAACTACTGTATACGTGCACGTCTGTCCGTTTTATTTATTGTAAAGGTTTGATTGTTCAGTGTGCTCTCTGGCTCCCTCCCTGATTTATGCTCGACATGGACGTTGCCCAAAATAATAACTACCTTCGCTGTCGCCCCTATGTGTAGGTACGGCTACGGCAGATGCAGGTTGCAAACTTTAACGAAAATAATTCAGTGCTACTTAGAATCTTCGCGGAAATGCTTCATTGCTCTCCTAAAAAAAAGTCATTGCTAGCTCCTGCATCGTAAGTATACTTTTATCAACAAGAAACAATGAATTCATTTTTCAAATAAATGATTTTTTAGACAAGTGCATAAAAGGGTGGACGAAAAGGTATCACAAAATCTGGCCGAGGGCTGTAAAGAGAAAGGATTAGGCAAGGACAGTGAATGCATTTCAGACTGAAAAAGAAAATGATATCTCTGGACACCTGCAAAATAAAAAACTCATTTCGGACCGAACACCTGGCAAGCTCTATCCGGCATGAAAGATTTAGGAGCACAGCACTCCACACTCCGGCAGGAAAAGAAAACGAAGGACTATCTGTAAGCGTGTCCAATAAATACGTTCTGGCCCATTTGGAATCTATATATATATCGCACACGCGTAAATCAGATTTGCAGTTTACGGTCAGAATATATATTGACCGTGTGCGGCAGCCGGCGCCGTGCCTGTCTCTGGATCCCCGCACACGGTCGCGAGGCACACACTAGGCTCATTTTCACCGCATGCGCATGTGGCAGGCCACTCTCATTGTGATCAATGCGTTGATTGACATGGCAAAAAATGTCGTCGATGTCAAATGATATGCCAACGAATCGAGCACTATCATCCATGAAATGTACATGTAACGACTCGGACGTACAGCACTACACAAGTTGGCGAGAAAAGGCCTATGGCCAGATTTTTTTTCTCCCATCATCACTAGTATCATTTATATATTTGCAGTACATTTTTTTCCCTTTTGTCGAGTAACCTTGTACTTCTATTTTTCGGCATTTTGCTTGGTACCATGGTGCACATATTTACTCTCTTTGGCCATAGATATAAGATGCACACGCTTATTTACCATTGCTTAGGAGGAATTTGTCTAGCTGTGCTCCCTTTTTAAAAATAAAGAGAAAGAAAGTACTTTCATACGGAAAGCGCCCTTCTCAGCTCGAGCTCATATAAGCTCGAGTGAACAGTAAAATCCAAAACAAATAAAAATTTAAATCATACTGATTATTTTGGAAAATTTGACAATTTTTTTAAATGCTCGCAAAATTTCATCATGAAATGAGATTTGTGGAAGTCGTGGCAAAAAAAAAATCAGCACTCCAAAAACAACTTTTTTAGCAACGGTTTTTTGCCACGACTTCCACAAATGTTATTTTGTGATGAAATTTTGCAAGCCTGTAAAACATTCGTCAAATGTTGCTACGAAAAAAATTCAGATTTTTTGATTCTTTTTCCATTTTTTCCGGATTTTATTGTTCATCGAGCTCATATGAGCTCGAGCTTCCACTTTCCTTTGATACTGTACTTCTTTTGTGGGGTCGTATTTTTACTTATTACTGCAAGGATTGAGCATGCTTCGCTGCGCCCTTGCTGTTGTTGGTATTTCATAATTTTTGTTTGTTATTTGATTTAGCACGTTGAGAAGTTGGTGTGTGTGTGTGTGTGTGTGTGTGTGTGTGTGTGTGTGTGTGTGTGTGTGTGTGTGTGTGTGTGTGTGTGTGTGTGTGTGTGTGTGTGTGTGTGTGTGTGTGTGTGTGTGTGTGTGTGTGTGTGTGTGTTTGTGTGTGTGTGTGTGTGTGTGTGTGTGTGTGTGTGTGTGTGTGTTTTTGTTTGTGTGTGTGTGTGTGTGTGTGTGTGTGTGTGTGTGTGTGTGTGTGTGATGTTTTGGTGGGCTTTCTTGACAATGTGATAATGTGTTATTTGTTGGCAAATTTGACAATTTTGACCTGTGAACACAATGAATTCACAAAATGAACTGCCCCTAAAACTATTTCACGTAGCTGATCGTTTTGAGTAGCGCCCGACACGCAGGCGCCACACCCTATGGTGCAGCGCCTAACTCTGGGGCGTTGCATATCTGTCCACCGTGGCAGCCCCTGGCTCAAGATTTCAAAGAAGGTGGCGCCTCAGCTAGGGCGCCACACATGTAATGTGCAGCGCTTAGCCCTTAGGCGTTGCCTTGTCTGTTACTAGTTGGTGGCCCCCCCCCAACTCCCCACACACACCCCAACCCCCAAAGCATCCCCACCCGAGATTTGCCCCGTCTCCCCCTCTCAAATCCTTCCCCAAATCTTCCAAATTTGAAGATTTTGTCCGTGGATTTCAAAGTCAAACCCTCCCTCAAGGTAATCTTCTCCGATCCCCTTGCTTTGATCTAAGTAATTTTAACAAATTGCTCATTTGTTGCTAGTTTGGGGAAACCCTACTTTTGTATGGATCTAGAGATTTGCATGGAGATGTGAGATGTTTATTTGCCAATTTCCTATGATTAGGCTTGTTAGTATGTTAGGGTTATTCTTATGGATGTTCTTATGTTGGTGCTAGTGATAGGGTTAGGGTTGTTGTTTCATATATATGTTAGGGTTTGTATTCCGTGTTAATCCTTGGATTAGTACTCATGGAAGAAATGTTACGTTGTGTTGTTTGAATGCTTATAGGGATGGGAAGAACATGTGTGTTTGTTCATCATGGGAGAAAGACGCCTTCTTGAAAGGCAATATTGAACCGGATCCGGATGAGCTTGACATGGTGTTTGACAGTAGTACTAGCTATGCGGAGCTCTTGCAACAAGTGAGGAAAGATTTGAATTGAATGGACCCTAGTGATATCGTTGAGTTGGAGGGAAGGCATAATGTTGGTTTTCAAATGCACATCCGTTGGAAGACAATGCGTGTCAACTCGGAGCAACATTGGGTTGCATACAAGGAGTCGGTGGCTGAATCACTAGACAAGGCTCTTGAGTTATTTGCAACAAAGAAGGTTGATTCAAGTTTGCATTTGGACTTGAACCGGAACCCCTCCCCTTTGGTTGCTAGTAGCCCCCCACCCTTGAACCGAGATGAAATTGTTGAACCTCTTTTGACCCAAGAAGTGAGGCCAACATTGAGCTGTTTCCAAACAACCAATATGAAGCTTTGCAAGAGGCGAATGATGAGTATGTGGACGATGACAATGAAGTTGATCTCCATGACAACAATGTGGGTGATCTCGACAAATATCATTTGCAAGAGACAATGGACCATTCCATCCCTTATTCCCGTGGCTATGCATCGGATTCAGATGACGAAGGTCCCGATGAACTAGTTGATGAGGAGGGGTTCACGGTGTAGGAGGCTGAAGCTTTCGAGAAGGTATTCGGTCGGGATCATCGGACTACATTGTTCAAGGATGTTAGTCTCGCGGATGAAGCCGTGGTAGATGGTGGCCAAGGTATATTTCTTGGGGTTAGGCCAAGATCTTACCGTGATTTGGATGACGGCAAGAACGGGATTGCTAAAGGGTCTAAGTTCGAAACCTTCTTGGAATTGAAGATGTGGCTTGATGTCGGCTAGGACTACATCAGTATTTCCCCAAAGAGGAAGGGACGATGCAGCACAACGACGGTAGGTATTTCCCTCAATGAAGAAACCAAGGTTATCGAACCAGTAGGAGAACCAAGCAACACAACGTAAACAACCCCTGCACACAAATAACAACCACTCGCAACCCGACGTGTTAAAGGGGTTGTCAATCCCTTTCGTGTACGGCGCCTCAAATTGGTGCGTGGAAGGGAAAAAGTTGTAATAGATTGAATAAATAGATTGCAAATAAAATAAAACGCAGCAAGATATTTTTGTATTTTTGGTTTAATTGATCTGAAAATAAATGCAAAGGAAAAGTAGATCGCGAAGGCAAATAATATAAGAAAGAGACCTGGGGGCCGTAGGTTTCACTAGTGGCTTCTCTCGAGAAAAACAACAAATGGTGGGTGAACAAATTACTGTTGGGCAATTGATAGAACTTCAGATAATCATGAAGATATCCAGGCAATGATCATTATATAGGCATCACGTCCATGATTAGTAGACCGACTCCTGCCTGCATCTACTACTATTACTCCACACATCGACCGCTATCCAAAGATGCATCTAGTGTATTAAGTTCATGGAGAAACGGAGTAATGCAATAAGAACGATGAAATGATGTAGACAAGATCTATCTATGTAGAGATAGACCCCATCATTTTATCCTTAGTAGCAAAGATACATACGTGTTGGTTCCCCTTCTATCACTGGGATCAAGCACCGTAAGATCGTACCCACTACAAAGCACCTCTTCCCATAGCAAGATAAATAGATAAAGTTGGCCAAACAAAACCCAAATATCGGAGAAGAAATACGAGACTATAAGAGATCATGCATAAAAGAGATCAAAGAAACTCAAATACTTTCATGGATATCAAAAAATATAACTGATCATAAACTCAAAGTTCATCAGATCCCAACAAACACACCGCAAAAAGTGTTACATCATATGGATCTCCAAGAGACCATTCTATTGAGAATTCAGTGAGAGAGAGGAAGCCATTTAGCTACTAACTACGGACCCGAAGGTCTACAAAGAACTACACATGCATCATCGGAGAGGCACCAATGGAGGTGATGAACCCCATCCGAGATGTTGTCTAGATTGGATCTGGTGGTTCTGGACTCTGTGGCAGCTGGATCAATATTTCGTCGACTCCCCTAGGGTTTTGGGAATATTGGGGTATTTATAGAGCAAAGAGGCGGTCCGGAGGGCAACCGAGGTGGGCACAACCCATCAGGGCAAGCCAGGACCACCAGGGCGCGCCTGGGCCTCCTGGCTCGCCCTGGTGGGTTGTGCTCTCCTCGAAGCACCCCCAGGCGCAGCCAGGGCCTATTATGTGTCTTCTGGTTCATAAAAAACTCAGAAAGTTTCGTTGCATTTGGACTCCGTCGATATTGATTTCTGCAATGTAAAAACATGCAGAAAATAACAACTAGCACTTGGCACTATGTCAATAGGTTAGTACCAAAAAATGATATAAAATGACTATAAAATGATTATAAAACATCCAAGATTGATAATATAACAACATGGAACAATAAAAAATTATAGATAGAGACGTATCAGCATCCCCAAGCTTAACTCCTACTCGTCCTCGAGTAGGTAAGTGATAAAAACAGAATTTTTGATGTGGAATGCTGCATAACATGTCATATCATATTCTTTTCTTTATAGAATGGACATTTGGACTTTTATGTGATTCAAAGCAATAGTCTAGTTTTGACATGATAATTTAATTACTCAAGCATATCAACAAGCAACCATGTCTTTCAAAATATCAACGCTAAAATAAGCTATCCCTAGCCCATCATGCTCAACCATTGATCCATTCATGAAACACACTCGCATATTAGCTACACCCAACACTCAAGTACGATCATATTGCCTCTTAGTTGGTGCTTTTATAAGGGAAGATGGAGACTCAAATTCAAAATAAAAATTGCATAAAGTAAAAGAACCTTCGCAGAGGGAAGTAGAGATTTGTAGCGGTGCCAGAGCTCAAAGCGAAAAAATTAGAGATAAAAACATTTTGGGAGGTGTATCCTTCCCACCAACGAAAACGACTTAGAGTTCCCAATGCTTTCCATGCTAGATACATCATAGGCGGTTCCCCAACAGAAAATAAAGTTTATTCCTTTTCCACCATACTTTCACTTTCCATGGCTAGCCGTATCCACGGTTGCCCTCCATACCAACACTTTCCAAGGAATTTATTATTTGACAACATAAAGTAAATTCATTTTTCATTTCGGGACTGTGCATCCCTAAAACCTTTGCCTTACTCTCATGCAATGACAGTGAATTAACAGTCATCGTGAGAATAACACATCTAGCATGGAAAATATTAGCCACCCCTCACCACGAGCGAAACGAACACACAAAAGAGAAGTTTATTTTGAAAATTAGAGATGGCACATACAAATTTTCTTAGAATGGCAAAAGAATACCGCATGTAGGTAGATATAGTGGACTCATGTGGCAAAACTGGTTTAAAGGATTTTGGATGCACAAGTAGAGATCATACTTAGTGCAAAATGAAGGCTAGCAAAAGATTGGGAACCGACCAACCAAGAAACGAATAATCTCATAAGCAAGCATTAAGCATAACTAACACCGAATAATGCACCACAAGTAGGGTATAATTTCATTGCATAATTATTGACTTTCGTACTTGCATAGGGAATCACAAACCTTAACACCAATATTCTTACTAAAGCATAATTACTCATCAAGATAACTCACATATCACATCATCATATCTCAAAACTATTACTAAGAATCAAGTTTATTTTGTCCAATGATCTTCATGAAAGTTTTTATTATATCCTTCTTGGATATCTATCACTTTGGGACTAATTTTCATGTGTTGCTTTTCATAAGATCAAACAAATATAAGTGAAGATCATGAGCATAATTTTTTCTTTCTCTCAAAATAATTTAAGTGAAGCAAGAGAGAATTTCTTGAAAATTTTACTAACTCTCAAATAAATTTAAGTGAAGAAAGAGAGCATTTCTTCAAAAATACTAAAGCACACTGTGCTCAAAAAGATATAAGTGAAGCACTAGATGAAAGTGCGTTATATCTACTAGAGGGGGGGGGGGTGAATAGGCGATTTTTATGAATTCTTCATTAAGGAATTTGCCTATGAGGAAATTCCTAAGTGAAGAACTACTTGCAGCGGAATAAGTACTTAGAAGTAAGCATAACAGAATGCGGGCATGGTCATCATGATGAAATGAATACAATCACAGAGTACAGAAAGCGTAAACACATGATAACACAAGATGAAGACAAAGACCAAGAAATTGAACTGAGGAAATTGAGAAAGTCTTGAACAAAGTCTTCAAACACGACATCTGAACAAACACTCAACACAAGAATGAGGAAATGAAAGAGTTGAGGAAATAGAACCAGTAAGGTTGGTGAAGATAATGATTTGGTAGACCAGTTCCAACCGCTGTCTCGGTTATACGTCTGGTTGAGCGGCCGAGTATTTAAACTCGAGGACACACAGTCCGGACACCCGATCCTTGAGCACGCAGCTCAGACACCAAGTCCTCACCGTATTCTCCTTGAACTAAGGTCACATGCAGACCTCGTCCAATCACTGTGGTAAGTCTTGAGCGACTTCCAAACCTTCACAGACTTCGGTCACCGGCGATCCACAATTCCTCTTGGATGCTCTAGACCATGACGCCTAACCGTCTGGAAGAAGCACATCTTCAAAGGTAACAAGCGTCGGATCCACGCAGGATCAATCTCTTCTGATGCTCAATCACTTTGGGTTTGTATGAGGGGTTTGGTTTTGGGTTTTCCTCACTTTCGATGATTTTCGCTCAAAGTCCTCGGAGGATGGGTTGCTCTCAAATGACAAGTGTCAAGTTTTCTCGAGCAGCCGACCAGCTAGTGGTTGTAGGGGCGGCTATTTATAGCCTAGGGAGCAGCCCGACATGATAAGACATAAATGCCCTTCAATGATATGGCCGTTAGGTGGATAAGATATTTTTGGGACAGCTGGCGCACAGCACAACAACGGTCAGAAATTTGACTCTCAAATTATTCGGGGCTATCATGTTCCTCACTGTGTAGGCAATCCGCACTGGCGAATTCCTAACTCCTCAGTCAGAACAAATTCCTCGTGACCGTAAGAACTTCGTCAGGTCATCAAGAAATTGACTGAATCAGTATGATATTTCCAATGGCTTCACTCGATGGGATTGGTAGGTGTTGGATTTTGAGTTGAGCATCACATGTAAATTTTTCATTAGTATTTCCTCGACCCCCTTTAACAGTACGGTGTTTCCTATGACTCAAGAAAGAGAAAAACGAAACTACGAAAACAAAAGTCTTCACGCTTCAAGTTCCTCAAATGAATACCAAGTCTTCAAGGTCACACCAATTTCTTCACTTTCAAAGTCTTTAGAAAGTCTTCAGAATACCAAAGTCTTCAGTCGAAGAACTTCATTTTTAGGGGTCGATTTTCTTTGTAAATATGAAACTCCTCATAGACTTATAGACATGTGTACACTCATAAACACATCAGACCCTTAACCTATAAGTCTTCAATACACCAAAATCACTAAGGGGCACTAGATGCACTTACAATCCCCCCCTTTTTGGTGATTGATGCAATATAGGTTAAGTTTTCAACGGGGATAAACATATGAAGTGTAAATACTGATATTGAGGAATTTGATTGCAAGATATAGAAGAACTCCCCCTGAAGATGTGCATAGTGAGGAATTTGCTTTTGAGGCAATGCACATTTGAAGAGTTGAATCATAGGGATCTCCCCCTATATCTTGTAATTCATACATGCATTTGACATATAATATGAAGAATTTAAAATGCATGATGAAATATGGTGACTGATGTAATTCAGCATGCGTGTATTAACATATAACGAGGAATAAGCATGCAGAGGAACACATCAAAAAGTATCAGAGCACCATCGGGTTTAAGATTACAACTCGATCCAATAAAAGTTTCAGAAGAGCGAGAGTTGTAACTTAGCAGAAAAACGCCCATATAATAGACCCGCTTGAAGACTAACTCAAATTTCTCCCCTTTGTCATCGAATGACCAAAAGGATCGAACCGAGGACTAACGCTCAAGAATATCAAGTTGATGGAGGAGCGCCAGTTGTCGGGGTCGGTTGTCGTAGTAGGGCCTCGCCGCAGTTGTCGTCCAAGTCTTCATTTTCATCAGTGTCGCGCGATGAAGAATAGGAGCTGGCCACCAAGGAAGGAACCTTGACCTTCTTGAATTTCTTCAGTGGAGGTGCAGACCAGTCAAATTCTTCCTTGAGACCCATGTTCTTCAGATCTTCTGCGCTGTAGAGATGAGATAGAAAAGCCCAGGTACGGTTGAAGGTTTCATGGAGGTAGTATTGGTTTTTCTTCACTGCATTGTGTGTTGAGGTCATGTTGTGAAGAATTGAACCAAACTGATGCTTGACCCATTTATGATTGCGATCAACTTTCTGATGAAGACTGAGGAGTAACTCACGATCAGTCATCGCCTGGTCTTTGTGGCTTGAGGATTTTGCTTGGCGAGTTGTTGGCGGCAGAGTCATGTGTGGCGAGTCATCATTGGTGGAGTAGGATGCAGCCTTGCGAAATTGACCATCCAATGGATGAATGCCTTCATCTATCACAGCAGCTTGCCTTGCCTTTGTCATCACCGAGGAAAATGTCCGTTTGAGGACTTCAATTGGAGGCAAGTAGCTGCAGTGGTTCGTAGTATCGACCTTGTAATTGAGTGAAGACCTTGCCCATATGAACCTCATAATCCATGGTGCATAAGGCTTCAAAGACAAAAGGTGACATAGCAATGTTTGCTGTGGTCCTCATGAAGAAATCATGGAAGTTGACGGAACGCCATGAATGATATTGAAAAGCATATTCTTCATGATGCCAACGACTTCTTCATCATTTGAGTCGTGGCCTTTGATAGGACTCATTGTCTTCGCTGTAATGTGGTAGACAGTCCGAGGCACATATAGTAATTCCTTGACGAGGAATTTGGTTCGTGGGGCCTGCCACATCTTCAAAGGCTTCATCGTAACTTGCATGTAGTGATTTGTAAGCTCAGTTATTTGTAGATGCAACGAGCACCATCAAGGGAGGATCGAGTGGGAGGGCACGAAGCAATTCAGTTCTTTGGTGCCTTGTAGTGAGTATTTTACATCATCCGATCCAGTACCCATGAGTTCACATCTTCAGAATCTTCGGTGATGTGTAGCGTCGCATAGAATTGAAGAATGAGTTCTTCATTCCAATCACAGATGTCAGTGCGGAAATTCAGCAAACCAGCATCGTGAAGAACACTGAGGACTGGCTCGAAGCCTGGCGCAGATTCCATGTCCACGTGAGGAATATGTGCATGATTGAAGATTTTGTCTTTGTTGAATAGCACAGAGGAATAGAAGTTGGCTTGACTAGCAGTCCAGAAACGCCTCTTCCTTATGCGAGCAGAGTCATATGGGTTGTAGTCAGTGAAGAATACATGCTCGCCGAAGAAATCTTCAGCCTTGAACTTTTGCTTCATTGAGAATGGATTCTTTGGCTTTGGCAGTGGAGTGTCAGTGAGTTGCATCACAACCTCAGAAATCGCAATCTCAGGTTCTTCAGGCTGAGGATTTTCTGGTTCTTCATATGCAGTCTGCGTGTTCAAAGGAGTAGCAGCAGCAGTTTCTTCAGCACTAGTGGCTGGAATTTCTTCATGCACGGACGAGGTGGGATGAGTTTCTTCAGAGCCCATTTGAACTGTTGGTGCAGGGGACTGAGGAATTTGTTGTATTGGAGTGAAGAGTGGAGAATTTGGATGCTGACTGTCCCAAAAGTCATCGTTCATCACTGGCGTTGTGCTTCCAATATCCACATCTTCTTCAATTTCGTCAACGCCAGCCTCTTCAGCTGTGAACTGAGGCATTGGCGAGGAAATGGTTGGTGTTGAAGGGAACACATCCACTTCAATTTCTTCATCAATCTGCTCTGACGAAGCAGCAGAATGATTTTCTTCATCAGATCCGCTAGGGATCTCATATTCTTCACCAAAAGGAACAAGGTCCTTCGATGGAATGGAGGAAATTGGAACAGCATCAATCGGATTTTCAAAAGAGCTTATCATAGGCTTCATCTTCTTTGGAGCTGAAGATTCTGAAGCAGTTGATGCTTCCCTTTTCTTCACTTCAGCTCGCTCTATAGCCTTGGTCTTCTTCACATCTGATGCAGATGGAAGGATAGGAGTTGGTGTAGGCGCGGGAGGAGCTGAGGAATCTGTTTGAATTTCCTCAGGCACAACTGATGCAGTTGCCCTGACTTCTTCAGTTTCTTCAGGCGCACCACTAGTGGATGCCCTGGCAATTTCTTCAGCGGCTGGAATGGAGTCATCAGCCCTGGAACTAGCATTTTCTTCACCGGTTGAAAATCATCAAGAAGGTCTTGGCATGTTCTTCAAGAGGGTCGAGCAGAGGCTCCACCGAGGAACTTCTTGTTGCGTTGGAGCTGCAACATTTGTGAACTTCTTTGTCAGGTTTACAAATCTGACTTTGGCTCCTTTCCAATCAGCATAGTAGGCATCAAAGTCATCGCTGAGGGCTTTGATTTCAGACTGGATTTTGAGAAGATCATCAGGTGTCATTCTGACATTTTTCCTCAGGAACTTCTCTTTCCTAAACTGAGCCTTCTTGATCTGCCTAGCCTTCTTAAATTTCCATTTCTCTTCAGAGATGAAATGGGTCAGCATGTGACTTTGGCCAGGAGTCAAATGAAAATCTGGCATAGGTGTGTCTGGATCCTTGTGCCAGAGATCAATGTACTCGAGGATCGCCCTTGGATCCAAAAGCAGTGGCACAGGTGTGCCTTTGGCTCTAGCGGCCCTTTCTTGTCGGTCTCTGATGATTTCTGCAAGTTCATCATCATCAGCTTCATCGTCAGATGGCACTTGGAAGGCAACCTGTTTCTTCTTCGGACTTGGCCGAGGACCTCGACCACCAAGGCCTTTTCTTCAGCAGAGTGGGGCCTGATGAAGAATTTGGTGCAGCTGGGGAACTTGCTGAGACACCAGAGGCAATAGAGATGGTCGCAGTCCTTTGGCACGTGGCCAGATGCACGGGTGCTGAGGACTTTGGAGGAGCTGCTGAGGATTTGGGAGGAGCAGGAGCAGCATGAGGAACTGGCCGTGAGGGCATTGAAGATTCTGGCCGTGAGGGCATTGCTGAGGATTTTGGCCATGAGGGCACTGTTGGTGAAGCACTTGGCTTGTGCGCTGGCTTCTTTGCCATTGATTCTGGGCTTGACAGGGGCCTCAGTGGCAGCAGCAGCAGCAGAGTCTTTGTTGAATTTCCTCACTGCTTCTTTGGCTTGTCTCGCCAACTTGGCTTGGCGCTTGGCCCATTCTTCAGGAAAATCCTCACCACGCTTGATGCTGGTGGGTTCAGCTTCTTAGCCAGGTGCCAATGGAGCTCTTGGGCATGGAGGATTTAGTGCGAATTTCTTCATATACTTTGGAGTAACATACCTTTACTCCCTCCATTCTCTTGCCCATCTCCTTTCAATCCTCTGTATGCGCACCTTGCGCTGATTTTTGGTCTCCTTTCCAAACTTGGCCTCATCAGTGTGCAATAGTCAGCATATAAGTCCTCGTGTATCTCAAAAGCAGTCATGACCTCAGCCTCTTTCCTCCTTTCGGGACTTCTTACCGTCACCATAGTCTTCGGATGAGGAATTTGAACAATCGAATTCTCTGAAGAAGTATGCAACTTTTCTTCGAGGAACGCCGCAAATGAGTTAAGTTGATGAGAACCTAGTGATTCAAAGAATGACATGAGTACCGTGTGAATGCAGTATAGTTGCGAGGAATTTGGAGAGGTCATATGCGTTCTCAGAAGGTTTTTCAAAAAGAACAAGTTTGAGGAATTTGACGAGATGAGCCTTGAAGAATTTCACTAAGCGATCTTTGTCTTAGGTTCCAGAGTTGTATAGATCGAGGATCCACAGCTTGAGGAATCTTGAAGAAAAATCATTGCTTAGAGAAATGAATCAAGAGCATATTACGTTTGAGGTGTTCATATGTGTGAAGATTTGAAGAATAAACACCTTTGAAGATTTTCAGGAAGGTTTGAGAATCAAAGCGAGTAATGAAAGTAACTTTTAATTACCCGAAGTGAAGAACACGACGAACTGAGAAGTGTAGATTAGAAGTTAAATCGATTCAGATCTCCCACGCCCTAACTCGGCGGAGGAAGACAGCTACTGGCGGCGGAGTGAAGATTTCCGCGGTCGGCGCGAGTACGACGGCGACGAGGTCGAGGCAGTGAAGCTCTTCCTCACCGGCGATGATGGAGTAGCGGCGGCGCTAGGGTTTTAGAAGCTCGAGCGAGAGAGAGAGAGAGCGGTTGAGCGGAGTAAAGGAAGTGAGGAAGGGGAGAGGGGATATTTATAGTCGCAGTGAAAAACTGTTCGCCCGAAGATTTAGGACGAACGTGCCCCTGACCCTTCTCATTCGCTTGACATGTGTCACCCATGTACTGAAAAGTGGAGATCGTGTTAGATCGTGGGTGAATAGATAAGTCTATCATAGGAAGCGGAACGGTTTGAGCGGCAAAGCCGAAAATTTGGATAAGATAAGTTAAAAGTTCCGTTCGCAATTTCTTTAGCTGACAAGGACACAGTGAAGATTTTGAACGAGTTTCAAATAGAACGCACATGAAGGATTTGTGAATAGATTGGGTTGAGTATAGCATAGAGGGGGAAGGGTCCGATCACATTCACCTAGCAGAAAATGCAACTTGAATAAATAGCCATAAGTGAATGCTGTAGAGGACATAAACCCATGTATATATATAGCCAATGAAGAAAGACAACGGAAACAGTGAAGATTTTGCAGAGTTGAAGAATTTGAAAAACTGAGGAATTTCAAAACTGAAGAAAAACTCAAATTGAAGATTTTCAACTTTGGTGGTGGCGTGTCCCACCGTATAAGAATGATGAATTCAGACACCGCGTACAATTGTCGTAGGGTTCTGAGAATCAAATTCTTCATTAATTTCTTCACACTTAGAGTGTTATTCTTCATTGGTTGAAGAAAAACGTTTCTTCATGTGTTGCATATCTAAGTCATCAATTTTGCATAAGTGTCAGGATGTGTGTCCTTTTCAAAGAACATTCGAAGATTCTAGGATATTTAGCTCACAGCGCAACTTGCTAAATCTCTTATCATCCAAGGGCTTTGTGAAGATATCGGCTAGCTGTTCTTTA
Source organism: Aegilops bicornis (assembly GCA_021605145.1). Lineage (NCBI taxonomy): Eukaryota > Viridiplantae > Streptophyta > Magnoliopsida > Poales > Poaceae > Aegilops > Aegilops bicornis. Next base: position 597,544,094 of record CM038672.1, read on the forward strand.
GTCTTCACATGCTCGATGGAGATGTCGCCCTTCAACACATGATCGCGAAGAAAATGATGACGAATCTGAATGTGCTTTGTCTTCGAGTGCTGAACTGGGTTGTGAGCAATCTTGATGGCACTCTCATTGTCACAGTAGAGAGGCACATTCTTCACGTTGATGTCGTAGTCCTTGAGAGTTTGCTTCATCCACGATAATTGAGCACAGCAAGAACCAACAACAATGTACTCGGCTTCCGCAGAGATGATGATACGCAGTTCTGTTTCTTCGAGGACCAACATACCAAAGATCGTCCGAGGAAATAACAAGTACCAGATGTTGACTTGTGGTCCACACGATCACCAGCATAGTCAGAGTTAGAACATCCAATGAGATCAAAAGTAGAGCCCTTGGGGTACCATAATCCTAGTGTTGGTGTGTGAGCTAGATATCGAAGAATATGCTTCATAGCCTTATGGTGTGATTCCTTCGGTGTAGCTTGAAATCGGGCACACATGCAAACATTAAGCATTATATCTGGCCTAGATGCACATAAGTACAATAAAGAACCAATCATGAAGTCAATACCATTTTCATCAGTGCATAGATGGCCATTTGTGGGCATAGGAATTTTGACGCCTTTGCAATTTTGATGCCGAATTTCCTCAGAACATCCTTGAGGTATTTCTCCTGAGATATGAATATGCCATTGTGTTGTTGACGAATTTGAAGACCTAAGAAGAATTTCAACTCTCCCATCATAGACATTTGATATTCTTCACTCATCATATAGGCAAATTCATCACTATAACGTTGGTCAGTACAGCCAAAGATAATATCATCAACATATATTTGGCACACAAATAGTTCACCATCATAAGATTTAGTAAAGAGAGTAGGGTCGAGTGAACCGGGTGTGAAGCCATTCTTCACGAAGAATCCTTCAAAGTATCATACCACGCCCGTGGGGCCTGTTTGAGGCCATAGAGGGCCTTGTTGAGTCTGAAGACTTTGTCGGGATTCTTTGGATCTTCAAAACCTGGGGGTTGAGCAACATATACTTCTTCTCAAGCTTACCATTGAGGAATGCACTTTTCACATCCATTTGATATAAAGTGATATTATGATGGTTAGCATAAGCAAGCAATATGCGAATAGCCTCAAGTCTAGCAACAGGTGCAAAAGTTTCATCGAAGTCAATTCCTTCAACCTATGATGGTTAGCATAAGCAAGCAATAATTTAAGTGAAGCAAGAGAGAATTTCTTGAAAATTTTACTAACTCTCAAATAAATTTAAGTGAAGCAAGAGAGCATTTCTTCAAAAATACTAAAGCACACTGTGCTCAAAAAGATATAAGTGAAGCACTAGATGAAAGTGCGTTATATCGACTAGAGGGGGGGTGAATAGGCGATTTTTATGAATTCTTCATTGAGGAATTTGCCTATGAGGAAATTCCTAAGTGAAGAACTACTTGCAGCGGAATAAGTGCTCAGAAGTAAGCATAACAGAATGCGGACATGGTCATCATGATGAAATGAAGACAATCACAGAGTACAGAAAGCATAAACACAGGATAACACAAGATGAAGACAAACAGACTGAAGAAATTGAACTGAGGAAATTGAGAAAGTCTTCACCAAAGTCTTCAAACACAGATATGAACAAACACTCAACACAAGAATGAGGAAATGAAAGAGTTGAGGAAATAGAACCGATAAGGTTGGTGAAGACAATGATTTGGTAGACCGGTTCAACTGATGTCTCAGCTTGTACGTCTGGTTGGAGCGGCCGAGTATTTAAACTCGAGGACACAGTCCGGACACCCAACATCGAAAGCACGCAGCTCAGACACCAAGTCCTCACCGTATTCTCCTTGAACTAAGGTCACATTGACCTCGTCCAATCACTCGTGGTAAGTCTTCAGGCGACATCCAAACCTTCACAGACTCGGTCACTCGGCGATCCACAATTCCTCTTGGATGCTCTAGACCATGACGCCCAACCGTCTGGAAGAAGCACAGTCTTCAAAGGTAACAAGCGTCGGATCCACACAGGATCAATCTCTTCAGTGATGCTCAATCACTTTGGGTTTGTAGGGTTTGGTTTTGGGTTTTCCTCACTCGATGATTTTCGCTCAAAGTCCCTCGGAGGATGGGTTGCTCTCAAATGACAAGTGTCAAGTTCTCTCGGAGCAGCCGACCAGCTAGTGGTTGTTGGGGGCGGCTATTTATAGCCTAGGAGCAGCCCGACATGATAAGACATAAATGCCCTTCAATGATATGACCGTTAGGTGGATAAGATATTTTTGGGACAGTCAAGACAACACAAAGAACGGTCGGAAATTTGACTCTCAAATTCCTCGTGGCTATCATGTTCCTCACTGTAGGCAATCTGCATGGCGAATTCCTAACTCCTTAGTCAACAAATTCCTCAATGACCAGAAGAACTTCGTCTCTGTCACTGAAGAAATTGACTGAACTGTATGAGATTTCCAATGGCTTCACTCGAAGGGATTAGTAGGTGTAGGATTTTGAGTTGAGCATCACATGGAAATTTTTCCTTAGTATTTCCTCGACCCCCTTTAACAGTACGGTGTTTCCTATGACTAAAGAAAGAGAAAAACGAAACTACGAAAACAAAAGTCTTCACGCTTCAAGTTCCTCAAATTAATACCAAGTCTTCAAGGTCACACCAATTTCTTCACTTTCAAAGTCTTCAGAAAGTCTTCAGAATACCAAAGTCTTCAGTCGAAGAACTTCATTTTTAGGGGTCGACTTTCTTTGTAAATATCAAACTCCTCATAGACTTATAGACTTGTGTACACTCATAAACACATCAGACCCCTAACCTATAAGTCTTCAATACACCAAAATCACTAAGGGGCACTAGAAGCACTTACACTAGAGCAAGTCCATAGCTCATAAAATATTGAAGTGAAGCATAGAGAGAAATTCTAACAAGTCATGACATAATTTTGGCTCTCTCAAATAGGTGTGTCCAGCAAGGGATCAAGACTTAAAACACAAAATAAAACAAGCAAAGACTCATATCATACAAGACTCTCCAAGAAAAACACATAGTATGTGACGAATAAAAATATAGCTTCGAGGAAAATACCGATGGTCGTTAGAAGAAAGAGGGGATGCCACTCGGGGGCATCCCCAAGCTTAGTTGTTTGCTCACTTTTGGATAATAGCTTGGGATGCTGGGGCATCCCCAAGCTTAGGCTCTTCGACTCCTTATTCCTTCATCCATCGTAAGATAACCCAAAACTTGAAAACTTCAATCACACAAAACTCAACAAAACCTTTGTGAGATCCCTTAGTATAAGAAAGCAAACCACTACTATAAGTACTGTATCAAACCAATTCATATTTAGTTTTTGCATTATATCTACTGTATTCCAACTTTTCTATGGCAAAAACTCATCAAAGAAAAACCATAGAGCTATCAAAATAAGCACACAACACAAAGAAAACAGAATCTGTCAAAACAGAACAGTCTGTAGCAATCTAACTATTTCGAATACTTCTGTAACTCTAAAAATTCTGAAAATTAGGACGACCTGGGTAATTTGTATATTAATCTTCTGCAAAAAGAATTGGCATTTTATCACATTCTGGTTAAAAATAATAATTGTTTTCATGAGCGCAAAAGTTTCTCTTTTCAGCAAGATCAAACAACTATCACCCAAGAAGATCCTAAAGGCTTTACTTGGCATAAACACTAATTAAAACACAAAAAACACAATCATAACAGTAGCATAATTGTGCAAAGACTGAAGAACAGAAAGCAAAAATAAATTTTATTCATTGGGTTGCCTCCCAACAAGCGCTATAGTTATACACCCTTAGCTAGGCATAAAGCAAGGATCTAAGTTTTGTCGTCCTTCTTCTTAATTTTCCTAGAGGTGTTTTCATCATGGGGTTTTGTAAACACAACATAAAACATATTATCCATGGAAACTTTAGCATTCCTAAGTTGGTTTTCATCATAACCCCTTTGATTTCCGGCAACAATCCAAGAGTAATGCTGATTAACATTATTAAAAACTTGTTGGATTATATCTAGAACGGAGACTTCCTTTTTAAGATTCTTATCAAAGATTTTATTATCCCCAAGCAAATGCCTTAGCGCATAGTCACTATTGTAAAGAATTTCATCTATCACGGGTTTTTCACGATTCATGCCGTAAAATCAAAGATTTCCCTAGCTTCCCGTATTATGTAGTCAAACTCATTCATAAGAACGAGAGCGGCCAACTTTTTAGCCCTAGGATTCTTTATTCCGGGAAGCTCAAAAAAGAACCTTTGCAAAGTAGGATGAGTACAAATAAATTTACTTTCAAGTTTCAGAACTAGTGCTGAAATAGCATCCGTATAAGATCTAGTAGTTTTAAGTATAGGAGCATCATCAAGGTTTAGATTTCCAACACAATTGAAAAAAATCTGGATACGTTCTTTTCCCATAACGTTCCCTTGCCCCAAGATAAAAGTTTTAGCATACAGATTGCCCGTACGTCCTATCTTAGGAGTTAGGCCATCATCTGTTGGTGCCATACCAAAATCACTCATGATTGCAAGCAAGGAATAGATCTGATGAGAAAACGGCAAACGGAAAAGAGGGGCGAATAAAACGGCAAATTTTTGTGAAGTGGGGGAGAAGAAAACGAGAGGCAAATGACAAATAATGTAAATTGCAAGGAGATGAGATCTGTGATTAGAAACCTGGTATATGTTGAAGATTCTCCCTGGCAACGGCCCCAGAAATTCCATTTGATGTCGGCTAGGACTACGTTGGTATTTCCCCAAAGAGGAATGGATGGTGCAGTATTTCCCTCAGTGAAGAAACCAAGGTAATCGAACCAGTAGGAGAACCAAGCAACACAACGTAAATAGCCCCTGCACACAAATAAAAACCACTCGCAACCTGACGTGTTAAAGGGGTTGTCAATCCCTTTCGGGCAAGGCACCTCAAATTGGTGCGTGGACGGGAAAAAGTTGTAATAGATTGAATAAATAGATCGCAAATAAAATAAAACGCAGCAATATATTTTTGTATATTTGGTCTAATAGATCTAAAAATAAATGCAATGGAAAAGTAGATCGTAAAGGCAAATAATATGAGAAAGAGACCCGGGGGCCGTTGGTTTCACTAGTGGCTTCTCTCGAGAAAAATAGCAAACGGTGGGTGAACAAATTACTGTTGGGCAATTGATAGAACTTCAAATAATCATGACGATATCTAGGCAATGATCATTATATAGGCATCACGTCCAAGATTAGTAGACCGACTCCTGCCTGCATCTACTACTATTACTCCACACATCGACCGCTATCCAGCATGCATCTAGTGTATTAAGTTCATGGAGAAACGGAGTAATGCAATAAGACATGATGTAGACAAGATCTATCTATGTAGAGATATACCCCATCGTTTTATCCTTATTAGCAATGATAATACGTGTCGGTTCCCCTTCTGTCACTGGGATCAAGCACCGTAAGATCAAACCCACTAGAAAGCACCTCTTCCCATTGCAAGATAAATAAATCAAGTTGGCCAAACAAAACCCAAATATCTGAGAAGAAATACGAGGCTATAAGAGATCATGCATAAAAGAGATCATGTATAAAAGAGATCAAAGAAACTCAGATACTTTCATGGATATAAAAAGACATAACTGATCATAAACTCAAAGTTCATCAGATCCCAACAAGCACATCGCAAAAAGAGTTACATCATATGGATCTCCAAGAGACCATTATATGTAGAATTCAACGCGAGAGAGGAAGCCATCTAGCTACTAACTACGGACCCAAAGGTCTACAAAGAACTACTCACGCACATCACGGAGCGGCACCAATGGAGGTGGTGAACCCCATTCAAGATGGTGTCTAGATTGGATCTGGTGGTTCTGGACTCTGCGGCGGCTGGATCAATAATTCGTTGACTCACCCTAGGGTTTTGGGAATATTGGGGTATTCATAGAGCGAAGAGGCGGTCCGGGGGGCACCCGAGGTGGGCACAACCCACCAGGGCGTGCCTGAGCCTCCTGGCGCGCCATGGTGGGTTGTGCTCTCCTCAGAGCACCCCCCAGGCGCAGCCAGGGCCCATTATGTGTCTTCTGGTCCATAAAAAATCTCCATAAAGTTTCGTTGCATTTGGACTCCGTCTGATATTGATTTCCCGCGATGTAAAAAATATGCAGAAAATAGCAACTGGCACTTGGCACTATGTCAATAGGTTAGTACCAAAAAATGATATAAAATGACTACAAAATGATTATAAAACATCCAAGATTGATTATATAATAGAATGGAACAATAAAAAATTATAGATACATTGGAGACGTATCATGGCTCGACAACTACTCGGTTACGCATTATCGTCCACACAAGGTGGTGAACTCGGACGCCAATGTGTGCTACACGATTGCATGTGCATGTGAAGATGAAATATGTCCGTGGATTGTGCATGCAAGACCATGTAAAGGAGGTCCCACTTGGCATGTAGTGAGTTGTGTGCCAACTCACATGTGCCGAGGCAAAAGGGTGGAAGGCAAGGTTGTGTCCCAAGACCACAGACAACTCACGTCCGAGTTCATCTCTTACAGGCTCTCCAACTCAATATCCACACTTCCAACAATGAGCATCCAACATGTCATTAACCTTGTGAAAGCCATCTTTCATTACAAGGTGAAGTACGACAAGGCATGGAAGGCGAAGCAAGCCGCATTTAAGATGTTGTATGGTAGTTGGGAGGAAGCATACAACCGAATCCCTAGGTTGTTGTTAGCCATGGCTGCCACAAACCCGAGCATGGTTCATGTGGTCGAGCCTCATGGGGAAAAACAACGCTTCATGACGGAAGGAAAGTCAGAGTATTTGGCCATGCATTTTGGGCGTTCGAGCAATGCGTGAGGGCTTTCGAACACTGTAGGCTGGTGAGGGAGTCCTGGATTAGGGGGTGTCCGGATGGCCGGACTATGACCTTTGGCCGGACTCCTGGACTATGAAGATACAAGATTGAAGACTTCGTCTTGTGTCCGGATGGGACTTTCCTTGGCGTGGAAGGCAAGCTTGGCGATACGGATATGTAGATGTCCTCCCATTGTAACCGACTCTATGTAACCCTAACCCTCTCCGGTGTCTATATAAACCGGAGGGTTTTAGTCCGTAGGACGAACAACAATCATACCATAGGCTAGCTTCTAGGGTTTAGCCTCTCTGATCTCGTGGTAGATGTACTCTTGTACTACCCATATCATCAATATTAATCAAGAAGGAGTAGGATTTTACCTCCATTGAGAGGGCCCGAACCTGGGTAAAAACATCGTGTCCCTTGTCTCCTGTTACCATCCGCCTAGACGCATAGTTCGGGACCCCCTACCCGAGATCCGCCGATTTTGACACCGACATTGGTGTTTTCATTGAGAGTTCCTCGGTGTCGTCATCTTTAGGCCCGATGGCTCCCCCGATTGTCAGCAACGATGCGGTCCAGGGCGAGACTTTTCTCCCCGGACAGATCTTCGTATTCGGCGCCTTTGCTGGGCAATTAATTCGCAGCCATCCGGAGCAGATCGAAAGCTACGCCCCACAGCCATCAGGTCTTATTTGGAAGTTTAAACTACACGGCCGACGTCCGCGGAGACTTGATCTTGGCGGGTTCGAGCCACAGCCAAGCGCCGCGCCTTATCACGATGGGCATGATCTAGCTCGCCAATCAGTTCCACAGAGGTCAAGATGTCCGCTCCGACCCTTAGCTCGGAGCCGACTGCGCCAATCGAGGACGGGTGGCTGGACACCGCCTCGGGGGTTGCAATCTCTACGGCGATCGAGCCGAACACCATACCTGTCCTTTGTGAAGCTCGTGACTCCAAGGTGCCGGACTCCTCTCCGGACTCCGAACCTTACGAGCCCCTGCCAATCAAATCCGATTGGGCGCCGATCATGGAGTTCACCGCCGCGGACATCTTTCAGCACTCTCCTTTCGGCGACATTTTGAACTCACTAAAGTTGGGATGCGGACGATGAAGAAATTCAAAGCCCACCCACCACCCACTTCGTAGCCACTGTCGATGATTTAACCGACATGCTCGACTTCGACTCCGAAGACATCGACGGTATGGACGCTGATGCAGGAGACGAGCAAGAACCAGCGCCTATAGGGCACTGGAAGGCCACCTCGTCGTATGACATATACATGGTGGACACCCCAAAAGAAGGAAAAGGCGATGGAACAACGGAGGATGACCCCTCCAAGAAACAGCCTAAGCGCGGGCGTCAGCGGCGCCGCTCTAAATCCCGCCACAGCAAAAATGGCGATTCCGGCATGGGAGATAATAACACCCGGACAAGGTCAAGACAATCCCCTCCAGCAGGATTCAGCGCAGGAGGATGGAGAAGCCAACCCTCATGAGAGAGCGGCAGACAGAGAGGTAGAGGACGATAATTACATGCCTCCCTCCGAAGACGAGGCAAGCCTCGACGACGACGAACTTGTCGTGCCTGAAGATCCCGTCGAACAAGAGCGTTTCAAACGCAGGCTTATGGCCCCGGCGAGCAGCCTCAAGAAAAAACAGCAACAACTTAGAGCTGACCAAGACTTGCTAGTCGACAGATGGACGGATGTCCTTGCGGCTAAATAGTACGAACTCGAACGCCCCTCCAAGAGCTACCCAAAATGCAGGCTACTACCCCGATTAGAGGAGGAAGCACAAAGACCTACATCACCAGCGCATGATGCGACTGACCGGCCACCTCGTTGCCGCGACAGAGAGGCCTCTCGGCCCTCCACTCAAGCCGCACCCTGGTGTCGCTCAAAGAATACCAAGGCACGGGGAAATGCGCCAGACCTGCGAGATATATTGGAGGACAGGGCAAGGCAAACAAGATCGATCTATGGATCGCGTGGGCGCCCCACGACACGTGACGATAACCTTCATGCCGGATATGGTAAATCCGGCCGGGCCGAACACAGTAGACAAAGCTCATTTGAGCTACGTCGTGATATAGCCCAATACAGAGGCGCCGCACACCCACTATGCTTCATAGATGAAGTAATGGATCATCAATTCCCCGAGGGTTTCAAACCCGTAAACATCGAATCATACGATGGCACAACAGATCCGGCGGTATGGATCGAGGATCATCTCCTTCATATCCACATGGCCCGCGGCGATGATCTACACGCCATCAAATACCTCCCACTCAAGCTTAAAGGACCAGCTCGGCATTGGCTTAACAACTATGAAGATACAAGATTGAAGACTTTGTCCCGTGTCCGGATGGGACTTTCCTTGGTGTGGAAGGCAAGCTTGGCGATACGGATATGTAGATCTCCTCCCATTGTAACCGACTCTATGTAACCCTAACCCTCTCCGGTGTCTATATAAACCGGAGGGTTTTAGTCCATAGGACGAACAACAATCATACCATAGGCTAGCTTCTAGGGTTTAGCCTCTCTGATCTCGTGGTAGATCTACTCTTGTACTACCCATATCATCAATATTAATCAAGCAGGAGTAGGGTTTTACCTCCATCGTGAGGGCCCGAACCTGGGTAAAAACATCGTGTCCCTTGTCTCCTATTACCATCCGCCTAGACGCACAGTTCGGGACCCCCTACCCGAGATCCACCGATTTTGACACCGACAGCCGGTTATCGCCATTGATGGCACGTTCTTGACCGGACAATACAAGGGCACCTTGTTGGTTGCGATAGCAAGTGATGCCAATAACCGGGTGTTGCCATTGGAATTTGCTTTGGTTGAGGTGGAGAACAATGACAACTGGGAGTGGTTTTTGCATCTTTTGAGGACGAAGGTGTTACCCGCTCAGAGGGAAATTTGTGTCATCTCGGATCGACATCTAGGAATTCTTAATGCGGTGGAGATTGACATTCCCGGGCATGCTCCGTTGCACCATCGATGGTGCATGAGGCACTTTTGTTCGAAATTCTATAGGGCATGTGGCCTTAAGGAGTTGGCCGATGATCTTCAAGATTGTTGTCTCGCTTTCTTCGACAAGCGGTTCGCCACTTTGTACAACAAATTGCTTGCACACAAAAAACTTGATCCCGGGGGTCAAGACTTTCTCAATAGGCACATTGAATACCGGAACAAGTGGGCATGTGCTTTTGATGAAGATGGATGGAGATACGGTCAAATGACAAGCAATATGTCCGAATGCTTCAATAGGGTGCTCAAAGGTGCACGTGGATTATCCGTGACGGCAATAGTTCAATACACATTTAACAAGATGAATGCGTACTTTCTAAAGTACTCGATGGAAACGGATGCACAGATAGTGGGTGATAAGAAGCAAAAGTACAAGTACAAGTTCCCACCCAAGGTTGATGAATGGTTGGAATTTCAATCACGGAAGGCGGATTCACAAGAAGCTATACTATATGACAACGAAGAGTGGAAGTACGAAGTGAAAGAGCCAGGAGGAACCACAAACGATGGCCGCCAACATGGAGGTCGAGCTTTCAAGGTCTCGTTAACACGGTGTGATTGCTCTTGCGGGTGGCCATTGTTGCTTTATCTCCCATGCTCACACTTGTATACCGCCGGTCGCGTTAGGAATTTGGACGTCAATCACCCCCTCACCATGAGGGAGTCGGAGTTCTCAATCATGATGGTCGAGAAAACATGGGTTCCCCGCTTTCACCCATACTTTGACCAATCACAATGGCCGGAGTACCATGGAGTTCAACTATGGCCGGATCCGGAGTTGAAGGTTCTTAAATGGGGTAGACGTAAGACAAAGCGTCTTAGAGGCAATATGGACGGATGGGGCCATGGTGGGAGCCGCGAAGCAGGCAACGACCAATTCCAAGAGCCTCGTGAGAGCTCTCATTGTGGGGAATGCAAAGGTCATGGACACAACAAAAGAAAATGTATGAACCCAAGGAAAAGGTCCAGGAAAAATGAGCAAGCACAAGCCAACAAGGAGATACACAAGGTAGCCAACCAAGTGGTAGCCAACAAGTGCCAAGCCATCAAAGTGGTAGCCAACAAGTGCCAAGGCAACCAAGTGGTAGCCAACAAGTGCCAAGGTAACCAAGTGGTAGCCAACTAAGTGGTAGCCAACAAGTGCCAACGCAACCAAGTGGTAGCCAAAGAGGATCTAGGCAACAAAGAGGGAGGCAACTAGGACTTACAAGAGGCCGTGGTGGTGGTAGAGCTTGTGGTGGTGGTCTAGGCCGTGGTGGTGGTAGAGCTCGTGGTGGTGGTCTTGGTCGTGGTGGTGGTCTTGGCCTTGGTGATGGTCTTGGCCTTGGCCATGGTGGTGGTCAAGGGCAAGGTCGTTATAGAGGAATGTTTGGATATCTCGATGGACCATTTCCGTATGTTGCTCACTAACTATAATGTTTCATATGCTCTTATTTTTCATATGTTCTTGTTGTCCTTATTCACTAATATGTTGCAATGTACATGTTCTTCAATTTGTTCTTATTGTCATTACTAACTATTATGTTTCACTCATTGTAGGTATGGTTGCTTCTCAACCCAACAAACCAACAATTAAGGAGGATGGCGAAGATGAGATGGCGGGATGGTGGGAGAAGGCTGCGAAGAAGCTGAGAGAGGAGGATGCAGCCGCACTAAAGAAGAAGAAGAAGGAAGAGGAGCTCGAAGAGAAGAGGAAGGAAAGAGAGAGAGAGAGAGAGAGCAGATTATGAGTGTCGCGCTAGGGAGCATGCATTGAAGAGGAAATGTGAGGAGGCACAGTAGAAGCGTCTCAAGGATTTTCAAGAAAGAACCTTGAAACTTTGGGCATTCGAAGCTGAAAGAAAAAGAGGGAGAACAAGATTTTCATGGAGAGGGTGGTTAAGGAGGCTCATCGCATAAGGAAAAGGAAGGAGGAAGAGGAAGAAGAGAGGAAGAAGAAGAAGGGAAAGGGGCCTTGCTCTACGCAATAGAGTTATGTCATCTTCAATTTGCTTGTGGACGATGACCGTGTTATCCTCTAAACTATGCTCTTCGATTTGGTTGTGAACTACTATGTGTCATGAACTACTATGTATTTTGGACTCCTCCTCGATTTGGTTGTGAACTACTATTTCGTGAAGTACTATGTATTTCCTCCTCGATTTGGTTGTATGAACTACTCCTCAAGTTGAAGTACTATGTGTTATGAACTACTATGTGTTGTGACCATCATTGTGCATATGTTGTCTTCACAGTTGTCTGCTTGCTATCTATCAATCCTAAAGTACATCATCATACTATGTGTGCATATGCTATCTTCACACTTCTATGTTTTCCAAAAATTTCGCTAAGTCCAAGTGCAACGCCTAGCACAGAGGCGTTGCACTGTACAGTGTGGCGCCTCCAAGCTAGGCGCCACACCAGCCTGTATCTGGCAAACCTTCTGTTGCTCTCTGGTTAGCTCTTCCCAGGCGTGCAACGCCTTTGATCCAGGCATTGGACTGCGTGGTGCACCGCACCATGCAGTGCAATGCCTAGCTCGAAGGCGTTGCACGCCTGGGAAGAGCTATCCAGAGAGCAACAGAAAGTTGGCACCCAGTTTGGGGCCAAAAAGTAGCTAAGTGTTGGTGTGGCGCCTAGCGCCGATGCGTCGGAGGCGTTGCACTGTACAGTGTGGCGCCTCTAGGCTGGGCGCCACACCAGCCTGTATCTGGCAAACTTTGTGTTGCTCTCTGGATAGCTCTACACAGGCGTGCAACGCCTCAAAGCTAGGCGTTGCACTGCACGGTGTGGCGCCTATCTCTGAGGCTTTGCACGCCTGTGTAGAGCTATCTAGGGAGCAACAGAAAGTTTGCACCCAGTTTGGGGCCAAAAAATCGCTAAATGTTGGTGTGGCACCTGGCACTGGGGCGTCACACTGTATAGTGCAACGCCTATAGGCTGGGTGTTGCACAATATTGTGCGGCGCCTCAGGGCTAGGCGCCACACCGGCTGTATCTGGCTGTAGTTTCTGTTGCTCGCTGGATAGCTCTACGCAGGCATGCAACGCCTCAGTGCTAGGCATTGCACTGCACGGTGTGGCGCCTAACACGGAGGCGTTGCATGTCTGGGTGGAGCTATCCAGAGAGCAACAGAAAGTTTGCACTCAGTTTGGGGCTAAAAATCGCTAAGTGTTTGTGTGGCGCCTAGTAGGGAGGTGCCACACTGTATAGTGCAACGCCTCTGTGCTAGGTGTTGCACTATACAGTGTGGCGCCTGCCTGCTAGGCGCCACACCAACACTTAGTGTTTTTTTGTCCCTCAAACTGGACATTTCAGGCACATTTAAGGGACATTTTCAGGCACATATACTTGCATAACAGAATAAACAGTAATGATCATCATTATGACATTGTCAACACCTCTAGAACTTCAACAAAGACAACATTTCTTAGAGTGACCATCACTTCAAGTTCAACATTACTAAGACATACAATCACTTCAAGTTCAACATTACTAAGAGCTACCACCACTTCAAGTTCAACAACATAAGCAAAACACCCACTAGGCGAGTTACATAACAAACAGAGGACGACGACTAGTTCCTTGTGCGCTTTTTGGCTCCTCCCCCTCCTACTGGCTATCTTCTTTGCCTTCCTAGGAAGAGAAACCTGCTCCGGCTCCAGCTCCGGTTCCTCCATGTCATCCACATAGTCATCCAAAGCCGCCATCCGTGAGGTGCCAACTGTCCTCTTGCCTCTTTGGGTGACGTCTTCAGGTGTGTATTTGTTGATTCCCCTCCCAGGCTTTAACTCGTATGCTAACCAAACTTGATAGGTCTGCAAGGTCATGTCATCAGCAACCTATTACAAAAACAAACGATATGGAAAAGACCGTGTGTGAGGATAAAGTTAGCAATGCATCAATAATTGAATATATGCTATTGCCATACCTCTTGGGTGACCACACCCACATACTCATCCTCCAAAGGATCACCATGGCCAGAAGTGGGATCTGATGGTGTCGCCAACCTAGACCGTTGAGGTGATACATACTCGGGGTCACGACAACCGACAAGGTTCGATAGCTGCCTTAACCTTTGGCCCTGGCGCTGCAACATATACAAGTGAATGAGATATCGAACATAGCAATACATGTTACATGGTAGTTTGAAGGAGATGTGAACCTTAATGAATGCTCGAAGTGCACCTTCCCCATTGCTTTTCCCAACCGGGGTTGTCTCCAGAATAGTCTTGGTCTCATCAGTTACTTTCTTGATCTGGGCACGCTATGAAGAGAAAAGTCATTAACGTGTTAGGCAAGTGAAGATGTGAATAGTGTGAATGGGAAAGCAAAAAGGGGAAATACCACAAAGTTCATCATTGGAGCTGAAGGTACTGAGGTGCCTTCCCTGACTAATTTGTTGTACTGGTGCTGGGTTAGCTCATCGGAGATGATGGGATCTTCCAAAATCTCCTCAGCATACGCCAGCTTCCATACCTCCACCCAAGTACTTGCAAGAAACCATGTGAGATAGTTGTTGAACGCGATCGGGCAGTGCTCACGAAGCTGGGCTCGTTTTCCAGCCTTAGCTTGCTCCACACTAAGCGCGAGCTATACGACATACTTCCTGTGATGCTTGGCCCAATCCTTGACCTTCTGCTGCCTTCTCCTATCCAACCTGCAAGTTAGAAACAGAATATTAGCACCATCGAAACTGCCGAGAAGCTGCTAAGTGCTCAAGGTTAATAATAACTTTCGTGTGTAGCAACTTGTCCGTGTCCTCCCACTCCGGCGGGTGTGGCTAGAACAAACCAAACTGGCGGTACACCTGATGTGGCAGGTAAAGCTCAACCGCCCAGTTGCATATGAGTGGGCACCGCATATGCCAAAGATCCCTATCCCTAGTGCACATCGGATTCTGCCTGAACTCTCTAGGGTTACCAAAACTATCCCCTCTTCCATACCACTCCCATTCCACCTGCAACATAACATAGAATGCAAAATTGATTTCGAGTTACGATAGAAGCATGAGAATCACTTATGCAATGTCGAGTGACCTGCTCAGCCGTGATCGTGTCCAGCTCGCTCGTGTACAACTTGTACATGACTGAGGGATCATCCATCGTCTCATTTACCACATCCAACTTGTAAGCCCAAGTGGGGAGCCGTAGTGGGTCGTATTTGTCGTCACAATCCTCATACTTCACGGTCTTCGGTCGTCCAATCGGCAATCGCTCCCAGCTCCATATAGAAAGTGCGAGCATACAACCACCAATACCTCCAGATTTCCTACAACAGGCTTCATCCAACTGCACATAAAAGAGAACACGGTTGAATTAACAGGAAGATCGCATTGATAATGTAGCAATAAAGTGAAAAAGAAACAACTTTGTACCTGTCTATACAAGTAAGCCATTGTCGCCGAACCCCAACTCCATTTGCCATCAAAGACGGTCAACGCCTTCCGCCACATCCATGGAACATTCTTGCCTGTGCCATCAGCAAACATAGTCCTGGATATAACATACCACATGTAGACACGAGCATATGTCTTCACCTCATACTCATTAGCTTCCTCGGGGCAAATATCAAAGTTCCATGAAATCCAGGTAAAAGGAGCACATGCTGTGACTCTTTCCTTCTTCTTGTCTTCTGCTTCTGGTTCCCGAGGCTCCGGAGGAACCATACCGATAAGGGCATGCATCTGCTCGCGCCACCCATCAAAATCGGTGATCATACATAGAGGATTCCCCTTGATAGGAAGACCGGCGATCATAGCAATATCCTGGAGCGTCACAGTCATCTCCCCGGTCCGAAGATGGAAACTGTGTGTCTCCGGCCTCCAACGATCAGTAAGCGCGGTGATTGCTGCAGCATTGAGGGGTGCCGTCCACCGGCTGACCAACTGAATGAAAGGGAGGAGTCCAGTCTCCCTTACATATGGTGTGTATCTCTCATCATAGCGCATTCCCCCAAGGTTGACCCCGTGAGACCGAATCTTCAGAGGTTGAAGCTCCTACAAACAAACAAATCATAAAATTACATACAGGGCATTTGTGTTTGAAATAAACATGAAATTCATAATACCGGCCACTTTCATTATTACCCGCTGCTCCACTGACATAGCGTACGACCGGTGTTGATGGTCCCAGTGATCATCGAGAAGCCAAACCATCCTAACCATTTTAAACAAAGCATTCTTGTCAACACGATTATCCTTTGAATATAAATAAACTAAAATACGCCTACTATATGTAAAATTCAAAGCATATGTTTCCAAAGCATTCTTGTCAATACGAATATAATTTCAATACAAATAAACTAAATTAGGCCTACTTCATGCAAGATTCAATACACATATCTTTTCCATAGAAATAACATGTCAACCTATGTACCCAAACCATATCTTTCCAATAAAATCAACTAAACTAGGGTTGCAAAATTAGGTATATAATACATGCAAGATTCTAATACATGCAACATTCTAATCTAATCAAATCAAACAAGGGTTCCCCAAATCTTCAAAATAGCATACATTCTATGGATAGAAAGAAGGGGATAGAAGGAGAGTACCTTCAAGGATGGATTGCTGAAGAAATCCACAGACCAAATCGTCATATCTGAAGGATTTGGGAGAGGGAATTGAGAGGGGGAGAGGAGAGGGCCGCCGCCGCTATTCTGTAAATGGTGCAATGGGGTGGGTTGGTGACGGCTAGCACGCGACGGCTGCATCTAAGTCACAGTGCAGCGCCTGAGGGCTAGGCGCTGCACATTACATGTGTGGCGCCTAGCTCGGAGGCGCTGCACTGCTGGGTGCAGGCCCAGGGGCTGACATAGTGGATAGATGTGCAACGCCCCAGAGCCAAGCGCTGCACCGTAGGGTGTGGCGCCTGCGTGTCGGGCGCCACTGAAAAAGGTCAGCTACGTGAAATAGTTTTAGGGGCAGTTAATTTTGTGAATTCATTGCGTCCACAGATCAAAATAGTCAAATTTGCCTTATTTGTTAATGAATTCATACTTCTGTCAGGAAGTTTCCTGCGCTGGTAGTCCTACGTACTATATTGGTGCTATGGTGTCACATGTTGACGCTTTTTTAGGTGGTCAGAGGATGCGTGGGACTGATGTGTTTTTAGGCTAGTTGGCGCCAATTGATTTGAGAAATCGTTGACCCAGTCAAAATCGTGAATCAAGTCCAATACTTAATACTTTAACTAAATGAGAGAGCCCGCTGAGAAATGGTAAACCCAGTCAAAATCGTAACCAAATCCAAATTGAACACCTCAATTGAATGGGAGGGCTCTAAAATTAAGGATCATAGTGTATTATATGATGTTATCCTAACCGGGTTTAGTTAGGTAGTTAGGGCATGTACAATGTAAGTCGTTTCGCAGTTTTGTTTTACAATGTAAGTCTCGACATATATTGTATTTAATATCCTTCCATGTAACCTACATATGTCATTATAGATAACTTATATAATAATGTGTTTGTAAATAATTTATTTTTAGTCATGTAGTACAACTTAATGACAACATTTGTACAATAGCAGAAACATCCTTTGTAAAATCATACAGATTATATACAAACTTACCGATAACCTTTTTCTCCGTACTCCCCCCCCCCACACATAAGCAATATGCATATGTGGCATGTTCATTGGTTTAGATAGATGGTGTCTACAATACCAATCCATGTCATGAAGAAATTACTACAAACATCACACACAACCTTTTGTTTTAACTTGGTCTATTTTTAGTCATGACTACTTCTGAGTATAAATTACAGATAGTGTCCATACAAGTAATATTATCGTATATAACTTGTTTGAAAGAACCTTACCAACTGTTTGTAGATTTATTGATAGACTCTTTATCTCTATACCTTCTCTGTCCTCCACATCAATAAAATTTCAATGTGGCAACTCTTACGAATGATTGACTAGATACTATTGTAAAAACCCTTAGGCCATGACCTGGCCATCAAGAAATTGCATACATAACACTCCTTGTAGACACTTATTGTACCTACCCATTTGCATTGTACCTCGAATGCTCCTCTAGACCTAAGAGGTGTATGAACATCTCGAGTTATTCATGTTGGGAAACGTAGTAGAAAACCAAAAACTTTCGACGTACGAATACCCAGGAACAATATGAAGATGCATATAAGGTTTGGATCAACGATGATTACCGATTACGGAGTGCAGCGTAAGTATGCGAGTCAGTGTAGATCATACTTGGAGTCTCTCATATCATAGATGAGCGATCTTGTGAACTGCCTACGAATGACCCCTTGAACAGAAGCCCGAAAGCACTGCCTCTCTACACTTTGTAAGCGTGCGGTCTTCACGATCCGGCACGCTTTGCCGTCCAGAACTAATCACGGTCGGAGAATAGAGAAGAATATTAGAGCCACATTGGGCTTATAATTATGAGGATTAGAGGAACTAGAACTAGCTCTAATTGTATCAATTAGAACTAGTAGTATCGGACTAGAGGAGACGCCAAAAGTTGTGTGTCCAAAGACAAAAATCATCTAGTATATATAGGTTGGAGAAGAGGGGAGGGGCGTGATAACCCACAAGTATAGGGAATCAATTGTAGCCTCTTTCGATAAGTAAGAGTGTCGAACCCAATGAGGAGCTAAAGGTAGAACAAATATTCCCTCAAGTTCTATTGACCACCAATGCAATTCTACGCACACTTGACATTTGCTTTACTGAAAACAAGTATGAAACTATTTTGTAGGTGTGATGATAGAACTACTTTGCAAGAATAAAAGTAGAAGTACTTTGCAAGATAATACAAATTAGGTGTTTAGTAAAAGGGTTTGTGTCAACAAGAAAGTTATTTGTCCCTAGGCAATCGATAACAAGTACCAGTAATCATTCTTGTAATTTTATATGAGGGAGAGGCATGAGCTAACATACTTTCTCTACTTGGATCATATGCACTTATGATTGGAACTCTAGCAAGCATCCGCAACTACTAAAGATCATTAAGGTCGTGAAACCCAACCATAGCATTAAATATCAAGTCCTCTTTATTCCCATACGTCATACCCCACGTACTCGGGTTTAAGTTTCTGTCACTCTCGCAACCCACCATAAGCGAACCGTGAACATATTGCAACACCCTACAGAGAGGGGCCCCTCACGTTTGCGTGAGACGGAGGGCACCGTAGGACAACACCATAAATAAGACATACAATCATACCAACCAAGATCACGATTAACCCACAGGACAAAATAGATCTACTCAAACATCATAGGATAACCATAGATCATTGGGAAATAATATATGGAGTTGGGCACCATGTTTAAGTAGAGATTACAGCAAGGAGAAGAGGTGTTACACCACTGCATAGAGGGGGAGAGAGTTGGTGTTTACGGTAGCAAGATTTTTTGATGTAGATCGCCGTCACGGGAGAGAAGGGGAGAGAGCCCCACTCCTTCTTCTTCATTGGCCTCCCCCCTAGATGGGAGGAGGGTTCCCCCTCTGGTCCATGGCCTCCATGGTCTTGGAGGGGCGGGAGCCCCTCCGAGATTGGATCTCCCTCTCCGTTCTCTTCTGTTTCGCGTTCCCCAGATCTGGCCGAAAACCGTTTCTTATATTCCCGGAGATCTGTAACTCCGATTGCGCTGAGATTTTAACATGATTTTTTCGGATATAAGCTTCCCTGCACCCGAAGTAGAGCTCTGTCAGATTTCGGGTTCCGGCAGACCCTCTAGGTTCGAACACTGGGGTGCATGCGGAGATCTCGCCCTCTACCTACCCGCACCTCGCCGCCTCGCTAGGATCTAGAGCTATGAAAAGGAACAACACAAGAGACACATGGTTTATACTAGTTCGGGCCACCATTGTGGTGTAATACCCTACTCTAGTTTGTGGTGTGGTGGATTGCCTCTTGGGCTGATGATGATGAACAATACAAGGAAGAACAGCCTCGCGAGGGTCTGTTCTTGGCTGGTGCGATGAACTGCTAGGGGGAGTTCAGTCGCTTCTCTCTCTCTCTCTATGCAATCTCAAGATTTCTAGATGCCGGATCAGATGCCCCTACTCCGTGGGTGGCTAGTCCTGTTTATAGGCAGAGGCCTTGGGCCTCTTCCCAAATATCGAGCGGGAAGGGCGCCAACAATTGGCCATTTTGAAGGGGACATCTAGTACACTTATCCTGACTAAAGTTGGTCCTTGCCTGCCAAAGGCTTTGGTGGTGACGCCGGCTTGGGCTCCACAATGACTTCCTTCCTGCCGTTGCGACGGTCTTGGTCTTGTTGCACCGAAACGGATGCCTTTGCTTGATACTCTTGCCTGCGCTTTCTCCCTTTGCACCAAAGAGGAAAGGAGGACACTGCGCGGGCTGGCGCCCGCCTGGCGCCCTTGGTCGTCTTGGCTTGCGTCATGGGCACCTCGTGAGGTACCCGCCTTGATCTCTCCGCCTCCTCGCGAGCCAGCCTGACGAGGCCGTGCCTGAGGAAGCTTCCTGTTGTCCGCCCCGCGAGGCTTGGCCCCTCGCGAGGGTCTTGAGCTTGTGCTGATGAAGATGGGCCTTGATGGGCCGCCCCTTGAGCCACGCCGCAGGCCGCAGGCAGGCAAGTCTGGGGACCCCCGTTCCCAGAATGCCGACAAGCTCCGTCCGACGTTCGAGGAGGGCACAACCCACCACACCACGCCTAGCTCCAGGACCACGCCCTGGTGGGTTGTGCCCACCTCGGACCTCCGTTTGCGGTGATTCCAACTCCCCAAAATCACATATATTCCAAAACAATTCCCCATGAAATTTTATTGCATTTGGAATTCGTTTGATATGAAGTTTCTGCGATACAAAAAATGCAGAAAACAGGAACTGGCACTGGACACTAGATCAATAGGTTAGTCCAATAAATCATATAAAAAGTTGCCAAAAGCATGTAAAAGTTGTATGATATTGGCATGAAACAATCAAAAATTATAGATACGACAGAGACGTATCACCATCCCCAAGCTTAATTCCTGCTCGTCCCCGAGTAGGTAAATGATAAAAAAGATAATTTTTGATGTGGAATGCTACCTAGCATAAACTTGATCATATGTCTAGTCATGGCATGAATATTAAGACATAAGTGATTCAAAGCAATAGTCTATAATTTGACATAAAGACATCAATACTCAGGAATCCTAACAAACAATCATGTCTTTCAAAATATCAACACTAAAGAAAGATATCCCTACAAAATCATATAGTCTTGTCATGCTCTCTCTTCTTAACACAAAGTATTTATCATGCACAACCCCGATTACAAGCCGAGCAATTGGTTCATACTTTTTAATGCGCTTCAGCCTTTTCATCCCTCACGCAATACATGAGCGCAAGCCATGGATATAGCACTATAGGTGGAATAGAGTATGATGATAGGGGTAAATATAGAGAAGACAAAAAAGTAAGAAAGTCTCACATCGACACGGCAACGGGCTATGGAGATGCTCATCAATCGATATCAACATGAGGAGTAGGGATTGCCATGCAACGAATGCATGAAGAGCTATAAGTGTATGAAAGCTCAATATGAAAACTATGTGGGTGTGCATCTAATCCTATAATGAAAAATTCCCACTAGTATATGAAAGTGACAACATAGGAGACTCTTCATATGAAAAACATGGTGCTAATTTGAAGCACAAGTGTGGTAAAGGATACTAACAATGCCCCTTCTCTCGTTGTTTATTTTTTTCTTTTTTTATTTTTTTCTTTTTATATTTTTCTCTCATTGTCCGAAGTCTCATCCTGACTTGTGGGGGAATCATAGTCTCCATCATCCTTTCCTCACTGGGGCACTACTCTAAAAATGAATAATGATGATCATCACACTTCTATTTACTTATAACTCAAAAAATAAAAATTACAACTCGACTCCTATGACAAAATATGACTCTATATGAATGCCTCTGGCATGTACCAAGATGTGCAATGATCTAGCGTAACATGTATGAAAAAATGATGAATGGTGGCTGAGCCACAATTACTATGTCAGCTATATGATCATGCAAAACAATATGACAATGAATGCTCAAGTCATCAAACGGAAGCGGTGGAAGTTGCATGGCAATATATCTCGGAATGGCCATGGAAAAGCCATAATAGGTTGGTATGGTGGCTGTTTTGAGGAAGATATAATAAGACTTATGTGTGATAGAGTGTATCATATCACGGGGTTTGGATGCATCTGCGAAGTTTGCGCCACGTCTCGATGTGAGAAAGGGCAATGCACAGTACCATAGAGGCTAGCAAATTGCGAAAAGGTAAGAGTGCGTATAATCCATAGACTCACATTAGTCATAAAGAACTCATATACTTATTGAAAATTTTTATTAGCCCTCGAAGCAAAGTACTACTACGCATGCCCCTAGGGGGATAGATTGGTAGGAGAAGACCATCGCTCGTCCCCGCCCGCCACTCATAAGGAAGACAATCAATAATAAATCATGCTCCAACTTCATAGCATAACGAGAGACTATACATGCATGCTTCGGGAATCACAAACCTTAACACCAATATTTCTACTAAACACAACCATTCACTAGTACCTCCCACATATTCCATCTCTATATCGCAAAACTATTGCAAGGAATCAAACATATCATACTGAGTGATCCATAAGTTTTATGTAGGATTTTATGACTAACCATGCAATTGACCAATTCCTTTTGACTCTCTAAATAGATATAAGTGAAGCATGAGAGTTTAATTCTTTCTACAAAAGACCATGCTCTAATAAATATAAGTGAAGCAAAAGAGCATTCTTCAAACAACTATTTTCTATGTGAAGAGAAACAGGCAATCCAAACATCAAATGATATAAGTGAAGCACATGAAGCATTCTATAAAGCCATACTCAAAAGTCAAAAGATAAAAGTGAAGTGCAATGAGCATTCTATAAATCAACCATGGACTATCTCATACCAGCATGGTGCATAAAAGAAAAAGGGGAAAACTAGATGCAAAAGACGCTCCAAGATTTACACATATCACATGAACGAAAAAAACTGAAAACATACCGATACTTGTTGAAGAAAGATGGGATGCCTTCTGGGGCATCCCCAAGCTTAGATGCTTGAGTCTCCTTGAATATTTACTTGGGGTGCCTTGGGAATCACCAAGCTTCAACTCTTGCCTCTCCTCCTTCTCCTCATACCGAAACCTCCTCGATCTTTGATCACTTGATCCACACAAAACTCAACAGAAAGTTCGGTAAGATCCGTTAGTATAATAAAGTAAATCACTACTCTAAGTACTATTGCAAACCAATTCATATTTTGTTTTTTTCATTGTAGCTACTATAATATAAATTTCCCATGGCTTATACCACCGATAAAAATCGATAGTTTCATCAAAACAAGCAAAACAATGCATCAAAAATAGAATCTGTCTTAAACAGGACAGTCTGTAGTAATCTGAACATTCACCATACTTTTCCAAAAGTTCTAAAAAAATTAGGAAAAATAAACATTTTGTATAGAAAGACAGTGCAAAAAGTTTTAGAACTGTTTGACGTTCCAGTAAAAAATGTAAAATCACGCACTACAACCGAAGTTTCTGTTTTGCACCACACAAACCAACAAGCAATTTAAACATCCTAAAGGCAAACCTTGTCACATTATTTTTATAATACAATGGAATTGTACAAGGGGATAATTATTTTTGTTGAAAAGTTTCTGCAATTCAAGATTCACAAAGTTTCCATGGCCATGAACAAAGTTCAAGGTATGTCCCCGCTTACACGGTGCTTGTCTATCTCACTTTCACTTTTCTTTTTGTGAAGTTTTAAGTTCCCCTCTTTATTTTTTTGTTTTTAAACTTTATAAAAGCACTCAATAGAAATACATGTCTGTCTAAAACTTCAGGGTTGTCTCCCTGGCAGCGCTTTCTTTATTAAAGCCATTTAGCTAGGCATAAAGTGCTCAAGTAATGAATCCACCCGGATCCCAAGGTATATCAAAACCAATTTTAATTAATAATGATTTGGCATTTAGTAGTGAGCACAAAGCAACATATATCATGCAATGACGAAGTCTAACTCTCTTCCTATGCATTGGCATGTCATACAAGAACAATTCATGCACATCAAGTAAAGTCCAATACATAGCATAAGAAGTTTCTTTAATTCTTTCGTGTTGGAAACATAGAGAGGTGGAGATATAGTTCCTCTCTCATAATAATTGCAAGTAAGAGCAGCAAGCACATGCATTTTATATTCATCAAAATCATCATGTGCAACGGTAAAAGGCCACCCATCAATATAATCCTTAACAAGAGCAAACTTCTCCGATATAGTGTAGTTGGGAGAATTAAAAAAGGTAATAGGACTATCATGTGTGGGTGCAATCGCAACAATTTCATTCTTAATATAAGGAACAATAGTAAGTTCATCTCCATAAGCATAATTCATATTAGCATCTTGGCCACAAGCATAGCAAGCATCAAGTTCATCAAAAAGGGATATTTCAAATGAATCAACGAGATCATAGCAATTATCATAGCATTCATCCTTCGGTAAGAACGAAGGGAAATTAAACAATGTATGAGTTGAAGAGTTAGTCTCATTAGAAGGTGGGCACGGGTGATCAATCCACTCTTCCTCCTTTTGTTCTTCGCTCTCCTCATCATCTTTTTCATCCAATGAGCTCACAGTTTCATCAATTCCTTCTTCCATAGACTCCTTGTCGGGGGAAACGACACCTACGGGATCACTGGAATCCCTTCTACGGTTGGCGGGCGTGGGGCTGTGGAAAGAGCGGGATTGAGAGATCAATGCAGGAGGATTATCCAGGTTCGGGCCGCAAGTGATGCGTAATACCCTACTCGTGCTGGTTTCTGTTTATCTCATGTTCTTGGACTAGCTACAAGGCGTGCAGGGTCCAAAAAGTCTGAATCCTCTCCCAGTACGCCGCGGGCCTCCTTTTATAGACAAAGGGGCTGCCACAGTGGCACACAGGAGGTGGAAAGCTATACAGTGGTCGAGTCTATCCTCTGGCACCGTAGGACAAATGCATTTAATGTCTTGCCGACGTGCACTTCTTTCTTTATCAGGGACGGCAAGAAAGCTTGTCCCATTGCCGCCGCCTCGCTTTGGCTTCCACGCGTCCGAAGGCCGAGGCGGGTAGTGCCATCTTTGGCTGGTGGCTCTTTGAGTTGGTCTTGATGGCGAGCCTTCACGAAGATCTGCATGCCACCACGCAGGTGCTTGCTGAGTTGGCCTAGAGGCCGCACGTCGCCACGCAGGTGCTCGCCTAGTTGGTGGGCTGGCAGCTGCATGGGAACGTCGGCGGAATCTTGGCAAATGTGGGCCTGGCTGCGGCCCCATGGATGTCTCTGGCAAGAGTCTTGCCGGGGCCCCGGGAAGGGTCTTGCCGGGGCGTCGTGGTCGTCCCCGGCAAGGGGCTTGCCTGGGGTCTCATGGGTATCCTTGGCAAGGATCTTGCCGAGGATCTTCGTCTTCTGATTCTCATCTAGTCTTGTATGTTCTTGCTCTACACAAAGATCTGCATGCCACCACGGAGGCGCCTCCCGAGCTTTGGTTCCGATGTGGTTGATGGTATTGGAACTTGCTACCTCTTGAGCTTGCGTTGGATTTCCCCGAAGAGGAGAGGATAATGCAGTAGAGTAGCGTAAGTATTTCCCTCAGTTTTTGAGAACCAAGGTATCAATCCAGTAGGAGGCCAGGCGCAAGTCATTCGTACCTACACCAAACAAATAGCTCAATGCAACCAACACGATTAGGGGTTGTCAATCCCTTCACGGTCACTTACGAGAGTGAGATCTGATAGAGATGATAGATAATATTTTTGGTATAAATATGCAAAGTAAAATAAAAAGCAAAGTAAAAAAGCAAAGCATTAATAAAGTGATGGAAGATTGATATGATAGAGAATAGACCCGGGGGCCATATATTTCACTAGTGGCTTCTCTCAAGAGCATAAGTATTTTACGGTGGGTGAACGAATTACTTGAGCAATTGACAGAATTGAGCAAAGTTATGAGAGTATCTAGGTATGATCATGTATATAGGCATCACGTCTGAGACAAGTAGACCGACTCCTTCCTGCATCTACTACTATTACTCCACTCATCGACCGCTATCCAACATGCATCTAGAGTATTAAGTTAATGAAAACAGAGTAACGCCTTAAGCAAGATGAATGATGTAGAGGGATAAATTCATGCAATATGATAAAAACCCCATCTTGTTATCCTCGATGGCAACAATACAATACGTGCCTTGCTGCCCCTTACATCCTTTGGGAAAGGACACCGCAAGATTGAACCCAAAGCTAAGCACTTCTCCCATTGCAAGAACTACCAATCTAGTTGGCCAAACCAAAGCGGATAATTCAAGAGACTTGCAAAGATAACCAATCACACATAAAAGAATTCAGAGAAGATTCAAATATTGCTCATAGATAATCTTGATCATAAACCCACAATTCATCAGCCTCAACAAACACACCGCATAAAGAAGATTATATCGAATAGATCTCCACAAGAGAGGGGGAGAACATTGTATTGAGAACCAAAAAGAGAGAAGAAGCCATCTAGCTACTAACTATGGACCCGCAGGTCTAAGGTAAACTACTCACACTTCATCGGAGAGGCTATGATGATGTAGAAGCCCTCCATGGTGGATTCCCCTTCCTGCGGAGCTTCGGAATAGGCTCCAAGATGGGATCTCGTGGATATAGAAAGTTGCGGCGGTGGAATTAGGTTTTTGGCTCCGTATTTGATCGTTCGGGGGTACATAGGTATATATAGGAGGAAGAAGTACGTCGGTGGAGCAAGAGGGGGCCCACGAGGGTGGAGGGCGCGCCTGGGGGAGGGCGCACCCCCTACCTCGTGCCTTCCCTGTTGGTTGCTTGAAGTAGGGTCCAAGTCTCCTGGATCATGTTCGGTGAGAAAATCACGTTCCCGAAGGTTTCATTCCGTTTGGACTCTATTTGATATTCCGTTTCTTCGAAACACTGAAATAGGCAAAAAACAGCAAATCTGGGCCGGGCCTCCGGTTAATAGGTTAGTCCCAAAATTAATATAAAAGTGTAAAATAAAGCCCAATATGGTCTAAAACAATAGATAATATAGCATGGAGCAATCAAAAATTATAGATACGTTGGAGACATATCAGGCATCCCCAAGCTTAATTCCTGCTCGTCCTCGAGTAGGTAAATGATAAAAAGATAATTTTTGATGCGTAGTGCTACTTGGCATAATTTCAATGCAATTCTTCTTAATTGTGGTATGAATATTCAGATCCAAAATATTCAAGACAAAAGTTTAATATCGACATAAAAATAATAATACTTCAAGCATACTAACAAAGTAATTATGTCTTCTCAAAATAACATGGCCAAAGAAAGTTATCCCTACAAAATCATATAGTCTGGCTATGCTCTATCTTCACCACACAAAGTATTTCAATCATGCACATCCCCGATGACAAGCCAAGCAATTGTTTCATACTTTTGACATTCTCAAAAAAAATTCAATCTTCACGCAATACATGAGCGTGAGCCATGGATATAGCACTATATGTGGAATAGAATGGTGGTTGTGGAGAAGACTAAAAGGGAGAAGATAGTCTCACATCAACTAGGCGTATCAACGGGCTATGGAGATGCCCATCAATAGATATCAATGTGAGTGAGTAGGGATTGCCATGCAACAGATGAACTAGAGCTATAAGTATATGAAAGCTCGACAAAAGAAACTAATTGGGTGTGCATCCAACTCGCTTGCTCACGAAGACCTAGGGCAATTTGAGGAAGCCCATCATTGGAATATACAAGCCAAGTTCTATAATGAAAAATTCCCACTAGTATATGAAGGTGACAAAATGAGAGACTCTCTATCATGAAGATCATGGTGCTACTTTGAAGCACAAGTGTGGTAAAAGGATAGTAACATTGTCCCTTCTCTCTTTTTCTCTCATTTTTTTACTTGGGCCTTTTCGCTTTTTTTATGGCCTCTTTTCTGTTTTTTTTAAAATTTATTTTTCGTCCGGAGTCTCATCCCGACTTGTGGGGGAATCATAGTCTCCATCATCCTTTCCTCACTTGGGACAATGCTCTAAAAATGATGATCATCACACTCTTATTTACTTACAACTCAACAATTACAACTCGATACTTAGAACAAAATATGACTCTATGTGTATGCCTCTGGCGGTGTACCGAGATATGCAATGATTCATGAGTGACATGTATGAAATAATTATGAATGGTGGCTTTACAAAAAATACGATGTCAACTACATGATCATGCTAAGCAATATGACAACGATGGAGCGTGTCATAATAAACGGAACGGTGGAAAGTTGCATGGCAATATATCTCGGAATGGCTATGGAAATGCCATAGTAGGTAGGTATGGTGGCTGTTTTGAGGAAGGTATATGATACCGGCGAAAAGTGCGAGGTATTAGAAAGGCTAGCAATGGTGGAAGGGTGAGAAAAGTGCGTATAATCCATGGACTCAACATTAGTCATAAAGAACTCATATACTTATTGCAAAAATCTACAAGTTATCAAAGCAAAGTATTACGCGCATGCTCCTAGGGGATAGATTGGTAGGAAAAGACCATCGCTCATTCCCCGACCGCCACTCATAAGGAAGACAATCAATAAATAAATCATGCTCCGACTTCATCACATAACGGTTCACCATACGTGCATGTTACGGGAATCACAAACTTTAACACAAGTATTTCTCAAATTCACAACTACTCAACTATCATGACTCTAATATTACTACCTCCATATCTCGTAACAATTATCAAGCATCAAACTTTTCTTAGTATTCAACGCACTCAAAAGAAAGTTTTACAAATCTTGAATACCAAGCACATTATTATTATTAAGCAAATTACAATGCTATTTAAGATTCTAAAAATAATCTAAGTGAAGCATTAGAGATCAATAGTTTCTATAAAACAAATCCACCACCGTGCTCTAAAAGATATAAGTGAAGCACTAGAGCAAAACTATATAGCTCAAAAGATATAAGTGAAGCACATAGAGTATTCTAACAAATTGCAAATCATGTATGGCTCTCTCAAAAGGTGTGTACAGCAAGGATTATTGTGGTAAACTAAAAAGAAAAGACTCAAATCATACAAGAAGCTCCAAGAAAAACACATATTATGTGGTGAATAAAAATATAGCTCCAAGTAAAGTTACCGATGGAAATGGACGAAAGAGGGGATGCCTTCCGGGGGCATCCCCAAGCTTCGACTTTTGGTGTCCTTAGATTATCTTGGGGGTTCCATGGGAATCCCCAATATTAGGCTCTTGCCACTCCTTGTTCCATAATCCATCAAAAATATTTCACCCAAAACTTGAAAACTTCACAACACAAAACTCAACAGAAATCTCGTGAGCTCCGTTAGCGAAAGAAAACAAAAGACCACTTCAAGGTACTGTAATTAACTCATTCTTTATTTATATTGGTGTTAAACCTACTGTATTCCAACTTCTCTATGGATTATAAACTATTTTACTAGCCATAGATTCATCAAAATAAGCAAACAACACACGAAAAACAGAATCTGTCAAAAACAGAACAGTCTGTAGTAATCTGTAACTAACGCAAAGTTATGGAACTCCAAAAATTCAGCCAACCTAGGAAGACCTAGGAAATTTGTTTATTGATCATCAGCAATTGGAATCACTATTTTATCACGTTCTGGTAATTTTTAACAATTATTTTTGTGAACCGAAAGTTTCTGGAAATTACAGCAAGATCAAATAACTATCATCCAAGAAGATCCTATAGGTTTAACTTGGCAAAAACACTAATTAAAACATAAAACCACATTTAAACAGGGGGTAGATGGATTATTTATTCCTAAACAAAAACAAAAACTAAAAACTAAAAATAAAATTGGGTTGCCTCCCAACAAGCGCTATCGTTTAACGCCCCTAGCTAGGCATAAAAGCAAGGATAGATCTAGGTATTGCCATCTTTGGTAGGCAATCCATAAGTGGCTCTCATAATAGATTCATATGGTAGTTTTATTTTATTTCTAGGGAAGTGTTCCATGCCTTTCCTTAACGGAAATTGGAATTTAATATTCCCTTCCTTCGTATCAATGATTGCACCAATCGTTCTAAGAAAAGGTCTACCAAGAATAATAGGACATGAAGGATTGCAATCTATATCGAGAACAATAAGATCTACGGGCACATAATTCCTATTTGCAACAATAAGAACATCATTAATTCTTCCCACAGGTTTCTTAATAGTGAAATCCGCAAGGTGCAAGTTTAGAGAGCAATCATCACAATCACGGAAATCTAGCAAATCACACAAAGTTTTGGGAATAGTGGAAACACTAGCACCCAAATCACATAAAGCATAAAATTCATGATCCTTAATTTAATTTTAATAGTTGGTTCCCACTCATCATAAAGTTTTCTAGGGATAGAGACTTCCAACTCAAGTTTTTCCTCATAAGATTGCATCAAGGCATCAACAATATGTTTGGTAAACGCTTTATTTGGACTATAAGCATGAGGAGAATTTAGCACGGATTGCAACAAGGAAATACAATCAATTAAAGAGCAACTTTCATAATTAAAATCCTTGAGATCCAAAATAGTGGGTTTAGCAACATCTAGGGTTTTGATTTCTTCAATCCCACTTTTATCAATTTTAGCATCAAGATCTAAAAACTCCGAATTTTTAGAACGCCTTCTAGGTAAAGGTGGATCATAATCAGTCCCATCATTATCAAGATTCATATTGCAAAAAAAAAGATTTGATAGGGGATACATCAATAACTTTTAGATCTTCATCTTTATTTTCATAGAAATTCGAAGAACATGCTTTAATAAAGGCATATTTCGTAGCACGCATCCTAGCGGTTCTTTCCTTGCACTCATCAATGGAAATTCTCATGGCTTTGAGAGACTCATTGATATCATGCTTAGGAGGAATAGATCTAAGCTTTAAAGAATCAACATCAAGAGAAATTCTATCAACGTTCCTAGCCAATTCATCAACTTTAAGCAATTTCTCTTCAAGCAAAGCATTAAAATTCTTTTGCGAATCCATAAACTCTTTAACACTAGTCTCAAATTCAGAGGGCATCTTATTAAAATTTCCAGAAGAGTTGTTGTAGGAATTTCCATAATTATTAGAAGGGTTACTAGGATAAGGCCTAGGATTAAAGTTCCCTCTATACGCGTTGTTACCAAAATTATTCCTACCAACAAAATTCACATCCAAAGATTCATTATTATTCTCAATCAAAGTGGACAAATTCATATCATTAGGATCAGAAGAAACACTCTTAGTAGCAAATAATTTCATAAGTTCATCCATCTTTCCACTCAAAACATTAATTTCTTCTATCGCATGCACCTTTTTTATTAGTAGATCTTTCAGTGTGCCATTGAGAATAATTAACCATAATATTATCTAGGAGTTTAGTAGCGTCTCCTAAAGTGATTTTCATAATAGTGCCTCCATGCCGAATCTAAAAGGTTTCTAGAAGCAAAATTCATTCCGTCATAATTTTTTTGTATAATCACCCACAAATTCAAACCATGAGTAGGGCAATAACGTATCATTAATTTCATCCTCTCCCAAGCTTGTGAAACATGTTCATGATCAAGTTGCTTAAAGTTCATAATATCGTTTCTAAGAGAGATGATCTTAGCGGGAGGAAAATACTTAGAGATAAAAGCATCTTTGCACTTGTTCCAAGAATCAATACTACTTTTAGGCAAAGACGAAAACCAAGCTTTAGCACGATCTCTAAGCAAAAAAGGAAATAGCTTCAATTTAACAACATCATTGTCAACATCCCTCTTATTTTGCATATCACATAAATCAACAAAGCTATTTAGATGAGTAGCGGCATCTTCACTAGGAAGGCCGGCAAAT
Organism: Aegilops bicornis; assembly: GCA_021605145.1. NCBI lineage: Eukaryota > Viridiplantae > Streptophyta > Magnoliopsida > Poales > Poaceae > Aegilops > Aegilops bicornis. The sequence goes on from CM038672.1 coordinate 597,575,901, forward strand.
TGATCTTTCATAACAAGATTCAATAAAGCAGTATTGATTTCATGAGATTCAGTATTGGCAAGAGGAGCAATCGGAGTGCTAAGGAAATCATTATTGTTGGTATTGGTAAAGTCACATAATTTGGTATTATCTTGAGCCATCGTGACAAGCAAGCAAACCAACACACAAGCAAACAAAAAGCAAGCGCAAAGAAAGGCAAACGAAAAAGAGAGGGCAAATAAAACGGCAAGGGTGAAGTGGGGGAGAGGAAAACGAGAGGCAAATGGCAAATAATGTAATGCGAGACATAAGGGATTGTGATGGGTACTTGGTATGTTGACTTTTGCGTAGACTCCCCGGCAACGGCACCAGAAATTCTTCTTGCTACCTCTTGAGCTTGCGTTGGATTTCCCCGAAGAGGAGAGGATAATGCAGCAGAGTAGCGTAAGTATTTCCCTCAGTTTTTGAGAACCAAGGTATCAATCCAGTAGGAGGCCACGCGCAAGTCCTTCGTACCTACACAAAACAAATAGCTCAACACAACCAACGCGATTAGGGGTTGTCAATCCCTTCACGGTCACTTACGAGAGTAAGATCTGATAGAGATGATAAATAATATTTTTGGTATTTTTGGTATAAAGATGCAAAGTAAAATAAAAAGAAAAGTAAAAAAGCAAAGCAATAATAAAGTGATGGAAGATTGATATGATAGAGAATGCACCGGGGCCATAGATTTCACTAGTGGCTTCTCTCAAGAGCATAAGTATTTTACGGTGGGTGAGCAATTCTTGTTGAGCAATTGACGTAATTGAGCATAGTTATGAGAGTATCTAGGTATGATCATGTATATAGGCATCACGTCCAAGACAAGTAGACCGACTCACCTGCATCTACTACTATTACTCCACTCATCAACCGCTATCCAAAGCATGCATCTAGAGTATTAAGTTAATGAAAGCGAGTAACGCCTTAAGCAAGATGACATGATGTAGAGGATAAATTCATGCAATATGATAAAACCCCATCATGTTATCCTCGATGGCAACAATACAATACGTGCCTTGCTGCCCTTACATCACTTTCGGAAAGGACACCGCAAGATTGGACCCAAAGTTAAGCACTTCTCCCATTGCAAGAACTACCAATCTAGTTGGCCAAACCAAACGGATAATTCGAAGAGACTTGCAAAGATAACCAATCGTACATAAAAGAATTCAGAGAAGATTCAAATATTTCTCATAGATAATCTTGATCATAAACCCACAATTCATCAGTCTCAACAGTCACACCGCAAAAAGAAGATTACATCGAATAGATCTCCACAAGAGAGGGGGAGAACATTGTATTGAGATCCAAAAAGAGAGATGAAGCCATCTAGCTACTAACTATGGACCCAAAGGTCTGAGGTAAACTACTCACACTTAATCGGAGAGGCTATGATGATGTAGAAGCCCTCCGTGGTGGATTCCCCTTCCGGCGGAGCTCCAGAACAGGCCCCAAGATGGGATCTCGTGGATCTGAGAAAGTTGCGGCGGTGGAATTAGGTTTTTGGCTCCGTGTCGATCGTTCGAGTGCGTGAGGTATATATAGGAGGAAGAAGTACGTCCGTGGAGCAATAGGGGGCCCACGAGGGTGGAGGGCGCTCCCCCCTTCCTCGTGCCTTCCCTGTTGGTTGCTTGACGTAGGGTCCAAGTCTCCTGGATCATGTTCGGTGAGAAAATCACGTTCCCGAAGGTTTCATTCCGTTTGGACTCCATTTGATATTCCGTTTCTTCGAAACACTGAAATGGGCAAAAAACAACAAATCTGGCCGAGCCTCCGGTTAATAGGTTAGTCCCAAAAGTAATATAAAAGTGTAAAATAAAGCCCAATATGGTCCAAAACAGTAGATAATATAGCATGGAGCAATCAAAAATTATAGATACGTTGGAGACGTATCAGAACTCTCGAGCTCAAGGGTGGCAGCCACTGTTGGCCTTGGGCAAGTTGCCTCGGCAAGCTCTTCTTTGAAATTTGTGGAGGCCGCCCCGGCAAGGGCCTTGCCGGGGGAGTCCACCTTGCCCTCCTGCTCTTTGTGTTTCTAGCTTGGCGTTGGTCTAGTCGTCTTGTGCCTTTGCTTCTTCTGCCCCGCCAAGCGCGGCCAGGGGAGTGGGGTTGCGATTGCCCGCGCACAAGTAAAGGGGTGCAAAAAGGGACCCCTACTTTTGCACACCGACCTGAGCCCCTTGGTCTGGGCCACATATGAGCGCGGGGCGTTATTGGGCCTGGCCCAGAATGGTGCGCGGGTGCACGTGCGGCGGTGTTTTTACTGCAGTAACTCCCTCGCTCCCTGCGCTTCCCCACCACCCGTGTTTAATGCGCGACGTGGGGGTCATGCGTAGGGCGGTTGCTGCCCTCATGCATCACATTGTAATAAAGAGGCAGCTCGCGCCTTGCCCATAAAAAGAGGAAAACGCAGGGGCACGACTCATTTACTAAGTGGACTCGAGTCGTGGCCTTCAAGGCGCCCGTGCCGCATGATCACGGGGTGGAAAATGGCCGCCTCACTCGTCTCCTCGATTTCGGCTTGCTTGCCACGTGTTCCGCATGCCTCGAAGATGGTAGGCGGTGGACACGGGGGGCATGGGCCTTAAATGACGAGGTGGGGAACCGGGTTGTCGCTGATTGGAGCAGCGGGTCGGTCGCGATTCCCTACGCCCCCGGTGGTCGGATTGGTTAAGTGGGGTGGCCGAGCCCCGGCCCCGCCCCTTTATAAGAAGGGGATGGGGATGGCACCCCTCAATCTTTCCTCATTCATCTCCTTCCATCTTGGCTCCTTCCTTTCTCTTGCTATGGCGAGAGGGCGCGCCGGCACTCCGATGGCGGCGACGAGGGTCTCTGCTCGATAGCGCACCCCTCCTTCCCAAGAGCTCGTGACGGCGGAGCCGGCCGTGAGAGGAAGGGGGAGGGGGCGAGGCCGTGGCCGCCGTGGCGCTCGGGGAAGAGGAGGACGGGAAAGATGTCGGGGGAAACGACACCTATGGGATCACTGGAATCCCTTCTATGGTTGGCGGGCGCGGGGCTGTGGAAAGAGCGGGATTGAGAGATCAACGCAGGGGGATTATCCAGGTTCGGGCCGCAAGTGATGCGTAATACCCTACTCCTGCTGGTTTCTGTTTATCTGGTGTTCTTAGACTAGCTACAAGGCATGCAGGGTCCAAAAAGTCTGAATCCTCTCCCAGTATGCCGCGGCCTCCTTTTATAGACAAAGGGGCTGCCACAGTGGCACACAGGAGGTGGAAAGCTATACAGTGGTCGATCCTATCCTTTGGCACCGTAGGACAAACACATTTAATGCGCTGTCGATGTGCCCTTCTTGCTTTATCGGGGACGGCAAGGAAGCTCGTCCCAGCTGTCGCCGCCTCGCTTGGCTTCGACTCGCGTCCGAACTGACGAGGCGGGTAGTGCCACGCTGGCTGGCTGGCTGCTGAGTTGGTGCGGTGGCAGAGCCTTCACGAAGATCTGCATGTCACCACGCAGGTGCTTGATGAGTTGGCCTAGAGGCCGCACGTTGCCACGCAGGTGCTCGCCTAGTTGGTGGGCTGGCAGCTGCATGGGAACGGCGGCGAAATCTTGGTAGATGTGGGCCTGGCTGCGGCCCCGCGGATGTCTCTGGCAAGAGTCTTGCCGGGGCCCCGGCAAGGGTCTCATCGGGGCGTCGTGGTCGTCCCTGGCAAGGGGCTTGCCGGGGGTCTCGTGGGTATCCTTGGCAAGGATCTTGCCGAGGATCTTCGTCTTCTGATTCTCATCTAATCTTGTATGTTATTGGTCTTCACAAAGATCTGCATGCCACGACGGAGGCGCCTCCTGAGCTTTGGTTCCAATGTGGTTGAGGCTGTTGGAACTCTCAGGCTCAAGGGTGGCAGCCCTGTTGGCACTGGGAAAGTTGCCCCGGCAAGGCTCTTGCCGGGGCTGTGGAGGCCGCCCGGCGGAGTCCACCTCGCCCTCCTGCTCTTTGTGTTTCCGGCTTGGCGTTGGTCTAGTCGTCTTGTGCCTTTTCTTCCTTTGCCCCGCCAAGCGCGGCCAGGGGCGTGGGGCTGTGACTGCCCGCACACAAGTAAAGGGGTGCAAAAAGGGACCCCCTACTTTTGTACACCGACACTCCTGCAAAATATTAGTCTCTTCTTGGACAGCGGAGACTCTCTCAATAAATTCATCAATATCGGAATTGAATTTATAATTATCATAGCAATATTTAAGGATGACAAAATTTCCAGGTCTGTAAATTGAATCATCAAAATCTTCAACTTTTCAAACAAAGATTCAATTTCATAAGCACCCTTAAAAGCAACAAATTCTTCTATTCGTTCCACATCATAGTAATCATATATACCTCTAGCATAAGAAGCCAAGGTTTCATTATCATTAAATTCACATGAAAAGGGAAGATGTGGAGCATTCATCCTAGTGCAACAAGTATAATCATATCTCAACCATAGCTCCCGAGCATACCAATGCAACATATGAATTTGATCCCATAATAGTTTCCCCTTTTGTGTCAAGCAATAATCCCTAAAGTATTCATGTTGATCCAATGTTACTCCCATTATATAGTTGAATGGGGTTTTCTCAGGATTATCAAAGTAGTGCATAATATATTTCACATATCGAGCATTTTAGGAGGTTCCCCATCTCCATGAGTAGCAAGTACCACTATTTTTTTTGGTGTTTCGTGTTCCATATCCATAACTAAAGATAGAGAACAACTTAGAACAAGAAATAAAAACTACTTAGTAATAAAGCAAACAAGCACACACGAGAATATTCACCCCACACTATTGCTCCCCGGCAACGGCGCCAAAAAAAGGTCTTGATAACCCACAAGTATAGGGGATCAATTGTAGCCTCTTTCGATAAGTAAGAGTGTCGAACCCAACGAGGAGCTAAAGGTAGAACAAATATTCCCTCAAGTTCTATTGACCACCGATGCAATTCTACGCACACTTGACGTTTGCTTTACCGAAAACAAGTATGAAACTATTTTGTAGGTGTGATGCTAGAACTACTTTGCAAGCATAAAACTAGAAGTACTTTGCAAGATAATAAAAGTTAGGTGTTTAGTAAAAGGGTTTGTGTCAACAAGAAAGTTATTTGTCCCTAGGCAATTGATAACAAGTACCGGTAATCATTCTTGTAATTTTATATGAGGGAGAGGCATGAGCTAACATACTTTCTCTACTTGGATCATATGCACTTATGATTGGAACTCTAGCAAGCATTCGCAACTACTAAAGATCATTAAGGGCGTGAAACACAACCATAGCATTAAGTATCAAGTCCTCTTTATTCCCATACGTCATACCCCACCTACTCGGGTTTAAGTTTCTGTCACTCTCGCAACCCACCATAAGCGAACCATGAACATATTGCAACCCCCAAAAGAGAGGGGCCCCTCACGTTTGCGTGAGACGGAGGGCACCATAGGACATGACCATAAATAAAACAAACAATATACCAACCAAGATCACGATTAACCCACAAGACAAAATGGATCTACTCAAACATCATAGGATAACCATAGATCATTGGGAAATAATATATGGAGTTGAGCACCATGTTTAAGTAGAGATTACAGCAGGGAGAAGAGGTGTTACACCGCTACATAGTGGGGGAGAGAGTTGGTGTTGACGGTAGCAAGATTGTTGATGTAGATCGCCGTCACGATCGTTGCCCCGGCGGCACTCCGACCCCTCCTTCTTCTTCTTCCTTGGCCTCCCCCCTAGATGGGAGGAGGGTTCCCCCTCTGGTCCATGGCCTCCATGGCTGTGCAACGGTGGGAGCCCCTCCAAGATTGGGTCTCCCTCTCTGTTCTCTTCTGTTTCGCGTTCCCCAGATCTGGCCGAAAACCGTTTCTTATATTCCCGGAGATCCGTAACTCCGATTGCGCTGAGATTTTAACCTGATTTTTTTCCGGATATAAGCTTCCTTGCACCCCGAAGTAGAGCTCCAACCGAAGTTCGAGGAGGGCACAACCCACCATGCCACTCCTGGCTCCGGGACCGCGCCCTGGTGGGTTGCGCACACCTCGGGCCTCCGTTTGCGGTGATTCCAACTCCCAAGAATCACATATATTCAAAAATAATTCTCTGTGAAATTTTATTGCATTTGGATTTCATTTGAGACGGATTTTCTGTGATAAAAGAACATGCAAAAAACTAGAACTGGCACTGGGCACTGGATCAATAGGTTAGTCCAATAAATCATATAAAAAGTTGCCAAAAGTATGCGTAAGTTGTATAATATTGGCATGAAACAATCAAAAATTATAGTTACGATGGAGACGTATTAGGGCGCCACAAGGGGGAAGGTTTCCCTTCCCCCTTGGCTGGCCAAGGAGGGGGGAACCCCCTCCAATTCGTCCTCCCCCCTTCATTCCCCAAGTGGAAAGGGGGCGCCTCCCTATTGGGGCCAGGTGGCCCAAGTAGCTTTCCACTACTTGGCCTTTTTAGGCCCGTTGATATTAAATTAAATATAAAAGCCTCCTTACAATTACTAGAGCTTTATATTATTAATTTAATATCACCAGAAACATTTTCCACCTATATATTATTTACCAATAATACCCGGTATTACCCCATAAACTCCGTAACCCTTGTGGTGACCCCAAAACGCTTTCGGTTTCTCTTAGAACTATCTCGAATATGAATGAAAAAATTCCACAAATACATCCTTGATACTCTTGTCCTACTAATACTCAACAGATCGTGAATATGTTAAGCTTGTGACCTCATAGGTTTGGTAAATCGTAGACTTGAAAGAAACTCCTTCGTTCAATAACCGATAGCGGAACCGTGGATGACCATATCGATCCCTATGATTACATGAATGACATTTGAGTGAACCTTTGGTTATCATGTGATGTTCCATTTGCTTCGTGATACTTTACAAAAACCGAGGTGAGATATATTAGTATCCTCTTGAGTCAACACATGCTCACTATACCGGTCTCCTCGTTACCGATTTTGTTCTTGTTGAGGTGTTTCGGCATCCCCATGACATTGTCACCGATGTCTGGCCAGATGATGATGGATTCGATCAGACCGAGAGGGCCCTAAGGATATATCTCCATCATCGCAGAGCAAATTCCACTCTCAAGCTATCTAGTCCCTTGTCAAACTTTCCGATGAACCTGTAAGTTCTCGTTATGATCACCTAGTTACATATAATGTTTGAGCAACACCAAAGTTCATCGTACGGTAAGAAGTGACTATCATACTCTCATGGTATAAGGAAATAAATCACACGTTAACACTCTGTGTTATAACAATTGACTTGTGACGGTTGCTGAGGGAGTCCTGGATTAGGGGGTGTCCGGATAGCCGAACTATCACCGTTGGCCGGACTCCTGGACTATGAAGATACAAGATTGAAGACTTCGTCCCGTGTCCGGATGGGACTTTCCTTGGCGTGGAAGGCAAGCTTGGCGATACAGATATGTAGATCTCCTACCATTGTAACCGACTCTGTGTAACCCTAACCCTATACGGTGTCTATATAAACCGGAGGGTTTTAGTCCGTAGGACGAACAACAATCATACCATAGGCTAGCTTCTAGGGTTTAGCCTCTCTGATCTCGTGGTAGATCCACTCTTGTACTACCCATATCATCAATATTAATTAAGGAGTAGGGTTTTACCTCCATCGAGAGGGCCCGAACCTGGGTAAAAACATAGTTTCCCTTGTCTCCTGTTACCATCCGCCTAGACGCACAGTTCGGGACCCCCTACCCGAGATCCGCCGGTTTGACACCGACATTGGTGCTTTCATTGAGAGTTCCTCTGTCTTCATCCTTGGGCCCGATGGCTCCTTGATCATCAACAACGACGCGGTCCAGGTGAGATTTTTCTCCCGGACAGATCTTCATATTCGGCGGCTTTGCCTTTGCGGGCAATTCACTCGGCCATCCGGAAGCAGATCGAAAGCTACGTCCCCGCCATCGGTCAGATTTGGGAGTTTGAACTACACGGACAACATCCGCAGAGACTTAGTCTTCGACGGATTCGAGCCACAGCCAAGCGCGCCGCACTGTCTCGATGGGCACGATCTAGCTCTACCGCCGAACAGTGCCCTGGAGGTCGCACCAGCGTTCGCTCCGACCCTTAGCTCGGAGCAGACTCCGCCGATCGAGGATGAGTGACTGGACACCGCCTCGGGGGCTACGATCTCTACGGCGATTGAGCCGAACTCCATCCCTGTCCTTTGCGAAGACCGTGACTCCAAGGTGCCGGACTCCTCTCTGGACTCCGAACCCTCCGCGCCCCATGATCGAATCCAATTGGGCGCCGGTTATGGAGTTCATCGCCATGACATCTTTCGGCACTCGCCCTTTGGTGACATCCTGAATTCACTAAAGTCTCTCTCTTTATCAAGAGAGCCCTGGCGGACTACGGTCGGGGAAGGTTGAGATCTTGAGACGGCGAAGAAATTCAACGCCCACCCACCGCCCACTTTGTAGCCACTGTCGAAAGCTTAAACGAAGTGCTCGATTTCGACTCCGAAGACATCGACAGTATGGACGACGATGTAGGAGACAACCATGAACCAACACCTATAGGATACTGGACAGCCACCTCATCTCACGATGTGTACATGGTGGATACACCTAAAGGAAGTGACGACGAGGAACAACGGGACACTATGAAGGATAAATCCCTCGAAAAGCAGTCAAAACAGCAACGTAAACGCCGCACCAAGTCCCGCCTCGACAAAGACGGCAGCCACACAGACCCAGCCATAGAGCAGGGCAAACCGGTAGACGACGAACATGCTATCGAGCAACCGTCCGAACAGGACAACTTGGATAAACAACCCGTCCCCCGTGAAGATAATAGCCCGGACGATCTCACGCCGGACAAATTGTTGGAGCAGAAGAACCTCCACAAAAGGCTCGTCGCCACTGCGCGTAGCCTGAAAAAGCAGAAGCGGAAGCTCAAAACAGCGGAAGATGCACTCAGAATCAGATGGAGCAAAGTACTCAACACCGCAGAGAAATACGGCGACAGTCGCCAAACAAAGAGCTACCCGAAGCGCAAATTACTGCCCGTATTCGATGAGGAGGCTGTAGAGCCCCCGCAATCAAAGAACAAAGAGGCCGCCCGGTCGGATAGACGACCACATGGCAAACATGGAGCGGCAAGTGGCGCCGCACACAAGCCGGCACGCGATCCACATAAGGATTCGCATCAAAAGGATGGCCCAGTTAGGTCCATCTACGGGCCGAGAAAGCAAGCTCTTCCAAGCAATACAACATGCCCAATATCCGAACATCACGGCACACCCAAGTATAGGGGTGCCGCACACCCCCTGTGTTTCACCGATGAGGTGTTGGATCACGAATTCCCTGCGGGATTCAAACCCGTAAACATAGAGGCATATGACGGAACAACAGACCCTGGAGTCTGGATTGAGGATTACATCCTCCACATACATATGGCTAGAGGAGATGATCTCCACACCATAAAATACTTACCCCTCAAGCTCAAAGGGCCAGCCCGGCATTGGCTCAAAAGCCTCCCTGAAAATACCATTGGAAGTTGGGAAGAGCTCGAGGATGCTTTTCGGGAAAATTTTCAAGGGACTTATGTCCGTCCTCCGGATGCAGACGATTTAAGTCACATAACTCAACAACCCGGAGAGTCAGCCCGCAAATTCTGGAACAGGTTCCTCATCAAAAAGAACCAAATAGTCGACTGTCCGGACACCGAAGCCTTAGAAGCTTTCAAACACAACGTTCGAGATGAATGGCTCACCAGACACCTCGGCCAGGAGAAGCCAAGAACAATGGCTGCATTAACAAGCCTCATGACCCGCTTTTGCGCGGGAGAGGATAGTTGGCTAGCAAGATGCATCCAATGACCCAAGTACATCCGAAGTCGGGGATGGAAATAGAAAACCTAACGCAGCAAGGACCCGGCGCCGCACAAAGGAAACAGCCAAAACCGCAGCGGTCAACGCCGGATTCGAAGCCCGGCGAGAATCATAAAAACTGCCCTCAAGGACAACAGACGAGCTATCCAACCTAAACAAAATCTTGGACAAAATATGCCAAATCCACAGTACTCCGGGAAGCACGCAAACCATACGCAGAGAGATTGTTGGGTCTTCAAGCGATCCGGCAAACTCAATGCGAACACAAGGGCTTGACACACCAAGCGAGGGCGATGTGAACCCCACAATCAGAGCACCGAAAACAAAAGAATTTCCCACAAAAAGTCAAAACAGTGAACTCACTTCAAGTGACAAAAGGTAAAAACAGAGCGGCGCCCATAGAAACACGCGCCGCACGGTCTATCCCAACAGAGTCCCAACGATGGTTGTCAAAACCAATCACCTTCGATCATCAGGACTATTCCGGAATTATCCGGAACACAAGATGGACTGCCTTGATATTAGATCCTATAATCGACGGACTCCAATTTACACAAGTCCTAATGGATGGAGGTAGCGATCTAAACCTGCTATCAGTACACAATCCGCAAAATGGGGATAGACCCAACCAAAGTTCGCCATAACAACACTTCCTTCAAAGGGGTAATGCCAGACCTATATGCCCATTGTACGGGCTCCCTACTGCTAGAAGTTGTGTTCGGCTCATCCGACAACTTCCTCCGCGAAAAGTTAACCTTCCACATCGCCCCATTCGAAAGTAGCTATCAAGCACTCTTTGGGGACGTGAAGCTTTCGCCCGCTTTAACGCAATACCGCATTATGCATCTCTTACACTTAAAATGCTCGGTCCACGCGGCATCATCTCATTAAAAGGAAGTATCAAGTGTTACTCGAGCACGGAAGAATGTGAGACTGCCTTGACAGCCCCACACTAATCCGGCTCCGCTAATCAAAGCACCTGAATAGTTCATTCGAGCCCCGGACATGGCTGGACGAGTCCGGCGTAAACATGTAAACGCCTACTAGCGGCATACCCCCATACAAGGGGCTGCACGCATGTACAACAAGAGACAATAAAGCTCAATTTTATTCACTTTTCAAACTGTACTCTGTTTATTTAAAGTACATTTTTCGCACGATCTTTTTTTCTTTTCAACTAAGTTCTTCTCTTTTACAGATGAACACCGCGCTACACCCGTCCAGGATACAGCACAACGGACACATAGGCGCAGACGTGCAATAGGGACCCGTTGCAAGGATTCTTTTTCAGATTAACACCCTGCGTAAACCTTTTTTACTGTCTCTTGTTGATACACATCCCCCGGTTTCTTGCTATAACCGAGGAGGAGGCTGGCGTTTTGGCATCGGCCGCACTGCAATTTTTGCGTGCACGGACACGGGGGCTTAGGGCATTATTCTGCCCGTTTTCATAAAGACCGAATACCTTAGGGAGTGTTTGGCGTCTCGAGTTAGGCCTTATATGCATCAGCTCCGAATCATGTCTTTGGTCAAATGTTGGGTTTTCCCGGCTCCCATGTTTTGGTACCTTACGTTCCGTTATATCGGCTAAGGTAGCGCTAGGAGAACCACTGCGATTGTGCCCCGGTTGAGCTGGGTTGAGCACCTCAGTGGAGAAAGCTAAAACTGACTGCCATGATATAGCATGAGACTGGTCAACCACTCGATGACCCACATGAATGTTTAGAATTCCCCCCACTCGATGACCCACATGAATGTTTAGAATTCCCCCCGCATTAACGAAGGACCGTTTCCCGGTCAGGCACATACGCGCCCCGAATTCGGGAGAGCGCGGTGCCCCTAGGGGCTATATAGTAGCCCCACCATCGAACTCCTATGGCTAAGTGAAAGTGATAAAGCATTATAGTTCGGTTGCCTAGTTTGCTACGCTATCACCTCCTTTACAGGACCAAGGTGTTGGATTAAGTGTGAAAATCGCCTTTTGCAAACACCCGCACTATGTGCGTGGGGGCTGAAGTCAAGACTGCTATCTTTCAGTTATATACACATATACATCAACGGCCGCCAGAGGTGTTTTAATACTTGAACGCACAAGTATAAAAAGCTCTTACATTATTTTGAAACATTGTTTTCACAAATCATACATGTCATTTAAACATAATATCCTTCGAAACCGCGTCTCTATTAAGCAAGCGCCTGCAGGACTTCCTCAAAATAGTGCTCGGCGGTACTAAACCACATCCGAATCTTGGGATGCAACGTCGGTGGCCTTCATCTCCACCCAGTATGTCTTGACACGGGCAAGAGCCATCCGCGCACCCTCTATGCATGCTGGCCGCTTCATTGCATCGATATGCGGCACCGCACCAAGGAACTATTGCACCAAGCCAAAATAACTCTTCGGCTCGGGCCTTTTCGGCCACAAATGTGTCCCGACAGCCTTCATGGCAAGTCCAGACAACCTATTCAGCTCAGCCCATTCGACCAAACGATCGGTTAATGAAAGTGGACGCTCCGGACTATGGAACTGCGAACAAAAAAGCTCTTCCATTCCGTGATCCTTTTGACCTCGGAAGTGTTCGGCCGCGTCTGCGGCACTTGCCGCCAAGTCCAGGTAAGCATCCTTCGCACCCCACAGCCGGTCCAATTGAGCGTACCTAGGATCCGTGAATTTCCTCCACAACAGAAAGGGCTTTCCAGCCGCAATATCTCCGGCATGATGTAGCTCCTCCTCCATAGCTCTCATTGCAGAGCGAGTATCCTTGGCCTCGGTGGCGGCCTTTTTCAGGTCCTCTTGTTTCGCTCGATCTTCTTTTTCAAGAAGCTTCATAGCGGTCGATAGCATTCTTCAATTTCACGGCCATCTCGGCCATTTCTTTCTTGCTTGGCGGTGAGCAGCCTGTTCAGCTTTAGCTCTGCGGCCGCCTTTAAAGCAGCCGCATCACTTTTTCTGGCTTGCTCCTTGGCTCGGGCGAGCTCCGCCCGAAGGCTCTCCATTGCAGCGGCACCATCTGCATTAAGCATACATGTTGTAAGGCATGGGCGTCAAGCTCCCTTACCAGGTGACCGCGGAGAAGTTGCATAACTTGTGACTCGTCAAGCCGCTTATTAACAAGCGTGATGTCCGCATCTGCCACGTCAAGTTGCCGCTTCAGTTCGGCAAATTCATCAGCCCGGCTAGTCACCGGACGCTTTGCCACCTACATAGGAAGAGCGCATATTATACCTGGGTTATGATCCTCGGCGCGTCGTCATTTTGACACCGCACCAAGTCTCGGGGCTACTATCTATACATGCGCATTTTATATGCAAAACTGCCGAAGGTACATCATTTTGCGTACATCAAAACCCGCCAGTAAACTTACGACGGCTTCATGCAATCCGCTCTCAGCGGATGAAATCCTTTCAATCACCGTACCCATTAACGTATGGTGATCTTCCGAGATAGACGCTCGCCCGAGCAGATCCTTCAGCTCCTCCGACCGCACACCCGTTGGTGCCGGACTCGTCCGGTGGCCGGACAAGGAGAGCTTTGAGGGGACATACGGCTGCCTTCTGGCCCCGCCGGATTCGGAGGAGCCCTCCACGACGACACCTCAGGGTTGTCCACCTTGCATAACGGTACGGCAGGCGGAGGCGTTTCGCTCTCCATCATCTCCGGACCAAGATCCCCTGAAGACGAGCTCTGCTATGAAGGGCTGAGATCCGAACTACAAGGTAAACTTTCGGTTACCTTCGTAAATAAAATGGGATGTCTCTCTTTAAAAATGCCCCTTTACTTACGGCTCATTTGGAGGGCTGATCTCCTTGGGAAATAGTGCGGCGGGCATCTCCGCCGCAGGACCCTCTGGTGAAGATTTCTTCCCGTGCTTCGAGGCTTTGGTCTCCGGATCTTCAGAAGCGGTCCTCTTCTCCCCTTGGAGGGAGGGATTCTCGATCCCCTTTCTTGATAGCCTCCTTCACAGAGGTATTAGTTCCCTTGTTCCCCCCTACGCCTTCTTCAAAAGGCACAACCTCTAGCATCTTGGTTATCTGAGGATCCGCGTGGTCTCGGGGAGGGCGGACACTGATCAGTTTTGCTTTTGCTATCCACTCCTGTTTAAAGGATAGCTCTTTTAAGGGCAAGTGTATGATAAATATGCGGATAGCATGTCCGGGTACAAGACTACTTACTTGAGTATCCGAGCGATTGCAGCTCAGACCTGCGTCCTCGGTTAAATCCGGACACATTGCTTGTGATCTGAAGAACAGTTGGTACATCTCCACGGGCGTTACGCCCATAAAATGTTGGAGAGCTCGTGGTCCCTCCAGATTAAACTCCCACAGGCGGAGGGGGCGACGTTTGCAGGGCAAGGTACGACGAATCAGCATGAGCTGCGCTACTACGACCAGACTGATCTCTCTCGGAGGTCTCGGATACGGCCCTGCAACAGAGGTACGTCCTTGGACGGTCCCCAGTCGAGCCCTTTATTGACCCATGACGCCCGCCGCAGTGGAGGACCCGAGCGGAAGGCAGGTGGCGCCGTCCATTTGGTGCCCCTGGGAGCGGTGATATAAAACCACTCCAGTTGCCATAAATTGAGCTCCTCTTGAAAAGAGCCCTCGGGCCATGGAGCGTCCACATTCTTGCTTATAACAGCCCCTCACTTTTCTGCACGATGCCCCTTGATCATCTTGGCTCCACTTTGAAGGTCTTGAGCCACAATCCGAAGTGAGGGGTAATGCGGAGGAAGGCTTCACATACGACAATGAACGACGAGATGTGGAGGATGGACTCCGGATCCAAGTCATGGAATTCCAGCCCATAATAAAACATGAGCCCCCTCAAAAAGGGGTCCGTCGGGAAGCCTAAACCCCGAAGGAAGTGAGACACGAATACCATGCTCTCACCAGGCTCGGGAGTGGGAGCAACCTGCCCTTGAGTAGGTAGCCTATGCGAAATTTCGCCGGTTAGATACCTGGCGTCTCTCAGCTTTAGCACATCTTCTTCCGTGACGGAGGAAGACATCCACCGACCGTCCAGGTCGGAGCCGGACATTGTTGAAGGTCCGAAGCGCCTAAATATGGAGCTTTGGGTGTTGGAACTCGAGGCGAGGGGCGGATTCGATTGAGATTGAAAGAAAGGAGCGGGCCTTGGTCTCGTTATAAAGAGGTTGAATACCAAGAGCCCTCCCCGTGACCGTTCGAGACTCGCCTTCGATGGAGGAGGCGTGCCAATGGGCACGACTGGGTTACCCACGCCCGTATTGATGAGAATCCCGGAATAAGGGGGCATGATCTCCGCTTTGATAAGACGTGCCAAGGAAACCGCCTTGCTAAAAGCGCTGAGGTGGAACAGTAAAAACGATTCGTATAAAGGCCTAGCCGTGGTGTGATGTCACGCCGCGGGATACGTCAGCAGATCTGTGAAAAGGTTATTCTCTCTACGGTGGTATGTGAAACTTGTTTTGCAGAGCCGGAAACTATCCTTGTGTTCAAAATCTTCTATGAAGTATTCGGAGGAGGAACCCGCCTTGCAATGCCGAAGACAATATCGTGCGGACTAAATGTCGTCATTGAAGCCTGGTTCGAGGGGCTACTAAGGAGTCCTGGATTAGGGGTGTCCGGATAGCGAACTATCACCGTTGGCGGACTCCTAGACTATGAAGATACAAGATTCAAGACTTTGTCCCGTGTCCGGATGGGACTTTCCTTGGCGTGGAAGGCAAGCTTGGCGATCTGGATATGTAGATCTCCTACCATTGTAACCGACTACTGTAACCCTAACCCTATCCGGTGTCTATATAAACCGGAGGGTTTTAGTCCGTAGGACAAACAACAATCATACCATAGGCTAGCTTCTAGGGTTTAGCCTCTACGATCTCGTGGTAGATCCACTCTTGTACTACCCATATCATCAATATTAATCAAGCAGGAGTAGGGTTTTACCTCCATCGAGAGGGCCCAAACCTGGGTAAAAATTTCGTGTCCCTTGTCTCCTGTTACCATTCGCCTAGACGCACAGTTCGGGACCCCCTACCCGAGATCCGCCAGTTTTGACACCGACAGTTGCATCTCAAAGTATAACAAAACAACTTTGGGTCGATTCAATACGATCGTTCTTCCAACGTCGTATTCTCAATGTTGTTTTAGGACTATCTGTACACTTAATGATATCCTAAGACCCGGAAACCGTGATTACCACCAACTCTTGAGCTTGTCTTAGAGGCAAGACTAGGAATCATATTTTACCGTTTATCATTCCTCACGTGCATATGAGTTTTCCACTGAATCCCATATTTCAGGATCATAGCAGTCATAGCATAGAATACAATCTCTTAATTATTAACCTGGAAATATAATAATACAATATTATTGCCTCCAGGGCATATTTCGAACAAACTTCCGCTTGCACTAGAGCCAATAATCTAATTAGCACATTTTTTTACACCAGTGGCAGTCCGGTGTTTGTTCATGCTTTGCTTGTGGTATAGCCTTCGCCCTATCTGATCTTGACAACTTCAAATCTGTGTTTATAATTTGCATTTCTATGCATCTATAAAGCTTTCACAAGATTTCATAATTTTTGTGCAACTAGCTTGTATATATTGAATCACCGGTAGGACCTTTGATTTCATAGACTGAGCTATGAAACCACTATTGAGAATAGTGTTCCATTGGCACAATCATCTAGAAACCATTCCAAGGTCATAAATGAACTTTTGATTCACCACCCTCTTTTTGTTTCTTTTAAAGCGACAACATACTTATCCTTTCTGTTATAGATTTCACCACAATAACTTTGTTGGATCAATTCCAACTTACTGTGCCACCATAAATCTTTTAATTGAAATCTAAAATCGCTTGGACGAAGATCTTTTTTGATGTACTACTTACAGCGAGCATGTATTGATATAACTCCTTACAACAATATCTTCATTTTATCTGTATGCGAGAAACATGTCGTTAGTACCTGACAACATTTTCACTATTGTCCTATGGTAAAAATTTGACCATTCTGGTAACTTTACTCACAACTTACTTGGAGTACTTGACATATCTGGTTGTTTACATACCATGAAATATAATTAATACAAGTATGATCGAAAGCATGTATTTCGTTCATCAGTATTTTAGAATACCGATTCTTGCTTAAAACTCTTTCCATGTGACATAGACAAGAAACTCTTCCTGGCGGTTTTATACTAAACTGCTATAGTATTTTGTCAAAATGTATTTTGGTAAAACATTACTATCTCCATAGATTATTATGTCTAATGCCAAGGCTTTATTGCCTAAGTACTTTACTGAAAAACTAGTTTCAATAAAGTCTTAATTCATGTCAAGAAATTTATATAATTTCCAATCAACAATGTGTTATGCACACACAGTGTTTACAAATATTATCATGATCCCACTTACTTTCTTATAAATACAAGCATCTTTGCTTCTATCTATGAAATCATATTATTACTCCATTTCATCAGAACAAAGCAACTCTATTATGCTTGCTTCAGTCCATTATAGGATATCTAGAAGTTTGCACACTTACTAGCATCCTATGGATGACAAAATTACCTTAGGCCGTATCATATATACAACCTTGGTTCTATTTCCATCTCATGGGAATCCTTTTTGACATTTATCTTTTATATCTCACAATTGAAATATTTAGTAATTACTAGTCTAACCCGAACCGACTTTAAATATTGCTATGATGAGACAATCTTGCCATAGTCAAGTCCATGATGTTCTAATAAACTATTTGTAACAATTCAAGCATTATAAAACATTTTTATCTTTGTCAGTTTATAGATCTATTACTATTCTTTAGATTCTAAGTCCTCTGAAGCATTGATCAAGTTCTAAGCTTGAATTATGTGTATGGATACTATCTCAATTTACGTTGGTGTATAGCCAATTTATGGAGTCAGGGCCCATAAATGCTTCTCTGTGTATTATAGGTTCATTTTTGTTCAATAATATTTTTCTTGAACACCAAAAAGCTCTGCAAGAATTTGCCCAACCTATATAGTTCAGCTGCAAGTTCGACCGAAGTCTCTATATATTATTTAGAGGCTTCCATACCAGTCACAGTAAAAAATTCTAGAATTACTTCTAGTGTTTCTTTTCTTTGACTTGATCATGGAGATTCTGCAATCTTCTTGAGTTGCACTGTCCTCCCACTCACTCTTTTGCAGAAAACATTTTCTTCAAAATTTTCGCACCCTATAGCAAAACACTTTGACTCCGCGTAGTGATATAGGAACACCCAAAAAGTTGGGTTAACTTAAAAAGTAGCACTTATTTCAACGAATTTGATGGCACTCTTTTTACTGTAAAAAGCTACAGTCTCTAAAGCATCACATTAAAAAGTATATCAGCAAAATAATTGATGTCATCATTGATCTCACCATGTCATACATAGCTTGATTACATCTACTCAAAACACTCTACTCTTAGCAGTGTTCTTAGGAGGTGCAAGCTATAAAATACTTTTCACAACTCATCAGACATCTGCTAAACTTGTAACTCAAATATTCCTTTCCGCAATCTAATTGAAGAAACATAATTTTCTGGATATAATAAATTCTACTTCATTCTAAAAAATCATTCAAAACATTTCAAAGGATCCAGATTTATGTCTCAGTAAATATAAGTATCTACTTGAGTCAGTCTTGAAGATAGATAAATCCATAGCTTGCAACAACACTTATTGGATTATGCTATTTCTTGAGCTTGCATTGGTTTTTCTCTTGAAGAGGAAAGGGTGATGCAGCAAAGTAGAGATAAGTATTTCGCCCAGTAAAGAACCAAGGTATCAATCCAGTAGGAGGAACACACAAGTCTCCAATAGTTTCACCTACACAAACAAACAGATACTTGCACCCAACGCGAACAAGGGGTTGTCAATCCCTTCACGGTTAATTGCAAGGATGAGATTTGATAGAGATAGGCATAAAAGATAAGTAAAAGTGCAAAATAAAGTAAAGGTAAATAAATTGCAACAAGGTATTTTTGTGTTTTTAGTTTTATAGATCTGAAAATAATATGATGATAAATGGACCTGGGGGCCATAGTTTTCACTAGAGGCTTCTCTCTTGAAAGAACGCTTACGGTGGGTAAACAAATTATTGTTGAGCAATTGATCGAAAAGTGCAAAGTTATGACGGCATCTAAGGCAATAATCATGAATATAGGCATCACGTCCGTGGCAAGTAGACCGACTCCTGCCTGCATCTACTACCATTACTCCACACATCGACCTCTATCCAACATGCATCTAGTGTATTAAGTTAACAAGAACGGAGTAACGCCTTAAGCAAGATGACATGATGTAGAGGATAGCTCCAATCAATATGGTACAAACCCCATCTTTTTATCATTAATGGCAACAATACAAATACGTGCCCCGCTACCCCTTCTGTCACTGGGTGAGGACACCGTAAGATTGAACCCATCACAAAGCACCTCTCCTCTTGCAAGATAAACCAGTCTAGTTGGCCAAACCAAATCAATAGATCGGAGAGAAATACAAAGCTATCTTAATCATGCATAAAAGAGTTCAGAGAAGACTAAAATAATATTCATAGATGATCTGATCATAAATCCACAATTCATCGGATCTCAACAAACGCACCTCAAAAGAAGATTACGTCGAATAGAACTGCAAGAACATCAAGGAGAACATTGTATTTAAGATCAAAGAGAGAGAAGAAGACATCTAGCTACTAGCTATGGACCCGCAGGTCTGTGGTAAACTACTCACACATCATCGGAAGGGTAGCAAGCTTGGTGTAGAGGCCCTCCATGATTGAATCCCCCTCCGGTGGAGTGCCAAAAAAGGCCCCAAGATGGGATCTCACGAGAACAGAAGCTTGCGGCGGTGGAAAAGTATTTTTGTGTGCCTCTGGTGTACGGGGAATATTTGGGTATTTATGGAGCTAAGATTAGGATTAGAGGATCCACGGGGGGCCCACAAGCTAATAGGGCACTTTGGTGAGCTTGTGACTCACCCGTGGGCCTTCTGGCCTCCTCCCGAAGCTTCCTAGGTTTCTTTTGGTCCAAGAAAAATCATCAAAAAGTTTCGTTCCGTTTGGACTCCGTTTGGTATTAATTTTATGTAAAAGACAAAAATTAGAAAAAAAAGCAACTGGCACTAGGCACTAGGTTAATAGGTTAGTCCCAAAAAATGATATAAAATAGCATAATAATGCATATAAAACATCCAAGATGTATAATATAATAGCATGGAACAATCAAAAAATTATAGATACGTTGGAGACATATTAGATTACACACAATATGCATCTTCTAATTATTTTGTTGCTCATTCTTTATGGCATGTGAATGGTATTATACTTTACTTCACTATTTGGACGAAAGTTGCAAGTGTCAGATGATTCATAATCAGATGACTTCAAACTCCATCAATATGAAATTCCTCCATGCTAGTTTCTCCAATGTGACTAAATGCAGTGCCACACGAATGTGGTATTCTTTTAGTCTCGCAACATTTAGCATCAGTTCTATGGATGTTCAATTTTATCATCAATATTCATAACATACATCTTATTCACAATAGGAGTATGGCCTTTTGTTCATAACATAGAAACAACTATTTGTTCTCTTTTGAACAATCTCCTTGCAACTTCTATGCAATGGGCTAGAGTATACAAAACTCTAAAATCAATTATGATAATAAAAACAGAGGAAATACGCTGATGTGAAACATTGCAATTTTTATAAGATTTCCATCAAATTTTAACCTCATTATTTGTTGGTCATCTAGGCCATTCGTAGTTTCTTGCAATGATTCGCGATGATATGCAATCAAGTCGATATCCTTGTGATCAACTTTTAACCACAATACAAAAGAATTAATGATCAACAAATTGACCATTTTTCCCAACAACTATGCTTTACTTGACTAACCATCTCTACATATAATAACTTGTATGAAATTTATACTGAGCTAGACATTCCAGTCTTCTTTTCTTTTCTGCCTTTTACTTCTTATATTTTTACTTCCAGTATTTCTCCTACTCACAGAAGAAGCATCCAACTTTAAGAGTGGTGTGGGCCCCGAGCTTCCCTAGGCTTGTAAGTCTCATTACATCCTTCAGATTTGTAATTTCTCTTTAAGTTCTCACTATCAACACATGACTGGTGTTCTGCCGGATCCTATATATTCTTGTCCGTCTTAAACATACACTACAAAAAAAAGACACATCCGTGACATTTTGGGCCGAACGAAATTTTTTTCTGTCATACATATGACACTTCTATGACGATAATTGTGACAGAACCCGATATCATCATAGATGTGGTGGGCTCCTACTTCTATGAAAAAAAATCATGATAGAAAATGGCTTTTCGTCCTGGGCGGGCTGGAGACGCAGCTGCATGACATTCTTTGGGCCGTCCAAGACGGAAAAAATCGTGGTAGAAGCGAGGGGGAGAAAAATTTGAGGAGTTGCGATTCTGGTGGGAGGTCAGGGAAAGCGATGCGCTGCTTTCTCTCGTACACGGCGAGGCGTTGATCTAATCGAACCCGAGTGAAGCGTTGGGCTCTAACTGAACCCGAGCGATTGCACTGCAGGTTACGCGTTACTGAACCCGAGCGTTCGATCGATGGCTGTTAATCGAACTCGATGGAGCGATTCGCCGCTCTGCTGCTAATCAAGCCGATCGATCTTGCCTTTGGGATGAAGCAGTTAGTGTTGTGGGGGGGTTTGGATGAGCGGATGGCGGTGGCGTTGCCTCTGGATGAACAGGAACCCGTGGTGTGGAGGGCTGGATGAACAGATGAGCGGTGGAGGGTGGCCGTGGAGGGTGGTTGAACAGGACCCGTGGTGTGGAGGGCTGGATGAACATGAGCGGTGGAGGGTGCCCGTGGAGGGTGGTTGAACAGTAGCCGGTGGAGTAGCGCGCGGTGGAGGCTGGATGAACAGGAGCCCGTGGAGGCTGGAGGAGGTCGACGGTAGCCCGTGGAGGCTGGAGGAGGTCGACGGTGGAGATGAATAGTATCCCGTGGAGTCCCGTTTTGCGGTACGCCACACCCCTCCCGATGAACAGGACCCCTGTTTCAACCGTAGCGCTTCAACACAAGTCTGCTTTTATGCATTTTTGCGATGCCACACCCTCCCGATCAACAGGACATCCGTTTCGACCGTAGGAGGTCCGTTTCCATCGTTTTGCGGTATGCCACACCCCTGCCGATCAACAGGACCCCCGTTTCGACCGTAGGAGGTTCGTTTCCTCCGTTTTGCGGTACGCCACACCCCTCCCAATCAACAGGAACCCGTTCCGAACGTAGGAGGTCCGTTTCCTCCGTTGTGCGGTACGCCAGGCCTCGTTTCCATCGCCTGTTCCGTCCAAGCCCTCCCGATGAACACGACCACACATTCTGTTCCGACCCAGCCGGTTGGCTCCCCATGAACACGAGGACGACGCTGTTTCTCCGTTCTGACCCAACCACGTACGTATGCGCGAGTAGGCGTTCGAGACCCTACCCGTATGTACGTACGTGGCCGTATTTTCATTCTTGCACCCTCGCTGCTGTATGTACGTGTACATGCTACGTGCGCGCCTCTACTACGACATGTGCGCGCCTCTACTACGACCGATGTATGCATAACGTTCACGACCAGAATGACAACGCTACGTGCGCTTGACCGACCGGTGGGTCCCGGTGAGGCACTTCCTTGCTGCGAAGATGTAGCTGGTGGGTCCCAGCGGTCGGCGAATCATTTTTTGCTGGGCGCACTTCCTTGCGTGCGAAGATGTAGCCGGTGGGTCCCGGCGATCGGGAATCATTTTTTTCGCGAAATACAGTGGCCCGTCCAGTGGGTCCCTACTGTCAGGTGGAGGAATAATTCTTTTGCGCGTAATAAGGAGGCACTTCCTTGCTGCGGCCGTGGACCCAGCTGTCAGCCTCTCCATGTACAGTCCACGTCCGATGGAAGCCATTCCTTGACCATGTTGACCACGCCACGCCGAGAGCACCAGGGCGGTGGACGACGGCGAGGCCTAGGAAGGGGATGACGCAGAGCCGGGGAAGACGCGACAGTGGATTCCCACGCATAGAGGAGTACGAGGGTTCACTCGTTCGCTGCGGTGTGAGGCTGCCGTCGCCGCAGAATAACAGGGGGGGTGTGGGTGAGTAGAGGGATGGCCTGGCCAGCAGTGGGAGTAGTAGGGGGCGGTGAGGCCTCAGCTGCATCGCAGCCGGCCACGGGAGGCAGGAGCACGAGGCACGACCGGCGCTAGTTTGGGCGGCTGGAGCAAGAAGACTAGAGGTTGAAGAAGCACTACGGCCGTTGGATGGACATCGTACGGTCACTGGAGCTAGAATAGTGCATATTGACTAAGTTGACAAAGCCCTCTGTCCCCGTCAACTTAGTAGGCCCACAAGTCAGCCTGCCACTATACTGGGTCCCAGCTAATAGGGAGAGTATTCAATTTTTTTGTGCGTAATAAGGAGGCACTTCCTTGCGTGCGAAGATATAGCTGGTGGGTCCGAGCTGTCAGCGGCGGTAACATTCGCGAAATACAGAGGCCCTTTCGGTGGGTCCCTGATGTCAGGTGGAGGAATCATTATTTTGCGCGTAATAAGGAGGCATTTCCTTGCGTGCGGCCGTGGACCCAGTATCGGCCTCTCCACGTCTGATCCACTTCAGATGCATGTCGGTCGTTGACCACGTTGACCAGGCCGCACCGAGAGCACCAGGCGATGGACGGCCGAGGCCTAGGAAGGAAACGACGGAGGGGAAGACTCGGCGATTGTTTCCCACGCGGAGTACGATCTGTTGTCTGAGGTTCTTGGTTCGTCTGCCGTCGCCGAGAATAACAAGCAGTGTGGGTGAGTAGAGGGATGGCTAGGCCAGCGATGGGAGTACGGTGGGCGGTGAGGCCTGCTTGGCGGCACCAACCCGGGGAGGAGGGAAGCGAGCAGTCATGGCGCTTGTTTGAGCATTTGGAGCAGGAAGAGCAGAGATTGAAGAAGACGACGGCCGTTGGATGGACATCCAACGATCCTTTGCTGTCGTCAACTTTTTAGGAAAGCCTCAAATCTATGGAAAACAACATACATCCCATCTTCCATTATTTATAATAATTTACAGCCCATTTTCTAATTCTTAAGGTTTTTTTGGAGCCCATATTCTTTTTGTTAGCATTACAGCACATATTGTGGCCACGGTTAAAAAATTATATGAAATTTTGCATATTTCGGTGCGGTCCGAACTGTTTTTAATCCCGAAATTTCGACTCACATTCAAACTAATTTCAAAAATAAATGTATATCAATATAAAATCCAACAAATTCTCCATGCATAAAAATTAATGTAAGTTAAAATCTCAAAATGAAAAAAAGATATTTGAAACTAATTGCCGGTTTGATGTGTTTTAAAAATGTACATCCCATTTCTCATTACTGATAGGCCATTTTCTCGGCCAGCCGAATAAAGCTCTCCTCGTCTTGAAAGATTTGCAGCCCAACATGCCTGACAAAGCGACTTACTTGGCAAATCACAAAAAAACTGGGCTGTGGCCGTGGACCCAGCTGTCAGCCTCTCCACGTACAATACTCTTCCGATGGAAGTCGGTCGTTGACCACATTGACCACGACGCACCGAGAGCACCAAGGCGGTGGACGACGGTGAGGCCTAGGAAGGGGACGACGCGGAGTCTGGGAAGACGCGGCAGTGGATGTCCATGCGGAGAGGAGTACGAGGGTTCACTGGTTCGGCTGCGGCGTGAGGCTGCCGTCACCGCAGAATAACATGGGGTGTGGGTGAGTAGAGGGATACCCTGGGCCAGCGGTGGGAGTAGTAGGGGGCGGTGAGGCCTCCGCGGCATCACAGCCGGCCACGAGAGGCAGGAGCATGCGGCACGACTGGCGCTGCTTTGGGCGGCTGGAGCAAGAAGACCAGAGGTTGAAGAAGCACTATGGCTGTCGGTGTCAAAATCGGCGGATCTCGGGTAGGGGGTCCCGAACTGTGCGTCTAGGCGGATGGTAACAGGAGACAAGGGACACGATGTTTTTACCCAGGTTCGGGCCCTCTCGATGGAGGTAAAACCCTACTCCTGCTTGATTAATATTGATGATATGGGTAGTACAAGAGTGGATCTACCACGAGATCGAGAGGCTAAACCCTAGAAGCTAGCCTATGGTATGATTGTTGTTCGTCCCCACGGACTAAAACCCTCCGGTTTATATAGACACCGGATAGGGTTAGGGTTACACAGTAGTCGGTTACAATGGTAGGAGATCTACATATCCGTATCGCCAAGCTTGCCTTCCACGCCAAGGAAAGTCCCATCCGGACACGGGACAAAGTCTTCAATCTTGTATCTTCATAGTCTAGGAGTCCGCCAACGGTGATAGTTCGCTATCTGGACACCCCCTAATCCAGACTCCTCGGTAGCCCCTGAACCAGGCTTCAATGATGACGAGTCCGGTAGCATATTGTCTTTGGCATTGCAAAGGCGGGTTGCTCCTCCGAATACTTCATAGAAGATTTTGAACACAAGGATAGTGTCCGGCTCTGCAAAACAAGTTCCACATACCACCGTAGAGAGAATAACCTTTGCACAGATCTGCTGACGTATTCTGCAGCGTGACATCACACCACGGCCAGGCGTTTATACAAATCGTTTTACTGTTCCACCTCAGCACGTTTAGCGAGGCGGTTTCCTTGGCACGTCTTATCAAAGCGGAGATCGTGCCCCCTTATTCCGGGATTCCCATCAATACGGATGTGGGTAACCCGACCGTGCCATTGATTATGGCGCTTGGGAGATAAGCGAGTTTTACCAGGCTGGCGGGGGACGCATAGCTTCGTCCGTCCATATAAGGGGATAAGAATCCACCTTTTCACCTACGCCTTCTTCCTCCTTTGCCCATCCATTTCACAAGACTCGAGCTCCAGCGCCCAAGTCCGCACATCCCTCCTCAACCTCCTCCAGCCATGTCCGGAGCGGGAGGCAACTGGATGGTCTCCTCCATCACGGAGGGACAAGTCAAAAAGCCGCGGAAGGCCGGATACTTATCCAGCGACACCGCGCATTGGCTCCCCGATGAAGGCAGCTCATTCCCACCCCCAGGCCCCATGAGAGGGTGGTGTTCCTCACCCACTTCCTCCGCGGACTAGGTTTTCCACTTCACCCATTTGTCCGGGGGCTCATGTTCTACTACGGCCTTGACTTCCATGATCTGGCCCAGAATTTCATCCTCAACATCTCGACGTTCATCATCGTGTGCGAGGCCTTCCTCTGCATCCATCCCCACTTCGGCTTATGGCTGAAGACCTTCAATGTCAAGCCGAAGGTAGTGGGAAGCCGCCAAGCGGAGTGCGGAGGTGCCATGGTTGGCAAGATGGCCAAAGTCCTATGGCTCGAGGGCTCCTTTGTGGAGACCATAAAGGGGTGGCAATCGGGGTGGTTCTACATCACCGAGCCGCGCAACTCTCAATGGGCGGTGGCCCCCGAATTCCGATCCGGCTTCCCCACACGGCTCACATCATGGAAAGAGACGGGCCTGATGTGGGGTGATCCAGAAGAACTGTCCGGACTCCAAACCTGCGTCCGAACCCTGGTGGACAAGAATCTCAGGCTTGTCAATGTAGTCCAGGTTATGCTCATCCACCAGATCCTCCCATGCCAACAACGGGCCTTCAAATTGTGGGAGTTTGATCCGGCCTGACACCAAACCACGAAAAGGCTCTTCGACACTACGTACGAAGATGCCTGGAAGGTGTTGTTCAAGGGCGCCGAGGCTCCCATAACCGCTACCGAAGATCGCGGATTCAGCTCGTAGCGCCAAGCTACCGAGGTAAGCTATTTTTCCCTTTACGGGACTATTGTTTTTCATAGTTTGACTTTATGCGGGATCTAAACTCCCTTACCTTTGACAGGACTGGCGTAACACGTCCGGGCAGGTTAACTGTCCGGCTCCCTTGCCGGAAAGACCCAGCGGACGCCCGCTGACGGGCTCTTGGCTCCGGCACCTCATGTGGTGCGGAGAAGAAAACCAAGAAGAAGGCCACGGGAACTCGAAGGAGCTCCCGGCACCAGTCTTTGTCGGACTCATCGTCCGATGACTCGAGGCGTAATCCTCCCCGAGGGCGAGGAGGAGGAAAAAGCCTCTCCCTAAGCGGGGAGAGAAGAAAAGGAAGGCCGCCATCGGGAGGCCGGAGGGTCCAAGAAAGGAAGGACCCCTCCTCCAGACTTCTCCACCAACGCCGACAACGACGAGGAGGAGTGGCCACCAAGGGCCAAGCCCCTGGAGAGATCATAAGTGTCCGGACTCCGGAATAGCTCATGACTTTTTATTTGTTGCATAGTGTCTTCTAACGCCGAATATAACCATGTAGCCCGCCCAAGGACGAAGCTTCATTTGCCGTCGGCGGCTCCCTGGATTCGTCGAATGTGAATAGCACTTTGCTTCCGACCACCTCCTCTCCTCGTGACGCAGACGACGCCATGGTGGAGTCCCAAAAGGGGCTCAGCCAGGAGGAGGTGGTCCTGGAGGCGCCGCAAGGCGACCTCCCGGACTCCGGGCGCAAAGGGGGCGAGACCCCAGAGGGCTCTAAGTCTGGCCCTGTGCCGGACTCTGTACCGGAACCTTCAGTGGTTCCGAAATCCGGCAAGCGGCCCCTTCGTAAGAAGGGCAAGACTGCGACGCCGGTGACCTCCGTCCATCCGGAGGCACCGGATAGCATGTTGGAGGCGCTGCTTGGCGCCTCCATCGACGAGGAGCACCGCGATGTTATGAGTGTGGTGATCCGAGAAAGTTCGATCCGCCAAGAGCGGGCTGGTGAAGCCTGTACCAGCCTTCTAACAGGCTTTGAGGTAAGTTTAGAATATGTAAAAATATTACCGCATAGACAGTACACCCTGATGCTTAGTTCGGTGTTCGGAAAGAAAAGCCGGACTGAGGATCTAAAAAGATATATGTAGGACTCTAACATAAGTATGTCAATATGGGAATGCAAGCTGCGCTCCTGACCTCTGCCGCACTGACCGTGGAGGTCAATGCATTGAAGCAGAGCCTCGAGCGGTCCGAGAACGAGCTCGGCCTTGCCAAGAAGCAGCTCGAGGACAAGGAAGGTAAGTAATACCTTATAGAAAGGAGTTGGTTGCAAAAATGACATGACTAACATGGGTATTGTAGGGGCCACGAACGAGGTGGCGACTGAGGGAGTCCCGGACTAGGGGGTGTCCGGATAGCCGGACTATCGTCACGGCCGGACTCCAAGACTATGAAGATACAAGATTGAAGACTTTGTCCCGTGTCCGGATGGGACTTTCCTTGGCGTGGAAGGCAAGCTTGGCGATACGGATGTGTAGATCTCCTACCATTGTAACTGACTCTGTGTAACCCTAACCCTATCCGGTGTCTATATAAACCGGAGGGTTTTAGTCCGTAGGACGAACAACAATCATACCATAGGCTAGCTTCTAGGGTTTAGCCGCCTTGATCTCGTGGTAGATCTACTCTTGTACTACCCATATCATCAATAATAATCAAGCAGGAGTAGGGTATTATCTCCATCGAGAGGGCCCGGACCTGGGTGAAAACATCGTGTCCCTTGTCTCCTGTTACCATCCGCCTAGACGCACAGTTTGGGACCCCCTACCCGAGATCCGCCGGTTTTGACACCGACAGCGACCCTGAAGGAAGCGGTGTCCACAGCCGAAAGCAAAGCGGCCGCGGAGCACACCAAGCGAGAGAAACAAGAGGCGCGGGTGGCGGAGGTGCGACAAGAGCTCCAGGCTCTCGTGGAAAAACACGAGAGTTTGGGCGTGACTCGAACTTCGAGAGTCCGAGCTCGCCTCGGCTCTTGAGAGTGCCAAAGCCGCTAAGGCCGAAGCCCAAAAAGCCCTCCAGGAAATTGAATCATTGAAGAGGATAGCGGCGAGTAAGGCATTCTTTATGCAAAGCAAGCATGTGAAAGTGAGTTATCTATTACTTACCCGAATCCGGAGCTCTCCAGGAGCATTCGCAGATCTGCCCCGTAGTGTATGCGATCTTGCGCGTTCTACCGCGCCAAGGAGGGGAGCTTCGACGGAAAAGGTGTTCTGGTCTTAGTATGCTAAGGCGGACATCCGGTGCCCTGAGCGACCAAATTGAAGCAGCTGGTCAAGCTCCACAAGGTCGCCGAACAGGCCATGAAGGGCCTCATAATTGGTATGGCCATTGGAAGCCATGCCTGGGAGCTACTTCGGGCTAGTGCAGCGGCTGGTGGACGCCTGTCCATGGATTGAAGTCATCAAGCGCTCCATCTGCATTGAAGGTGCCCGTCGGGCCCTTGCCCGTGCTAAAGTGCACTGGGGCAAGCTGGATGCTGAGAAGCTTGTGACAGACGGGCCACCGAAGGGCAAGGAGCATCGCAAGCCCGAAATGTACTATGAGGGCGTCTGAAGGGTGCCCGCCTTATAAGCGGGTGAATGCTCCAAAGATGTAATTTTGAATAGACTCGCATTTGTTATCCTGTCGCTGAAAAATTGTTCATATGCGCTAAGCAACGCTTGTGAATTTAAAATATTACCTTCATGCGGCCGTTTATCAAATTTGGGAGATGGCAAGTCGTTGGCTTCAGCCCCCATGCCACGAGTCTTTGGGGTGTTCGGGATAAACTTGAGCGCTCTTGTTCCCATTCTTGGGTCCTTCGAGGGAGGCGCTCAACGCAATGAACAAGGCAACCGGACTATAGTGCTTGAACACTCTCACTTAGCCATAGAATTCTATAATTTTAAATTTCGGCGAAGCCCCTAGTATTCGGAAGACCGAGTTCGGGGCGCTATC
The DNA here is from genome assembly GCA_021605145.1 of Aegilops bicornis. Taxonomy (NCBI): domain Eukaryota; kingdom Viridiplantae; phylum Streptophyta; class Magnoliopsida; order Poales; family Poaceae; genus Aegilops; species Aegilops bicornis. The sequence continues at coordinate 597,605,578 of CM038672.1, forward strand.
CACGCCTTGGCCGGACAATGCCGACTCCTTGCTCTAAGCGACATAAGTCTTTAGGGACCTGAAAAAACCTCTCGAACAGCGACCGACTCTCGCCCTATCATGACGGTCAGTTTTAGCTTTCTCCATTGAGGTGCTCAACCCAGCTCAACCGGGGCACAATCGCAGTGGTTCTCCCGGTGCTACATTAGCCGATATAACGGGCGTAAGGTACCAAAACATGGGAGCCGGGCAAACCCAACTATTGACCCAAGACATGATTCGGAGCCGATGCATATAATGCTATAAGTTCGGGGTGCCGCACTTGTGAAAGTGTTCAGACTTATCACACCATATTTTTGGGGTAGTTAAGCCCCTGGTGTATTTGGCCGTACCAAAGTGTACGGGTGCAACATGTCATGAATGAACATATATATAGATAAAGAAAGGAGTGCAATAATAGGCAAAAGCTATGTATTGTTTATTCAAAAAGGTACTGCAATGAAAGCGAGCGATACAAATAGTGCGATAAGCAAGGGATGGGACTATTTAACATGTCCCTCCGAGGGTAAGGTGCGGGATGGTATGTAAAAGCGGGTATAATGCTCGTAGTAGAGACCACTGGACACTCGGCGCAGCTTTACGCTTCCTGGCTGTTGCATCGTGAGTTCGGCAATTCTAGTGCCGAACAGGCTTCTGGAAAAGCGGAGTCTGAAAGTAAGAGAGAAGAAGAAAGAAAATGAATGACACAATCGGAGCCCACAGTGCGGTTGAGCCGCGTGCAGGCGTGCCGTGGTCGTGCCCCTCCCCTTATGCCCATGGTATCTCCAGAGCGTAGTTATGTACGCGTAGTACTGGCTTCGCAATTTCGCGAGGGCTGGGGTTTGGGCCGGATTGCTACGCGTGCTTGGATCATGCCATGCAATCTTGTTGTAGGTTACTCCGGGCGCGCTTGAAGGTGTCCGGATGTTTAATAGCCGGACTCGAGAATTGTTGTGAGAGGCTGCTTTGCACCTCCGCCACGAGGGCCGCTGTGTGCTCCTCCGTTTGGAGAGAGCGTTCGGTGTTTCCATTGACCGTGATTACTCCTCGAGGGCCTGACATCTTGAGCTTGAGGTACGCGTAGTGCGGCACCGCATTGAACTTTGCAAATGCGGTTCGTCCGAGCAGTGCGTGATAGCCGCGGAGCAGGACTATGTCAAAGATTAACTCTTCGCTTCGGAAGTTATCCGGGGATCCGAAGACGACTTCGAGTGTAACTGAGCCTGTACAATTGGCCTCTACACCTGGTATGACGCCTTTAAAGGTCGTCTTTGTGGGTTTAATCCTGGAGGGGTCTATGCCCATTTTGCGCCTTGTATCCCGATAGAGCGAGTTCAGGCTGCTACCGCCGTCCATCGGGACTCTAGTGAGGTGGAATCCATCGATGATTGGGTCAAGAACCAATGCGGCGAATCCGCCGTGGCGGATGCTAGTGGGGTGGTCCCTTGATCAAAGGTGATCGGGCAGAGGACCATGGGTTGAACTTCGGGGCGACTGGCTCCATCGCATATACGTCCCTTAGTGCCCGCTTCCGCTCCCTTTTGGGTATGTGGGTTGCGTATATAATGTTCACCGTCCGCACTTGTGGGGGGAAACCCTTCTGTCCTCTATTGTTCGTGCGGGGCTCCTCCTCGTCATTGCTATGCAGCCCCTTGTCATTGAGTTCGGCATTTAACTTGCCTGCCTGTTTGAAGACCCAACAATCCCTGTTGGTGTGGTTGGCTGGTTTTTCGGGGGTGCCATGTATTTGGCACGAGCGATCGAGTATTCGGTATAGATTGGACGGGCCCTGAGTATTTCTTTTGAATGGCTTTTTCCGCTGACCGGGTTTAGAGCCTCTGAATCCGGCATTGACTGCTGTATCTTCAGCATTATCGCCGTTAATGCGGCAGTTGTGCTTGTTACGACGCGACCTGCCATTACTGTCCTTGGTATCCGAACTACCAGGGTTTTTGGTCAAGTTGTTGCTACGAGCTAGCCAGATGTCCTCTCCCGTGCAAAAGCGGGTCATGAGTGTTGTGAGGGCTGCCATGGATTTCGGCTTTTCCTGTCCTAGGTGCCGGGCAAGCCACTCGTCGCGGATATTATGTTTGAAGGCTGCAAGGGCCTCTGCATCCGGTCAGTCAACGATTTGATTTTTCTTGGTTAGGAACCGTGTCCAGAATTGTCTGGCCGATTCTTACGGCTGCTGAATTATGTGGTCGAGGTCATCGGCGTCACGGTGGTCGCATGCGTATGTGCCACCTGGAAGTTATCAAGGAATGTGGCTTCCGTGTCCTCCCAACAACCAATTGATTCTGGCTGGCAAGCTGTTAAGCCAATGCCGAGCTGGTCCTTTAAGCTTGAGTGGGAGGTATTTGATGGCGTGTAGATCATCACCGCGGGCCATGTGGATATGGAGGAGGTAGTCCTCGATCCAAACCGCAGGATCTGTTGTGCCGTTGTATGATTCGATGTTTACGGGTTTGAAACCCTCGGGGATTTGATGATCCATCACTTCTTCTGTGAAGCATAGTGGGTGTGCGGCGCCTCTGTATTGAGCTATATCACAACGCAGCTCAAATGAGCTTTGTCTATTGTGTTCGGCCCGACCGGAATTGCTGTATCCGGCGTGACGGTTATCATCACGTGTCGTGGGTTGCCCACGCGATCCATAGATCGATCTTGTTTGCCTTGCCTTGTCCTCCAATATGTCTCGCAGGTCTGGCGTGTTTCCCCGTGCCTTGGTACTTTTCGAGCGACGCCGTGGTGCGGCTTGAATGGAGGGCCTAGAGGCTTCTCTGTCGCGGCCACGGGGTGGCCGGTCGGCCGCATCATGCGCTGGTGATGTAGGTTTGGGTGCTTCCTCCTCTAATTGGGGTAGCAGCCTGCGTTTTGGGTATCTCTTGGAGGGGCGTTCGATTTTGTACTCTTCGGCTGCAAGGACTTCAGTCCATCTGTCAGCTAGCAAGTCTTGGTCAGCTCTAAGCTGCTGCTGCTTTTTCTTGAGGCTGCTTGCCGTGGCCATAAGCCTGCGTTTGAAACGCTTCTGTTCGGCGGGATCCTCAGGCACGACAAATTCATCGTCGTCGAGGCTTGCCTCATCTTCGGAGGGAGGCATAAAATTATCGTCCTCCACCTTCCTGTCTGCCGCTCTATCATGAGGGCTGGCTTCTCCCTCCTCCTGTGCTGAATCCTGCTAGAGGGGTTTGTCTTCGGCACTTTCCGGGGTGTTATTATCTCCCGTGCCGGAATCACCGTTTTTGCTGTGGCGGGATTTAGAGCGGCGCCGCTGACGCCGGCGCTTGGGCTGTTTCTTGGAGGGTTCATCCTCCGCTGTTCCATCGCCGTTCCCATCTTTTGGGATGTCCACCATGTATATGTCGTATGACGAGGTGGCCTTCCAGTGCCCTGTAGGCGCTGGTTCTTGGTCGTCTCCAGCATCGTCTTCCATACCGTTGATGTCTTCGGAGTCGAAGTCGAGCATGTCGGTTAAATCACGACAGTGGCTACAAAGTGGGTGGTGGGTGGGCTTTGAATTTCTTCGTCGTCCGCATCCCAACCTTCCTGACCATAGTCCGGCCAGGGCTCTCCAGATAACGAGAGAGACTTTAGTGAATTCAGGATGTCGCCAAAGGGCGAGTCTTTGAAAGATGTCCACGGCAGATGAACTCCATAACCTGCGCCAATCAGATTCGATTGGCGAGGGCACGGAGGGTTGGTCCGAGAGTAGTCCGGCACCTTGGAGTCACGGTCTTCGCAAAGGACAGGGATGGCGTTCGGCTTAATCGCCATAGAGATCGTAGCCCCCGAGGCGGTGTCCAGCCACTCGTCCTCGATCGGCGGAGTCGGCTCCGAGCTAAGGGTCGGAGCGGACGCTGTGACCTCCAGAGCCTTCGGCGGCGAGCTAGATCGTGCCCATCGAGACGGTCTGTGGCGCTTGGCTGTGGCTCGAATCCGTCGAAGATCAAGTCTCCGCGGATGTCGGCCGTGTAGTTCAAACTCCCAAATCTGACCTGATGGCGGGGGTGTAGCTTCGATCTGCTCCGGATGGCCAAGTGAATTGGCCCGCAGCGTAAAGCCGCCAAATCTGAAGATCTGTCCGGGAGAAAAGTCTCACCTGGACCGCGTCGTTGTTGATGATCGAAGGAGCCATCGGGCCTAAGGATGGCGACAGAGGAACTCTCAATGAAAGCACCAATGTCGATTGTCAAAACCGGCGGATCTCGGGTAGGGGGTCCCGAACTGTGCGTCTAGGCGGATGGTAACAGGAGACAAGGGACACGATGTTTTTACCTGTGTTCGGGCCCTCTCGATGGAGGTAAAACCCTACTCATGCTTGATTAATATTGATGATATGGGTAGTACAAGAGTGGATCTACCACGAGATCAGAGAGGCTAAACCCTAGAAGCTAGCCTATGGTATGATTGTTGTTCGTCCTACGGACTAAAACCCTCCGGTTTATATAGACACCGGATAGGGTTAGGGTTACACAGATTCGGTTACAATGGTAGGAGATCTACATATCCGTATCGCCAAGCTTGCCTTCCACGCCAAGGAAAGTCCCATCCGGACACGGGACAAAGTCTTCAATCTTGTATCTTCATAGTCTAGGAGTCCGGCCAACGGTGATAGTTCGGCTATCCGGACACCCCCTAATCCAGGACTCCCTCAATGGCCGTTGGATGGACATCGTACAGTCACTGGAGCTAGAATCGTTCATATTGACTAAGTTGACAAAGCCCTCCGTCCTCGTCAACTTAGTAGGCCCACAAGTTAGCCACCCACTATGGTGGGTCCCAGCTAGCAGGGGGTATTCATTTTTTGGTGCGTAATAAGGAGGCACTTCCTTGCGTGCGAAGATATAGCTGGTGGGTCCGACCTGTCAGCGGGGGGAACGTTTTTTTCATGAAATACAGAAGCCCTTCCCACGTACAGTGCGTAATATGGAACTTTCCTTGTGTGTGACCATGGACCTCGTGGGTCCGAGCCGTCAGGCTCTCCACGTACAGTCCTCTTCCGATGACTCTCGTATGTTGACCACGCCACGCCGAGCGCACCGAGGCGGTGGGCAACTTAGCGATGGCGAAGGCCACTGGAATGACCTGTAGATGGGGAAGACGCGGCGGTGGAGTCGCAGACGGAGAGTGGGAAACTTGACTGGTTGGTCTTGAGGTGGGCCTACCCTCGGTAGAGAATAACAGGAGGTGCGGAGTGGAGGGATGGCCGACCGTCGGCGGGGTAGCGTTTGTTGAGGAGCGCAAAACAACGCTCGGCTGGGCCGAAGGTTGGAGCAGATGGTTCCCGCAGCGCTGGGGGAAGAAGACGAGAGATTGAAGAAGAATGCTGGCCGTTGGATGTAAATCCAACGCCTTCTTAGGCTTCGACCTACTGGCCCAAATGTCAGCCAGTCCATTTGTTTTTTAAGTCCATTTGGTGGGCTGGGTGAAACAATGATGTAGCATCTATGCAGCCCGTTTAAATCCCATTTGCACTTTTCTTGAAATCCGTGGACTTGCTGGGCTGGGTGAAAATATCATGTTGGTCTGGATGGAGAAATGTTATAAAAACTTAAACACATAATTGCACGTCAGTAAAATCTTTGCAAGCTTATGTACGCAATCACTAGGAGTTAACTTGGCAAGTTATATATAAACAATTATTATTATTATTTTGTAAGAACTTTCAACTTACGAAATAAAATATAATTTTAATTTGATGAGTTAATAGTTCGTGGGGTATTATTATTTTTTAGGCTAGACATGGGACAGTTGAGTTGGTTCTAGGGGAAAGTACTGGGAGAAAACTCAGTTTACATCGAAAAAGAAAGTGGGAGAAAATTCAGAGACCTGCTGGGTCCACCTGAGGAGAGGAATATGTTGGGAGGAAGGAGATTCAAAGCACGGCAACCGAGTGAACTAGTTTTTTTATGGACAAGTGAACTAGTTTACATACATAGCAAATAGCCACTAAAAAAGCAATCAGGTTAATGGGTTCTTAAAAGAAATATTTCGGACAAAACAGATAATTACGACACATAGGCTAATGCATGAAACACTCAGATGATAAAGGTGCTTATAAAAGATAAAGTACAACATCTAGACCTTCCTGGCACGCTTGATCATGACGCTGCGGCTGTCCGTGTACTCGTCGGTTACGGGAAGCAGACACGCCCTCATGTCCAAGATCTTCCTGTACATGTCGTAGCATGCGTATGCGTCCTTGGCCGCGTAGGTTATGTAGGCTAGATTCAGAGGTACCTCCCACGTGTTCAGGTCGTCTTCTTTCATGTTGGCGTATCAGGGGTCGATGATGGTCTCGGCGAGGTCAACCACGGAGTCCTTCTCCTGCCCATTGCTGATGATCTTGTATTGCTTCTGGATGTCGACAAGCTTGTTGCACCAGATGGCCGAATCGTCGCGTTCTTCCTTCTCTCCACCGTAGCGAAGGTGCAGTCGGCGCTGCCGATGAAATGGGCGAATGCTCCAGAACCTGGTGCAGCCATAGGACTGAGGCGAGGCAGAGCTTCACCGAGTCTGTATCGTTGGTGTACATCACATTCATCTTGGTGCAGCCATAGGACTGAACAGCGAACTAACTCCTTGCTGGAGTCCATATCCAGCAGGCTCACCCCTCGGATCGCCATTGGAGTCTTCGAGTGAACGAGTGTGTAGGCGGCGGCAGCTTTGTTTTCAGCTCTTGGGAACTGGATTCAACAAGAAGCTGAGTGTGTATAAGCGACAACAGTTACTACCCCTCCCTCGTCCATTGCTGCGCTGGCGAGAAGATGCACCCTCGGCGCATTCAAACGCCTCCATTAAGAAACCTACTCTCGGCCGCACGTCGGTTCACGGTCCAGTGTATTGGTCTTGTAATAACAGGAGTTAGTGGTCACTTTACTTAAATTTAATTAGCTTTAATAGAAATTTATACTTAAAACAAGCAATGCATTGGCTTGCTCTACTCGATTGCCAGGATCAACATGCACAACAATTAGAATTATTATTCTCGGGGCCTTTTACGATCAGCACATTTGTCGACTTTCACAAAGATAATACTACCAAGTTTGAACTGTTTGTTATGGTTGTTGTCCTCTGCATCATCATGTCGTGTTTCCCGACTTGCAAGATTCGTAACCAACAAATAAGATCCAAATAATAAGTACAACAAAGATGCCTACACATCTCATTTATTCCCAACTTGCAAGATTCGTAACCAACAAATAAGATCCAAATAATAAGTACAACAAAGATGCCTACACATCTCATTGATTCCCAGCTTGCAAGATTCGTAACCAACAAATATGATTCAAATAATAAGTACAACAAAGATGCCTACACATCTCATTGATTCCCAGCTTGCAAGATTCGTAACCAACCCATTAGAGCCTTTTGATAATGTGAATATCGGGATTAAATCCATCTTGGCTAGCCATGTCATACAATCGAAGAACTTGGCGAATGCTCTTGACCGTCACAACATCAGCAGTTGAGTATTCCTGTTTGCACAAATGTTTGCACAAAGACAAACAAGGAGACAGGAGAGCATGATTTAGCTTTAATAGCGGCCTCCTTGAACTCAACCTCCGGCTCCACTAGGATGAGGTCTCACTGGAGTTCCATGATTCAATTCATGCGCCTTTTCTCATTCACGAAATGAAGCAAAGATTGCATCATTCAGCTAGCAAGAAGTACTTGCTCTTGTGAGTCAAGTGTGTTCTTCTTTAGTAGTTGCACTAAAATTGAGGAACATTAAGGTTGGCTATCCAGCTCATGTAAGGTGCAACTATAATTTTCTTATCGTTTTGTGAAGTTCCACTAAAATAAAGTGCCGTTGTGGTGACAGTGACGGCTCCATCTTACAAAGGCTAATAAAATGTTGCACGAGATTACCAGCAGAACTTGACGGAGATTTTGGAAACTCCAATCACCATTTTGTGTAGTTCCACCAAAATTGAGAGATGTTGCCCACGTGACATTTTAGTTGAGATGCACAAGACACTCATTCCAAAAAAAAGTGTTTTGTGCAGTTCACCAAAAGGTCACAATAGCAACAAGGTGAAATGTATATCCCTATCTGCACAAAATGATAGAAAGTAAACAGATTCTTTGGTCAATAAGAATATATGAAACATATACAAAATGAAAAGAAGCATCTTAATTATGTTCATGGCAATCACGCAAGGACAGTAGAAATTTTAAACCGTCAGCCATGCTTCATGTTATCAGAAGCATTACGATCAACAATGAGATTCCTCAAATATGGGATTACTTTAATGGTGGCATTGCTTGTTTACCAGACACAATAAATCAACAGCAGCTAAAGAGTTGGTTTAAGGGCATGGACCGTGGGGACACCAGGACACTCAGTAGCGTAAAGTAGCAACTTACTTATCATACTGGGGAAAACAACAGGAGTGCCATTTGTAACACAATTTAATTGCATCTTATCACTGGAGGCATTAGATTAACAATAACACTGGTTAGACATGTCCCTAAGGTAACAGTGTGATCGCTTCATTTTACATGCGCCCTTACATTAACAGCAGCAAAAGGTTGGTAAAAGGACATGCGACAGTGGACGCATCAGCACAATGTACCTACAAGGAAGCATAAAGTGGTGATGCCGAGCTTGTTCACGCTATATGAGGGCAACAAACCTAATCCTGGAGACCTTGTACTATGTGAGGGCAGCAAATCTAATCCTAGAGACCTTTTACTATGTGAGGGCAGCAAATCTAATCCTGGAGACCTTTTACTATGTGAGGGAAGCAAATCTAATCCTGGAGACCTTTTACTATGTGAGGGCAGCAAATCTAATCCTGAGACCTTTTAGTATGTGAGGGCAGCAAATCTAATCCTGAGACTTTTTACTATGTGAGGGCAGCAAATCTAATCCTGGAGACCTTTTACTATGTGATGGCAGCAAATCTAATCCTGGACATACTATGTTGACTTGCCCACCAGCCGCCACTTTCTATCCTTTTTTCAACCAATAATAGATCTGTTCCTTATCCAGTTTGTACTGCGTTTTCCCATTATTTCCCTTTTCAACCAAGAGACCGGTTGGGTATCTGGTCTCTACTACTTTCACCATATTATTTCCTCTTTGAATCAAGTCCTAGATTCATGCTACAACTTTCCCCCTTTCTTCGTTGTTTGAACAAAGCCCTAGATTCGAATGCATGAAGTAGCTTTACCTCTAATAATACTAAAAATTTAGGTGGCTTTGGAAAAGCTGATGGGAGTAGAAAAAGATGCACATGCAGACACGTGGGGAGCTGGGGCAGTAGAGCAAGGCCGCTTTCGAAGAACTTATACCTGAGGGTCGCCGGGATGTCGGCTGCGGCAGGTCAGATCTGCGGACAACACGGCAGGGAGGAAAAAGGGTCAGAGGACCTCCCGGTCCGGCGCTGTGTCGGAGAGAACGGCACGGGCAGAGGATCGGGCCCCTCCGACAGCTGTGGGTTTCCTCCCTCGGCGGCGATGACCGCGTGAACGATGCACCTTTTAGTCCTCTACACACACCGGCCGAAGGGATCCAGCCGGATCTGTGACCAGTGGTGAGCAGAGAGAAAATGTCGCTACCGCTGTCTTCTTTATATCTGGAGAGGATGAGAGAATGTAGAGAGCAACCCTAGTAAAGCAAGCGCTCAGGCCCCTGCGTCCATATATAGTGGAATGATTATCTTTTTTCTCTCCACAACAAGCGTTTCAATTTGTGTACGTGGCATTAAAGGAAAGAAACTCTCTATTTAAGGTGACTACTCTACGGCTCCTACTTACTACTCCCTCCTTCCTAAAATACTTGTCCTAGAAATGGATAAAATGGATGTATCTATAACTAAAATAAGTCTAGATACAACCATTTCTAGGACAAGTATTTCCGGACTACAGTATTGTTCACTTGTGCTCCCCGCCCCTCCATTCATCGAGCAACCCCACGGGTGAATAAACATACAAGAAATCTTTGTATTTATATAGAAACGAACAAGCTCGAACTATTTTCGCGTAGTTAAAAGTTGAGGCGGGGCTTTTCCCGGCGTCTGGCGTGGCAGTTTTCGGGTAGGCGGTTTGACAGAGAGGCGAGGAGGGTGAGCGAGTGGGGCTGTGCGATTTGACGGCGCGTTACTGCTGGAAAGACTTGTGATATGACCACTCACTATAGTCATGAATTACTGGCGCTCCGATCGGGGTGATGCCCCCCTTCCGTTCCGCGCTCTAATCTGGTGCATGACACGTCGACCCGGATGCTGGCTCTCCCACATGTCGGAGTAGTAAGAAGGAGCAAAGAATGATGCGGTATATACTAGTACTATACTACTCCCTCCATTCCTAAATATAAGTCTTTGGAGAGATTTCACTATGGACCACATACGGAGAAAAATGAGTGAATCTACACATAAAATGCATCTATATACATCCGTATGTGGTCCACAGTGAAATATCTACGAATACTTATATTTAGGAACGGAGGGAGTACTACTCAGGTCGGAGGAGTGCGAACCACGGCAGCCAGTGAACCAGTTGTGCGAACCACGGTAGCCCAGTGAACCAGCGATGAAAACAATGTGGTGATATGGGCCATAAAAACAATGTGCTACGGTCCACACCTTTGTAGCATGTACAAGAACACTCCTCTTTATGCGGATCCACGAGTTAGAGCTAGTTTGGGTTGAAATAGCCTCAAATTATCGAAATAAGAGGGGTTAGTTTGAGCTAGTTTGCTCTAACCCAGCTAAAAAAACTAGCCCGGTGGAGAGGTTCTAATTGGGTTAGTTATCCTCGGGGCCACTAAAAGAGAACTAAAAAATTCTCACCTGCCCGCACCAGATCGCTCCCCCCTCTCGCATGACTCCTCTCTGTTCCCCATACGGCCGCCCGCCCAAGCACCGCTCGCCCTCTCTCTCCTCAGGCAGCCCTCTCCTTCCGGCCTCCGCCGCCCTACTCCGACCGCCCTCTCCCTTCGACCTTCGAAGGTCGCCCCGCTCCCCCTTCACCGGTCGTTTTCTCCTCTGTCATGCTTGCGGCGGCGGTGCATCTACCGGGGAGGTCGCGAGAGGGGTGAGTTTGTTCGTTCCTTCTCATCTCACGGCCATATCATTGATCTTGCTTGCTCTAGCGCTAATTCTGATTTGGAAAAGTAGATCCTGATCAAACTTGCTATAGATTTGTGGTGCACTTATGGAATTGTTTGATGCTGCTTGAGGAGGTAATAAATCTTTCTAGAGGCCCAAAGATTCAGTTCACCTTTCTAGGTATTTCAGTTTCAGGCTTGCATTATTTCTAGAGGCCCAAAGATTCAGTTCACCTTTCTATGTATTTCAGTTTCAGGCTTGCATTATTTCTAGAGACCCAAAGATTCAGTTCACCTTTCTAGGTATTTCAGTTTTAGGCTTGCATTATTTCTAGAGGCCCAAAGATTCAGTTCACCTTTCTAGGTATTTTAGTTTCAGGCTTGCATTATTTCTAGAGGCCCAAAGATTCAGTTCACCTTTCTAGGTATTTCAGTTTCAGGCTTGCATTATTTCTAGAGGCCCAAAGATTCAGTTCACCTTTCTAGATATTTTAGTTACAGGCTTGCATTATTTCTAGAGGCCCAAAGATTAAGTTCCCAGCCGGCGGCAAGCGCCCCTGCTACCCATGCCGGTGTCGACCTCAACTCGCGAGGGCAGCGTCGGGAGGTTCCCGGGGCTTGGGATCTACAGAGCCTTCCTCCAGAGCGACGATGGCGAGCTCCTCCCTCGGTGCGTGAGGGGCTCAGGGATTCCTCCCTATCGTGAATGACTTCCATGATGAGTTAGCTCATTCTTTGTTTCATGAAGTGTTTTTTTATTTTGTGAAGCTTGATTGTGACTTGTATGTTTAAGTGGGATATCTCATTTTTATGGACAAAGTAAAAATTATCATGTTTTGCATGCTTGATTTGTATAGATGGTTCGTTTATGTCAATTGTGAGCGGAGGAGTCCACAGAAGAGCCGACCACACCAAGAGGGTGCTTGGATCCAAGGGACTTATTTTAGTCTGACTAAAAATAGGGTCCAAAGTAGTCAAATGATTGAGATAGAGCATTTATTGTCAATCTAACCCTGCCATCCATACACCTCTTTGGTTTAGAGTTAGTTAAGGGTTAGAATCTAACTCTAACCTCTAACTGAGTTAGAGTTCTCCTCGTCTCGGTTCATCGCCATCATACTTTCCCCATTCCTGTGTTTTTAGTATCCTGCGAATCAAAGAGGCCCTTTTTTTGCGGGAAAAATCAAAGAGGCCCTTAGACTGGTTTAGGTCCGGTCACTTTTTATAAACATGTTATGTCCAAAATTCAATGAACGTGCTCCGGTTTCCATGAAAATAATCCGGTTTCATGTAGTAATTCATTCATTTATTTATTCTTCTGCGGGGGGTTTGCATGTAATTCGTGAGGTCTGAAATGTAAAGTACCCCGGCATATGCTCCGAGTCGTGCATGCACTACGACCCAGATGCTCTATGTCCCACATGTCGGCGAATGGGAGCACGTGGAAATAGCCTAGGAGTACATATAGGAGGATAAATGCGTGAAAAAATATGTACTGTGAAGCGTAGCCGCGGTTCGAAAAGGAGACCTAAAGTGATGACAACTATAGGTCGCACGCACCCAACTAGTGGTAGTACTAGACATACGACTAATTTTTCCCTAAAAAAAAGAGGCACGAGTGCTCAGTACTCCTATTCTATAAACACGAGTCCCATCTGACAACAACGTCCGTGCTACAGCTAGCTCTCCTCCCTCGTTTCTCTCTTCTAATTCTAAACTCGGCCGACGCCTGGTGGGCGGGGTGGGTTTGCTCAATCGCGCCCCACCTCACAGTGAAAACGTTATGACTGGAATAAAAATGCCATATACTCCCTCCGTTCATAAATATAAGCCTTTTTAGATACTAGTTCAAATGGAATACAACATACAGATGTATGTAGACATAGTTTAGAGTCAAGGTGGCAGTCGGGTCGGGTTTGACGGGTCTAGCTCTCACAAACCCATGCCCGAATAGCTAATGGGTGCATGAGCTTACCCACGACCCTACCCATGGGCCTCAAGTTAGACCCATGCTCGAACCCGATAGGCAACCCGACCCACCAGGGCACCCATCGGGTTTCAAATATATATTTGTTTTTACTTTCAAAAACAGTATGCACCGTGCGTCCTGCTCAGGTGGCTGTTCCTTTTATAGCTCAATAACTCCTGCGCACTAGTTAGTAGTCACATCCAGACGGTGCACTAGCTGCTACCTCCACTTGTATGTCTCTCGTCTCTTATATAGGCAAATCGGCACCTCCCACCAGCACGGCTAGGCGAGGTGGTACTAAACAAAGTGGCAACCAGCGCCGTTGCATCATTGAATTTGCATGCAAAGAGGATACGAGATGGGCTCGCTTTAGAGGCCCAAATGGCCGACATTTAACTTTGTTGAGGCGGCTTGAGGTTGTTGGGCTGCTGCTTAGCTGATCAATTCATTACGGGGCTTACCAGGAGCGACCGAAAATAAATACATGCATCGCTACTGGGTGCCTTGGTTGTTCTACAAAGAAATTAATTAGTTGCAAGTATCTTCACCAAAACGTCCAGACATAATATAAAACAATAATATGTTTTAATCACTAATATTAATTGGGTGACCCATCGGGCGACCAATGGGCAGAACATTATGCCCATACCCTACCCATGAGTAATCGGGTTACCCATCGGGTTTACCCATGGGTGAATATGGCGACCCATACCACGCCCATTCGGGTCGGGTGCCCATGGGCGCGGCCGTCCATGGGTCGGATTGCCGGGTTGAGTTTAGAGTGTAGATTCACTCATTTTGCTCCGTATGTAGTAGTCACTTGCTGGAATCTTTAGAAAGACTTATATTTGGGAACGAAGGGAGGGAGTACTATACTAATAAAACATTAAGGCCACGAGGTGATGCAGTGCTGGTCACAGGAGGCAAGAAGAAGAGATGCATCCATCAACGACGTCCACCTTCTCGACTCAGGGCGCCGGCCCACCGAACGACGCCTAAGTAGCGGCGGATTTCATGGCCAGGTCGAAGTGCTTCTTAACAATGGCGTCCAAAGATTCCAGCCGCTGGAAGAAGGCCAACGTCTTTCTGTCCTTGCTTGCCTTGTAGTGGCCTATGTAGACGATTTCCTCGTAGACGTGGATGTGCAGGTCGACGGTTTCTTGCATGGCGAGGCGCTGCGCGGCGAGCGCGGCCTCGAGGTGCACATTCTTTGTCGCGACCTCCGGCACCTGCAGGGCCACCAGGGCTTGAAAGAGTTCATCACCATGTAGGCCGATGAGGGTGGCAGGCAATGAGGAGCCTGGGTGCGCGGGCTGGAGCAGTACGGCAAGGTCGTTCACGCGCTTCTTGACGGCGGTGAACTTGCGGATGGAGTTGACCATCATGTCGTCCATGCGAGAGGCAAAACCGGCGTCGGCGAGGGCTACGATGCCTGCAGTCGCCAGCACCGTCTGGAAACACTACACGGTGCGGGGCCGCAGGCCAGCGCCTTGGATGATTTGGCACAGCCGACTGCCGCTCGCTTCCATCGCCTCCATAGGTGCTTGTGTCTTCTGGTCACTTGGTCTTGGATTGGAGTGAGCAGTGTTGCGTAGAGACTTGGGAGTAGATGGATTGGAGTGGTGGGGCGTCTTTATTATATGAGAGTCCAAACTCTGTTGCATTCACATCGTGCTGGCTCTATTCTGCTTCTCCAATTAATTCCCTCTGCATGTAATTGAGGATGCATCATTGACCGTTCAACGTCTCGGGAACCGCTACCCTCTTCCTCCTTGGCATTTAAGCACCTATGGACCCGTCGACGACGAGGAGCCTATGGTGACTTCGTAAATGTCAAGATGATAGTGTCGTGTGTGTGTGCGTTCATAGGGGTGAGTGTATTAGCGTGTATATGAGCGCTTGCGTCTGTACTGTGTCAAAAAAAACGTAAATGCGTGTCAAAAAGAGACTAGTCAGTATACTCAATATTGTGCACCTCGGAGAGCAAAACGTTAGAACTAGTACGTATTTATTTACGGTGCAGATTCACTCATTTTGCTCCATATGTACTCCGTCTTGGTGTAGTCCAGTCACTTGTTGAAATCTCTAGAAGGGCAAATACTCCTTTACGGTTTACAGGCTATACTAGCAAGTAGTTATGCGTACTAGTACAATAGTGGGCTCACATAGCAATTTTGTCTCATGCAAGAGCACGGCTATATGCGTGCTCCAATGTTACTTAATCGCAACGTTCGGTTTGCGCTTGGCTCTTCGCCTCTTGAGAAGGCGAACAATGATGTTACTACTACTGCTTCTACAGTGTCGAATCCATGCTGCATGTCCGTCCACATGGCCAGACGGATAGCTTGCTGTAGAAGTACTACTAAGCAAAAGCCTGTCCTCATTGGCGAGCAACCGCGCGCATGGGCGAGGGAGAAGGCGTGTAGTAAAATCAAGCTTCTCCTCGATGTACGAGTTGACGCGACACATCATAGCACTGGCCCCACATGCTTGCCTCTAAACTTGGATGAAAGACCTGCAGTGTACAATATATTTGCTGCAACCTCTAACATTTACCCACCACAAATTAAAATATATGTGGCTGTATGCATCGTTCTGATGCAGAGGCCGGGGAGTCCCTCCTTAAAAAAACAAATTAAAATATATATTCCTGTCTTGACCAAATGAGCATGCAAACTACAATCACCAGGGTGACAGGTAGGGCCAGAAGACTTAAAAAAAAAAAACTTCAAGACGGCCACATAGCATGGAGCCGACCCCAACGATTTTAAGCTTACAGGCACGGTACACGCTATCCTAGACTACTCTACACATGAAACTACCACACGAGCGTCCGGGCTGCGCTTGGCTCTTCGCCTCTTCGGAAGTCGAACAATGATGGTGTACTACTGCCTTTGGAGGAGTACTACAAGATGCGCTTCGCCATCGACACTGATTGAACTATCGCATGTCCACGCTGCGGGAGGGAGAGCGTGTAGCGAAAGCTTCTCCTAGTCTTGCCAGCCACCACGCTCATGGGCGAGGGAGAGACGCTCCTACCTTTGCGTGTATGACAGGTGGGCCCAACAGGTGTGTGGCCAACCTGTCATACAACCAAAGGAAGGTGCAGTTAAGTCCGCGAGGGAGAGGATAATCAAACTTCTGGTTCATGTACAAGTTGACGCGACACATCAAAGCACTGCACTCGATATATTTCAATAATTTGCGTTTACCGATGCATTAATTACAACGCATGCATCCATGACGTGACTCTTCTTTTGATACTTGCATGTGTTGATTTAATGCACCTTGAAGTAGTACTCCCTCCGTTCCTAAATTATAAGTCTTTGTAGGGATTCCATTATGAATTACATACGGATGTAGATAGATGCATTTTAAGTGTGGATTCATTCATTTTGCTCCGTATGTAGTCCACCTAGTGAAATCTCTATAAAGACTGACATTTAGGAACGGAGGGAGTATAAAATATGTGACGGTAAAGCTTTGTAATACCCCGGCCCAAGTCGAGAGATGGTTGCGCACGAGGAGGGCGAGATCATGCAAACCGAACAGGAACAGGACCCGACGATGGAGCTCTCTAAGGTCTCGATGGACCTCACCGTGCTCCACTGCCCCTTGTGCCTCCGCCCCTTGACGCCTCTAGTGTATGAGGTCCGAATAGACCCCGTCCGTTCGGCTGATTGAGCAAGGTGCAGGTTTCTTGATTGATGTGCTGTTCGATTGATTTCTGTAGTGCAAGGAAGGGCACTGCTCTTGCGCGATCTGCCGCGTCGGCGCCACAGGAACCAGCGGCAGTGCCGTGGCGCGAAGCGCGGCGGTGGCTTCGACGTGCGGAACACGGTGGTGGACTCCGTCCTTTTGTCGGTAAGGGTGAAGTGCCCGCACGAAGGCTATGGGCTCTACGTCACTTACCACAAGCTCGCCGATCACCAGAGCGTGTGTCCACTCGCGCCCTGCAAATGCCCCGTGCCCGTCTGCGGCTACGAAGGCCTGGCGCCAGCGCCCTACCACCACATCAGCACCGCGCATCCCATGCACGTGCACAGGATCCAGTACGGCAAGGTGCTCCAGCTGCAAGTGCCACTGTCGGAGCCACGGCTCTTGCTGTTCACGGAGGAGGACCGCCGTGCGTTTTTCTTGGTCGGCGGCGTGCTCGACATCGGCGCGCCTATAACCGTGTCGGTCGTCTGCATCAGAGCGGGGGCGTCCCCAGTGCCGCACTACTTGGCCAATCTGTGGGCGAACAGCCCGCCGGGGGAGCCCAAAGGCATGACCGACGCCGTCAAGGTGGAAATGGAGGTGACAAGCAGCAAGGATCCCGGCGACGTCGACGTGCAGGAGCTGACCTTCTTGACAGTTCCGCTGAAGCTGCTGGCGGGGCTAAGCTTGTGTCCCTCCACATTCAGATTGACAAGCTCACGTCCTAAATGTTTCGGCGATTGCCTTCTGTTTATCTTAGTAATATGCTAATATAGGGATTACCTTGGTCTACTTTAGCTTAAGAAATGGTGGGTTTTGGTGGCGATGCAGCAATTACTTCGACATCAGATCAGTAATTTCCAACAGTCGAACGGATATTTTGTGTCTGTTGGATATAAAGTTCCTTTGGGTAAGAAGTACTCCCTCCGTCTAGGTGTGTAAGTCATCTTAGGTTGCGCACCGCAACCAAGGTGGAGGGGAAAACGATAGAACTTAATGTTTTTTACTAATTAATAACATTGCATGCAATGAACTAACCACTGCATGTCGTGTTTGGTCGTCTCAAGTCATTTAAAGCATGCATGGTCCACATCTCTTATTGGTTGATATGTAACGAAACAAGAAACGAGATGAGAGTTAATGTACCGCGCCTAAGTGTTTTGGGATTATTTGGTTTTCGTAAGATGACTTACACACCTAGACGGAGGGAGTACTACTTGTCATCAAAATGGATAAAAGGAAATGTATGTAGACGTATTTTAGTTCTAAATACGTCCCTTTTTTATCCATTTCGATGACAAGCACTCCCTCCGTTCCACAATACATGCCTTCCATTTGTCAAAATATAGATGTATCTAGACATGTTTTAGTATATAGGTACATCCATGATAGAGCAAATTGGATGGTTGAGAACACTACAATTCGTAGCTATAGATGCGTATGTGAGAGGACGAGTGCGTGTGTGCACCTCTTCTCTTCCTGTATAACGTACTACTAAACTCAGAGTACAAGTTTTTGTGGGTGGCACGATGGTGCGTGCGAGAAGTCCCGAGAGATAGGTTTAACGCGTTTGAAAAAAGGACTATCCTAGAGCTCGCCACGCGGCTATTCCTGTCGAACGCCCCCATTAACTGTAAGATATGTATACGACGGTGCCAGTTATTGCACGTACACAACAGTACTCCCTCCTTTCCGGTTTATAGGGCTTAATTCAAAAATCTCACCAACCAAGATGGTGAGTGGTGGATTAGTTTTTGTAGTTTGCAAAAGCACCTAATTAATGCTCTTATTTTTCTCAAAAAATTATGTTTATCAATGTATTAATTGCAATGCATGCATGCATAAAGTACATGCATTGGTCAATTTTCTCTTAATACTTGCATGCAATGATTTAATGCACCTTGGAATCTGAACATGTGTTGGGGAACAACCAAATTGAGCCTTATAAAATGGAGAAACGGAAAAGAAGTACTCCATCCGGGAATAGTGCCGCACTTTGAAACTAGAAATGTCAATAAATTTTGAGCTTGCGTCTCGTCACATTCCAAATTACTCCACGCTATATTGAATTGCAAACCTGTTCACACCGATCACAACCTAAACGGTTTCCCACTTAGGAGCGTATTAGTACCATGCTATATTAAATTCCAAACATGTTCACACCGATCACAACCGAAACGGTTTCCCACTTAGGAGCGTATTAGTACTCGGTTATAAATACCAGTATGCCAAGATGACTACACATTCCTCCTCAACTCCTCATCCACAAAAACAAACAAGTCATTCAGCATCCTTCCCTTAAATACGCCATGGCCAGCGTGAGTTCTGGGTCGAGAGATTGCCACCAGGGAGAGGCGAGCATGGAAGCGGAAGCACGGGAGATGTCCCGCCTCGCTGCGAGAGCAGCCAACATGTCCCGCCGCACGGAAGTAGCAGCACAGAGGTCCCGCCGCGCTGCTAAAGTAGCACGGAGGTCCCGCCGCGCCATCGATGCAGCAGACTAGTCCGGCCGCGCCGCGGAAGCAGCAGAGATGTCCCGCCGCACCACGAATGCAGTAGAGATGTCCCGCCGCGCCGCGGCGGCCTGGGAAAATTTCTCGCAGGCATGCGACGGCTATACAGCGCATGCATGCGATCGTCCATAGCCGGATGGATCAGATCTCCGGCTGGGCGAGGTAGCGGGACGGCGTGAAAGCCTCGTTTGAACAGGCTACGGCGTCATCCGGCAACTAAGGGGGCAATGAGAGGCTCCGGGCCGGCGTGACCTCTTGAGGGAGAAGATCGTCCGAAGTGCGCACCCAGCAGGAGGAGACCAGTGCCTTGTTGAAGAGGACCAGCGTCATCATCAAGAAACTTATGGACGAGAATGACATGCTCCGCAACGAGCGCCAAAGGCTGGTGGAGGAATCCGTGGATGTTCTCAACCAGCGTCTTGAGGACACGAAAGAGCTCATCGTCGCTCGCCGCGGAGACTAGTTCCCGCGGCCTGCAGCAATGCATCAAGAAAGTAGAGATCAGCGAGCTAGATCCTTGTCTTCCTTCTTCTTTTTCCCTTGTGTATTTCGGGCGTGGCCGCATGTGGCTTTTTAATTATCTTTCTAATTATGTAAGACAATTAATCGCCCTTATCTTTCTGTGGAAGATCAATGTTGTGAGGTCTGGAATGAAGAAAACTCTTGTTGTGGCGACCACAGCGTTCTTTGTTCTTCTAAGTTGCTTCTTTGGGCTTCCTTCAGTTTCCTGGTTTCTTTTGATGTAATAATTGGTTTAGGATGTGGATTGTGTTGTCGGTTGTGAAATGTTGGGTTCTAGCACGGATGTTTGGCCTTTGTTGGCCTCTTGGGATGTTGCGATTTCAATCTGGTAGCTTTTAGTCCTTCGTGTTAGGCTGGAGTTGTGTTGAACTTCTTGTGAATTGTGGTGGTTTTCAGTAATGAATATCGGAAGGGGCAAGCCCTTCTTTGATCAAAAAATTTTTAATCGTCCTTATATATTCATCAGTCTTGCTATAAGTCACAGTAGATTCTATATAGGTCCGTCGGATCTTACATCAAGATCCGTGCTTTCAGATTTTCTTTTTTCTCTCTTAAAACTAAGTCGAGTGAGACATAGCCACGCCAATAAATGCAGGCTCGGGCTCCATTAATGGAGACCTTGGGAGAGAGGTGGACGGCAGATGGAGGTCAAAGGGCTCTCCTCCTGATAAGCACGCGCAGGGGTCTGATCGCATGCCTCTCGTACTCAAATAGCTACCCTGCACGACGCCTCCTAGCTAATAAAAAATGGGGACGCGTGGCGGCACGTAAATGGTACTAGTAAGTAGAACGCCCACGGTTTCAATAATACTTGTGTTTCCGATTGTAACGTGACAACACTTGTTCCAAAATGACTTTGTTGACTGTTAATGTGTGCGCCTTCGCAAATCGGACTGCAATTTTACCACAGCATGTTGGTGCCATGTCATGGCACCAAGCCAAGTTTCATTATTTTCATGCGTGTTTTGGATTTACAGGAATTAAAAAACAAAGTTTCTCAATGTTGCCAACCCAGCCACGACGCCCGGAATTTTGAATTTCATTCCCATTTCTTGCACGGAACCTAGAAATTTACCCGAGGACACACATGTGATTTTTCAACCAACTTTGATGCACTGGAACATGTGCTTGTATTTCAATTTTGAATTATGCACACAAAGGTCACACATTCCCTCCCAGAACCACGAGCCTTCTTGAGAGAAGCTCCGATTTGCAAGAAGCTTATACCAAAATTTGTTCCTATTCGGCCAATTTCTTTTACCACGGCATGGTACTACCATGACATGACACCATGCCAAGTTTCATGATTTTAAAACCAAGTTTCCCAATATTCTCGACCGAGCCACGATACCCAGATGTTTGAATCTTATTCTCATTTTTTGCATGGGACCTACTCCCGAGGACACAAATGTGATTTTTGAACCAACTTTGGTGCACGGGAGCATGTGCTTGTAGTTCAAATTTGAATTATGCACATGAAATGACCAAAAACTCAATTAATGTGTAAATAAGGCCAAACGAAGCCGGAATAATTCCAAAATTTAACAGGGCACTCATGTAGTTCTATGTTGCCTTTGTAAATAAACTCAAGGCGGTTCACATCCGAGGTATACGTGGTGAACATGCAACACATTGGGAGTTGTCCCACGTTCCCACGCCCGCCTAGATTGTCGGATGGTCGTTCCGGTTTCTCCGGGTTTCAGGCAATAAGAATGGAGCATTTAAAACAGATTTAATGTTTGTCTCTGTATCTTCTGTTGACAAGGATGCAGAGAAGACATTCGACAGTTTCAACAGAATGCATATGATTGGGATAGATAGAGTTTGAGGTAGAAATCATAGAGAGGTTAGGGTCCAATCACATTCACTTAGTTCAAAAGATTCAAACAAGAAGACATAGCTATAAGTGAATGTTGTAGAGGACAGAACACTAATATATGTATATGTATATATCAAAATAAAACCAAATCAACATTGTGAAGATAAACATTAAGTCATGTTGATAATGAAGACAAACCAAATGCGAAGACATATCAAATGTAACGCCATGAGAAAAACACTTCAAACAGAAGAATTTGGTGGTGGCGTTACCCACTGTATAGGAAGTATTAGACCCAGACACGACGCAGAATTATCGTGGCGCTCCGAAGTCAAATTCCTCGTTAATGTATTCACACTTAGAATGCAAGTCTTTATTGATTGAAGATATACTTTACTTCGCGTGTTTCACATCTAAGTCATCAACATGCATAAGTGTTAGGATGTGTGCCTGATCACAAGACATTTGAGGATTCCAAGATATTTATCTCACACCGCAACTTGCAAAACCTTTTCTCATCCAAGGGCTTTGTGAAGATATCGCCATTGCTCTTGTTGTTGACGTGTATGATATCAATATGTTCCTTAATGACATGATCTCTGAGAAAGTGATGGCGAATTTCGATGTGCTTTGTCTTCGAGTGCTGAACTGGGTTGGCTATCTTGATGGCGGTTTCGTTGTCGCAGTAGAGTGGTACTTGTTTCAGATGGATGCCATAGTCCTTGAGTGTTTGCTTCATCCATAGAAGCTGAGCGCAGCAAGATCCAGCAGCAATGTACTCAAATTCAGCAGTGGAGAGTGATACACAGTTCTGCTTCTTTGAAGACCAACAGACAAGTGATCGTCCCAGAAAGTGACATGCGCCTAATGTAGACTTGCGATCCACCTTGTCACCAGCATAATCAGCATCCGAGAATCCAACTAGATCAAACTCTGAGCCTTTTGGATACCATAATCCTAATGTTGGGGTGTAAGCCAAATATCAAAGAATTCGCTTCACAGCTAAGTGATGCGATTCCTTTGGTGCCGCTTGAAATCGAGCACACATGCAAACACTAAGCATAATATCTGGCCTAGATGCACATAAATAAAGTAAAGAACCAATCATGGAGCGGCATACCTTTTGATCAAACTCTTTACCATTGGCGTCAGGACCCAGATGACTCTTGGTTGGCATTGGCGTCGTGTAACCTTTGCAGGCTTGCATTCCAAACTTCTCCAGGCAATCTTTGAGATATTTCTCTTGAGATATGAAGATGCCATTGCTTTGCTGACGAATTTGAAGACCAAGGAAGAACTTCAGCTCACCCATCATGGACATATGATATTGCTCTTGCATCATGTGTCCAAACTCATCACTGTATTTCTGGTTGGTGCAGCCGAAGATAATGTCATCCACATATTGGCACACAAACAATTCACCATCATATGTCTTCGTGAAGAGTGTGGGATCCAGGGAACCTGGTTTGAAGCCTTTGCTCTTCAGGAAGTCTTTGAGTGTGTCATACCAAGCGTGAGGGGCTTGTTTGAGGCCATCTGATTGCCTTGTTAAGCTTGTACACCATATCAGGATGTTTTGGATCTTCAAAGCCAGGAGGTTGTGCAACATACACTTCTTCTTCAATCTTGCCGTTGAGAAATGCACTCTTCACATCCATTTGATACAGCAGGATGTTGTGATGGTTTGCATAGGCTAGTAATATGCGAATAGCTTCAAGCCTAGACACAGGAGCAAATGTTTCATCGAAGTCAATCCCTTCAACTTGAGTGTATCCTTGAGGAACGAGACGAGCCTTGTTTCTGACAACTTGACCATGCTCATCTTGCTTGTTGCGATATATCCATTTTGTCCCTATTATGTTGTGCTTGCGGGGGTCAGGACGCTTGACAAGTTCCCAGACATTGTTCAGCTTGAACTGTTGAAGCTCTTCTTGCATAGCTTGAATCCATTCAGGTTACATGAAGGCTTCAGCAACTTTCTTGGGTTTAGATATTGAGACAAATGCAAAGTGCCCACAGAAATTTGCTAGTTGTGTTGCTCTTGAACGAGTGAGTGGACCAGGCGCATTGATGCTATCAGTTATCTTCTCAATCAGTACTTCATTTGCAACATGAGGATGAACCGGACGAAGATTTTGCTCTTGCTGATCATTGTCATCATTTGGAGGATTGTCTTCAGGCTGAGCATTGTCTTCAGGTTGATTAGGTGCAGAAATGATAAGTTCCTCTGCAGGTTGTGCTTCATTTGGTATGATTTCTCCAGTTCCCATGACCTTGATGGATTCACTAGGTGGAACTTCATCTAGCACATTTGGCAGGTGCTCTCTTTGCGAGCCGTTAGTCTCATCGAACCGCACATCCATAGTTTCAACCACTTTATAGTGAAAGAGGTTGAAGACTCTGTAGGAGTGCGAGTCCTTCCGTAACCAAGCATAAAACCTTCATGTGCTTTCGGTGCAAATTTTGAAGTGTGATGCGGATCCTTGATCCAGCACCTAGCACCAAATACTCTGAAATAACTGACATTTGGCTTCTTACCAGTGAGGAGTTCATAGGATGTTTTCTTCAGAAGCTTGTGAAGATAAACACGGTTGATGACATGGCATGCAGTATCAGTAGCTTCAGGCCAGAACTTTCTTGGAGTCTTGTGTTCATCGAGCATCGTCTGAGCCATCTCAATGAGTGTTCTCTTCTTGCGCTCCATGATGCCATTCTGCTGAGGTGTGTACGGAGCTGAGAACTCATGAGGGATGCCTAATGTATCCAAGTAAAGATCGAGGCCGGTGTTCTTGAACTCTGTGCTGTTGTCACTTCTGATATGCTTGATCTTGACGCCATGGTTGTTCATGGCACGGTTGGCGAAAGCGTCTGAAGACATCACGCACTTCAGTCTTGTAGAGAATTATGTGCACCCACGTATATCTTGAATAATCATCAACAATGACGAAGCCATAGAGACAAGCGGTAGTAGTGAGAGTAGAGTAGTGAGTAGGGCCAAATAGGTCCATGTAGCAGCTCGAAGGGTTGAGATGTCGTCATGATTGTCTTCGATGGATGCTTGGCCCTTGTCATCTTTCCGACTTCGCGAGCACCGCACAAGTGATCCTTCTTGAACTTGGCGCCCTCGATGCCTATGACATGCTTCTTCTTGGCGAGAGTGTGTAAGTTCCTCATGCCAAAGATGCCCTAGCCTCCGATGCCGAACCCGGCACTCTAAAGCTTTTGTAAGAAGACATACGGCAAGCTGTGGCCCTGCTGAGAAATCTACCATGTACAGATCATCTTTCCGGTACCCTTCAAAGACTAGAGACTTGTCAGATTCCATTTGTACAAGGCAACGATATTTTCCAAATATCACAATCATGTTCAGATCGCAAAGCATTGAGACAGACATTATGTTGAAACCAAGGGATTCAACAAGCATCACTTTATCCATGTGCTGATCCTTTGAGATTGCAACTCTACTAGACCCAATACCTTGCTTTTACCAAAGGTCAAGAAATGTGATGTGACTCTTGTCGATGGACGTAAGGTTGAGTCCATGAGAAGACTTCGATCATCGATCATATGATTATTACATCCATGTCCATAATCCATTACGAAGCATGAGGTGTCATACCCTACAAGATGCAGTTAGGGGATAGGCTTCACAAAGAGTAATGTGAAGCATAAACATTTGACGGGCAAGAGGATTATCAAAGCTAAGATCAAGATTAGGACCGATAGGATGGTAGCAAGCGATTCAGAACAAAATACATAGTAAGACCGTTTGGGCATTTGATCTTACCCTACAAGATGTTTTAGGTCCCCAAGAATAGCATCGACGCCTTTGATTTCCGGTGGAGACCTTTCCCTGCAAAAGAAAGTTAATTCTTCTTAACCACCCACATATTCAGGGGTGGCTTAGAAGCAATGAGTCTGAGTGCAGCATCTGAGAACTTCGGCTTTGAAGCCCTAGCAAATAGCCTTGCAGGAGGTGAACAGTACTCATATGAATAAGTAGAAAAGTTCTTAGTTTTATGAACATAGCGGTTTGAAGAACCACACTCATATTCATAAGTCTGAGTATGGTTTCCCTGCAAAACATTGGCATTAGGGTGACCCAGGTGAGTCCTTTGTCTGTATGAAGCCTTTGGACCATATGAAGCCTTTGGTCTGGGATTTGTCTTCTTCCCAGGTGGTGTCATGACGACATTCACAGGAAGATTCTCAAGACAAATTTTGGGAACCCTGATCTTCTTCATAGGTGGCCCATTCCTACAGTTAGTACCAATACCTGGCAAACACTTCACCATTCTGATTCTTAAATTGTTTATAGTTTGCATCAAAGGATTCATCAATGATAATAGGGTTAGCACAAGTGAAGCCAGATAAGGTGGATGGATCCACTGAAGGTTCCTTTGCAGCAACCCATGTAGTTTTGGGGTACTGCTCAGGCTTCTAGTAAGAACCATCAACGTTAATTTTCCCCTCGAACCCAACACCCTCTTTCCTAGGGTTTCGGTTCAGAATCTGCTTTTTGAGGACATCACACAGTGTCTAATGCCCTTCGAGACTTTTGTACATCCCTGTTTCAAGCAATGTCTTCAACCTAGCATTTTCATCAGCAATAGTAGTGGTATCCTCAGCAGAGGGGTTAGTTACCACATCAACAGTTGAAGATATTGCAATAGTAGCAGCGAGAGAACATTCAAATGTAAGTAGTGTTATCACGCTCAAGGCATTTTAGACATGGTGGTTCAAATCCTTCTTGAGCGGGACTGATCTGTTGAGCACGAAGTGACTCATTCTCTTTTTCTAGATCTTCATGAGCCGCTCTCAATTTCTCAAGCTCTTGCTTCCTTTGAAGATAATCATAGGAAAGCTTTTCATGAGTGGTTGAGAGCGTTTCATGACGACTTTCAAGTTCCTGGTACTTAACATGAAGATTTTTTATGTCTTCAATTAAGGACTGAGAACGGGTCATTTCCGCGTCCAACAGGTCATCGCTTTTGTCTAACAGTTTTTGAGTATGTTCCGTAGCTTTTTGGTGTTCAGTTGCAATTTTAGCAAGTGTTTTATAGCTGGGTTTGGATTCACAATCAGAGTCATCTTCACTTGATGTTTGAAAGTAAGCATCGCGTGATTTTACCTTGGCACCACGTGCCATGAAGCAGTAGGTGGGAGCAGAGTCATCTTTGCCATTAGCATCAGCGTTGGTGATGGGGCCATTGTCTTCAGTGTTGAAGATGGATTTGGCAACGTAGGTTGTAGCTAGAGCCAGAGTTGCAACGCCAGGGTCGGACTCCTCCTCAGACTCCACCTCCGCCTCCTCAGAAGCAGACTCCTCCTCTGAATCCATCTACTTGCCAACAAAAGCACGAGCCTTGCCTGATGAGCTCTTCTTATGAGATGAAGACTTGGATGAGGACTTGGAAGAAGACTTTGAGGATTTCTTCTTCTTCTTGTCATCAGAATCATATTCCTTGCTCTTCTTCTTCTTGTTGTTCTCATTATCCCACTGTGGACACTTAGAGATGTAGTGTCCAGGTTTCTTGCACTTGTGACATGTTCTCTTCTTGTATTCATGAGTGGATGCTTCATCATTTCTTGATCTGGATCGTGAAGAATTTCTGAAGCCCTTCTTCTTAGTGAACTTCTGGAACTTCTTCACAAGCATAGCAAGTTCCTTTCCAATGTCTTCAGGAACACCAGAACTGCAGTCAAATTCTTCTTCAGGTGAGGAAACAACTTTTGCCTTCAAAGCACGAGTTCGGCCATAGTTGGGACCATAGATCTCTTTTCTTAGATAGCTAGAACTCATGTGTGTTGAGCCTCTCAAGTATGTCAGACGGATCGAGTGTCTTGAAGTCAGGGTGTTCTTGTATCATCAGGGTAAGGGTGTCGAATGAGCTGTCAAGTGATCTCAGCAATATCTTGACGATTTCATGCTTGGTGATCTCAGTGGCGCCAAGAGCACGAAGCTCATTTGTGATGTCAGTGAGGCGATCAAACGTGAGCTGGACATTCTCATTGTCGTTTCTCTTGAAGCGGTTGAAGAGGTTGCGAAGAACACTGATTCTTTGATCTCTCTGGGTTGAGACGCCTTCGTTGACCTTGGAGAGCCAGTCCCAGACTAGCTTCGACGTTTCCAGAGCACTCACACGGCCATACTGTCCTTTGGTCAGATGACCACAGATGATGTTCTTGGCAGTAGAATCCAGTTGAACGAACTTCTTGACATCAGCAGTGGTGACACCTTGACCGGTCTTGGGAACACCATTCTTGACGACATACCAGAGGTCGACATCAATGGCTTCAAGATGCATGCGCATCTTATTCTTCCAGTAGGGATATTTAGTTCCATCGAAGATGGGGCAAGCAGCGGAGACTTTGATTATCCCTGCAGTCGACATAGCTAAAACTCCAGGTGGTTAAACCGAATCACACATAACAAGGGAGTACCTTGCTATGATACCAATTGAAAGTGCTAGTTATCGACTAGAGGGGGGTGAATAGGCGATTTTTTAAAACATGAGAGTTTTGAAGACAAACAATATAAATGAACCTATTGATATGCAGCGGAAGGTAGACTACACTAAGCAAGCCATAGTCAAGTATGCAATGAAGTGAAAGCACAAAGACTAATAGCAGCTAGGTAGTAAGGATCAGGATGGAAGATGGTATGAAGCCAAACAACGATAGTAGTCACACAGTGAAGACAAATAGGTAATGCAGACAGGCAATGACTTCACGAAGACAAACTATAAATAAAGAGAGGGAGACGATAGAACCGATTAAACTTGGCGAAGAAAAGGATTTGTTGGACCAGTTCCAATTGCTGTGACAATTGTACGTCTGGTTAGGGAGGCTGAGATTTAACTCAGAAGACTGTGTCTTCACCTTATTACCCTTGAGCTAAGGACACCCAGTCCTCGCCCAATCACTCTGGTAAGTCTTCAAGGTAGACTTCCAAACCTTCACAGACTTCGTTCACCGGCGATCCACAATGACTCTTGGATGCTCAGAGCAGGGACGCCTAACCGGCTGGAGGATTCCACAGTCCTCAAGTGTAACAAGTCTTGAGTCACGCGACAGAAAAACTTGATGATGCCTAACACTCTTTGGCTCTGGGTGTTTGGGCTTTGTCCTCTAAGGATTTCTCTCTCTCAAAAGCTTCGGAGGTGGGTTGCTCTCAAGCGACAAAAGCCGTGCACTAACTCTAAGCAGCCACCAATTTATGGTGTAGGGGTGGGCTATTTATAGTCACTAGGCAACCCGACCTGATTTGTCCGAAATGACCACAGGTCACTAAGGGCCGACACATCTCCCAGCAAATGATTTCAAACACACGCGACAACTTTACTTGGGCTGCAAGTAAAGCTGACTCATCCAGCTCTAGATAAGATTTGCTCTCATTGTCTTTGCTCGAAGACATAGGATTTGGTTGAGCATCACTTCAGTCACTCTGACTTTGTTCATTGGGACCCCACTTAACAGTACGGTGGTTCCTATGACTCAACAAAGAAGAAAATGAAACAACGAAACAACTAAGTCTTCGCGCTCCATAGTCTTCACGCAATTTCTTCTCTAGTCATAGTCTTCAATGTGAATATCTTCACATACCACCATTGCCTTCAATGTCTTCATACATTTTTAGGGGTCATCTCCGGTAGGTAAACCGAATCAATGAGGGACTATTACCTGTGTTATCCTGCAATTCTCACAAACACATTAGTCCCTCAACCAGGTTTGTCGTCAATACTCCAAAACCAACTATGGGTGGCACTAGATGCACTTACAATGATCTTGAGGAAGGAGAGCAGGAGAAGTGGATGGTGGCTGGCAAGGTTCTCCATCGAAATATTATGCACATCCAGATGATCACTAATGCTCTCCGTCCCGTGTGGGGTAATCCCAAAGGTCTTGCTTTCCGATCTTTGGGAGAGAACTTGTTTGTAGCAGATTTTGCTACTAAGAGAGATAGAGATTGAGTTTAGGAGGGATCGCCATGGCATGTCAGTAAACATGCTGTGATTCTCTCGGATTTTGATGAGTGCATGCGTCCCTTTGAATTACAATTTTACAAGCTTCGGTTATGAGCCAGAGTTGTCAATCTCCCCTTTAATCTGCATGATGAAAAGTGGAGTAAAGCAATAGCAGGTCAAATTGACAAACAGGCGACGGAGATTAAGTTTGATCACATGGCTAGATACCTCCGAGCCAGAGTTACTATAGATGTGGGCAAACCTCTGAGGAGATGGATTCTGATTGAATCCAAGAGGAGGAAGGGCATTGATCCATATGATATACTCTATGAAAGTGTTCCTCATTTTTGTTTTTCCTGTGGCCGGCTAGGTCACGGGGACCTCTACTGCCCTACACTTGGAACCAGAGATGCCAATGGTGATCTACCCTTCGGGAAAGGTCTGCGAGCACCAGAGGATAGGAGGAGGGGCACATCGGGGGATGGCTCATCAAGGGAGCCAAATACGTCCCAGAACAAGAAGGCTGAAACATGTCAGTCAGCTACGGAGGCAAAGGGAGCAGCTGAGGTCACATCTCCTCTGAAGAACAAGGTTGATCAGAATAAGCAGAAAGGGGGGCCTCAGGTGCAGAAACAAGTGTACAGGAAAGTTGATATGCCTTTGCTGGCTAACAACCCGCATATGGAAAACAGTGATAGAATCGAGAATGATAGCTCGAGTGGGGGTCTTGGGACAGGAAGAGAAACAGAGGGGGAGATTGAAGGAGAATCCAAGAAGAAGAAACCTACTCCGACCACTTCAGAAGCATCAGCACAGGCTGCGGAGCAGCCCTGCCGGAAACAATGAGTTGCATGAGCTGGAAGTGTCGCGGGCTTGGGAACCCGGAGGTAGTTCAAGAGCTTCGCAAAGTTGTGAAGCAAGAAGGCCCCAGTCTCCTCTTTCTGATGGAGACAAAGATTTCGGCAAAAGGAGTGGAAAGCCTGCAGAATCAGCTCAGTTTTGCGGGTTGTTTTGCAGTAAATAGCAATGGTTTGAGTGGGGGCATCGGTATGTTTTTTTCCACAGATATAGAGGTGGAACTAAAAAACTACATCACAACACATATCAATGTCAAGGTCAGTAAGAAGGCTCGAAACTCTGTAGAGTGGAGAGTGACAGGTTTTTATGGAGCTCCACGGGTGGAAGATAGACGCCATAGTTGGAGATTCCTTCGTACTCTGTTTGAGATCCAACATGATGCTTGGTTGTGTGTTGGGGATTTCAATGAAACAATGTTTGCTTCTGAATACTTTTCTCGTGCCGAACGGCTGGAATTGCAGATGAGGGCGTTCAAAGAAGTTCTTGACGATTGATCGCTCCTAGATCTTGGATGAAAGGGAGTGGAGTATACATGTGATAATGGACAGAGCGGTGAGTCGAATGTGAAAGCTAGAATCGATAGAGGTTTGGGGAACCTACAGCTTACCCAGATCTTTCCGCACACTTCGGTCCGCCACATTAGCACTACGGAGTCGGATCATTGCTTTGTCCTAGTCAACTTATGTGATAATCAGGTGGCACATCGATAGGGAGTTATGAGGCAGTTCTAATATGAAGATGTATGGCAAACACACTCTGAGTATGATCATTTTGTGCTTAGAGAATGGCAAAAGGGAGCTGGCCAGAATGGTCTTGATGGCGTACTCAATGCGTTGCATGACATGTAGACTAAGTTGACTGCATGGGGGGCAACGGAATTTGGGTGTCTCACCCGGAAAGTGCGGAAACCGCGGGATAAGCTGGACCGGCTGCGGCGCCGGCCCGGGAGACATGGCCCGTCCGAGGAAGAGAGGGCCATAGCTAAACAGCTCCGAGAGGCACTAAGACAAGAGGAAATCTGGTTAAGACGGAGATCACGGGTTCCTTGGCTGCGAGAGGAGGATCGTAACACGGGCTACTTTCATGCCCAAGCAGCACAATGGCAGAGAATGAATTAGATAGAAGGGCTCGAACGGGCGGATGGCTCCACGTGTCAAACGCCGGACGAGAATCATGCAAAATTCCAAGGGTTTTATGAAGCCCTCTACACAAGCCAGGGTTTCAAACCAATGGACAAGCTGCTTGCCTTTGTTCCTCCAAAAGTGACAGAACAAATGAATGAAGAACTCGACAAACCGTACACTGCGGAGGAGGTCAAGACGACTTTGTTTCAAATGGCTTCGTCAAAGGCGCCGGGTGTGGATGGATTTACAGCGGGATTTTTTCAGCGGCATTTGTTGGGGATATAACTATTTGTGTAAGCCACCCAGGAGGGGCCGGGTTACGCAAGGAAGATTCACCAGAAAGA
Organism: Aegilops bicornis; assembly: GCA_021605145.1. Taxonomy (NCBI): domain Eukaryota; kingdom Viridiplantae; phylum Streptophyta; class Magnoliopsida; order Poales; family Poaceae; genus Aegilops; species Aegilops bicornis. The sequence goes on from CM038672.1 coordinate 597,637,467, forward strand.
AGCCCAAAACCAAGCATGAAGATGGCGGTTCAATAAAGGGCCTAAGGCCCACAGGCGACTTAAGGCCCGTTGTAGTAAACCGCCATAATGGCATGACTTGTATCATAAGGCAGATTTAACTAGTCACCAAGCCGGACATTGTTTATAAGCCGGCCGGGACTCTGTAGGCCACAGGGCGTCAACCCGTGTATATAAGGGGACGACCTGCTGGCGGCTTAGGGCAAGAAACAACCCATCGAGAGCCGGGCATAGCGTATTCCGCTCCCTGGTCATCGAAACATCAAGCAATACCAACCCAACTAGACGTAGGCTTTCCTTCTATGCAAGGGGCCGAACTAGTATAAAACCTCTCGTGTCCTTTGTCCCGATTAACCCCTTTAAGCTTCCTAGTTGCGATGGCTCCATGACTAAGTCCTTGCACGAGGACATCTGTCGTGACAATTCCACGACAGTTGGCGCCCACTATGGGGCCCGCGCATGGTGGATTTGAGTTCTTGAAGGGCAGCTTCGAAGGGCTCAAGGGATACGCAGTGGGCCGGATGACCAAAAGTCGTCGCGGCAAGATCTACATCAACAACGAAGGCTGGGACCCCGAGGCCAACTCAATCGAGTATGGGTACCGGGTCCCCTTTGGCGGAATCCACGTCTTCATCGGCCGGATCGGTGAGCCGGGCCCTGAGCCGGACAACTGCACCGACCTCGTTGAGACGTCTCAGCGTGCGAGACCCGCCCGAGTTCAACCCGTCATGAAGCGTGCCTTCGTGGGCTGTGTCCACTGAGAAGAACTTCCTGAAGGATCTAAAGATGGCGAAGAGACGGCCGTCCGATCGGATGATGATTCGTCCGCCGGTTCAACAGATTCTTTGTATCAGGGTCAAGAGGGCATGCTTGGGGGCTGTTCTGACGACTCTAGCATTCCAGACTACTATGAGCCGCCGAGCTGGGCAGGGGTCTTCATGGCTGGTACTCAACCCGGTCAACACTCGACGGCTGCAACAGCAATAACGTCCGGGTCAGGAGCGGCCGGGGCAGGAGGCCCTGTCATACCACCGCTCAGTCTTGATGGATCTCATGGATAAGTTGGCGGCCCGCTAACCACCACAGTTATTCCTGCAAATCAAGATGAGCATAACGCGGAGGTGGCAAAGGTGCGTGAGGAGATAGCCACGGCCAAGGAGGTCTTGGCAGCCGAGGACACCAAAGTTAGCTACGGAGCGCGGCTTTGGATGCACGGGCGCGGCGACTCCAAATGAGGCTTTCCAGCTTAATATGAGTCTGAACGCATCCAATGAGGTCATGAGAAGGAGACATCAGAAAACCCAGTCCCGTCTGCCTCCGGTTTACGATCCTCGAAATCTTTTCACGACACCCGGAGCTGGTCCCAGCAACCCGCCCGAAGCCAATCAGTTTATGACACCCGGAGCTGGAGGACCGGTTCAGCCCCGAGAGATGGCACCACCTCACGGGAGTATGGCCCCGCCCCGATACATACCAATACCACCGGGTCACTTCTCCAACCCCATGGAGAACTTGATAGCAGCATCGGCACGTCTGGCGGCTCTTCCAGTGGACGGTGATGACCCGACGGCGGTGGAAACCCGGAGTGTCAGAGATCTTATTCAGACGGCCTTGGCGCAGCAGGAGACCTATTCTTATAGCAGGGACATGGTTCATTCAACTCCTCAGCCTTGGCTCGCACCTCGTCAAAACCGGAGCCCGAGTTACAGCAGGCACATGGAGTCCGAAGATTTATCAAGCAATGCCCAGCGTCGTAACCAGCCCGGTGGCTATAATCCGGTCCAGGACCGAATACATCAGGAGGATGAATGGGCGGCTCAGTTAGCGGCTCAGCAGACGGCATATGAAGGTCTCCCAGAGTATCCGACGACTTCCGTTGGAGCAGGAGTGGCCACTAGAACCGGTGGTGTCCCTTGTTTGGTGCCGGCTCTGCGGGATGTACGTCTGCCCAAGGATTTTAAGGGACCTCGAAAGGTGCTGAATTATACGGCTGACTTACAGCCTGGGGCATGGATCGAAAGTTACGAGATGGCCATGGAGCTATTGGAGGTCAGCGACGCAGCAATGGCTAAGTATTTCACCATGATGTTAGATGGAACGGCCCGGTCTTGGTTGAAAAGTTTGCCTCCCAATTCCATCAGTTCATGGGCGTAGCTAAAGGCCGGTTTGTCCAGAACTTCAAGGACACTTGCAAGCAGTCTATATCAATTGTGGACTTGACCAATTGTAAGCAGGAGGAGGGTGAATCCACAACTCATTGGGTGCGCCGGGTCAAGGAAATAATACACTCATCTAATAAGATGGATGCCGGCTCTGCGGTACTTATGCTCCATCAGAATTGTCGCTTTGAGCCGAGGCGTAAGCCGGGCGCCTTAAGCGTGATTGCAATGATATGGGTACACTGATGGCAGCCTTAGTCAAATACGCCGATTCTGATACTACCAATGATCCCGCGTCTGATGAGGAAAAAACAGGGAAGGGAAAGAAGAACGACAATGGAAAGGGTCAGCAGCATAACCCGGTAAGTCAAGGAGGCAACAAGCATAAGGCGGAGGGTAACTCGGAGTTTGTGGCCAATGCTAATGCACAAGGTAACAACCAGAAACGTAAGGGGAGACCACCCCCTCGATCTGGTGGCTCAGGCCCATCTCTTGAGCAGCTTCTGAATGAGCCTTGCCCGAGACACGGTACTTGGGAGCGTCCCGCCACCCACTTATGGAAAGACTGCGTGATCATGAAGGCTTTCAAGAATTCCAACATGTTTGATGGCAATCATGGATCAGGCGGCGGCTCAGGGGCCGGTGGCTTTCATGGCCCGGGTGGCGGTTCAAGTTCGCTTTCGGGGAGGTCAAGGTGGCTATAATCAGCAGCAGCCGGTCAAGGGGGACAAAGAAGAATAACATCGAGTTATCGAGCCATCCAAAGCAGCTGAATGGTGGGCAATATCATGTGTTCACCACTAACTTGTGCAAACGTGACCATAAGGTTCATAAGAGGGCTGTGAATTCTGTTGAGCCGGCGGTTCCCCGTTACTTGAGGTGGTCAGAGCAGCCCATCATATGGAGCAGGGAAGATCACCCCCTCCGGGTTGATAACCCGGGTCAGTTGGCCTTGGTGGTGGCCCCTTAGGTTGGTGGGTATAAATTCACTAAGGTGCTCATGGAAGGAGGAAGCAGCATCAATATTCTCTATTATGAGACCTTTCGCCACATGGGGTTGACTGACAAGGACTTGAGGACGTCCAACACTGTCTTTCATGGGGTGGTACCTGGTAAATCGGCATATCCAGTTGGTAAGATCGAGCTGGAAGTAGCCTTTGGAGATGAATATGATTCGGGGCTGAAATCGACGTTTGAGGTAGTCAAAATCAGGAGCCCGTATCATGCTCTGTTTGGACGGCCGGCTTATGCCAAGTTCATGGCACGACCGTGTTATGTTTATCTGCAGCTCAAGATGCCGGGTTACAAGGGCACCATCACTATGCATGCGAATCGAAAGGTAGCCTTGGAATGCGAAGAAGGCGATGCGGCTTATGCTGAATCTGTTTGTCTTTGAAGAGGAGCTGAAGTTTTATCAAACTAATGTTGACCGGCGGATATGACCTCTTTGAAGAAGCCAACCACAGAGCAAGACTCGGTGTTGAAATTTAAGTCGGCCGCCGAGACAAAACTGGTCGACTTCACTCCAGGCGACTCTTCCAAACAGTTCAGCATCAGTACCAATTTGGATCCCAAATAGGAAGGCGCGCTCATCGAGTTCATCCGTGAGAACCGGGATATCTTTGCATGGAAACCTTATGACATGCCGGGTGTCCCGAGAGAACTCGCTGAGCACACTCTTAATATTGATCCAAAGTATAAGCCGGTCAGGCAATTTCTCCGACGGTTCAATGAGGAAAGACGGAAAGCTATCGGGGAAGAGGTCGCTCGGCTCTTAGCGGCCGGGTTCATCGTGGAAGTTTTTCACCCGGAGTGGTTGGCTAACCCGGTGCTTGTGCTCAAGAAGAACGGCACCTGGCGGATGTGTGTAGATTACACAGACTTAAATAAAGCTTGTCCGGCTGATCCCTTTGCTCTACCCCATATTGATCAAATCATTGATGCTACAGTGGGTTGCGAGCGTTTGAGTTTTTTGGATGCTTACTCTGGTTATCATCTGCTATGTATCTATGCCATTTGGGCTCAAGAGTGCCCAGGCGACTTATCAGCAGTGTGTACAGAATTGTCTCCACAATCGGATTGGGCGCAATGTTCATGCTTATGTAGATGACATTGTGGTGAAATCCAGAGAGAAGGAAACCTTGATATCTGATTTAAAGGAAACCTTTGATAATCTCTGGGTCTATAAGATGATGCTTAACCGGACAAGTGTGTATTTGGTGTACTGCGAGGCAAACTTTTGGGATTCACGGTCTCGAGCAGGGCATTGAAGCTAACCCGAGAAGATCAAAGGCGATTACCTCTTTGGCTAAACCGGCGTGCATCAATGATGTTCAGCGACTTCATGGTCACGTTGTCGCTTTAAGCCGATTCATAAGCGGTTAGGTGAGAAGGCTCTACCATCAGACGATGATGAAGAAAAGCAGACACTTTTATGCAGGTGAGGTCTTGATGCTGCCTTTGAAGATTTAAAGAGACAATTGTCTGAGCCACCGGTTCTCGCGGCTCCCATTGATAAAGAGCCGTTGCTGTTGTATGTTGCTGCTAACTCACGAGCTATTAGTGTTGCCATCGTGGTGGAGCGTAAGGAGGCTAGCAAGGAGCATCCGGTTCAACGGCCAGTTTATTAAATCAGTGAGGTGCTCATAGAGTCCAAGCAAAGATATCCGCATTGGCAGAAACTTGTTTATGGGGTGTTCATGGCAAGCCGGAAGCTAAAGCAGTATTTCCAAGGTCATCCTATAACTGTGGTAAGTTCTGCCCCCTTGGGGGACATCATCCAGAACAGGGAAGCCACAGGACGAGTCGCCAAGTGGGCCATTGAGCTTGGGCCTCACGGTTTGAAGTATATGCCACGTCTGACTATCAAGTCTCAAGCCTTGGTGGACTTTATCAATGATTGGACGGAGTTGCGAGCACCGAGGAGAAACCAGATAACACGTATTGGACTATTCACTTGATGGTTCGAGGCGGTTGGAAGGCTCGGGGCTGAGTCGTTTTAACTTCCCCGAGGTGACAAATTTTGCTATGTGCTCCGGCTTATGTTTCCTGTACTAATAATGCAGCTGAATCTGAGGCTTTACTCCATGGTCTCCGGATGGCCAAAGAGATGAATTTGAGCCGTAAGGTGCTTAGGCGATTCAGACCTCGTCGCTCAACAGTGTCGTGCACGTGGGACTCCAAGGATCCCCTTATGGCGGCTTATCGTCATGAAGTTGATGCGGTGGCCGGGCACTTCAAAGGTTATCAAGTAGAGCACATTGATCGAAGGAAGAATGAGGCGGCTGATGCTTTAAGCCGGCTGGGGTCTCAGCGTAAGCTGGTGCCGCCTAACACCTTTCTTGATGTTTTGCATAACCCTTCTGTCAGAGTGCCTACAGAGGAAGAGCTCGCAGTGCCAGACCCGAAGGCGCAGCTGGTGGCGGCTCTTCACGCCATCCCAGATTGGACAGTCCCATGTTTGGCCTATATGTCCCGGGGAGAGTTGCCTGAGGACGAGACCTTGGCAAGACAAATCATCAGGCGATCCAAATCCATGACAATTGTGCATGACGAGTTGCATCACCGCAGCGTCACTGGGGCGTTCCAACATTGCGTATCGCCTGCGGAGGGTCAGGCGATACTTCATGAGATTCATGAAGGAGATTGTGGTCATCATGCCGGTTCAAAATCTCTGGTGGCCAAGACTTTTCGTCATGGTTTCTATTGGCTGACGGCTCACGCTGATGCGGAGGATCTGGTCAGCAAATGCGACGGATGTAAAAAATTCTCACGACGAGCTCATGTGCCGGCTCAAGAATTGAGGATGATTCCAATTACTTGGCCGTTTGCGATGCAGGGCTTGACATGGTCGGACCTTTCAAAAGGTCTAAGGATAAGAAGACACACCTATTGGTGGCGATAGATAAATTCACCAAGTGGGTTGAAGCGAGCCGGTCAAGAAGTGTGATGCAGCCACGGCGGTTCAGTTCATGAAAAAGGTGATCTTTCATTTTGCTTTCCACACAGCATTATAATCGATAATGGTACTAACCTCTCCAAAGGTGCCATGGAAGAGTTCACAATCGAGAGCACATCCGGCTTGATGTTTGTTGCTCACCCTCGCCTAATGGTCAAGCGAAAGAGCTAATCAGAGATCTTGAAAGGTATCAAACCCGGCTCTTAGTTCCCTTGCAGCAAACTCCGGGTTGTTGGGTGGAGGAGTTACCCTACGTGCTATGGAGCATCAACACAACGCCCTAACAGATCTACATGTTATACACCTTTCTTCATGGTGTACGGAGCAGAGGCGGTTCTGCCAAGTGATATCCGGCATGATTCACCCCGAGTGGCGGCTTACGTTGAGGCTGATAATGAAAAAGCTCGTCAGGATGCACTTGACTTGTTGGATGAGGAGTGAGACTTGGCCATAGCCCGCTCGGCGATTTACCAGCAAGACCTGCGCCGTTATCACAACCGCCGGGTTAGAAGCAGAACTTTTCAGGAAGGCGATTTAGTGCTCCGGCTCATCCAGATCGATCGATATGCACAAGCTATCCCTCCACAGGAAGGACCTTTTGTGGTCAGTAAGAATCTGAACAACAGGTCATATTACCTCATCGATGTTCGAGAGCACAAAGACTCACGTAAGTCGGAGGAAGAGACCCGTCGGCCGTGGAACATAGCTCATCTTCGGCCCTACTATACTTGAGCCACCGGCTCTCAGAATATATTTGTTTTTTCTTTTTAGCAATGTATATATTATATAAAGCAATAAAGCGGGACCTCTTTTCTTTCCACCCTCCAAGGTTTATGTATCTTCTTTACCAGGTGGTGGAAACAACCAATAGGGAGCGGATCATATCTGAATCCAGCTTTCCCTTTGATCCAGCTTATGATCATATCTGAATCTAGCCATGGTCACTTGGGGCACTTCCTGTTCAAACATAGGTCGTATTCGAACCAAAGAGAACATAGCTGTCGATACCCAATTGATCGGCATACTGCCAAACCCACTTGGGGGCTTCTTGATCATATTTGAATCATAGCTTAACCCCATTGGGTCTGACGTGGATCGTATTTGAATCAGCGTCATTAAACAACTCTAATGGTCACTTGGGGGCTTCCTGTTAAAACATAGGTCGTATTCGAACCAAAGAGAACATAGCTGTCGATACCCATTTGATCGGCATCGCCAAAGCCATTGGGGGCTATATGAACGTATCCGAATCTTAGCTTAACCCCTTTGGAACGGTTCTACTGATCGTATTCGAATCAGAGTCCTTTGAAAATCAAGTTTACTATTTATTTTACTCTGTAAGGGTAAATAATATTAAGGGCCAGGTAAACATTATATGTGCCAACTTTCAGAAGTTAAGTTTAACTCTCTGCTTTTTGGGATCACATAAACCGATAAGGTATGTTTCAAATAAGATAGCAGGTATATTATTATGGTCATAATCATAAACCGGCTGTTTTTATGATGTTTTGGTTCATACTCCGTGTTATCACTATTTATATGACTCCAGAATTGATAAGACGCCAAAGGAATTCTATTTTTTGTTTTATACACAGGATAAAGCAAGAAAGTTTTGGACGTCAAGGAACAATTAATATAAGCCGAAAGTATATAACGATAGCGGCTTATGACAATATTAAGCGCCACAAACATGTGCGAAGGCATGATAGAGTTAAGAGGTTTTTCTACCCTATTACAAGACTCCCCGAGTCTGAATAATGAAGCATCATTTTTTCAAAGACATAGCACCAGGCGGGTTACTCCTTTGGTGGGCTTGAAGATTCCGGGTTATCCTTCTTCGCCTCTTCGTCTGCTGCTTTGTCCTGGAAGGTTGACGAGGTCCAGTCAATGCCGCTTAAGGCTTCAAATTCAGCTTCATCATCTATTAAACCGGCTGGGTCAACTTCAGGAGCAAAGGTATGCTTACGAGTTGGAGGAATCAGGCTGACGTCATCATAATGAGGAGTTGGAATCCTCCGGTTCTCGTTGTCGTAACCCGGTTGATACTTGGTAAGATCAATATCATTGCCAATGATGGTGGCCACAGGACGTACGACTCTCACACAGGTGGTGAAGTCTGATTCATCGAATACAGAGCCATCCTCCTTCAAGCTGGGATATCCAAGAGCAACGTCTGCCAGGTCTAACTCTGGAAGCAACGCCTTGGCTCGGCTTAAGGCGGCTATGGCCCCAGCTCTAGCAGATGCCTGCCTTAGTTCCTGAATCCGTTGGGGTAACACGGCAAGCCGTTTGAGCATATCCTGCAGGAGATAAGGAGCATCATTTGATAAAGCCACAACGGCCAAGGCACGTTGTGACCCGGTGTATAGCTATTCCACCAGAGTGTATACCGCCTTAAGCTTGATCAGCATATTCTGCTTGAGGTTTGTGCTCCTGGGGCCCGCGTTTATACATATAAGGTAAGCCGGAGATAATTATTGAAATAGTCATCAAATAAACCATGGTGATGTTCACGATTATACATAGTAACTTACCGAAGATTGCTGAGACCATTTGAGATATCTGGCGCTTTAAGCCGGACAGCTCGGCAGTTGCTTCGGCAAGAGCTGCTTCTGCTGTCTCGGCCCGGGTCACAAGTGAGGCTTTTTCATCGGCCCAGATTTTCTTCTCCGCATCAAAATTTTTCTTCAACTTCTCTTGTTCAGAGACGCTGAATGCAAATTTGGAGTTGGCCTTTTGAATTTCAAGTTCTTGGGCTGCCAGACGAGTCTTCAGGTGAGCAATCTCCGATTCAAATTGACTGGTGGAGGCCTGCGATTTATGCCGGATTATAATTAAATTTATGGTAAGATATCATTAAGTCCCAAGCACTTTGCAAGCAAAGACACTTGACACTTGGGGGCTAATGTATGCTGAAGAAAATTTTAATTTATAATGCTGGATTAAGTATATTAAAGTCTCAAGCACTTTACAAGTAAAGATACTTGACACTTGGGGGCTAATGTGTATCGCACGTTCTAAGTTATCATATTATGACCGGGTTAAATATCTTTTCTTTTAAACTGGATGAACTAACAGTAAGCAGGTATCTAAGTCTACAACATATTTATTCAAAAGCAGTAGACTTGGGGGCTGGTACAGTAAGTAAGATTCAGGAAAATAGTATAAGTTATACCTCAGATTTGTGCTGTATTTGTTTCACCATATCAATTTCCAGGTCGCGGCTGTTATGCACTTGATTCAGATAGCCCGAGACGATATCACCAATGCTTAAGTGAGCATAATCAGCGATGTCATGTTTGGTCTTCTGGCGTTCGACAAGTTCTTCCTTGGCAGTACATCTGGCAAGGACGGTAAACCGCCAGTTCAACAAACTGGCTTTTCAAGATTTCAACCTCCGGGTCAGTCGTCTTGACCGGGCTAGGAATTTCCGGATTATCGGAGCTGTTGAAAGTATCTTCGGCAGGAGGGTAAGAAGATGGTGTTGGAATTTCATATGCCGGTTCAGGAGGTGGTTGATGAGTAGAAGCATCAGGGGCAGCTGTTTCGAGTTTCGGCTCAGTTGCTACCGGGTCTTCGGATGGCTTATTCTTTTTTGCCCTCTTACTGGGTTTCACCTGCACGCTGTGGACAAAACAGAAGGGTGAGTACAAAATATGAGTAAGGCAAAGCTTAAGGATAACAAAGGTATATTACCCAGGGGCAGTCTTGAAGGCCGGCATGTTGGATTGCATAGACTCGCCGGAGGAAGGAGAGGTATCCTGATAATTGAGTCAGATGAATTGAGAGGTTGTGAATTAAACCCGCCAAAGGATAAACAGAACGTAAATCGGAGATGACCTCAGTCCGACGCTTCCTGCTTATGTCGGGTAAGCCGGAAGAGAGCTCTGCATCCTTACTGGTCCGGGTCTGCCTCCGGTTTTCAAACTGTTGTTGCTTCAAAAGAAATTGAGGATCTTGATAAGCTAGAGGATGTGAAAATCTTACTTTCCGGGTCACCCGTCGGATTTTGTGCTTTGGCAAAGGCTCTGAGTCGGAAGAGATTATAGTTACCTCTTCGCCAGGAGCTTGGCTGTTCCCAGTATCATCCTGAAAGGCGGAAATGTCAATAAGATAATAACAAATGAGTTAAGAGAGTAAGGGATTACCTCTTCCTCATCTGAAGAAGAGTCATCCAATTTGAGCAAATCGGAGGCGTTGGGTTTCTTCTTCTTTGAAGTTCCCGTCTTGGCAGCTTTCCTTTCGTTTTTCTTGGCTGCCCTGGCTTGTTTGGCAGCCTCGTGGTCATATTTGACCTTCCAGAAATTATCACCGGCCTGTGGAAAAAGATAAAGAATTATAAGTGCAAAGGAGGTAAACATGTTAAGGAATATTTATTAAGATTGGTAACTTACTGCAGGGGCGGGTTCTTTTTGCGTAAGGGAAGTAAGTCAAGGCATTGCTAATAACAAGGCCCTCCTTCGGCGTTGGTCGGGTTGTAGCATCCACCACATCATCTGGTAGGTCGTCTGGACTATGACGCATTGGGTCGTTCTTTTCGCCTGTATAAGTACACATTAAGCCGGAGCGATGGCTTAATGGTAGTATTCGCCAAGTGACCCAGACTCGGACCAGGTCGATGCCATTTAAACCATTTCCCAAAAGAGCTTTAATCTTCTTGATGGTGGGATTAAGAGGCAGACGTTCAACGGCGGTAAGTTTATCCGCCAGCGGATGGTTGGACTCAAGGCGCAGGGCGCGAAAGCCGGGCAGAGGCTTCTCATCAGCCGGAGAAGTGTCCTGACAGTAGAACCATGTCTGGTTCCAATCTTTTGGGTGACTCGGCAACTCAGCATAAGGAAACAGGCAGTCTCTCCGTCGCTGGATCGAGATACCGCCAAGCTCAAGACTAGGCCCGTTGGCACGTTCGTTCTGCTGGTTCAAGTAAAAAAATTCTCTGAACAAAAGCAGACTTGGCTCCTCTCCCAGGTACACCTCGCAGAAGACTTGGAAATTGCAAAGATTTGACACGGAATCGGGTCCAATGTCTTGAGGTCTAAGATCAAAGAAATTCAAAACTTCTCTGAAGAACTTTGAGCCGGGAGGGGCAAATCCCCGGCTCATGTGATCTGTGAAAACTATCACCTCCCCTTCTTTGGGTTGAGGCTTTTCTTCAGATGGGTCAGGAACACGATAAGTCATGACCTCCTTTTTTGGCAGATGGCCAAACTTCACAAACTCAGCCAGTTTACTCTTAGTGACTGTGGATGGGACCCAGTTGCAGGTTACAGGAGCTTTGGTCTCCTTAGGTGCCATGACAACAGTTGGCCTATTACAAAATAAGAAGTTCCTGTTCAAATTTTAACCCGGGATAAAATATCCAAATTACTGAAGGTAGCGGCTTACGAAGGGGCCTAATGATATAAGGATAACTGGGCAACAATATTTAAGCCGCTACAAGCATTAAGAGCAGTTCAAAATTCTTAAAGATATGAGAAGTAGGCAAGGTTCACAGATCAGTGGTATGCATTTAAACCGGACACTTGGACAGTTATGTTTTGGGGCATTTAACAAAAGAAGTTTTCCGGGTGATAAAAACAGGTTTCATAATCTTCTGCAAAAATTTGAGATCAAAGGTCTGTTCTGATAAGAAAGTTTTCTAGACCTAAAAACTGACGCAGATGTGTTCATAGGCTCGAATGAGGCTTTTATACAGAGAAAGGGATCTGTTTTTTATCCAAGACAAGTGCGAAAACAACTACCGCGGCTATTTTATATCATTCTCAGATCGGAAGAGGTATCTAGGAGGAAAGCTAACAAGGATTTAGATCCAATGGTGATGAACTCCGACGAACTCCAGGAAGCTCTAATGCGGATCTAAGCAAGGAAGGGAAGGGAACTTACGGATCTGGAGGGGCTGCGGAAGTTCGCCGTCGTTTTCTGATTCGATTCAGGTTGATGCAGCGGCCTGGGACGGTGAAGACAAGAAGCTCGATGGCGGCGGCGGCGGAGCTCGAGAGGAGGCAAGATGAAGAAGATGACAGGAAGGGTGAGAATGAGAGACCTAGGTCGCGCCTATTTATAAGGAGAGGATAACTGAGACGGCGCGGGAAACAAGGACATAAGAGTTATTATCCAGCGGCCCCGACGCCTCGGTTTTCGGAACAGTCAATAAAGACAGAGATCCGTTGGAGGATATGGTGGAATAAAAAAGGAATTTAAGAAAATATGACGTCACGGCGGGTTAATATGGATCCAAAAAATGACGTCATGGCGGGTTAAAGAAAGTCTTTTTTCGCACATGTAAGACTCAAGATTTATGTTTTAAGGTATTTTAAGATTGACATGAACAGGTTCAAATCAATCGGGGCCTAATGTTGGGGATATAACTATTTGTGTAAGCCGCCCGGGGAGGGGGTTACATAAGGAAGATTCACCGTAAAGAAGCCCAAGACCAAGCATGAAGATGGCGGTTCAATAAAGGGCCTAAGGCCCACATGCGACTTAAGGCCCGTTGTAGTAAACCGTCATAATGGCATGACTTGTATCATAAGGTAGATTTAACTAGTCACCGAGCCGAACATTGTTTATAAGCCGGTTGGGACTCAGAGGCCCGCAGGCGTCAACCCGTGTATATAAGGGGACGACCTCTTTGGCGGCTTAGGGCAAGAAACAACCCATCGAGAGCCGGGCATAGCGTATTCCGCTCCTGGTCATCGAAACATCAAGCAATACCAACCCAACTAGACGTAGGCTTTCCTTCTACATGAGGGCCGAACTAGTATAAAACCTCTCGTGTCCTTTGTCCCGATTAACCCCTTTAAGCTTCCTAGTTGCGATGGCTCCACGACTAAGTCCTTGCACGAGGACATCTGCCGTGACAATTCCACGACAGCATTGGTCCTTGTTGAAAGATGATATAATTCCGGCTATCCTCGATTTCTTGAATGGGGGAGTCCTACCTGAGGGTATGAACGACACATCTATCACTTTGATCCCAAAGGTGCGTCACCCGCAGCGTATATCTCAATATCGTCCCATATCATTGTGCCCCGTTCTCTACAAGATTGCCTCGAAATGCATAACAAATAGGGTACGAGTGTTTGTGGGTGAGATAATCAGTGAAGAGCAGAGTGCATTTGTGCCCGGCCGACTCATTACTGACAACATTCTCATTGCTTATGAGAGTGTTCACGCTATGAGACGGCGGAAGAGAGGGAAGAATGTTGCTTGTGTCATCAAACTTGACATGATGAAGGCATACGACCGGGTTGAATGGCACTTTTTGGAGGCAATTATGCTGAGGTTGGGTTTTAGTTCACAGTTTGTTAGACTTGTGATGAAGTGTGTAACTTCGGTAAGGTTTACAGTACAAGTGAATGGACAATTACTTCCGTACTTCACACCATCTAGAGGTCTCCGTCAGGGAGATCCTAGCTCACCGTTTCTGTTTCTTATCTGTGCAGAGGGTTTTACCTCACTGTTAAAGTTTTCTGGAGGGGCTCATGTTGACAGAGGCATCCGGGTTAGCCCTCATTCTCCTTGGGTTAATCACCTGCTCTTCGCTGATGACAGTTTGATATTTCTGAAGGCAAAAAGGGCGAGTGGGACCAGGTTGAATGAGGTGCTTCGAATTTATGGAGAATGCTCGGGACAAAGTGTTAATAGGGACAAATTTTCTATCTTTTTCATTCCAAACACACCTGATGTAGTTCGATAGGAGCTCAAGACAGTGCTGGGAATTACTGTGGAGGCGTTTAATGAGCTTTATCTGGGTCTTCCAACAGCCATTGGACGCATTACCAGCGGTACTTTTGAATACCTTGGCGAGAGGATCAGAAGCAAGCTTCAAGGGGGCACTGAACGGCTTATTTCATGTGTCGGGAGGGAGGTCAGGATCAAGGCCGTTGCACAGGCGATCCCGACCTTCTTGATGAGCTGCTTCAAGCTCACGAAAAAGGTATATAAGGGTTTTTCATAAAAAATGGCAAGGTATTGGTGGAGTAGCTCAGTTGACCGCAGATCTTTGCACTGGATCGATTGGGACTCACTAACTAAGCCAAAGAATGCAGGAGGGATGGGGTTCAGAAACTTGGAAATGTTTAACTTAGCACTGCTTGGGAAACACGGGTGGATGCTGATCACGAATCTGGAATCCCTCTGTGCACGTGTCTTGAAAGGAAAGTACTTTCCCACTAGTGAGTTCATGGATGCAACTATCTCGAAGCATGCATCAACCACTTGGAGGGCAATGGTGGCGGGCAGAGAGGCCCTACGGACGGGCTTAATAAAAAGAATCGGAGATGGCATGTCTATATCAACATGGAATGATAGCTGGATTCCGGGCCTTCTCACACTTCGACATCCGGTGCAAATCGAAGATGCCGCAATTCCTCGAGTTGTTGATCTGATTAACACTGAACATGGTACTTGGAAGAGCGAACTCGTGAGATGAAATTTTATTGCCCCCGAAGCAGATGCAATTCTGAATATTCCCCTGAGCTTCGATGGGGGGGGGTGATTCATGGGCTTGGGCTGGCGAAAAGTCTGAGATCTACTCTATGAAATCAGCTTACCGAGCTCTGGTGACCTGCAACGAGCATGGAGCTCTAGGGGAAGGGACGGTGACCGAAACTTTAGAGAATCATAAACAGTTGTGGTCTAGACTTTGGAAGCTCAAGGTTGTGCCAAAAGTGCGGGTGTTTTGGTGGCGAGTACTCAGGAAGATTTTGCCTGTCGAAAGCATCTTGAAGCACCGGCACATTGCGGAGATGGCCAGATGTAAAGTCTGCCTCCATGTAGATGAAGATATCTATCATGCACTAATTAAGTGCACACATGCAAAGATGTTCTGGAGTGAGGCAAGGTGATAGAGGCTAAGGTGTCCCGATGTTTCGATGAGATGGTTGCTATCGTTTCCTGTGGGAGTCGACCTTGACGATCCGACTACGAGCGTCTTGAGACGTCATACTTAGCAATCGCTAAACCAACTTCGAGGGTTATTGACCACGCCGAGCACGATCAACCTGACCACGAGGGCCTGTTTCCTGCGAGCAAACGAACAACAAGCAAGAAACTAAGATTGCAATATGGATATTTGCGAATATAAGAGGAAAGCTTTATTAATGAAGGTGGGGTTACGTGATGCCTTGGTCCGGTCGTTGAACACAAAGCGAAATGCTGTGAAGTTGCAGCTATGGCGAACTTTTAATCTAAACAAAACCCAAAGTCTAAACGGTGCCCTAAGGGATGTATATATGGAGGAAGAGGGGGGGAATTTCGTGGCCCTTGGGGAAGGGGTCTGAAACCAACCCTATCTCTTGTTTCCCCACACATACGGACTCTAAAAACAGCCTATACTTATGTATTTCGACATTACATGGGTCTGGCCCAATAATAAGGTGACGCAACACCTAGAATAGCCTCTGGACGAAATTTATGAAGTGGCATCTTGTATATTTCGTCCAAGGCTTCATTCACTCCTTATGGTGGCTTCAAAGTCCTGAAATCATCACTTGCAACTCCGTTCTTGTTCCCCTTAGCATGCCATCAACTCCATGCTTGTTATTGCTCCAATGTCCATCCTCTCCAAGATAGGCCCTTCATTTGTAAGCAAAACAAATGTATCCAATTTAGGCATCATCATATTCTCATGAACATTAGAATCATTACCAAGAAACGAAAGTACCTGGTAATTTAATTGGCGTGCGTGAGCTCTAGTAATTGATCCAATATATGTAACAGTAGGGGCTGTGGGTGTAACAATGGTATTGATGTCCTCATCATCCTCCCCTTCTTGAAATGAATTCGTCCTTGACGGAAGCTCATCTTCCTCACCCAAATAAGGCTTCAAATCTGCAATGTTAAAAGTGGGACTAACCCCAAAATATGCAGGTACCTCAAGTTTATATGCATTATCATTTATTTTCTCTAACACCTTAAAAGGACCAGCAGCACGTGGCATTAGCTTTGATTTGCGCAAATTGGGGAATCTATCCTTACGCAAATGTAACCAAACAAGATCTCCAGGTGCAAACACAACATGTTTTCTACCCTTATCTCCCGCAAGTTTATATCTAGCATTCATACGCTCAATGTTTTCCTTAGTTAACTCATGCATTTTTAAAATCAATTCAGCATGTTGTTTAGCATCAAAATTAACCTTCTCCGAAGATGGAAGAGGCAACAAATCAATAGGTGCACGAGGTAGGAAACCATACACAATTTCAAAAGGGCACATCTTAGTAGTAGAATGCAACGAACGATTATAAGAAAATTCAATATGAGGCAAGCATTCTTCCCACATTTTCTTATTATTCTTAAAAACAGCCCTCAGCATAGTAGATAATGTTCTATTGACTACTTCAGTTTGTCCATCAGATTGGGGGTGACATGTAGTACTAAAAAGCAGTTTAGTCCCCAACTTAGCCCATAAACATCTCCAAAAGTGGCTAAGAAATTTAGTATCACGATCTGAAACGATAGTATTTGGCACACCATGCAAGCGAATAATTTCACGAAAGAACAAATCAGCAACATTAACAGCATCATCGCTTTTATGACATGGTATAAAGTGTGCCATTTTCGAGAATCTATCCACGACAACAAATATGCTATCCCTCCCCTTCTTTGTCCGAGGTAAACCTAAAACAAAGTCCATAGATATATCCTCCCAAGTAACACGAGGTACAAGCAAAGGCATATATAAACCATGAGGATTGAGTCGTGACTTAGCTTTTTGACATGTAGTGCAGCGAGCAACAAAACGCTCAACATCCCGTCTCATCTTTGGCCAAAAGAAATGTGTAGCAAGTATATCCTCCGTCTTCTTCACGCCAAAGTGTCCCATTAGTCCTCCTCCATGCGCCTCCTGCAACAACAGAAGACGAACGGAGCTAGCTGGAATGCATAGCTCTGATACCACTTGATAGAGGCTAAGGTGTCCCGATGTTTCGATGAGATGGTGGCTATCGTTTCCTGTGGGAGTCGACCTTGACGATCCGACTACGAACGTGCGAGACGTCGCGCCTTAGCAATCGCTAAACCAACTTCCGAGGGTTATTGACCACGCCGGAGCATGATCAACCTGACCACGAGGGCCTGTTTCCTGCGAGCAAACGAACAACAAGCAAGAAACTAAGATTGCAATCTGGATATGCGAATATAAGAGGAAAACTTTATTAATGAAGGTGGGGTTCTGTGACGCCTTGGTCTGGTCGTTGAACACAAACGAAGTACGCGAAATTGCAGCTATGGCGAACTTTTAATCTAAACAAAACCCAAAGTCTAAACGGTGCCCTAAGGGCTGTATATATGGAGGAAGAGGGGGGGGGGGGGATTTTGTGGCCCTTGGGGAAGGGGTCCAAACCAACCCTATCTCTTGTTTCCCCACACACATACGGACTCTAAAAACAACCTATACTTATGTATTTCGAAATTACATGGGCCTGGCCCAATAATAAGGTGACGCAGCACCTAGAATAGCCTCTGGACGAAATTTATGAAGTGGCATCTTGTATATTTCGTCCAAGCCTTCATGCACTCCTTATGGTGGCTTCAAAGTCCTGAAATCATCACTTGCAACTCCGTTCTTGTTTCCCTTGCGCATGCCATCAACTCCATGCTTTTTCTTGCTCCAATGTCCATCCTTCTTCAATCTAGGCCCTTCATTTGTAAGCAAAACAAATGTATCCAATTTAGGCAGCATCATATTCTCATGAACATTAGAATCATTACCAAGAAACGAAAGCACCTGGTAATTTAATTGGCGTGCGCGAACTCTAGTAATTGGTCCAGTATATGTAACAGTAGGGGATGTGGGTGTAACAATGGTATTGATGTCCTCATCACAAGGGAATGGCTCAATGTCAAGCTCCCAGATCTTCATAAAATGACATGGTCCCAAGATATCTTGTGTGATCCCAGGTTTGATGAGAGTGAACATGCAAAAATTATCACAGTAATGTGGGCGATCTGGACGTCCAGGAACAACATCACTCATGACAGATCAAGCCTCAACCCGATGGTGACTATGAAGAAGACCAGAGAAGCTCTGGCGATATTGGAACTACCCAGGGCTCAGGCTCGAACTCTATCCGGATTCGGTTGCCCCCCCCCCCCCTCCCCGGCGAGGGCTGCATCAAGATCAACACCGATGCAGGAATTTCGATGGAGGTGAGGCTTGCTGGAGTAGGAGGTGTTGCACGCTCATCTTCAGCCTTCATCGGAGCTTGGTGCAAGCCGATCAGTGGTGTTACCGACTCGCTAGTCGCGGAGGCCATGGCTCTTCGCGAAGGCGTTGTTTTTGCAAAGCTTCGAGGCTTTGAGCGAGTATAGATGCAGACTGATAGCAAAGATGTGGTGGATCTCTGAAACTCGCGTCGTTCTTCACGCTCCCTCATAGCGCCAGTGTTGTTAGATATTGAAGAGCTAGCAATTACTTTTTCTTCTTTTGATATTCTTCATGTAAAGAGACATTCTAATGTTCCGGTCCACCTTTGTGCAAGACATGCTAGCACATTGGAGGTGATGGAGTGTTGGATGAACTCTCCCCGTGGACTCCTGGTTACTAGCCTTATGATGGACAGTGCCGGAGCTCGATTGATTGAATAAAGCTCTTCAGTTCCATGCAAAAAAAAAAAGCATACCACCATGAGGGCTACGTCTTTGCCTATGATGGCCATGGGTGTCTTATGCTCTTATCTAATGCGGTGTTCTAATCATTAGATCAATATCCTATTTCTGTTAAGGCTTAAGACAAGTTATCCTAACACTTCAAAACATGATTAACTAACAAGCTATCCTAACTCTTAACAACCTAGTCACGTTGGTTACATGTCGCCTTCGCGAGGACCTGTGTCTTAAAGGGTTTGTGTAGGCCCGTAGCTAGGAAAATATATCGGCGAATGAGTTTGTTAGAGTTGAGTTTTTTTTTTAAAAGGTTGTTAGAGTTGAGCTAGACCCATTCCATGCCGCGCATCAACAACTTTTCTGTCTAGGGAGCAAAACACTGAGCCAATTGATATACTTGAAAAATCAAGCTGCCCACGTATGAAATGTAGTAATTGCGCGGCGGATTGATGATGATATGACCTGCGCGTACTGTGCTAGCGCTCGCTTGGCACTATAATTGGCACTAACAAACGCACCAAAAATATCCATGCTTTACACTACACTCGCCGAGCTGGCTATACGATCGAGCAGCATGAGCCCGTCCATCGTCACCGTCTCACTCGCCGCCGTCGCCGCCCTCGTCGCCATGGTGCACGTCGGGCCGGAGGAGCTGGCCAGCCGGCTCTCCGAGGTCCGGCCGGTGCAGCTCTTCTTGGCCTGCTTCCTCCCCGCCGCGGGGACCGTCGTGTACCTCATGCTGCGTCCCCGCGCGGTGTACCTCGTCGACTACGCCGGCTTCCGCACCCCGCACACCTGCCGCATCCCCTTCGCCAGCTTCCTGGAGCACGCCAAGCTGCTGCCCGAGCTCAACGAGCGCAGCATCCGGTTCATGACGCGCCTGCTTGAGCGCTCCGGGCTCGGGGAGGAGACCTGCCTGCCGCCGGCGCACCACTACATCGGCACGCACAAGTACTGCACTGTCGACGCCGCCCGCGCCGAGTTCGAGCTCGTCGCCTTCTCGGCCATCGACGACCTGCTCGCCAAGACCGGCATCGCCCCCGAGGCCATCGACATACTCATCGTCAACTGCAGCCTGTTCTGCCCCACGCCGTCCCTGGTTGACATGATCGTGAACAAGTACAAGCTGCGGAGCGACATCCGCAGCATGCACCTCTCCGGCATGGGGTGCAGCGCGGGGCTCATCGCCGTGGGGCTCGCGAGGAACCTGCTGCAGGTGGCCCCCCACGGCGCGCACGCGCTGGTGGTCTCCACGGAGACCATCACGCCCAACTACTACCTCGGCACCGAGCGCGCAATGCTCCTGCCCAACTGCCTCTTCCGCATCGGCGGGGCGGCCGCGCTGCTGTCGACGTCCCCGGCGAAGGCCCGGTTCCGCCTGAAGCACCTCATCCGCACGCTCACCGGCGCGCAGGACAGCGCGTACCGGTGCGTGTTCCAGGAGGAGGACGGGGAGGGCCACCGCGGGATCAACCTCAGCAAGGACCTGATGAACATCGCCGGCGACGCGCTCAAGGCCAACATCACCGCGATGGGGCCGCTGGTCCTGCCGGCCAGCGAGCAACTCAAGTTCGCCTTCTCCTTCCTCGCGCGGAAGGTGATCAACAGGCGGGTGAAGCCGTACATCCCCGACTTCCGCACGGCGTTCGAGCACTTCTGCATCCACGCCGGCGGCCGCGCGATCATCGACGAGCTGCAGAAGAACCTCGGGCTCTCCGACGAGCAGGTGGAGGCGTCGCGGATGACGCTGCACAAGTTCGGGAACACGTCGAGCAGCTCGCTGTGGTACGAGCTGGGCTACATCGAGGCCAAGGGCCGCATGCGCAAGGGCGACCGCGTGTGGATGATCGGCTTCGGGTCCGGGTTCAAGTGCAACGGCGCGGCGTGGAGTGCATCCAGCCCGCGCGCAACGCCGACGGGCCGTGGGCGACCTCCATCCACAGATACCCGGTGGACATTCCCGACGTTCTCAGCCATTAACCCACCACCGTTGGCCATCGAGAGGATTACAGTTCGTCATGCTCGTGTTTCATCAAGTAATTTGTCTACGCCATTAACCGTTTGCGGCCCGAAGGAGTACTGTTCATCATGTTCACGTTGTGTCAAATAATATACTGTATGATATTGTTCTTTCAATCACCTATTAATCTTCATTGACCAATGTTTTAAATATTCATTGTCAAGTACGTAACTTGTTTGTATAATTTTAAATTTATCTTTGTGTTGGTTAATTATTTTGAAAACAATCCCACTCGACAAATATCTCAGGACACATATGTGTACACTAGCATAGTTATTGGTTGATGGACACATGACATCAAACCGATAGTAATACAAATGCATGCTAGGACACTTGGGGTTGGGTCGACATGGTATGAGACCCCGCGTGAAAGATCCATTCCTACATGCCATTGCCATCAATTGATCCCATGCACAATGTGCATTATTAGACACATGTATGTTTTTTTATGTACTTCGGATGTACCTATTAGTACCTAATAATATGAAATGCCACTCCTTTACTGGATAATTATATATGTTTATTTTTTGCTTGCCCGCCGTGCAAGAGAAGTTTTGATCTCGCGAGTAGTCCAGATTTAGAAATAAATAGCCATGATCCTCACGGTTACTTACTCTTATGTACAAGTGATCCCAAGTCACATGGTGGAGAAATGGTGGTTGCACTAAATAGACAAGAATGACACACACTTGCAGTTTGAGTTTGACTCATACCACGAGGCATATACTCCATCCGTTTTTATTTACTCTTCATATTAGGTTTAACAAGTTTGTAGAAAAATATATTCATATTTTTTGTAGAAACTTTATATACTTTTAACAAGTTTGTAGAAAATATATTAGCATATACACCACCAAATATATATCATTGTATTCATCATTGCCTATACTTTGACATCATATAAATTTGTTGCTGTAAATATTCATATTGTTTTCCACAAACTTGGTCAAAATTTATAAAGTTTGATTTCAATCAAAACTAAGATACGAAGTAAATAAAACCGGAGGGAGTATGATTGCATGCAAGTATTGCTACTATTGGTCCATTGCCGAGTAGTTGTACTTTGTACATTTGTAAGCATGCATAAAAATCAACAAAATAACACACGTATGCATATAAGCCATTCGATCACAATAATTGTCTAATTCTTGCGGGCCTACAATTGAAATTCTAATTAACCTCCAACGCTGTGACTCATTATATATATAGGAACACTTATTTAACGAGAGGGACCATGGAATTACGGTCGTGCGTTTGAAAGCTATAGCTAGCCACCACCTTCCACCTCCCCCAAACCACAACTTAATTTTCTTTCACGCTGTCAGTTCTATTTCTAATTCAGTGTATTTTTCTTTTGCAACGTAAAGAAGGGTTAATGCAAATTAGTTGCTCAACATGGTGCATGCCAATATGCAAGCTCGTCGGCGTGTTGGTGGTTGCAAAAGGCTTGAATGATTGACTATATACAAGCTGAGCGTGATCCCGGTCTGTCTCACTCGTTGCTCGACATGGACATTGCCGGGAATAATAACTACCTTCGCTCTCGTCCTAATGTACGTTCAAAACTTTAATAATGAAATGCAGTACACCTAGGCCAATTCGGAGGCTATATGTCACACACACGGGAATTAGGTTGCGGTTTACGGTTGGAAGTCGGAGCCCTTCAAGGCCGTCAAGCCCTTGATTAATTAGCCGTGTGTAGCCGCCGGGTGCCGGTGGTTGTCCCGTACATGGACACGAGCTGCCGGACAGTGCCCCTGGGCTTATCTTCGCAAGCTTACATGCCCACGTGGCAAGCCACTCTCACTGTGATCAATGCCTTGACGACGGAGGTGGCAAAGATGTCGTTGACGTACGTCCAATGATTTGCTAGCCGGGCAATCAAGCGCTATTCCCGGCCGCATCACGTACCGACTCAAATGACATTAAGGCACAAGTGGGCGAGTGAAGGCAACACCACATTTACCATCTTTGCCTTATGTTTATATACTAGCACAAATACACACCGGAGAAAATACCAGTTCTTATGAAACACGATTGCCTGGTCAAGGAACTATGTCAAGGGACAACGGTCGCTGATGATAAGAAATGATGCATAATTTGAGGATCACGACCTAGAGCTTAGGACATGGTGTATGATTAGGAGTAAATTGATCAGATTGGCAATGTTTTTCCTAGGAAAAACTTTCGATTTATTTATCAAATATCGCGACAATATAAAGAACATCAAAATTATCAAAAATTACATCTATGTCGTGCATTACAACACATAAAAATTAATCATACTCCGACACTCCTAATCCAATTATTATTGTTTCTAAAAAAAGTATAGTCAAATGCCCCTAGCATGATGAAAAATTGTTCTTTCAAGCCGACCATCTTTACAAAACATATAACAAAATTACATATTTTTTCTGGGGGGAAATATATGCATTGTTCAACTTGTGGCCCATGCTTCACTAATGAGTAAACACCATAATGCTTTTGCAAAAAAGAAGACCAGAAAACCAGCTTACAGTAGAGTATTTTAATGCGCAACGTGCATGTTGAGGCAGGCTTGCACTGCTTTCCTTATTATGTCTAAATTTCCTTATTATTCTTCCTTCTTTATTTCTCTTGCTGCACGTTGAAACGTCGGTTCATATCCTCTCTAAAGAGCCAGAAGTCAATTTTTACCCTTCAATTACTGATTTTCGAGATGAAATCCTCTCCTTCCTTCCTTAATTTGAGGATAGGATTCAATTTTGCTTCCTTAATTTCAGGAGCAGGGTTCATTTCTTATTTTCTCTCTTTCCGCCCGGAGGACTTATTTCCTTCCTTATTCTCTTTCCAATCATGTAGAGGAACGGACCAACGGCTTATTCTCCTTTCCTTCCTTATTTATCTAAACATAACAAATTATTTCTTTCCTTCATGACAAATTATTTCCTTATTGATTCCTGAGAAGGCTCGTTGATACCCAGAAAATTGAAAGACGTATTTAAGTTGAGAGGATCGTGTGCAAGGGAGTGAAGTGGGACTAATATATGAATCAAGCTTTCCTTACAGGAAAACGTTTGCCACCGGCTGACATGCCGAACGCTCGGCCGGTCGCTCGGCCACGCACACGCGCCACGCAGCACAAGGGCCTACACATAGACTTTTTTTTTCTTATCCTCTGCTCCACAGTCCAGATCCATCGTATCATATACGCATCTTATCCTCTCGCCCCCATCTACATCTCCGCAACCTCTGTGTCTCTCTCTGCGTCCTGGCTCCGGCGAGCTCCATGGCTTCTCCGGCGAGGCTGCCACCGGCAGACCCCCATCTGCTCGTGTTTTCTTCCCTCTCCCATGAGATTTTCTCCTTTTTATCTTGTAGCTCATCAGCCTTTCCCCTTCCTGCTCCTCGACTGCCACAGAGACCAGAGATGAGCCACGGGACGGCGAGGACAGAGGGAGGAAGCACCCTGGGAGCTGCAACCGGTGGACTGCAATTAGCGCTCGTCGCCATCGCCGGCCGCAACTGGTTGCACTGCTCTCCATGGCCGCAACCATGCTTTGATTTTGCTGGAACCGGCCCATATTTTTGCTAGCACCCACCTCCACCCTCCCTCCCCAAAATCTGCTACCACAGTGGATTTTGCTGGAACTACTGAACCATTTTGCTACATCCGTTTTTGCTTTTGTTACTACCGGTGTTTTATTGATTTTTGCTACATCCATCTCCATGACATCGTCTGTTTTCCCAATCGATTTTTGCTACAACCATGCTCTGATTTTTGCTGGGACCAAACCATGTTTTGCTACAACCCTTTGCTGCATTTATATTTTTTTGCTGGAACCATAATCTGATTTTGTTGGAACCATGTAATTTCTTTGGGACAAGCATATCAACGTTTTGCTGAAAACCATCTCATTTTTTGCTGGAACCACACAATTTTTTTGCTGGAACCATATAATGTTTTTGCTGGAACCTTGTTTTTTCTGGAATGTCTCCGCTTTTTTTTGCTACGAACGGCATCGAAACTGATACCGTGGGGCGACGAGCTGGGCGACGGAGGTGCTGCGACCTGCAACCGGCACACGCCGGAGCTGTGGCCGTCGTCATGGGGAGCTGCAACTACGGGGCACGCTGGTGCATGCACGGAACCGACGGGAAACACGGAAGGAGACGACGGCGGCGAGGGAGGCAACCGGCGGCGAGCGCGGCAAGCGCGGCGCGGGCGGCGAGCGGGGATGGTGGCGCGGGGTACCGAGAGGGCGCAGGCGTGTTTGCTGCGGGGAGAGAGAGAGAGAGACAGGGGGATTTTGAACCGTGCGAGAGAAAGGAGAAGGAACAGATCCCGTGGCCCACCTCGCTCAGATCGAACGGCCGCCAGCTGACCGGCCAAAAGTTTCGGCCGGGGCACCGGCGCAGAGTGCTGGCCTTACTTACAACACATAGTGCAAGGTAGCATAGCTGGTCGTGACAGTACTTGTTTGCCATCAAGTCACGATTTCAAATCACCAAACCAAGCATTATTTTTTTTCCTCCCCTAGACTGCACTGGGCCATCCTTTGTTGGGCTGCAGAAGATGGGCTGACAACGACGAAGGTAGATGTGGTGTAGGAAAACGAACCGGACCACACTGGACCGTGCTTCATTGGGCTGAAAACGACGCTGAGAGTAGATGTGGTGTAGGAAAATTCTTGGACAGGCAAAATTTTTAGTACCACCATATAGATTCTTAAACTATAATATGAGAGCAAGATGGACGGATCAGAAAAGGACGAAATTACGGCGATAAGAAACGATAGCGTTTTTATATTTGGTATAGATATAGATATAGTACGTATTACAAACTAATCCTGATTTATTTTATCGAATAATCATAGACTCTTTTGATTCCCTCTGTTCTTGGGCTTTATTTCTGTTTTTTGATTATTGATTATATATTAAGTTTGTGTTGCTTACCACATATATACCATGTGGTTCTTGGGCATTATTTCTTTGTTATATGGTGCAGATATTTATCGAGTAAGCTCAAGCATTTTTTTCCTTTTCTCCATGCATCATTCTTAGGGCTACAACATAGATTCGTACGTGGCCCTTTGAACATGCGGAGATGGTCGCACCGGTTACTTTTTTTTGGCAGGAAAACTTTCGATGTATTCATCTTCAATCATGGCAGTACAACTGTTCACACACGAACACGTCACCGTGTACCCTCGGTGTCAAGCGCGATACACAAGACACGTCACCGAAGGAGGCTCACAGAAAGAGTGATACGCAAGACAATCCAGCGAGCGCTTTTGAAGACCTGAAACCCCACGCGGCCGGGAGAGACCCGTCTGGACGCACGGCGGTGATGGGCCGCCCTAGGTCGGGTCGCCCGCCCCTAGGACTTCGTAGATTGAATCTCTACGAAGCGAAGAACACCGATGAAGGTGAAGCAGAAAACTAGGATAGGAGATGAAAGTTTGTAGATGGGTTTTGCGATTTTGTGTTGTTTTTCAATCGGTCGCACCCCTCATGTATATAAGAGGCAGATGAACTTCCCGTTCAAGGAAAGGTTAGAATTCACGTTCAAAACCCTAGTTTGGGTCCAACTCGGAATCCGAACTTCCAAAATTGTTCGGTTTGTAATCTGGCTACACCTTGCGGGTCACTTTTGAGGCAGTAAACGACCTCTGATGAACATGCATCCAAAAGCATATTTATTCGTTTCGACGAGGCGAACAACTTTTGTGTTGACCATTTTTCAATTCGATGCCAAATTCAGGGCCAAATTGCTCACACAAAACAGGTCATTACTCACGCAACTCATCACACATAGTCACATGTGTGTCTGGTCCCGGGCGTCACATTTTGTTCACTGTAGGGTCACGCTGTGCGGGCTCTAAGTTTTGCATGCGATCTTAGAATGGGACGATTTTTATATCGAAATCGATCGTTTCGACGAGACAAAGACAACTCGTGTAGATAATTTTTCAATATGAGGCCGTCTTGTGGGTGTAATCAGCCAAACAATGTTCTAGATACAAAATCTCAGTACTTTGAACACAACTTCGGCCTTAGAGATTATATCGGATGGCTATGATCCAAATATCAAAGTTTCTCCTTTCGACGAAATGAAACTTTCTCCCTTTGAGCACTTTTCCATTTGAGGCCTTCTTAATTATGTTTTTGACCATGCCAAAATCTGGTGTCAACACATGCCCCCTGTTTTTCGGCAAAACTTGCGTGCCGAAAAATAATTTGCAATGTATTTGTTCGAAGGATGATTCAACACTCCATCGGCATTTATATTTCTTAGGGTGATAATTACGTATCAGCCATGTTTATGCTAAGGGCGATAGTTGTTTATCGGCCATGTCTTTGCTTAGGACGATAATTATATATCGGCTGTTGCCTATCTAGGCTTCTTTCCACACACTTGGGTGATACTTCTTTAAATATTTGTCATTGAGAGCTCGAGGTAACAATGTCCCTTGTACGGATTCCACCAAATATGAGTTTTCAGGAACTACTCTTGTAATCTTAAAAGGACCTTCCCAACTTGGAGACCACTTCACGAATTTTCTTTCTGTCGAACCAATTGGGAGGATCACCTTCCACACGAGATCGCCAACTTGAAAACTCTTCAACTTGACCTTCTTATTGTAAGCTATTTCCACCCTCAACTTATCTCTCTCTATGGCCTTCAAAGTAGCCAAACGTTTATCGGCGA
Organism: Aegilops bicornis; assembly: GCA_021605145.1. Classification (NCBI taxonomy): domain Eukaryota; kingdom Viridiplantae; phylum Streptophyta; class Magnoliopsida; order Poales; family Poaceae; genus Aegilops; species Aegilops bicornis. Next base: position 597,664,922 of record CM038672.1, read on the forward strand.
CTTCATCAATATTGTCCATCATCAAGTTATAAAAGTCTACCGCCGATAAATCATTTTGTTTGGCTATTCTCAAAGCATTCAAATTCACTTCCACTGGTAAAATGGCCTCTTTACCAAATACGAGCTCATATGGAGTAACCTTTGTAGCACCATGCCTTGAGATTCTATGTGCCCACAAAGCTTCGGACAGTAGCTCATGCCATCTCCTTGGATTATCCTCAATCTTCTTCTTGATGAGCTTGATTAATATTTTATTGCTAGACTCAGCTTGTCCATTGACTTGGGCATAATATGGAGAGGAATTGAGCAACATTATCTTATATGATTCCGAAAATTCTCTAACTATTCTCTAACTTGATGTGACATAAAGGATGAACCTTGGTCCATAGTTAATGTTTGAGGAATACCGAATCTATGAATAATGCGCTCAGTTATGAATTGAATTACCTCTGTATGCGTCATATTTTTGAGTGGTATTGCTTCAGACCATTTAGTGAAATAATTAGTTGCTACCAACACGAATTGATGCCCCTTTGAAAAAGAAGGATGAATCTCTCCAATAAAGTCTAATCCCCAACCTCTAAAAGGCCACAGCTTGATAATATGATGTAACATAGCAGCGGTAGCCAACTGAATATCACCAAACTTTTGACAGGCTTCACATCCTTTATAATACCTAAAGCAGTCATTAATCATTGTCGGCCAATAAAATCCAGCCCGTCGCAACAACCATTTCATCTTGGGAGCAGACTGATGAGTGCCACAAACTCCTTCATGAACCTCTCCCATAGCAACACTCGCTTGGTCCTCGTCCAAGCATTTAAAAGAACATCATCAACCGTTTGGCGATAAAGATCATCGTCTCTCATTGTATATGAAAGTGAAAGCACAAGTGCTCCCTGGGTGATTTTGGTAATTAATGTCAACATATCTCTTGTTGGACTAATTCTTCTACCAAGTATGTTTTAGATAAGTTCAACAATGGAGTGGCATGGACAAGAGGATGTGGAGCCCCTTTCAATATGCTAAGGACAAAGGATTGGGTCAAGCTCAAAGCACAAGACTCTACATTTTCTATTTTAGTGATCCAAGATCACATTGAGTCCATAGGAAAAGCCAATACTATTAAGAAGGGATGAGGTGTTGCTTAATGGCTTGCTTGCTCAAAGTGCTTCGTGATATGCTCCAAAGCCCTCAACCACTTTCTCACTTCCACATATGTCCTAAACCAAAAAGTCAATCTCGGCCCCACCGAAAGTTCATATCCGGAGCCACTGAGTTCAGTTGACATAGCCACTGCCAGAAACCCTAATCAGTTCGGTCTCACCGAGATGGGCTTGCAAACTCTCTATTGTCTGTTGCAATAATTTCGGTCCCACCGAGATTTTCAACAGGCCCCACCGAGTTTGCTTGGCCAACTTTTTGTTTCACTTATTACCCAAATCGGTCCCACCGAGTTTGTGTAATCGGTCAAACCGAAAATTGGATTTACCCTAACCCTAGCACATCGGTCCCATCGAGTTGACCCAGTCGGTCCCACAAAAACACCTAACGGTCACATTATGAACTAAATCGGTCTGACCGAGTTCTCTGAATCGGTCCCACCGAGTTTGGTGATTTGTGTCTAACGGTTAGATTTTGTGTGGAGCCTATAAATACCCCTCCACCCACTCTTCGTTCGTGGAGAGAGCCATCAGAACATGCCTACACTTCCAACACATATTTTCTGAGAGAGAACCACCTACACTTGTGTTGAGGTCAATATATTCCATTCCAAACACATGAATCTTGATCTCTAGCCTTCCCCAAGTTGCTTTCCACTCAAATCTTCTTTCTACCAAATCCTATCCTGTGAGAGAGAGTTGAGTGTTGGGGAGACTATCATTTGAAGCACAAGAGCAAGGAGTTCATCATCAACACACCATTTGTTATTTCTTGGAGAGTGGTGTCTCCTAGATTGGCTAGGTGTCACTTGGGAGCCTCCGTCAAGATTGTGGAGTTGAACCAAGCAGTTTGTAAGGGCAAGGAGATCGCCTACTTCATGAAGATCTACCCGAGTGAAGCAAGTCCTTCGTGGGCGACGGCCATGGTGGGATAGATAAGGTTGCTTCTTTGTGGACCCTTCATGGGTGGAGCCCTCCATGGACTCGCGCAACCGTTACCCTTCGTGGGTTGAAGTCTCCATCAATGTGGATGTACGATAGCACCACCTATCGGAACCACGGATAAAAAATCTCCATGTCTCCAAATTGCGTTTGCACACTCCAATCCCTTCTCTTTACATTCTTGCAACTTGCATGCCTTACTTTCCGCTGCTCATATACTCTTTGTATGCTTGCATGCTTGCTTGATATGTATTGTGAATGTTTAAACTTGTGCTAATACTCCACTTCAACTCAAGAGATTAAAAACTACAATTTTTCTTGATTAGAGTCTATTCACCCCCCCCTCTAGACACCTCTTCTCGATCCTTTCAATTGGTATCAGAGCATTGGTCTCCATTGCCTTGGTTTAAACACCTTTGGAGGAAGATGGATGTGTCTACTTTGGTAAATCTTAGACGTAGAGTGCCTATTCTTGATGGAGAATATTTTCATGAGTGGAAAAAATGAGATGCTTGAGATTTTCAATGAATATCTTTTGAACAAGTACATTACTAGCCCTTGTGCACCTCATGTTGATCCTTTGCATTCCACACCCGAAGAAGATCTTGACATGATTCACAATCTTAGAACTATCAATCTTATCATAAGAGGATTGCCCAAAAATTTGATTGCTAGTTTGCCTACTCTTGATTGTGCCTATACTATATGGAGATTTCTTGAGGAATGATTTCTAGATTATTCCTTGAAAAATTTAGACGAAATTCTCCATAAGTCTAATGCCTTGAGTAAGATGAATTCTAGTGATCCTAGCTTTGGTGATTGTCTATTTGAGCGTAAAAATCTCATGCGTGCCATAGGAGATGTTGGGATCATTAGCAATATCATTTCCGAAGCTATTAGAATCCATAAAGATAACCATAGAAGTGATCATTTATCTAATGAATTACCCTCTCTAGGAATTGATCAATCACAGGATGATGTTGAACATGGATACTATGATGAGGATGATGATGATAGTGACTATGATCTTGATAATGCAATGAGACACTTTGGTCTTATGGCAAATCTTCACGGCTACATGGCTGGAGGAAAGGAATGGGTCCTTGATAGTGGATGTACTGATCATATGACCGGAGATAAAGATATGTTTCGTGAGCTTGCTGAAAACAACGACCCTCGAAAATATGTCACTTTTGGTGATAATTCAAAGGGTAAGGTGGTTGGCCTCGGTAAGGTGGCCATCTCACATGATAACTCCATACAAAATGTCATGCTCGTTGAATCTCTTGGGTACAATTTACTTTCAGTTTCTAGACTTGCTGATTTCGGTTTCAATGTCCTATTCGCTGAAGTAGATTGCCAAGTGTTTCGTAGAGACAATCGTAAAATGGTCTTTGCCGGTATACGTAGAGGTGATCTTTACATTGTTGATTTCACTAAAAAGGCTCAACCTAGAACTTGCTTAATTGCTAAATCTTCTAAGGGTTGGTTGTAGCATAGAAGGCTAGGTCATGTGGGTATGCGAAGTCTTGATAAGCTTATTAAAGGTGATCATATCCTTGGAGTAAAAGATGTCATATTTAACAAGGATAGACTTTGTAGTGCTTGTCAGGCAGGGAAACAAGTTGGAGGAAGTCATCACGCGAAGAACATCATGACCACGAGAAGACCACTCGAGCTACTTCACATGGATCTCTTTGTTCCAAATGCCTACAAGAGTCTCGGTGGTAACTCGTTTGGACTAGTCATAGTTGATGATTTTTCAAGATTTACGTGGGTGTTCTTTCTTGATGACAAATCGCAGGTCCAACAGATCTTCAAAAACTTCGCTAGGAAGGCCCAAAATCAATTTGACTTGAAGATCAAGAAGGTTCGGAGCAACAACGGAACGGAGTTTAAGAATGCAAATGTGGATACCTTTCTTGACGAAGAGGGGATTTCACATGAGTTCTCGGCTACGTACACACCTAAAAAATGGAGTCGTTGAGAGGAAGAACCGGACTCTAATCGAGATGGCAAGAATGATGCTTGATGAGTACAAGACTCCAAAACACTTTTGGGTGGAAGCGGTTGAGACAGCTTGTCATGCAACAAATCGCTTGTATCTTCACAAGCTACTCGGCAAGACGGCATACGAGCTCCTCACCGGTAACAAGCCCCAAGTTGGATACTTTCGAGTATTTGGCTCAAAATGCTACATTCTTGATAAGCATCGCCATTCTAAATTTGCTCCTAAATCTCATGAAGATTTTCTACTTGGTTATGGCTCAAACTCTCACACTTACCGTGTCTACAACAATTTCACCCGAAAGGTTGAAGAGACGGTAGATGTGAAGTTTGATGAATCTAACGGCTCGCAAGTAGAGCAATTGCCAATTGATGTAGGAGACAAAGACCCTTTGGAAGCAATCCAAGACTTGTCTATTGGCAAGATTCATCCAACGGAGGTGAAGGAGAGTACCTCGTCCGTCCAAGTGGAAGCTTCTACCTCACGACAAAGTCAACCAAGAATTGATACGGAAGCATCCACAAGTGGGACATACCAAGACGAAGAAAACAAGGAAGCACAACAAGATGAACATCAACAACCTCCTTCTCCACCATGACAAGACAATGACAACGTCAACAATGAAGAAGGCCAAGAAGAAGAACAAGATGAAGAAGATGTTCCACCCCGAGCCAAGCCAAAGCTCCCACGAGTTCAAGCAAGAATCGCCAAAGATCATCCCGTCGAGCAAATCTACAATGATATCCAAACCGGGAGAATAACTCGCTCTAAAACTCGTTTGGCTAATTTTTGTGAACATTACTCATTCATCTCTAGCATCGAACCTATGAAGGTTGAAGAAGCATTGGAAGATCCGGATGGGATAATATGCATGAAAAGCTAAGCAACTTTGAGAAAAATCAAGTATGGAGATTGGTCGAGAAGCCCGACAACAACCACAACATCATTGGTACCAAATGGGTGTTTCGCAACAAGAAAGATGAAGATGGTCAAGTAGTCCGCAACAAAGCACGCCTAGTTGCCCAAGGCTACACTCAAGTCGAAGGTATGGACTATGGTGAGACATATGCTCCCGTTGCTAGACTTGAGTCCATTCGCATCTTACTTGCTTATGCTAATCACCATGATATCACCTTGTACCAAATGGACATTAAAAGTGCTTTTATAAATGGTGAAATCGAGAAGGAAGTTTATGTTAAGCAACCTCCCGGCTTTGTCAATCCTAAGAAACCTAATCATGTCTACAAACTTCACAAAGCCCTTTATGGTCTTAAACAAGCCCCTAGAGCGTGGTATAAATGCTTGACCAAGTTCCTTATTGAAAAAGGCTTTGAAATTGGTAAAATTGATTCTACTCTTTTTACTAAGAGGGTTAATGGAGAACTATTTGTTTGCCAAATTTATGTTGATGATATTATATTTGGTTCGACTAACCCTCATTTTAGTGAGAAGTTTGGAAAGCTAATGTCGAAGAAGTTTGAGATGTCTATGATGAGTGAACTCAAATTCTTTCTCAGTTTGTAAATCAAACAAACTAAGGAAGGTACCTTTGTCTCTCAAACAAAGTACACCAAGGACTTATTCAAGAAGTTCAATATGCAAGAATGCAAAGGTATGTCTACACCCATGCCTACTAGTGGACATCTTGATTTGACCAAAGACGGTGATCCGGTGGATCAAAAAGTTTACCGCTCTATGATTGGTTCATTGTTATATCTATGTGCCTCCCGTCCCGATATTATGCTAAGTGTGTGCATGTGTGCATGATATCAAGCGGCACCTAAAGAATGTCATCTTAAGGCTGTGAAAAGGATAGTGAGATACTTAATACATACACCAAATTTTGGCATTTGGTATCCTAAGAGGTCTTATTTTGATCTTGTTGGCTACTCCGATTCGGACTATGCCGGAGATAAGGTGGATAGAAAGTCCACTTCGGGTACTTATCAATTTCTTGGTAGATCTCTTGTGTCTTGGTCCTCCAAGAAACAAAACTCGGTATCCTTATCCACCGCCGAAGGCAGAATACATTGCTTCTGGATCATGTTGTGCTCAATTACTTTGGATGACCCAAACTCTTAAAGATTATGGGATATATGTGAAACATGTTCCATTGCTGTGTGACAATGAAAGTGCTATTAAGATTGCTGACAATCCCGTGCAACTTTCTCAAACTAAACATATTGAAGTTCGTCATCATTTCATTCGAGATCATGTTGCCAAAGGGGACATTAATCTTAAGCATGTTCGCACCGATAAGCAATTAGCGGATATATTTACCAAACCGCTTGATAAGAAAGTCTTTTGCCATTTGATAGGTGAATTGAACATCATTGATGCTTCAAACTTGGAGTAGGAACTCCATTTGGATACATGCAAGGCATGAGCCTTTGACTAATCCTTGATATTTCTTTCATGATGCTATGTATATGTCTTGGATACTTTTGCACCCTTGCATGCTATCTAACCCTTGTAGGTACTTGGATGAATCTAAATTCATGAGATTGCAACTCACTCACATCTTGAGCAATCTCTACATAACCAAGTCTCTATACAATGGTGGTTGAAGTCAAGGAAGCACAAAACCCCTCAAATATATCCTTTGACTCATTCTATGTTAAATTTTATGATTGTCATTTTGGATACACAAGTGCTCTTCCTTGCAAAGCTAACCCATGTAGGAAGATGAACTCAAACTCCAAGTGGTGCTCCCAACTCTTGATGAGCTACATCAACCTTAAGCAACCCACACAAGTTCGACTACATGATCAAGATCAACACAACCACCCAAGGTATGCTATTCCATCTTAGAGAAGCTTTACTCCAAGTCATGGGATAAAGCAACTCAACAAGATGTGAATACATCAAGAAGCTTAAACGAAAAATGGTAACCCCATTTTGAGCTTAAACGATGAGTATGACCAAAGATCAAGTGATCTCACTTGACTCCTAAGTCAATATACTCTAACATAGGTGACTTTGTCAGCCACAAATTCTAGATGAAGTTCTCTTCCATTTCTCCATGCTCTTGCATTTCTAGGTGACTTCATCTAGATTTCTTTTCTTTTTGTTTCTGCTCTGCATTCTCTGCATCCAATTCATTGCAAATCTTTCAGCTAATTCCTTGCAAATCCTTGTGAGATCTTAAAGTGCCTAGTGAGCTGAGGTGACAAGTGTTTCAATGTGATGAACTCGGTCACACCGGTCTGTTTTCTTTGGCCCAACTGAATTCTCGCGATGCCACCGAAGCACACAACTTGGTGCTACCGATTTCACTACATGTAAGACAACTTGCCACTTATTTCTGCAGTCTTTTTGCTCCAGCTCCACTCAATGACTCTTGTTCTCTACCAGCATCACAGTCGCTTTGCTTTGTGACTCAAGGACTAAACCCTTTTACAATAAAACAAAAATCTAGAAGAGCCCTTCTTGGAAATTGATGTCAAAGGGGGAGAGAGGGATCACATCAAAGCTCTATGCTTAATCATTTCTATAGGGGGAGAGGATACTCAGGGGGAGTGTGTGTAATAAACCTCAGACCTCAGATGCTTGGTGTTCAAGAGGAGAGAAATTACATGTCTTTAAGAGGGGAAATACATGTTCATATTTGACCATATTTGATTGCTTGCATTAATTATGTTGTTTTTTCTTTTGCTCTGATTTTCTGTTCCCTATCTTCTCCCAATATCCCATGCAAGATTCAGGGGGAGAAAGACATCTAAGGGAAGGAAATATTTGATTTTATTGCATATCTTTACCTTTGGGGACATGTCTCTACCCAATGGGGTACTCAGTACTCACTCTATACATGTCATCCCAGTGTTGGTTCTCTTGTGGTTTCTTTTGTTTGCTCTGGCTAGTAGGTGTATATGTGTTGTCTAACCTTGTTTACTCAGGTTCATTCCTTCCTAAGCCAACTCAAGACCACAAGGTAAGTATATGCATCATAGTCATGCGTATGAGGATTTCTTGTTGATGTACATACTGTTTGCAAGAAGGACTCATGGGCATGAAGGTACATTTCCTATATTCACATCATTTGTCTGATGCATATAGCCAAGATACATGTAACACATGGCTTACTCTGTCATGCTTATGCATTCACATGCTCCTATGCTTCATATTTACATGATTGCATACATGAAGGGGGAGCCTATGCATGTTGCATGTCTTTCCAAAGCTTTACTTGTTATTCTCTATATCCTTATCTAAAAGCTTTGATGAATGTTGTACCAAAAAGGGGGAAGTTGAAAGCACAAGTGCTCCCTGGGTGATTTTGGTAATTAATGTCTACATATCTCTTGTTGGACTAATGCTTCCACCTAGTATGTTTCAGATAAGCTCAACAATGGAGTGGCATGGACAAGAGGATGTAGAACCCCTTTCAATATGCTAAGGACTGAGGGAGTCCTGGATTAAGGGGTCCTCGGACAGCCGGGCTGTTGGATTATGAAGATAAAAGATTGAAGACTTCGTCCCGTGTCCGGTGGGACTCTCCTTTGTGTGGAAGGCAAGCTTGGCAATTCGGATATGTAGATCTCCTCCCTTGTAACCAACTCTGTGTAACCCTAGCCCCCTCCGTGTCTATATAAACCGGAGGGTTTAGTCCATAGGACAACAACAATCATAATCATAGGCTAGCTTCTAGGGTTTAGCCTCTACGATCTCGTGGTAGATCAACTCTTGTAATAATCATATCATCAAGATCAATCAAGCAGGAAGTAGGGTATTATCTCCATCGAGAGGGCCCAACTCGGGTAAACATTGTGTCCCCCGCCTCCTGTTACCATCCGCCTTAGACGCACAGTTCAGGACCCCCTACCCGAGATCCGCCGGTTTTGACACCGACATTGGTGCTTTCATTGAGAGTTCCACTGTGCCATGGCTATAAAGGCTTGATGGCTCCTTCGATCATTGGCAACGATGCGATCCAGGGTGAGGCTTTTCTCCCCGGAAAGATCTTCGTATTCGGCGGCTTCGTACTGCGGGCCAACTCCCTTGGCCATCTGGAGCAGATCGAAAGCTACGCCCCTGGCCATCAGGTCAGGTTTGGAAGCTTGAACTATACTGCCGACATCTGCGGAGACTTGATCTTCGACAGATTCGAGCCCATGTCAGGTGCGCCGCATAGTCACGACGAGCATGACTTAGCTCTGCCGTCGGACGGTGTTCGGGAGATCACACCTGCGGCTACTCCGACCCTCAATCCGGAGCAGATCGCGCCTTCCGAGGACGGGTGGATGGACCCCGCCATGGAGGCCGAACACTCAGTGGCGATAGAGCCGAATACTGATTTCACCTACTACAAGACCTGTGTTGCTGGATCCTTGGATTCGTCCCCGGCCACGGGCTCCGAACCGCCTGCGTCCGTGCCTATCGAGTCTGATTGGGCGCCGATCATGGAGTTTTCCTCTATGGATATCTTTCAGCACTCGCCCTTGGGCGATGTGCTAAATTCATTAAGGTCTCTCTCCTTGTCAGGGGGCCCTTGGCGGAATCAGGTCCTACCGAGTGTGAAGCGGACGACGAAGAAATTCGTTCCCCACCCACCACCCACTTAATAGCCATCGTCGACGACTTAACCGACATGCTCGATTTTATTCAAGACATCGACGGTATGGACGACGATGCAGGAGACGAACAGGAACCACCACCCACAGGGCGCTGGACTGCCACCTCATCATATGATATATACATGGTGGACACCCCCAAAGAAAGCGATGGCGACAAGGCAACGGAGGATAATCCCCCCGAAAAGCAATCTAAGCACCAGCGTAATCGGCGCCACTCTAAGCCCCGCCATAGCAAAAGCAGCGATAACGGCACAAGAGACAATAATGCTACGGATAGTGCCGAAGACGAATACAACCCCCTCCAGCCAGATTTCGAGCCGGAATATGGGCAAGCTAGCCCTAAGGAGCAGGCAGCAGACGGAGAATTAGATGATGATAATTACATGCCTCTCTCTGAAGACGAAGTGAGCCTCGGCGACGAAGAATTTATCGTGCCTGAGGATCCCGTCAAATAGGAGCGCTTCAAGCGCAGGCTCATAGCCACAGCAAAAAGCCTGAAGAAAAAGCAACAACAGCTTCAAGCTGACCAAGATCTGCTAGCGGATAGATGGACTGAGGTCCTGGCGGCCGAGGAATACGAACTCGAACGCCCAACCAAAAGTTACCAAAAGCGCAGGTTGCTACCCCAACTTGAGGAGGAAGCATTAAAACATACGCTTACAACGTATGATGCGGCTGACCGGCCACCTCGTGGCCGAGACGCGGCATATCAGGCCGAAGTACAGACCGCACCCCACCGCCAGTCAAACAAAAATACCAAGGCCCGGGGTAACACGCAGGACCTGCGAGACGTATTGGAAAACAAAGCAGGACACACAAGATCGATCTACGGATCACGCGGGCGCGCTTCTAACGCTGCGTGATTTATGACCGTCACGCCGGACATACTAAAAGCAAATCCGTCCGGGCCGAATACAGCAGACAAGACTCGTATGAATTGCGCCGTGATATAGCCCGGCACGGAGGCGCCGCACACCCCTTATGCTTCACTGATGAAGTAATGGATCAAGAATTCCTAGAAGGTTTTAAACCCGTGAACATTGAAACATATGATGGTACAACAGACCCCGCGGTATGCATTGAAGATTTCCTCCTCCACATTCACATGGCCCGCGGTGACGATCTACATGCGATCAAGTACCTCCCATTAAAACTCAAAGGACCTGCTCGGCATTGGCTCAGCAGCCTGCCGACAAACTCCATAGGCAGTTGGGAGAATTTGGAAGACGCATTCCTTGAAAACTTCCAAGGCACTTATGTGCGACCTCCGGATGCTGATGACTTGAGTCACATAACACAACAGCCAGGGGAATCAGCCAGGAAATTCTGAACTCGATTCCTAACTAAAAAGAACCAAATTGTCGACTGTTGGGATGCCGAGGCCTTAGCGGCATTCAAGCATAACATCCGTGACGAATGGCTCGCTCGACATCTTGGACAAGAGAAGCCAAAGTCTATGGCAGCCCTTACGACACTCATGGACCACTTTTGTGCGGGCGAGGACAGCTGGCTGGCTCGCAGCAACAATACATCAAGAAACCCTGGCAATTCAGATGCCAAAGACAGCAACGGCAGGCTACATCGCAACAGAAACAAGCGTCGCAACAACGGCGATAACACCGAAGACACGGCAGTCAATGCCGGATTCAGTGGTTCTAAATCCGGTCAGCAGAAAAGCCGTTCAAAAGAAGCAATCCGGGCCCGTCCAGTTTGGACTGCATACTCGATCGCTCATGTCAAATTCACGGCACCCCCGATAAACCAGCCAACCACACCAACAGACAATGCTGGGTGTTCAAACATGCCGGCAAGGTGAATGTCGAAAACAAGGAAAAGGGGCTGCATAGCGACGACGAGGAGGAGCCCCGACCGCCGAACACAGGAGGACAGAAGAAATTTCCTCCCCAAGTGAAAACGGTGAACATGATATACGCAACCCATATTCCCAAACGGGAACGGAAGCGTGCACTGAGGGACGTCTATGCGATGGAGCCAGTCACCCCAAAGTTCAACCCATGGTCTTCTTCTCCGATCACTTTCGATCGTAGGGACCACCCCACCAGTATCCGTCATGGCGGTTCTGCCACATTGGTCCTTGATCCCATCATTGACGGGTTTCACCTTACTCGAGTCCTTATGGACGGTGGCAGCAGCCTGAACCTGCTCTATCAGGATACAGTGCGCAAAATGGGTATAGACCCCTCGAGGATCAAACCCACAAAAACCACCTTCAAGGGTGTCATACCAGGTGTAGAGGCCTGTTGCACGGGCTCAATCACACTGGAAGTGGTCTTCGGATCTGCGGACAACTTCCGGAGCGAGGAGTTAATCTTCGATATCGTCCCTTTCCGCAGTGGCTATCACGCACTACTCGGATGAACCACATTTGCTAGATTCAATGCGGTACCGCATTATGCATACCTCAAGCTCAAAATGCCAGGACCTCGCGGAGTTATAATAGTTAATGGAAACACAGAACGCTCGCTCCGCACGGAGGAGCACACTGCGGCCCTCGCAGCGGAAGTACAAAGCAGCCTTCTGAGGCCAACCGCCAATTCGGCGAAAAGGCCCCCGGACACCTTCAAGCGAGTCCGGAGTTACCTGCAACAGGATTTCCAGGCACGTTCAGTGCTCGGATAGCAATTCGGCCTCCGTCATAGTCCCAATCAAGCGGCAAAATTTGTGCCGCGCGTACATAACTACGCACTCAAGATACCATGGGCATAGGCGGAGGCATGGCTATGGCACGTCCCACAATGCGGCTCGACCGCCCCAGGGGCTGTATACCTTCATCATTTTCTCTCTTTCAGGACCTTACTCTCTTGAAGCCCTTTCAGGCAGTCTGATTGTTGGACCCATTACGGGAAGGAAATACCAAGGAAGCAAGAAGCTCTGACATACAAGGGAATTCCCAGGTGGTCTCTGATAACAATCGATGTACCTGTTTTTGCATACCCATACGCAGCTTGCCCTTGGATAGGACATGTCAAATAGTCCTATTTTTTGCTTATTGCACTAATTGTATACGTATGCTTTGACGTATTATTTAAATAACAATGTATAGCATTAGCCTATTATTGCATTTCTTTTTTTCCTTGTCTGCTTATTCACGATAGATGGCACTCGTACATTCTGGTACGACCAGTGCGCCAGGGGCTTCAGTGTACCCCATAACACGACACGAAAAGTCCTAACACTTTCGACAGTGCGGCACCCCGAACTTATAGCATTATATGCATCAGCTCCGAATCATGTCTTGGGTCAATAGTTGGGTTTGCCCGGCTCCCATGTTTTAGTACCTTATGTTCCGCTATATCGGCTAAGATAGCACTGGGAGAACTACTGCGATTGTATCCCGGTTCTTCCGGACGAGCACCACAGTAGAGAAAGCCGAAAACTGACTGTCGTGATAAGGCGAGAGCTGGTCGCTGTTCGAGAGGTCTCAAATCCTTAAAGATTTTTTCCACTTCGGGCGAGGAGTCGGCCTTGTCCGATTTAGGCGTACATAGCGTTCCAAGTTCGGCCTTCCGAATAATAGGGGCTTCGCCAAAATTTAAAATTGTAGACTTCTATGGCTAAGTGAGAGTGATAAAGCTTTATAGTCCGATTGCCTGGTTCGCTGTGCTGAACACCTCCTTTGAAGGACCCAAAACTGGGATAAAGAGTGGCCAGGTTTATCCCGAACACCTCAGTACTAGTTACTTGGGGCGTGTTTATCGATCGCCAACTCTCAGATTTTATAAACGGCCACACAGAAGGTAATATTTAAAATTAACAAAGCGTTATATAGCGCACATGAACTGGTTTTCATATTACAGGATCACATGAGTACATTCATTCAAATATTACATCCCTAGTGCATTCCTCTGCCACAAGGCGAGCACCCTTCAGGACACTGTCATAATACTTTTCGGGGTGGCGATGCTCCTTGCCCTCAGGTGGCCCCTCCTTCACAAGCATTTCGGCATCCATCTTCGCCCAGTGCACTTTCGCCCGGGCAAAAGCCCTGCACGCACCTTCAATACAGACGGACCGCTTTATGACTTCAAGCCGTGGGCAGGCGTTCACAAGTCGCCTTACCAGGCCGAAATAGCTGTCAGGAAGGGGCTCGCCAGGCCACATCCGGACTATAATGCCCCTCATGGCCAGTTCGGCCGCCTTGTGAAGCTCGACCAGCTGCTTCAACTGGTCGCTCAAGGGCATCGGATGTTCGGTCCCAGTATACTGATACCAGAACAGCTTCTCCGTCGAGCTCCCCTCCTCGGCCCGGTAGAACTTCGCGGCATCCGACACACTGCGGGTTAGATCTGCAAACGCTCCTGGAGAGCTCCGAATTCGGGTAAGTAAACGGAAAGTTTCCTTCACATACTTGCTTTGCATAATGAATGCCTTACCCGCCGCTATCTTCTTAACCGCCTCAATTTCCTGGATGGCCTTTTTGGCTTCAGCCTTGGCGTTTTGTGCGTTCTCGAGGGCCTTCGCAAGCATGGACTCTTGCGTCTTAGAGTCACGCTCCAAGGACTTGAACTTCTTGACAAAGTCCTGGAGCTCTTGCTGCACCTTGCCAACGCGGGCCTCTTGTTTTTCGCGCTCGATGCGCTCCTTGGCCGCTTTGTCTTCGGCCTCGGATAGCGCCTTCTTCAGGGCCGCCACTTCAGTCGTGGCCCCTAGCAAATTCATGATAATCCTGTGATTTAACAACCATCTTCTTTCTTTTTTTCTCATTATACAAACGGGGTATTACTTACCTTTGTCCTCTTCGATCTGCCTCTTGGTAAGGCCGAGCTCTTCCTTGAACCGCTCAAGGTCCCTCTTCAGTACGGAGACCTCTGCAGTACGTGCGGCAGCGGCCAGCAGCGAAGCCTGCTTATGCACATAGACATACTCTGATTAGACTCCTGCGATAATTATTTTGATCCTCTGTTCGGCCTTTCTTTACGAATACCAAACAGAGCATCAGGGGCTACTGTCTATGCTATGACATTTTCTCATAATTTGATTACTTACCTCAAAGCCTGTTAGGAGGCTGGTACAGGCTTCAGTCATTCCGCTTTTGGCGGACTGAACCTTCTTTACCACCGCACTCATGATAGTGCGGTGCTCTTCGTCAATAGAAGCGCCGCAAAGCGCTTCCAGCAAGTTGTCCGATTCCTCTGGATGGGCAGAGGCCATCGGCACGGACGGCTTGCCCCTCTTAGCGAGGGGTCGCCTGACAGAGTCCGGAACCACTGGAGGTTCCGGTGCAGTATTCGGCTGGGGGCCGAACTTGCTGCCCCCGTCATTAGAGCCCATGGGAATTTTGCTCCCCATGCGCCCAATGTCTAGGATGTCGCCCTGGGGCGCCTCCAGGACTATCTCCCCTTGGTTAAATACCCTTTGAGACAACACCTCGACATCGCCCGTAGGGCGGGGGGAGGATGCGGTCGGGAGTGAATCGCTCTTCATCTCCGACGAGCTCAAAGACTCCTCCGAAGAGGATACGTTGATATGGGCTTTGGAGGGACTGCATGATCATGATCGGCATGATGAGAAACAGTAAAATAGAACATACCAGAACTATTATGGTATCCGAATACTTATGACTTCGCCAGAGGCTTGTCCCTGGGCAACCACTCATTGTCGCTAATAGCGGCCGCCGTGGAGCAGTCCGAAAGAAGAGTCCTTCCCTTCTTGGACCCTTCGGCCTCCCCTGACGTGGCGGCCTTCCTTTTCTCGTCTCCCCCGACTGGGGGGGGGGGGGGAGAACTTTCCTCTTCCTCCTCCTCGTTTTTGTGGGAGGAGTGCGCCTCAGAGTTTTCGGACGACGAGTCCGATATGACCTTGCCGGAGACCTTTCCTGGTCCCCGTGACCTTCTTCTTGGCCTTCTTCTCCGGCGCCTCATAAGGCGCTGGAACCAGCATCTCCGTTAGGAGAGCATCTGCTGGATCTTCGGGCGAGGCTGGGGTTGATCTGCTCATTGTCGCTGCCCGATCTGTCAAAATGGCATGGAGGCTCAGACCCCTCACACTATTATGCTAGGCAAAGAAACTTTTTGTGAGATATAAAAGGCTTACCAGATTGGCAGGGCACTTTGCGCTGAGTCCGCGATCCTTGGTAAGAGGAGGAGGTACCTCGGCACCCTTGAACATCACCTTCCAGACGTCTTTGTGCGTCGTGTCGAAGAGCTCTCGCAGCGTCTGGTGCTTAGCCGAGTTGAACTCCCATAAGTTGAATGTCCGTCTTTGACACGGGAGGATCCGGCGGAAGAGCATGACTTGGACCACGTTGACAAGCTTGATTTTCTTGCATATCATGTTTTTGACGCAGGTCTGAAGTCCGGTTAGCTCCACCGATGAACCCCAAGATAGGCCCTTCTCTTTCCAGGAGGTGAGCCGCATGGGGATACCGGATCGAAATTCGGGGGCCGCCACCCAGTTGGTGTCGCGCGGCTCGGTGATGTAGAACCACCCCGACTGCCACCCTTTCACAGTCTCCACGTAGGAGCCTTCGAGCCAGGTGACGGTGGGCATTTTGCCCACCATGGCGCCTCCGCACTCCGCCTGCTGACCGACTATCACCTTTGGCTTCACGTTGGGTCTTTAGCCATAGGCCGAAGTGGGGCTTGATGCGAATGAAGGCCTTGCACACGACGATAAACACCGAGATGTTGAGGATGAAGTTGGGGGCCAGATCATGGAAGTCCTGCCCATAGTAAAACATGAGCCCGCGGACAAACGGGTGGAGGGGAAATCCCAGTCCGCGGACGAAGTGGGTAAGAAATACCACCCTCTCATGGGGTTCTGGAGTAGGGACGATCTGCCCCGCATCTGGAAGCCGGTGCGCGATATCTGCGGCCAGATATCCGGCTCCCCGGAGCTTCGTAATGTCCTCCTCCGTAACGGAGGAGACCATCCACTTGCCTCCCGCTCCGGACATGCTTGTAGTAGTTTTGTGGAGAAAATGCGAACTTGGGCACTAGAGCTCGAGTGCGCAAGAATGGATGGGCAAGGAAGAGGAGGGCGTGGGTAAAGAGGAACAGTCCTTGCCCCTTTATAAGGGCGGTAGAAACTGTGCGCCTCCCCACTCGCCTGGTAAACTCGCTTATCCCCCAAGCGCCGTGATTGATGGCATGGTTGGGTTACCCACACCCGTATTGATGAGAATCCCGTCATAAGCGGACATGATCTCTGCTTCGACAAGATGTGCCAAGAAAACCGCCTCACAATATATGAAGTAGCTGGTTGGGAAAAACGTTTCAAATAATGACCGGGCCGTGGCGTGGTGTCACGCTATGAAACTTGTCAGCAGATTAGATTTGTGGAATATTATACTCTCCAATGTTGGGGATATCGCTTATCAGGAACTTATCGGTCGATCCATGATAAGGGATAAATCGGCCAGTTTATCGGCATATCGGCCGATTTATCGCCATATCGGTTTATTTATCGGCTGGTTTATCTTATCGGCCAGACAATGGTAAGCGATAAATCAACCGATTTATCGGAATATCGGAAGATATCTTAAATAGTGACACTCTCTACGGTGGTATGTGGAATTTTTTTTGCAGAGCCGGACACGATCCTTGTGTTCAAAATCTTCTCTGGAGTATTCGGAGGAAGAACCCGCCTTGCAATGCCGAAGACAATCTGCACGCCGGACTCATCGTCATTGACGCCTGGTTCAGGGGCTACTGAGGGAGTCCTGGATTAAGGGGTCCTCAGACAGCCAGACTATATCCTTTAGCCGGACTGTTCGATTATGAAGATTCAATATTGAAGACTTCGTCCCGTGTCCGGGTGGGACTCTCCTTTGCGTGAAAGGCAAGCTTGGCAATTCAGATATGTAGATCTCCTCCCTTATGGCCCGACTACATAATCCTAGCCCCCTCCGGTGTCTATATAAACCGGAGGGTTTAGTCCGTAGGACAACAACAATCATATTCATAGGATAGCTTCTAGGGGTTAGCCTCTACGATATAGTGGTAGATCAACTCTTGTAATACTCATATCACCAAGATCAATCAAGCAGGAAGTAGGGTATTACCTCCATCGAGAGGGCCCGAACCTGGGTAAACATTGTGTCCCCTGCCTCCTGTTACCATCCGCCTTAGACGCACAGTTCGGGACCCCCTACCCGAGATCCGCCGGTATTGACACCGACAAGGACAAAGGATTGGCTCAAGCTCAAAGCACAAGACTCTACATTTTGTATTTTAGTGATCCAAGATCACATTGAGTCCATAGGAAAAGCCAATACTATTAAGAAGGGATGAGGTGTTGCTTAATTGCTTGCTTGCTCAAAGTGCTTAGTAATATGCTCCAAAGCCCTCAACTACTTTCTCACTTCCACATATGTCCTAAACCAAAAAGTCAATCTCGGCCCCACCGAAAGTTCATATCCGGAGCCACCGAGTTCAGTTGACATAGCCACTGCGAGAAACCCTAATAAGTTCGTTCTCACCGATGACATCTCAGTCTCACCGATGGGATCTCGGTCTCACCAAGATGGGCTTGCAAACTCTCTCTTGTCTGTTGCAATAATTTCGGTCCCACCAAGATTTTCAACCGGCCCCACCGAGTTTGCTTGGCCAACTTTCTGTTTCACTTATTACCCAAATCAGGCCCACCGAGTTTGTGTAATCGGTCAAACCAAGAATTAGAATTACCCTAACCCTAGCACATCGGTCCCACCGAGTTGATCCAGTCGGTCCCATCGAAACACCTAACGGTCACATTATGAACTCAATCGGTCTGACCGAGTTCTCTGAATCGGTCCCATCGAGTTTGGTGATTTGTGTGTAATGGTTAGATTTTGTGTGGAGGCTATAAATACCCCTCCACCCACTCTTCATTCGTGGAGAGAGCCATCCGAACATGCCTACACTTCCAACACATATTTTCTGAGAGAGAACCATCTACACTTGTGTTGAGGTCAAGATATTCCATTCCAACCACATGAATCTTGATCTCTAGCCTTCCCCAAGTTGCTTTCCACTCAAATCTTCTTTCTGACAAATCCTATCTTGTGAGAGAGAGAGTTGAGTGTTGGGGAGACTATCATTTGAAGCACAAGAGCAAGGAGTTAACACACCATTTGTTACTTCTTGGAGAGTGGTGTCTCCTAGATTGGCTAGGTGTCACTTGGGAGCCTCCGTCAAGATTGTGGAGTTGAACCAAGGAGTTCGTAAGGGCAAGGAGATCGCCTACTTCGTGAAGATCTACCCGAGTGAGGCAAGTCCTTCATGGGCGACGGCCATGGTGGGATAGACAAGGTTGCTTCTTCGTGGACCCTTCGTGGGTGGATCCCTCCATGGACTTGCGCAACCGTTACCCTTCGTGGGTTGAAGTCTCCATCAACGTGGATGTACGATAGCACCACCTATCGGGACCACGGATAAAAAATCTCTGTTTCTCCAAATTGCATTTGCACACTCCAATCCCTTCTCTTTACATTCCTGCAACTTGCATGCCTTACTTTCCGCTGCTCATATACTCTTTGTATGCTTGCATGCTTGCTTGATATGTATCGTGAATGTTTAAACTTGTGCTAATACTCCACTTCAACTCAAGAGATTAAAAACTGCAACTTTTCTTGATTAGAGTCTATTCACCCCCCTCTAGACACCTCTTCTCGATCCTTTCAGAAAGCCATACGCCGAATGGCCCTGTCCACACTTTCACTCGGTTTACACAAGTAATCAATAATGGGCTTCCTTAGTCATGATTGTCACCTGTACTAGATTCTTTGTTAATGGCCGAAGCAGTGGGCTCTGGTTCGGCCTCTACATTGGCAAGGGTAGACATCAGCCTTTGAGAAATATGAAATATGCCTTGATCAACATGATAGCCGGATGCTTGTCGTGCCAACTCATTTGCTTTCCAATTGTCATGTCTAGATATATGAGCAATGCTAAAACAATCCAAAATAGAAACTATAAATAGACATTTATCAAGATAAACATTAAGTGATTCGTCCAAGCACAGAAAAACTTTGGATATTTGTGGTACTGCTAGTAACAAATCACCAAAAGCCTCAATAACTGTAGCACCTATAGAAAGCAACATCTCTAGGCCGAATAACAATGCTTCATATTTCTTGAGTCAAAACAACACCAATAACACCTTCCTCCGCTGCAATGTAAAGTCTAAATGGCTCCATGTGCCTGGGCGCGTTCATAACCGAAGGAGTGCACAAATATTTCTTAATCATATCAAATGCCTCTCGCTATTTTGCCACCAAGTAAAATCAACATCATTCTTTAACCGGAGGATAGGAGTAAATGCATCAACCTTCCTTGATAGATTGGCTATGAACCTCCTCAAATAATTGACCTTGCCAAGGAATTTTTGCATATCATCTTGCATCTTTGGAGCCTCTACTTTCTCAGATAGCTTCTATCTTTTGGGATCAATTTCCATGCCATCTTCATGAATAATGAAACCTAGAAACTTCCCAGCCGATACACCAAAGGCACACTTCAAAGGATTCATTTTCAGCCCATATTTCTTCATTCTTTCAAAAGCCAAATGCAAATCGGCCAAGTGAGATTCAAAAGCATCTGATTTGACAACAATATCATCAATATAGACCTTAAGTATAACACCGAGTAAATCATGGAAAATTAAATTCATAGCCCTTTGATACGTGGCGCCAGCATTCTTTAATCCAAAGGTCATCATGGTCCACTTAAATAAACCAAGGAAACCGGGGCATCGAAAAGCCGTTTTGGACATGTCCTCTTCGGCCATAAAAATCTGGGTATACCCGCATTACCATCAAGAAAGCTAATGACCCGATGTCCAGAAGCATCATTACTAAGCATATCGGCTATAGGCATGGGATACTCATCTTTGGATGTAGCTCTATTCAAATCTCTGAAATCAATGCACATCCTCAACTTGCCGGAGCCTTTCTTCTCCACTAGTACAATGTTAGAAATCCACTCGGCAATCCTGGAAGCTCTAATAAAATGTGCTTTAAGCAAACGACCAATCTCTTCCTTGATCCGGTCATATTTTTTGGATTAAATTTTCTTGCCGATTGCTTGTACGGTCTAAAACCGACCTTTATAGGTAACCGATGCTCCACTAGCTCTCGGCTTAAACCTGGCATCTCATGGTATTCCCATGCAAATCAACAAACATATTCTTTCAATAGCTCGATCAACTTAGATTTATGACCGGCTCTTAAATTTTAGTTTGAAAATGTCGGCCTAGGAATTGAACCATCTCCTATATCTTTCTCTTCTAATGGATCAGCTGATGTAAATCCTTATCCAAGTTTATCCATATCATCTAACACTTCTATGGATTCATACATATCGTTCTCATTGGGCCGATATTCTGTAAGTCGCTTTTGTAACCACCCAGAGTTAGGATCCATTTAAATACATTATACTTTGGAACCGATTTCCACCAACCGGCTTTAAAGAAACGGGTGTCGGCGTTCTGGGAACGGGGGTCCCCATACTTGCCTGCCTGCGGCCTGCGACGTGGCTCGAAGGAGGCCGAGGACAGCCCATCTTCATCAATGCAAGCTCAAGACCCTCGCGAGGGGCCAAGCCTCGCGGGGCGGACGACAAGGAGCTTCCTCAGGCACGGCCTCGTCAGGCTGGCTCATGAGGAGGCGGAGAGTTCAAGGCAGGGTACCTCGCGAGGTGCCCATGACACAAGCCATGACGACCAAGGGCGCCCGGTCAGGCGCCCGGCCTGTAGCGTCCTCCTTTCCTCTTTGGTGCAAAGGGAGCAAGCGCAGCGAGAGCATCAAGCAAAGGCATCCGCTTTGGTGGAACAAGACCAAGACCAGCCCCAACGGCTGGAAGGAGTCATCATGGAGCCCAAGCAGGCGTCATCACCAGAGCCTTTGGCGGCGAGGACCAACTTTAGTCAGGATAAGTGTACCCGCTGTTCCCCTTCAAAATGGCCAATTGTTGGCGCCCTTCCCGCTCAATATTTGGGAAGAGGCCCAGGGCCTTCGCCTATAAATAGGAGTAGCCACACTCAGAGGAGGGGCATCTAGAGAGAGACGAAGATGCAGCTAGAAGAGGGGTGATCCGAGATACGAATCCTCATCAAGGAACCAGTAGCTAGAGCGACTGAACACCACCTAGCAGTTCGTCGCACCCGCCAAGAACAGACCCTCGCGAGGCTGTTCTTCCTTGTATTGTTCCTCATCAGCCCAAGAGGCAATCCACCACACCACACACTGGAGTAGGGTATTACACCACAATGGTGGCCCGAACTAGCATAAATCTCGTGTCTCTTGTGCTGTTCCGTTTAGTAGTTTAGGTCCCAGCGATTCGGTGAGGTGCGAGACGGTGGAGGGTTGGATCTCCGCGCGCACCCCAGTGTTCGAACCTCAAGGGTCTGCCAGAACCCGAAATCCGACATTTGGCGCGCCAGGTAGGGGTGCGCCGGAATCTGCCTTTCGTCGCCTCGTTCTTCCCCAACCACAGCAACCATGTCTGACGCCCGTTGGGCCCAGCCGAAGCGCCGAGCCGCTCGCCTCCCATGTCGCCCAGACAGCTCCCGTGGGCGGCGCCTCGCTGTTCCTCGTCACCTGCCATCAACGCCGCCACCAGCCCGGCGGGGAACGAGCAGCAAGCATCGTCCCAGCACCCGTCCATGAGGCGGCACGGCCGCACCGCCACGCCTTCGCTCACCCCCACTGGTTCTTCGTCACGCGCACCCCGCGCGGCCATGAAGGCCCGGGCTGCACTCATCGCGGCAAACGATCTCCTGCGCTACCGCCCCGTCGACGACGTCTACGAAGAATGGCTCGACCGAGTCGCCGAAGCTCGTCATGCCGCAGAGGCGCCAAGACCGTCTGCCTCTGCACTGCACCCGCCTCAAGGGCGATGAAGCTCAGGCGCCTCAGCCTCCTCCTCCTCAAGAAGGCGCCCTGGCTCCAAGGCCCTGGCGGAACTTCGTTCCAGCGCCGGCGCTGCAAGAGCAGAGCTGTCAAGAAGTTCTCGCCCACAAGAAGCTGCCCGGCGCCTCGCCCAAGACGTCAAGACCTGCGCTGCCCCAGCCGCGCGCAGGAGGCACGCAAGACCAAGCTCTGTCGTCCGAGGCCCCCGCAGCCACGGCGGGCTGCCGCGCCTTCACCTCCGAGCTGCAGCGTCGCGTGGCCCGCCAAGTTCAAGCCAGACCTGCCTCCTCGCTCGGCAAGACACGGTGACCCTCTGGATTTCCTCTAGCTTTACGAGCTGGGCATCGAGGCTGCCAACGGGGATGAAAAGGTCATGGCGAACTGGTTTCCCATGGTGCTCAAGGAAGGAGCCCGCACCTGGCTCCTGAACCTGGCCCCAGGCATGATCTCTTCCTGGGCCGAGATGCGCACCCGCTTCATCGCCAACTTCCAGGGTACTCGCGACCGGCCGCCCGCCGTGAGCGACATGCGCCGAATTAAGCAGCAGCCAGGGGAAACCCTGCAACAGTACATCAAGCGCTTCAACAACGCGCGCCTCAAGATCCCCAGGGTAACGGAGGAGGCCATCATCTCTGCCTTCTCCGACGGCGTGCGCGATGTCAAGATGAAGGAGGAGCTGGCGATGCATGAAGATCTGTGCACCTCCCTAGAGCTGTTCAACTTGGCGACCAAGTGCGCCAGGGCTGAGGAGGGGCGCCTCTCCCTCCTCGAGCTGCTTGCCGCGGATCCCGAAGAAAAGAAGTCCAAGGCCAAGGACTTGAAGCGCAAGGGGGCTGCCGTACTCGCGGCCGAACCAGACACCAAGCGAGGTAGAGATCAGCCCGAGTCCTCCAAGGGCAGCCGGTACTGCGTGTACCATGACCTCCACACCCAGAACACCAATGAATGCCAAGAGCTCCCGGCCGTACGCGAAGGAAGGGTCGGCAGACGCCCCGAGCGCAGCGACCGGGGCTACGGCCGAGGAGGAGGAAGGAATGCAGGACGCTGGGAAGACCGCGGCCCGCGCCAAGGGTGGCGCGACCAACCTCGCGAGGACCGTTGGCAAGACCCGCCTCGCGAGGGAGGCTGGAGGGATCAGCCTCGCGAGGATCGCCCGCAGAGGAACGCAGGCCTCCCTCCGCCGCCGCCGCCGCCAAGGAGAATTGAAGACCCTCATCAGGACGAGGGGGCTGGGGGCTTCCAGGAAGCGCGTGCGATCGCCTGCATCCTGGGCGGAGCTCAAGCCCCAGCCTCTCAGCGCATCTTCAAGCAGTTCGCCTGTGAAGTGAATGCAGTCCTCCCCAAGCTCGAGGCCACGCGCCCTCTCAGGTGGTTGGCGTGCGCCATCACGTTCAGCTCAGCGGATCAGCTCAAGTGCGCAGCCACAGCCGGAGTTCTCCCGATGCTTTGTTCCCCAATCATCAGCGATGTGCTGGTCACCAAGACCCTCAATGATGGCGGAGCAGGGCTCAACGTCCTGTCCGTGGAGACATTCAACAATCTTCAAGTGCCTTACAGTCAGCTTCAGCCAACCAAGCCATTCTCCGGAGTCACCGACGGCTCCACGGTCCCATCGGGCAGGTCCGCTTCTGTCACCTTCGGGCTCGCGACAACTACCACACCGAGCTCATCGACTTCGACGTCGCCCACATTCGCCTGCCGTACAACGCCATCCTCGGGTACCTAGCGTTGGCCAAATTCATGGCCGTAACCCACCATGGCTACAACGTCCTCAAGATGCCAGGAAGCGGTGGGGTCATCACGGTGCCCTGTGAAGAGAGAGACGCAGTGTGCTCCCTGGAGCGAGCCTTTCAAGCCGCATAGCTAGAAGACCCAGACCACAGCAGCAGGAGGCCTCCCGAGGCCGCACCCAAGAAGAAGAAGACATCGACCGACCCGGCTCCTCAAGAGACAGGCCCCTCTGGGCCCGCACTCGGCCAGGGGGAGCCTCCTTCCATCGCATAGGAAAGCGCGCTGGCGCCTCCTCGAGCAGGCTCGGGGGCTCTCCCCTGGAGGGCCGCCGACCTCGCCAGGGTCACGAGGGAGGCGTCTGGGCACCACATGGAGGCGTGTTTCGAAGCACGTTTCCCGCAAGCAGGAGCAAGGCAAGGAGGGCCGAACCCTCTGGAGTTCGTCAGCAAGGCCATTCAGGAGCTACAGGAGTCAAGGGCCATGAGGGGCAGCCGCCGTCTACCCGCTGTGGCCCCCCATCCAGGCGAGGATGGTGGGCTGGGCGTCTGCATCGACATACCAGGGCTCAACCGAGCCGCGTCTCAAGAGCGCCTCTGGCCCTCGCGAGTGGGACGTTGCGAGGGCCCGCCGCACAGCTACGTGCGCATGCCCCACGGCCTGCCAAACGCGGTTGCTGCGCACCAGCATCTCATGAGGGCTATCCTGGAGGCTCAAGAGGTCAGGCACGCCGCAGCTCTGGCGGAGATGGAGATGGCCCGCGAGGAGCCGTCAGCACCTTCGGATCCTCCCGAGGCCCCTGGGTCTGGGGGCTCGTGAGGTCGGCTCCCGCAGCCCACCGAGTCTGCTACACCAACACCCCTTCGTCCCCAACATCACCAGGTGACATCTTTAAGTTTAGTTTCAGGCTGGGAGCGCCTTCAGGGCCGCATTATTCCCAGGCCGCGTGGGTCCGTCCCTGCGGCATGTATCCTTTTTATTTCATGTCATTAGCTTATCCTGTTGGGGGCGCCCCTCGAGATGCATCATCCCCAAGCCGCTCGGGCCTGTCCCAGCGGCATGTATCCTTCCTACGTTTTCCTTAGGATTATGCTCTCGCTCCACCATGCTTGTTATTTGGTGCCTTTTCCTAGGTGACGAAATCTTGCACGTTAAAGGGGGGGTGCCTGAGCAGCGTGACTCAGGGCTCCTACCGGCTCTCCGACCCTCACCCTCTGGTCTTGTCCATGGCATCGCGACCTGGCTGGCCAGTGACGGCTGAGACCAGCCCGAGAGCCGGGACCCGAGGACGTAGAGTTTCGTCATCTAACCCAGCTTGCACGTTAAAGGGGGTGCACGAGCATCGCGACTCGGGGCTCCTACCGGCTCTCCGGCCCTCACCCTCTGGTCTTGTCCATGGCATCGACACAGCTTGCCGTGATGGTCGAGACCAGCCCGAGAGCCGGGACCAAGAAGTAGAGCACCGCATCGGCCAAATTTGCAGAACACACTCGAAGATAAGGCCCAGAGCCAGGCGCAACCCGCCTTGAGGTAGGGCCCCGTGAGTCCCAGCTGGCTCACGGGTGCCCAGATACACCTCGTCCAGCCCTACCATGCCAGCCCACGTGTCGGGGTGGGGGCTGTATCGCCCGGGGGCTCCTCCCGGGGAGCCCCTCCCACGCTCCAGTGGAAGCACCATGCTCGCTGGGCTGGCGACACTACCGAGGAGCGGCTATGCCCGTCACGCATGCGGAAGCGCTTATGCTCCGCACTAGTGATAAACAAGCGAGGTGGCCTCCGGTCGCATCAACCTCGGGAGCCCAGAGCTTCGATGTCGGCCTCGTTGCAGCGCCTCCCTCGAGCGCCGCGCGAGGGGCTGGCACGGGGCTGCGCCTGAGTCACGCCAGACGCCGCCACCCAGCCCAGCCCCCGGGCCTGGTTCGTCGTGACGTCACTCCCGGCCGGAGCCAAGGTACGAATGCCATTTGAGCGTCAAGGGGGACTCCTGAGCATCGCGACTCAGGAGCCTAACTGGTCACGTAGCCCCTCACCCCTTAGTTCCGAAAGGCTAACGACGGTTGAGGTATGCGCGGGGCCGGGCTCTGCAGACGTAGAACGGTAGATCCGCCCGCGTCTCACCTCCCTACTTGCTGTTCGTGCGCCAAGGGGGACTCCTGAGCATCGCGACTCAGGAGCCTAACTTGTCACGTAGCCCCTCACTCCTTGGTCCCGTCCTGGTTTCCGGTCGGGGCTAACGGCGGTTGAGGTATGCGCGGGGCCGGGCTCTGCCGGTGTAGAACATAAGCAAGTAGGAAGCGCAAATTTCAAGGAATTCAAAAGAAAATATTACAGTCCACACTGTTATCGCAATACCAAATGCAAGTTTAAACGCCTCCCCGAGGCATGATACACGTGCAGGAATTAGAAGCAGGACAGGAGCCTAGCGGAATCACTTGTCGGTGATGCAGCAAAGCTGGAGTGGGTTCGCCTCGTGGAGCAGCAGGGCCGGCAGCACCTCGCTTCGGCTTGGTGCTGAAGGCCCGGAACTTCCCCAACAGAGCCTCCACGCGGCCCTTCATAGCCTCGGCAGCGGCAGCTGCATGCTCGCCGCTTGCTGGCTCCAGCAGGCTGTCCAGGTCGACACTGGGATCGCGAAGATAGACGTGGGTGAGGACCCGCGTCAGTGCCGCAGAAGACAAGACATGCGCCTCGGCCTCAGCCGTGGGGCCAAGACCAAGGGAGACATCTTCAAGAGCGCGAACCAGGAAGGGAAGCAGCTTGGCGGGGCCATCCTCTGCGCCGGCCAGTGGGCTCTCCAGGCCACTATCATAAAGCTCCCTCAGCAAGGTGTGAGCCTTCACCTCCATATCTGTGAAGGCCACGCGATCTTCGACAAGAACCCGCGCCTTGTCGTCCAGCTCGACCTTCCTCGCCTCCAGCTCCTGCTCCAGCGCGCCTAGGCGGTCGCGGCGCTTCTTGAGCCTGGCCTCCCGGTCCTTGACGGCCGCATCGCGAGCCATCATGCTTTCCTCCTGCTCCTGGCGGAGGCGGGCCTCCTCGGCAAGCTGGTTCTGCAGGCCCTTCAGCTCGCTCTCCAGCGTCTCACAGCGACCATGGATGCTAGCTGCCTCCCCCAGGGAAGCATCGCGGGCAATCTTCGCCTCACGAACAGCCTGCTTCTCCTCGTCGCAAGCCGTCGAGGCCTGGACCAACGCCCGGCCATCAGACGGGAGTCGGCGCCCAGAAGATCCTGCCGCAGGCGGTCCAGTCCGGCAACGGCGCGATCCAGAATAGCATTCGGAGGAGCAGCAGTCGGTGGAGTAGGATGAGAAGACGGCTGAGTGACCACTGCGCCCTGAGGCGGAACCAGCGGCGCCACGACAACAGTGGAGGCAGCGCCAAGCAAGGGCACCTCGAGTCGCACAGGTCAAGGGCTGAAACCCGCCCAGTGAGCTCAGCCGGGCCTCGCGAGGACGCCTTGCCCGGGCAGGAGAGGCCTGGGCGCCAGGATCACCTTCTTTTTCGGGCAGAGGCACCGCAACAGATGGGGCCTCGGGAGCCCCCTTCAGCTTCTTCGCCGCGGGCGCCAGCCTGGCCGAAGGACATGGACATTAGATCTCGTCGACGGAGCAATAATCAAGACGGGAAGCAGGCACTTACAGGTCATCGCTGGTGGACTCAAGCAACCTCCGGCCATACTTGAAGCCCGAGAGCCGGCTGCAGGGATCAGCTTCAAGGGGTCCGGGAGCAGGGGGCGCGTCTGCAGATCGCCGCGGGGCCGGGGCGGACCCGCGGGGGACCAGCCCAGTCCGGTCCTTCTTTGGGATCGGGGGCAGGCTTCTGCCTCCACGCTCGTCCTCATCCTCGTCGTCGTCACTCTGGGGGAGGCGGAGAATGCGGGACCTGCGCCGCAGGGGAGGAGCCCTTGACTCCGCCCAGATCAACCCCTCTCCGGCTCTCTTTCCTCCACCTCTTCGCTGGAGTCGGAAGAGGACACGTCCACCAGTCCTCCGGAGCCTCCACGGCACGGGCCCGTCCCCATTGAAGACAGGCATGGGCCCCACTACCTGCTCCCAATCCTCCACGAAGGAACAAGGCGGCAGGCGCCCTCGATCTCGCCACATCGCCCCCAACCAAGGACTGGAGGACCATCGCAAGGTCCTCGCTGGCGAGCCACGGGCTCGAGTGAGGCCTCCACGCCAGGCAATCTTGTGAAGCAGAGCGATTGGTGCTCCAGGAACTCCCTCGGCAGCGGCGCAGTCAGCTCGCCGCGCCCGCGTTGGCTGGCTTCAGATCTGCATCCATCTTCTCGGCCAAGACCAGCTTCAGCGGGATCCTGAAGCTCCACTCGGGACCGGTCGTCGGAGCTCTCGGGTGCTCCGTGGGCAGGATCAGCCCGTGGGTGGATGCGCCCAAAGCATCCACCAAGACCCACTTGCTCCTGAAGCCCTCAATCCGCTTCCCGGGGTTTGAAATGGCGATGGCTCCGCCAGATGCATTTAAGCTGACGCTGGAGGCGGAACCACTGGAGGTTCGGAGGGAGAAATAGTGGCGCAGCAAGGCCACCGAGGGCTTCACCCCAACATGGGCCTCACAATAGTAGGCGAAGATTGCCAGAAGAAGGACGGAGTTGGGATGGAGGTGCAGAGCTTGAATGTTGTAATGACGGAGGACGGAGAAGAAGAAATCAAAAAAGGGAGGCACCAGACCAGCAATGATGGCGCTCACGAAGAACGGGTAGAAGGTACTCCCCCGACCCTCGGCGTGAGCCGGGCAACCTTGAACGCCTTCCGCTCCGTTGGCGCCTGCGCCTCCGCCATCTGGCGCACCAGTGAGCTCGCCCTGACACATTTGGCGGGTCCAGGCAGGAGAGTACCAGGCTCCGGCCGGGGCTTGGCGAGGAGCCATGACTGGCTAGGGCACGCAGGCGGAGTGGAACTGAAGATCTTGGAAGCGGAGAGGAGAGGCGCAAGAAATGGGATCTGAGCAGCAACTGGAGAAAGTTAAGGAAGCAAGGAAGATGCCTCTCTGTTATCAACCCACGCGGTTGCAGAGGCGCACGCGTCCAATCAACCGCCACGCGACGCCCAAGGCCGCAGGCTGTTAGGGCCCGCGACGCTTCGCACTTGCCCTTTCGCCTCTCTGCTCGGCCAAGTTCAGGCGCGTCGTGGGCCCGGGGGCTACTGTTGGCGTTCTGGGAACGGGGGTCCCCAGACTTGCCTACCTGCAGCCTGCGGCGTGGCTCGAAGGAGGCCCAGACAGCCCATCTTCATCAACGCAAGCTCAAGACCCTCGCGAGGGGCCAAGCCTCATGAGGCGGGGCGACAAGGAGCTTCCTCGAGCACGGCCTCGTCAGGCTGGCTCATGAGGAGGCGGAGAGTTCAAGGCAGGGTACCTCGCGAGGTGCCCATGACACAAGCCATGGCGACCAAGGGCGCCCGGTCGGGCGCCCGACTGCGGCGTCCTCCTTTCCTCTTTGGTGCAAAGGGAGCAAGCGCAGCGAGAGCATCAAGCAAAGGCATCCGTTTGATTGCAACAAGACCAAGACCAGCCCCAACGGCCGGAAGGGAGTTATCATGGAGCCCAAGCAGGCATCATCACCAGAGCCTTTGGCGTGCGAGGACCAACTTTAGTCGGGATAAGTGTACCATTGTTCCCCTTCAAAATGGCCAATTGTTGGCGCCCTTCCGCTCAATATTTGGGAAGAGGCCTGTGGCCTTCGCCTATAAATAGGAGTAGCCACACTCAGAGGAGGGGCATCTAGAGAGAGACGAAGAGGCAGCTAGAAGAGGGGAGATCGGAGATCCGAATCCTCATCAAGGAACCAGTAGCTAGAGCGACTGAACACCACCTAGCAGTTCATCGCACCCGCCAAGAACAGACCCGAGGCTGTTCTTCCTTGTATTGTTCCTCATCAGCCCAAGAGGCAATCCACCACACCACACACTGGAGTAGGGTATTACACCACAATGGTGGCCCGAACCAATATAAATCTCGTGTCTCTTGTGCTGTTCCGTTTAGTAGTTTAGGTCCCAGCGATTCGGCGAGGTGCGAGATGGTGGAGGGTTGGATCTCCGCGCGCACCCCAGTGTTCGAACCTCAAGGGTCTGCCGGAACCCGAAATCCGACAACGGGCACAAAACCATTCTTTGCAGCGGTGAGAAAGTCAAACTCTGATAGGTTGCGCCCCGTCAGCAAGTAGCATTGGGATGTTGCCAATCCACTAATGCATTGACCAAAGCAACACAAGCCGAATTATCCGCATGAATGACTTCCACTTCATCATCAACCCATTGAATTAAAAACGGGTGCATAGTAGATGGCACGTATTGGTTTGCATGAACCCAATCACGGTCTATCACATTGTAGTTACCTTGCACCTCGTTGACAAAGAATGCGGTAGCCAAAGTTTTGCTTCCCATCGTAAGCTCCAGATACATCACACGTTTGGCTTCAGTTTTCTCTTTGCCTTCATATCCATTGAGCACCATGTTGGTCTTTATCAACTCTTCATCACGGAGCCCCAATTTTTTGAAGACCGAATATGGCATAAGATTCACCACAACACCACCATCAACAAGCATTCTAGCAATCGGTGATCCATTAATATGACCTTTAAGGAACAATGGCTTCAAGTGCGTCGTTGGTTCTTTTGGCTTCTTGAATATAGCATTTTTAGGGCCAAAATCCAACTGGGCTACTTCCCCTTCTTCATCTATAGCATGAAATTCAGCAGGTAAGTAATACACCATATTAACATCCATACCTTCATGAACCGGTGTATACTCATCATCCAAAATATCATCTCCATCCTCAAGCATGTCCACTGACTCTGTAATATCTCCAAGTGAAGAGGAAGTAATACGTGAAGTGAATGATGTAATAGCGGCTGCATCATCCTCCGTTGGTGGTGTAGGTGCTGTTATGACCAATGTAGAAGCTGCTATGCTTTCCTTTTGCTTAGGCCTCCACACTTGTTTTGCGGGCACCATGGGACGGGTTTCATTGAATAGTTTATCCCTTTGCCTCTCCGCTTCTTGTTCCTCCTTCTCGTGGCTCCTCATGTGCTGCAACCTCCTTTTTTGTGCCTTGGTCAGACCGGAGGGACACCACTTAGGCTGAGTATATTTTGGATCCCTCGGCTTGGCCTTGCTTGTACTAGCTGATCATGGGACCTTGCTGGACAATAGCCACATCCTTATTAGAATTAGTCGGATTATTAACAATAATCGGCTTTTTGATTATTAATTCTTTAGTGCCTATCATAATAGTTTCAGCACTAGTACTCTTCTCCTTTTGCTTGCTAGGTTCTAAAATTTTAGCACTTGGTGATTTAGCACGCCACATTTGATTGCTGACCCTTTTCTGATTATCCTGCATTGGTTGATTGACACCATTGTTCAAACAACCTCGTATAGGGCAAGAAAGCCTCTCACGAACGGACCTCCTTGGTTCTGCCCAACCCGGATGAAAAGCATAAGGGGCCATTGGGGGCTCCCCCCATCCTCCATTAAAGTTTCCCATGTAGAATGGCGCATAGGGGGTGGTGCCATCCATGGTCCTGGCGCCCACATCCCATATGGCCTTGCATGATGCTGAAATTCTTCCCGAGGAGGTGACCTTGAGCGCTTCAAATTTGATGACCGGGTAGAGCTAGAGCCGGCCGCTTGATTGACATATTTGGACTACAACATATCAAAAGTCGGCTTGATTTTCTTGCACTGCACTTTAGCTTCATTCGTCTTCCACTTGCCAACCTCTGGACTCTTGGGCTTAACAAATTTGGCATGAGTGCTCTGTTGCACTTGTGGTTGCCCCCTGAGTGTAGGATTCTTGATGGTGATCTTAATTATCTCCTTTCCACTTGGTTGCTTGTCAAGCACAACTTGTCTCCCCAAGATCTTGTCCCCTTCCTTTCTTTTCCTGGGCTCCCCAATGACAACATTATTTTTATTAGCTGATTCGGCTATGTTGGGCCGAATTAACATCTTCTTCCCCTCCAAATTCATGGTGTTCATTGGGAAGGGTTGCTTATCAACTTGCATCTCAGAAAAGTTCAAGTGTCTGTCATCAATGGCCGATTGTAAAAACATTACAATAATTAGTGGCATGAGAAGAACAATTATGATACTTGCAATAAGCACGCCGTTTCAGCTCTTCAAACGGTGGAAACGTATGAGGTACTCTAATAATCTTGGCTTGCAACAAAGCATCAAATATTCTATCACACTCAGCAATGTTGAAAGTAAATTTCATCTCTTCGTCACGATTCTTATGAATCGGCTTTAAATCATTGCAAGTAAATGGTTTGGCCTTAGATGGCCAAACAAATTTAGTAGCATAAATATCACCCTCACCGTCTGAGTGCTCACTATCATACTCAACCATATTCATCTTAGGACGATCAGTTTTCTACCTATGAACCTCTTTAAGATCTTTGCTTCGGCTTTCCTAAGCCAAAGCCCTTTCTTTGTAAGACTTGGTTGATATTTAAAACTCATAGCCTTCTAGCCTTTCTCTAATGTGAGTTCTCAAAGCACTAAGCACAAGATCAGCTAAATCTCTCTCGGTTATCACCAAACTATAGCACTTGTTTTTTGTATCTCTAAATCTCTTGATATGATCGGAGACCGATTCATCATGCTTTTGTCTAATTGATGTAAGATGTGACAACTTAAGCTCATTATTGCCACTTTAAAAATGATCATGAAATTTTTGTTCTAGCTGCAACCATAAACAAACAGAACCATGTGGTAAAGCGGCAAACCATGAAAATGCGGTACCGGTTAAAGATAAAGAAAATAAACGCACTTTCAATTCATTTAGTGAGCCTGCTTCACCCAATTGTGCCAAGTATTGACTAACATTCTCCCATGTGCTTTTTGTGCCCTCTCCATTAAACTTAACAAAATCTAGAATTTTATATTCTAGAGGGCATTGAATTGCATCAAAGTATTCTAGATATGGCTTTTGGTAAATACGGTTCCTTGGTAACTCAACTCCAAAATTCTCTCGGAGCATCTTAGCCATCTCCTCTATAAGATTAGCTAGACCATCATTCAGAGTGGACGATGAAGCTTGTGGCAGTGGCATGGGAGGAGCAGGATTAGTAGCTACAGGTGTGAATTGTGGCATGTATGCCGAATTGTAATTCAGCAATGATCTAACAACGTTTGCACTTGTAGGTAGGGTTTGGTTAGGCGTCACCACCGAACTTGGCATACTCATGATAGGATTAATGGATGCAACAATTTGATTTGTTGGGCTAGAAAATTCATCGGCATGAGAGGCGCCGATGAAATAGGTAAAGTTGGATTAGGGATTTCTGCCGTAACAGGCACACCAACATTACCAATAGATGATTGAGGCATACTTTATTGAGCACTACTATTTTCCAAGAAAATTTGATATAAAAGATTATTGCTATCAGTAATGCGACTATCAATTTCAGCCCATACCTCGAGAGAGAAGGTATTACTTACAAAGGGTTTAACCTGTTCATATGAAGAGGAGGAAGCTTGATTTCTCCAACCGGAGTGATGTTGCCTTGGCGATCCTTCTTGAAATTCCCAACAAACTATAGAAACTCCTTCTCTTCACGTGCCTTCTTGTAATCCTCATAAACTTGGCGATGTTCTGCCGATAATTCCTCAAAATTGGGCTTGATGATGTTACCGCATCCACTTCAGATGGCTTAGGAATCTTGTCGCTGCTAGACATGATGGATGCTGATTGCTCTTTAGTCCCCAGTCGAGTCACCAGAAAGTGTGTTCACACACGAACACGTCACCGTGTACCCTCGGTGTGTGAGCACTTTTGAAGACCCGAAACCCCACGCGGCTGGGAGAGACCCCGTCTGGATGCATGTTGGTGATGGGATGACCTAGGTAGGATCACCCGCCCCTAGGAATTCGTAGATCGAAGCTTTTTGAAGCGAAGAACACCAATGAATGAGAAGCAGAAAACTAGGGTAGGAGATGAAACTTTGTAGATTGGTTTTGCGATTGTGTGTTGTTTTTTCAATCGGCCGTCACCCCTCATGTATATAAGAGGCGTATAGACATCCTGTGCAATGAAAGGTTAGAATTCACGTTCAAAACCCTAGTTTGGGTCCAACTCAAAATCTGAATTTTCCAAAACTGTTCGGTTTGTAATCTGGTTGCACTTTGCAGGTCACTTTTGAGGCAGTAAACGACCTCCGATGAAAATGCACCCAAAAGCATATGTATTTGCTTCGATGATACGCACAACTTTCGTGTTGATCATTTTTTTTATTCGAGGCGGGCCAAATCGCTCGCGCAAAATAGGTAATTACTCACGCAACTCATCAGACATAGTCACATGTGTGTCTGTTCCCCTGCATCATATTTTGCTCATTGTAGGGTCGCGCTGTGCGGGCTCTAACTTTTGCATAAGACCTCGGATTGGTATGATTTTTATATTAAAATCGATCATTTCGACAAGGAGAAGACAAATCGGGTAGATAAGTTTTCAATATGAGGCGGTCTTGGGGCGTAATCAGCCGAACAGTGTTCTGGGTACAAAAATCTTAGTACTTCGAACACAACTTCGGCATTAGAGATTAGATCAGACGGCTATGAACCAAATATCAAAGTTTCTCCTTCCGACGACATGAAACTTTCCCGCTTTGAACACTTTTCCATTTGAGGCCTTCTTAATTATGTTTTTGACCATGCCAAAATCTGGTGTCAACAACAACGAACACTAGAAATAATAGAAATCACATCCAGCATATATCACCTACCAACGACTACAAGAGACTGAAGTGAGCCGAAGGCACAGCATCTCATCGCCCCTCTCTCATCGGAGCCGGGCAAAACTTGTTGTGGTAGAGAGTCTGAAAGTCGTCGTGCTAAGAGAAACTCCAACCGGCCGACCCAAACGAACACTGATTTTGTCAGCTTTTTGTACGTTTGGGTCGCCTGTCCGCGCATCCGTGTCCGGTTTTTCGTTTGAGTAGGTCGATGCCTCCAACGGGGGCAGGGGCATTTTGGGCATGTCTGCGTTGGCATTCTGTCGAGCACCTGGTGGGCAAACTCCTGTGCCGTCTCGCCCCACCCCCGGTGCCCGCGAGCTCGCCCCCGTGTCGTAGCTCAGCCGCAGCTCGCCGCGCCCGCTCGGCCACGCCGCCACTCTGCTGCGCCCCCGCTCGTTCGCTCCCACGCGCCGCCACGCGCCGCGCGCGCTCAACTGTGACCCCGCTTTCCTGCTCACGCGCCGTGCACGCTGCAGCTCACCCCGCCTACCTCGCGTGTCCCGTAGCTCGGCCGTGCCCCCGCTCAACGGCTCGGCCCACCCCACGAGCTCACCGCTGCTTTGCCCATGCAGAACAACATGCGCGCGGCCACACTGGCGTCGTTCCTGCGGATCAGCAGGATAGCAGTCGACAGCAAGTAGGAGGTGGTCGAGTGGGGCAGCGAGGGCGGCGGGCGTGTTGGAGCTGTGTGCCTCGAGGCGCGCCTTGGCATCGGTGCAGAGGAGGAGAGAGGTAGGATGGGGCTGGGCCAACGAATAAAACAAAGAGAGAGAGAGGTGGGTGGACGAGTGACAGGTGGGTCAGGCCCGGACATAGACGAACGAGGCAGGCACAGAAAACGTCCGCTTTGTGTTCACCTCGGACCCAAATGTGGCCCATATTTCGGACAGAAATGGGTCCGAGCGGACACAAAACAGGCACGAAATGAAAATGGGTACGTGCATTGGGCCGGCGCTTTTGTCCGTTTTGACCCAAACGGACAATTTTGGTCCGCCCGTTGGAGTTGCTCTAACGCCCCATAGGACCAGCGCATTAGAAAAACAATAGTCGTCGATGAAGAGTGGCGTTGATCAGAAGGATCCAAGCTGAAGACACACAAACTTAGATGAGCGACGAACAGATTCGAGCAGATCCACCAAAGATAGATCCACCGGGGACACATCTCCACACGCCCACCGATGGTGCTAGATGCACCACCGGAACGGGGGCTAGGCGGGAAGAGCCTTATTCCATGTTTAGGGGGCCGCCACCGTCTCACGTTCCTGAGCAGGATGCAAACCCTAACAAAACACAAAGCAACATCTTAAAACGAAGCCCTCCCACCGGCAAGGGCTGGGAAGCACCGCACGTCCATGGCCCTAAGGCCACTGGAGACGAGGTGGACCGGCAATGGCGCTGACGCCGGCGGGAGGCGGAGAAAACCTAATCTTGGAAGAG
Source organism: Aegilops bicornis (assembly GCA_021605145.1). NCBI lineage: Eukaryota > Viridiplantae > Streptophyta > Magnoliopsida > Poales > Poaceae > Aegilops > Aegilops bicornis. Next base: position 597,701,379 of record CM038672.1, read on the forward strand.
GAGACGATGGTTACATGGTTGCACTGGTTACTTGCAACCGGTTTGAATGATGGTTTAATAATGGGTTATATGTGTGGACATATATTTGTATTTTCGCTGGTCATGGATTCTTCCTTTTTTGGGGATTTATATGTACTAAACTTTGATACTCATCATTTAATAAATGTGTTTATGTGTATCACAATGAGAGTCAAATGCGTCATTAGTCCATTAACTCAAATTGAATGATCCTTTCGGCCAACAACTTAAAAGACAATTTAGGCCATAAAATCATGTATTTGATCAAATAAGGCCAAAACCAAATTGGGATGGAAAAAGTCGACCACTTGGCTGCCACATCAGCATGTTTAACAAGCTACTACTAGGGCCACTTAATGCTAGGTCCGACGTTTGACATAGCTTTCCTCTCCCTCTCAACACTTTATCTATCCTTGTTTTGGCCTCCGATATCTTGGGTACCCGCGATCCCTAGGATCACAAGTTGTGAAGACTTAGTCAAGGCACAACAGGGTGATTAATTTTCCTTGTCTAGATCTAAGGGTATCTCCAAAGCGGACCCTCAAACTGCCCGCAACCGTCCAAACTGCATGGTCCGGACCACGGAAGCCATACAACGCTGGCTTGTATCAGTCCGCCAACCAGTTCAGACGTAGTTTCTTCAGCAAACACGAGACAAAGTGGGGGGGGGGGGTTGCGAGAGTCCGAACAGCAGGCACATAGGACTCCGACACCCCCGGCCCACCCAAAACCCCTCCCGAACCCCGCAACTCCATCCTCCCATTTTCTATCCTGAGTTTTCCTCTCTTGCCTTCGCCGCAGCTCTGCCATCCAGCACCCTTACCGGAACTCGACAGTGACAACACATCTAGTGATACACCCGGGCTCCACGCCACTTTTTGTACACCAACATTCTGTTGGAAATATGCCCTAGAGGCAATAATAAAATGATTATAATTATATTTCCTCATTCATGATAATTGTCTATTATTCATGCTATAATTGTGTTATCCGGAAATCGTAATACATGTGTGAATACATAGACCACAACATGTCCCTAGTGAGCCTCTAGTTGACTAGCTCGTTTATCAATAGATGGTTACGGTTTCATGACCATGGACATTGGATGTCATTGATAACGGAATCATATCATTGGGAGAATGATGTGATGGACAAGACCCAATCCTAAGCATAGCACAAGATCGTGTAGTTCGTTTTGCTAGAGCTTTTCTAATGTCAAGTATCATTTCCTTAGACCATGAGATCGTGTAACTCCCGAATACCGTAAGAGTGCTTTGGGTGTACCAAACGTCACAACGTAACTGGGTGGCTATAAAGGTATACTACAGGTATCTCCAAAAGTGTCTGTTGGGTTGACACGGATCGAGATTGAGATTTGTCACTCCGTATGACGGAGAGGTATCTCTGGGCCCAGTCGGTAATGCATCATCATAATGAGCTCAATGTGACCAAGTTTTTGGTTACGGGATCATGCATTACGGTACGAGTAAAGTGACTTGCCGGTAACGAGATTGAACGAGGTATTGGGATACCGACGATCGAATCTCGGGTAAGTAACGTACCGATTGACAAAGGAAATTGTATACGGGATTGCTTGAATCCTCGACATCGTGGTTCATCCGATGAGATCATCGAGGAGCATGTGGGAGCCAACATGGGTATCCAGATCCCGTTGTTGGTTAATGACCGGAGAGTCGTCTCGGTCATGTTTGCGTGTCTCCCGAACCCGTAGGGTCTACACACTTAAGGTTCGGTGACGCTAGGGTTGTAGAGATAATAGTATGCGGTAGCCCGAAAGTTGTTCTGAGTCCCGGATGAGATCCTGAACGTCATGAGGAGTTCCGGAATCATCCGGAGGTGAAGAATTGTATATAGGAAGTCCAGTTTCGGCCACCGGGAAACTTTCGGGGGTCACCGGTATTGTACCGGGACCACCGGAAGGGTCCCGGGGGTCCATCGGGTGGGGCCACCTATCCCGGATGGCCCCATGGGCTGAAGTGGGAGGGGAACCAGCCCCTGGTGGGCTGGTGCTCTCCCCTTGGGCCTCCCCTGCGCCTAGGGTTGGAAACCCTAGGGGTGGGGGGGGGGGGGGCGCCCCACTTGACTTGGGGGGGCGGAGTCCCCCCCTTGGCCGCCCCCCCCCTTGAGATGGGATCTCTAGGGGCCAGCGCCCCCTGGACCCCTATATAAAGAGGGGGGAGGGAGGGCTGCGCAACCCTAGTCCCTGGCGCCTCCCTCTCCCTCTGCAACACCTCTCCCTCTCGCTGTGCTTGGCGAAGCCCTGCCGAGATCGCCGCTACTTCCACCACCACGCCGTCGTGCTGCTAGATCTCCATCAACCTCTCCCTCCCCATTGCTGGATCAAGAAGGAGGAGACGTCTTCCCCAACAGTACGTGTGTTGAACGCGGAGGTGCCGTCCGTTCGGCACTAGGATCTCCGGTGATTTGGATCACGACGAGTACGACTCCCTCAACCCCGTTCTCTTGAACGCTTCCGCTCGCGATCTACAAGGGTATGTAGATGCACTCCTCTCTCTCGTTGCTAGATGACTCCATAGATTGATCTTGGTGAAGCACATAATTTTTTTATTTTCTGCAACGTTCTCCAACACATTCCACACCTCTCCTCAGACCGTCGTTCAGGTACCATCCGCTCCTACATTGCTCAACATCCCCGGCAACTGTTTGGTGAATTTTTAGAACTAATTTTTTGTCCACTGTTATTTGAAGCAATGTATTCGGATATGGAGTACATCTATGAGCACTATGTTGAGTTGTCCGACTCGTCCGATGAGGAGGACTACATGAATGAGACGACGACATGCAGGACATGCTTACAAGCGCAAAGTGTGCGGAGGAGCATGTCGTCAACTTGAAGGGATTGATCAAGGGTCATCAAGTGCTCAACGGCAACTGGGTGCGCGGCCATTTGACGCTGATGTCCGACTACTTTTCCCCGGGTCCCCGCTTCGCCAACAATTTTCGTTGGCAATTTTAGATGTGCAAAAATGACTTCGATCGTCTATACCATGACGTCCGGTCCTTTGATGACTACTTCATCTTGAAGAAGGATGTTGTGGGAAGGATTGGATTCTCTGGTTATGCACTGCGGATGCTTGCATATGGCATGGCCGCTAATTTGTGGGATGAGTACGTACGGATGTCCGAGAGCACATGCGAAAATTCCATGTTTAGGTTGGCAAGTGTCATGGTCGAGGTGTTTGGACTGTGTTACCTGCGAGAACTAACTGTGGCAGATATCGAGATGCTCTTGGGATCTCGGAAGTAAGAGGGTGGCCAGGTTTGCTCAGATCACTTGAATGCTTGCACTGGAAATGGAAGAACTTCCCAAAAGCTTTGCAAGGGCAATATTAGGGTCGTGTTAGGAAGCCCACCATCATTCTGGAAGCAGTTGCATCACATGATATTTCAGTCAGAATCGGGGCTTCGGAGACCCAAAGGTTCGAACACCGGGATGAGCTCCCCCTTCCGCTTCGTCCTAACCAACATCTAAACACGGTAATGTTGCGGCCTGTGTGATCTAGCAAGAACAAACTGGTGGCTCGGTGGTTACCCAGGTTTGGGCCACCTTGTTGTGTAAAACCTACTCCTGCTTAGTTGGGATTGCTCGAGGGAGAGAGTGTAGAAGTGTTGGACGCTCTCGTTTTCGATTGATCCCTCTATACAGCGGCATCTTGCCCTCCTTTATACTGCCTCGGTCCGCTTCCCCCAAAAATATGAGTGGGAAAGGGTTGCCAAACAACGGAAAGTTTGAAAGGGGACAAGGGCGCAATCTATCCTGAGAAAAGGTGGTCTTCGCCTGCTAAAGTTGCTATCCTGACGCACTGGTGGGCTCGGCGATGACACACGTCCTGGCGCTGAGTTGTCCTGGTCTTCATTCACTAAAGAGGAAGGCTTTGGGACTTACTTTGGAGGAAGGTAGGCGTCACTACTCCCTTAGCACCAAAGAGGAAACTGGTCTTGGTCAAGTCCTGCCATCCTTATCCTGACAGCAGGACGTCACCCACATGGTGGGCACATGCTGGGTGACTGGCCCCGCGCAACCTCCTCCGCGGGGTAGCCTCACGAGGTGGCCTCGTGAGGGGGCCGCACGAGGCTACCTGACACTTTTTTATTTCTGTAGCGTTCCGTCTGGCGGTGAAGGGGCCTCGCGAGGTGACTGCTCCAGAGAGCCTAAGGCAGAGTCGTCTCTCATGGGCCACTCCAAGAGTTGCCTCCTGGGCCACAGGTAGACGAGCAGTGGTACCCTGGTTCCCACTGGACCGATAGTAGCCCCCGGGCCCGCTGCGCGCACGAAACGACACAGGGCCCATCGAACTGTCGGGCCTAGGGAGCGATGCATGGCGGCTTTGACGGGACGGGATGCTGCCACACTCCCCCACGACACCTCGGGGGTTCTAGGTTGCGCCCTCCCAGGTTGTGCCTCCAGAGGACGAGGTGACCCTTGATGTGGAGGGCAACGCGTTTCACGAGGAGGATGCGCTCGCCGAGGCCACAGGAAGATGCCTTGACAGGCCCCATGCGCGAGGCCTCAGGAGCTAGCTCGAGCGAGCCCCGAGGGAGCGGCAGCATTAGCCGCTCCGGCGTGAAGCTGAAGAAGAGGTGATGCGTTGAGCCCCCTTGGCGGTGCAGGGACCCTTCATAGAAGGAGAAGAAGGCCTCTAGGGCATAGGTGGCTGCGAGGCAGACCGCATTTCCGTGGGGGGTGCGGATCAAAGAGAAGTCGGAGCCCCCGCCCAGCCTAGATAGGTACGGGGAGGATGACAAGGGAGAGCGCACGACATCTCCCCATCTTTGCAAAGGATGCGCCCCACTTCCTGGGGGAGGTGGACCTTTGGAGGAGTTCCACATGGAGTAAGAGGTGCCGGAGGCGCCCGACGTCGGAAGCGGCGACGCCACAGGGGACGCCATGAGGCTGAGCCCTTCGAAGGGCCCCGCCACGGCATGCGCAGACGCAGCAGCCGCGGTGAGCCCCGAGCACCCGCTAGTGCGCCAAGAGCCGAGGGCGACCGCGCCAAGCCCCCACGCATGACGAAGTCGTAGGCGGAGGCAGAGGCTGTGGAGAACCCCCAGCACCCGAAGGGGCGGCGAAGCCCCTGCTGGTAGAGACATCACGGGGCTTGGTGGAGCTGCAGCGTAGGCACAACACTCTTTTGTGGCGCGGGACTCTGCGCCACGCCCGGTCGACCTTCATCACCCTCATGGTCGAGGAGGAGAACCTCCACCAGGAGCGTGTGCGCCTCGCGGAGGGCAGGCAGCTGACACGTCTCCAACATATCTATAATATTTTTATTGTTCCATGCTATTATATTATTTGTTTTGGATGTTTTATATGCATTTATATGCTATTTTACATTATTTTTGGGACTAACCTACTAACCTAGTGCCAAGTGTAAGTTTCTATTTTTTCCTTGTTTTTGACTTTTACAGAAAAGGAATATCAAACAGAGTCCAAACGAAATATAACTTTACAGTGAGTTTTCTTGGACCAGAAGAAACCTACGAGACTTGGAGAGGAGGCCAGAAGGCCTACGAGGCAGCCACAAGCCGTAGAGGCGCACCCTAGGGGGGCACTCCCAGGGCTTGTGGGCCCCTTGTAGCTCTTCCAACCCTAACTCCATCACTATAAATCCTCAAATATTCCCCCTATGCCAGAGGGCACACCAAAAATACTTTTTTGCCGCCGCAAGCTTCTGTTTCCGTGAGATCCCATCTTGGGGCATTTTCCAGCACTCCGCCTGAGGGGGATTCGATCACGGAGGGCCTCTACACCAACCTTGATGCCCTTCTTATGAAGCGTGAGTAGTTTACCACAGACCTAAGGGTCAATAGCAAGTAGCTAGATGGCTTCTTCTCTCTCTTTGATCTTTAATACAGTGTTCTCCTTGATGTTCTTGGAGATCTATTCGATGTAATCTTCTTTTGCGGTGCGTTTGTTGAGATCCGATGAATTATGGATTTATGATCACATTATCTATGAATATTATTTGAGTCTTCTCTGAAATCTTTTACGCATGATTGAGATAGCTTGGTAATTCTCTCTGATCTATCGATTTGGTTTGGCCTACTAGATTGGTTTTTCTTGCAATGGGAGAAGTGCTTTCTGATGGGTTCAATCTTGCGATGTCCTCTCCTAGTGACAGAAGGGGCGGCGAGGCATGTATTTTATTGTTTTATTAAGGATAAAAAGGTGGGGTTTATATCATATTGCCTGAGTTTATCCCTCTACATCAGTTCATCTTGCTTAAGCCGCTACTCTGTTCTTATGAACTTAATACTATAGATGCAGGCAGGAGTCGGTCGATGCGTGGAGTAATAGTAGTAGATGCAGGCAGGAGTCGGTCTACTTTTCGCGAACGTGATGCCTATATTCATGATCATTGCCCTAGATATCGTCATAACTGTGTGCTTTTCTATCAATTTCTCAACAGTGATTTGTGTACCCACCGTATGCTTTACTCAAGAGAGAAGCCTCTAGTGAAACCTATGGCCCCCGGGTCTATTTTCCATCATATTATTTTTAGATCTATAAAACTAAAAATCCAAAAAGACCTTGCTGCAATTTATTTGTGTTTACGTTATTTTTCTTTTTACTTATCTTTTATACCCATCTCTTTTAGATCTCACTCTTGCAAGTGACCGTAAAGGGAATGACAACCCTATTTTCACGTTGCTGCATATATTGGGGACTTGCTTGTGCCTCCTACTAGATTGATACCTTGGTTCTTAACGGAGGGAAATACTTATCTCTACTTTGCTGCATCACCCTTTACTCTTCAAGGGAAAAATTAACGCAAGCTCAAGAAGTAGAAGGAAGAATCTCTGGCGCTGTTGCCGGGGAGGTTCTAGATCAAGCCTACCAAGTACCTATCATAAAATCTCATATCTTCCACTTCCATTATTTGCCATTTGCCTCTCGTTTTTCTCTCCCCCACTTCTAAAATGTTTTCATAAAAGCACACAAATATTTGCCTTTTTATTTCCCTTCTTTTCGTTTGCCCTTATGTCTTACTTCGTTTGTTTGTTTTTTTCTTGCCATAATTGTGTATTTATTCTGAATCAGAAAGCAAAAAAGTTTATGGATCCTCATCCACTTGCTAATCTTTTTAGAAGATCCAACTATGATGAACCAATTGCTAGTGAGTTGAGTACACTAGATTATGTTTATGAAGTTTTGTTTGAAATTCGTGAATCTGAAAATTGTGATGAAGTGTTAAAAGAAGAAATTTATGAGGAGATTCATGATAGCTCCTTGAATGAAAATCATGATTGCAATGGTGTTATTATAAGTTCTATTGATGCCAATTGTGCTAATAATAAGCAAAACCCCAAGCTTGGGGATGCTAATTTTGCTATGTGCACTACTTATTGCAATGATCATGATTGGGGTGATAATGCTTCTTATGATCTTGAAAATTTATTTAAGCTTCATGATAAATATATTTGCAATAATTTTGAAAGTGGGTTCGGAAGAGTGTCAACTCTAGGTAATAATGATTTTGGATAATGATCAATCTTATGATTTTTTTTTATAAAAGTGGGCTTGGAGATGTCATGACTTTATTTGATGATAATCCCATTATTTTGGAAGAGTGTCAACCTCGCATGCATGGGGATCACGAAGAGAATATTTTATGTGATAGCTATATTGTTGAATTTGATTATGATCCTACATGTAATTATTATGAGAGAGGAAAATATGGGTATAGAAATTTTCATGTTACTAAACTACCTTTCGTTATGTTGACATTGCTATTGTTTCTTTCTTCTTCCTTGCATATGCTAGTTTTTGCTTGCCTTGATAATTTGTTTGCCTATAAATTGCCTATGCATAGGAAGTATGTTAGACTTAAACTTGTTTTTTGCATGCTATATGATGCTCTATTTGTGCATTAATTTTTTGTCTTTCATGTGAGCATCAGTAAAATTATCAACTCCTAGCTAAAAGGCTTTAAAGAAAAGCGCTTGTTGGGAGACAACCCAATACTCTTCTTTTCTGTTTATATGAGAATACGCATTATTACTTTTGTAGTAATTGTGTTCTAATGTTTTAATTAGTGTTTGAGCCAAGTAAGACCTTTGGGATGGTCTATAGTGATAGTTGATTTAATCTTGCTGAAAAACAGAAACTTTTGCGTCCAATAGCAGAAATGTTAAAAAACACAGAAGCGTGATAAAATTCTGAGTTTCTTAAACAAGATTTATATACAAATTTCCTAGGCTGACTTAACTTTTCAAAAAAATTGGAGTTACAGAAGTATACGGAGTTTCCAGATTATTACAGACTGTTCTGTTTTTGACAGATTCTGTTTTGAATGTGTTGTTTGCTTATTTTGATGAATCTATGGGTAGTATCGGGGGGTATGAACCATGGAGAAGTTGGAATACAGTAGATATAACACAAACATAAATTAAGAATGAGTTCACAACAGTACCTAAAGTGGTGATTTATTTTATTATACTAACGGAGCTTACGAGTTTTCTGTTGAGTTTTGTGTTGTGAAGTTTTCAAGTTTTGGGTAAAGTTTTGATGGACTATGGAACAAGGAGTGGTAAGAGCCTAAGCTTGGGATTCCCAAGGCACCTCAAGGTAATATTCAGGGACAACCAATCATCTAAGCTTGGGGACACCCCGGATGGCATCCCCTCTTTCGTCTTCAATCCATCGGTAAATTTATATACTTGAGGCTATATTTTTATTCACCATATGATATGTGTTTTGCTTGGAGTTTGTATGATATGAGCCTTTCATTTTTAGTTTACCACAATGATCCATGCTGTACACACCTTTTGAGAGGGACACGCTTTAATCATGAATTTATTAGAATACTCTATGTGCTTCACTTATATCTTTTGAGCTAGGCAGTTGCTCTAGTGCTTCACTTATATCTTTTTAGAGCATGGTTGTGGTTTTATTTTGTAGAAATTGATGAACTCTCATCCTTCACTTATATTATTTTGAGAGTCTTAAAAATAGTATGGAAATTTGCTTAGGTTATGAATTTGGTCCTAATATGATGGGCATCCAAGAGGGATATAATAAAAACTTTCATAAAGAGCATTGAATATATGAAAGTTTGGTTCCTTGCATTTGTTTTGATATATAAAGATTGTGGTATTAGAGTCATGCTAGAGAGTAATTGTGGATTGTGTTAAAGTTTGTGATTCCCGAAGCATGCACGTATGGTCTATCGTTATATATGCGATGAAGTTAGAGCATGATTTATTTTGATTGTCTTCCTTGGCGGTCGGGGACGAGCGATGGTCTTTTCCTACCAATCTATCCCCCTAGGAGAATGCGTATTAGTACTTTGCTTTGATGGCTAATAAATTTTTGCAATAAGTATGTGAGTTCTTTGTGACTAATGTTGAGTCCATGGATTGTACGCACTCTCACCCTTCCACCATTGCTATCCTCTCTAGTACCGCGCAACTTTGGCCGGAGCATTAAAGCCACCATATACGTTCCTCAAAACAACCACCATACCTACCTCTTATGGCATTTCCATAGCCATTCCAAGATATATTGCCATGCAACTTCCACTATTCCGTTTATTATGACACGCAGATCATTGTCATATTGCTTTGCATGATCGTAAGATAGCTAGCATGATGTTTCCGTGGCTTGTCCTTTTTTGATATTGTTGCTACGCTAGATCATTGCACATCCCGGTACACCGCAGGAGGCATTCATATAGAGTCATATCTTTGTTCTAGTATCGAGTTGTTATTCTTTGAGTTGTAAGTAAATAAAAGTGTGATGATCATCATTATTAGAGCATTGTCCCATGTGAGGAAAGGATGATGGAAGCTATGATTCCCTCACAAGTTGGGATGAGTCTCCGGACTTTGACAAAAATAAATAAAAGAGGCCAAAGAGCCCAATAAAAAAAGAGGCCAAAAATCCCAAACAAAAAAATGAGAGAAAAGAGAGAAGGGACAATGTTACTATCCTTTTTTCACGCTTGTGCTTCAAAGTAGCACCATGTTCTTCATGATAGAGAGTCTCCTATTTTATCACTTCCATATACTAGTGATAATTTTTCATTATAGAACTTGGCTTGTATATTCCAATGATGGGCTTCCTCAATTTGCCCTAGGTCTTCGTGAGCAAGCAAGTTGGATGCACACCCACTTAGTTTTCTTTTGAGTTTTCATACACTTATAGCTCTAGTGCATCCGTTGCATGGCAATCCCTACTCACTTGCATCGATATCAATTGATGGGAATCTTCATAGCCCATTAATTTTCCTAGTTGATGTGAGACTTTCTCCTTTTTGTCTTCTCCTCACAACCTCCACCATATTCTATTCCACCTATAGTGCTATATACATGGCTCACGCTCATGTATTGCGTGAAAGTTGAAAAAGTTTGAGAACACCGAAAGTATGAAACAATTGCTTAGCTTGTCATCGGGGTTGTGCATGATAAAATACTTTGTGTGATGAATACGGAGCATAGCCAGACTATATGATTTTGTAGGGATAACTTTCTTTTGCCATGATATTTTGAGAAGACATGATTGCTTTATTAGTATGCCTGAAGTATTATTGTTTTTATGTCAGTATTAAACTTTTTTTATGAATCTTATGGATCTGCATATTCATGCCACAATAAGAAGAATTACATGGATATATATGTTAGGTACCATTCCACATCAATTTTTTATATCATTTACCTACTTGAGGACGATCAGGAATTAAGCTTGGGGATGCTTGATACGTCTCCAACGTATATATAATTTTTTATTGTTCCATGCTATTATATTATCTGTTTTAGATGTTTTATATGCATTAATATGCTATTTTATATTATTTATGGGACTAACCTATTAACCTAGTGCCTAGTGCCAGTTTCTGTTTTTCCTTGTTTTTGACTTTTACAGAAAAGGAATGTCAAACAGAGTAAAACTTTACGGTGATTTTTCTTGGACTAGAAGAAACCTACGAGACTTGGAGAGGAGGCTAGAAGACCTACGAGGCAGCCACGAGCTGCAGGGGTGCGCCCTCAGGGCTTGTGGGCCACTCGTAACCCTTCCAACCCTAACTCCGGCACTATAAATCCTCAAATATCCCCCATATGCTAGAGGGCACACCAAAAATACTTTCCCGCCGCCGCAAGCTTCTGTTCCCGTGAGATCCCATCTTGGGGCCTTTTCCGGCACTCCGCCGGAGGGGGATTCGATCACGGAGGGCCTCTACACCAACCTTGCTGCCCTTCCGATGAAGCGTGAGTATTTTACCACGGACATAAGGGTCCACAGCTAGTAGCTAGATGGCTTCTTCTCTCTCGTTGATCTTCAATACAATGTTCTCCTTGATGTTCTTAGAGATCTATTCGATGTAATCTTTTTTTGCGGTGTGTTTGTTGAGATCTGATGGATTGTGGATTTATGATCAGATTATCTATTAATATTATTTGAGTCTTCTCTGAACTCTTTTATGCATAATTGAGATAGTTTAGTAATTCTCTCCGATCTATCGACTTGGTTTGGCCTACTAGATTGGGTTTTCTTGCAATGGGAGAAGTGCTTTATGACAGGTTCAATCTTGCGGTGTTCTCTCCCAGTGACAGAAGGGGCAGCGAGGCATGTATTTTATTGTTTCCATTAAGGATAAAAAGATGGGGTTTATATCATATTCCCTGAGTTTATCCCTCCACATCAGTTCATCTTGCTTAAGACGCTACTTTGTTCTTATGAACTTAATACTATAGATGCAGGCAGGAGTCGGTCGATGCGTGGAGTAATAGTAGTAGATGCAGGCTGGAGTCGGTCTACTTGTCACGGACGTGATGCCTATATTCATGATCAATGCCTTAGATATCGTCATAACTTTGTGCTTTTCTATCAATTGCTCAACACTAATTTGTTTTCCCACCGTATGCTTTATTCAAGAGAGAAGCCTCTAGTGAAACCTATGGCCTCTGGGTCTATTTTCCATCATATTATTTTCAGATCTATAAAACTAAAAAATCCAAATATACCTTGCTCCAATTTATTTGTGTTTAATTTATTTTGCTTTTTACTTATCTTTTATACCTATCTCTTTTAGATCTCACTATTGCAAGTGACTTTAAATGGATTGACAACCCCTTTTTTGCGTTGTGTGCAAGTGTTTGTTAGTTTGTGCAGGTGCATATATTGGGGACTTGCTTGTGCCTCCTACTAGATCGATACCTTGGTTCTTAACTGAAGGAAATACATATCTCTACTTTGTTGCATCACCCTTTCCTCTTCAAGGAAAAAAACAATGCAAGCTCAAGAAGTAGCAGTAGAAACTGGAAATGGCCGTCAACTTAGGTCGCCGGCGGGACAGCATCATGCGGGAGGAGCGCAAGGAGGCCACTCGAAAGACCAATGTGTTGGATTCAGGGTTCCGCAGACCCTTGAGAGGTTTGAAATCTGGGATGTGTGCGAAGAACTCGTCCTCCCCAGTCTGCCTACTCACTAATCTCACTGCCTAGCTCGATGAACTGGATGTAGAAGGGACACAACAGTTTATCCTGGTTCAGGTCACCTTGCGGTGTAATACCCTACTCCAGCTTTGTGGTGGATTGCCTCAAGGGGCTGAGGATGAACTAGTACAATGGTACAACAGCCTCAGGAGGTGAGGTGTTCTTGTGATGGATGAGCTGGTGGGTGTGAGGATGGTCTGAATGATCCGTCCCCTCTATGGTGGTGGCTAAGTCCTATTTATAGTGGCATCGGTCCTCTTCCCAAATGTAAGGCGGGAAGGGATCCCACAACGGCCGAATTTGAAGGGGGCAGCTAGTACATGCTATCCTCACAAAAATAGTCTTCGCCTGCAAAAGCCTCTGGTTGTGACGCAGTGGTGGGCTCGGCGATGACCTCCGTCCTGCCGTCCTGGCGGTCTTGGTATTGTTGCACCGAAATGGAAACCTTTGGCTGATTCCTCGGGACTCCGCGCCTGCGCTTGCCTCCTTAGCGCAAAAGAGGAAACTGGTACACTGCGCCCGCTGGCGCCCGCCTGGCCTTGATCGTCATGGCTCACGTCATCTGAACCTCGTGAGGTGAGCCTTGCATAGAAATCTCCGCTCCTCGGGAGCCAGCCTAAGGAAGCCGCCCCTCGAGGAGGTCTTGGGGTCGTCCACCTCGCAAGGCTTGGCCCTTCGCTGTCACACCCTGATTTTTGACCCTTTCTTTTTCTTATGATTTTCTGAGATTTTTGCTTGAGTTTTCTTTTTCCGTGGCTATGTGGTCTGGAAACTGAAGAATATGGCCTCTTCTTTCTTTCCGGAGTGCCTTGTCATACCCATATCCATTCCAAGACCTTGCCATTTTCATCCTAGCCCAACCCCAATATTCTTTTCCTTGGGAATATTCTTTTTTCTATTAAAGGAATAATCCTCTTTGCCCTAGGTTGTGAAGCAACCTATATATCCATCACTCCTAAAATTCCCAAATAATTGTCATAAATTGTTTGGGTCATATATTCCTAAAATATGGCAAAATATTTTATTTGCCATGTTCCTCATCATGCTCAATTAATTCCTTTCCTATTCTATCCTGAATGGTAGTTTGTGAAGCAAGTGCTATTTACCTTTTCCCAATTGACTCCAAACTTTTTGGACACCTTTTCATGTCCATATAATTGCCTCATGCCAAAATTCAACTTAATTTGCCTAGTTAATATTCCCGAGCAATGTTCCAAATTCCTGTCTGAGGGAATTGGTTGTGAAGGAAGTACTAGCTAAGATGGTCCAAATGAGTTGAAATTTTGCATCGTCCTTCATATCATTAATTCAAAGCTCTCCACAAGATTTGAGCTCATGAAATTCATCCATGTGAGCACAGCTTCAAATCTTTGTTTCTGTCCAAATTTTCAGTTAGTGAAGCAAGTACATTTTATATTGCTCCATTATTGCTGAAAACTTTTCAGGGCCTTCTCCTACCTATATAACCTATCTCCACAAGATTTGGGCTCATTTCATCAAGCCATTGTCCCTTAGAATTTTTCCTAAGTTTCTGTCCAGAGAAGTGTTGTATGAAGGAAGTACCATTTTGGCTTGGCCAAATGGCATGAAATTTTTATGGCACTCTCATATGCCCAAATAATCCTTCCATGGTCATTTTCATCCCAATTAATCACTCCTAATGAGTGGTTCTTCCTGTTTTTAATTCTGGACCAGATTAAGTAGTTGTAAAGCAACTATATTAATTAGTGGTCTAAATCATCTCAAAATTAACAGGACTATAGTACTTCCTATCCTAAATCTCCCTGACATATTGTTTGCATCTTAACCTCACTAAGTTGATCACAATTTCATGCTCTAGTTTGCAACAACAAACTTCAGAGCTTAATTCCAACCTAACCACTGCGTATCTAACAAAGCTATCACCTCAGTTGCAACCTACCCTGGAAGGACTCCACCACAGACAACATTTTCCAGCCATTGGCATCTTCTCCTCGCCAGTTCACGTGGTGACTGCCTCTGTGGCATTGCAGTGGGCGCGAGCTGAGTGTTGCTTTGCTTCGGGTCCCTCCTCCCCGGCCGTTTCCCCCGTGCCCTCGACACCTAGCCATGTCTAGCAAGTTCCTCTCGGCGTCGCCCTTTGCCCTGGACCCCTCCCCCTCCGGAAGCTTCCTCCTTGGCGCTCACCGCCGCGCGCCCACGGGTGAGCAGTGCCGTCATGCATTAATGGTGCTTTGGTCGTTTCCTCCCCGTGCCTCTTTGGCCTTGCGCTACTCTGTGAACCCCCTCTGGACCTTTATCGCATCGCCGTTAGAGCTTGGCCACGAGCACATGCGTACACCGACGTGCCCAAGCTGCGGCCACGCGTCCATGGCCACGGCCTCGACGCCGCGGCTATTTAGGCCCCTCCCCTTGCCTCCGAGCTCACGCACGGCCTTCTCCCCTTCTCAGCACCCCGCCCTGCCTCTCCAACTGCCCCGGATGCCTCTCCTCGACCCCCCATGGCCGCCGTGCCCGTCGCCGGCCTCGCCCTAAATTGGCCAAAAGCCGAGCCCCTCCCTTCAGTCCATGACCACCAGAGTCCTCCCCACTACCCCGCGAGCTGCCCCCTCCCTTTCTTCTTGGTCGGAGCCACGGTAGCCTCGCCTCCAAGTTCGGACGAAGCCATTCCCGCCGGAGTCTTCACCACCGCTGCTTCAGTCCCCCTTGGAGCTCGTGCCCTGGACAGGAAAGTGCGACGTCCTCTCCCGCATACACCGGTGGCCAGAGCTCGGTCGGAGACGGCCTGAGCCGCCGGGGAGCGCCGGCGCGCGTGCCTGGTCGCGGCTTCCCCTGGTTCTGTCGAGAGGAAGAAGGAGACCAGCGGGAGGAGAGGGAGAGCGCCGCGGGACCCACCTGTAAGGGACCCATGAGCCCGGCCCCGCCGCTGCTGACGTGGAGTAAGTGGACATGTATTCCACATAATACGTTTTCCTATTCTGAAAGGGCACTTTCGTCTTACTTTGGCCCAAAACACGTTTCCTTGGTTCTGAAAGCGTAATTCTCTAAAATACGTTTCTGTTTTATCCTCCAGGGGCCTGTTTGTAGATTTATTTTTTACAGATTGGTCCCTGAACTTCGTCGGGCTATATCTTTTCAACCGGGACCCCAATTGAGGTGAATCCAAAGCCTACTTCCTCGTCTCACCGACCCCGTTCTATTGGTATCACTTTCGTTATGTTTTGACATACTGAAAATGACCTTGACGCCCTTGCCCATAATCAGCCCCCTCCGAGGGAGAACCTTTTCCGACGATTCCTTCCGCGATCGTTCCGCACTTCTCCCCGGTGTATTCTTCACCCCCAGGCAAGCCACAACACCCACTTGCATGATGGCCATGCAGTAGCCATGGTTTTCAACTTGAATATTTAATAAATGTCTGCTTGTTTTGATACGGTTATCGTTGTTTCGGTGATGCTTATGGATTCGTGTTCACTATCATGCTATGCTTTATTTCACTTTGTTATCATGAACTACTTGCTAGTATTAATTTCATATTGCCATGCTCGGTAGTAGTACCTATTGGTGTTGGTCATGTTCTTCGGTGCATGACCATTGTCTGCTATCGAGTACCATTTATATGCATGTTTCCTTTGCATCTAGCTGGTTATATATTTGCTTGGTAGTAATATTGATATGTTCTTGCATGGTAGTTATTTTTTATGCTAGTCATCATGTTATGCTTTGAGTAGTGTTATACTTGTGATGTCCATGCTAGTCAGTATGCCATGCTCATTCGGATATATGCTTTATTGTTGTTGATATGCTTGATGATTTTGTTGTACCCCCATGCTTATGTTGATATCATGCATGATAGTTGCATCATGTTATATTGTATGACTCAGCATCATTTGCATTCAAGTTTAGCTGGACTTAAATGAACTTGAACAACTGTTATCGAGTCATGGTGCCACCACATCGAAATGACCGAAGGCAACCACATTTGCCTTTTATGGGAAGGTCCTAACTGGGTCTATTGTCATGCCTCTCGCCGATGCCTCCAAAGAGGGAAGGTTATGGGCGCGCGCTACCCTGATCAGGTAGGCGGACATAAGCCTTGTGTGCCCGTGGTTGGTATTGAGATCTCTTGTCCCCGTTTGGTACCGTTTATGTTTTGCCCCGACGGTGGCCGTTGATGCCTTTGGTAGGCACGGGGCCACCCATGACTTAGCCCAGAGGGGAGTTAGTCGGAGTGGCCGGGAGAGTGTCATGGTAGTAGAGCAGTTCTGTCGGAATACTGTTTGTCCACCTGAATGGGAGTGCGAGGCCATGGATTCCGTGGTGTGGGTATAGTGTGCTAATCTCTGCAGAGTGTGTATTAAATCTATCGATAGTCGCGCCCATGGATAAGGGCCCAGTTCGTAGTTGGTCACACTATGGGTAAACAGTAATAAAAATAATGTGCTTAATAACAACCCTGGTTCGATGATGAGGAAGAGGTGGATTGTGATCGTGAGATGATCACCGTGGTATCGAGGATACCGTGTTGTTGGATATTTGTGGTGTTATGCGAGAATCACGGGTAAAGGTCAAGCTCCTTGTGGTCATGTAATGATTACTACGGTATTGTAATACCAAGCTTGATTGGATCCTGAGATGATCGTGTGATGTCCGTGATGGAAAGCTAATGCATGTGATGGTTACGAGGTAACCCGAGCAGAGTAAGTTGGTGGATGATAGACTCATCCTATTGCATGATAGTATCATCATGTTCATATGTTTATTGCCATGCTCATATTGTTCTAGCTATATCATGTTCATATGTTCATGCAATGATCGTATTGTTCTAGCTGTATCATGTTCATCTTGTTCATGCTATGATTGATATGATAGCCTTATGTTAATCCTCGCTTAACCTATATTGCCATGCTGTTGTTTGTCTTGATTGCTTCGGTTGTTGTGAGCTTGCAAGTACATTCAATGTACTGACCTGGCGTGTCATGCCAGTTTGAAGGTCATGCCGGATTTGATTGCTTGTTTGCCGTGGGTTACTTGTTTGCAAGCTAGGATAAGCTTTCCAGCCAGAGTCCCTGCGGAGTGGAGTTCACCACCATCGTTGTTGTCCGGTGGTAGAGTTATTCCGTTATTTTGAGTTGTTCTGTTGCTTGCATAGAGCAACCATGGCAGGCGTTGTGTCGCCGTGCCGATGTAATCCCCTTGTACCCATTATAGATTTTAATAAAAAGTTGATTTGTTCTATGCTAAGCAGTATCGTATTTCAGAAGACTTCTCCTCGATCTTTGGGCTGGAATATAGGGCATTCCGGTTTCTCTGAGCCGGGGTGCCACAGGCTTGGTATCAGAGCGGGTCTGGCTGTAGGATGCCCTAGCCCGCGCGAGCGTTAGAAAGTGGTAGTATAGATCCCAGTTGATTTGTCGCACTTGTTTGCTGCATTTGTTTGTTGCATAGGATGCATATAGATGATTATTTGGTCGCTGATAGTAATCTTGAGTGTGTAGGTAGCATCGGTTTCGATCCACTACATGCACCCTTCCTCTTTGCATACTCGCTCTTTGGTGTTTGGCGTCACCTCTGTCCCAGTAGAGTGATGCCCTGGTACCGTGTGTTCCAGACGCCATTTGCAGGAGTTATGCTCAGGTATCACATCGATATCTTTTCGCCACCCACCCATATCGTTTCAGTGATAGACTTGCCTCTATCCCTAATCGTGCAATCCATCTCGTCCATTTGGCAACCCTTACTGATCTTGGTTGTCAGAAAATGGCAATGCCAGCAAGCCCAACTTTCCACCGCTATCTTGCCCTATCATCCAATTCTTTGGACGTGTATGGTTCCCTTCCGTACGCTTGATGATGATGTGGTCGTAACCTCTGTGTTCCACCCCATGATCACCAAGTCCGTCCTCGCCTCCATATCCATCCATCGCAACCGGTGTTCAGCCAGCGCTTGGTATAGCCTTGGTTGCACCAACTCCTTCTACACACACACTAACTTTCGTGCACGCTGCCACAACATATTAGACCTTAATACCGGAGTTTATGCGAGATTTGTGTGCTTAGGTGTGCATGCATATTATTTTTGTGAGTAGCAGTAATATGTGATGTTGCTTGATTAATTGTATTATTTGTGTGCTTGTGTGCTTTTGTTTTCATCATTTCTTTTGCTTATTTCTTTGGGCCTTCGGTGTTGCATTATTTTCTCCTTATTAAAGCTGTTGTCAACCGACACTGGACCCGAAGAATCAACAAGGAACTCAAGTATTTGGAAACTCAGCTGAGCATAATGGAATACTCAGCCGACTGCAGTGAAATGAGAAATATCTGATTGTGATGCTGATAATCGAAGTTTGCATTAGTGTGCACTCCTCACAACAGTACGGATAATCAAGTCTACCTCAGTATGCACTCTTCATAGCAGTAATGACCAAATCAGCAAGAAGATAAATTGTGTGCCAGATCTACAGTATATCATCGGTCAAAGGTATGGTTCAGATGCAAGGTTTGATTATTCATTGAGGATGATTCTGAAACATGATATACCTGGAAGAAAGCGAGAATGTGCCATGTATTATATACTCAGAAAGGAGGATAGTCCAGCAAACCCCGTTTCATACAAGTAAGCAACAACATAAATGTTAAGATGGTATGTATATGTTGTAATCGGTCTGCATAGCACAATGAGAAGCTTCTGGTGCAAGCAACCCAGTCTTCCTTCGCAAGCTACCAGAGAAGCTTCCGATGCAAGGATTCCTCTATCTTCCTCAGTACGATATATGGATGACTTCCAGTGCAAGGTACTATCTTCGTGTCAATGGCAGCCAGTTTCGGGGTGCGCCAACTTCATCGCAGCCAACCGCAGCAACGCGATTTTGTGGGCCGGGAAGAAGGTGGATGACTTTCGGAACAAGTGGATCTTTATGGACGCCAAGCGGTCCTACCCCCGGCTGGAGCTGCCGAGCAGGCTGCCGATGCCCCATGAAGGATGGTCTCACTAGAAGCTCACCGATCCCCGTGCCGAGTAGTTGATGGAGAAGATGGTGGCCGAACTGAAGTCGGACGACCTGAGGGCGGAGAAGCTGACGGGCGCCATGATCGTTAAGGAGTTCCTGATGTAGCGCCTGGCTCCGCTCCAGGCGCACTTGCACCCCCTATGGAGGCTCAGGGGCGTGGAAGGCGACCTCCGGCGGCGCCCAGACAACTTGTCTGACGAGGAGCTGAACAAGGTCGTGCGCCCCTGCTCGGGAAGGACCAGGGTTGCCCCCGGACACCCATCTTCCGCTGAACCGCTGCCCCGACGGGGAGAAGATTGCCGACGCCATGACCATCTTCGACGAGCGCGGGCTCGTGCCTCCGGTGCCTTCCCGGCCCCCAGGCTCCCCGGTGATGGTGTCCTCCGACGAGTACGACGAGGAGGAGAAGGCACGCTCGGAGGCAACTTGGGAAGGGGCTGGGGAGACCTTCCCCCCTCGCACCAGTCCGATCTTCTCCACGTCCTTCCTGATGATGACGACACCAGCGAGCACCCAGTCAGGGAGTTACCACACTTCGCCGGGGTCACCACAAGGTCCAAGGGCACCCCTCCGAAGAAGCTGAAGCTAGGGGTCCCGAAGAAGGGCATGTCGGCGCTGATCCCCCGATGCGATGCCCCTGCCTCGTCGCCAGCCGCCACCATTGCAAGGTCGGTCGTGCGTCCGTCTGCCCCTGAGGGCACGGCGGCTCCCATGCCCACGCAGCCCGCGGGCCTTGCGCTCCTGAAGAGGACGAGGGATTACGTTGCCACGGACCAGTAAGCGCGTCATCTTGTCTTGGTTTCTTGATCTTGGCGTAGTGTCCTCATGTTTGTTTCCTCTGTGTCCAGGCCAACACCGGTGGCAAATAAGAAGAAGGAGGGGGGGCGGAGCCACTGAGGCCAAGCAGCCTGCCGCGGCCGCGCCACCCCTGGCGCAGAAGGATGGGGCCGACCCATGTGCTCCCACGGCTGGGTCATCCTTGCAAGGCTCGGAGGCACATCCTCGGGAGGAGGTGGTGTCCGCGGCCAGGTCGACTCTGGAGGCGCCCGCGCTCAGCTCCCCTACTGAGGTTCCGAAGGCCTCGGAGCCCCCGGCCCCTTCTGCTGTTGCCGCTTCACCGATCCTAGCGCCGGTGCCGTTTCCTTCCTCGTCCATTACACCGCCGAACCGTGGCTCTTCTGCCACACCTGGTGCTTTGGAGGAGGCTCTTTCTACTCTGAACTAGCTTCGTGACGACCTTCAAGGCGCGGACCGGCGCTTGGCGTCGGGGCGCCTGGAACTGATCTCGGGATAGCTCTGAGCCGACGCGTTTGTCAGGGCGGCATGGCGCCAGGCCGTGGCGGCCTCAGAGGAGGGAGAACGGGCTGCCGTCTTGGCCGTGGCCGCCCGCGACATGGCGGTGAAGGGTCCCAAGGCTGCCGAGGAGTGCTGCCAAGCGGCGGAGGCCGAGCTGATGACCCTCCGCAATAGGCAGCCCGCCGAGGCTCGTCAGCGCGAGGCGCGGGAGGAGGAGCTGAAGGCCCGGGAAGCTGCAGTCGCCGACCATGACACAGAGCTGGAGCAAGTGGCACAGAAGCAGGCCACCGAGTGCGGCCGCCTAGAGAAGTTGAAGGAGGAGGTCAAGCGGAGAAGGCCCAGCTGGAGGCCAAGGCAAAAGTTCTTGCCGAGGGGCGTGCCAGCTTTGACTTCCTTGAGTAGAGGTCCCGCTAGGCACTGCATGATCTCTACGGGAGGGGGTTGAAGGAGCCGGTGGTTACTACAGAGGAAGGCCCCGCCGAGCTGCTCCCCCAGCTTGTCACGACGCTCGAGGGCATTGTCGTTGGAGTCGGCCCCATGTTGGAAGGAGAAGCCCGCGCGCTCTCCACCTTGGCTGTGACGCGCATCTTCAGCCACCTCCAGCTTTGCGACCCCAGCTTCGACTTTGGTGCCTTGCTCGAGCCTGTGGGCCCGAAGCTGCACCACCGCTGCCGAAGCCGTGAAGGACAAGGTGGAGGCCCTAGTGTGGAAGTTCCTCGCCACCGACCCCGCGACCACGGCTGATGGCGCCGCCGACCCCATGACCATGAAGGAAATATGCCCTAGAGGCAATAATAAAGTTGTTATTTGTATTTCCTTATATCATGATAAATGTTTATTATTCATGCTAGAATTGTATTAACCGAAAACTTAGTACATGTGTGTATACATAGACAAACAAAGTGTCACTAGTATGCCTCTACTTGACTAGCTCGTTTAATCAAAGATGGATAAGTTTCCTAGCCATAGACATGAGTTGTCATTTGATTACAGGATCACATCATTAGAGAATGATGTGATTGACTTGACCCATTTTGTTAGCTTAGCACTTGATCGTTTAGTTTGTTGCTATTTCTTTCTTTATGACTTACACATGTTCCTATGACTATGAGATTATGCAACTCCCGAATACCGGAGGAACACATTGTGTGCTATCAAACGTCACAACTTAACTGGGTGATTATAAAGATGCTCTACAGGTGTCTCCGATGGTGTTTGTTGACTTGGCATAGGTCGAGATTAGGAATTGTCACTCCGATTGTCGGAGAGGTATCTCTGAGCCCTCTCGGTAATGCACATCACTATAAGCCTTGCAAGCAATGTGACTAATGAGTTAGTTGCGGGATGATGCATTACGGGATGAGTAAAGAGACTTGCCGGTAACGAGATTGAACTAGGTATTGAGATACCGACGATCGAATCTCGGGCAAGTAACATACCGATGACAAAGGGAACAACGTCTGTTTTTTATGCGGTTTGACCGATAAAGATCTTCGTGGAATATGTAGGAACCAATATGAGCATCCAGGTTCCCCTATTGGTTATTGACCGGAGACGAGTCTCAGTCATGTCTATATAGTTCTCGAACCCGTACGGTCCGCACGCTTAACGTTCGGTGACGATTGGTATTATGAGTTTATGTGTTTTGATGTACCGAATGTTGTTCGTAGTCTCGGATGAGATCACGGACATGACGAGGAGTCTCGAAATAGTCGAGACATAAATATAAATATATTGGAATAATATGCTTGGACATCGGAAGAGTTCCGGGTGAGTTCGGGCATTTACCGGAGTTCCGGGAGGTTACCGGAACCCCCCGGGGAGTATATGGGCCTTATTGGGCCTTAGTGGGAGAGAGGAGGAGGCGGCCAAGATGGGGGCGCACCCCCCAAGCCCAATCCGAATTGGGTGGGGGGCCGCCCCCTTTCCTTCTCCCTCTCTCCTCCTTCCTTCCTCTCCTACTCCAACTAGGGAAGGGGGAATCCGACTCCCGGTGGGAGTAGGACTCCCCTAGGGCTCGCCATAGAGAGGGCCGACCCTTCCTTCCTCCACTCCTTTATATACGGGGGAGGGGGCACCCCATAGACACACAAGTTGATTGTTTAGCCGTGTGCGGTGCCCCCCTCCACAGATTTCCACCTCGGTCATATCGTTGTAGTGCTTAGGCGAAGCCCTGCATCGGTAACTTCATCATCACCGTCATCACGCTGTCGTGCTGACGAAACTCTCCCTCGACCTCAGCTGGATCCAGAGTTCGTGGGACGTCACCGAGTTGAACGTGTGCAGATCGCGGAGGTGCCGTACTTTCGGTACTAGGATTGGTCAGATCGTGCAGACATATGACTACATCAACCGCGTTGTCATAACGCTTCCGCTTTTGGTCTACGAGGGTAGGTGGACAACACTCTTCCCTCTTGTTGCTATACATCACCTAGATAGATCTTGCGTGTGCGTAGGAATTTTTTTGAAATTACTGCGTTCCCCAACAGTGGCATCCGAGCCAGGTCTATGCGTAGATGTTATATGCACGAGTAGAACACAAAGAGTTGTGGGCGATAATAGTCATGCTGCTTACCAGCATGTCATACTTTGATTCGGCGGTATTGTTGGATGAAGCGTCCAGGACCGACATTACGTGTACGCTTACGCGAGACTGGTTCTACCGACGTGCTTTGCACATAGGTGGCTAGCGGGTGTCAGTTTATCCAACTTTAGTTGAATCAAGTGTGACTATGCCCGGTCCTTGTTGACGGTTAAAACAGCACACTTGACGAAAAATCATTGTGGTTTTGATGCGTAGGTAAGAACGGATCTTGCTCAGCCCGTAGCAGCCACGTAAAACTTGCAACAACAAAGTAGAGGACGTCTAACTTGTTTTTGCAGGGCATGTTGTGATGTGATATGGTCAAGACATGATGCTAAATTTTATTGTATGAGATTATCATGTTTTGTAACAAGTTATCGCCAACTGGCAGGAGCCATATAGTTGTCACCTTATTGTATGCAATGCAATCGCCCTGTAATTGTTTTTAATTTATCACTAAGCGGTAGCGATAGTCGTAAAGGAAATAGTTGGTGTCGGGGGAAACGACACCTATGGAATCACTAGGATCCCTTGTATGGTTGGCGGGCGCGGGTTTTGAAGGAAATATGCCCTAGAGGCAATAATAAAGTTGTTATTTATATTTCCTTATATCATGATAAATGTTCATTATTCATGCTAGAATTGTATTAACCGGAAACGTAGTACGTGTGTGAATATATAGACAAACTAAGTGTCACTAGTATGCATCTACTTGACTAGCTCGTTGAATCAAATATGGTTAAGTTTCCTAGCCATAGACATGAGTTGTCATTTGATTAACGGGATCACATCATTAGAGAATGATGTGATTGACTTGACCTATTCCGCTAGCTTAGCATTTGATTGTTTAGTATATTGCTATTGATTTCTTCATGACTATGAGATTATGCAACTCCCGAATACCGGAGGAACACTTTGTGTGCTACCAAACGTCACAACGTAACTGGGTGATTATAAAGGTGCTCTACAGGTGTCTCCGAAGGTACTTGTTGGGTTGGCATAGATCGAGATTAGAATTTGTCACTCCGATTGTCGGAGAGGTATCTCTGGGCCCTCTCGGTAATGAACATCACTATAAGCCTTGCAAGCAATGCAACTAATTAATGAGTTAGTTGTGGGATGATGTATTGCGGAATGAGTAAAGAGACTTGCTGGTAACGAGATTGAACTAGGTATTGAGATACCGACGATCGAATCTTGGGCAAGTAACATACCGATGACAAAGGGAACAACGTATGTTGTTATGCGGTTTGACCGATAAAGATCTTCGTAGAATATGTAGGAGCCAATATGAGTATCCAGGTTCCGCTATTGGTTATTGACTAGAAACGAGTCTCGGTCATGTCTACATAGTTCTCGAACCCGTAGGTTCCGCACGCTTAACCTTTGGTGACAATCGGTAATATGAGTTTTTGTGTTTTGATGTACCGAAGGTACTTCGGAGCCCCGGATATGATCACGGACGTGACGAGAAGTCTCTAAGTGGTCGAGACGTAAAGATTGATATATTGGACAGCTATATTCGGACACTGGAAGTGTTCCGGGTGGTTTCAGAGAAAACCAGAGTGCCGGAGGGGTTACCGGAACCCCCGGGGAAGTATTGGGCCTTAGTGGGCCTGAGGCTAGAGAGAGGGCAGCGGCCCAGGAGGTGGCGCACCCCGTACCATGAGGAGTCCTAATTGGACTAGGGGAGGGGGGCGTGGCCCCTCTTTCCTTCCCCCTTCCCTCTTCCTAGTTGGACTAGGAAAGGGGAGTCCTACTCCTACTAGGAGGAGGACTCCCCCCTTTTTGGCGCGCCCCAAGGGCCGGCCGGCCTCCCCCCTTGCTCTTTTATATACGGGGGCAGGGGGCACCCTAACACACACAAGTTGATTGTTCCAAGCCGTGTGTGGTGCCCCCCTCCACCATAATCCACCTCGGTCATATCATAGTGGTGCTTAGGCGAAGCCCTGCATCGGTAGCAACATCATCACCGTCATCACGCCATCGTGCTGATGGAACTCTCCCGTGAAGCTCTGCTGGATCGGAGTTCTCGGGATGTCACCGAGCTGAATGTGTGCTGAACTCGGAGATGCCGTACGTTCAGTACTTGGATCGGTCGGATCGTGAAGACGTACGACTACATTAACCACATTGTCATAACGCTTCTGCTTTCGGTCTACGAGGGTACATGGACAACACTCTCCCCTCTTGTTGCTATGCATCACCATGATCTTGCGTGTGGGTAGGATTTTTTTGAAATTAGTACGCTCCCCAACAGTGGCATCCAAGCCAGGTTTATGCGTAGATGTTATATGCACGAGTAGAACACCAGTGAGTTGTGGGCGATACAAGTCGTACTGATTACCAACATGTCACACTTTGATTCGGCGGTATTGTTGGATGAAGCGGCCCGGACCGACATTACGCGTACGCTTACGCGAGACTGGTTCTACCGACGTGCTTCGCTGCAATTGGGCTGGCAGGTGTCAGTTTCTCCAACTTTAGTTGAATCGTGTGGCTACGCCCGATCCTTTTGAAGGTTAAAACAACACATACTTGACGAAATATCGTTGTGGTTTTGATGCTTGTTAAGAACGGTTCTTGCTCAGCCCGTAGCAGCCATGTAAAACTTGCAACAACAAAGTAGAGGACGTCTAACTTGTTTTTGCAGGGCATGCTGTGATGTGATATGGTCAAGACATGATGCTAAATTTTATTGTATGAGATGATCATGTTTTGTAACCGAGTTATTGGCAACTGGCAGGAGCCATATGGTTGTCGCTTTATTGTATGAAATGCAATCGCCATGTAATTGCTTTACTTTATCCCTAAGCGATAGCGATAGTTGTAGAAGCTATAGTTGGCGAGACGACAACGATGCTATGATGGAGATCAAGGTGTCGCACTGGTGACGATGGTGATCATGACGGTGCTTTGGAGATGGAGATCAAAGGCACAAGATGATGATGGCCATATCATATCACTTATATTGATTGCATGTGATGTTTATCTTTTATGCATCTTATTTTGCTTAGATCGACGATAGCATTATAAGATGATCTCTCACTAAATTTCAAGGTATAAGTGTTATCCCTGAGTATGCACCATTGCGAAAGTTCATCGTGCTGAGACACCATGTGATGATCGGGTGTGATAAGCTCTACGTTCACATACAACGGGTGCAAGCCAGTTTTGCACACGCAGAATACTCGGGTTAAACTTGACAAGCCTAGCATATGCAGATATGTCCTCGGAACACTTGAGACCCGAAGGTTGGCGTGAATCATTTAGTATATATGATCAACACAATTATGTTCACCATTGAAAACTTCTCCATCTCACGTGATGATCGGACATGGTTTAGTTGATATGGATCACGTGATCACTTAGATGATTAGAGGGATGTCTATCTAAGTGGGAGTTCTTAAGTAATATGATTAATTGAACTTTAATTTATCATGAACTTAGTCCTGGTAGTATTAGCATATCTATGTTGTAGATCAATAGCTCGCGTTTAGCTCCCCTGTTTTATTTTTGATATGTTCCTAAGGAAAACTAAGTTGAAAGATGATGGTAGCAATTACACGGACTGGCCCGTATCTTGAGGATTATCCTCATTGCTGCATAGAAGAATTATGTCCTTGATGCACCGCTAGGTGATAGACCGATTGCAGGAGCAGATGCAGATGTTATGAAAGTTTGGCAAGCTCGATATGATGACTACTTGATAGTTTAGTGCACCATGCTTTACGACTTAGAATCGAGGCTTAAAAGACGTTTTGAATTCCACGGAGCATATGAGATGTTCCAAGAGTTGAAATTAGTATTTCAGACTCATGCCCATGTCGAAAGGTATGAGACCTTTGACAA
Organism: Aegilops bicornis; assembly: GCA_021605145.1. NCBI lineage: Eukaryota > Viridiplantae > Streptophyta > Magnoliopsida > Poales > Poaceae > Aegilops > Aegilops bicornis. The sequence continues at coordinate 597,728,594 of CM038672.1, forward strand.
GCACTTTGCCTACAAGATGGAGGAGAATTGCTCAGCTATTGAGCATGTGCTCAGAATGTCTGAGTAGTACAATCACTTGAATCAAGTGGGAGTTAATCTTCCAGATAAGATAGTGATTGACAGAGTTCTCTAGTCACTATCACCAAGTTACTAGAACTTCGTGATGAACTATAATATGCAAGGGATAACATAAACGATTCCCAAGCTCCTCGTGATGTTGAAATCGACGAAGGTAGAAATCAAGAAAAACATCAAGTGTTGATGGTTGACAAGACAACTAGTTTCAAGAAAAGGGCAAAGGGAAGAAGGGGAACTTCAAGGAGAACGACAAGCAAGTTGCTGCTAAAGTGAAGAAGCCCAAGTCTGGACCTAAGCGTGAGACTAAGTGCTTCTACTGCAAAGGGACTGGTCACTGGAAGCAGAACTGCCCCAAGTATTTAGCGGATAAGAAGGATGGCAAAGTGAACAAAGGTATATTTGATATACATGCTATTGATGTGTACTTCACTAGTGTTTATAGCAACCCCTCAGTATTTGATACTAGTTCAGTTCTAAGATTAGTAACTCGAAACGGGAGTTGCAGAATGAACAGAGACTAGTTAAGGGTGAAGTGACGATGTGTATTGGAAGTGGTTCCAAGATTGATATGATCATCATCGCACACTCCCTATACTTTCGGGATTAGTGTTGAACCTAAATAAATGTTATTTGGTGTTTGCCTAAGCATGAATATGATTTGATCATGTTTATTGCAATACAGTTATTCATTTAAAGTCAGAGAATAATTGTTATTCTGTTTACATGAATAAAACCTTCAATGGTCATACACCCAAGGTGAATGGTTTATTGAATCTATATCGTAGTGATACACATATTCATAATATTGAAGCCAAAAGATGCAAAGTTAATAATGATAGTGCAACTTATTTGTGGTACTGCCGTTTAGGTCATATTGGTTTAAAGCGCATGAAGAAAATCCATGCTGATGGGCTTTTGGAATCACTTGATTATGAATCAGTTGATGCTTGTGAACCATGCCTCATGGGCAAGATGACTAAAACGCCGTTCTCCGGAACAATGGAGCGAGCAACAGATTTGTTGGAAATCATACATACTGATGTATGTGGTCCGATGAATGTTGAGGCTCGCGGCGGGTATCATTATTTTCTCACCTTCATAGATGATTTGAGCAGATATGGGTATATCTACTTGATGAAACATAAATCTGAAACATTTGAAAAGTTCAAATAATTTCAGAATGAAGTGGAAAATCATCGTAACAAGAAAAATAAAGTTTCTACGATCTGATCCTAGAGGAGAATATTTGAGTTACGAGTTTGGTCTTCATTTGAAACAATGCGGAATAGTTTCGCAATTCACGCCACCTGGAACACCACAGCGTAATGGTGTGTCCGAACATCGTAACCATACTTTATAAGATATGGTGCAATCTATGATGTCTCTTACCGATTTACCACTATCGTTTTGGGTTATGCATTAGAGACAGCTGCATTCACGTTAAATAGGGCACCATCTAAATACGTTGTGTCACGACCGGTTTTACAATAAAAATATTTATTGAACAACCGACCTATGAAGTCCAATATGAGGAAAATCCTTCATACCGGTAGACAAAACTTTGATACAATAAGCCGGTAGCATTACAATATTACAGGGGTCGGACTAAAGATGCCCAACCAATTATTACAAACACGCCGATAATTATACATAGTGGCGGATATGACTCAAAGGTGTGGGGTGGAAATACTACTGACTCGAGATATGAGTGGTTGGTGGAATAACACAGCGGGGTGGTTAATAAGTCTCTTGCCTTTGGCGGCTCATCGGCGTCGAGGTGAGGCTCGATGAGTTTTATTGGGTAGCGGAAGCGGATATATATCACAATGACTAATCCAGGTCGACGAGACTGGTGGGATTCCTCTAGGCGTCGGACTCGCTATCGAATTCTTCATCCATGAGATCGCCTTCGTCAGCATCTGGCCAAATCAACAAGCCAGGTGAGTACATTGAAAGTACTCGCAAGACAGTTCGGACAAAAGATATAACAAATGAATGCATGAATGAGTCATGATTAATTTTAACAATACTCAAATAAATCAGTATAGCAAAAATAAATAAGAAGGGAATCGGCGGTAGTCCGCTCGAAAACCCAAAGAAGGATAAACTCAAAACCGGTCGAGTGTCTGAAGTGACGCCTCGAGGGGTGAAAATAAGTAAAACATGCCACAGTCGGGCGTCTGGGCGACACCTCATAAAGGGATTATATAAAAAATACATGCGTGCCGCAGTCGGACGTCAGAGCGACATCACAGAAAGGTCTTATAATAAAAGTAAATAATAACGATGCCGAAGTCGGACGTCTGAGCGACATCACAGAAAGGGCTTATAATGAAAATAAATAACAACAATGCTGTAGTCGGAGGTCTGAGCAACATCGCAGAAAGGGCTTATAATGGAAATAAATAACAACAATGCCGCAGTCGGACGTCTGAGCGACATCGCAGAAAGGGCTTATAATGCAAATAAATAACAACAATGCCGCAGTCGGACGTCAGAGCGACATCACAGAAAGGTCTTATAATGGAAATAAATAACAACAATGCCGCAGTCGGACGTCTGAGCGACATCGCAGAAAGGGCTTATAATAAAAATAAATAACAACATTGCCGCAGTCGGACGTCTGAGCGACATCAAGGAAAGGGCTTATAATTCATTATTCATAACTGACAAGAAATAGTGCTCACGGAATATATTCATCACAAGACAATAAGCGGGTTAGTCCGTTCACAGGAAAGTAAACATTTAATACTCAAATGGTTCTCAGGAGTTTCTGTCACTGACACTGACACTTGACAAGATTTGATGATCACGGTACTTGGACATGAATAAGATGAATTCAGGAATTTTGACTCTGCAGAGTTTGTACCAAAATTGTCCACAGCCAACGGATTTCCATAGTCACGAAGGACTAGTTCCGTTCTGATATTTCAGAGGAAACACAACTAGCTAGTACACACCCATCATACCTCACGTTGCCGTGAATCACCCTAGACAGCGTTTAAGAAAAACTTTGAGACGGGAGATCACAATCTCGAATAGCATGGGATCAAATTTATATCTGGCACGCTCTAAGGGGTGCCCCCATCTCGGTCCCAACCGGAAACACCCATGCCCCCTGACCAGATGAAAGGCCTTAATCCAGGGCCATGGAACCTTCATCCTGGCCTCTCGATTTGGTGTGTACCAGGAAGTGGTTTTCAACCTACTAGGCCGTATCCCTTGCGGGAAACAGGTGGTCGTACGGAAAGGAAGACGGACGGAAGCGACCGATTTATGTTGACACTTTGGGTCAACGATATGGCATAAGCACGGCATGCTACAACACTGCCATCTTACCCATACTCATGCCAACACATGGCCATGCAACAAGTTTCCAAGAACTCACGGATTTACCGAGCTCATTTGCCTCAATGCTCACGAGATAAACTATCATCGAAAATGCTCATGAACGTGCCATGATACAAAAATAATGCAAACATTCCCAGACACTCATCATATCAAAAGTTCAAACTTTGCTTGCCTGGTTCAGAGTAGTCGGAGCCTAGCTCGGTGAAGTTTGCGGTCCCGTCACCTCCTTCGGTATCTACGGTATAAAGAAAACATACGCGCTAACGTAAATACCGTGAGGTGCACAAACATTACTCCAAATATTTTTCAAATAAATCTGATAACACACTAGACAAAATTTTAAAGAGGACAGAAAAAGAATCAATCAAAAATAATTTTTCTGATTAAAAGTTATAAGAGTTTTGGTCCAAGGACCCATCTGTAATGAAACAGAAAGTTTCCAGGGGGTTCTGCGGAAAAGTCCAGATAACGTTTCGTTTAAAAGAAATGGCTGAGAGACTGACAGGCGGGCTCCACCCGTCAGGTTTGAATTTTCAAACGAGGGAAAACAGAGCGCCAGTGCCGAGAGGCTTGATGGTGGCTGGCGATCCACGGCGAGGTAAGGTGATCGGGGTGCACCTTCGTGATCAGTGCGCCCTTCCGCGCCTGTGGGTGGTGGCAGAGGTCGTCGGCGAGCACCACCTCGACGGCGGCCCTCGCTTCGGCGGACGGCAGTTCGGACGGTCGTGGATCTCGCCGGAGAGAGCTGCGGGGCCAAAATTGAGGTGGGGGTTATCCTACTAGAGGTGGTACGAGGCTACGGGCGAAAGTAGGGCGGCGGAGGAGTTCTCATCGGAGAGAACGATGCCGGAGCCTGAGGCGGACGGAGGTGGCCGGAGTCGAGGAAGAAAGGCCCCTCGAGGCCCCTCCAGTGGTTAGGCGGGGTCTGGTGAGGGGGTGGAGTCGTGCGGAGGCGAGAGCAAGCTCGGGGTGCTATATATAGCCGGCCCGAGTCGGTTGCCGTGAACGGATAAGTCCGGCGAGTTGATTACGGCGGCGCTGTGGCTAGACGGTCGGCTTAGGAGCTTGAGCATCGCCTAGGAGGAGTATTGGAGCCGTTCCCGTGTCCAACTCAGCACGGGAGGGCTGGTTATGGTCTTCCCTCGACGGAACGGCCGCATGGCCTGTCGGCGGCAGAGAGCGCGCTCTACGCGTGCCAAGCCACGACGACGGTGTCGCATGCATGCACTGGCAAGGAGGTGGCCACGCGGAGCCACCAGGACGCTTGGGCGGCGCCGAACGGCGTTGCGCCGCAGTTTTGCCCCCTGACACCGTTACGGTGGTGCAGCCGCCGCAAAGCACGCCGGCGCAGGCGGGCCAGGGCGCCACCGACGCCAGGAACGTGCCAAGCGCTCGTGTGAAGCTCCGGACAAGAGGGATAGGCTGCGAGCAACGTGCCAAGGGCACTGTGGACTCGTGACTGAAGTTACTGACGGAGATCGACACTGAACTTCTGAATTTTCTGAAAGTGAACAACACTAGTGCATGCAAGGTGTTCGACAGAATGATCTAGGCATGCAGGGATTTTTCCTTGGGCTGGTTTTTGGTGGAGGGGCCTCCCATTGCATCTAGAGGCTGCCTGAATATTTGTGGAATTTTTGGAGAAGTGTAGATATGAATTTCACCAAATTTGGCAAATCTGGTCCAAACTTGCAGGGACTATAATTTGAAATTTTTGAACAGAAGAGGAGTGGATCTTGATAGTTCTAGGTTGTGGGTACCAAGGACTATCCAAGGGAGTTGGTTTGAGGTCAAAATTCAAATGCATTCAGGTACTTGCTTTGCAAATTACCTAGGCTCAAAATAATAGACAGAAAAAGATTTGGGAGAGAAATAATTGAAATAAAAATTCAGAAGAGAGTTGAACTAGTAGAGATAGAGTGTTTGGATTTCCCAAAGTGGAAGGAGATATATTTGGGAAGATTTTACCATGTGGTGTATGGCCAAACCATAAATGATCTCAAATATGGGAGAGGATGAAAAACTCCTAGAGTTTCTTTTTGAAAGAAAAATAAACTTCAAATTTTTTTCATGAATCCTTGAGGAGAGAGCAATCAGAGGAAAAATTTAAAAACCAAACACCAGAGTTGAAGGAGATGCAAAACTAAAATATTTGCCAGAGGGAAAAAGCTTTTGATAGAGATTTTTGGAAGGGTTTTGGTGACCTCCTTCAAATCCAACAAAATTTTAGAGAAACCAAAGGAAAAAAAATTTGGAGTGTCACAACACCTACCCCCTTAGGAAAAATCTCGTCCCCGAGATTCCAGTTGATCCTCAAATAATTGTGGGTGCTCTGTTCGAAGGAAATTCTCTCTTTCCCAAGTGGCTTCACTTTCGGTGTGGTTGCTCCACTGATCTTTGAAGAACTTGGTGGTTTTCTGTCGGGTTCTCCTTTCTGACTCTTCCAAGATTTTTATCGGATGCTCCCGATATGTAAGGTCTGGTTGCACGTCAATGTTTTTATGGGGTACCTGTTTCTCTGGGTTGCTTACGCACTTCCTTAATTGGGAGACGTGGAATACGTCGTGGATGTCGGATAATTCTTCAGGTAAGTCTAGCTGGTAGGCCACCGTGCCTCTTCGTGCTACTATGCAGAAAGGTCCGATGAATCTTGGTGCTAGTTTCCCTTTAATCTTGAATCGGTGCAGGCCTCTCATGGGTGATACTCGTAGGTACACAAATTCACCAGGTTCAAAATGGACTCCACGATGCTTCTGATCGTAATAACTCTTTTGTCGACTTTGGGCTGTCTTGAGTCGGTCCTTAATTACCTTGACTTTATCTTCAGCCTCTTTGAGCAGGTCTGGGCCGAAGATATGACTGTCTCCGGTTTCCGACCAGTTTAGCGGGGTACGACATCTTCGTTCGTACATATCTTCAAATGGTGCCATTTGCAGGCTGGACTGACAGCTGTTGTTATATGCGAATTCTGCGTATGGTAAGCTTTCCTCCCAACTGGTCCCATAGGTGAGGACACATGCTCTCAGCATATCTTCTAGAATCTGGTTTACTCGCTCGATCGCCCATCCATGCAGGGGATGGTATGCGGTCTTGAATGCCACTGAGTTCCCGAGCTTGTTGTAAGTGATCCCAAAACCGGGAGGCAATTGAGTGCCTCTGTTCGAGATTATTTTCTTTGGGACTCCATGTAGGCAAACGATACGGGAGAGGTAGAGCCTAGCAAGCTTCTGAGTGGTGTGTGTTGTCTTCACGGGGATGAAGTGAGCTACTTTAGTCAGTCTATCTGTGATTACCCATATGGCATCATGTCCGTGTTGCGACCGAGGTAGTCCAACAATAAAATCCATTCCAATCTCGTCCCATTTCCACTCGGGTATCTTGTTCGGTTGTAATAGCCCGACCGGTTTCTGGTGCTCGGCCTTGATGCGTTGACAAGAGTCACAACATGCAATAAACGTGGCTATGTCTCTTTTTATACCATGCCACCAAAATGTTTCCTGAAGATCTTTGTACATTTTTGTTCCTCCGGGATGGATTGAATATGGAGCGGTGTGGCCTTCAGCCAGGATTTGCTGTTTAAGGTCATGGATATTTGGTGCATAAAGCCTATTCCCGTACCACAATATTCCTTGCTCATCAATAATGAATTCGAGGCCTTGCCCAACTTCATCTTCTGTTTTATGCCTTCAATCTTTGGGGTGTCCACGTTGAGCCTCTTTAACCTTCTCTATCGTGGTAGGCTGTACTTCTAAGTTTGACACACCGCCTTCGGTGACCACCATCGGGTTGAGCTTTGCAAATTCCTGCTGGAATTCCGGTCTTAAGTCTGGCATGCCGTCGTTGCCGGACTGGGGTTCGACTTCGAGCATCTGCTACAACATTTGCCTTGCCCGGGTGGTAGTGGATCCCAACATCATAATCCTTTACTAATTCCAACCAGCGTCGCTGCCGTAAATTTAGTTCTGGTTGTGTGAAAATATACTTGAGGCTTTTGTGGTCCATGTATATTTCACAACGATTACCAAGTAAAAAGTGTCTCCATTCCTTGAGTGCATGAATAACTGCTGCTAATTCCAAGTCATGGGTAGGGTAATTTTCCTCATGCTTGCGAAGTTTTCTGGAAACATATGCGGCAACCTTGCCGTCTTGCATCAACACGCACCCGAGGCCCTTTCGAGATGCGTCACAAAATACCTCAAAATTTTTGTGTATATCTGGCACAATTAATGCAGGTCTTGTCGTCGGTTTCCTCTTGAGTTCTTGGAAACTTTTCTCGCAAGCTTCCGTCCATTCAAGCTTCTGTCTTTCTTGAGTAGTTGTGTCATTGGCTTTGCTATGGTGGAGAATCCTTCAATAAATCTTGGTAGTATCCTGCCATACCCAAGAAACTTCAGACATCCGTCACGCTGGCTGGCGGCTTCCAGTAAATCTGACGGCCTTGACTTTTCGGGTCTCTGGCGATACCTTCTTGAGTCAATGCGTGGCCCGGAAAACCTACTTGCTTTAGCCAAAATTCACACTTGCTGAATTTAGCATACAACTGATGTTTCCTGAGTTCTCCTAGTACAATCCGGAGATGTTCAACGTGTTCTTCTGGTGTTTTGGAGTATACCAGAATATCATCGATAAATACCACAACAAACTTATCCATAAAATTCATGAATACTTTGTTCATGAGGTGAAAAAAAATATCTTGAGGCGTTTGTTAGTCCGAATGGCATTACGGTGAACTCATACAATCCGTATCTGGAGGTGAAAGCGGTCTTGGGAATATCTTCGGTTCGCACTTTCAGTTGATGGTATCCCGATCTCAAGTCAATCTTTGAGAACACCTTGGCCTTAGTGAGTTGATCAAATAAATCATTTATTCGTGGCATCGGATATTTGTTCTTGATTGTGACCATGTTTAGTGCTCGATAGTCTATGCACAATCTCAGTGTTCCATCCTTCTTTTTGGCAAACAAAATTGGTGAACCCCAAGGTGAGGAATTGGCTCGTATGTACCCTTTTTCCAATAATTCCTTTATTTGCTTCTTCAGTTCTACCAATTCGGATGGTGCCATTCTGTAGGTTTCTTGTATATGGGAGCGGTTCCGGGTGCTAGCTCAATGCTGAATTCTATCTCTCGATCTGGTGGCATGCCTGGTAGTTCTTCGAGAAACACATCTAGAAATTCACACACTATTGGAACCTTGCTCAATTCAGAAATATCCACCTTATTCAATCTCGGTTGCCGGAATATTTTTCTTTCCTTGGCTGAAACCTTTATGGTCTTCCCGTGGTGATGGGTGAGAATTACGGTCCTGTTGAAGCAGTCAATAAAACCTTTGTTGGTAGTTAACCAATCCATCCCTAAGATGACATCCAGTCCTTTATTTTCCAACACGATAAGATTTGCGTGAAACTTCAACCCTTCAAACTCGATAACCACATCCTGGCAATAATTCTGGGTAACTTGCTTGATTCCAGGGGACTTGACGATCATAGATTTTCCCAAGGGAAGCATCAAAAAATTATTTTGTAAAGCAAAACTTTTCGAAACGAACGAGTGAGAAGCTCCAGAATAAAACAAAACCATGGCAGGTATTGTGTTGACAGGAAATGTACCGAGTATGATATCTGGGGCATTTTGTGCTTCCTCTTTGGTCACGTGGTTCAGATGACCCTTCCTGTGGTTGTTATTTGGGTTGAAATTGTTGCGCTTTGGTACCGAATTATTGCCTCCGTTGTTCGGCTTTGGGGCCGAGTTTCTTGGCTTGGGGCACTGCTTGGCATAGTGCCCTTCTTCTCCATAAGCGTAACAGGTAACGCCTGGGCGGTATGTGAACTCCTTGTCCCTTGCGTGGAAATTTTTGATTGGGCGTGAGACGCTTGTCGTGGGTTTGGGTGTCCAGTTTTTACGAACATCTGTCTTCTTTGCGGTGGTTGCGGGTGTGTTTAGTCTGGTCCCTCTTCCGCTATGGAAATCTTCTAAGCTGCGTCTCTCATTTTCCAAGGTAATGGCCTTATCCACAGCGTCTTAAAATCTGGAAATGTGTATGCGACCAATTGGCATTTAAGTGCGGCGTCGATCGCTCTAGGAATTTCTCCATCTTTTGTTTTTCGACATACGCTCCTCGTTGGCGTGGCGAGACAGCAGGGTAAACTATTTGTTGTATTACGACACTGTCATTGTCCTTTGCTTGAGGTCATCAAATTCTCTCTTTTTGATCTTCATAAGACTCTTAGGAATATGTGCCCCACGAAAACCTTCTTTAAATTCCCCCCATGATATACTATTTTCGTTGGGGTGCATGTGTAGGAAATTTTCCCATCATGATGCGGCTGCTCCAGTGAGATAGTGCGGAGCATAAAGCACTTTCTCAAGGTCTGAACACTGGGCGATAATTAATTTTCTCTCCATGTCTCGAAGCCAGTCCTCGGCTTCAAGAGGTTTGTCGGTGTGAGAAAATGTTTGGGGACGTGTCTTCAGAGCTTAGATAATTTTGATTGCTCTTGATACTCGCCCACGGTGATTTCCTATATTGATGACTTGGTTCAAGATTTCTGATGTTGCTGCTGACTTTGTTCATAAAGACGGCACATTTGGGAAAGTGTCGTTTCAACATCCTGCTGACTTGTCTGTCCCTCGTGTGAAATTGTTGCACAGGGTGTGCCATAATTTTCCTCTGTCGGAGTTGGCATGGAGCGCGTCCAAGGACGAGACATAGTTCACTCTGGGGATATATTTTGAAACACTCATAAGAAAAGAAATTGAGCCGCAAGAATCAATAAATTCAAGAAGATGCAAAAAGTTGCAAATGCCCAAGAATTTTAAGAAAACAAGTCGATTGCGCACGGAGAAGGACTGCTCATTACATATCTTACACGCAAGCAGTAATTACACAATACATCACTCAGGATATGCGTACATAAATCCTGACATGTTATTTAGTCTAGTGCACTTCTCCAGATCCTACATGATGCGCAAACAAACTACTTCTCACAGCCTATTTACATATAAACATATCAAACAAGTCGGTACATCGCAAGGCGGCTAAGCGTACTTAGTCGGAGATGGTAATGATTTCCCTTGGCCTGCCAACTGTGAGGCGTAGAGAGGCTGGGGACTCAACCTCCTCTTCAGAGATAGGCTCCAGACGCGAGGCGCTGCACGGAGTTGGTGGAGCAGGTGCCCTGTGTGGGACAAGTCGAATCTGAGCGGGCACGAGGGGTGGTGCAGAACGAACCGGAGTAGGTGCAATGACATGGTTGAATTCCTCTGTGGTAGGCAGGCGACGAGTAGCGGTGCGAGCAGCAGGAGCAAACGATGCTGATGACGAGACGAAAGTTAGTGGCGGTGCGGCGCGCAGGAGCTCCCTCCTGTTGGCGGCACAGCCATGGACTGAGTCCATGCGGGCAGCTACAAAGTCGTCCACCAGGTTGTCGAAGGCTGCCTCCAAAGCCCGGAGATACTCGATGAGCATCTCAAAAGCTTCATCCCGTTCTCCTCTGGGGCAAGAGAACGCGTAGTGGCAGGTGTATGGCACATGACATGGCAGGTAGCGGTAGCGACGAGTCTTCATCGAAGGAAGGATATCCCTGAGACGAGCTATCGCCTCACCTGCTGCCATCTGCAGCGCATGCTTCTCTGTGGGAATGGCTCTCCCCACGAACCGGTAGTGCTCAACTCGTCCTCTCTTGAATTCCACCGCGGCTTGGTGCATGGTCAGACGGTCGTTGACCTTGTCTTTGAGAGAGAGAGAAGGCTGGCGCACATCTGGCCCCATCGCGACTTGGACGATGAAGGAGAGAAGCTTGACGAACCCATCGGGCATGTTGGCGAACATCTGCGACTTCGCAATCGTTGCCGACCATCTACAAAAAGTAGGCAAAAGTCCTGAGTAGTCACATCATAAATTTATGCCGATCGCCGTAAATTGTCTACATTTGTGAGAAAATAAAATAGCTCTATTATGCTAATAACCGATTAGCGATCGCACCTAGTGGCTTCCTGATCAGCCGGCTCTTGTACCAAGCTTGTCACGACCAGTTTTTCAATAAAAATATTTATTGAACAACCGACCTATGAAGTCCAATATGAGGAAAATCCTTCATACCGGTAGACAAAACTTTGATACAATAAGCCGTAGCATTACAATATTACGAGGGTCGGATGAAGATGCCCAACCAATTATTACAAACACGCCGATAATTATACATAGTGGCGGATATGACTCAAAGGTGTGGGGTAGAAATACTACTGACTCGAGATATGAGTGGTTGGTGGAATAACACAGCGGGGTGGTTAATAAGTCTACTGCACTGGCGGCTCATCGAGCGTCGAGGTGAGGCTCGATGAGTTTTATTTGGGTAGCGGAAGCGGATATATATCACAATGACTAATCCAGGGGTCGCACGAGACTGACTAGGATTCCTCTAGGCATCGTACTCGCTATCGAATTCTTCATCCATGAGATCGCCTTCGTCAGCATCTGGCCAAATCAACAAGCCAGGTGAGTACATTGAAAGTACTCGCAAGACAGTTCGGACAAAAGATATAACAAATGAATGCATGAATGAGTCATGATTAATTTTAACAATACTCAAATAAATCAGTATAGCAAAAATAAATAAGAAGGGAATCGCGGTAGTCCGCTCGAAAACCCAAAGAAGGATAAACTCAAAACCGATCGAGTGTCTGAAGTGACGCCTCGAGGGGTGAAAATAAGTAAAACATGCCACAGTCGGGCGTCTGGGCGACACCTCATAAAGGGCTTATATAAAAAATACATGCATGCCGCAGTCGGACGTCGGAGCGACATCACAGAAAGGGCTTATAATAAAAGTAAATAATAACGATGCCGCAGTCGGACGTCTGAGCGACATCACGGAAAGGGCTTATAATGAAAATAAATAACAACAATGCCGCAATGATCGAGCGTCTGCGACATCGCGAAAAGGGCTTATAATGGAAATAAATAACAACAATGCATGATCGGACGTCTGAGCGACATCGCGAGAAAGGGCTTATAATGGAAATAAATAACAACAATGCCGCAGTCGGACGTCTGAGCGACGTCGCAGAAAGGGCTTATAATGGAAATAAATAACAACAATGACGCAGTCGGACGTCTGAGCGACATCGCAGAAAGGGCTTATAATAAAAATAAATAACAACATTGCCGCAGTCGGACGTCTGAGCGACATCGTGGAAAGGGCTTATAATTCATTATTCATAACTGACAAGATATAGTGCTCAAGGAAAATATTCATCACAAGACAATAAGCGGGTTAGTCCGTTCACAGGAAAGTAAACATTTAATACTCAAATGGTTCTCGTGGAGTTTCTTTCCTTTGAGGTGACACTTGACAAGATGAGATGATCACGGTACTTGGACATGAATAAGATGAATTCAGGAATTTTGACTCTGCAGAGTTTGTACCAAAATTGTCCACAGCCAACGGATTTCCGTGAGTCACGAAGGACTAGTTCCGTTCACGGTATTTCGGAGGAAACACAACTAGCTAGTACACACCCATCATACCTCACGTTGCCAGGAATCACCCTAGACAGCGTTTAAGAAAAACTTTGAGACGGGAGATCACAATCTCGAATAGCATGGGATCAAATTTATATACGCGCGCTCTAAGGGGTGCCCCCCTCTCGGTCCCAACCGGAAACACCCATGCCCCCTGACCGGATGAAAGGCTTTAATCCAGGGCCATGGAACCTTCATCCCGGCCTCCCGATTTGGTGTGTACCAGGAAGTGGTTTGCAACCTACTAGGCCGTATCCCTTGCGGGAAATAGGTGGTAGTACGGAAAGTAAGACGGACGGAAATCGACCGATTTATGTTGACACGGGTCAACGATATGGCATAAGCCCCGACATGCTACAACACTGCCATCTTACCCATACTCATGCCAACACATGGCCATGCAACAAGTTTCCAAAGAACTCACGGATTTACCGAGCTCATTTGCCCCAATGCTCACGAGATAAACTATCATCGAAAATGCTCATGAACGTGCCATGATACAAAAATAATGCAAACATGCCCAGACACTCATCATATCAAAAGTTCAAACTTTGCTTGCCTGGTTCAGAGTAGTTGGAGCCTAGCTCGGTGAGGTTTATGTCCCGTCACCTCCTTCGGTATCTACGGTTAAAGAAAACATATGCGCTAACGTAAATACCGTGAGGTGCACAAAAATTACTCCAAATATTTTTCAAAAAAATCTGATAAAACACTAGACAAAATTCTAAAGTGGACAGAAAAAGAATCAATCAAAAATACTTTTCTGATTAAAAGTTATAAGAGTTTTGGTCCAAGGACCCATATGTAATGAAACAGAAAGTTTCCAGGGGGTTCTGCGGAAAAGTCCAGATAACGTTTCGTTTAAAAGAAACGGCTGAGAGATCGACAGCGGGCTCCACCCGTCAGGTTTGAATTTTCAAACGAGGGAAAACAGAGCGCGACGGGCGCCGAGAGGTCTTGGTGGTCGCCCAGCGATCCACGGCGAGGTAAGGTGATCGGGTGTACCTTCGTGATCGCGTCGCCCTTCCGCTGTGGGTGGTGGCGAAGGTCATCGGCGAGCACCACGTCGGCGGCCCTTGCTCCGCGGGACGGCGGTTCGGACGGTCATGGATCTCGCCGAGAGAGAGGCTGCGGGGCCAAAATTGAGGTGGGGGTTATCCTACTAGAGGTGGTACGAGGCTACGAGCGAAAGTAGAGGCGGAGGAGGAGTTATCACCGGAGAGAACGATGCCGAGCCCGAGGCGGACGGAGGTGGCCAAGTCGAGGAAGAAAGGCCCTCGAGGCCCCTCCGGTGGCTAGGCGGGTGCAGTGAGGGGTGGAGTCGTGCGAGGCGAGAGCAAGCTCGTGGTGCTATATATAGCCGGCCGAGTCGGTTGCCGAGAACGGATAAGTCCGGCGAGTTGATTACGGTGGCGCTGTGGCTGGACGGTCGGCTTAGGAGCTTGAGCATCGCCTAGGAGGAGTATTGGAGCCGTTCCCGTGTCCAACTCAGCACGGGAGGGCTGGTTACGGTCTGCCCTCGACGGAACGGCCGCACGGCCCATCGGCGGCAGAGAGCGCGCTCTGCGCGTGCCAAGCCACGATGACGGTGCCGCATGCGTGCGCTGGCAAGGAGGTGGCCACGCGGAGCCACCAGGATGCTTGGGCGGCGCCGAACGGCGTTGCGCCGCAGTTTTGCCCCCTGTCGCCGTTACGGTGGTGCAGCCGCCGCAAAGCACGCCGGCGCAGGCGGGCCAGGGCGCCACCGATGCCAGGAACGTGCCAAGCGCTCGTGTGAAGCTCCGGACAAGAGGGATAGGCTGCAAGCAACGTGCCAAGGGCACTGTGGACTCGTGACTGAAGTTACTGATGGAGATCGACACTGAACTTCTGAATTTTCTGAACGTGAACAACACTAGTGCATGCAAGGTGTTCGACAGAATGATCTAGGCATGTAGGGATTTTTCCTTGGGCTGGTTTTTGGTGGAGGGGCCTCTCATTGCATCTAGAGGCTGCCTGAATATTTGTGGAATTTTTGGAGAAGTCTAGATATGAATTTCACCAAATTTGGCAAATCTGGTCCAAACTTGCAGGGACTATAATTTGAAATTTTTGAACAGAAGAGGAGTGGATCTTGATAGTTCTAGGTTGTGGGTACCAAGGACTATCCAAGGGAGTTGGTTTGAGGTCAAAATTCAAATGCATTCAGGTACTTGCTTTGCAAATTACCTAGGCTCAAAATAATAGACAGAAAAGATTTGGGAGAGAAATAATTGAAATAAAAATTCAGAAGAGAGTTGAACTAGTAGAGATAGAGTGTTTGGATTTCCCAAAGTGGAAGGAGATATATTTGGGAAGATTTTACCATGTGGTGTATGGCCAAACCATAAATGATCTCAAATATGGGAGAGGATGAAAAACTCCTAGAGTTTCTTTCTGAAAGAAAAATAAACTTAAAAAAAAATTCTTGAATCCTTGAGGAGAGAGCAATCAGAGGAAAAATTTAAAAACCAAACACCAGAGTTGAAGGAGATGCAAAACTAAAATATTTGCCAGAGGGAAAAAGCTTTTGATAGAGATTTTTGGAAGGGTTTTGGTGACCTCCTTTAAATCCAACAAAATTTTGAAGAAACCAAAGGAAATTTTTTTGGAGTGTCACACGTTGAGACGGCACCATATGAACTGTGGTTTGGCAAGACACCAAAGTTGTCGTTTCTTAATGTTTGGGGTTGCAATGCTTATGTGAAAAAGTTTCATCCTGATAAGCTCAAACCCAAATTGGAGAAATGTGTCTTCATAGGATACCCAAAGGAGACAGTTGGGTACACCTTCTATCACAGATCCGTAGGCAAGACATTCGTTGCTAAGAATGGATACTTTCTAGAGAAGGAGTTTCTCTCGAAAGAAGTGAGTGGGAGGAAAGTAGAACTTGATGAGGTGACTGTACCAGCTCCCTTATTGGAAAGTAGTTCATCACAGAAATCTGTTCCTGTGACTCCTACACCAATTAATGAGGAAGCTAATGATGATGATCATGTAACTTCAGATCAAGTAACTACCGAACCTCGTAGGTTAACCAGAGCGAGATCCGCACCAGAGTGGTACGATAATCCTGTCCTGGAGGTCATGTTACTTGACCATTACGAACCTACAAACTATGAGGAAGCGATGGTGAGCCAAGATTTCACGAAATGGCTTGTGGCCATGAAATCTGAGATGGGATCCATGTATGAGAACAAAGTGTGGACTTTGGTTGACATGCCCATTGATCGGCAAGCGA
Source organism: Aegilops bicornis (assembly GCA_021605145.1). Taxonomy (NCBI): domain Eukaryota; kingdom Viridiplantae; phylum Streptophyta; class Magnoliopsida; order Poales; family Poaceae; genus Aegilops; species Aegilops bicornis. The sequence continues at coordinate 597,744,803 of CM038672.1, forward strand.
TAGAAAATAAATGGATCTTCAAGAGGAAGATGGACGCTAATAGTAGTGTTACTATCTACAAAGCTAGACTTGTCGAAAAAGATTTTTGACAAAGTTCAAGGTGTTGACTACGATCAGATTTTCTCACTCGTAGCGATGCTTAAGTCTGTCTGAATCATGTTAGCAAATTGCCACATATTATGAAATCTGGCAAATGGATGTCAAAACTACATTCCTTAATGGATATCTTAAAGAAGAGTTGTATATGATGCAACCAGAAGGTTTTGTCGATCCTAAAGGTGCTAACAAAATGTGCAAGCTCCAGTGATCCATCTATGGACTGGTGCAAGCATCTCGGAGTTGGAATATACGCTTTGATGAGTTGATCAAAGCATATAGTTTTATACAAACTTGCGGTGAAGCCTGTATTTACAAGAAAGTGAGTGGGAGCACTAAAACATTTCTGATAAGTATATGTGAATGACATATTGTTGATTGGAAATAATGTAGAATTTTCTGGAAAGCATAAAGGAGTATTTGAAAGGAGTTTTTCAAAGAATCGGTGAAGCTGCTTACATATTGAGCATCAAGATCTATAGAGATAGATCAAGACGCTTGATAAGTTTTTTCAATGAGTACATATCTTGACAAGATTTTGAAGTAGTTCAGAATGGAACAGTCAAAGAAAGAGTTCTTGCCTATGTTGCAAGGTGTGAAAATGAGTAAGACTCAAAGCCCGACCACGGCAGAAGATAGAAAGAGAATGAAAGTCATTCCCTATGCCTCAGCCATAGGTTCTATAAAGTATGCCATGTCGTGTACCAAATCTATTGTATACCCTACACTGAGTTTGGCAAGGGAGTACAATAGTGATCTAGGAGTAGATCACTGGACAGCGATCAAAATTATCCTTAGTGGAATAAGGATGTGTTTCTCGATTATGGAGGTGACAAAAGGTTCATCGTAAAGGGTTACGTCGATGCAAGTTTTGACACTGATCCAGATGACTCTAAGTCTCAATCTGGATACATATTGAAAGTGGGAGCAATTAGCTAGAGTAGCTCCGTGCAGAGCATTGTTGACATAGAAATTTGCAAAATACATGCGGATCTGAATATGGCAGACCCGTTGACTAAACTTGTCTCACAAGCAAAACATGATCACACCTTAGTACTCTTTGGGTGCTAATCACATAGCGATGTAAACTAGATTACTGACTCTAGTAAACCCTTTGAGTGTTGGCCACATGGCAATGTGAACTATGGATATTAATCACATGGTGATGTGAACTATTGGTGTTAAATCACATGGCGATGTGAACTAGATTATTGACTCTAGTGCAACCGAGATCAAGGAAATATGCCCTAGATGCAATAATAAAGTTGTTATTTATATTTCCTTATATCATGATAAATGTTAATTATTCATGCTAGAATTGTATTAACCGGAAACTTAGTACATGTGTGAATATATAGACAAAGTAAGTGTCACTAGTAAGTGTCACTAGTATGCCTCTACTTGACTAGCTCGTTGAATCAAAGATGGTTAAGTTTCCTAGCCATAGACAAGAGTTGTCATTTGATTAACGGGATCACATCATTAGAGAATGATGTGATTGACTTGACCCATTCCGTTAGCTTAGCATTTTTTCGTTTAGTATATTGATATTGCTTTCTTCATGACTTATACATGTTCCTATGACTATGAGATTATGCAACTCCCGAATACCGGAGGAACACTTTGTGTGCTACCAAACGTTACAACGTAACTGGGTGATTATAAAGGTGCTGTACAGGTGTCTCCGAAGGTACTTGTTGGGGTGGCATAGATCGAGATTAGGATTTGTCACTCCGATTGTCGTAGAGGTATCTCTGGGCCCTCTCGGTAATGCACATCACTATAAGCCTTGCAAGCAATGCAACAATTTAGTTAGTTGCAGGATGATGTATTACAGAACGAGTGAGAATTGCCGGTAACAAGATTGAACTAGGTATTGAGATACCGACGATCGAATCTCGGGCAAGTAACATATCGATGACAAAGGGAACACCATATGTTGTTATGCGGTTTGACCGATAAAGATCTTCGTTGAATATGTAGGAGCGAATATGAGCATCCAGGTTCCGCTATTGGTTATTGACTAGAAACGAGTCTCAGCCATGTCTACATAGTTCTCAAACCCGTAGAGTCCGCACGCTTAACGTTCGGTGACGATCGGTAATATGAATTTCTATGTTTTGATGTACCAAAGGTAGTTTGGAGTCCCGAATATGATCACAAACATGACGAGGAGTCTCGATATGGTCGAGACGTAAAGATAGATATATTGGACGGCTATATTCGGACACCGGAAGTGTTCCGGGTGGTTTCGGAGAAAACCGTAGTGCCGGAGAGGTTACCGGACCCCCTCGGGGAAGTATTGGGCCTTAGCGGGCCTGAGGGGAGAGAGAGGGCAGCAGCCCAGGAGGTGACGCGCCGAATGTTTGTCAGAAAAGACCACCTGAGCTATCGTATTAACAAAAAGGACCGCCTTCAGACCATATTGACAAAAAAGTCCATGTCCATCATGGCGGCAGGTGCGGCAGCCGACACCTGGCACCTGCCGCCACGGTGTAAGGCGGCAGGACTGGCCGCCATGGGCTGAGGTGGCAGGTCCGGCATAACAGGTTTTCCTACCGCGTGGCTTATTTGAACGGAATGGTGGGCTTGTGGGCCTCGCAGCCAGGTTACGTGGAGCCTGCCGCCACGCCTTATGGCGGCAGCCGACGCAGATGCTGAGCCACACGACAGTCGACAGCAGTGTTAGACATGATCGATCGACTTCATTGTTGTTAATCAAATTAGTACATGCATGTGTCAATCGTATTAATAGATGTGTTGTTAATTATACTTTCTAATCACAACACTAGCACTGTCAGCCATGCAGATCCTGACTAAAATATTCGTCTTTGTGGTTCCGACTTTCGGGTGTGTTACAAGGTGTGAGTGACGACTTACGACAATTTTGTTTTGGATGGATAAACAACCTTCAGATAAACCATCGCATGCGCAGCCCTCAAATATCGTGTATCTACCGCCTGCTGTCGCATTGCGCAGTGCCACCCATTCCGTTGAAATACGCTGAGCGGCTAGAAAACCTGTTATGTCGGATGTGCCGCCTCACCCTGTGGCGGCAGGTCCGTCCGCCTCACACCATGGCGGCAGGTGCCACGTGTTGGCTGCCACACCTGCCGCCACAGCGGACATGGTCTTTTCTGTCAATATGGTCTGAAGGTGGTCTTTTCTGCCAATACGAAAGCGCAGGTGGTCTTTTCTAACAAAAATTCCCCTTCCATGAGGAGTCCAAATTGGACTAGGGGAGGGGGGCGCGGCCCCTCTTTCCCTCTCCCTCTCCCTCTCTTTCCTTCCCCCTTCCCTCTTCCTAGTTGGACTAGGAAAGGGGAGTCCTACTCCTACTAGGAGGAGGACTCCCCCCTCCTTGGCGCGCCCCAAGGGCCGGCCGGCCTCCCCCCTTGCTCCTTTATATACGGGGGCCGGGGGCACCCTAACACACACAAATTGATTGTTCCAAGCCATGTGCGGTGCCCCCCTCCACCATAATCCACCTCGGTCATATCGTAGCGGTGCTTAGGCGAAGCCCTGCGTCGGTAGCAGCATCATCACCGTTATCACGCCATCGTGCTGACGGAACTCTCCCGTGAAGCTCTGCTTGATCGGAGTTCGTGGGACGTCATCGAGCTGAACGTGTGCTGAACTCGGAGGTGTCGTACATTCGGTAGTTGGATTGGTCGGATCATGAAGACGTACGACTACATCAACCGCGTTGTCATAACGCTTCCGCTTTCGGTCTACGAGGGTACATGGACAACACTCTCCCCTCTCGTTGCTATGCATCACCATGATCTTGCGTGTGCGCAGGAATATTTTGAAATTACTACGTTCCCCAACAGGGTTGTGCAAAGAGCGGGTCTGGTAGTCATCACAAAGATCGTTTTACCCACGTTCGGGCCGCGGAGATGTGTAATATCCTAGTCCTGCTTTGGTGTATATATTTGGGTGTTCTTGAGCTCTCGAACTAGCTACGGTGCGTGTCTAGTCCAAAAGATCCGAATCCTTCTCCTGGACGCCTCGGGCCTCCTTTTATAGTCAAAATGGGTCGCCACAGTGGCACACAGGAGGTGGAAAGGTGTACAGTGTACAAGTTTATCGCATGTCATTACGGGACAATACGCATTAGATGCACTCCTTAGGTGTCCCGTTGCTTTATTGGGGACGACAACGAGACATGTCCCGTCCGTCTTGCTCCGACGCGCGTCCAGGCCAACGAGGCATGCGGCGCCACGTAGGCTGGTAGGCTGCTGAGATGGCATGGTGGTAGGATCTTCATGAAGATCTGCATGCCACCACGCAGGTGCTTGCTGAGTCGATCTGGAAACCGCACGTTGCCACGCTGGTGCCTGCCCAGCTGGTTGGGCTGGCAGCTGTATGATAACGGCGGTGGAGCCTTGGCAGACGCGGGCCTGGCTGTGGCCCCGCGGGTTTCCTTTGCAAGGGTCTTGCCGGGGCCCCGGCAAGGGTCTTGCCGTGGCATCGCGATCGTCCCCAGCAAGGGTCTTGCCAGGGGTCTCGTGGATTTCCTCAGCTAGGATCTCGCCGAGGATCGTCGTATTCTGGTCCTTATGTGATCTTGTATGTCTATGATCTTCACAAAGATTTGCATGCCACCACGGAAGTGCCTTCTGAGCCTTGGGTCCAATGTGGTTGATGGTGTTGGAACTTTTGGGCCCAAGGGTGGCGCGCTCTGCAGGCGTTGGGCAAGTCGCCCCGGCAAGGCTCTTGCCGGGGCCGCGGAGGACGCCCCGACAAGGGTCTTGCCGGGGGAGTCCGCCTCGCCCTCTTGCTCTTTGTGTCTCTAGTCTTGGCACTGCTCTGCTTGTCTTGTGCCCCTGGTTCCATCCTCTGCCCTGCTTAGTGTGGCCGCGGGCATGGCTCTGACTGCCCGTGCACAAGTAAAGGGGTAAAAAAGGAGAGCCCCTACTTTTGTGCACCGACAGTTGGCGAGACGACAACGATGGTACGATGGAGATCAAGGGGTCGCGCCGGTGACAATGGTGATCATGACGGTGCTTTGGAGATGGAGATCAAAGGCACAATATGATGATGGCCATATCATATCACTTATATTGATTGCACGTGATGTTTATCCTTTATGCATCTTATTTTGCTTAGTTCGACGGTAGCATTATAAGATGATGTCTCACTAAATTTCAAGGTACAAGTGTTCTCCCTGAGTATTCACCGTTGCGAAAGTTCGTCGTGCCGAGACACCACGTGATGATTGAGTGTGATAAGCTCTACGTTCACATACAATGGGTGCAAGCCAGTTTTGCACACGTAGAATACTCGGGTTAAACTTGACGAGCCTAGCATATGCAGATATGGCCTCGAAACACTAAGACTGAAAGGTCGAGCGTGAATCATATAGTAGATATGATCAACATAGTGATGTTCACCATTGAAAACTACTCCATCTCACGTAATGATCGGACATGGTTTAGTTGATTTGGATCATGTGATCACTTAGATGACTAGAGGGATGCCTATCTAAGTGGGAGTTCTTAAGTAATATGATTAATTGAACTTTAATTTATCATGAACTTAGTACTGATAGTATTTTGCATGTCTATGTTGTTGTAGATCAATGGCCCGTGATATTGTTCCTTTGAATTTTAATGCGTTCCTAGAGAAAGCTAAGTCGAAAGATGATGGTAGCAACTACGCGGACTAGGTCCGTAACTTGAGGATTATCCTCATTGCTTCACAGAAGAATTACGTCCTGGAAGCACCGCTAGGTGCAAGACCCGCTGCAGGAGCAACGCCGGATGTTGTGAACGCCTGGCAGAGCAAAGCTGATGACTACTCGATAGTTCAATGTGCCATGCTTTACAGCTTAGAACCGGGACTTCAAAGATGTTTTGAACATCATGGAGCATATGAGATGTTCCAGGAGTTGAAGTTAATATTTCAAGCAAATGCCCGGATTGAGAGATATGAAGTCTCCAATAAGTTCTATAGCTGCAAAATGGAGGAGAATACTTCTGTGAGTGAGCATATACTCAAAATGTCTGGGTATCATAATCACTTGACTCAGCTGGGAGTTAATCTTCCGGTTGATAGTGTCATTGACAGAGTTCTTCAATCACTGCCACCAAGCTGCAAAAACTTTGTGATGAACTATAACATGCAAGGGATGGATAATACGTTTCCCGAGCTCTTCGCAATGCTAAAGGCTGCGGAGGTAGAAATCAAGAAGGAGCATCAAGTGTTGATGGTCAACAAGACCACCAGTTTCAAGAAAAAGGGTAAAGGAAAGAAGGGGAACTTTAAGAAGAACGGCAAGCAAGTTGCTGCTCAAGTGAAGAAACCCAATTCTGGACCTAAACATGAGACTGAGTGCTTCTACTACAAAGGGACTGGTCACTGGAAGCGGAACTGCCCCAAGTATTTGGCAGATAAGAAGGATGACAAGGTGAACAAAGGTATATGTATCATATTATTGATGTGTACCTCACTAATGCTCGCGGTAGTGCATGGGTATTTGATACTGGTTCTGTTGCTAATATTTGCAACTCGAAACAGGGACTACGGATTAAGTGACAATTGGCTAAGGACGAGGTGATGATGCGCGTGGGAAATGGTTCCAAAGTCGATGTGATCGCCGTCGGCACGCTACCTCTACCTCTACCTTCGGGATTAGTTTTAGGCCTGAATAATTGTTATTTGGTGCGAGCGTTAAGAATGAACATTATATCTGGATCTTGTTTGATGCGAGACGGTTATTCATTTAAATCCGAGAATAATGGTTGTTCTATTTATATGAGTAATATCTTTTATGGTCATGCACTCTTGAAGAGTGGTCTATTTTTGTTGAATCTCGATAGTAGTGACACACATATTCATAATATTTAAGCCAAAAGATGCAGAGTTGATAACGATAGTGCAACTTATTTATGGCACTGCCATTTGGGTCATATTGGTGTAAAGCGCATGAAGAAACTCCATACTGATGGACTTTTGGAATCACTTGGTACTTGCGAACCATGCCTCATGGGCAAGATGACTAAACCATTCTCCGAAACAATGGAGCGAGCAACAAATTTGTTGGAAATCATACATACTGATGTATGCGCTACAAAAAGAAGACACATCCGTGACATTTTGGGCCGAACGAATTTTTTTTCTGTCATACATATGACATTCTGTGACGATAATTGTGACAAAACCCGGTATCACCATTGATGTGGTGGGCTCCTACTTCTATGACAAAAAATCATGACAGAAAATGGGCTTTTCGTCCTGGGCGGGCCGGAGACGCAGCTGCATGACATTCTTTGGGCCGTCCATGACGGAAAAACCGTGGTAGAAGCGAGGGGGAGGAAAATTTCGGGGAGTTGCTGGTTACGGTGGGAGGTCGGGGGCCGAGCGATGCTGCTTTCTCTTATGTACGTCTGTGGCGTGTGTGCGGCGTTGGCTCTAATCAAGCCGAAAGCGAGGCGTTGGGCTCTAATCAAGCCGAAGCGACAGACCGCAGGATACGACATCGAACCCGAGTGATCGATCGATGGTCGTTAATCGAACCCGATGGAGCGATTCGCCGCTCTGCTGCTAATCAAGCCGATTGATGCTGCCTCTGGGATGAGCGATGGCGTTGCGGGGGGTTGGATGAACGATTGAGCGGTGGCGTTGCCTCCGGATGAACAGAACCCGTGGTGTGGAGGGCTGGATGAACAGTGACGGTGGAGGGGTGGCCGTGGAGGGTGGTTGAACAGATCCCGTGGTGTGGAGGGCTGGATGAACAGTAGACGGTGGAGGGGTGCCCGTGGAGGGGTGGTTGAACAGTAGCCGATGGAGTAGTGCGCGGTGGAGGCTGGATGAATAGGAGCCCGTGGAGGCTGGAGGAGGTTGACGGTAGCCCGTGGAGGCTGGAGGAGGTCGACGGTGGAGACGAACAATATCCCGTGGAGTCCCGTTTTGCGGTACGCCACACCCTCCCGCTTCGATCAGAAGCGCTCCAACCCAAGTCCGTTTCGTCCGTTTTGCGGTATGTCACACCCCTCCCGATGAACAGGACCCCCGTTTCGACCGTAGCGCTCCAACACAAGTCTGTTTCGTCCATTTTGCGGTACGCCACACCCCTCCCGATCAACAGGACCCCCGTTTCGACCGTAGGAGGTCCGTTTCCTCTGTTTTGTGGTACGCCAGGCCCCTCCCGATCAACAGGACCCCGTTTCGACCGTAGGAGGTCCGTTTCCTCCGTTTTGCGGAACGCCAGACCCCTCCCGATGAACAGGATCTCGTTTCGAATGTGGCCGGTCGAACACAAGGTTGTTTCCTCCGTTGTGCGGTACGCCAGGCCTCGTTTCCATCGCATGTTCCGTCCAAGCCCTCCCGATGAACACGACCACGCATTCCGTTCCGACCCATCCGGTTGGCTCCCACGCATCCCGTTGCCTCCCCATGAACACGACGACGACGCTGTTTCTCCGTTCTGACCCAGCCATGTACGTATGCGCAAGTAGGCGTTCGAGACCCTGCCCGTATGTACGTACGTGGCCGTATTTTCTTTCTTGCACCCTCGCCGCTGTACGTACGTGTACGTGCGTGCCTCTACTACGACCAGTATGTACGTACACGTTCGCGACCAGAATGACAACGCTACGTATGCTTCGACCAGGTGGGTCCCGACTGTCAGGCACTTCCTTGCCTGCGAAGATGTAGCTGGTGGGTCCCAGCAGTCAGGGGGGCGAATCGTTTTTTTTGCCCGGACGCACTTCCTTGCGTGCGAAGATGTAGCTTGTGGGTCCCAGCAGTCAGGGGGCGAATCGTTTTTTTTTGCCCGGATGCACTTCCTTGCGTGTGAAGATGTAGCTGGTGGGTCCCAGCAGTCAGGGGGAAACGTTTTTTTCATGAAATACGATGGCCCGTCCGGTGGGTCCCCGCTGTCAGGTGGAGGAATAATTATTTTGCGCGTAATAAGGAGGCACTTCCTTGCGGCCGCCGTGGACCCAGCTGTCAGCCTCTCCACGCATAGTACTCTTCCGATGGAAGTCGGTCGTTGTCGGTGTCAAAACCGGCGGATCTCGGGTAGGGGGTCCCGAACTATGCGTCTAGGCGGACAGTAACAGGAGACAAGGGACACGATGTTTTTACCCAGGTTCGGGCCCTCTCGATGGAGGTAATACCCTACTCCTGCTTGATTAATATTGATGATATGGGTAGTACAAGAGTAGATCTACCACGAGATCGAGAGGCTAAACCCTAGAAGCTAGCCTATGGTATGATTGTTGTTCGTCCTACGGACTAAAACCCTCCGGTTTATATAGACACCGGATAGGGTTAGGGTTACATAGAGTCGGTTACAATGGTAGGAGATCTACATATCCGCATCGCCAAGCTTGCCTTCCACGCCAAGGAAAGTCCCATCTGGACATGGGACGAAGTCTTCAATCTTGTATCTTCATAGTCTTGGAGTCCGGCCAAAGATGATAGTTCGGCTATTCGGACACCCCCTAGTCCAGGACTCCCTAAGTAGCCCCTGAACCAGGCTACAATGATGACGGGTCCGGCGCGCATATTGTCTTCGGCATTGCAAGTCGGGTTCCTCCTCCGAATACTTCATGGAAGGTTTTGAACACAAGGATAGTGTCCGGCTCTGCAAAACAAGTTCCACATACCACCGTAGAGAGAATAACTTTTGCACAGATCTGCTGACGTATTGCGCGGCATGACATCACACCACGGCCAGGCCTTTATATGAATCATTTTTTACTATTCAACCTCAGCGCATTTAGCGAGGCGGTTTCCCTGGCACGTCCTATCAAAGCATAGATCGTGCCCCTTATTCCGGGATTCCCATCAATACGGACGTGGGTAACCCATCCGCGCCATTGATTACGGCACTTGGGAGATAAGCGAGTTTTACCAGGATGGCGGGGGACGCATAGCTTCGTCCGTCCATATAAGGGGATAATGATACACCTTTTCGCCTATGCCTTCTTCCTCCTTTGCTTATCCATTTCCGCGCACTCGAGCTCCAGCGCCCAAGTCCGCACATCCCACCTCAACCTTCTCCAACTATGTCCGGAGCGGGATGCAGGTGGATGGCCTCCTCCGTCATGGAGGGGCACATCACAAAGCTGCGGGAGGCCGGATACTTGTCCAGCAACATCGCGCACCGGCTACTCGACGAGGGGCAGCTTATCCCAACCCCCAGGCCCCATGAGAGGGTGGCGTTTCTCCCCCACTTCCTCCACGTACTAGGTTTTCCACTTCACCCATTTGTCCGGGGGCTCATGTTCTACTACGGCCTGGACTTCCATGATCTGGCCCCGAATTTCATCCTCAACATCTCGGCGTTTATCGTCGTGTGCGAGGCCTTCCTCTGCATCCAGCCCCACTTCGGCTTATGGCTTAAGATCTTCAATGTCAAGCCGAAGATAGTGGGCGGCCGCCAAGCGGAGTGCGGAGGCGCCATGGTTGGCAAGATGGCCAAAGTCCTATGGCTTGAGGGCTCCTTTGTGGAGACCATAAAAGGGGTGGCAATCGGGGTGGTTCTACATCACCGAGCCGCGCGACTCTCAATGGGCGGCGGCTCCCGAATTCCGATCTGGCTTCCCCACACGGCTCTCATCATGGAAAGAGACGGGCCTGACGTGGGGGAATTCGGACGAGCTGTCCGGACTCAAAACCTGCGTCCAAAACCTGGTGGACAAGAATCTCAGGCTTGTCAACGTAATCCAAGTGATGCTCATCCGCCGAATTCTCCCATGCCAACAACGGGCCTTCAAATTGTGGGAGTTCGATCTGGCACAACACTCAACTCTAAAAAGGCTCTTCGACACTACGTACGAAGATGCAGGAAGGTCTTGTTCAAGGCGCCGAGGCTCCCACATCCGCCATCAAGATTGCAGATTTAGCTTCGCAGCGTCAAGCCAGCGAGGTGAGTTATTTTACCCTTTATGGGACTCTTTTTTCATAGTTTGACTCTATGCGGATCTAAAACTCCCTAACCTTTAACAGATCGGCTGAAGACGTCCGGACAGGTTAACTGTCCGGCCCCTTTGCCAGAAGATCCAACGGACGCCCGATTGACAGGGCTGCTGGCTCCGGTACCTCACGTGGTGCCGGAGAAGAAGGCAAAGAAGGAAGCCACGGGAACTCGAAAGAGCTCCCCGCCAGTGCTGTCGGACTCACCGCCTCGGCAGCCTGAGATGGAATCCTCCTCCGAGGAAGAGGAGGAGGAAAGAAGCCTCTCCCCGGGAGAGAGAAGAAAAGGAAGGCCGCCCCAACTGGGGAGGCCGGAGGGTCCAAGAAGGGAAGGACCCTTCATCTGGACTTCTCCACCAACACCGACGACGAGGAGGAGTGGCCAACAAGGGCGAAGCCCCTGGCGAGATCGTAAGTTTCCGGATACCCATGTTTTTTTTTCATTGCATAGTGCTCTGTAATGCCGAACAATCATGCAGTCCGCCCAAGGACGAGTTCGCCACTTCGTCAAGCGGGTCCCTCAGTTCGTCGGAAATGGAGAGTACTTCACTTCCGACCGCCTCCTCACCTCACGCTGCGGACGATGCCGAGGTGGGGCCCCAAGGGGGGCCTGGTCAAGAGGAGGTGGCACAGGAGGCGCCGCAAGGCAACCTCCCGGACTCCAAGCGCGTGGGGGGCGAGGCCCCAAGGGGCTCTAAGCCCGACCCTCGTCCGGACTCCATACCGGAACCTTCAGCGGTTCCGAAGTCCGGAAAGTGGCCCCTTCGTAGGAAGGGTAAGACGCCGGTGTCCTCCGTCCAACCGGAGGCACCGGATAGCTTATTGGAGGCGCTTAACAGCGCTTCCATCGAGGAGGAGCACCACACTGTTATGAGTGTGGTGATCCAGAAAGTTCAGTCCGCCAAGAGCGGGCTGACTGAAGCCTGTACCAGCCTTCTAACAGGCTTTGAGGTAAGTTTAGAATATATAAAAATATTACCGCATAGACAGTAGCCCATGATGCTTAGTTTGGTGTTCGGAAAGAAAAGCCGGACTAAGGATCTAAAAAGATATACGCAGGAGTCTAACATATGTATGTCAATATGGGAATGCAGGCTGCGCTGCTGACCTCTGCCGCACTGACGCGGAGGTCAATGCATTGAAGCAGAGCCTCGAGCGGTCCGAGAACAAGCTCGGCCAAGCCAAGAAGCAGCTCGAGGACAAGGAAGGTAAGTAATACCTTATTAAAGTAATACCTTATAGAAAGGATTTGGTTGCAAAAAAATGACAGGAATAACGTGGGTATTGTAGGGGCCACGAGCGAGGTGGCGACCACAAGGAGGCAAAGGTGTCATGACCAAAAACAAAGCGGCTCATGCGGGCGCACCCGGCGACGAAGGGGCGCAGGCTGGCGAAGATGCAGCAAGAGCTCCGTGCTCTCGTGGAAAAACACGAGAGTTTGGAGCGTGACTCGAAGACTCGAGAATCCGAGCTCGCCTCGGCTCTTGAGAGTGCCAAAGCCGCTAAGGCCGAAGCCCAAAAAGCCCTCCAAGAAATTGAATCATTAAAGAAGATAGCGGCGGGTAAGGCATTCTTTATGCAAAGCAAGCATGTGAAAGTGAATTACCTATTACTTACCTGGATTCGGGGCTCTCCAGGAGCATTCACAGATCTGCCCCGTAGTGTGTCTGATGCTGCCGCATTCTACTGCGCCAAGGAGGGGAGCTCGACGGAGAAGGTGTTCTGGTCTCAGTATGCTGAGGCCGACCGTCCGGTGCCCCTAAGCGACCAGCTGAAGCAGCTGGTCGAGCTCCATAAGGTCGTCGAACAGGCCATGAAGGGCCTCATAGTTCGGCTGTGGCCATTGGAAGTCATGCCTGGGAGCTACTTTGGGCTAGTGCGGCGGCTGGTGGATGCATGTCCATGGATTGAAGTCATCAAGCGCTCCATCTGCATTGAAGGTGCCCGTTGGGCCCTTGCCCATGCTAAAGTGCACTGGGGCAAGCTGGATGCGGAGAAGCTTGTGACGGACGGGCCACCGAAGGGCAAGGAGCATCGCATGCCTGAGATGTACTATGAGGGCGTCCTGAAGGGTGCCCGTCAGATAGCGGATGAGTTCTCCAAAGATGTAATTTTGAATAGACTCGCATTTGTTATCTTGTACGCTGAAAACTTGTTCATTGCGCTAAGCAACGCTTGTTAATTTAAAATATTACCTTCAGGCGGCCGTTTATCAAATTTGAGAGATGGCAAGTCGTTGGCTTCAGCCCCCATGCCACGAAAGTCTTTGGGGTGTTCGGGATAAGCTTGATCGCTCTTGTTCCCATTCTTGTGTCCATCGAGGGAGGCGCTCAACGCAACGAACAAGGCAACCAGACTTATAATGCTTGAACACTCTCACTTAGCCATAGAATTCTATAATTTTAAATTTCGGCGAAGCCCCTAGTATTCGGAAGACCGAGTTCGGGCGCTTATCCACGCCTTGGCCGGACAAGTCCGGTTCCTCGCTCTAAGCTGCATAAGTCTTTAGGGACCCGAAAAACCCTCTCGAACAGCGAACGGCTCTCGCCCCATCATGACGGTCAGTTTTAGCTTTCTCCACTGAGGTGCTCGACCAGCTCAACCGGGGCACAATCGCAGTGGTTCTCCTGGTGCCGCGTTAGCCGATAGAACGGAACGTAAGGCAGCAAAACGCAGGAGCCGGGCGAACCCAACTATTGACCCAAGACATGATTCGGAGCCGATGCACATAATGCTATAAGTTCGGGTTGCCGTGACTTGTGAAAGTGTTCGGACTTATCACACCATAATTTTGGGGTACTTAAGCCCTTGGTGTATTGGCCGTACCAAAGTGTACGGGTGCAACATGTCATGAAATGAACATATATAATGGGAAATAATGCAATAATAGGCAAGAGCTATATATTGGTTATTAAAAACAAACTGCAAATAAAAGCAGAACGATACAAATTGTGCGATAAGCAAGGGATGGGACTATTTAACATGTCCCCCTCCAGGGGTAAGCTGCGGGATGGCATGTAAAACAGGTATAATGCTTCGTAGTAGAGACCACATGAACACTCGACGTAGCATTCTGCTTCCCTGGCTGTTGCATCGTGAGTTCGGCAATTCTAGTGCTGGACAGGACTTCTGGAAAACGGAGTCCTGAAAGTAAGAAAAAAAGAAAAAGGAAAAAAGAAAAAGAATGACACAATCGGGAGCCCTTGGTGCGGTTGAGCCGCATTCTGGGCGTGCCGTGGTCGTGCCCCTCCCCTTATGCCCATGGTATCTCCGGGCGTGAAGTTATGTACGCCAGAGTAATCGCTTCGCAATTTCGCGAGGGTTGGGGTTGGGGCTGGATTGCTACGCGTGCTTGGATCGTGCCATGCGGTCTTGTTGTAGGTTACTCCAGGCGCGCTTAACAGTGTCCGGACGTTTAGTGGCCGGACTCGAGAATTGCCGTGAGAGGCTGCTTTGCACCTCCGCCGCGAGGGCCGCCGTGTGCTCCTCCGTTCGGAGCGAGCTTTCGGTGTTTCGATTGCCCGTGCGTGCTCCTCGAGGGCGTGGCATCTTGAGCTGGGGGTCTGGGTAGAGCGGCCCCGCGTTGGACTGTGCAAATGCGGTTCGTCCGAGCAGTGCGTGATAGCCGCTGCGGAACGGGACTATGTCGAAGATTAAATCTTCGCTTCGGAAGTTATCTGGGGATCCGAAGACCACTTCGAGTGTAACTGAGCCTGTACAATTGGCCTCTACACCCAGTATGACTCCTTTAAAGGTCGTCTTTGTGGGTTTAATCCTTGAGGGCCTATGCCCATTTTGCGCACTGTATCCTGATAAAGCAGGTTCAGGCTGCTACCGCCGTCCATCAGGACTCTGATGAGGTGAAATCCGTCAATAATTGCGTCAAGAACCAATGCGGCGAAACCGCCATGACGAATGCTAGTGGGGTGGTCCCTTCGATCGAAGGTGATCGGGCAGGAAGACCATGGGTTGAACTTTGGGGCGACTGGCTCCATCGCATTTACGTCCCTTAGTGCACTCTTCCGCCCCCTTTTGGGTATGTGGGTTGCGTATATCATGTTCACCGTCCGCACTTGTGTGGGCAAGCCCTTCTGTCCTCTATTGTTCGGCGGCCGGGGCTCTTCCTCGTCATCGCTATGCAGCCCCTTGTCATTGAGTTCGGCACTTAACTTGCCTGCTTGCTTGAACACCCAACAATCCCTGTTGGTGTGGTTGGCTGGTTTCGGGGGTGCCATGTATCTGGCACAAGCGATCGAGTATTCGGTCCAAGTTGGACGGGCCCTGGGTATTTCTTTTGAATGGCTTCTTCCGCTGACCGGGTTTAGAGCCTCTGAATTCGGCATTGATTGTCGTATCTTCATCATTGTCGCCGTTAATGCGACGCTTGTTCTTGT
The DNA here is from genome assembly GCA_021605145.1 of Aegilops bicornis. Lineage (NCBI taxonomy): Eukaryota > Viridiplantae > Streptophyta > Magnoliopsida > Poales > Poaceae > Aegilops > Aegilops bicornis. The sequence continues at coordinate 597,760,222 of CM038672.1, forward strand.
TGCGACGCGACCTGCCATTGCTGTCCTTGGTATCCAAACTACCAGGGTTTTTGGTCAAGTTGTTACTACGAGCTAGCCAGCTGTCCTCTCCAGCATAAGCGGGTCATGAGTGTGGTGAGGGCTTCCATGGATTTCGCTTTTCCTGTCCTAGGTGCCGGGCTAGCCACTCGTCATGGATGTTATGTTTGAAGGCTGCAAGGGCCTCTGCATCCAGACGATCGACGATTTGATTTTTCTTGGTTAGGAACCGTGTCCGTAATTGTTCCGCCGATTCTTACGGCTGCTGAATTATGTGGCTAAGGTAATCGGCGTCTGGTGGTCGCACATATGTGCCTGGAAGTTATCAAGGAATGCAGCTTCCGTGTCCTCCCAACAACCAATTGATTCTGGCGGCAAGCTGTTGAGCCAATGCCGAGCTGGTCCTTTAAGCTTGAGTGGGAGGTATTTGATGGCATGTAGATCATCACCGCGGGCCATGTGGATATGGAGGAGATAGTCCTCGATCCAGACCGCAGGATCTGTGGTACCATCGTATGATTCGATGTTTATGGGTTTGAAACCCTCAGGGATTTGATGATCCATTAATTCATCTGTGAAGCATAGTGGGTGCGCGGCGCCTCTATATTGGGCTATATCACGACGTAGCTCATATGAGCTTTGTCTACTGTGTTCGGCCCGGCTGGAGTTGATGTATCCGGCGTGACGGTTATCGTCACGTGTCGTGGGGCACCCACGCGATCCGTAGATTGATCTTGTATGTTTTGCTTTATCCTCCAATATATCTAGCAAGTCCGGCGCGTTTTCCCATGCCTTGGTACTTTTTGAGCGGCGTCGGGGTGCGGCTTGAATGGAGGGTCTAGAGGCCTCGCGGCCACGGGGTCGCCGGTCGGCCGCTTCATGCGCTGGTGATGTAGGTTTGGGTGCTGCTTCCTCTAATTGGGGTAGCAGCCTGCGTTTGGGGTATTTTTTGGAGGGCCGTTCGAGTTCATACTCTTCGGCTGTAAGGACTTCAGTCCATCTGTCAGCTAGCAGGTCTTGCTCAGCTTTAAGCTGTTGCTGCTTTTTCTTGAGGCTACTTGCCATGGCTATAAGCCTGCGTTTGAAACGCTCCTGTTCGGCGGGATCCTCGGGCACGACGAATTCGTCGTCGTTGAGGCTTGCCTCATCTTCGGAGGGAGGCGCATAATTAGCGTCCTCTACCTCTCTTTCTGCCGCACTGTTGTGCGGACTTGCTTCTCCCTCCTCCTGTGCTAAGTCCTGCTGGAGGGGGTTGTCTTCGGCACTGTCCGGGGTGTTATTATCTCCTGTGCCGGAATCACCGTTTTTGCTGTGGCGGGATTTAGAGCGGCGCCACTGATGGGCGCTTCGGTTGCTTCTTGGAGGGGTCATCCTCCGTTGTTCCATCGCCGTTCCCATCTTTTGGGATGTCAACCATGTATATGTCATATGACGAGGTGGCCTTCCAAAGGCCACTGTAGGCGCTGGTTCTTGGTCGTCTCCAGCATCGTCGTCCATACCGTCGATGTCTTCGGAGTCGAAGTCGAGCATGTCGGTTAAATCATCGACAGTGGCTGCAAAGTAGGTGGTGGGTGGGTGTTGAATTTCTTCCTCGTCTGCATCCCAACCTTCCTGACCGTAGTCCGGCCAGGGCTCTCCGTATAAAGAGAGAGACTTTAGTGAATTCAGGATGTTGCCAAAGGGCGAGGGCTGAAAGATGTCCGCGGCAGTGAACTCCATGTCCGGCGCCCAATCGGATTCGATTGGCACGGGCGCGGAGGGTTCGGAGTCCGGAGAGAGTCCGACACCTTGGAGTCACGGTCTTCGCAAAGGAAAGGGATGGAGTTCGGCTCAATCGCCGTTGAGATCGTAGCCCCCGAGGCGGTGTCCAACCACTCGTACTCGATCGGGGGAGTCGGCTCCGAGCTAAGGGTCGGACGGACGCTGGTGCAGCCTCCAGGACATTGTTCGGCGGCAGAGCTAGATCGTGCCCATCGAGACAGTGCGGCGCACGTGGCTGTGGCTCGAATCCGTCGAAGATCAAGTCTCCGCGGATGTCGGCCGTGTAGTTCAAACTTCCAAATCTGACCTGATGGCCAGGGGCGTAGCTTTCGATCTGCTCCAGATGGCCAAGAGAATTGGCCCGTAGTGCAAAGCCGCCGAATACGAAGATCTGTCCAGGGAGAAAAGTCTCACCCTGGACCGCGTCGTTGTTGATGATTGAAGGAGCCATCGGGCCTATAGGTGACGACATAGAGGAACTCTCAATGAAAGCACCAATGTCGGTGTCAAAACCGGCGGATCTCGGGTAGGGGGTCCCGAACTGTGCGTCTAGGCGGATGGTAACAGGATACAAGGAACACGATGTTTTTACCCAGGTTCGGGCCCTCTCGATGGAGGTAATACCCTACTCCTGCTTGATTAATATTGATGATATGAGTAGTACAAGAGTAGATCTACCACGAGATCAGAGAGGCTAAACCCTAGAAGCTAGCCTATGGTATGATTGTTGTTCGTCCTATGGACCTAAACCCTCCGGTTTATATAGACACCGGATAGGGTTAGGGTTAAACAGAGTCGGTTACAATGGTAGGAGATCTACATATCCGCATCGCCAAGCTTGCCATCCACGCAAAGGAAAGTCCCATCCGGACACAGGATGAAGTCTTCAATCTTGTATCTTCATAGTCTTGGAGTCCGGCCAAAAATGATAGTTCGGCTATCCGGACACCCCCTAGTCCAGGACTCCCTTAGTCGTTGACCACATTGACCACGCCGCGCCGAGAGCACCACGGCAGTGGACGACGGCGAGGCCTAGGAAGGGGACGACGCGGAGCCGGGGAAGAGGAGTACGAGGGTGAGGCTGCCGTCGCCGTAGAATAACAGGGGGTGTGGGTGAGTAGAGGGATGGCCTGGCTAGCGGTGGGAGTAGTAGGGGGTGGTGAGGCCTCCGCGGCATCACAGCCGGCCACGGGATGCAGGAGCACGCGACACAACCGGCGCTGCTTTGGACGGCTGGAGCACGAAGACCAGAGGTTCAAGAAGCACTACGGCCGTTGGATGGACATCGTACGATCATTGGAGCTAGAGTCGTTCATATTGACTAAGTTGACAACGCCCTCTATCCTCGTAAACTTAGTAGGCCCACAAGTTAGCCTCCCACCAAGGTGAGTCCCAGCTAGCAGGGGGAGTATTCATTTTTTTGTGTGTAATAAGGAGGCATTTCTGGTGGGCCCGAGCTGACAGCGGGGGGAACATTTTTTTCGCAAAATACAGAGACCCTTTCGGTGGGTCCCAGCTATCAGGTGGAGGAATCATTATTTTGCGCGTAATAAGGAGGCATTTTCCTGTGTGGGTTTCACCGCGGCCTCTTCCGATGGCTGTTGTTTGTTGACCATGTTGACCTCGTCGCGCCGAGAGCACAAACGCTGTGGACGAGGGCGGGCCCAGAAGAGAACCATCCGAGTCGGGCGAAGCCACCACAGCGGATGCCCACGCCGAGGGGAGAACGAAAGGCCGACCGGTCGGTCATGGGCGAGGCCGACGTCAGCCGAAAATAACAGGATGTGTGGGTGGTTAGAGGGATGATTGGCGGCAAGATAGCCAGCCACGGAGGAGGGAGCAGCAGTCCCACCGGCACTGGTTTGGGCGGCCGGAGCAGAAGATCGAGATTGAAGAAGACGGCGGCCGTTGGATGGACATCCAACGATCGCTGTGTGTGTTGACTAAGTTGACAAAGCCTTGCGTACATGTCAAAAAAAATTTAGGACAACGTCATCGTCAACCTAGTAGGCCCAGAAGTCAGCCTCCAAATCTGTGGAAAACAGCATACAGCCCATTAGCCATTATTTTCAATAATTTACAGCCCATTTGCTAATTCTTAAGGATATTTTAAGCTCATATTCTTTTTATTAGCATTACAGACCATATATTCAGGCACTAAAAATTAAACGAAATTTTGCATATTTCGTGGGGTCCGAACTCTTTTAATCACGAAATTTCGAGTCATGTTAAAAATAGTTTTCAAAAATTATATCAAAATAAAATTCAAAAACAATTCTCCGCAAAAATGAATGAAATTTAGAATCTTAACTAGCAAGATGCCCGTTCGCTGCGGTGAACATGAAGATGCATTTGTATGAGTAGTTTATCTTGTGGGTGAAAAGATGATATTTTAATGTAATTGCCAGTTGGCTTTGGTTTATATAAGAGTAGAGAGTAGAGAAATCCTGAAAAAAATGATATTTTAATGCAATTGCCCGTTGGCTTTGGTTTAAAAATTTATGGCCATTTCTTACAACTTATAGCCCGTTTTCTGGGGAAGCCCATTTCTTATCCCTCCTCGTCTAGAAAGATTTGCAGCCCAGCAGGGCTGAGAAAAGCAAGTAGGCCTCGGTTTTGGTATTCTCCAAAAAAAAAACTGGGCTAGCCAATTTCAGAAAGAAAAAAATATCAACTGGGCTCGTCATGTGCTTAATAAATGCGTAAGCGTGGGCTAGATGGGCCACATCCCCCGCCTAATGCTGATTGAGCTCCGTCTCTGAAACTGAAAAACAACTGGGCGAGCTGCTGGGTCCATGGTGTTATCCGCTCGTTGTGTAATTTTCTCGTTTATTGACTACATTGACAATGGCATGGAACCTAGTTGTCAAACAATTAGGAGGAAGTATTGTTTTTGCTTGTAATAACGAGGCACCTGCTTGCGAAATGCAATGACCCTAGTGGGTCCCTACTGTCAGCCTCTCCACGTACAGTCATCTCCTGATTCCTCTTGGTTGTTGACCATGTTGACAACACCAAATGGCGGCGAGCACATCGAGCTAACCAAGGCGGAGAACGACGGCAAGGCCTCGGACAGGAACGAACAGCAGCCATGAAAGATGCGGCAGTGTAGTGGCAGGTCGAGGGGACTACGAGGGCAACAACATGCAAGTCAAGCATAAAAATGGTACAAAAAGCCCAAGGATTAATTGTTCATCAAATTTTTAGACAAAACCCAGATTGAACATGACAGTAACATCTAACCCAACCACTCTTTTTTGCAGTCACAAACAAGTGGATCGGTCTGATCCATAAAATCAACATCCTGTGCAAAAAAAAATTATTTTAGGATGTCTACAACTTGTTTTAAATAGAAGCCGAGCATGTTTAGAAGCCCATTTGTCCACCTGAAACTTCTTTTTTTGCTGTTCAACATGTTCGTCCGTGAGAAATCTCTTGCTGTAAAAATTAAGCCTCATGGACAATGGTAACCTCGCATTCAAAGGGAAGAATGTGACAAAGCTTCGCTTGCCTGGTTGGATGCATATCGTCCCATTGTTATTGTCCTCAAACGAATGTCATGAGAACTGAGAAAATCCTTGTGCTTATTACGCCAACGATTGGTTATTTGTTTTTGTCCATGTGGTTCTGCCTAAGTAGACATGAAGATTGAAAACAGTTAAGGTCTGAAAAAAGAGTATGTCGAAAGAACGACAGCTGAACAGTTAATTCTAGTACAATATATACGGGCTTTCAATGTTCATGAAATCATCACCTCTATGTATAAATTCTCCAGAGATTGAAAGCATCGCAGCAAGCCAATAATTATGTCCAGATCAAAACTATACATTCTGATATATATGATCTTGACAGAATCAAGCAGCATTGATAGGCTATCAATGGACGAACGCTTCATTGAGCATACAACATAATATTAGTACGCAAAGTGTACTCCAAGATGATATAAAACTTATGCACATAAATGAAAAATGCAGCATATGATTACAAATGTGTAGATGATAATATACGGTACCTGAAAAGGTGAGGAGCCAAACACCAAGTCCTTGTGATTATTAAACGGGTCACGAATTACACCCAAGGTCTCCAGTTTGGCAGAGAGGCAGCGATTATTTCTAAAGGTGTATAACAATTATGAAGGAGCAACCTTTCAAGTGAAGGGGCATCTTCGATGATGAGCTGCTGTCCTTCAAAACAAATTCCAATGCTTTTAAGGTGAGGCGACTTTATTTGGAGACAACTGATACCGATTTCTATTCCCAAAACAATCAGCAAGCGCTTTAGGGCAGGGCAACTAGAGTGGATGATGCTGTGAAGTGAGGCCTCCGACAGATAAACCACCACAAGCGAAAGTTTTTTTAGCAGTGGGAGTCGAAGCATTTGTACCAGATCGTCTGGTAGATGGCACCGGGCGAAGGTGGCGGTGTGGAGAGAGGAGGAAAACCGCGAGATGGACAACGGTGGTGTGGGCACGAATTCTTGGTATGTTCGTGGTATGAAACTTTCGTGGTAATGGTAGAACTCAAACTACTGGAGTTTTCCGAATTCAGGGGATGTCAGCCAAGCGTCTACCTTGCCGGGTATGGACAGCAGGTAGCTTGTCGGGATGCAGAGGCATTGAACGGGGCCTTGCTGGTGAGAAGAGACGATGGCTTTGATGAGATCAAATTCAGGAAGGACAGATATCTGACGACAGTCGAGATTGAGGGGCGCGGTGCGCCATAGAGGGCGCCACCAAGTTGAGAGGACTTGTGTGCGGCAGCAATCCTTGGTGGGGAGAAGCGAGATGATCTCCTCAAGGATGACGTCCGGGAGATCGCTGATGCGGTCCCCGGAGATTCTACCGGTTCCTCAGATCCGGGTGGGGGGCTCGCCGCTTCTCCCTGCGCTACCGGGTGCGGGATCTACAACTGGCGTCGCCGCTGGCGGGAGCCTCGTCTTCTTGGCGCTGGGGCCAGCCGACTCCATTTTCCTTGTGGGCGTCGCGCCGAGCTCACGGGTTTGAGCAAAGTAGCCAGATACGATCCTAGTGGCAGTGCGAGTGGGGAAGAAGGAGGGATGGGGATTTCTGTAGGAGTGGAAGAAGAGGAGCAGGCGTTTTCTGTATGAGTGAGGAAGAAGGTGAGCGGGGTTTTCTGGACGAGTGAGGAAGATTGGGGTGCGGGGGGAATTGGGTGGGGAGACGGAAGCGGGAGAGCGAGCTGTTCGTGTTTATAAGGCACGCTGCACTAACTACTCGCTTTTCCCAAGAACCGCTCTCTTCTTTTGCGTTGCTGCATGACTGGCCATGCATGCAGGATGCATGTGCCCGCCAGCCATCGCATGCGCTGGTTTGTTACTAGGCCTATTTAATAGGGTGGTTATGGAGTAAATTAAGGAGATTTATTTTCTCCGTGCATCCACCAAATTAGAGGATGCGGTACTGGATGCAGACACTCACATTAAACTAACATTCATAAGAACAAAAGTTCAGCATGTCTATGCATCTCAATGATTCACCATACTATAACCAATATACAAAACTGTGAGAAGGTGTGGAAATAAAGAAAATCGGTCGATGCTTCTCTAGCAAAGGGCCTCCCTGTGCACACATTAATTTCCTGGGCATGCTTGTTTCTTCTCAATGTTGCGAGCACTTTGAGCATGTTGGCAACTCCATAGCTATCTAGCTGCCTCATCTTGCAATTGATCTTTGACACATTTGCAGCAAACACATGAGGCAATAGAGATGACTCAACATGGGTCCATATTGTGCGATTCCTCGATATCCTATTCATTGTCCTGAATCTGAAAAGATAGGAAAATAGTAGCTATACTTAAACGGTGTTGCAAAACAGTAGCACATATCAATAGCTCGGCATGACAAAACACAATCATCTGGACGAAGGGGATACTGACCTGCCTGAGGAAGATTACATATAATTTCATAAGTCCTTGGTTGATTTCCACCTTCGGCTGCACTGCTTATTTGCTCCTCCGCATATGACAAGATCGTTCAAGACCGCATTCAGCAAGTCAACGTATGAATAAGCTAATTTCATCTTGCGGTGGTCATTGTACCTAGTTACGAATGTAGGAATACCTGGAGCACCATGAGGTTAGCTGATAGAAGGTAGATGCAGCCATATAAATTTTGTGCGGTGCTACCAAAATTGAGGTTTGTATCCCTTCCCGTTATGAGAATTCTTCTTGAAGTTGGTAGAATGTGACGGCTTGTTCTTTGCATCAAACTTGCCTTTCCCCTGAGATTTGTTCTTGTTGTTTTGGGGCTGGTTGGGCTAGAAGTTCTTCTCGTGTACCATGTGGGCACTAGAAGCTCCCTCGGCGACCCGAGCACGTGTGTCTTTTGCTCTCGCCTTCTCCTCAAAATCAAGAGTGCTAATGAGATCCAAAACAGAAAACTCATGTCTCTTGTTTTTCAGAGAAGTAGCAAAATCGTTCCATGAAGGTGGAAGCTTGGCAATGATGGTCCCAAAGAACAAATTTGTCCGGCAACACACACTTAAAGTACTCAAGTTCCTTAGAGAGTGATCAGATCTCATGAGTCTGCTGAACAACAGAGCGCTCATCAGTCATCTTGTAGTCACATAATTGCTCCATGACGTACAACTCGTTGCCAGCGCCCGAGGGCCCAAACGTGGCCTCGAGCGCAACCCACATGTCTTTGCCGCTGTCAAACAACATATACGAATCCAAAATGGAATCGTCAAAAACACTCAGCAGAGCGGCTTTGAAGAGGGTATCCATGTTCTGAAAAGCTTCCTGCTGTGTAGGATTAAGATCGCCCTCAGGCTTACCCTTAGTGGCGTCATAGCAGCACATGATCTGAAACCAATATACTGCTCTTGTGCGCCACCTTTTATACTGCACCCCCTTAAAAGTAGGCGGCTTCAAAAGCGCAGCAAAACAACTCGGATTAAATTGCCTGTGATCAGGTTTTTGGATTGGATTGTTGAATATATGAGCAATTTAGTATGAGATTTAATCCGAATCAGCAATAAATAGATCATGACGACAATTGCAAACATCAAAGTAATGATGCGGTCTAAACCAGGAGGACAGAATCACATACTGTACAGCGGGAGAAGAATCTTTGTGGTTGATGTTGTCACTCATGTCGTTGATGAAGAGGTTACCGAGGTCGGGGAAGAAGGCTGTCGTTGAGGAAGTCGTCGCTGGCAGCAGTCACATGAGTGTGCTCCCCAAAAACCTGATCGCCCCTCTCCCGTACAGGATCACGAAAGGCGGGGTTCGGAGGACTGCTGTCCCTTCTCGTGGTGCACGCCGGAAGGAGGGCTGGAGAAGAATTGCGTGGCGGCGCTAAGATCTGGAACGGTGCAAAACCATATGATACAGCGGCGACTAGGGTAGAGCATGTCAGGTCGGAGTATAATAGTAGGCCTTTGGCCCCCAAACCCCACGTCCAAGTCAATAATAGCTCAAAAAAAGTCAATAATAGCCCCACCAAGGTTTGTCTAAAAAAATGGAGTAATTAAGGTGTCCGTTAATCCCTTTAGTATAAATACAATATCATTAATAATGGCCCCACCTTTTGTCTCACAAAGTAGAGTATGTTCGAGTACAACCGGCTACACGTTTACAATCCGCTTCTCTTCTCTCTCCTCTTCTCTCTCCTTCAACTAAGCACAAATACTATATTTAAATCCTTATAGCCTGCTTATGTCATCTAATTATAGTAGTACTTGCTCTAAAAGTTACTATCCATTGTGTAGTCTGAAATGCCGGGCGTGCAGCGGGCGGTGCCCTCGGTCGGCGCACCGCTTCAACGGTGGAAGCAGTGAGAAGTCGCGTCGCCCTGACTGGCCATCAATGTGGAGCGGCGGGCTCAGCTGGCGCCGGGCGGGAAGCGCGCGCGGGAGGGTTGAGGGGTTTTTGTTGGGCCAGGAAGGTGAGAAGCCAACTTGGGATCGGTCCGGACGGGGAAATATCATGTGCTCCCATACTCTGCATATGACACTAGTGTATGTTACTACTCCCTCCTTTCCGGTTTATAGAGATGTTTAGAGTAACATAATAATATGTTACGGACAAGTCACTCCCCACTATGACCAGCCTTGGCCTCTCCCAGTGCTCGACCATGTATAGCTGCTAAGCCTGCCACGTAGGCATAAAATATGATGTGGCACCAATAAACTAAGCACCTATGCATTGAACACTTGAGTTACTAAGCCATTTAATGCACTTAGCACGCACTTAGCACCTCATCTAAAGAGCATTAATAGTATAGCCAGCTGCTGGCTATAAGCCTACAGCCCATCTTATAGTCAACATGTACTACAAAGTGCCTAGGAGCACGTGCTAGAGCTGGCTCTTCACGAAGAGCCCGCTTACCTTCTCTCTCCTCTTCTCTTTCCTCCAACTAAGCAGAAATATACTACTGTTTATTCCTTATAGCCCGCTGACTCAGCTCTATTGTACTTGCTCTAAGCACATCTAAGCACTTGCTAGCACCCCCTTGACCGTGGACCTTGACGGTGTACGTCACCTTGTGTCTCATAATTTTCCTCGTCATCATCTGAGTCCTAGAAGATCTCACCCACATCATCATTAGCATGCAGCCGCCTTGATAGACAACGTGCACAGAAGGAGTAGAGGCGACTGGGGACGCACCACCACCACGTCGTGGGCACTCCGTATGTGCTCGTGTGCATGCAGCGTGCGTGTTTTTCCATCGGTGCTAGCTCTAAGGCCGAGGCTGCGGTCGTCTTCGTCTTCGACTAGTAGTTGAGCAACGACGGCAAAGAGGTGCTGCAAGAGATGCATATGCGCCGTTGCGTCACGAAGCTTCGCCGTATACGACGAACCGGACGTCGCCCGCGGATGGCGCACACCTCCATGCAGCCGAGTGTGTGCGCATGCATGTGTTATTCACATGCATTCTACGGCCGAAGCGTGTGCATGCACGCCTTGTGTACGTCGTTGTGTGCTCCATGCTGTCTTGGCGTATGTGCATGAGTTGGATCGGATGGAGTTAGTGTGTTCGCTTGTGTACATATTTTAGAGTGTATATTCACTCATTTTGTTTCGTATGTAGTCCCTTATTGAAATATCTAAAAAGACTTATATTTGGGAACGGAGGGAGTATAAAACATCTTCAACTTAGCATCATGATGTACCGTTTCTAGTGGTTAGCTAAAAGTTCATGTTCTTTTAGTTGTTTATAGGTGGGCAGGCGACAAAAAACAGGGGAAAACGCGCAAGGTTCCTTGCAGACGCTCCACCGCGAGGTTCCTTGCTCCTCCTTGGTCGTCAGGAATCTATGCTCTTCAACTCTTTTCTTTTACGTGAGCTTTGTTCATCTTTTTCCCAACACGCGAGACATCTAGCATCAAGGTGCGCGTGTCATGCAAGAAAATGGAGATAATCAGATAAGCAATGCGTAAGTGAGTCGTGCGGGGGGGGGGGGGGGGAAGCGGGGGGAAACCCTTTTCCGTAAGTGAGTCGTGCACTTCGATGGCACCTACGCAATATTTTTTCTCCTCGATGGCACATGAATAGTGCATGTACTCAACAACGGAGCACAGGATGGTAGCAATGACATGGTCAACCCTTTTTTGGAGAGAGTACGTACTACTAGTAAATAACTTTGGTGTGTCCCATCAACTCGCAGAACGACGAGAAGCTTGATTACGCCTTCTCCCTCGCGCACGAGGAGAAACTTTTGCTTACAAGCGGTGGACGTACATCAGTTCATTTGGTGTCAGATTGCCAGAAGCACTACTGTAGAACCATCGACTTCCGGAAGAGGCGAATAGCCAAGCGCAAGGTCACCTACTAACCTTAGGCTAGGCGTAATGGGAGTAACATAAGTAGAGGTACCTCCTTTTTTATTCTAGAAACAACCACACGCGAATAGCAAGGTGCTGGTTACGTAGAACAAATTTCCTGCAGTCCGTGCTCAGCACTCCTCTATCTCTCTTCTCAGCCAGCCAATGGACGCTGGAGCCCATCGTCTGCTTGCTCACATGCGCCCCACATGTCGCTGAAAACGCAAGAGGACCCATCGAACCTGCATATCTTTCACCTTGATGTGCTGGTGATGAAAAACAAATCCAAGAAAGATCTTCGGTGGCCGCTTTTGGAGTTACTCAAGAGTAGTAAGATTCTATTTACAGTTTAACCCAAGATGCACATCTCATGGCTTCCACTTATCAACTACCACTCTATTTTCTTTCATGACACGACCTGGATGCTGGATGTCCCACGTGTCGGCAAAAGGAGGAAGAACCCGACCAAATCTTCGGTTGTGCTCTCGGATTAGACTAGTTGTGCTAACTTAAATTTTTATTGTGTACTCCCTCCGTTCCAAAATACTTGACTTCCATTTGTCCAAAAATGGATGTGCCTATATACTAAAACATGTCTAGATACATATATATTTTGACAAATACTACCTTCGTCCGGGTTTATTGGTCCCCATTATATTTCGTGCCAAATTTTGACCATAGATTAAAATAACAAAATATTTACGCATGTCACCAAACATTATATTTTTGAAAACTATGTTCAAATACGAATCCAATGAGATAATTTTTCTTGACATGCATTAACATTTTGTTAGTTAAATCTTTAGTCAAAATTTGACACAAACTACAAAGGGGACCTATAAACCAGGACGGAGGTAGTAGAACGGAGGGAGTAGAATGGATGCAAGTTTTTGTATTGATAGAGAGTTGGAGTTGGCCTTACAAGTGGGACCGCAGTTGAGGAAACCGACTATCGGCAAACCCCCACCTCGCCCGCCGCGCGATGGCTGAGTTAGAGAAAAGATGAGGTTGAAGAGATTGCTCTAGCACGGACTCCAAGAAATATGGTGTCAGCTGGAAGTAATGCTGGTGGCGTGTGCCATACTCCTAGACGTGAATGCTTGTTCTGGCCCATGCCACCCTACTACTCCTACTACTTACTATATAGTACTACTAGTATCGAGGATTCAAGGTGCTGGTTACGTAGTACAATATGGCTACAGTAAAAGCACCCGCATGACGCGTGAAGCATGTGAAGCTAGTACAAATAGTGTACTACTATTGTTGATGATTGGCCTCATCTGATAACCTATTGCAATGCACGTACAATTATGTATTCGGAAAATATTTTTTGCCTCATCGCACCACTCACTCCACGAAGCAACTCGAAAGCCATTCATAAATTTAGTAAGTTTATCATAGGCATATCATTTTATTACATACAACAGGTCATCAACCCACATCGACAACGAGGATACATTATAAATACTAAAGTTTTCACCACACAACAAATAACAAGCAATGAAATGAACTTCAACTCAACCATTCCTCGGCGTTGGAAACGCTTGCTTTGAACCACAAGTGATTCTCTAGGACAGGGCATCTATTGTCGATCTCGAGACCAACGCATGACTGATCATCCAGGCTGAAGCGGCCTACTATATCAGTACCATGGTAGGGAACCACGCTAATGTTTGAGGTATAGACACAGTTGCTTCTCATAAATGGTGCTAGTAACGTTGTGTCAACAGCAGTTGGATCGCCTTTCACCATCATCAGATAGTTTTGTCCAAGGAAGAGCGACTTTTTCTCCAAGATTATCAATTTTGTACCAGGGAGAAGGTGTTGGCGCTAGCACACTAGTATCCATCCCGAATACCATGCAATGGGTGTTGGAATAGGTCCGGAGAGTGCGACCATGGGAGACTACACCTGCTTCCTTAGCAGTAACATCATCAGTGGGCTGTATACACACGAGAAGAGGCGATCAATCAGAATTAGTTGCCAGGCGCCAACGAGTATATGGGCGCTGCTCGTCCTCATGCTCGTGATCATCACCATTGTCATCTCCCCCTTGGTTATAAAAATTTTCAAGTATAGGTGGTGGAATTTTCACAGGACCTTGGAAACACAAGAAGAAGGTTAATTAGTAAAGGGAAACTTGCTAACCCGCATGCATGTGGATGAAACAATTATAATTACGGTGGAAGACAAACGTACCGAAATCATAACGATTCCATGCAAAAACAGTGCCACGAGTGGTGGCAGCAAACACAAGGCCCTCGTATTCAATTGCATCACTCGAACAATGGCAGAAGAAAGCGTGACGGGCTGAAGGAAAATGGAGGAGGGAGAGGAAGAGCGTGCGACAGTAGTTCCAAATTGAGAGGGAAAGGTGAAGCGTCGGTGGACGGTTGCCAGTTTGCCATGGTTCACGAAGGGGCGCCCCGGCCTAAATGTCGGTTCGGAAATACCCCTACTACTCGCCGTCGTCTCACTGATATGTTGGAACGGGACCACATGTCAACGAAACATGGTGTGTAATTTCTCGGGCAAAATGTGATTTGGCCGCGTTGGACCGAAGTGCCGCATTAGTTTTTTTTGAAAGTTTGCCGCATTAGTTATTGACCTTTATTTTTTTAACATGAAATCTGAATGGATAGCTCCTGTGGTCATCACACGTGAGCAGATATAGTGATGGTTGATTCGCCCGAGCAACTTTACTGTAGGAATATGGTAGTACCAGCGGATTCAAGGAACCGAGAAATGATGGTTGCTTCGTCCGAGCAACTTACTGTGGCGAAGGTGGGGCTCTGTGATTTGACTGCTCACTAGTCATTACTACTGCGGCGCAACGACCGGGGTGAATCTTTCCCTGAAGTTGTGTTGTGCACTCAATATTGCTGCATGGCAGGTGGAGCCGGATGAAGGATGTCCAACATGTCGGCGAAACGAAGTTGAATTGTTTCTGGCATTGCTATCAATCCTTCAGGATTTGTTTATATGTACGCATAATTTTGATGAAATTGTACGTGATGCTATGAAGGTTTCAACTCTGGTTCCCTTGAGGAAAAAAGGTTTCAACTTAGGATTCATGTGTCTTGCCTCGAGATTATCTCGTTACAACATTACATCAAATACAAATGAAACTACCATGGCTAATGCATCTCAATGGTTCGCAGATCAGCGCCAATATTCAGATCACAACTGAAGACAAAGTTGTGAGAAGGTGTACAAATAAAGAAAAAAATATAATTGATCGATGTTGTTCGTAGGCATGGCTCCATTTCCTTGGCAGTGTTCATTGCTTGGCAGCTAGTTTCACCCAGCTCAGAGCCAAAAAGAGGTGTATGAAGGACACCACAATCCGATCATTTTGTGCAGCTCCACTAAAATCGGGTGGACCATCCCTGTTTGCAAAGATATCCAACAAGGTGATTACAATAAAAGTGGAACTAGATGATGAAACATAACACACATAAATAGAAGCCGATCACCTCTACGATCTCTCTTTAGGACTAACTTCTTGTCGGAGAAGATTAGGCACGAAGTTGGATGAGGAGGATAGCAAAACAAATCTCCCTTTCCACAGTCCCACAGAAATGTAAAAACGTTGCCCGTGTGACATTTGGGCGGAACTGCACAAAGCACTCTTCAGAAAAGTGATTTGTGCAGTTCACCAAAAGGTCGCAATAGCAACGAGGTGAAAATGGATAGCCCTGTTTGCAAAAGGAGGTCGAAAGGAAACAATTACTGCCCAATAACATGAGTTGAAGACACATACGCCGACAAAAAGAAGCATGTTCCATGTAAAAGGGAAAGATAGCACATGGTGGTTTATCAAAATGGTTTGAGGACGAGATTGCAAGATGGAAAGTACGCCGCCGAGATACGATTTAAGCAAACAACTAAAGAAGATCCACATGCAGCAACGTGGGAAGATGGGCGGTGGAGCAAGGCCGGAGGAAGCTGTACACGAGGGTCGCCGGATGTTACTAGGAGGCGCCGGCGGCCGGGATCTGCCCATACTGCGGCAGCGAGCAAGTGGCGAAGGCCCTACCGCGCTGGAGCTTGGTCAGAGAGAATGGCCGGTACCGCAGATCGGGACGAGCTGCCTCAACGCCGTCGAACAGAGAGACGATGCACATCCTCCCTTTCCGCCGGCGGAAGGGATGCGGCCGGATCACTGACCAACGCTGAGAGAGAGAGGCCATGGCGGCCTTGTGTGAGATTGTGTGACGAGACTCACGAGAGACAAACCCATTTTTCCATTTTCCCCATGGCAATCGTTTTATATTCTAGGCGTGGTACCCGACCCTCCTTCGAGTAAACAACCGCTACACGCATCAAATTATCACGTGGGCTGCCTTTCCGTACAGAAACGAACTCCACCGTGTACCCGCGCGGGTGTGGCCGAGAACGAGACGTGAGTACGTGCGTCCTGCGTGCACTTCTTCTTTAGGTGCAGGTACGTACGTGGGTGGGTGTGAGAGAGATGGTTTGTGTGAAACAGAGGCAATGTGTTGATGATATCTCAATCATAAAAACATAGCATATGCAATGTGTGTGAAATGGAGTCATGGACGTGAGATATCGATAGAATTGAAAACGGGGATGAAGTGTGTGGCTGCGTGATCGATAAAGAGTGCCATCGAATTTGTGTTTGCCCACGTCAAAGATACAGGGCGGCTGGCCTACTGGAATTTGAGTGGGCACAGGCGCAGTTCTTCTCCGTGGCATGGATACCTACCTACAATGTTCGACTATCGGTGTGTGTGTGTGGGGGGGGGGGGATAGAGACCGGTCGACTAGTATATGTCTCGGGAAGGAGAGAGACCTAGCTATGTATTGAGGGAGATCGATCGACATCCATGGATATGTGTAGCAGAGGAATAAGGTTGGGAAAAATACAAAGGTAGAGCGTCGGAGGGTTGGTGGTGGAGTGGCGTCTCACAAATGGTGGGAGAGGCCTGCTAGACAAACGGAGGGTATGAGTGCAATATCAATAAGACAGTATGGGTATGTCTCTGTCTGCCATGCACGTATGCAGGAGAGACGGGTCGGGAGGTATTCAAGGATGATGAGGGGAGAAGATATGGTTGTGGTAAGCATGCATAACTACATAGGAAGATCAACTGTCGTGTGTCCGAGAAAAGGAGAGACATAACTAGCGAGGTAAGTGTATCGGTGCTTGGTGAAAACGAATTATAGTCGACCTGGCTATATGTAGGAAGATCAGTTCATATACACGCATGCATGTGTTAGAAGAAAATAAGGTCCGGAGAGGCAGACAGGGGGAGAGTGTGTGGCTAGGAGGTGGTGCGAGAGGCCTACCATGTCGAGGGGGGAGGAGTGTGCGAGAATGTGACTAATGAAAAGAGGGGCGGGAGTGTGCACCTGCGTGGAATCGTATTGGACATATGGGGCATGGACGGTGAGAAGAGAAGAGGGGAAGTATATATGTGTTTGTTGTAGGCACACTTGGCTAGAGAGGTATATCGACCGGTGTGTGCCAGAAAGAAGGAGCCGGGGGCCTACACACACCACTGGTGGACGACCTAAAGAGAAATAATGAACGTGCGCGATGGAGGGGACGCTAAGGGTGTGTGAGGGGGGCGGGCGTGTGCATGCACGATAGAAAGTTAGCACTAGCTAGCTACAAATAGAAGAGGATCGTGAAGGTGTAAAAGACAAACAAAGATCATAATTCATTATAAAAAGGTGGATACGGATACTTGAAGAAGATATCACAATGTACAACATTGATTATAATTTGGGCTAATGTGTGGTTTTTGCAACTCAGGTCTAAATACTTGTCATAATGTAGGGGGCGGGGCACTATACTTTCTGCGATAAACACGATGTACGTATGGAACATGGTTTAGATTATGAATATATAGTTAGTACATCAAATGTACTATTATTTGGAATCAACATCAAGTGTATTCAAAAAATAGATTTCGAGTTCATGTAGTACACATAGTTCATATCTATCTCTATAGTAATCATGTGATGTGTTATTAAGGTAATACACGAATGATGGTTGAAGTTGGCAACAATCATGATTGTAGATTCTTATTGAAATAGAGAAACAAATTCAAATTTAGTTTGAATTGCAGCGGTAGTATAGACATTTGGAATGCACTAAAATGTTGGTATGAGTAGGTTACATGCATTATACAGCAAAGCGAAAAAAATTAATCGGACATAACATGGCTTCATACTCCCTCCTTCCATCTATATAGGGCGTAATGAGATTTTTAAGACCGCCTTTGACTATTGACAAGATTAATAGTACATGACATGCACAATGTGAGAATTATATCATTGAAAGAACCTTTCACAGATGAAGTTAACGGTGTGCTATGTGTAAGTTGCATGTAATATATCATTGCTCTAATATTTGGTCAAAGTTAGCATCGAAAAACGCATTAGGCCGTATATAGATGGAAGGAGGGACTAGCTTTGAATAGCATTTGTATAGTACAACGGGGCAAGACTCTCTCTTTGTGTGGTGTGAATAGTTTTATTTTTTTCGTTTTCTTTTTGGTTGAGGGAAGTGCGAATTGATTTGGTACGTACAATTACAATATTACTATGCAGTCAAAAAAAAGTACAATATTACTACACGTTAGGCTTGTCCCTAAAATTCAACCCGTGTCTTGTTATATCCCGAAAATTCAGATATCGTGCTCCCAAAACTGGCGCCTTCACAACCCGCGCCTTGCTATCCCGAAATTACAACGCGCGCGAAAACTCCCTCCAGCTGCCAAATCCCGACACGCGAAATCCCCTTCTAACCTCGAGTCGAAGGGCCGCTAGTCCAAATCGGTGGGGGTACTATTGTAACACACACTACATTTTGGACCATCGCGTCCCTAAGTCATGCTTCACCCCTCCCATCGCCCCCTTTTCGCCATTCGAAATCCCAGGCCGCCATAACATCTCCGCTCCAGCCGCGAAACCCCACCCTCCTCCGTCCTCCACGTCACCACTACCCAGCCGGAGCCTCTTCCCCGACGACGTCGTCCGCCACAACAGCTCGACGTCCCTCATCCACCTCCCCGGATGAGGATCCGTCGTCCATCTCACCGTCCCGCCGGTTCAGCCGCCCCGTCCTCCACCTCCAAGGAGCTGCTCCGACGATCGCCTCGTCTATCGCGGCTGCTCCATCCCCACAGCGCCACCTTAACCTGCTCCACCGGAACCGCAACATCCTCACCAACTCCTCGGACGAAGCCGAGGCCTACTCGACGCCACCAAAGAGGTTGTACACTCATCGCATTGCACCTTCTCCTTAACTCGACCTCCCGGCGCCGACGGTGCTCCATCCCGCACCCCCATGGAGCGGCTACCTTGAAGCCGGCGCCGCGGGTAACATGTCCACAGCGGCTCTCCCCCAGTGCGAGGGCCCTTTGGCGGCGGCGTCCATACCAACCGGATCTGCTGCTGCTGCTCCGGCTCTCGCTTCCTTCCTTTCAGCGCTACTCTGCTCCAGCTCTCGCTTCGCCACTTGCTGCTGCTCCGGCTCTCGCTCGATCTCTCGCTCGCCCAGCTGCTGCTGCTCTCCCCCTCGCTTGTGCTGCTGCTCTGCTCCGATTAAGCCGCACTTCAGTCGACTGAATCGACTTTTGGGTCAGTCGATTTTTAGGGGTTGGGGGGGGCTCGCTGGAGTTAAGGAAGAACCACCCGCAGCGGGGACGAGGGCTCGCCGGAGAGGTACCCCACTATCTATCTTAGGGTTCAGGGTGGGGGTGGGGGCCTAGAGGGCAGTGGCGAGTTGTTTCGGGGCAGCGAGGCGGCGCTGGGGCCGGCGGTTCGGCCGGTGGTGGCAGGCGGCTCAGGGGTGTGCAGGTTGAAGATGAACTGCAGGCCCTCCCTAAACTACATGTCAAGTGTCTCTCTGCTACCATTATGCTCAGTTTCGACAAGAGCATTCAGATTCCACGATTAATTTCAGTTTTGACAGTTAAGTTTAGAGTCAACAGTTTTACCTCATCTGTTGTACTCAGTGGTTTTTGGTGATGTTAATTTTACATCCATTTTCATCATCTATTGGAGATGCTATTAGAATCCCACTTGAGATTGACGATGCCTGTCTTGTGCCGCTTCAGCCTTGACGTCTTACGGCTCACCGGAGCTGCTCCAACGACGTAACGATCCATCACAACAGGCAAAGGCTCGACACCGTCTCAGATTCCTCGGATCTTCCTCCACACCTCCGACAGCCACCTCTCGCCTCAACCGCTTGACGACCAACCCAATGATGCTGAGTTCGACACGGCTACGGCAAAGATGTTGTACACTTGTTGCGTCACTTATTACTATACATTCACATCGATCCATTAGGGCTATTTTGGTTCAACGGAAAAACATAGCAATACGGAATTTTCCAATGGCACTCTACTATTCAATTATTCATGCATTTTTTTGAAAGGAATGAAGCAAAACATCCACCTGGACCTACTTTTCAAAATCCTATGCATGAAAACAAGACCAAGTGCATTAGTGCCGTAATAACATTCTAACTGCATACGCTTTCATATGGTTTCTCTTTATTTTGGCCATGTTTCTTTGCATTCCTCTGCTTCTTCCAATTCCTGTAAACCAAACACCCAAGTTGATAGAAATCCTGTGTTTACAAATGCTCTGTTTACCATGTGCATTTTCCTATCCTATTCTGGTGTTTTTCCTATCCCTGCATTTCAAGAATCATGCAAGCCAAATGATCACTTACAGAATTACTTGATTCTGTGCACGTGTCGAAGGGAACTTTGTGTGGTTTGTCCTGCTCTGCCATGACGTCAGTCCACCTCACCGAGCTGCTCCATTGATGTAAGCATCCACCAAACCAGACATCACGACTCCTGACCGTCTTTCGCCGCCTTAGATCTCCTTCCCTGCCGCCAGCACGCACCCCAACGGCATCACCATCATCGACTCAGCAGATGAACCTGAGGAGTACATGGGTCCACAAGAGAGGTTGCACTCTTTTGTTTCTGCTTATGTTATGCATTGCTTAAACTTACCTGCTACTTTATCGTCCTGTTCAGCTCTTGGACTCCCAACTTAGGTCCAAATTCATGTTCAAACTTGAGTTCTAAATTAGTTGTGGGGCACATATCGAGGCAGCAATGAATAGTATGTCTGTCTAATATCTGGTTCACCTAAGGTATGCCTATGTTGTTCATCTTGGGTGGGAAACAAATAGTAAAGCAATCATCATCTGTCTTTTTATTAATTTGATGAAATCATCAGCCTGCTATCATTATTTTTGGATCCATCCACTTGTTGTTACCATCACTCTAAATTTCTACATGCTCTCCTTACATAATCTCACCATATTTTTTCGTATGCATGTTAGATATTGTACACAGTCATGCTGAACATGTAGAGAGAAAGAGAAGAGTTTTTGCGCGACAATATAATGTCATGCATACATCACTCCATGGTGGGTTCAATGGCAAACCATCCCCACCCCTCTCCAGATTGTATTCCAGAGGAAGATATCTGTTCTGAGGCGGATTCAGACGCAACTGACCACTCCTATTTACCCCCCAAGGTGTTTGCTCTAACTTGGCATGATGATGTTAGTCGTATCATGCATGTGTTGCCTTGCAGTGCGTACTTTCAACATCATATATGTCATCTGCTTAGTTTAGACATGTTCAGAATGCCACCTGTTTAGTTTCTATATCATATATGGGAATTATGCAGTCTCATGTCTTTTAGCCAGCCATAATATATGTGAAATGTGCAATGCCATCCTGTTTAACCAGGCATCATATATTTGAATGATATCTTGCCATCCTTTTCTTCATTACATTTCCATTTGTCGACAATGTTTGTACATTAAACTACTCTTCCTGTGAATCAACCATTTGGGTGGGAGATGGAAAAATGGAGTGAAAACAAGGCCTTCAGAAAGACAATGCTATCTGCAAGGCAGATCCCTCGTTGGGTCCTGATAGCTCCTCGTAGATGGATTCAGAGGCAGATGACCAGTCCTATTCCCCACCGAGGTGTATGCTCTAACTTGGCACGGTTATATCGCTCATATCATGCATACAATGTCTTGCATTGCATAGTTTAGACATCATATACACAATATTCAACACCATGTTCTTAGTTCGGACATCATATCGAATGCCCTCTGCTTAGCATATAAATCACATATGTGAATTAAATGATGCGATCCTGATTACTTAGATAACATGTAGGTGAATTATGTCATGCGATCCTGTTTTGTTATTCATCATATCTTTGAATTATGTTATGCTATGCTATCCGATTTAGATAGACATCATATATGTGAAATTATGTCATGATATCCGTTTTAGTTAAACAATATACATGTCAACTATTTCATGCCCTTTTTTTTCACACTATCTATTGCATCTATCTCTCATACAATGTCTGTACATTCAACTATGTTTCCTGTTTATCAGCCATTTGAATTGGAGCGGGTGATGCCAGTATCTAGCGGAATAAAAACACGGTCTACAAATAAAATAGTGCTACCTATTGGTGGAGATAGCACCCCGGTTGTACATGCACAAGAACCAGCCCTACCACACATAACCCAAACTCTCGCAAATTGTACCCCTACTGCGATGGACAGAGAACCAGCTTCACCCAATCTAACCCCAACCCCAACCGATAGTAACCCAGTTCCTGTTGACACAACACCATCTCCACCACAGAGCTCCCAAACAAGAGCAGTTAGTAAGGCAGCTCCAGTGCCCAAAGGGCCAAGATTATCACGGTGAACCCCAACTCCACCAGTTAGTACGCCTATTCCGGTGGAGGAAGCACAACCAGCCAGTCGTAGTTTAGCATCTATCGCATTTGATGTTGTTAAACCGTATGTGCGTATCTTCCCATCTTGGAAATATTATACTGAAGATGAAGGAAAATGCCAGTTGCAGGTGTTTTTCCAGGAGTTATGTGTAAGTAATGTTATTCCTGGCAATTACTTTGCTTCGTCCCATACATCCTACCTCCATGATGGTTATAATACAGCAATTTTCCCTTTTTTCTCTACAGAGAAGGACCGATTTGGAAACTCAGGATGAGGTAACCTGTGCTAATACCTCTGCTATCTTCAAGAATGCTTGGTGGCGATGTCGGAATTACCACAAGAAAAGCGTACTTCACCGGCAAAGAAACTCATCAAATTCCCTTACGTTCTCCTGAGACACATTTACCGGACGATGACTGGGAACGCCTTGTTCTGTACTGGTGCCGAACCAAGAATGTGGTAAGGTCTATGAGCTCATTTTCAATTTTAAGTATTATATTCTTGCGTCTTACTGTACTCTGTTCATGTAGAACAAGTGCCTAAACCTGAAGAACAACTGTTCTAATTTAAGATTCCATTGCTATCATAGTTCAAAAAAGCGCTAGGCGTTAATTGTGCGTTTTGCCACCGCCTTGCACTTTACTGACCAAAGTGCATGCTTATGCGCAGTTATGCACAGATTAAGCGTAGTTATGCGCAATGCGTTTTGCCAACGCCTAGAGCCTAGGCGCGCTTAAGCACGCATTTTTTAACTATGATTGCTTTGCTCTTGTATCATTGTATTTACTCATACAAACTTATTTTAAATTGAAGGATCCAATCGAAACTCCAATGGCACGGCAGGTATGTTCACGCATGTTTCTTTAACAGGTTTGCTCTTATCAATAGCTCTTTTGATTTCAATTTCAATTGTGTATACAGTTGACTTTCATATCATGCACATTACTAGCATCACAACAGAGCCAATAGTGTTGTTGTACATGTAGACCCGTGGTACCCATCTGAAATCTTGTTGTGCCGTGTAGTTTCCCACGCTTTGTACTCTTTCACTGCTGCTTTGTCTTGAACTGATATGATTTGAACCGTGTCTCTATTTTGATTTGGCAAGACAATGCAGTGACCATAGGACATAGATATATGTTTTTTTGATGCTTTTATTATGTACTAGTACTTGGCAATAGAAGACTTGCTAGTTTAATCCTGTCCACCTTACTAATGAACTGTTTCACCGAAATGAGTTTCATATACTAGTACATGCTAAACTTGTTATGTATGCCTTGTTTCTTCTTTTAGAATCTTTGATGTAATATTGGGGAAGAGTGCCTTATTAAGCAATGGTAAAGGAAGTAATGCGAGATAAGGTTCGTGATAGTGACACATCCTTGTTGGTCTCCAACAAAGCTGATAAAACAGCTAAGGAAGACTATCTTGAAGACAATGAGACAACCCCAAAGTCCTGTCTTGGTTTAGTGTTCGAGTTATCGCCACTACCGCTTGCACAAGCTATTCAAACTCACTGTCTGAATCAGTTCGGTTTCTTGAGTCTCAACTAAAAGCTGAAAGACACCGATCAGCTGTGCTGCGACAAGAAGTGGAAGGACTGCGGAAGTCCCTGGAGCATTCAGATGCATACTTTCTAGCGCAACAGCAAGCGTTGGAGGATTTTAGCGTAAAACAGGACAAAGCTAATCAGCTTGCTAAGCTTATTGCAAGCATGGTGGATACCCTGGATAACGTTTCTTGAGCTCTTCTGAAGTTGTTTCAGTTATGCTCTTGTTTTGCTGCCGCGTTTATTTGCACTGGTGGCCAATTTTGACGGCCAAGTGTATGTAATATGCTGCTTTGTTCCCTATATTTGCACTGGTGGTGAACTTTGATGCCCAGTGGATGTAATATGTGTAATAGCGGTAATAGGCTAGCCTTAATTGCTTGCTTATTTATTTCCTTATTGTCTTGTTTAGTTGTTTGCTTGTAGTCGCTGCAGTTCTTTTTCTGTGTTTTTCTAGTGGCCACAATAGCCTATTTTTGGTAACTAGGCCAAAATAATCATGGCAAACATGGACTGTTGTAACCATGGGCCTCCTGCAGGCCATATGATCCATGGGCCTTCGTTCGGCCGTAGGAGCATTGGCCTTCTATACAGGCCGTATGATCCATCGGCCTTCTATACGGTCCTTAGGGATCAATGGGCCTTCTATGGGCCATAGGGTCCATGGGCCTTCTACAGGCCGTACTATCCATGGGCCTCATACTGGCCGTAGGATCCATGGGCCTTCTACGGGGCGTATCATCATTTCGCCAATCATGGGCCGTACTATTCGTGGACCATAACGGGCCGTTAATAGGCCGTATTTGATAACTCTATGAAAACAGCCCAACGGGTTTTTTTTTACATGAAAACGGCCCAACGTATTAACGGTCCGCAAACAGGCCGACTGTAACGTCGGGCTAAATTTGGCCCGCAAGCAGAAAATGACAGTAACGGGCCGTATGTAACCGAATGTTGCAAATGAGCCCAAGAATCAATGGGCCCTGAGAAGGCCGAAAGATAACTTGGGCCGGAAACGGCCCAATGGAATAACGTGCCGTTAATGGGTATAAAGTGATACACTTTTCATTACGGGCCAGTTTCACCACGGGCCGTTAATGGGCCAAGAGTTACAAAGGTCCTCATATGGGCCGAAAGAAGTCATGCGCCACACACGGGCCGGAAGTTAAAACAGGCTGAATCATATTGGACGGCCCAGATGACGCTACTGGGCCTAATTCGGATAGGGCGTAATGGGCCCTGGGTTAGCGGGCTGTAAATGGGCTATATGCGAATAGGCCGTTAACAGGCTTTCCGTGGGCCGGCCCGCCACCTTTTGACCAAGTCAAACGGGCCGGCCTTTTCATAGGAATGGGCCTTTGTTGGGCCGTGCCATGTGTCGCCGTATCATAGGCGCCTTTGATCCAATGAGCGTATGACATCTGTCCCAACGGTGATCCGACACGTGCTTCCTCCAGCCAATGATGATTTTACACGTGGAAAATCCCCATTGGTTGGGGCTGTTAACGGGTTATCGGATCCAAAACCCGACCAGATAGCTTAACGGTGTTCCGTTACGGTGGATGCCACGTGTCGGTACCCTTGACGAAAGCAGTCCTCTGACGTGCGATTTATCATCATGGAATTGGACACTTCCGTGATGATAATTTTGGTAATGTCATGGAACACTTCTACGATAGCACAGGTATGACTATCTTGATTCTGTCATAAATTTGTCATGGATGTACATGCATGACAAAAAACGCGACCTACTGTGACAAACACGTATCATCACGGAAGTGTAATTTTTTTGCAGTGATGTGGTCCGATGAATATTGAGGCTCGTGGCGGGTATCGTTATTTTCTGACCTTCACAAATGATTTGAGCAGATATGGGTATATCTATTTAATGAGACATAAGTCTGAAACATTTGAAAAGTTCAAAGAATTTCAGAGTGAAGTGGAAAATCATCATAACAAGAAAATAAAGTTTCTGCGATCTGATCATGGAGGAGAATATTTGAGTTATGAGTTTGGTCTTCATTTGAATCAGAGCGGAATAGTTTCGCAACTCACGCCACCCGCAACACCACAACGTAATGGTTATGGTTTAGAGACAGTTGCATTCACATTAATTAGGGCACCATCTAAATCTGTTGAGACGACACCTTATGAACTGTGGTTTGGGAAGAAACCCAAGTTATCGTTTTTAAAGTTTGGGGTTGCGATGCATATGTGAAAAAGCTTCAACCAGATAAGCTCGAACCCAAATCGGAGAAATGTGTCTTCATAGGATACCCAAAGGAGATTGTTGGGTACACCTTCTATAACAAATCCGAAGGCAAGACATTCGTTGCTAAGAATGGATCCTTTCTAGAGAAGGAGTATCTCTCGAAAGAAGTGAGTGGGAGGAAAGTAGAACTTGATGAGGTAACTGCACCTGCACTCTTATTGGAAAATAGTTCATCATAGAAATCAGTTCCTGTGACTCCTACACCAATTAATGAGGAAGCTAATGATGATGATCATGTAACTTCAGATCAAGTTACTACCAAACCTTTTAGGTCAATCAGAGTAAGATCCGCACCAGAGTGGTACGGTAATCCAGTTCTGGAGGTCATTTTACTTGACCATGACGAACCTACGAACTATGAGGAAGCGATGATGAGCCCAGATTCTGCGAAATGGCTTGAGGACATGAAATCTGAGATGGGATTCACGTATGAGAACAAAGTGTGGACTTTGGTTGACTTCTCGATGATCGGCAAGCCATCGAGAATAAATGGATCTTCAAGAAGAAGACTGACGCTGATGGTAATGTTACTATCTACAAAGCTTGACTTGTTGTGAAAGGTTTTCGACAAGTTCAAGGAGTTGACTATGATGAGACCTTCTCACCAGTAGCGATGCTTAAGTCCGTCTGAATCATGTTAGCAATTACTGCATTTTATGATTATGAAATTTGGCAAATGGATGTAAAGACCGCATTCCCGAATGGATTTCTGGAAGAAGAGTTGTATATGATGCAACCCGAAGGTTTTATCAATCCAAAGGATGCTAACAAAGTGTGCAAGCTCCAGCGATCCATCTATGGACTGGTGCAAGCATCTTGGAGTTGGAATAAACGTTTTGATAGTGTGATCAAAGCATATGGTTTTATACAGACTTTTGGAGAATCCTGTATTTACAAGAAAGTGAGTGGGAGCTCTGTAGCATTTCTAATATTATATGTGGATGACATATTGTTGATTGGAAATGATATAGAATTTCTGGATAGCATAAAAGGATACTTGAATAAGAGTTTTTCAATGAAAGACCTCGATGAAGCTGCTTATATTTTGGGCATCAAGATCTATAGAGATAGATCAAGACGCTTAATTGGACTTTGAGAAAGCACATACCTTGACAAAGTTTTGAAGAAGTTAAAAATGGATCAAGCAAAGAAAGGGTTCTTGCCTGTGTTACAAGGTGTGAAGTTGAGTCAGACTCAATGCCCCACCACTGCAGAAGATAGAGAGAAAATGAAAGTCATTCCCTGTGCTTCAGCCATAGGTTCTATCATGTATGCAATGCTGTGTACCAAACCTGATGTGTGCCTTGCTATTAGTTTAGTAGGGAGGTACCAAAGTAATCAAGGAATGGATCACTGGACAGCGGTCAAGAACATCCTGAAATACCTGAAAAGGACTAAGGATATGTTTCTCGTTTATGGAGGTGACAAAGATCTTGTCGTAAATGGTTACATCGATGCAAGCTTTGACACTTTTCCGGATGACTCTAAGTCACAAACCGGATATGTATATATATTGAACGGTGGAGCTGTAAGTTGGTGCAGTTCTAAGCAAAGCGTCGTGGCGGGATCTACGTGTGAAGCGGAGTACATAGCTGCTTCGGAAGCAGCAAATGAAGGAGTCTGGATGAAGGAGTTCATATCCGATCTAGGTGTCATACCTAGTGCATCGGGTCCAATGAAAATATTTTGTGACAATACTGGTGCAATTGCCTTGGCAAAGGAATCCAGACTTCACAAGAGAACCAAGCACATCAAGAGACGCTTCAGTTCCATCCGTGATCAAGTGAAGGAGGGAGACATAGAGATTTGCAAGATACATACGGATCTGAATGTTGCAGACCCGTTGACTAAGCCTCTCTCACGAGCAAAACATGATCAACACCAAGACTCCAAGGGTGTTAGAATCATTACTGTGTAATCTAGATTACTGACTCTAGTGCAAGTGGGAGACTGAAGGAAATATTCCTTAGAGGCAATAATAAAGTTGTTATTTATATTTCCGTTTATCATGATAAATGTTTATTATTCAAGCTAGAATTATATTAACCGGAAACTTAGTACATGTGTGAATACATAGACAAACAGAGTGTCACTAGTATGCCTCTACTTGACTAGCTCGTTGAATCAAAGATGGTTAAGTTTCCTAGCCACAGACATGCATTGTCATTTGATTAATGGGATCACATCATTAGAGAATGATGTGATTGACTTGACCCATTCCGTTAGCTTAGCACTTGATCGTTTAGTTTGTTGCTATTGCTTTCTTTATGACTTATACATGTTCCTATGACTATGAGATTATGCAACTCCCGAATACCGGAGGAACACTTTGTGTGCTATCAAACGTCACAATGTAACTGGGTGATTATAAAGATGCTCTACAGGTGTCTCCGATGGTGTTTGTTGAGTTGGCATAGATCGAGATTAGGATTTGTCACTCTGATTGTCGGAGAGGTATTTCTGGGCCCTCTCCGTAATGCACATCACTATAAGCCTTACAAGCAATGTGACTAATGAGTTAGTTGCGGGATGATGCGTTACAGAACGAGTAAAGAGACTTGCCGGTAACGAGATTGAACTAGGTATTGAGATACCGACGATCGAATCTTGGGCAATTAACATACCGATGACAAAGGGAACAACGTATGTTGTTATGTGGTTTGACCGATAAAGATCTTCGTATAATATGTAGGAACCAATATGAGCATCCAGGGTCCGCTATTGGTTATTGACCGGAGACGAGTCTCGGTCATGTCTACATAGTTCTCGAACCCGTAGGGTCCGCACGCTTAACGTTCGGTGACGATCGGTATTATGAGTTTATGTGTTTTGATGTACCGAAGGTTGTTCAGAGGGCCTTAGTGGGAGAGAGGAGGAGGCGGCCGAGATGGGGGCGCCCCCCAAGCCCAATCCGAATTGGGAGGGGGGCTGGCCCCCCTTTACTTCTGTCGGTGTCGAAATCGGCGGATCTCGGGTAGGGGGTCCCGAACTGTGCGTCTAAGGCGGATGGTAACATGAGGCGGGGGACACGATGTTTACCCAAGTTCAGGCCCTCTCGATGGAGGTAATACCCTACTTCCTGCTTGATTGATCTTGATGATATGAGTATTACAAGAGTTGATCTACCACGAGATCGTAGAGGCTAAACCCTAGAAGCTAGCCTATGATTATGATTGTTGTTGTACGGACTAAACCCTCTGGTTTATGTAGACACCTGAGGGGGCAAGGGTTACACAGAGTCAGTTACAAGGGAGGTGATCTACATATCTGAATTGCCAAGCTTTCCTTCCATGCAAAGGAGAGTCCCACGCAGACACGGGACGAAGTCTTCAATCTCGTATCTTCAGAGTCCAACAGTCCGGCTACATGATATAGTCCGGCCGTTCGAGGACCCCCTAATCTAGAACTCCCTCGATAGCCCCTGAAGCAGGCTTCAATGACGATAAGTCCGGCGCGCAGATTGTCTTTGGCATTGCAAGGCGGGTTCCTCCTCCGAGTACTCCATAGATGATTTTGAACACAAGGATCGTGTCCGGCTCTGCAAAATAAATTCCACATACCACCGTAGAGAGTATAATATTCCACAAATCTAATCTGCCGACAAGTTTCATAGAGTGACATCACGCCACGACCCGGTCATTATTCGAACCGTTTTTCCCAACCAGCTGCTGCATATATTGCGAGGCGATTTTCTTGGCACGTCTTGTCGAAGCAGAGATCGTGTCCCCTTATCATGGGATTATCATCAATAGGGTGTGGGTAACCCAATCGTGCCATCAATTATGGCGCTTGGGGAACAAGCGGGATTACTAGGCAAGTGGGGAGGCGCACAGTTTCTACTGCCTCTATAAAGGGACAAGGACTCCTCTTTCTCACCCACGCCTTCTCCTTCCCCTGCCCATCCATTCTCACGCGCTCAAGCTCCAGCGCCCAAGCGCCCATCTTCTCCGCCTACAAAATCCTTACGAAAATGTCCGGATCCGGAGCAGGAGGCAAGTAGATGGCCTCTACCGTGTGGGAGAAGGATATCAAAAAGCTTCGGGAGGCCGGGTACCTAGCCAAGAAAATCAGCCACCGTCTCCCGATGGAGGGACAGATCGTCCCTACCCCGGAACCCCACGAGAGGGTTGTATTCCTTCCTGACTTTGTCCACGGGCTAGGGTTTCCCCTCCACCCGTTTGTTCCCGGCATCATGTATTATTACGGGATCGATCTTCACGATCTGTCCCCCAATTCCTTCCTCAACATCTCGACATTCATCGTCATGTGCGAGGCTTTTCTCCGCATCTCGCCACATTTCTACTTATGGCTGAAGATTTTTAATGTGAAGCCCAATGTAGTGGGCGGCGAGCACGCCGAGTGCGGGGGTGCTATGGTGATCAAGATGCCCAACGTCACATGGCCAACAAATACCTTCAATGATTCTGTCAAGGAGTGTCAACAGAAGTGGTTTTACATCACCGAGCCGCGTGGCACGGAATGGGCGGCTACTCCCGAGTTTCGATCTGGAGCCCCTCTGCGGCTTACATCCTGGGTCAAGAAGGGCCTGAACTGGTCCTTGTCCGACGAACTGTTGGTTCTCCAGACGCGTGTTAAAGATATGGAAGACAAGAACATCGAACTTGTCAATGTAGTCCAGATGATGTTAGTTCGCCGGATCTTCCCTTGTCAACACTGACTTGCAATCTATGGGAATTCGATACGGCCAAGCACCAAACCCTGCGAGAGCTTTTTGGCTCCTCGCACAAAGATATCTGGAAGGTGCTTTTTAAGTCCGGAAAATCATGGCCGGACTCAACCGAGGACCGCGGGTACCAACTGTCCCGCCCTGCAAGCTCGGTAAGTCATCATACATTTTATCCGCATAACCCAAAGGAAATGCTTAATGTGTTTTCCACAACTCTCCTAGGGCTGGACGAAGAAGGTGGAGCAGATCCACTGTCCGGCCCCGCTGCCCGAAGAACCGGCCGTCCCACTTCTGACGAAGATGTTGGTCCCGACGCCTTACAAGGTGCCGAAGAAGACGGCCGAGAAGGAGGCCAAAAAGACCCGGGACGGCCTTCGTCGCCGCGGCACTTCGGACACAATATCCGAACGCTCCAATGCCCGTTCCGCCTCCGAAGAGGACGAGGAGGAGGAGGAGGAAGATGAATCCCCCACGGGGGGAAGAAAGAAGAGGACGGCCTCCGCACACTTGGAGGCCGAGTCGCCTAAAAGGGGAAAGCTCCTCTTCCGGAAGAGTCCACTGCCGCCGCTGACAGCGGCATGGCATGGGATCCTAGGGCCCAGCCCATGGAGAACTCGTGAGTATGTAAATTCCGAATACGTTTATGCGTCCAGGCTCATCATGGCATAATATTTTAACCTGAGCCATATTTTTTGTAGTCCAGCGAGGTCCCGTACCAAACAATCCTCATAAGAGGATTCGCTTAGCTCGGATACCATGGAGAATGAGACGCCCCCGAAGGCCCCTTCCTCCAAACAGGTGAATAACACCGAGGCTTCGTCCCAGAAGGACCCCGGCCAAGGAGGGGAGGAAAAGATCGTGAAGGCGGCGCCTGGAGGTCAAACTTCAGGGGCCGGGCACATGGGGGAGAAGATTCCCATGGGAGTTGACGGCGGGGACCATCTGGAATTCGGTTCCCAGCCGGATGCAATTCCGGAGACCAATATAGCTCCAGAGTCAAGCAGGCGGCCTCCTTTGGCTGGAGGGGGCGTACCTGTTCCACCGGCAACCTCTGTCCAACCAGAGGTGTCGGATGCTTTGTTGGCGGTGCTGAAGAGCGCCTCCATCGTCGATGAACACCATGCCCTTATGGGTGCGGTAATTGAGAAGATTCAGTCTGCTGAGAGTTGACTGAATAAAGCCTGTATCAGCCTTATAAAAGGTTTTGAGGTATGTTTTATGATGTTTCGAAGAGTGTCATGGTATGGATATTAGCCCCTGATACACTGTTCGGTGAAAGAAAGAACCGGACATGGGATCAATTTTATGTTCACAGGAAGACTCACTTGATGACATCTATCTCTCCTTTTTTATAAGCAGGTGTCTGTAGCGGCTGCTGCCTCACATACTGCTGAGGTCTCCGGACTGAATCAAAGTCTGGAGCAGGCCAGAGAAGAATTTGGTCAGTTGAAAATGCAGTTGGGAGATAAACAAGGTATGCGCAAGGATTGTTCGCGTTGATTGCGAACGAATTGTCAATATGATAAAATATGTTTCATAGTTTGCGCTAGGGATGATGACCGAAGTAGAGGCTCTTAGGAAGGCTGTGGCCGAGGCCGAGAAAAAGGCAGCCACGGGGCAGGATCTTCATGAGAAGCACGAGGCCAGGGTTATTGAACCTGAGCAGGAGCTTCAAGAGGCCGTGAAGAAACGCGAGACCTTGGAGCAGAGTTTAACGGAGAAATAATCCAAACTCAGCAAGGCTCATCAGGCCGTGAGCGATGCCCGGAGGGAACCCAAAGCGCCCTGCAGGAGATCCAAGAGGCGAGGAAGATTGCGGCGGGTAAGGCTTTTTCCATGTAAAGCAAGTATTTGAGGAGAAAATTATGTTTCTAATTTTGAATTCGGATTTCTCCAGGGGTATTAGCGGAGTTGCCTCGCAGCATATCGGATGCCGCCCAATTCTACCGAGCCGAAGAAAGGAACACTGCGGATAAGATCTTCTAGTCGCAGTATTTGGCACCGAATTATCCGGTGCCTTTTGTCGATCAACTGAAACAGCTGATCGAACTGCATAAGGCGGCGGAACTAGCCATGAAGGATTTGATTATCCGGTTATGGCCCACCGAGCCGATTCTGAGCAGCTACTTCAGGCTCGTGAAGTGGCTTGTGAGTGCCTGCCCTTGACTTGACGTCATCAAGTGGTCGGTCTATATAGAGGGTGCACGAATGGTCTTCGCCCGCGCAAAGGTGCACTGGGGGAAGATGGATGCTGAAAAGCTGATGACCGAAGGACCGCCAGAGGGGAAGGAGCACCGCAAGCCCGAATTATATTATGAGAGTGTCCTGAAAGGATCCTACCTTGCAGCGGAGCTATGCACCAAGGACATTATATTTCCATGAATGCAAATCATGTTGTCCTTCGTAATGTTTGAACAAGGTCATTTATATTATTTATTGCCTGTTATATAAAAGTTTATCCTCCTGTGCGGCCGTTTTATATATTAATCCTGAGAGTTGGCCAGTCGTCGGCATTTGCCCCCACGTAAGAAGTACGAGGGTGTTTGGGATAAACCTGATCACTCTTTACCCCAGTTTTGGGTCCTTCGAAGGAGGTGTTCAGCACAACGAACCAGGCAATCGGACTATAGGGTTTTACCACTCTCACTTAGCCATAGGAACTTTAGGAAGGTAGGCGCAACCCCTGGTGTTTGGAAGACCGCACGAGGGGCTCTATAAGCACCTGGTCGGAAGAAAAACAGATCCATCGCACGCTGCATTGGTTATGGCATTATGCGGGAGAAATCCTTAAAGATTTTACAACCTCTCGAACAGCTGACCAGCTCTTGCCGTATCATGACAGTCAGTTTTTAGCTGTCTCTACTGAGGTGCTCGTCTGAAAGAACCGGGACACAATCGCAGTAGTTCTCCCAGTGCTACCTTAGCCGATATAGCGGAACGTAAGGAACCAAAACATCACTACAAAAAAGACACATCCGTGACATTTCGGGCCGAACGAAATTTTTTTCTGTCATACATATGACACTTCTATGACGATAATTGTGACAAAACCCGGTATCATCATAGATGTGGTGGGCTCCTACTTCTATGACAAAAAATCCTGACAGAAAATGGGCTTTTCATCATGGGCGGGCCGGAGACGCAGCTGCATGACATTCTTTGGGTCGTCTCGTGGTAGAAGCGAGGGCGAGGAAAATTTCGGCGAGTTCCCGGTTACGGTGGGAGGTCGGGGGCCGAGCGATGCACGTTTCTATCGTACACGTACGCGCGTGTGTGCGAGGCATTGGCTCTAACTGAACCCGAGCGAGGCGTTGGGCTCTAACTGAACCCGATCGAGCGATTCCTTCGCTACTGCCGAGCGATTCCCCGTGATGTAGTGGAGGGCTGGATGAACAGTAGACGGTGGAGGGGTCCCCGTGGAGGGGTGGTTGAACAGGACACCGTGGTGTGGAGGGCTGGATGACCAGTAGACGATGGAGGGGTGCCCGTGGAGGGGTGGTTGAACAGGACCCCATGGTGTGGAGGGCTTGGTGAACAGTAGACGATGGAGGGGTGGTTGAATAGGACCCCGTGGTGTGGAGGGCTAGATGAACAGTAGACGGTGGAGGGGTGGTTGAACAGTAGCCGGGGGAGTAGCGCGGGTGGAGGCTGGATGAACAGGAGCCCGTGGAGGCTGGAGGAGGTCGACGGTAGCCCGTGGAGGCTGGAGGAGGTCGACGGTGGAGATGAACAATATCCCGTGGAGTCCCGTTTTGTGGTACGCCACACCTCCCGATGAACAGACCCCCGTTTCGACCGTAGGAGGTCCGTTTGTCCGCTTTGGCGATCGCCACACCCTCCCGATCAACAGGACCCCCGTTTCGACCGTAGGAGGTCCGTTTCATCCGTTTTGCGGTACGCCACACCCCTCACGATGAACATGACCCCCGATTCGACGGTAGGAGGTCTGTTTTGTCCGTTTTGCGGTACACCACACCCCTCCCGATCAACAGGACCCCCGTTTCGACCATAGGAGGTCCGTTTCCTCCGTTTTGCGGCACGCTAGACCCCTCCCGATCAACAGCACCCCGTTCCGAACGTAGGAGGTCCATTTCCTTTGTTGTGCGGTACACTGGGACTCGTTTCCATCACCTGTTCCGTCCAAGCCCTCCCGATGAACACGACCACGCATTCTGTTCCGACCCAGCCGGTTGGCTCCCACGCGTTCCGTTGCCTCCCGATGAACACGACGCATTCCGTTGCCTCCCCATGAACACGACGCATTCCATTGCCTCCCCATGAACACGGCATTTACGACGCTGTTTCTCCGCTCCGCCCAGCCATGTTAACGAGCCCTCGCCCGTACGTATGCGCGAAGTAGGCGTTCGAGACCCGCCCGTCGTACACATACGTGGCGTATTTTCTTTCTTGCACCACGCCGCTGTACGTGCGTGTACATTCTACGGCGGCGCCTCTACTACGACACGCGGCGCCTCTACATCCACCAAAGATATATGCATACACGTTCGCGACCAGAATGACAACGCTACGTACGCTTGAACCAGGTGGGTCCCGACTGTCAGGCACTTCCTTGCGTGCGAATATGTAGCTAGTGGGTCCCAGCAGTCAGGGGGGCAAATCGTTTTTTTTCCCGGACGCACTTCCTTGCGTGCGAAGGTGTAGCTGGTGGGTCCCAGCAGTCAGGGGGAAACGTTTTTTCGTGAAATACGGTGGCCCATCCAAAGGGTCCCGCCGCCGTGGAGGAATAATTATTTTGCACGTAATAAGGAGGCACTTCCTTGCTGCGCCATGGACCCGGTATCGGCCTCTCCACGTATAGTCCACGTCTGATGGAAGCCGTTCCTTGACCATGTTGGCCATGCTGCGCCGAGAGCACCAGGGCGGTGGACGACGGCGAGACCTAGGAAGGGCACGACGCGGAGCAGGGGAAGACGCGGCAGTGGATGCCCACACGTAGAGGAGTACGAGGGTTCACTGGTTCGCTGCGGTGTGAGGTTGCCGTCGCCGCAGAATAACAGGGGGTGTGGGTGAGTAGAGGGATGGCCTGGCCAGCAGTGGGAGTAGTAGGGGGCGGTGAGGCCTCCGCCGCATCACAGCCGGCCATGGGAGGCAGGAGCACGAGGCACGACCGGCGCTGGTTTGGGCGGCTAGAGCAAGAAGATCAGAGGTTGAAGAAGCACTACGGCCGTTGGATGGACATCATACGGTCACTGGAGCTAGAATCGTGCATATTGACTAAGTTGACAAAGCCCTCCGTCCCCGTCAACTTAGTAGGCCCACAAGTCAGCCTGCCACTATACTGGGTCCCAGCTAATAGGGGGAGTATACATTTTCGTGTGCATAATAAGGAGGCACTTCCTTGCGTGCGAAGATATAGCTGGTGGGTCCGAGCTGTCAGCGGTGGTAAGTTTTTTTCGCGAAATATAGAGGCCCTTTAGGTGGGTCCCTGATGTCAGGTAAAGGAATCATTATTTCGCGCGTAATAAGGAGGCATTTCCTTGCGTGCTGCCGTGGACCCAGCTGTCGGCCTCTCCATGTATAGTCCATTTCAGATGCATTTCGGTCATTGACCACGTTGACTAGGCCGCGCCGAGAGCACCAGGGCGGTGGACGATGGCGAGGCCTAGGAAGTGAACGACACGGAGGCAGGGAAGACTCGGCAGTTGTTTCCCACGCGGAGGGGAGTACGACTGCATTTAGGGTTTATCGTTCGTCTGCCGTCATCGGAGCATAACAGCAGGTGTGGGTGAGTAGAGGGATGGCTAGGCCAGCGATGGGAGTACGATGGGGCGGTGAGGCTTGCGCGGCAGCAGAGCCGGCCGGGGGGAGGAGGGAGCAGGCAGTCCCGTCGGCGCTTGTTTGAGCGGCTGGAGCAGGAAGAGCAGAGATTGAAGAAGCACGACAGCCGTTGGATGGACATCGTCGGGTCACTGGAGCTAGAATCGTTCATATTGACTAAGTTGACAAAGCCCTCCGTCCCCGTCAACTTAGCAGGGGGAGTATTCATTTTTCTGTGCGTAATAAGGAGGCACTTCCGGTGGGCCCGAGCTGACAGCAGGGGGAACGTTTTTTTTCACGAAATACGGTGGTCCGTCCGGTGGGTCCCCGTAGTTAGGGGCAAACGTTTTTTGCCGAAATACGGTGGCCCGTCCCGTGGGTCCCAGCAGTCAGGGGGGAAACGTTTTTTCCATGAAATACTGGTGGCCCGTCCGGTGGGTCCCTGCTGTCAGGTGGAGGAATAATTATTTTGCGCGTAATAAGGATGCACTTCCTTGCAGTTGCCGTGGACCCGGTATCGGCCTCTCCACGTCTGATACTCTTCCGATGGAAGTTGGTCGTTGACCACATTGACCACGCCGCGCCGAGAGCAGCACGGTGGTGGACGACGGTGAGGCCTAGGAAGGGGACGACGCGGAGCCGGGGAAGACGCGGCAGTGGATGCCCACGCGGAGAGGAGTACGAGGTTTCACTGGTTTGGCTGCGGTGTGAGGTTGCCGTCACCGCAGAATAACATGGGGAGTGGGTGAGTGGAGGGATGGCCTAGCCAGTGGTGGGAGTAGTATGGGGACGGTGAGGCCTCCGCGGCAGCACAGCAGGCCACGGGAGGCAGGAGCATGCGGCACGACCGGCGCTGCTTTGGGCGGCTGGGGCAAGAGGACCAGAGCTTGAAGAAGCACTACGGCCGTTGGAGGGACATCATTGACCACACCGCGCCGAGAGCACCAGGGCGGTGGACGACGGCGAGGCCTATGAAGGGAACGACATGGAGCCGGGGAAGACACAGAGTGCGAGGGTGGACTGGTTAGGTTGCCGTCGCCGGATAATAACAGGAGGTGTAGGTGAGTAGAGGGATAGACAGGCCAGGGACGCGAGTATGATGGGGCCGTGAGGCCTGGCCGGCAGATCTGCCGGCCACGGGAGGCGGGAGCAGGCGGTTCCGATGGCGCTGGTTTGGGCGGTCAAGGTGAAGACCAGAGACTGAAGAAGCACGATTGCCGTTAGATTGACATCTAACGGTCGGACACTGGTAGAGTTGATTGTTGACTAAGTTTCTTTTTTGAGAAACCTTGTGTATGCATGAACTTAGTAGGCCCACAAGTCAGCCTCCAAATCTGTGGCAGACAACATACAGCCCATTTTCTATTTTTTAAAATTTGCAGCCCATTTGCTAATTCTTATGTAATTTATTATAGCCCATTTTCTGCCCAGGACCACGGTCAAGAAGTTCAACCTTATTTTGCATATTTCAGTGGAGTCCGAACTGTTGTAATCGCGAAATGATAAACATTTTTTAAGAACTTATTGATTTGCCAAAAAATCGTTTTGTTTTTGTAAGCAAATAAGACGTGGGCCAATTGAGTTGGTTTAAGGGAAAACTAGTGGTAAAAAAATCAGCGCTGGATGGGGAAAAAACAACAAAAATAAGGATGTAGATATGAAAAGGGAATTTTATGTGTTTTCAATATAATGATATGTGTACATGAACTAGTAAAACTATAGGTAGAGATTAGAAAACGGATGTAGGACATGCGTTTCAAGAGGAAAATAGAACTGGGTCGTGTGTTTGATTCAGTAAAAAACTGCTCATGGATGTTGTAAGACAAAATATAACTAATCTTTGGCGGGCGAGAGGCGATGAATACCTGCTGGATCTTTGTGGCCCATTGTCGTCATGGGATGGGCCTGTTAAAAACAAAACCAACCCTGGGCAGTCTACAACCCAGTTGAAACTTGCTCGACCTGAAAAAACAATATATGTGCTCAATAAATGAGAGAATTCCGCAATTACAGACTGATAACAGGGATGCATCATGGATATTGTTTTTTTATCATGATAATAAGTGCATGCACTTGTTCCAAAAAAATTGGAGAACTGGGAATTAGAACGGCGGGTGCTTATGCTACCCATCAAATAAAAATCAGGTGCGTGAAAATTTGTTTTGAAACAAATGATTCAGCTTTATATCCACGTCGACCCTCGGCATGATGGTTGGAAGCAAATGCAAGTTCGTACCAAGAGATCATTAACAACAATACCAACTTGCGGACGACAAGGTAGTACAACTACCAATACCAAACTAACTTATAATCTTTTTACTCCTGGCCCTAGTGTTCGTTTGGTAGAAAATCTTGCAGAGGACCAGTTCCCGCTCCTTGTCTTGCTCCAGGTCCCCTAGGTGGTACTAGTGCATCACCCAGTTGGTCCTCTGTTGGTCGAAGTTCTTGTTGGTGTGCAGCACCAGAACCTTTTTTGCTGCCCGTCTACCGGCCGTTGACCATCACGGGCAAGGTATTGCCGGTCTTGTGCCACATCGTGTGCATGCCGCACTCCGACTGTATCTTGCGACCCATCCACGTGCCCCTTTTGAACGCCCTGGAATTGCGCTGGAAGAAATGCTTCCTTAGGCCACTCAAGTGTGATACTTGCAGTATTGTGGAATACAAGTTTTAATGTACCTAGTTGGCATTTTCATAACATCTTTGGCATGTTGCAGTCACTTGTTTCACTTTTTATTAACTATCAAATTGTAATTGCTTCACCAGGTCTGCGTCTAAAAAGAAAAATAGAGCTATAAACAAAGGAATATGTTTGTGCAAGTAGACGGCCGATCGGTGTCTTACCTAGAAGTTTCTCAGGTTGGGTGTAGCATATGCCGTGCTTTCATTGTCGATGGTTGGTATGAACAAATCGATGAGAGACGAAATCTCGCTGTCAAGACTCACTTTGGCCTCAAGGTGCTCGATCAGCTCTCGATCCGTGGGATCGAACTTGACACCAGCCGGCAGCACCGCCAATCCTTCTTCGACTTGCATCGGTAATTCCAGTTATATGGTACTCAATGTATGATCAATCGATCGCTTTAAGTGAATGATGAAAGATTTCGACAGATGAGTGGTACTCCAAATCTGAAGTCCAGAATACCCGAAAACGCCGCCGGGATTCTTGTGTCACCTCACGTGCAGCGTGTTGTCACGTGAATTCAATGTGTGGACATGATGAATAATTTGACCGACGTATACTAGTACTGCTACTTGAAGCCTAACTGATATATATATAGGTTTAACTAACAAGTAAGCACTTGAAGCCTAACTGATATATATATATATATATATATATATATATATATATATATATATATATATATATATTGCTTCTGCACAGCATCTCCATCATCATTATCGGTACATCCCTCGCAGTGAGTTAGGATGGACTTGATCCCGGAAGGTATCTATCCTTCAAACCGTAGGAGTGCTTCAAACTAACAACAAAGGCATAATATCCAACAAAAGAGGGTCATGCTACAACAGTAGAATACATGGCTCAGCCTAGATATCAGCACGAATCAAGTTGTGCATATTTGCTGTTGGCATGAACCACATTACCGCATGTCGGGTTTACAAAAGCCATCCATCGCATGGAAGCTTGATGCCTTTCACACACTGAAGATTATCTGGCAATAAGCTCTTTCGACGAATCTCTGGATATGGTGATTCATGAAACCCATGGTATGATGTGTAAACACAGCCCCCCTCCCCCTCGCGAATGGAAGTTGCATAGCACAGTAATCATCGCCAGTGATATGATTGATGATTGGTTGGATGATCGGATAATTAAGCCCGAGGAACAAGGAGTGGTTGCCGAGGCTGTAAACCCGCCTCCAGTTGAATACGCCTGGCCCAACGGAGTTGGGATCTTTCTTGAACATGAAGCAGCCATAGCCATCAATGTCACGAATGCCCCACACATTGTACTGGATGTGGTTTGATGTAATGGTTTGGTCAATTTGGTACGTGCGAATGAGCATCTAATGACTGCCGTCAGCTGAACGAGCGATAAACCACAACCCATCGGCTGGTATGATTCCAGGTCCTAGAATCATGAAGGCCAGCGCATTTGCGTCTGCTGCAACAATTCAAATTGGAGACCAAAAGGACAAAAATAAGCAATCATGTTCAGAGTATGTGTGGAATTAAGATTATTATAACAGTGACACATATCATAGATAGAGAATTGCAATGTCGTGGTCATAATCATACCCCAAGTTAAAAGATAAGCCAATGGCTTTCATATTCTAGTAATATGTCATGGTTCAAACATCATGTAACAATGAGAGGAAAACAGCTATGACAGCGCCTACTCATATTCTACCATAGCACTTACTACTACTATTCTCATATCAACTCTAAGCAATAACATGCGTTGTTATAAAAATCTTGTAAACGAGAGTAACATAGTGCAATCATGATGTTATGCTCATAATATGTATTCTAACAATCATTAGATGCCAATTGTTCACATATCAACTCTAACAATAACATGTGTGGTCATAAAAATCTTGGAAATGAGAGGAACATATAGCAATGATGTGGTTATAGACATGCTATGCATTCTAAATTTGTAACAAATGAACAGGCATTCGTATTCATAAGGTAAAGATGAGATGAGATAGAACAATTACACGATGATAGATTCCACCAGTATAGGCAGCTAATGCAGGTCGATCACAGTAAACGATGCCATCGTGCACTATAGCATCGATGTAAAATGTTGCCTCAACAGGATTGATGATGAGCCATAACCACGTATGGCGAACGGATTCTAGATAGACTAATCCCATGTTGAATAAGGCAATGAGCTTGTAATCCATGTAGTCTTCTGATGGTGTGGGCACTTTGCAGATTACAACTTTCTGCAAAGAGAGGTCGAGCCAAAAGCTTGACGCGTCTCGTGCGTAGTAGGCAGGAGTGTCCGGCGGGCCGCGAGGCTCGATGGCAGCGATATCCAATGATGGAAGGGTGATATCTCGCTGGGTGTAGATATCCACGAGATGCCATGGACTACCGGTGTTGTGGATGAGGACGATCCAGTTGGCCTTCATGCCCGCCCAGTAGTGGCCGCGCATGAAGGACAGGTGGACGTGTAGTGGTAGCATGTCGAGGGGCACCACGGCAACCTCCATAGGATCGTCAAGTCGGTGTCTGGCCAACCTGCGAGGATCGGGCATCGCAAAGGTGGTGTCTTGAAAAGAGCCGGCCGGTTGCAAACGAGTAGACGGTACAAAGACATCGAGCATGCGGCCAGACGGACGGTGCTGAGTAGGTCCATGCGACTACAGATCTGCTCCAAGAGAACATCAGGGAGGGAATTCCAATCGTGGCTCTGCATGTCAGTCGGTTCTGCCATTGGGGTTTTTGGTGCCTGCGAGCCAGCGGAGAAGTGGATTCGGGCGGACGAGGAAGAAGCTTCTCCTCGTGTGGCCGAGCAGTGAGCGGGGGGATATGGTATGCGCGAGCTACCAAGGAAGATGGCGCGAGTGGGCGAGCAGTGAGCGGGGGTAAATGGTGTGCGGCCGACGATGGGGAAGAGAGGAGGAATAAGAAGAGAGGTGGAAGACGGGGAAGAAAGTGCATTCAATCTCAATTCTACTAGTACTACTACCAGGATATACCGTCCTTTGGAGTGTAAATAGTTACACCGATGACATGTGGGTCTACCACAACAGGGCCCATATGTTAGTTAATGGAGGACAGAGGTGCGTAGGCATATTTGCGGAAGCGTGATCTACTGGTAAACATGATGGCAGTACTGGGTAAGGCTGATTTAGTAACACCAACACGCTGGTTCAGCTTATTAATTATGTGTCCCATCTGCTGCAGCGTGTATTGTCACTTCACTGCGAAGACTAGTTGAATAGTTCTCTCTGACCGAGATGGGGAATAATGGATCGCGAGGACTTCCTTTCTACAGTATCCCTATGAAGCTACGCTTACTTCACTCATTTTGCTCCGTACCTAGTCACTTGTTGAAATCTGTAGAAAGACAAATACTCCATACTATTTGGGAACAGAGGGAGTATCACCATATGGAGGGAACAGAGGAAGCTTGAAATAAGAACATGTCAATGGGAGGGAGTAAGCCCCATGCATGCATGCATGCATGCAACATGAAACACTCACACGTACACATGGACGCACTCAACACTCACGCACCCATGCGGCACGCAGCACACGATGCAACACACACGCTCACGCTCAGGTGCTCAACCTACTCCCTACGTCCGTGAAAGACTGTACATTTAGAGATTTACACATTAACCAAGGCATAATTAACGCCCAAAAGTAGCAGACTTATGTGTGCATGCGACCATTGAGATAAGAAGATTAAACGAAGGCTGTTGCATGCTGTAATTAAGGATAGACATGTAGCCTATACCTACAACACAAGTTGGTGCATTAGTCAATCAATATAGATTTAGATTAAAGGCTAAATGCATTGGAAGTGCAGATGTACATCATGTACTACACTCTTTGTTTTATAGCTGATGTACACTCTTTGTTGGAAGACCGAGGGAGGACACGTGCATGCACTCACATACACAGCCAGGGCGGTTCGCGCGCAAGGGTTGGACTCGTGTCGCGCCTGCGTAAAGTTTT
Organism: Aegilops bicornis; assembly: GCA_021605145.1. NCBI lineage: Eukaryota > Viridiplantae > Streptophyta > Magnoliopsida > Poales > Poaceae > Aegilops > Aegilops bicornis. Next base: position 597,803,509 of record CM038672.1, read on the forward strand.
GTTTAACTGATTTCTTTGCTCTGCCAACTGACAGGTGGGACCCAGAAACCAGGTGACAATTTAACCAGTCAACAAAGTGCCACGTCGACTATGTGGCCGGTTAGTAGGGTGCAATACGGTGCTCTACGATGAGCTAGTGAGCGTATAATCGCCGCAAAACTATATATAGTGACCGTAAAGAGCGTACTGTTACATCCATTGACCGCCAGTGTATTTTCTCGTTTCAAATTAAGCCATATTAATCGGAAAGGACGCAATATGGACTACTACTACTAGTACTAGTACTGCGTTGATGTGTCCCGTCAACTCGCCGAACGAGGAGAAGCTTGCTTACTACGCCTCTCCCTCGCCCACGCGCACGGTGGTTCGCAGGATGAGGAGAGGGTTTTGACTACAGCGCCCTCTCCCTCTCCCTCTCCCTCTCCCTCGCCCTCGCGGTGGACGTGCGAAAGTTCAATCGGTGTCAGATTGCCAGAAGCATATTGTACTGTAGTATCATCATTGTTGGACCTTCCGAAGAGGCGAAGAGCCAAGTGCAAGGTTCACACGAGTACGAACTGTTGAACCTCCCGAAGAGGCAAAGAGCCAAGCGCAAGGTTTTATAGGAGTTGTCGTCCTAGTAGGAGTGTACTACAACTATAGCGAACGATGCTACTCTATGATGCCGCCACATCATGTATATCCAAAGCTATGCCACCTTTTTTTTCTCAAAGAGCGTGTTGGAGCCCGTGCAACAACCACACAAGTTGCACGTACACATAACACATTTACTAGTAATAAATTCTAAAGGACAAATGCCAGTATGCCACACAAGTTCATCTCCAATTCATGTGATAATTTTGTGCACGACTAGTCTACATATATTCACAGCGCCACCGTTCACAATTACCGTACTCCACTTACACGTTATAGATGGGCTACATGTCCTCCTCCGTGTTCCAGTCGGTGTTCTTCATGGATGGCACGATCCATAGCGGTGGGCAACAAGAATCATTTCGCAGCTTTCTAGTCCGGTTCCACACAACGGAGACTCATCCAAGCTGAGCGGCATAAATCGAGGATAGCGTGTCCCAAAGCATGTCGTTCATCCGTGGTGCATCGAAGACACAACCATGCTTCATGAACGGCAGGCTTTCCGTGTCATGCACGGAAGGTAGCATCCGCTTCACAATGGGGTAGTTGTCCCTGATGAAAAGCGAGTACTCTCCAAGAGTGTTCCTCAACACCCACGTAGAATCATGGGGGTCGAACTCGGCGTCGTTCATCTGGTACACGCGGCATCCCAGATCTGGACACATGGTGACATACATAGTCAAGGTCCATGCGTAATAATGTTGTGCTCATGGCGGTCAGTAATACTGTGCAGCAAATAGTACTACTTCGGTATAGGGGAAGTAAAACAACCGGCTTATTATATATAGCCACTCTTGGCTACATGAATGAGATAGTAAGACATGGAAAAACAAAAATGGTGGCAGCTAGTGGGTTCAAGTCTTCAAGGGCCTAGCTAGCTATCTGGCGTCCTCCAAGGTAAAAAGTACTCCTACTAGTACTACAAAGTATACTACTAGTACAACAATGAAAAGAGAAGGCGAGAGGGTTAAAAATGGAATACACAGGTAGATGGTGACGGTCCGATCGTGGTAGATTGTGTGACCATGTTGCACATCGGTGGTACCATGGGTAACCCATCGCTAAGATAGTTGATCCCAATATGCCAAAGTCAGCTACAAGGTTCTAGGTTAGACCAAATCGCGGATGCAAATGCACATCCAGGATCGGCGATCTTATTTTGATCGGGGGATGAATGGTCCCTGCAAAATAATGGAGTACCGTTAGGGATGCAAATGATGGTTTGTGCATTCCGTTTGTAATCTCCCGTACCGTAGGATGGCAACCAGATGAAACAAGTCCCCTGGCTTGTCACCGCGAAGATGCGGCCTAGATGGAACACGGCGTCTTCGAACGTGTAGGGGTACAAATCTGCCGCGGCCAACATGCGCCAGCCTCTGCCCTGTCTGCCGTTACTGCCTCTTGTATTGATGGCAATCCTCATGTCGAACACCGCGATGAGATAGTAATCGTCGTAGGTGCGTCGTTTTGTCGGCGGGTCCGCAATTTCTATCTTCTTCAATCTCATGTATGCATCATCATACGTATTCAAGCCCAGCCGGTCCGGAAGGCCGATCCCAATGGTGGAGAAGGGGTCTACCAGAACGGCCGCACTGCTGTGGATGTTGTGCAAAATGATGGTGGTATCCGGCCGGAGGTATGCAAGCCAATCTTCATTGGCACCGACCTAGACCTATATATAATACGGTGGGCAGCGAAGAAATTACGGGATGGAAATGGAATAACTAAGTAATACATGATCAAACTCCATTACTGACCTGCTCATCGGACAAAATACGACTACCTCTCAATGTCGGAAACTCTAGTGGAGTCAACATGCAACCATGGCCAGGGAGCGGTGGACTGTTCAAAGGATTGTCCCATAGAAGAACCTTCTCCTCAAGGACGCATGGAATACAAACAAGCATGGCCTTTTCCCAAGCATGTTTAAGCAGCATCTTGAAAAAGTTGGTGCAGGAAGCACCGAGTCTTGCGGCGGTGAGGACGTCGGAGCGGCATGCAATTTCTCCCAAAGGATCGTCGTCCAAGGTCTCCCAGCCCCGACGAGGAGGAGAACCGCCTGGCGAATCCTTGGTAGCAGCGATGAACTGCCTTCTCTTCGGGGGGAGGGGAACTGGCGAGGAGGAGATAAGAGCGTAGTAATCATGAGGGCCTCGTCCCTTCCAACTGTAGATCATTCCTCAGCGAAGGGGTGAGGCTATTATTTACTACTAGTGCTAGCATTATGGAACGTTATGGGATTGCATTATACTGTAAATAATAGCACTAGTAAGAAATTTTTGGCACTAGGTAGTAGTTTTTGGCGTGGATTAAGAAATTTAGGGTATGTTTTTGCCATTTTTTGTACACGCCAACTAGTGTCAAAAAATGTCTTACATTATGTGACGGAGGAGTACGTATTCGTACTGTAGCAGTACTAGTACTAATTTTCTCAACTAGTAGTGCGATGTACTATACTTCTAGTCTAGTCTAGTATAGTGCACCAGTTTTGAACTCTTGAATCCCAAGGCCAAGGAGCTACAGTTGGAAGTGGAGGGTACTACCGTTCTCTAGAACCATCACTGTACTATCAATGCAGGGGAAGTACACCTGCGTAGTGGCCTAGTAGGTACTCTCGGTGCTCTATTAAGACGCTCCTCTCATGTAGCTGGCCTACTCAGCCGCTCCTCTCACGCACACACTAGCAGCCTGTTTATCGTGACGGTTCTGCAAGGCGTAACATTTGATTTATTTGATACAACGAGACTAGGCTTTCCGCTTCCATTTGTGGAGGTGTAATGGATCTCGTCGAACTTTGTTAGTAGTTCCTTCTTTATGAATGAGATGAAGCAAAGCTTTTGCCTCCGTTTAAAAAAACACGTCAAGAGGAATTTCTTTTATAGTAGAGTCGATAATGGAGTGAAGTCCATGCATGCAACACCACAAGCTACAGAGTAGTAGTAGACCACTTTACGTACAGAGCCATGTTGCATAGTTCCCAATGCCCCGCCAGGCTTTTCTGGCTCCTCGGGCTTAATTGGGAGGCGCTAGTTTAAATATGCTACTAGCTGGAAGCTACAAGCGAGGTGCGGCTAGGGCGAGCACGCGAGCCATGGGATGCTGGGAAGGAAAACCCGTTCACGTGGCCAGGCTGTCCAGTGCACCCAGATTGTGGGGCCGCACGTCCGTTTGACTTCAAAACTCAAACTACCCGTGTAAAATATTGGCTCGCAGCGAAGTTTAGTAGTACTATTTAAAAAAAAGGTCGTCGTTCGTTCGGCCGGGATCGAACCCACAAAATGAGGTATACACTCCCGCGACCACTAGTAGTACTCGTTGGAGTACAACGCAACCTAGAATCGCCTTTTGTCGCTAGTAGTACGTACATTGTTCCTTACAAGAAACCCCTAAGAGCATGGTTAATAGTATAGCCAATGTTGGCTATAAGCCGATGCCATGTCATCTACAGCCCATCTTATAGCCAACATGTAGTACAATAATAGATCAAAAGAGTGTACTACTTTTTTATTATGTGGCTCACTTCTCATTCTCACAAAGTGCCTAGGAGCACGTGCTAGAGCTGGCTCTTCACAAAGAGCCCGCTTACCTTCTCTCTCCTCTTCTCTTTCCTCCAACTAAGCAGAAATATACTACTCCCTCCGTCTAGGTGAAAAAGTCATCTTAGATTGTGCACCGTGACCAAGGAGGAGGGGAAAACTAGAGAACTTAATGTTTATTATTTGCTAATTAATAGCATTACATGCAACTAATTAACCACTGCATGTCGTGTTTGGTAGTTTCAAGTCATTAAAAGCATGCACACCAACATCTCTTATTGGTTGATATGTCAAGAAACAAGAAACGAGGTAGTAGTTAATGCACCGCGCCTAAGTGTTTTGGGATTATTTGGTTTTCGTAAGATGACTTACACACCTAGATGGAGGGAGTAGTTTAGTTCTTATAGCCCGCTGACTCAACTCTATTGTACTTGCTCTGATAATGCAAGAAACCACTAAAATGCCAAGAAACTACTACCACTTGCATACGTGGCAGACTTAAGATAAGCCTACCTTATCAACCATTGTACATGCTCTTACCAACAAAAATCCTCGAGTGACCTCCTACCTCCGGCCCGTCCACCTAGTCATCCTCGGCCATGGGACACAGCTACCGCCGCCGGCAGAAGGGGAGGTCAAAACCGCCGGCAGTGCGGAGCCCATGTTGCGGCAGCCCGGATGCTAGCTCCGTCTGGCGCTCGCGGCCGCTAGCTAGCCAAGATAGCTCCGTCCAGCTGCTTGTCTGCAAGGTTTGCTAGCTAGATTGGCACGGCAGCGCGGCGGCTTGCTCGTCGCTGCCAGCAAAGGCCAGCCATCCGCTCGGCCGAAAGCGAAGGCGCCAGCGGCTTGCTTCGCTTCGCGAGTCACGCCGGGCCAGCCTACCAACCCGTGCGGAGGCCAAGACGGGCGCCTGCCCCGTCCGGCGGAGCGGCGGCCAACTCTCTCATCACCGGCGGCACCGACGAACACGCATCAGTACTGTTTGAAGTAATGTTCAGGAAAAATAATGATTTGAGGGGGAATAACAGGATATAACATCAGATGTGGGTCCCTCGTGTCAACGATCAAACAAAATGTGTTGGTTTAAGCTGCCTCGTCAGCACGGACATGTGGGCCAACCCTGTCATAAATGGGTTTAAACGAACCTAATCGGTAGGAGTACTAGGTAGTTTTTGGCGTGGATTAAGAAATTTTGGGTATGTTTTTGCTATTTTTTGTACAATAGATTCTTCCTAGGGCTGGTTGAAAGTGGTAGTTTTTTAGTACTCTACATATTGTAAGTAGGAGTAAAAGTTAAGCTTTGGAAGCCAATAAGCAAGGCTAGTTACATAGTGCATATGTGTACATAATTGAAAGTAAATATCAACCATGAGTGACTAATATGTTGATGGAAAACTCGAAACTATGGAATAGTAGGAAAAAATGCATGGTTGGAAATACTAGCAATGTTCATGTCCGTTGCAACGAATCATAATTAGAATAATACTTATTCACAAACTTGGTACAAAACACTCTAATTTTGATATACATATGTCACTAGAGATATATTATGTTTCAACTAGAATATATTCCTTAGGCTGTTTTGGTGAGGTCAGGGAGGGATGTGGTTGGTTTTAAGATACTAATTATGGGTTTTTCTGCAAATTGGTAGACAAGTGGGATGTTGGTGAGGAAAGGCAACAACTTACCTCACAATAATTAGATGTAGATCTAATGGTCAGAAACGACGGATGGCAGACACACCAGCATCACCAACTTAGTCTTGTGTAGGAGTACAAGCAAGATCCGTGCATTGCACGGAACATCAAGATGCATTTTTTATAAAAAACTAGTTGTGATTGACCCTTGGGACTAATCCCATGTGTAAAAACTAATGATATCTCGAGAAATATGAGATAAGGTGAAGAGGGGTGGGGTGTGGTGGTGGTTGGTGGCCAGACTAAGCGGAGGCATGGGGATTGACGACGCCGGCAGCGGACACCAGGCCAGTTTGTTCCAGAGGCTTCCTTTCTTAATTGCTCAACAGTGAGGTTTGTTGGAGATAAGGATGAACGAGGGAAGGCCTTGTCTGCAAATGTGGGGAGGGGTGCGGGTATCTTTTAGTTTAATTTCCATCCGTCAGATATAGATTGGACGGTCTATATTGCAAGGGCACACGTACCATCATCACCAACTCGGTTTTTTATAAGAGAAGAAATATAAGTATGGAGATACAACGTATTATCCATACGTGCTTCCGTAAACTAGCATCTACATTCTATTCAACACCTCGGCATGTGGGGCCTTAGCACAATGACTTCTTGACTGTGTAAAACAAAGATTTTCCCGTCACCGACAAGGAGGGGGTGACGGCGGCGCGCTTTTTGGCTTACTCTAGTCCTAGCAGTCATACTAGGTGGTGTAAGCACGTGTAGATTTATTCTTTTTCACGTATCGTGTTCTCCGTACTGCCACGACTGTTGATGAATAGACGGTAAGTTATTCACGGGGAAACCCTTGTTGAGCGTGTTTGCGAGAGAGAGAGAGAGAGAGAGAGAGAGAGAGAGAGATATGTTAGAGACTGAGGCAATGATAACAGATTCTTTGTGTCTATGTGTGTGGAGGATAGAGAGAGACATGTACATGGAGCTTTGTGTTGTGTAATGTGGAGACACACATACATAACTAGAGAGTGAGTGTGTGAGATACACATGCGTACATGAGGAGAGATGAGGATCCAGATAAATGGGTGTTTGTGCGTGTCTGTGTGTGTTTGTGCACGCGTTTGTGTGTGAGAGGGAGAGAGTGTATGTGGAGTAGAGAGACCACTGATGATGTAAACCTAGTATAAGGGAAGGGGGAATGGTGTGACATGTGTAGTAGCGAGATAGCACGGGTGCGGGCGGGGGGAGTAGACTATTTGGAAGAGACATCGAGTGTGTGTGTGTGGCAGAGGGGTGTGATAGCGAGAGGAAGAGAGAGATAGCGACAGAGAGAGAGAGAGAGAGGAAGAGAGGGGGCGAGAAGGGTTGTTTGTGTCCATAAATGGCATATAGATAGGGAGACAATGTTGATATTGTCCGAAATTGGCCTATGAACGGAGACGCAAGGGAAGCGAGTCATCGTGTGTGTGATAGGGACTTCATGAGAGATCTAGAATAGATGGTGTAGAAAAAAATGTGCGAAATCGAGAACGATTATACATTAGGGAGCTATGCAAAGAGTCACGACATGTATGTATACAAGGAAGGAGCTGGGGCGGGTCCGCATGTGGGAGAGATAGAAAGAGGAAAGTGGTGCACAAGGAGACAAAGTGTGCTTGTTTGCAGTGGGGATGGTGTGTGAGGTGACTGCGCGAGAACCACATAACTAGGGAGATAGACGTTTGGGGGCGAAGTTTTGTGAGTATGGGAAATATACACTCTACATAGTGCGTATAGTTGGGTAAGAGAGATAGTGGGAGACCTAGAGAGTGAGGGAAGAGATGTGTGCATGCCCGAGAGACAAAGTGATAAAGACCTATGTTGGGGTCCGGACTTTACACGAGAGAGGGGTGTTAATGTGCTCGTGTGTTGGTGTTTGGGGGAGAGAACGACTTCTCTATGTGTGTGTGTGTGTGGTGGTGGGGGGGATTGACCTCAGATAAAGAGTGAGGTGTCTATATTTGAGGGACTTTAGCGTAATTGAGATATTGTGCACTCATGGTTGATCAATTTGTTTCACAGTTTGTACTATGAGATAACGATACTTTTGAACATGCTTGATATACCTTGATGTACCAGAATTACAAACCTAAGATTGGAATTTTGGAAATCGACTCCATCATTAGCTTTTGTAATTCATTTAAACGGAGGTACATTTTTAAGCCGGGATTTCGTGATTTCAAATTCATATATGAAACCTAGAGATATACACATACGGGCATGTTCAAATTTTATAATCATCCACTTTATTCATACACATACACATTTTTGCTTTTTTCATCATATTTAGGATAAACACATTTGGAATTTCATTTGAATTGGACCGTATGATGGTATTTGCTTGTAGTAGCTCAATGATCCATATTTGAATTGAATGGACAATCTAAGTTTCGAGTTGGAGACATTGATTTTCAAAACTTGCACATTTTTTTTGCGTGCAAAACAAACAAATTGTCGGCCATGATAGTATCATAGTCGGCCGTACGAGAGCAGAATACTTATAATTTTAGGCGCCAAAAGATTTCAAACTTCCCGCTCACATCGAAATATCACACGCCTGAAAGTTTAGCCCTGCTATATTCCTGTTTTACCCCTGCCACATGAACGGAAAAGGGCTGTTTTGGTAACTCCATTGTTTTCCCCTCTTTGCCCCCAACATTCTTCCCCAGAGCACCTCCCCAACACCACCCCGACCCCCCCAACCACGGCAAGCCGCCGAATCTAGTCCTCCACCGCAGCGTTGGACCTTACACACCGCCGGATCTACCTTCCGCACCTTGGAACCCCCAACTGCCAACTCACCACTTCACCGAAGCCGCTTCAGCGACTGGCTTGTCCACCGCTCCAGATCTCCTTGACCGCCATCATGGTCCACCGCACCGGATCTGCTTAACCGGCGCCCTCGTCCACCACAGCGTAGGCCCTTCATTGACTCCCTCATCCGACCCTTTGCTGGCCCTTCATACAAGCCCTCGTCTGCCGCAACAGATCCGCCTCACCGAAAGCACTGTACAACGCGCCCGCCAAAGCCTTCGTCCACTGCACCGGACCCGCTCCACGGACGCCATATTCAACTCCATCGGCCCTGCTTTACCGACGCCGCGGCCTCATCAGGTTATTTCGATTTTTACTCCTTCGTTTTTCTCTTTATCGTGCAACTGTTCACTTACCATAGATGAGCTTTCTTGTATGTCGACAGGCGCCGCAACCGTAGCACTGGAGCCGCTTCAAATAAGGCGGCATACCGCCCAAACTCAACCGCAACACGAGCACCATCGACGATCCTTAGCTATCAAGTATGACAACGATACCCATACGATGCCGAGAATCAGGTACTATTATCCAATGGCCAGCCCCTACGTTCACTTTCCTAGCATAAGCACCGCACCTTTGAATTTCTTGAGGCATCATTCAGTTTTTCATGAGACGCGTTATTCGCTTGCACCGTAGGGCCATACTTACAGCAAAGTGAACATGTTACATGTGCTAAATTACATACCAGTGGACATATAGTTAATATGCTTTAGTTTTGTTATGATGCCACCTGTTGGTTCCATCAGACTGCTTAATGTTCTCTATGCTTAATTACACATCAGCAAACTATCATGTGGTTCCGCTGCTTTTTGTTTGTTTTACCCTACATTTTCCGATGCTAGCTATTACATCACTGCTCCGAGCCTCTGTTCATTACTTGTTGGTGTGTTCTTGATCTTCCCAAGTTGCATGAATAATTTGATGCTTCTATTAATTATGGAGCTGCCAACCCCATCAAGCAAAATATTTGTTGTTTTGGGGCTGGCACCTCGAACAAGCATAAAAATAGAGGGAAGCAGATATACTCCCTCCGATTCTATTTACTCTGCGCATAACTCTTGACCCGCATACCAAGGAGGGTACTGGTTTAATTTTTCTAGACTAATTTTCCAATTAATTAGGGCAGAGGCGGATGGGGAGGGGCACAAAAGGAAACCAGCGCTAGGAATCTGCAACGCGTAGACTAATACGAGAAAACTGAGAAATAGTTATACGCAAAGTAAAAAGAATTGGAGGGAGTATTGTCGTGTATGCACACACCCTTCTTTCATTAGTTTAGATGAACCATTGATGATCAATTCGGACCAGTGCATGCGATTAAAATTAATTTTACCTAAATAGATGGTGCAGAATAAACTACAACAACTAGATTTGCAACCATGGGATCTTGACGATATCTTCAAAGAACATTGCAACAGCAGCTAGGCTTCACAGCAACATATGGTAAGCCAGTGTGTTTTAGTACATGTGAAATGTAATGCGAGTGGGCTGCTTTCTTGGCTTGTGCCCTCAATGTGTAATCCTACTGAACTACAAATAGTTCAGGTGTCTGCTTTGCTGTATTGCTTGATTCGAATGCTTATTTGTTGTTATGCTATACCTGAGTTGGCCAATATGTCAGCAGTGCTCGCCAGACTATCGTAAAGAAATGCATGCCTATTTCATTTGAGTCCTTAACTTTTCCTCTCAACTTCATCACAAGACTGTCTTCGTAGTTTATATGAGGCCACACTTTTAAGTGCTTTCTCAGATTATTTCAACTACTTAGATGCCTTGGCAACTTAAATATAGCGGTTGTACACTCCCTTTCAACTAGGGATGTCAACTGGGTCCCGTTTAATCCTGATTAAAGTCGACTAGTGGTATGATAGTTCAAAAGAGTTTTTGTTTTTTGAGGAAAATGAACTAGGGAGGTAGCAAAAACTAACTAGATGGGACTTGCGGATGTCGTTTATTTGCCACTTACATCTCTAGTTTCATCTTACCATTTTAAATCCTTTTCGGCTGATGCTTCTTCGAACCATTTAAATATAGTTTGCCATGCTCGGCAATAATTCGTCCGTCGTTTACCATGTAAGCTTACTGCCTAGATCATACGATAAATATCTCTTACTGATGTCCAGCGGAAACCTTTCAGGATGCCGTTCACACTAGGACACAATGTACAACCCCAGAATCTATTTGTGGAAGCAGTGCGCCATCCATGTTACCAGATGGTAGCAGTTCAGAGGCAACACCGCCGGAGAGCAGTCTAAGCACAGATATTATAGTGCTTGAGGCTCTACTAGAGGCAGAAAGAGATGGTGTGGCTGCCATGAATGAGGTAATCTTTATCTTGAGGCTGGAAATTACAGAATTAGGGACACACATTATGCAAGCAACCCAACAATTGGAGGAAGTAAGAATGTTGCATTTGAAGACGGAGGAGGTCCTGCTGTTTCTGCTATCTGAAGCCAAAGCTAATCCCGGTTCTTCTTTAGATACCAGTTGACATTGTCATTAGATTATTGTACTTGCATGTAGTGTCATGTCTCTGAATGGATTATGTTGCAAGACCCCCTATGTTGTCCATGTGTTGTAATGAGCCAAATTTTTTAGGCGAGGTAATCCTCAGTACTTGTATGATTGACATAAGGTGAACTGTTTTTCGTGTGAGCATATTGTATTGGATGAAATAACGGTTTGACTCATAGTGTATCCAACCTACTGAATTCGAAGATCACGGCATTTCTAAATCATAATCATATATAAAGGTGGAATAAATCTTTGTTGTGGTTTTGAAGAAATAAATAACAAAACGTATAATTATCTGTGGATATTCGTGAATCGAATAGAAATTGGATTTGAATTTATTTTGCCGGGTCCCGTGGCAAACGTGAATGCTAATTCTCCCAAGTTTTGAACGGCGGCTAAACACCCACTATAATTTGTGGGCTGCCCGAAGCAAGTGTTTGCGAGATGGAAATTACTGTCTACCCACGACACTTGACATCCTTATCGACCGGATTTACACTGCTGTCGATAGGGGTAGACTAGTAACTTCAATCAGACATGACACGACGGCCTCTGAGCCCATTCATACACGGTGGGCGCCAAACGTGGGCGGCAAAATACATTTGATTCAAGCTCGTCCGAAAGACATGTATCTCTTCCTCCATTTCCCCTTTCATACACGATGGGTGGCAAAACAAACTCTCCTTGTCCGAAATCGATGTAGGCTAATATTTTAAATAGGGGCAGATGTGTAACTTCCGTCAGACGTGACACAACCGCCCTACCTGTCAGCCCTGTTCATACACCGTGGGCGCCAACCGTGGGCGGCAAAACACCATCTCCTCGCCCGAAATAGTTACCGGCAAATATTTGGGAGATGCGAGATTACCGTCCTATCCCCAACCGACGCGATGTCCGAAATTTTAAACGGGGGATAAGTTCGTAACTTTCCCCCATTTCAGAGAAGCGCATCCCAAAGGTTGAGATCCCCCTCCCCTCCATTTCCCCATTCATACACCCTCAACGGCACGACAACCTCCGCACTGCGGCCAGCCTCTTCCGTCGCCACCCCATACTCCACCTTGCCGGAGCCGCTACCCTTACCCCGTCGTCCACTGCAAGAGATGGACGTCTCTCATCCACGGCGCTGGACCAGGATCCTTTCATCGCCTCCTCTCACTTCATCGCCACCGTCGTCCACCTTGCTGTTGCCGCTCCTACAACCGCCTCGTCCACGGCAACAGGATATATCCCCCGACCCGGCCGTCTGCCGTCTAAAGTCTTCTTCCCCGCCGCCGACAGCCATCGCACCCGCAGCACCCTCAACGTATCAGCATAGGCCTACATGACATCGCAAGAGAGGTGGTACTCTTCCATATGTGCTTAATTTATTGATCTCACCTGGAAAATAGATCATAATTTGTTTACTGTACTTTTTTTGTCCATACCAAATCGTAGTGGCTAGTTGAAAGCAAACATTGGTTGCGAAGTAGCTTTGTCCGGTTTGCACCTTCAGATCCGCCATGGCACGGGCACTATACTCGTAAAGCTTATGGTTTTCCCCCTTTATATTCACTACCATCACCGTAGGTGCTTCATGTCGTGGTAGCACTGCTCCTCAAGACCTCAACCCAAAGCTTACGTGTTGAAATACGAATGTGATATGATGCTCATATCACTAAAACAGAGAATGTTTAATTGGTCACCTAATGTTCCTATATTTGTTTCGAAAAGCATGTGCGCCACCCACTTGTCCAGCTAGTTCCACTTTCCCGATTTCTCTCTTGATGCTTAGGGTTTTCCCCTTTTATCTATTCTACTATGATCTGCGTAGGTGCTTTCTGTCGTACTAGCATTACTCCACCCTTCAAGCTAAACAACATAACACTCAGAATTCGAAAGCTTAGTTGTTCAAATATGATTGTGATATGATACTGATATTAGTTAACCGACACATTTAATTGGTTAGCTAAAGGTCCCACTTGAGTTTCCAAATGCATGTCACGACATATAGAGAGACATAATTGCATTTCTTTGTCACTTGTTGACCTTACTTTCTTGTCCATACCAAATCTTAGTTGTTATTTCAAAGCAAACATCGGTTGCTAACTACCCTTTGCACGGTTTGCAGCTTCAGATCTGCCATCCCACTGCCACGGTCAACACTGTACTCATCATGCTTATGTTTTCCCCATTTTATGATGACCACAATCAACCTACGTGGTTCGTGTCGTAATAGCACTGCTCCACCCATCGAGCTAAACAAGCTTAGTTGTACAAATTCATATATGATATTATTGCTGATATTAGTAAAACTGAGAGATGTTTAATTGGTTAGTTAAATGTTCCTACTTTATTTTGAAATGCATGTGAGCCACATATGGAGAGACCGGAAAGAATAGTATTTCTCTGTGCGCTCTGGTTCATCATGGGTGGCCAACCGACATTGTATTGAAAGACTTGGAATATCTTCAATCTGCTTGCTCTTCTGCTCTTCTTTAAGATGATACTCTTCTCTTGCGGTCGACTGGTCAGGTTGAGTTGTTCTCCCTTAGTTTATTTTGAATCTGTCAGGTCAGGTCGACTTGTTCTTCTTTACTATATGTTAAATCTATCATCTGCGAAGTGTCATCACTTCTGGAGCTCCCATATTTTGATTAGTAGGCCACATTATATTAATGCACACAACACATTACAGCATGCATGGCAGATTTTAAAAGTATTGCAGAGATAGCACAAAGGGGTTCTGAGGAGGCGATTGGATTAGAATCACTTCACGCATTACAAAGAAAATCTCACTTGTTTTTATGTTTTCATGCATGTCAAATATTGAACATTATCAAAATGAATATGAGAATGGGCGCATACGAGAGGAATATTGCGGAACGATCCACTAGCTAACAAACTTGGCATGGTGGAGGATGGCCTATCTTATTCACCCATCAAGGTGCTTGCTCTAACTTTGCAAAGTTGTATTGGTCGCACATATTTTGCATCTGACCTCTTGCATTACTTCTACTTTGTTACACAATCTCGCTTAGTTTAAGCATCATATATGAGTATATGCCATACCTATCCATTTTACGTACCTATTCCATGTGTCGTCACACTATGTTTTTCCAAATCAAATGTTGTTCTTTCGTAATAGATGTCCAAAAGGAAGAGGGTGAGTGCAGATCCTCAAGGAGTACAAACTAGGTATTTGGAAAAGGTAGTGATACGTGTTAAATCAGATAGATCAGCAGCCACAGAAAACACAGGCCCAACTGTACCACACTTTACCCCTACTCCAGTGGCCAAACCCCTATTAGAACTGCTGGGAGCCCAAATACGTACTGTCTATGATATCAATTCAAAATTTGAACTCCTAAATTTCTGCTTGTGCCTTACCTTCTCTCTTGTATGAAAACTAATTTCAGATGAATCTCCTTGCTCAAAGGATCATACGATCTCAAAACAATAATGGGCTCTGCATTGCTCTTGTCGATTACCTCTCTCCCTTTTGCCTTGTAACGCTGTACTTAATTAATTCTTATTTGATTATGTATCATCGATTACACTTTTTGAGCTTCATTATCCTCTGCTTTCTTCCAATATTCTTTGATCTATATTTACTCTTTGCAAAATGTAGAATAATGGCAACGCTTATAAAGAATTTTCTTTGGGGAATTTATTGAATTATCCTTCCATCAACATGGAGAAGGGCTTTGTCCAGCCCGTGTTAACATGTAATGTAAGTTCATCCTTCTCAAGCCTTCAAACTTTGTTCTAGTATAGATTTGGATAGGCATCATTTCCTCCATCGCTTGTTTGCTTTGCTGTTTACATGTGATTGGATAGCGATAGCGGGCCGTAAGTAAACGAATCTTTGGGCCGAGCCCAAGAATAAATGGGCTCGAGAAGGCCGAAAGATAACATGGGCTGAAACGCCCAACGGAATAACAGCCGTTAATGGGTATAAAGTGATACATTGTCCATTACGGGCCAGTTTCACCACGGCCGTTAATGGGTGTAAAGTGATACACTTTGTTCATTACGGGCCGCTTTCACCACGGGCCGTTAATAGGCCAAGAGTTACATAGGGCCTCATATGGGCCGAAATACGTCATGGGCCATACATGGGCGAGAAAACGGCTGGAATCATATTGGGTGGCCCAGATGATGCTACTGGGCCTAATTCGGATAGGGCGTAACGGGCCTTGGGTTAGCGGGTTGAAATGGGCTATATGCGAACAGGCCATTAACAGGCTTTACATGGGCCGGCCCGCCACCTTTTAACCAAGTCAAACGGGCCGGCCTTTTCACAGGAATGGGCCTGTGTTGGGCCGTGCCACGTGTCGACGTATCATAGGCGCCTTCTGTCCAATGAGTGGATTACATCTGTCCCAACGATGAGCCGACACGTGTTTCCTCCAGCCAATGATGATTTTACACGTGGAAAATCCCCATTGGTCGGGGCTATTAACGGGTTATCAGATCCAAAACCTGACCCGATAGCTTAACGGCGTCCCGTTACGGTGGATGCCACATGTCGGTCACCCTTGACGAAAGCACTTTTGTGACGCGCGATTTATCGTCATGGAAGTGGGCACTTCCGTGATGATAATTTTGGTAATGTCATGGAACACTTATACGACAGCACAGGTATGACTATCTTGATTCTGTCATAAATTTGTCATGGATGTACCTGCATGACAGAAAACGTGACCTACTGTGACAAACACGTATCATCACGGAAGTGTATTTTTTTGGTAGTGCATGGGAGCCAGGCAAACCCAACTATTGACCCAAGACATGATTCAGAGCTGATGCATATAATGCTATAGGTTCGGGGTGCCGAACTTCCGTGAAGGTGTTCGGACTTTATTGCCGTATTATGGGTAAAACGAAGCCCCTGGCATGTTTTAAGGAATATCACGGTTTACGGATGCCACTTTTCAAAAGAATTTTAATAAGAAATAACAGCAGACAAGTGTGATATAAATCCTCATGTTGTATTTGAATAGTACGTCGATTCGTATGAGTACAGGTAATGTGATAAAAAAGAAATATGACCGTGGAACCTGCTGAGACCAGGGGGAAGAAGCTGTGTGCGGATCCGGAGTATAGTCGGACGGTCATCGCGGGGAATATCTAAGGATTCCCTTGCGCGTTCGAGCTGCCTCCATATCGTCCGTCCTGGTCGGCCAAAGGCGAACCTGCAAAGGAAATGTAAGAAATGTTTGTGTGCCGGAGAGCGGTTGAGCCGCTGTGTGCGGCCTATCCTGGCCTTCGCCGGACTGTTTAATTGAGCTCTGGATGAGCCGGGCTATCCTGTCACGAAGTAGTTTGGAGTCCTTTGGCAGTGTCCGGGAGCCTGGCCGTCGACTCGAGGTTCGACCGCGAGGTGCTTCTCGTTGCTTCTGCTGTTAAGGCAGCGGTGTACTCGTTGGTGCCAAAGGAAAGTTCGGCCTTTCCCTTAACCGTGATGACGCCGCGTGGACCGGGCATCTTGAGCTTACGGTAGGCATAATGCGGCACCGCGTTGAATCGAGTGAACACGGTTCGTCCGAGCAGTGCCTGGCAATCACTGTGGAAAGGGATGATTTCGAAGATTAACTCTTCGGTACGGTAATTGTCTGGTGATCCGAAGACTACCTCAAGGGCGATGGAGACTGTACAGCTGGCTTCCACACCTAGTATAATGCCTCCGAAAGTGGCTTTAGTGGGTTTGATCACCGAATGATCGATGGCCATCTTGCGCATTGTGTCCTGGTAAAGCAGGTTTAGACTGCTGCCTCCATCCATAAGGACTCGTGTGAGGTGGAACCCGTCAATTATTGGGTCAAGGACTAGCGCGGCTGGATTGCCCTGATTGGCGTTAACCGGACGATCCATGCGGTTGAAGGTGACCGGCCCTAGTTTATATTGTGGGACGACTAGTTCAGTTAAGTCGGCATCCCTAATGGTGCGCATCCGGTCCGGGTTGGGAATGTGGTGTTTACCACATTCACCGTTTGGATTTGCGGGGGAAATTTCTTTTGCCCTCCTGTATTTGGTGGTCTGGGCTCTTCGTCGCCATCATGGCTTTGGGACCCCCCATCTTTGTTTTTGGCGCCTGCCATGCCGGCTTGTTTGAAGACCCAGCATCCTCAGTTGGTATGGGTAGCTGGCGTTCCTGGGGTGCCATGAATTTGGCATTGGCGGTCGAGTATGCGGTCCAGACTAGACAGACCCGAATTGTTATTTTTGAGTGGCCTTTTCGGCTGACCGGACTTAGAGCCACTAAATCCGGCATTAACTGTCATATCTTCGGCGTTTTCACCATATTTGCGGTTCTTGTTTTTGTTGCGTCGGGGTTTGCCGTTGCCATCTCTGGCCTCTGATGTGTCAGGGTTGCTTGTTGTGTTGTTGTTGCGGGCCAACCAGCTATCCTCGCCCGCGCAAAAGCAAGTCATGAGTGTCATGAGGGCTGCCATGGATTTTGGCTTCTCCTGGCCGAGATGTCAGGCGAGCCAATCTTCACGGATGTTATGTTTAAAGGCCGCTAGGTCTTCGGCATCCGGACAATCGACAATTTGGTCCTTTTTTGTTAGGAACCGACTCCAGAATTTCCTGGCTGACTCTCTGGGCTATTGTATTATGTGACTTAAATCATCGTCATCCGGTGGTCGCACATAAGTTCCCTGGAAGTTGTCCAGGAATGCGTCTGCCAGGTTCTACCAACTTCCGATGGAGTTTGTCGGCAGGCTATTCAGCCAATGCCGAGCTGGCCCTTTGAGTTTTAGTGGGAGATACTTGATGGCGTGTAGATCGTCCCCGCGGGCCATGTGAATGTGGAGGAAGAAGTCATATATCCATGCCGCGGGGTCTGTAGTACCATCATATGATTCAATGTTCACGGGTTTAAACCCTTCTAGGAGTTCATGATCCATCACTTCATCAGTGAAGCATAGGGGGTGTGCGGCGCCTCTGTGCCGGGCTATGTCACGACGCAGTTCATACGAGTCTTGTCTGCAGTATTCGGCCCGGCCAGATTTGCTTTTAGTGTATCGGGCGTGACGATCATCTTCACGCGTTAGGGCGCGCCCCCGTGACCCGTAGATCGATCTTGTATGTCCTGCTTTGTTTTCCAATACGTCTCACAGGTCCCGCGTGTTGCCACGGGCCTTGGTGTTTTTATTTAATCGGTGACGGGTTGCGGGCTGGACTTCGGTTTGACGTGCCGTTTTCCCTTGACGACGAGGTGGCCGGTCAGCCGCATCATACGCTGGAAGCGTAGGTTTTAATGCTTCCTCCTCGAGTTGGGGTAGGAACCTGCGCTTTGGGTATCTTTTGGTTGGGCGTTCGAGTTCGTATTCCTCATCTGCCAGGACCTCAGTCCATCTATCTGCTAGCAGATCTTGGTCAGCTTTAAGCTGCTGTTGTTTTTTCTTCAGGCTTTTTGCTATGGCTATAAGCCGGCGCTGAAAGCGCTCCTGTTCGATGGGATCCTTAGGCACGATAAATTCTTCGTCGCTGAGGCTCACCTCGTTTTCGGAGAGAGGCATGTAATTGTCATCGTCTGGCTCTCCATCTGCTGCCTGTTCCTTAGGGCTGGCTTGCCCATCCTCCCGCTCGAGGCCTGGCTGGAGGGGATTGTCTTCGTCTTCGGCACTATCCGCGACGTTATTGTCTCTTGTGCCGGTATCACCGCTTTTGCTATGGCGAGGCTTAGAGCGGCGCCGTGGACGCCGGTGCTTAGATTGCTTTTCGGGGGGATTATCCTCCATTGCCTTGTCGACATCGCTTTCTTTGGGGGTGTCTACCATGTATATATCATATGATGAAGTGGCAGTACAGCGCCCTGTGGGCGGTGGTTCCTGTTCGTCTCCTGCATCGTCGTCCATACCGTCAATGTCTTCGAAGCCGAAATCGAGCATGTCGGTTAAGTCGTCGACAATGGCTATTAAGTGGTTGGTGGGTGGGGAACGAATTTCTTCGTCGTCCGCTTCCCACTCAAGCCGGACATAGTTCGGCCAAGGGTCTCCTGACAAGGAGAGGGAACTTAATGAATTTAGCACGTCGCCCAGGGGTGAGTGCTGGAAGATATCCACGGAGGAAAACTCCATGATCGGTGCCCAATAAGATTCGATAGGCACGGATGCAGGCGGTTCGGAGCCCGTGGCTGGGGACGAATCCAAGGATCCGGAAGCACAGGTCTTGTATTCAGCTCTATCGCCACTGAGTGTGCGGCCTCTATGGCGGGGTCCATCCACCCGTCCTCGGATGGTGCAATCTGCTCTGGGTTGAGGGCTGGAGTAGACACAGGTGTGATCTTTCAAACACCGTCCGACGGCAGAGCTAAGTCATGCTTGTCGTGACTGTGCGGCGCACCTGACATGGGCTCGAATCCGTCGAAGATCAAGTCTCCGCGGATGTCGGCAGTATAGTTTAAGCTTCCAAACCTGACCTCACGGCCAGGGGCATAGCTCTCGATCTGCTCCAGATGGCCAAGCGAGTTGGCCTGCAGTGCGAAGCCGCCGAATACGAAGATCTGTCCGGGGAGGAAAACCTCACCCTAGATCACATTGTTGTAGATGATCGAAGGAGCCATCAAGCCTTTATTGCGACGTCACAGTGGAACTCTCAACGAACGCACCAATGTCGGTGTCAAAACCGCGGATCTCGGGTAGGGCGTCCCGAACTGTGCGTCTAAGGCGGATGGTAACATCAGGCGGGGGACATGATGTTTACCCAGGTTCGGGCCCTCTCGATGGAGGTAATACCCTACTTCCTGCTTGATTGATATTGATGATATGAGTATTACAAGAGTTGATCTACCACGAGATCGTAGAGGCTAAACCCTAGAAGCTAGCCTATGATTATGATTGTTGTTCTACGGACTAAACCCTCCGGTTTATTTAGACACCGGAGTGGGCTAGGGTTACACAGAGTCGGTTACAAGGGAGGAGATCTACACATCTGAATTGCCAAGCTTGCTTTCCACGCAAAGGAGAGTCCCACTCGGACACGGGATGAAGTCTTCAATCTCGTATCTTCATAGTCCAACTGTCCAGCTAAAGGATGTAGTCCGGCCGTCCGAGGACCCCCCTAATCCAGGACTCCCTCACCTTCTCCCTCTCTCCTCCTTCCTTCCTCTCCTACTCCAACTAGGGAAGGGGGAAATTGTCCTCCCAGTGGGAGTAGGACTCCCCTAGGGTGCGCCATAGAGAGAGCCAGCCCTCCCCTCCTCCACTCCTTTATATAAGGGGGAGGGGGCACCCCATAGACACACAAGTTGATTGTTTAGCCATGTGCGGTGCCCCCCTCCACTGATTTCCACTTCGGTCATATCATTGTAGTGCTTAGGTGAAGCCCTGCGTCGGTAACTTCATCATCACTGTCATCACGCCGTCGTGCTGACGAAGCTCTCCCTCGACACTCAGCTGGATCTAGAGTTCGTGGGATGTCACCGAGCTGAACATGTGCAGATCACGGAGGTGCCGTACTTTCGGTACTAGGATCGGTCGGATCGTGAAGACATATGACTACATCAACCGCGTTGTCATAACGCTTCCGCTTTCGGTCTATGAGGGTACGTGGACAACACTCTCCCCTCTCATTGCTATGCATCACCTAGATGGATCTTGCGTGTGCGTAGGGATTTTTTTTAAAATTACTACACTCCCCAACAGGCCACGGCTGACAGCATGGGCGATGGCGGCGTTGTCGCCGACGGGGCACCCCTTGCGAGCGATGGCAACACCCAAGGCTGAAGAAGGAGCTCGATGGCGGTGCTCCCCTCTGTTTTATCTCCTTCAACATGTATCATTCCTCGTGGAGGCGTAAAAACTTATATGCTTTGCACCTTTAAGAGATAGTATGTTTTGTAATAATTTGCTAAGATTTTGCGATTTCCTTCCCATTTGCTTTAATGTTCTGCGTTGGCAGGGCCCAGCCATGCGCATACCTCAGCCGTCGTTGGGTCGTCTGGAGTACCAGGATGAGACCAAGGGGTGAGGGGCTACGTGACCAGTTAGCCTCCTGAGTCGTGATGCTCAGGAGTCCCCCTTGACGCGCAAACAACCCTCGGGAAGGAGATGCAAGAGTATGCCTTAGCATTCTGCGTCTGCAGTGCCCGGCCCCGCGCATACCTCAGCCGCTGTTGGGTTGTCTGGATCACCAGGACGAGACCAAGGGGTGAAGGGCTACGTGACCAGTTAGGCTCCTGAGTCACGATGCTCAGGAGTCCCCCTTGACGTGCGAACAGACCTCCATACCATCCCTCGCCGAGGTCCCGCTCTGGAGGGGCACGCAAAGACTAGGTCTGAGGGACATGGCAGAGTGGCTTATGCCAGGCGTGACGTGAGCATAGCCCCCATGACCAGCCCCCTCACGTGACTCTCCCGAAGGGAAAGCGTTGTGGTGAGGCTGAACGCCGAGCCTGCCGGCTCCCCGAGGTTGGTGCGGCCATGGCGGCGCGCACATTTTACTTTAGCTCACACGTCACACACTTATACTATTACTCTTGCGGCGAACGTTCTTTGGGCATATTATATTGTACTCTCACGAAGAGAAGTGGTGCACGCACACACTAGTTCTCTCACACCCACTCGCGGGTACACGTAGGAGCGCATTTTTTTGAAGTTGGTACAACAAAATCACTCCACTATATATAAAAGTAGGAGCATTAGCGCTTGCTTTACTAGGGTTCCTCTCGTTCACTCTCTCATGCTCTGCAGATCTAAGAAACACATAGGTGGCCACACTCTCTCTCAGCTCATGGCTGGTCACAAATCCGGCCGGACAACCTCGACCGGGGCAGGGGTGTAGGTGCATCGTTCACGCTGTCGTCTGTGGCGAGGGAGGAGACCAACGGCTGCCCCGCGCGTCCCGATCAGCTGTCGTGTCGTTCTCTCCGAGAGAGCGCCGGCTCGGGAGGGCCTCCGACCCTTCTTCCTCCCTGTGGTATTGTGGCCAAGATGCGGCCTCCCGACGCCGTCTTTGCCACATGCCCACGACCCTCAGGTATATATTCCTTCGAAACCTGCCTTTCTCATCGCCCAGCCTCCCTTCGTGGATCCTTTTCTACTTCCGTCCATTGTTCCAAAGCCACCTAGACTCCTACTATTATTAGAAGTAAAGCTAGTTCATACAGTCGACTCAAAGCGTTGGTTCAAACAGGAAGAAAGTGGGAAAGCTATAGCATGAATCTAGGACTTGGTTCTAAGAGGAAACGGGATAAAGTAGTAATATCTCATCCTTTGTTTAAATAACCGTATTTCAGATTTATGCAAACAGGGATGTCTATCTCCATATCGTTTCGGGATGTCTGTCTCCGTATCGTTTCTATCCGTGCAATCAAAAGCACACACCTCAGTTTTAGTACAACTGCGCAAAATGAGATGGCTATCCCTCATTGCCGTCGTCTAACTTCCCGTCTTCAAGGTATCCCTGCATCTGTAGTAACTAAGGTAGAATGACCAACGCAATCTAAAAGAAGCTGATTCGTACGTTTTACTTCCTGATTGCAGTGCAGGGACGAGCGAAAACAACTGCATCCTAGTCCGGAATGCACTTTCTACCAGTTCATCCATGGACGGAGGACTAGCTGGCACGGCTACACACCGGTTTTTTGGACAGGTGCACGGACAAGAGGCATTGTGGTCTGCTTATTTCTGCAAATAGCGGTGCTTAAATTTAGTGGAATGAACAAGCATTTCAGCTGGTTAGTACCTTTGCATGGTTACATTCAAGCATTCCAAATTTGAGACCAGAATTATAATTGGTTATTCGGAATGAGAGAACCTAACCACGAATGGTGGCAACAAGAAAAACCAGAGTGAACTCCAGGAAATTTAAGCCTGCCAGAGGCCCTTTGCTCGGAAGAAGCCTTGCTTGTTTTTCCTGATTTGTAAACCTTCTCACAACTTTGTCTTTTGCTGTGAACTAGTATATGTTTGTTATGTTCTATGAATCATTGAGATGTATAAAATTGCTTAACTTATGCTTTTCAAGTTTTTTATGAAGAGGAGTTTAATGTGAGTGTTCCACATGAGCGCTGGACTAGCGTGTGAATGTTTGGAATTTATTACATTGTGGCCTCAATTAACTGCATGAACCACTGTAACAAGATACATAGTTGCTTACATGTCAGACAACAGATTGTTGATTGTTAGCTGGTCGATAGCCTAGTGTTGAAGCGAGCTGAGCCAATGTGTCGTGTTTTGCACAACTGCTTACAAGTGGGGTAGCACCAACAGTGTTTACAAGTACTTATGTATACATCGGCGCACGGTTCTCGAACGAGTGCTCTATTTCATCAAAACACACACTGCTCATATGATAAACCGTGACAACTTATGTCTTACCATGCCATATTCATGAAAAAACTAGTGAGGACGCATCTGTTTCGGCAACAATTACGATGATTGTCACATGATTCACGGGCACACAAAAGTAGCAGCAATTCCCATAGACGGATTCAAACAGAGTACTAGCTCCAGAGGGGTCGATAACAGGCAAGGTTCGGATAATTAGACACAATCCAAACTACTATTAAACACTAGCTGGGGCAACTATTTCATGCCTCGATCTAATTTGGGCTGGACACAAGACGAACCTTGCCATGAACATCATCGAGGACGTCCCACATCAGCTCTCTTGTGAACCTTCATGAAGACAACCTTGTGGCCTTGCCACTGATAAACTTGTTTGTGGATGCATGCCACGTCATCTTCCTGCGTAAGCTTGACAAGAACAGTATTCCTCACAAACGAAGGAGTAGCTTTGAACTTCTTATGCTTCAGTACACCCTGGATAACACGCCTGACAATAGTGAGGCTGGAATACAACTCTTCATTGGTATAACCACAAATGGCTTCCAGGATCCAACAACCTAAGAACTCTGTTTTCCCAATGCGTATATTCAAGTCGTCCGCCTCATAGCGAGTGACATGTACAACCACACAATCCTTGTCTGCATCAGGGCTCTAATTGAAACAGAAACAAATTCTGAATTACTTTTCAGTATAAGAAACACAAGTTATTTAAACCACTATGTATAGCATGGCATCGAAGCTAATAAAATTTTGCATTATTAATCACCACATACTTCCTTTTCTAAAAAATCACCACATACTTAGATGAAAAACCACAATCAAGATCAGCAAAGAAGGAAATCACCTTGGGCAGCTCATGGGGGACACATTCTCGAAGGGGAAAACTGCTCCTGCGGTGCCACGGGGCTATAACCTCAAACGGGGCGTTGACCATCTCAGTATCTGGGTCGCCTTGGTGGTTGCCTCCATCTTCTTGGAGCTCTCTGTCTCGTGGGGATCAGCCTCCCGCGTCTGCTCCAATATCGGCAGATCTTTGCCTGGTTCTCCTTGGTCCATCATGAAACTGACGAATACTAGGAGACCACTGAAAGGAAAACACAATCGCAATGACAATGAAACAAAAAAGAGAGTGAGGATCGGTTACTGCTTTGCAAAAGTTCTTTTTCTTTTCTGAACGAAAAACTACCAACATCACGGATCCGCTTTCCTTCCCTTCGTTCGGAGAGAAGAACAGTGGCAGATGCGAGTGTTGCCTTTCTTGAAGACGGTGAGGGAGAAGGGGATTCAGCGAAGAGTGAAATGATGGTTGCTTCGTCCGTCAAACTTAAACTGCAGGGAGGTGGGGTTTTGTGATACGACGGCTCGTTACTGCGCGCTACAACCGGGGTGACTCTCTGCCAGCATACTGCCTTCTAATTTGGTGGATGGCATTTGGGCCCGCGCGCTGCATGGCCCGCATGTCGGTGAACAAAAGTATAACGGCATTCAGTAGAGGGAGACGTTTCAATGACCTAGGAGGAGCCAGAAGCGGTAGAGTGTCTCCACCGTACTAGTAGTAATTGTTTTTCTGGGTAGCTGTAGAGTGTCTCCACTGTACTAGTAGTAATTGTTTCTCTGGGACCAAGACAAAACAGCCCATCCAGACTAGTAAATAGTAAATCAATTCAAAAGCCCATATATTTACTGAATGAGAGGCGCTACCCACACCCAGCATACCCCCCCACCCAAAACCTGGGTGCTCTTCTTCCTCCTCGCTCCCACCCACCTCACGTCAGCTCGCTCCACTCGTACCCCCAAATTCCTCACCTCACTCCTACAGAAAACCCCAGCTCCCCTCCTTCCTCACTCCCTCTGTAAAACCCCAGCTCCCCTTCTTCTTCGCTCGCACTACAACTAGGCTCGTCATTCGTTACTCTACTCAAATCCATGAGCGCGACGCGATGCCCTTGAGGAAAATGGAGTCGGCTGACCCCAGCGCCAAGAAGATGAGGCTCCCGCTAGCGGCGACGCCTGTTGTAGATCCCTTTTCGGCCTTGGGAGAAGCGGCGACCCCGCCCACACCGGATCCCAAGAACCCGTAGAATCTCAGGTGGACCGCATCAGCGATCTCCCTGACGCCGTCCTTGGGGAGATCATCTCGCTTCTCCCCACCGAGGATTGCTGCCGCACCCAAGTCCTCTCAATTCGGTGGCGCCCTCTATGGTAGCCGTTCCCCTTAATCTCGACTGTCGTCAGCTATCTCTCTTCAATGATTTTGAAATCCCCAGAGCCATCATCTCCTCCCACCAGGGTTCCGTTCAAAGCCTCTGCATCCCGTCATGCTACCTGAGCAAGCAACCCATGCCCTGCACGGTGGACACCTGGCTGAAGTCCCCTGAATTCACAGAACTATAGCTGCTTGAGTTCTACTATTCCCTTGGAAATCACATACCACATACCGAACGCCATGAACTTGTGCCCTCAGCACCGATGTCCATCTCACGGTTTTTGTCCTCTCTCCACACCGCCACCTTTGCGCTGTGCTACCTACTGCATAATCTGGTACTAAACCTTCGACTCCCATTTCTCAAGAAACTTTCACTTGTGCGGGTTCGTATATCGGAGGCCTCATTGCACAGCATCATCCACTCCAGTTGCCCTGCCCTGGAGTGCTTGGTGCTTGTTTTCACAGTTAGAATTGGTTGTCTCCAAATAAAGTCTCCTAACCTTGTAAGATATGGAATTTCTTTTGACGGAAGGCAGCTCATCATCCAAGATGCCCCTTCACTTCAAAGGTTGATCCTTGATTCTAGTTATTCACCGTTGCAAATAACCATCCTCTCTGCGCCTAAACTGGAGACCTTGGGTGTAATACATGATCTCTGTGCTCATTTCGATATGGTGTTTGGCTCCACAGTTCTTCAGGTACTTTATATTATCATCTACACTTGTAACCATAAGCTGCATTTTAAGTTTCTGCGCATAATTTATATATCATCTTGGAGTACACATTTTGTACTAATATTATGTTCTATGCTAAATGAAGAGTTTCTCCATGGATGGCCTATCAATGGTGCTGGATTCTGTCAAGATATTATATATTCAAACGAACAGTTTTGATCTAAACAATATTATTGGCTTGCTACAATGCTTTCCATGTCTGGAGAAGTTGTATATATAGGTGATAATTTCACGCACATTGAAGCCCACATATAGTGTACTAGAATTAACCGTTTAGTTGTTGCTCTTTCGACACCCTTCTTTTAGACCTTAACTGTTTTCAATCTTCATGTCTATTTAGGAAACAGGATGGGGTAAGAAAGTTATAACCAATCGGTGGATTCGTAAGCATCGGGATTTTATCACTTCTCATGAGATTCGATTGAAGACAATAACGCTAGAACGATATGTAGCCAACCATGCAAACACAAGATTTGTCACATTCTTCCTGCTGAATGCGAGGTTACTATTGTCCATTAGGCTTAAGTTTAAGAGCAGCATGGTTTTGACGTGTGGGTATGTCGAAGAGCTAAAAAAAGAGTTTCAGGTGGGCAAAAGAGCTTCTGAACGTGCCGGGCTTCTATTTACAACATATTGTGGTCATAATCCAAGAATTTTACGACCCAGATGTTCATTCTATGGACCTGACCGATCCATTTGACCGTGATCGCCAAAAACAGTCTGGAGTTAGATGTTGTTGCCCTTATCAATCTGTTTTTTGTAAACCTGATGAACAATTAACCCTCGTGCTTTTGTATGCAGTTTGTTTTGGAGTTAGATGTTACTGCCCTTTTCAACTCGGGTGTGACTGTCATATTTTCTTTGAAACAAGGAAAATGGCTTGCCATTCGTTTAATTTAGAGTGAAATATTGTAACAAATCCCAACCAAGGGAAATAACATCACTCTCGGCTGCTTGAGCTCACTGCATTACTGAAGCCAAGTGATTAGCCCCACCAGCACCCACAAACTTATTTCGAACTAGCACATCAAATGGGCTGTAAATTTTCATAGGAAAGGCTGCATGCCCGTGACAGATTTGGATCCTGACATTTGGGACCCGCGAGGAAATAGCCTATCCAAGGTGGTGTCGACTTACTAGCCAGTCAACAAACGATTCTACCTACCAGCCGTTGGATTGACATCCAACATCTGTCGTGTATCTTCTATCTCTTGTCTTCTTCTTCCTCCAGCCGCCCAAACCAAACCACCCCGTCGGCTCCGCCTGCTCCCGCCTCCCATGGCTGGCTGCGCCTCCGCCGCCATATCGTACGTACCCTCCAATGTTGGCCAGTCCCTCCCTCTATTCCCCCACACGTCCTGTTATTCTCCGGCGACGTCAGCCCCAACATGCACTCGCGCCCGAACCAGTCAACCCTCGTACTCCCCTCCACCTGCGACTGGATCGGCTCATCTTCAACGGCTCCTGTTCGTTCCGTCCGAGGCATCGCCGTCGTCCTCCGCCTTGCGGCCTTGGTTCGCTCGCCGTGCGCGGTGCGCCACCCTCTTGCATTGTCAACGTCGTCAACAACCGAGAGGAACAAGGAGATGACTGTACGTGGAGAGGATGGCGATGAGGACCCACCGGTGTCATGGCGACGCAAGCAAGTGCCTCTATAGTACAAGCCCAAAAATATGGTTCCTCCTAATGGTTGGACATCCGGGGCTCACGCCATTGTCAACGTAGTCAATAAGCGAGAGAATTACACTACGAGCGGGTGACACGAGGACCCAAAGAAGTCGTGCAGTTTTTTTGAGGAACAAGCAGTTGTTATTTATACTAGTTTTAGCGACGGATCAGGGTAACAACGGGGCTGTGCGGGGGCTGTGGCCCATCTAGCCATGGTTTTATTTATGTTTACCACATCATGAGCCCAGTTGTGTTTTTTTCTTGCTGAAAATGGCTAGCCCAGTTCTATTTTCTTTAAAGAAATACCCAAACAAGGCCTACTTGCTTTGTCGGCCCTGCTGGGCTGCAAATCTTTCAAGACGAGGAGAGTTTCATTCGGTTTGGCCAGAAATGGGTTGTACATTTTTAAAACACATCAAACTGGGAATTAGTTTCAATTTTTTTTCATTACAAGATCTTAAACTCCATTGATTTTTATGCATGGACAATTATTTGGATTTTATATTTATATAAATTATTTTTCAAAATAGTTTGAATGTGAATTGATATTCCTGGATTAAAAACAGATGACCGCACCGAAATATGCAAAATTTCGTATACTTTTTAACCGTGGCCACAATATGGGGGGTAATGCTAACAAAAACAAGATGGGCTCCAAAAAAATTCTTAAGAATTAGCAAATGGGCTGTACATTATTAGAAATAATGGCAGATGGGTTGTATGCTATTTTCCACAGATTTGAGGCTGACTTGTGTGCCTACTACATGTTGACGCGTATGCTTTCATAAAAAAGGTTGGCCTTTGCATAGCATACGCCTGTCAACTTAGTCAACACACGAGAGCGTTGATCGTTGGATGTCCATCCAACAGCTGTCGTCTTCTTCAATCTCTGCTCTTCATGCTCGGCCCGCTCAAACAAGCGCCCGGCGGGACTGCTTGCTCCCTCCTCCCGATCGGCTAAGCTGTTGCTGCAGCCTCACGGCCCCATCGTACTCCCATCGCTGGCCTAGCCATCCTCTACTCACCCACACATGTCGTTATTCTCCGTGACGGCGGCGAACCAAGAAACCCTCGTACTCCTCCGCGTGGGAAACAACTGCCGACTATTCCCTGGCTCCGTGTCGTTCCCTTCCTAGGCCTCGCCGTCGTCCACCGCCCTGGTGCTCTCGGCGCAGCCTGGTCAACGTGGTCAATGAACGACATCCATCATTAGTGGACTGTACGTGGAGAGGCTGACAGCTGGGTCCACGGCCGCGCGCAAGGAAATGCCTCCTTATTACGCGCAAAATATTGATTCCTCCACCTGACAGCTAGGACCCATAGGAAGGGTCTCTCTATTTCGCGAAAAAAATGTTTCCCCCGCTGACAGGTTGGACCCACCAGCTATATCTTCGCACGCAAGGAAGTGCCTCCTTATTACGCCCAAAAAATTAATACCCCCCCTACTAGCTAGGACCCACCATATTGTTGGGCTGACTTGTGGGCCTACTAAGTTGACGGGGACGGAGGGCTATGTCAACTTAGTAAATACTCCAGTGACCGTTTGATTTCCATCCAACGGCCATAGTACTTCTTCAACCTTTGGTCTTCTTGCTCCAGCCGCCCAAAGTAGCGCCGGTCGTCTGCCGCTTCCTGCCTCCCGTGGCCGGGTGCTACAGCGAGGCCTCACCGACCCCATACTACTCCCACCACTGGCCAGGCCATCCCTCCACTCACCCACACCCCTTGTTATTCTTCAGCGACGGCAGCCTCACACCGCAGCCGAACCAGTGAACGCTCGTACTCCTCTCCGCGTGGGCATCCACTGCTGCGTCTTGCCCGGCTCCGCGTCGTCCCCTTCCTAGGCCTTGCAGCCGTCCACCGCCGTGGTGCTGTCTGCGCGGCGTGGTCAATGTGGTCAATGACCGACTTCCATTGGAAGAGTACTGTACGTGGAGAGGCTAACAGCTGGGTCCACGGCAGCCGCAAGGAAGTGCCTCCTTATTACGTGAAAAATAATTATTCCTCCACCTGACAGCGGGGACCCACCGGACGGGCCAGCAGTATTTTGCGAAAAAAATCATTTCCCCCTGACTGCTGGGACCCACTGGACGGGCCACCGTATTTCGTGAAAAAAATGATCCTCCCGCTGTCAGCTCGGACCCACCGGAAGTGCCTCTTTATTACGCACAAAAAAATGAATACTCCCTCGGCTAGCTGGGACCCACCTTGGTGGGAGGCTGACTTGTGGGCCTACTAAGTTGAAGAGGACGAAGGGCTTTGTCAACTTAGTCAATATGAACGATTCTAGCTCCAGTGACAGTACGATGTCCATCCAATGGCCGTAGTGCTTCTTCAACCTTTGGTCTTCTTGCTCCAGCCGCCCAAAGTAGCGCCGGTCGTGCCGCATGCTCCTGCCTCCCATGGCCGACTCTGCTGCCGCAGAGGCCTCACCGCCCCCTACTATTCCCACCGCTGGCCAGGCCCTGCGGCGACGGCAGCCTCACACAAAGAGCCGTGCAGGTGAACCCTCAGACTCCTCACCGCTGGCTTCCACCGTGTCTTCCCGGCTCCGCGTCGTCCCCTTCCTAGGCCTCTCCGTCGTCCACCGCCCGTGGTGCTCTCCAGCTGATCAACGTGTGGTCAAGGAACGACTTCCATTGGAAGAGTATCTGTACGTGGAGAGGCCGACAGTGGGTCCACGCCACAGCCCAGTTTTTGTGCTTTGCCAAGTAAGTCGCTTTGTCGTGCCCTGTTGGGCTGTAAATCTTCCAAGACGAGGAGAGCTTTCATTCGGTGGCCGAGAAAATGGCCCGTCAGTAATGAGAAATGGGCTGTACATTTTTAAAACACATCAAACAGGCAATTAGTTTCAAATATATTTTTTTCATTTCAATATTTTAAATTACATTAATTTTTATGCATGGAGAATTTGTTGGATTTTATATTGATATACATTTATTTTTAAAATCAGTTTGAATGTGAGTCGAAATTTCGGGATTAAAAACAGTTCGGACCGCACCGAAATATGCAAAATTTCGTATAATTTTTTAACCGTGGCCACAATATGGGCTATAATGCTAACAAAAAGAATGTGGGCTCCAAAAAAACCTTAAGAATTAGCAAATGGGCTATAAATTATTAGAGATAATGGCAGATGGGTTGTATGCTATTTTCCACAGATTTGAGGCTTTCCTAAAAAGGAAGGTTGACGCACAAGCACCGACTGTTGGATGTCCATCCAACGGCAGTCGTGCTTCTTCAATCTCTGCTCTTCCTGCTCCAGCCACTCAAACAAGCGCCAGCGGGACTGCCTGCTCCCTCCTCCTTGGCAGGTCTTTGCCGTCAGGCCTCACCGCCCCATCGTACTCCCATCGCTGGCCTAGCCATCCCTCTACTCACCCACACCTGCTGTTATTCTCCAGCGACGACAGACGAACTAGTAAACCCTTGTACAGTCGTACTCCCCTCCACGTGGGAAACAACTGTCGAGTCTTCCCTGCCTTCGTGTTGTCCCCTTCCTAGGCCTCGCCGTCGTCCACCGCCATGGTGCTCTCGGCGCGGCGTGGTCAATGTGGTGAACGACCGACTTCCATCGGAAGAGTACTGTGCGTGGAGACGCTGACAGCTGGGTCCACGGCCGCAGCAAGGAAGTGCCTCCTTATTACACACAAAATAATTATTCCTCCACCTGACAGCGGGGACCCACCAGACGGGCCACCGTATTTCGTGAAAAAAATGTTTCCCCCCTGACTGCTGGGACCCAAGAGCTACACCTTCACACGCAAGGAAGTGCGTCCAAGCTAAAAAAACAAAACGATTCGCACCCCTGACTGCTGGGACCCACCAGCTACATCTTCGCATGCAAGGAAGTGCCTGACAGTCGGGACCCACCTGGTCGAAGCGTACGTAGCGTTGTCGTTCTGGTCGCGAATGTGTACATACATATATACTGGTGGATGTAGATGCGTGCAAGTGTCGTAGTAGAGGCGCGCACGTATCGTAGTAGAGGCGCGCACGTAGCATGTACACGTACGTACAGCGGCCAGGGTGCAAGAAAGAAAATACGGCCACCTATGTGTACATACGGGCGGGGTATCGAACGCCTACTCACGCATAAGTACGGTCAGGGCTCGTGTACATGTCTAGGACGGAACGAAGAAACAGCGTCGTCGTCGTGTTCATGGGGAGGCAACGGAATGCGTCGTGTTCATGGGGAGGCAACGGAATGCGTCGTGTTCATCGGGAGGCAACGGAATGCATGGGAGCCAACCGGCTGGGTCAGAACGGAATGCGTGGTTGTGTTCATCGGGAGGGCTTGGACACAACAAGCGATGGAAACGAGGCCTGACGTACCGCACAACAGAGGAAACAGACCTCCTACGTTCGGAACGGGGTCCTGTTGATCGGGAGGGGTCTGCCGTTCCGCAAAATGGAGGAAACGGACCTCCTACGGTCGAAACGGGAGTCCTATTGATCGGGAGGGGTGCGGCGTACCGCAAAACAGACGAAATGGACCTCCTACGGTCGAAACATGGGTCCTGTTGATCGGGAGGGGTGTGGCGTACCACAAAACGGACAAAACGGACTTGTGTTGGAGCGCTAAGGTCGAAACGGGGGTCCTGTTCATCAGAAGGGGTGTGGCGTACCACAAAACCGGACTCCACGGGATATTGTTCATCTCCACCGTCGACGTCCTCCAGCCTCCATGGGCTACCGTCGACCTCCTCCAGCCTCCATGGGCTCCTATTCATCCAGCCTCCACCGCGCTACTCCACCGACTCTTTGTTCAACCACCCCTCCACGGGCACCCCTCCACCGTCTCACTGTTCATCCAGCCCTCCACACCACGGGTCCTGTTCAACCACCCCTCCACGGGCACCCTCCACCGCTTCATCATCCATCTAGCCCTCCACACCACGGGTCCTGTTCAACCACGCCCACGGGCACCCTCCACCTCTACTGTTCATCCAGCCCTCCACCACACCACGGGTCCTGTTCATCCAGAGGCAACGCCACCGCTCCTTTGTTCGTCCAACCCCCCACAACGCTCACTGTTCATCCCGAGGCAGCATTGATCGACTTACATTAGCAGCAGTAGCAAAGGAATCGCTCGATCGGGTTCGATTAATGACCATTGATCGATCGCTTCCGTTCAAGAACGCCGTAGCCTGCAGGCAATCACTCGGGATCAGATTAGAGCCCATCGCCTCGCTCGAGGTTCAGTTAGAGCCAACGCCTACGCACACACGCAGCAGCGTATGTGTACGAGAGAAACGCGCATCGCTCGGCCCCCGACCTCCCACCGTAACCGGGAACTCCCCGAAATTTTCCTCGCCCTCGCTTCTACCACGGTTTTTTCCGTCATAGACGGCCCAAAGAATGAATGCAGCTGCGTCTCCGGCCCGCCTAGGATGAAAAGCCCATTTTCTGTCATCATTTTTTGTCATGGAAGTAGGAGCCCACCACATCTATGATGATACCGGGTTTTGTCACAATTATCGTCATAGAAGTGTCATATGTATGACAGAAAAAAAATTCGTTCGGCCCAAAATGTGACGGATGTGTCTTTTTTTGTAGTGCACGCCAGAAACGTGAGGGGCCGAGCCTTTCAAGAGGGAGACTTGGTTCTTCGAGTGGATCAGCAGAAACCACACAAGCTCGCCCCTGCTTGGGAAGGTCCCTTCATTGTCACCAGAGTTCTCCACAATGGAGCATACCATCTTTACAATGTCGAGCATCAGAAAGACGTGCCACGGGCTTGGAATGCGGAGCTGCTCCGCCCCTTTTATACTTAAGTATTCATTCGGATGAGATGTAATAAGAAATTCCTTTGTAGTTTGTTTATCAAAGACAAGAGCTTTACAGTCTTCTTAAATGATTGTTGTTGCTTTTGTTTGCGTCTGAAATCCCCCAGTGGGTGACTTTGCCGCGAATCCGTTTCGCCTAAGTTTGAAAAACCTACCGAGTGATGGGAAAGCCTCTCACTCGGGGGCTTAGCTGCGAATCCGTTTCGCCTAAGTTTGAAAAATCTTACCGAGTGATGGGCAAGCCTCTCACTCGGGGGCTTAGCCGCGAATCTGTTTCGCCTAAGTTTGAAAAATCCTACCGAGTGATGAGCAAGCCTCTCACTCGGGGGCTTAGCTGTTGTCCAGTGCTCGCCTACGTTTGAAAAATCCTACCGAGTGGTGAGCAACCCTCCCACTCGGGGGCTTAGCCGCGAATCTGTTTCGCCTAAGTTTGAAAAATCCTACCGAGTGATGGGCAAGCCTCTCAATCGGGGGCTTAGCCGCGAATCCGTTTCGCCTAAGTTTGAAAAATCCTACCGAGTGGCGAGCAACCCTCCCACTAGGGGGCTTTGCTGCAGTCCAGTACTCGCCTAAGTTTGAAAAATCCTACCGAGTGGTGAGCAACCCTCCCACTCGGAGGCTTAGCTGCAGTCCAGTATTTGCCTAAGTTTGAAAAATCCTCTTGAGTGGTGAGCAACCCTCCCACTCGGGGCTTAGCCGAGTCCAAGACTAGCCTAAGTATGAAAAATCCTACCGAGTGGTGAGCAACCCTCCCACTCGGAGGCTTAGCTGCAGTCAAGTACTCGCCTAAGTTTGAAAAATCCTACCGAGTGATGAGCAAACCTCCCACTTGGGGGCTTAGCTGCAGTCCAGTAATCGCCTAAGTTTGAAAAATCCTACCGAGTGGTGAGCAACCCTCCCACTCGGGGCTTAAACTGCAGTCCAAGACTACCTAAGTTTGAAAAATTGTACCGAGTGGTGAGCAACCCTCCCACTCAGGGGCTTAGCTACAGTCCAGTACTCGCCTAAGTTTGAAGAATCCTACCGAGTGGTGAGAAAACCTCCCACTCGGGGGATTAGCTGCAGTCCAGTACTCGCCTAAGTTTGAAAAATCCTACCGAGTGATGAGTAACCCTCGCACTCGGGGGCTTAGCTGTAGTCCAGTACTCGCCTAAGTTCGAAACCCATCCCTATCCGCAATGATGACGAGGTGCAGGTCGAATGAAACCTTCTACTTCGGAGCTGCGTCACAAGTACAACGTACGCTCCATCCCTATCCGCAAGGACGACGAGGTGCAGGTCGACTGAAACCTTCTCCTTCGGAGCTGCGTCACAAGTACAACGTACGCTCCATCCCTATCCGCAAGGACGACGAGGTGCAGGTCGACTGCAACCTTCTACTTCGGAGCTGCGTCACAAGTACAACGTACGCTCCATCCCTATCCGCAAGGACGACGAGGTGCAGGGCGACTGCAACCTTCTCTTATGGACTGCATCACAAGTGCAACATGCACTCCATCCCTATCCGCAAGGACGACAAGGTCCAGTTCGACTACAACCTTCTCCTTCGGAGCCGCGTCACAAGTACAACGCGCGCTCCACCCTTAACTGCAAGGACGACGAGGTGCAAGTCGACTGGAGTATCCACCTCAGAGCTGCATCTCAAGCACAAAGATTATTCTGTGTCGAGAACAAAATCCACTCGAAGGCAAATGCGAGCATATTCAGAGATAAATCAAGTTCAGATAAATCCTGAAGTTCAAGACCACGGATCAATGTACTCGGGTTTTCAGCCCGAAGGAGTTTAACGATTACAAAATCACTCGGCATTCCGAGGCAAATTTAAGGCAGGGCATAAAAGTTTGTTCACTCCACAGGAGGAAGGCTGGCAGGCTCGACGAGTTCGTCCAGGTCAATCCCGTCAGCAATCCGAGTGGCAGCAGCAATGAAAGTCTCCATGAAGGACTGGAAGTCGTGCCTCTTAGTGTTAGCAACTTTAATCGCCGCTAGCTTCTCTTCCCGAGCTTCTCGACAATGGACGCGAACTAGAGATGGAGCCACATCAACGCCGCACCGGGCAGAAGACTTCTTCCATTCTTGAATTCGACTGGGAACTTCATTGAGCTGAGCCATCACAGACTTGAGGTCATTCTGAAGTGTTGCCATGGGCCAGAGAGCTGTGTCAATCCGCGACATCACGACTTTCAGTCAGGCGAGATAATCAACAACGCCAGTGATGCGGGATTCCAGTCGGAGCACATTCATGGCAGCTTCATCCTTCACTAGAGAGTTGATGGGGTCCAAGCTTGGTTCAATTCGCCCGGTCTCTTCCTCGAAGTCCTGACAAAACTCTACATGCACAGTTCAAGGGTGAGTCTATGATCATATGTCAAGTCGACAAGAACAAACCAGTCGGATCAAAGAAAATAGCTTCAAGCATGACGAACAACTTCTTAGCAAGGCTTCCCAGATAACTCTCCAGATTGTTCTCCTGCGGGAAATACCTTCCATCTTCTTGTTCAGATTTTCCTTGTCCTTCTTTAGGCGAGTCCCTTCCTTATTGGCTTCGTCAAGGGAAGTTTTCAGCTTGGAGTTTTCTTCCTCCAATTTGCCGACTGATGCCAACTTCTATTAAGCGAGCACGGTTTTCTCATCAGCTTTTTTCTGCGCGGCCGCCAGAGCTTGGTTCAGTTTCTCTGAAAGAAACAATTCTTGATTCAGAAAAAGCAGAATGAAATCCGGTTCAGGGATAACTCAGTTGATAGGTCTTCCTTACCAACTGCGTCATCCTTGGCTTTTTGCAGTTCTGTCTTGGCCAGCTCCAGATCGAGGTTGAGTTGAATCTGCTGCTTCTCAGTCAAGAAACGAGCTCCAAGATCACAAGATTTCTGCAACCAAAGAACAGGTCAGACGAAAGGTGAAAAGATTGGTTATTTCGGAGAGATAAAAGGATAAAGCCAACAAATTCTAAGACTACTGCCGAATCAAACATCCAACAGTAGTCTCGGGGACTACACCCAGTGGGTGCACTTAGCGTGCCCCCACTGGTTCAGTTTACACTCGACAAGGCCTGTCCAGCACGAGTGCAAAAAAAAGAGAGAAAGCAACAAACAGAGTCTTCAGACCATAGTCGACTGCCAGCAGTCGACCACGGTCTCGGGGACTACACCCAGTGGGTGCACTCAGCGTGCCCCCACTGGTTCAAAGTTCCACTCGACATGGCCCGACCAGACCGAGTGAAGAAATTCAAATTCCAAGACTACAATCGACTGCCCGCAGTCCACCATAGTCTCGGGGACTACACCCAGTGGGTGCACTCAGCGTGCCCCCACTGGTTCAAAAATTCAATCGACGACAACATCGAATTCAGCTCAAAGTACGGATTTGCTCAGTGACAAATCGAAACACCCAGTGGGTGTACAGATGCGAAGCGCAGACAGATGAAAAGATTCTTTGAAAGAAAGTTTTCAGGCACCATGTCCTAACAGAACAAGCCAAAAGAGTCTGTAGGCAATCTGCTAAACTGGACGTTGCTCTGGAGAGCAGAGCTGGGATCATAAGCAGCTTGGCTGGCTTCCCGCACCATCTTCATCTTCTCCATCATAATGCCCGCCTGGCGTATATCCTCTTTGGCAGCACCCACTTGGTCCTCTTGGACGTGATGTGTAGCAAAAAGAGAAGGTGGATCGGCGGGAGGCTGTGTAGCCGACGCGGAAGGCCGAGCACTCGATAGCGGTATGGCGAAGGAGACGGAAGTCCGATTGGCATCGCCGGCGTCCTGAACTACCGGTTCCGCCACCGGCGTCGACTGAAGCGTCTTACCAGCGGATGTTTTCCTGTTTCTTCTCCCCAAGGGCCTCTGTGGCTCGTCCTCGTCGTTGTTGAGGAGGTTAATAACGTTCAGAGCTGTCAAAAGATCGGTCGCCAAAATTTCATCATCCGATTGGATATATCATAGTTCAATCGATAAAGCAAAGACAAAATCACGAAGATTGTACCCGGATTGGAGGTGACCGCATCTTCCACTTCCTCATCCTCGTTTTTATAAGCATAGGTCCCGGAGGTAGAGGCACTGCCAGTTTCAAGATTCATTCGGTCAAACCAAGGGGAAAATAAACAACACAGAATATCAAATAAAAGCGAAAGAAGAACACTCAAGCAGAAGCAACAGGAACGTCAATTTGGATTCTCGGCAGCGCCTTCCGAGTCTTTTGCACTACAACCTTGGACTGATTTGGAGCCTTTTCAGTTGGTGCCGGAGAAGACGTCCGAGGACGCTTTGACGACTGCCCGGTCTTAACGGTCGCCTTTTCACTGGCGCTCGCCGGGTCGTGAGTAAGTTTGGATCGCCTTTCCCTGCGGGGAGGAGAGTCGACTTATTCTTCATCACTCGGGTCATCGCTCTCCTCGTCCCCCTCTCTGTCGGAATGCCACTCGCCGCTTTCACCTCCGCTCGCCTCCCCCTTCGGGTCCTGCTCCTGCTCTCCGTTGGGCATCGAATACATTTCAGTAAGGGCCTAGAAGAAAACAAGCAAGACAAAGTCAGTCGGTGAAGCATAAACAGTTGCATGTTAAATCAAGATGACACTCGGTAATTAAGAATCGGACCTTCTCTGGTTCATAGGATTGGTCAAGTGGAGGGATTCTCCTGGCTCCTCCGGGGTTATCCTTGCTGCCAGTGATACTCCTCAACCACTTCTCCACCGTATCCTCGTCGACTTCTTCTGGGTGCACCCGAGAGGAATCTTCAATGCCCGAGTACATCCACATCGGATGGTCGCGAGCTTGAAGTGGCTGAATGCGTCATCTGAGAAAGACTTCCAGCAGATCCATTCCAGTTACGCCCTCACGGATGAGATGGACCACTCGCTCAACCAGCACTTTCACTTCCGCTTTCTCCCCTGGAGTCACTTTCAAGGCGGAGGGCTTCTCTACGCAAGCCATAGAAAAAGGAGGAAGTCCAGTCGACTGACCTGGAGTCGGCTGGTCTTTGCAATAAAACCAGGTCGACTGCCACCCTCGTACCGACTCAGGAAGAATTATGGCTGGGAAAGAGCTCTTACCCCTCATCTGAATCCCAAGACCCCCACACATCAGGATCACTTGGGTCCTCTCGTCACTCGGGTTGGCCTTTTTGACCGACTGGGAGCGAGACGTAAAAATGTGCACAGAGACACGAAAGCAGCAAGATACACGATGGTGTTGAGGGGAAAGTGATGAAGTTGTGTGTCAGTGTCAAAACCGGCGGATCTCGGGTAGGGGGTCCCGAATTGTGCGTCTAGGCGGATGGTAACAGGAGACAAGGGACATGATGTTTTTACCCAGGCTCGGGCCCTCTCGATGGAGGTAAAACCCTACTCCTGGTTGATTAATATTGATGATATGGGTAGTACAAGAGTAGATCTACCACGAGATCAGAGAGGCTAAACCCTAGAAGCTAGCCTATGGTATGATTGTTGTTCGTCCTACGGACTAAAACCCTCCGGTTTATATAGACACTGGAGAGGGTTAGGGTTACATAGAGTCGGTTACAAATGGGAGAAGATCTACATATCCGAATCGCCAAGCTTGCCTTCCACGACAAGGAAAGTCCCATCCAGACACGGGACGAAGTCTTCAATCTTGTATCTTCATAGTCCAGGAGTCCGGCCAAAGGTTATAGTCCGGCCATCCGGACACCCCCTAATCTAGGACTCCTCAAGAGCCCCCTGAACCAGGCTTCAATGACGCATTTAGTCCGGCATGCAGATTGTCTTCGGCATTGCAAGGCGGGTTCCTCCTCCGAATACTTCATAGAATATTTTGAACACACGTATAGTGTCCGCTCGCAAAATAAGTTCCACATACCACCGTAGAGAGAATAATATTTACACAAATCCAATCACGACGTATTCCGCAGCGTGACATCACACCACGGCCAAGCCTTTATTCGAATCGTTTTTATTGCCCCACCTCAGCGCACTTAGCGAGGCGGTTTCCTTGGCACGTCTTGTCGAAGCAGAGATCGTGTCCCCTTATTCCAGGATTCTCATCAATACGGGCGTGGGTAACCCAACCGTGCCATTAATTACGGCGCTTGGGAGATAAGCGAGTTTTACCAGGCTGGTGGGGGCACATAGTTTCGTCCGCCCATATAAGGGGATAAGGATCCACCTTTCTCATCTACGCCTTCTTCCTCCTTTGCTTATCCATTTTCACGCACTCGAGCTCCAGCGCCCAAGTCCGCATATCCCACCTCAACCTTCTCCAGCCATGTCCGGAGCGGGAGGCAAGTGGATGGCCTCCTCCGTCACGGAGGGACACATCAAGAAGCTGAGGAAAGCCGAATACTTGTCCAATGACATCACGCACCGGCTCCCCGACAAGGGGCAGCTCATCCCCACCCCCAGGCCCCATGAGAGGGTGGTGTTCCTCACCCATTTCCTCCGCGGACTAGGTTTCCCACTTCACCCATTTGTCCTGGGACTCGTGTTCTACTACGAACTGGATTTCCACGATCTGGCCCCGAACTTCATCCTCAACATCTCGACGTTCATCATCGTGTGCGAGGCCTTCCTCTGCATCCAGCCCCACTTCGGCTTATGGCTGAAGACCTTCAATGTCAAACTGAAGGTAGTGGGCCGCCGCCAAGCGGAGTGCGGAGGCGCCATGGTGGGAAAGATGCCCAACGTTACATGGCTCGAGGGCTCCTTCGTGGAGACCATAAAGGGCTTGCAATCGGGGTGGTTCTACATCACCGAGCCGCGTGACCCTGAATGGGCAGCGGCCACCGAATTCCGATCTGGCATCCCCATACGGCTCACCTCCTGGAAAGAGACGGGCCTGTCGTGGGGTAGTTCGGAGGAGCTGACCGGACTCCAAACCTGCGTCCAAAACCTGGTGAGCAAGAAGCTCAAACTCGTCAACGTAGTCCAGGTCATGCTCATCCGCCGGATCCTCCCGTGCCAACAACGGGCTTTCAGTTTGTGAGAGTTTGATCCGGCACAGCACCGAACCCTGAGTAGGCTCTTTGACACTACGTACGAAGACGCCTGAAAGGTGCTGTTCAAGGGCGCCGAAGTTCCCGCATCCGCTACCGAGGATCGCGGATTCAGCGCGCAGCATCAAGCCAACGCGGTAAGATATTTTACCCTTTACGGGTTACTTGTTTTCCATAGTTTGATTCTATGCGGGATCTAAACTCCCTTACCTTTGACAGGATTGGCGTAAGACGTGCAGGCAGATTGACCGTCCGGCTCCTTGCCCGAAGACTCCAGCGGACGCCCGCTGACGGGTTATTGGTTCCGGCACCTTACGTGGTGCCGGAGAAGAAGGCCAAGAAGAAGGCCACGGGAACTCAAAAGAGTTCCCGGCGCCCGGTGGTGTCGGATTCATCGTCCGATGACTCCGAGGCGCACTCCTCCCATGAAGACGAGGAGGAGGAAGAAGAGGCCTCTCCCCCTCCAGCGGGGGGAGGAACGAAAAGGAAGGCCGCCCCAACCGGGGGGGGGGGGGGGCGGAGGGTCCAAGAAGGGGAAGACCCTTCCTCCGGACTACCCCACCAACGCTGACGACGGCGAAGAGGAGTGGCCATCCAAGGCCAAGCCCCTGGCAAAATCGTAAGTATCCAGATACCAGAATAACTCATGGTGCTCCTTTGTTGCACAGTATCTTCTGACGCCAAATATAATCATGCAGTTCTCCCAAGGCCGGGCTCGACGCTTCGTCGAGCGGCTCCCTGGGTTCGTCGGATGTGAATAGTACTTCACTTCCGGCCGCCTCCTCTCCTCGCGCTGCGGATGATGCCGAGGTGGAGTCCCAAAAGGGTCCAAGCCAGGAGGAGGTGGTCCTGGAGGCGCCACAAGGCGACCTCCCGGACTATAGGCGCAAAGGGGACAAAACCCCCAAGGGCTCCAAGTCCGGCCATAGGCCGGACACCGCACCGGAACCTTCAGTGGTTCCGGAGTCCAGCAGGCGCCCCCCTAGTAAGAAGGGCAAGCCTATGATGCCGGTGACCTCCGTCCAACCGGAGGCACCGGATAATCTGCTGGAGGTGCTTAACGGCGCCTCCATCGGCGAGGAGCACCGCACTATTGTGAGTGTGGTGATCCGGAAGGTTCGATCCGCCAAGAGCGGGCTGATCAAGCCTTGTACAACCTTCTAACAGGCTTTGAGGTATGTATTTAAGATATGTAAAAATATTACCGCATACATAGTAGCCCCTGATGCTCAGTTTGGTGTTCGGAAAGAAAAACCGAACTGAGGATCTAAAAGATATACGTAGGAGTCTAACATAAGTATGTCAATATGGGAATGCAGGCTACGCTTGCGACCTCTCTGCCAGCAGCTGCGGAGGTCGATGCATTGAAGCGAGCCTCGAGCGGTCCGAGAACGAGCTCGGCCTTGCCAAGAAGCAGCTCGAAGACAAGGAAGGTAAGTAATACCTTATGTAAGTATATAAAAAGATGTGGTTGCAAAAATGACAGGACTAACGTGAGTTTTACAGGGCCACAACCGAGGTGGCGACCAAGGAAGCGCTGTCCAAGGCCAAGACAAGGCGGCCGTGGAGCGCACCAGCGAGAGAAGCAGGAGGCGCGGGTGGCGGTGGTGCAGCAAGAGCTCCAGGCTCTCGTGGAAAAACACGAGAGTTTGGAGCTTGACTCAAAGACTCGAGAGTCCGAGCTCGCCTCGGCCCTTGAGAGCGCCAAATCTACCAAGGCCGAAGCCCAAAAAGCCCTCCAGGAAATTGAGGCGATGAAGAAGATAGCGGCGGGTAAGGCATTCTTTATGCAAAGCAAGCACGTGAAAGTGAATTACTTGTTACTTACCCGAGTCCGGAGCTCTCCAGGAGCATTCGCAGATCTTCCCGAGTGTGTCCGACGCTGCCGCATTCTACCGAGCGAAGAGGGGAGCTCGGCAGAGAAGGTGTTCTGGTCTCAATATCGAGGCCGGACACCCGGCAGTGCTTATGAGCGACCAGTGAAGCAGTGGTCGAGCTCCATAAGGTGGCCGAACAGGCCATGAAGGGTCTCATAGTCCGGTTGTGGCACAGGGAAGCCTTGCACAGGAGCTACTTGAGCTGGTGAGGCGGCTGGTGGATGCTGTCCATGGCTTGAAGTCATCAAAGCGCTCAGTATGTATCGAAGGTGCTCAGAGGCCCTTGCCCGTGCTAAAGTGCACTGGGGCAAGATGGACGCTGAGAAGCTTGTGACGGACGGACCACCGACGGGCAAGGAGCATCGCAAGCCCGAGATATATTATGAGGTTGTCCTGAAGGGTGCCCGCTTTATAGCGGATGAATGCTCCAAAGATGTAATTTTTGAGTAAACTCGAATTTGTGATCATGTACGCTGAAAACTTGTTCATATGCGCTAAGCAACGCTTTTGAATTTAAAATATTACCTTCTGTGAGGCCGTATATTAAATTTGAGAGATGGTGAGTCGTCGGCTTCTGCCCCAATGCCGCGAGTGCTGGGGTGTTCGGGATAAACTTGAGCGCTCTTTTTCCCATTCTTGGGTCCTTCGAGGGAGGCGCTCAACACAAAAAACAAGGCAATCAGACTATAATGCATGAACACTCTCACTTAGCCATAGAATTCTATAATTTTAAATTTCGGTGAAGCCCCTAGTATTCGGAAGACCGAGTTCGAGGTGCTATCCACGCCTAGGCCGGGCAAAGCCGACTCCTCGCTCTAAGCGACATAAGTCTTTAGGGACTCGAAAACCTCTCGAACAGCGACCAGCTCTCGCCCTATCATGACGGTCAGTTTTAGCTTTCTCCGAGGTGCTTAGCCCAGCTCAACCGGGGCACAATCGCAGTGGTTCTCCCAGCGCTACCTTAGCCAATATAACGGAACGTAAGGTACCAAAACATGGGAGCCGGGCAAACCCAACTATTGACCCAAGACATGATTCGGAGTTGATGCATATAATGCTATAAGTTCGGGGTGCCGCACTTGTGGAAGTGTTCGGACTTATCACACCGTATGTTGGGGTACTTAAGCCCCGGGTGTATTTGGCCGTACCAACGTGTACGGGTGCAACATGTCATTAATGAACATATATAGATAAAAAAGGGAATGTAATAATAGACAAAAGCTATGTATTGTTTATTCGAAAAGGCTGTGGTAAAAGCAGGACGATACAAATAGTGCGATAAGCAAGAGATGGGACTATTTGACATGTCCCCCTCCAGGGGCGAGCTGCGGGATGATATGTGAAACAAGTATACTGCTCGTTATAGAGACCACCTGGACACTCGACGTAGCTTTCTGCCTCCCTGGCTGTTGCATCGTGTGTTCGGCGATTGTACTCTTGGACAGGCCTGCCGTATAGTGGAGTCCTCAAAGTAGGAAAAAGAATGACAAAATCGGGAGCCCCTAGTGCGGTTGAGCCGCATTTTGGGCATGCCGTGGTCGTGCCCCTCCCCCTATGCCCATGGTATTTCTAGAGCGTAGTTATGTACGCGTAGTACTGGTTTCGCAATTTCGCGAGGGCTGGGGTTGGGGCCGCATTGCTACGCTTGCTTGGAACGTGCCAGGCGGTCTTGTTGTAGGTTACTCCGGGCGCGCTTGACGGTG
The DNA here is from genome assembly GCA_021605145.1 of Aegilops bicornis. Taxonomy (NCBI): domain Eukaryota; kingdom Viridiplantae; phylum Streptophyta; class Magnoliopsida; order Poales; family Poaceae; genus Aegilops; species Aegilops bicornis. The sequence continues at coordinate 597,847,904 of CM038672.1, forward strand.
TCCAGACGTTAATAGCCGGACTAGAGAATTTCCTTGAGAGGGTGCTTTGTACTTCCGTCGCGAGGGCCGCCATATGCTCCTCCGTTCGGAGAGAGCGTTCAGTGTTTCCATTGACCGTAATGACTCCTCGAGGGCCTGGCATCTTGAGCTTGAGGTATGCGTAGTGCGGCACCGCATTGAACTTTGCAAATGCGGTTCGTACGAGCAGTGCGTGATAGCCACTGCGGAACGGGACAATGTCGAAGATTAACTCCTCGCTCGGAAATTATCCGGGGATCCGAAGACCACCTCAATTGTAACTGAGCCTGTACAGTTGGCCTCTACACCTGGTATGACGCCTTTAATGGTTGTCTTTGTGGGTTTAATCCTTGAGGGATCTATGCCCATTTTTCGCACTGTATCCTGATAAAGCAAGTTCAGGCTGCTGCCGCCGTCCATAAGGACTCTAGTGAGGTGAAATCCGTCAATGATTGGGTCTAGAACCAATGCGGCAAATCCGCCATGGCGGATGCTAGTGGGGTGGTCCCTTCGATCAAAAGTGATTGGGCAGGAGGACCATGGTTTAAACTTTGGGGCAACTGGCTCCAACGCATATACGTCCCTGAGTGCACGATTCCGCTCCCTTTTGGGGATGTGGGTTGCGTATATCATGTTCACCGTCCGCACTTGTGGGCAGAAGCCCTTCTGTCCCCTATTATTCGGCGGCCGGGGCTCCTCCTCGTCATCGCTATGCAGCCCCTTGTCTCTGTTTTCGGCACATAACTTGCATGCCTGCTTGAACACCCAACAATCCCTATTGGTGTGATTGGCTGGTTTTTCGGGGGTGCCGTGTATCTGGCACGAGCGATCGAGTATGATGTCCAAATTGGATGGGCCCGGAGTATTTCTTTTAATGGCTTTTTCCGCTGACTGGGTTTAGAGCCTCTGAATCTGGCATTAACTACCGTATCCTCAGCATTGTCGCCGTTAATGCGGCGCTTGTGCTTGTTGCGACGCGACCTGCCATTGTTGTCCTTGGTATTCGAATTACCAGGGCTCTTGGTCATGTTATTACTACGAGCTAGCCAGATGTCTTCTCCCACGCAAAAGCGGGTCATGAGTGTTGTGAGGGCTGCCATGGATTTCAGCTTTTCCTGTCCTAGGTGCCGGGCAAGCCACTCGTCAGATGTTATGCTTGAAGGCTGCAAGGGCCTCTGCGTCCGGACAGTCGACTATTTGATTTTTCTTGGTTAGGAACCTTGTCCAGAATTGTCTGGCCGATTCCTCTGCTGCTGAATTATGTGGCTTAGGTCATCGGCGTCTGGTGGTCGCGCATAGGTGCCCTGGAAATTGTCGAGGAATGCGGATTCCGTGTCCTCCCAACAACCAATTGATTCTGGCGGCAAGCTGTTAAGCCAATGCCGAGCTGGTCCTTTAAGCTTGAGTGGGAGGTATTTGATGGCGTGTAGATCATCACCGGGCCACGTGGATATGAAGGAGATAATCCTCGATCCATACCGCAGGATCTGTTGTGCCATCGTATTATTCGATGTTTACGGGTTTGAAACCCTCGGGGATTTGATGATCCATTACTTCATCTGTGAAGCATAGTGGGTGTGCGGCGCCTCTGTACTGGGCTATATCACGACGTAGCTCAAACGAGCTTTGTCTACTTTGTTTGGCCCGGCCGGATTTACCATATCCGGCATGACGGTTATCGTCACGTGTCGTGGAGCGCCCACGATCCATAGATCCATCTTGTTTGCCTTGCCTTGTCCTCCCATATATCTCGCAGGTCTAGCGCATTTCCCTGTGCCTTGGTATTCTTTGAGCAACGCCGGGGTGCGGCTTGAGTGGAGGGCCGAGAGGCCTCTTTGTCGCGGCCACGAGGTGGCCGGTCGGCCGCATCATGCGCTGGTGATGTAGGTCTAGGTGCTTCCTCCTCTAATCGGGTAGCAGCCTGCGTTTTGGGTAGCTCTTGGAGGCGTCGAATTAATTACTCTTGACGCAAGGACTTCAGTCCATCCGTCGGCTAGCAAGTCTTGGTCAGCTCTAAGTTTTGCTGTTTTTTCTTGAGGCTGCTTGCCGTGGCCATAAGCCTGCGTTTGAAACGCTCTTGTTCGACGGGATCCTCAGCACGACAAATTAGGTAAATCGTCAAGGCTTGCCTCGTATTCAGAGGGAGGCATGTAATTATCGTCCTCTACCTCTCTGTCTGCCGCTCTCTCATGAGGGCTGGTTTCTCCATCCTCCTGCGCTGAATCCTGCTGGAGGGGGTTGTCTTCGGCACTGTCCGGGGTATTATTGTCTCCCGTGCTGGAATCACCATTTTTTTCTTTGGCGGGATTTAGAGCGGCGCTGCTGACGCCGACACTTACGCTGCTTCCTGGAGGGGTCATCCTCCGTTGTTCCATCGTTGTTCCCTTCTTTTGGGGTGTCCACCATGTATATGTCATACGATGAGGTGGCCTTCCAAAGGCCTCGTAGGCGCTGGTTCTTGGTCGCCTCTCTGCATCGGCGTCCATACCGGCCAATGTCATCGAGTCGAAGTCGAGCATGTCGGTTAAATCATCGGACGGTGGCTACGTAAGTGGGTGGTAGGTGGGCTTTGAATTTCTTTGTCGTCCGCATCCCAACCTTGCTGACCATAGTCCGGCTAGGGCTCTCGATAAAGAGAGAGACTTTAGTGAATTCAGAATGTCATTTGAAGGCGAAAGTCTTTGAAAGATGTCCGCGGGCGGTGAACTCCATGATCGGCGCCCAATCGGATTCGATTGGCGAAGTGCGGAAGGTTCGAGTCTGGAGGAGTTCGGCACCTTGAGTCACAAGCTTCGCAGCGACAAGGCTGGTGTTCGGCTCGATCGCCGTAGAGATTGCAGCCCCCGAGGTGGTGTCCAGCCACCCGTCCTCGATTGGCGTAGTCGGCTCCGAGCTGAGGGTCGGAGCGGACACGGGTGCGGCCTCTAGGGCACTGTTCGGCGGCAGAGCTAGATCATGCCCATCGTAACAGTGCGGCGCGCTCGGCTGTGGCTCGAACCCGTCGAAGATCAAGTCTTCGCGGATTTCAGCCGTGTAGTTCAAACTTCCAAATCTGACCTGATGGCCAGGGGCGTATCTTTCGATTTGCTCCAGATGGCCAAGCGAATTGGCCCACAGTGCAAAGCGACCGAATACGAAGATCTGTCCGGGGAGAAAAGTCTCACCCTGGACCGCATCGTTGTTGATGATCGGAGGAGCCATCGGGCCTAAAGATGACGCCATAGAGGAACTCTCAATGAAAGCACCAATGTCGGTGTCAAAACCGGTGGATCTCTGGTAGGGGGTCCCGAACTGTGCGTCTAGGCAGATGGTAACAGGAGACAAGGGACACGATGTTTTTACCCAGGTTCGGGCCCTCTCGATGGAGGTAAAACCCTACTCCTGCTTGACTAATATTGATGATATGGGTAGTACAAGAGTAGATCTACCACGAGATCAAGGAGGCTAAACCCAGAAGCTAGCCTATGGTATGATTGTTGTTCGTCCTACGGACTAAAACCCTCCGGTTTATATAGACACCGGATAGGTTAGGGTTACACAGAGTCGGTTACAATGGTAGGAGATCTACATATCCGTATCGCCAAGCTTGGCTTCCACGCCAAGGAAAGTCCCATTCGGACACGGGACGAAGTCTTCAATCTTGTACCTTCATAGTCTTGGAGTCCGGCCGTGATGATAGTTCGGCTATCCGGACACCCCCTAGTCCAGGACTCCCTCAGTAGCCCCTGAACCAGGCTTGAATGACGGCGAGTCCGGCGCGCATATTGTCTTCGGCATTGCAAGGCGGGTTCCTCCTCCGAATACTTCATCGAAGGTTTTGGACACCAGGATAGTGTCCGGCTCTGCAAAACAAGTTCCACATACCACCATAGAGGGAATAACTTTTGCACGGATCTGTTGACGTATTCCACGGCGTGACATCACACCGCGGCTAGGTCTTTATATGAATTGTTTTTTGCTATTCCACCTCAGCGCGTTTAGCGAGGCGGTTTCCTTGGCACGTCTTATCAAAGCATAGATCGTGCCCCCTTATTCCGGGATTCTCATCAATACGGACGTAGGTAACCCATCCGCGCCATTGATTACGGCTCTTGGGAGATAAGCGAGTTTTACCAGGCTGGTGGGGACGATAGCTTCATCCGTCCATATAAGGGGATAAGGATCCACCTTTTCACCTACGCCTTCTTCCTCCTTTGCTCATCCATTCTCGCGCACTCGAGCTCCAGCACCCAAGTCCGCACGCCCCACCTCAACCTTCTCCAACCATGTCCGGAGCGGGAGGCAGGTGGATGGCCTCCTCCGTCATGGAGGGGCACATCACAAGACTGCGGGAGGCCCCATGAGAGGGTGGTGTTTCTCCCCCACTTCCTCCGCGGACTAGGTTTTCCACTTCACCCATTTGTCCGGGGGCTCATGTTCTACTACGGCCTGGACTTCCACGACCTGGCCCCGAATTTCATCCTCAACATCTCGGCGTTTATCGGTATGTGCGAGGCCTTCCTCTGCATCCAACCCCACTTTGGCCTACGGCTGAAGATCTTCAACGTCGGGCCGAAGGTTGTGGGCGGCCGTCAAGCAGAGTGCGGAGGCGCCATGGTCGGCAAGATGGCCAAAGTCCTATGGCTCGAGGGCGCCTTTGTGGAGACAATAAAGGGGTGGCAATCGGGGTGGTTCTACATCACCGAGCGCGACCCAAAATGGGTGGCGGCCCCCGAATTCAGATCTGGCTTCCCCACACGGCTCTCGTCATGGAAAGAGACGGGCCTGACGTGGGGGAATTCGGACGAGCTATCCGGACTCCAAACATGCGTCCGAAACCTGGTGGACAATAATCTCAGGCTTGTCGACGTAATCCAGGTGATGCTCATCCGCCGGATTCTCCCATGCCAACAACGGGCCTTTAATTTGTGGGAGTTCGATCCGGCGCAGCACCGAACCTTGAGCCGGCTCTTCGACACTACGTACGAAGATGCCTGGAAGGTGCTGTTCAAGGGCGCCGAAACCCCGCATCCGCTAACAAAGATCGCGGATACAGCTCGCGGCGTCAAGCCGGCGAGGTAAGTTATTTTACCCTTTACGGGACTCTTTTTTCAAAGATTCACTCTATGTGGGATCTAAAACTCCCTAATCTTTGACAGATCGGTTGAAGACGTCCGGACAGATAAACTGTCCGGCCTTTGCCGGAAGACCCAATGACGCCTGATTGACGGGAAGGCTGGCTCCGGTACCCATGTGGTGCCGGAGAAGAAGGCCAAGAAGGAGGCCATGGGAACTCAAGGAGCTCCCGGCGCCAGTGCCGCCGATTCTGAAGCAGAATCTTCTCCTGAGGACGAGGAGGAGGAAAAAGAAGCTTCTCTCCCAGGGGGGAGGAGAGGAAAAGGAAGGCCGCCCCAACTGGGGAGGCCGGAGGGTCCAAGAAGGGAAGAACCCTTCCTCCGGACTTTTCCACCAACATCGACAACGACGAGGAGGATTCGCCAACAAGGGCCAAGCCCCTGGCGAGATCGTAAGTGTCCGGATACCCATGGCTTTTTTATCATTGCATAGTGTTCTCTAATGCCGAACAATCATGCAGCCCGCCCAAGGGCGAGTTTGCCACTTCGTCCGGGGCTGGTCCACGAGTTCGCCGGAAATGGAGAGTACTTCACTTCCGACCGCCTCCTCACCTCACGCCATGGACGACGCTGCGGTGGGGCCCCAAGGGGGCTTGGTCAAGAGGAGGTAGCGCAGAGGCGCCTGCAAGGCAACCTCCGGGCTCGGTAGCGTGGGGTGAGACCCCAGGGGCTCTAAGCCCGACCCTTGTCCGGACTCCGTGCCGGAACCTTCAGCGGTTCCGTAGTCCGGTAAGTGGTCCCTTCGCAAGAAGGATAAGACGCCGGTGTCCTCCGTCCAACCGGAGGCACCGGATAGCTTGCTGGTGGCGCTTAACAGCGCTTCCATCGAGGAGGAGCACCGCAGTGTTATGAGTGCGGTGATCCGGACAGTTCAGTCCGCCAAGAGCGGGCTGATCGAAGCCTGTACCAGCCTTCTAACAGGCTTTGAGGTAAGTTTAGAATATGTAAAAATATTACCGCATAGACAGTAGCCCCTGATGCTTAGTTCGGTGTCCGGAAATAAAAGCCGGACTAAGGATCTAAAAAGATATACGCAGGAGTCTAACATAAGTATGTCAATATGGGAATGCAGGCTGCGCTGCTGACCTGCCACAGACCGACTGCGGAGGTCAATGCATTGAAGCGAGCCTCGAGCGGTCCGAGAATGAGCTCGGCCAAGCCAAGAAGCAGCTCGAGGACAAGGAAGGTAAGTAGTACCTTATTAAAGAAATACCTTATAGAAAGGTTTCGGTTGCAAAAAATAACAGGAATAACATGGGTACTGGAGGGGCCACGAACGAGGTGGCGACCCTGAAGGAAGCGGTGTCCGTGGCCGAAAAAAGCGGCTGCGGAACGCACCGAGCGAGAAAAGGGGGAGGCGCAGCTGGCGGAGGTGTGGCAAGAGCTCCAGGCTCTCGTGGAAAAACACGAGGGTTTGGAGCGTGACTCGAAGACCCGAGAGTCCGAGCTTGCCTCGGCTCTTGAGAATGCCAAAGCTTCTAAGGCCGAGGCCCAAAAATCCCTCCAAGAAATTGAATCATTAAACAACATAGCGGCGGGTAAGGCATTCTTTATGCAAAGCAAGCATGTGAAAGTGAATTACCTATTACTTACCCGAATTCGGAGCTCTCCAGGAGCATTCGCAGATTTGCCCCGTAGTGTGTTTGATGCTGCCGCATTCTACCGCGCCAAGGAGGGGAGCTCGACGGAAAAGGTGTTCTGGTCTCGATGTCTTTGAGGCCGGACATTTGGTGCCCCTAAGCGACCAGCTGAAGCAGCTGGTCGAGCTCCACAAGGTCGCCGAACAGGCCATGAAGGGCCTTATAGTGCGGCTGTGGCCATTGGAAGCCATGTCTGGGAGCTACTTCGGCTTAGTGCAGTGGCTGGTGGACGCATGTCCACGGATTGAAGTCATCAAGCGCTCCATCTGCATTGAAGGTGTCAGTCGGGCCCTTGCCCGTGCTAAAGTGCACTGGGGCAAGCTGGATGCGGAGAAGCTTGTGACGGACGGGCCACTGAAGGGCAAGGAGCATCGCACGCCCGAAATGTACTATGAGGGCCTCTCAAGGGTGCCCGCCGAATAGCGGATGAGTGCTCCAAAGATGTACTTTTTAATAGACTACGCATTTGTTATCCTGTCGCTGAAAACTTGTTCATATGCGCTAAGCAATGCTTATTAATTTAAAATAGTACCTTCCGCGGCCGTTTATCAAATCGAGAGATGGCAAGTCGTTGGCTTCAGCCCCCATGCCACGAAAGTGCCGGGTGTTCGGGATAAACTTGAGCACTCTTGTTCCCATTCTTGGGTCCATCTAGGGAGGCGCTCAGCACAACGAACAAGGCAACCAGACTTATAATGCTTGAACACTCTCACTTAGCCATAGAATTCTATAATTTTAAATTTCGGCGAAGCCCCTAGTATTCGGAAGACCGAGTTCGGGGCGCTATCCACGCCTTGGCCGGACAATTCCGGTTCCTCGCTCTAAGCGGCATAAGTCTTTAAGGACCCGAAAAAACCTCTCGAACAGCGACCGGCTCTCGCCCTATCATGACGGTCAGTTTTAGCTTTCTCCACTGAGGTGCTCGACCCAGCTCAACTGGGGCACAATCGCAGTGGTTCTCTCGGTGCTACCTTAGCCGATATAACGGAACGTAAGGTACCAAAACACGGGAGCCGGGCAAACCCAACTATTGACCCAAGACATGATTCTGAGCCGATTCATATAATGCTATAAGTTCAGGGTGCCGCACTTGTGAAAGTGTTCGGACTTATCACACCATAATTTTGGGGTAATTAAGCCCCTGGTGTATTGGCCGTACCAAAGTGTACGGGTGCGACATGTCATGAAATGAACATATATATATATATATATATATATAAAGAAAAGAGTGCAATAATAAGCAAAAGCTATGTATTGTTTATTCAAAAAGGTACTGCAATGAAAGCAGAACGATACAAATAGTGCGATAAGCAAGGGATGGGACTATCTAACGTGTCCCCCTCCAGGGGTAAGCTACGGGATGGTATGTAAAAAAGGTATAATGCTCGTAATAGAGACCACCTGAACACTTGACGTAGCTTTCTGCTTCCCTGGCTGTTGCATCGTGAGTTCGGCGATTCTAGTGCCGGACAGGGCTTCTGGAAAACGGAGTCCTGAAAGTAAGAAAAAGGAAAAAAAGAGAAAATAAAATAAAAAGAATGACACAATCGGGAGCCCCTGGTGCGGTTGAGCCGCATTCCGGGCGTGCCGTGGTCGCGCCCCTCCCTTTATGCCCATGGTATCTCCAGAGCGTAGTTATGTACGCATAGTACTGGATTCACAATTTTGCGAGGGCTGGGGTTGGGGCCGGATTCCTACGCGTGCTTGAATCGTGCCAGGCGGTCTTGTTGTGGGTTACTCCGGGCGCGCTTGACAGTGTCCAGACGCTTAGTGGCCGGACTCGAGAATTTTTGTGAGAGGCTGCTTTGTACCTCCGCCGCGAGGGCCGCCATGTGCTCCTCCATTCGGAGAGAGCGTTCGGTGTTTCCATTGACCGTGATTACTCCTCGAGGGCCTGGCATCTTGAGCTTGAGGTATGCGTAGTGCGGCACCGCATTGAACTTTGCATATGCAGTTCGTCCGAGCAGTGCATGATAGCCGCTGCAGAACGGGACTATGTCGAAGATTAACTCTTTGCTTCGGAAGTTATCCGGGGATCCGAAGACAACTTCGAGTGTAACTGAGCCCGTACAATTGGCCTCTACACCCGGTATGACGCCTTTAAAGGTTGTCTTTGTAGGTTTAATTCTTGAGGAGTCTATGCCCATTTTGCTGCTTTGTATCCACGATAAAGCAGGTTCAGTGCCGCCAAATCCATCAGGACTCTGGTGAGGTGAAATCCGTCAATAATTGGGTCAAGAACCAATGCGGCGAAACCGCCGTGACGAATGCTAGTGGGGTGGTCCCTTCGATCGAAGGTGATCGGGCAGGAAGACCATGGGTTGAATTTTGGGGCGACTGGCTCCATCGCATATAGGTCCCTTAGTGCACGCTTCCGCTCCCTTTTGGGTATGTGGGTTGCGTATATCATGTTCACCGTCCGCACTTGTGTGGGAAAACCATTCTGTCCTCTATTGTTCGGCGGCCGGGGCTCTTCCTCGTCATCGCTATGCAGCCCCTTGTCATTGGGTTCGGCACTTAACTTGCCTGCTTGCTTGAACACCCAACAATCCCTGTTGGTGTGATTGGCTGGTTTTTCGGGGGTGCCATGTATCTGGCACAAGCGATCGAGTATTTGGTCCAAGTTGGACGGGCCTTGGGTATTTATTTTGAATGGCTTCTTCCGCTGACCGGGTTTAGAGCCTCTGAATCCGGCATTGACGGCCGTATCTTCAGCATTATCGCCGTTAATGTTGCGCTTGTTCTTGTTGCGACGCGACCTGCCATTGCTGTCCTTGGTATCCGAACTATCAGGGTGTTTGGCCAAGTTGTTGTTTCAAGCTAGCCAGCTGTCCTCTCCTGCGCAAAAGCGGGTCATGAGTGTTGTGAGGGCTGCCATGGATTTCGGCTTTTCCTGTCCTAGGTGCCGGGCAAGCCACTCGTCACGGATGTTATGTTTGAAGGCTGCAAGGGCCTCTGCATCCGGACAGTCACCGATTTGATTTTTCTTTGTTAGGAACCGTGTCCGTAATTGTCCGCCGATTCTTCCGCTGCTGAATTATGCGGATAAGGTCATCGGCGTCTGGTGGTCGCACATATGTGCCCCGGAAGTTATCAAGGAATGCGGCTTCCGTGTCCTCCCAACAACCAATTGATTCTGGCGGCAAGCTGTTGAGCCAATGCCGAGCTGGTCCTTTAAGCTTGAGTGGGAGGTATTTGATGGCATGTAGATCATCACCGCGGGCCATGTGGATATGGAGGAGATAGTCCTCGATCCGGACCCGCAGAACTGTTGTACCATCGTATGATTCGATGTTTACGGGTTTGAAGCCCTCGGGATTTGATGATCCATTACTTCATCCGTGAAGCATAGTGGGTGTCTTGGCGCCTCAGATTGGGCTATATCACGACGTAGCTCATATGAGCTTTGTCTATTGTGTTCGGCCCGACCGGGTTTGCTGTATCCGGCGCGACGGTAATCATCCCGCATCGTTGGGCGCCCACGCGATCCGTAGATCGATCTTGTATGTTTTTCCTTATCCTCCAATATATCTTGCAAGTCCTACGCGTTTTCCCGTGCCTTGGTACTTTTTGAGCGGCGTCGGGGTGTGGCTTAAGCGGAGGGCCGAGAGGATTCTCTGTTGCGGCTACGGGGTTGCCGGTCTGCCATGTCGTGCGCTGGTGACTTGGGTGCTCCCTCCTCTGATCGAGGCAACGGCCTGCGTTTGGGGTAGCTTTTGGAGGGGTGTTCGAGTTCATACTCTTCGCTGCAAGGACTTGATCCATCTGTCGACTAGCAAATGCAGGTCGAGCTCTAAAATTGCTTTGCTTTTTCTTGAGGCTGCTTGCTGTGGCTATAAGTCTGTGTTTGAAACGCTCCGGTTTGGCGGGATCCTCGAGCACGACAAATTAAATTCGTCGTCGAGGCTTGCCTCATCTTCGGAGGGAGGCGCATAATTATCGCCCTCGACCTCTCTTTCTGCCCGCCTTTGTCGTGCGGACTTGCTTCTCCCTCCTCCTGCGCTGAGTCCTGCTGGAGGGGGTTGTCTTCGGCACTGTCCGGGGGTGTTATTATCTCCCGTGCCGGAATCACCGTTTCTATGGTGGCGGGATTTAGAGCAGCGCCGCTGACGTCGGTGCTTCGGTTGCTTCTTGGAGGGGTCATCCTCCATTGTTCCATCGTCGTTCCCGTCTTTTGGGATGTCCACCATGTATATGTCATATGACGAGGTGGCCTTCCAGTGCCCTGTAGGCGCTGGGTCTTGGTCGTCTCCGGCATCGTCGTCCATACCGTCGATGTCTTCGGAGTCGAAGTCGAGCATGTCGGTTAAATCATCGTCGATGGCTATAAAGTGGGTGGTGGGTGGGCGTTGAATTTCTTCATCGCTCAGTATCCCAACCTTCCTGTCCGTAGTCCGCCGTGGCTCTCCGGATAAAGAGAGAGACTTTAGTGAATTCAGGATGTCGCCAAAGGCGAAGTGCTGAAAAGATGTCCGCGATAGTGAACTCCATGACCGGGCGCCCAATCGGATTCGATTGGCAGGGGCGCGAGGTTGAGTCCGGAGAGGAGTCCGCACCACAGAGTCGAGGTCTTCGCAAAGGACAGGGATGGCGTTCGGCTCAATCGCCGTAGAGATCGTAGCCCCCGAGGCGATGTCCAACCACTCGTCCTCGATCGGGGAATCTGGCTCTGGATTAAGGGTCGGAGCGGATGCTGCTGCGGCCTCCAGGGCACTATTCGGCTGCAGAGCTAGATCATGCCCATCGAGACAGTGCGGCACGCTTGGTGGCGGGTCGAATCCGTCGAAGATCAAGTCTCCCGGACATCGGCCGTATAGTTCAAACTTCCAAATCTGACCTGATGGCCAGGGGCGTAGCTTTCGATCTGCTCCAGATGGCCAAGCGAGTTGGCCCGCAGTGCAAAGCCGCCGAATACGAAGATCTGTCCGGGGAGAAAAGTCTCACCCTGGACCGCGTCGTTGTTGATGATCGAAGGAGCCATCGGGCCTATCGGTGACGACACAGAGGAACTCTCAATGAAAGCACCAATGTCGGTGTCAAAACCGGCGGATCTAGGGTAGGGGGGTCCCGAACTGTGCGTCTAGGCGGATGGTAACAGGAGACAAGGGTCACGATGTTTTTACCCAGGTTCGGGCCCTCTCGATGGAGGTAATACCCTACTCCTGCTTGATTAATATTGATGATATGGGTAGTACAAGAGTAGATCTACCACGAGATCAAGGAGGCTAAACCCTAGAAGCTAGCCTATGGTATGATTGTTGTTAGATCTCACGGACTAAAAACCCTCCGGTTTATATAGACACCGAATAGGTTAGGGTTACACGTAGTCGGTTACAATGGTAGGAGATCTACATATCCATATCGCCAAGCTTGCCTTCCACGCCAAGGAAAGTCCCATCCGGACACGGGACGAAGTCTTCAATCTTGTATCTTCATAGACTTGGAGTCCGGCCGTGATGATAGTTCGGCTATCCGGACACCCCCTAGTCCATGACTCCCTCAGTTAGGGTTACATAGAGTCGGTTACAAATGGGAGGAGATCTACATATCCGTATCGCCAAGCTTGCCTTCCACGCCAAGGAAAGTCCCATCCGGACACGGGACGAAGTCTTCAATCTTGTATCTTCATAGTCAAGGAGTCTGACCAAAGGTTATAGTCGGGCCATCCGAACACCCCCTAATCCAGGACTCCCTCATCGTGCTCCAAAGAAATTCAAGAAAGCTCGGAAAAAAGGATGCGGAGGCAAAGAAAATCCACGGTCGATGTGAGTGGCGAGGAGGACGCACTCACCCTCCCGCGGTCGAGGTTCGGTCTCATCCTCCGGGAGCTGCGCCGATCCGTGAGGAATCAGCCCCTCCTCCGCCAGATCGTCGAGGTCGTCCTGGCGGATCGTCGACCGGATCCAGTCGCCCTGGATCCAGCCGCGCGGCAAACCGGACCGCGACGAGGATCCGCCCCGGCTGGACTTTTTCCCCTTCGCCTTCGCCGTCGCCTTCTTCGCGCGCTCCAGAGCCACCGTCTTTTCTTTCCCCATCACCGCGGACGGAGCTCGAATGGAGCGGCGGGGCTGGAGCAGGAGCAGGCGCAGTGGGGAAAACTGAGAAGGGAGAAGAAGAATGAGGACGCACTGTTCAAAAACCCCGATCCGACGCCTTATATGGGGTTGCTTCCGAGTGACTAGCCTGTAGGCCCGGGCGATCGTATCAAATCCCGCAACAGTCGCGTGTGCGATACGTGGCAAAAAAGGCGCGGGAATCAACGCGAACTTGCCTTATCCAGTCCGATTACTGCGGCCTCCTCCGCCCCACGCACTTCCCGAAATTCGAATCCCGCGAGATCCGCGGGCAGCAGAACAACTTGTCAGACGGAAGATCTCCTCCACATTAGCACTAGGACCTCTTCCAGCAAAAGTTCACTCGACAAAACCAGGAATGGATCAAGGCGACTAAAAAAGAAGTTGGTGTCACCCCCTCGGTTCATTGATCCAAAACAAGACACACCCAAAGCACGAAAAATGAGTCGGAAGTATTTTCAACTCCTTCTCCATTCAAACCCTGATCCATTCGGGGGCTAATGATGAGGACATGTACCTAGGGTAGGGTCACAGGCCTGACCTAAATACGCTCCCCAAGGACATCACTCTATAGCCAGAAGCATTCGAGGGGTACCATCATCCACTCGACCAGAAACATTTCCACTCGGAGGAATCAAGGTCACTCGACCGTAACAAGAAACACTCGACGGACGTAAGACCTAAAGTCACTCTACACGTAAAGCGGTGAGGCGTTAACCCCTAGACTTAATAGCCATTTATAACACTTTATTACGGACGTTACCTGTAACGCTCCTTCTGATGAACATTGAACTCCTTGTAACGTGGGCTGGCTGGGGTTCTGGCGCACTCTATATAAGCCACCCTCCTCCACTGGCAAAAGGGTTCGCACTTCGTAACACACACGCATATAATCCAGTCGACCGCCTCCGGGCACCGAGACGTAGGGCTGTTACTTCCTCCGGGAAGGGCCTGAACTCGTAAAACTCGTGTGTACAACTTCTCCATAGCTGAGATCTTGCCTCTACATCCCTACCCCCTATTCTACTGTCAGACTTAGAACCATGACATCCGGCTCTTCGAGCTCGGAGATCCAAACATAGTTCATCCTCAGTATAGAGGAAGAGTTGTCGTCTTGCTCCTCAACTACCGCTATCTGGTGGGTGATCGGCGAAGTTTTAATTTCTCTCTGGTCAGGTTTAAGCCCAATCCGATCGTAGTCTGTAGCGACCCCCAAGGCGGCGATGCGATCTAGGAGTTTGTTTAAAGACGAAAACTCCGCTGGATCCATCCATTTGGAGTGTTAGGAGTCAACACGGAGGCGATTTTTGATGACTCGAGAGGTCATTGTCGGCTTAACGGCCGAACAGGCGGTCATGGTAAAGCCGCCCAGCCAGAGGGTTTGGCCTGGGGCCAAGGCTCCTCCGGAGGTGATATTTTCCTTGACGACAAGGCGAGCCATCAATCCTGTTTTCGACGTCACAGCGGAACTCTCAATGAAAGCACCAATGTCGGTGTCAAAACCGGTGAATCTCGGGCAGGGAGTCCCAAACTGTGCGTCTAAGGTCGATGGTAACAGGAGACAGAGGACACAATGTTTACCCAGGTTCGGGCCCCCTCTATGGAGGTAATACCCTACTTCCTGCTTGATTGATCTTGATGAATATGAGTATTACAAGAGTTGATCTACCATGAGATCGTAATGGCTAAAACCCTAGATGTCTAGCCTGTACGATTGTGATTGTCCTTATGGACTAAGCCCTCTGGTTTATATAGACACCGGAGTGGACTAGGGTTGTACAAAGTTTGTTACAGAGAAAGGAATCTTCATATCCAGACGCCAAGCTTGCCCTCCACGCCAAGGAGAGTCCCATCCGGACACGGGAGAGATTCTTCGGTCTTGCATCTTCACAGCCCATCAGTCCGTCCCACATCTAACAGGCCGGACGCACGAGGACCCCTTAGTCCAGGACTCCCTCACATGGTGCTTCCACTGGTGCGTGGGTGGGGGCTCCCTCTGAGTGGATCCCCCGGGGCGGGCACAGCCCCGCCCTGACATGTGGCTTGAATGGCAGGGCTAGAGGAGGTGTGTCTGGGCACTCGTGAGCTAGCACGGGACTCATGAGGCACTACCTCATGGCGGGTTGTGCCTGAATTTGATTCGGAACACTTGTGATGATCCTGCGAGATGGTTAGGCGAGCTGCGCCGAATGAATCTCCTGAGGTTATCACATGATAAGGCCAAACACCAACGACCCCAGGAGGTGACGTGAACGGGGCCAGTCCGTCAGACAGAGCTCAGTCGTTTGGTTTGTCGATGCTGCAGGGACGAACCCAAACACAGACGCCATGCCCAGTCTTCTCATGCGAAAGTCCTGAAGAAAAACAACCGGCGCGAGGCTCCCGTGGTGACTAGGCATTAGGTGTCGCGCCCTAGCTCATCCGCCCGCGATTAGCTCATGTGAGAACAAAGCACCAAGGGCCATGGGAGGTTACGTGCACGGGAGCTGGCCTGCGAGCTAGAGCTCAACCTCTTGGGTTTGGCGACGCTGCAGGGATGGACCCGAGCACAGACACCGTGCTACTCCTTAATCATGAGGCGGTCGTGGGTGGGTTTGCAAGGGCGTACGACGTTCATGACAACAAAGTACCGGACAAGCAGATGATAATCATAAAGCGACTGATGGAAAGAGTAAAGCTAGTTATGATAGATGCAAACAATACATGCCACAGGGACGGACCCACGTGGCCTGGGGATGATGCGGCCCGAGGGGTGCCCCCAACTGAATAAACCAGAAAATGTCACCTGGCACCGTTGCTGAAGAAATGTTGGAGTATTTGAAGACACGTGCTGAAGGAGTCGCTCCTCACAAGCCACCTTGCCCTTGCGCCTCAGGAGGCTCCGGAGGCCTGGCAGGCTCGTGAAGGACCATCGCCAGCTCTGACAGGACCGCCTGGTGCCTGGCCTCCTGAGCCGCCAGGACGCTCCGCATGTGGCGCTGGAAGGTAACAACCGCGTTCGGTAGGCCGAAAGGCATGCGGACATAGCTATTAGGGGGGCCCTCGTACCGACCAACACGCGATGGCTAGAAGCACTCCTGAGATGCAGCCCTGTTGAGCCCAGGGATGTTGACACAGGCACGCAACTCGCTGTCCTCGCCAAGACAAGGAGCCGCGTCGGGTAATGCGCGGCGATCACCGTGCATGGCTCTCGCCTCTTGAAGCTCCTTGGTTGCCTTGGTGATGAACTCCTGAGCACTTGGCATCCCGTTCCTTTGTCCTCCTGGCGGAAGCGCGTGCTGAAGCACACCTCCACGTGGTGCCCGAGCGCCTCCCTCGTGACGTTGGTAGGTCAAAGGCCCTCCAGAGGAGAGCCCCCGAGCCTAGCCTAAGAGGGGCGCCGGGCGAGCCTTCCTATGAGAGAGAGGGAGGCACCCCGTCCGTGGGCGCAGGTCCTGAGGTGGTGCCACTAGAGACACCATTCTCCTGAGGCCCTTGGTGGAGCAGCTGCTTCTTATTCTTGGGGACAGCCTCAGGAGGGTAGACGGTGCCTTCGTCATCGGGGTTCTCGACTGCTGCGTCCTGGTAGGCGCGCTCGAGAGAGCACACTACGTCCTTCTCCTAGCAGGTGATCGTGATGATGTCGCGGTTCCCTGGCATCTTGAGGACATTTTAACCATGACGAGTCACCGCCATGAACTTGGTCAGGGCTGGATACCCAAGGATGGTGTTGTACGGAAGGCGGATGTGGGCGACATCGAAGTTGATGAGCTCAGTGCGGTAGTTGTCGCGCTCACTGAAGGTGCAGGGAGGCGGACCTGCCCTATCGGGGTGGTGGAGCCATCGGTTACTCCTAAGAAAGGCTTGGTGGGATGCAGCTGGTCATAGGGCACTTGGAGGCGGTCGAACGTCTCAATGGAAAGAACGTTGAGCCCCGCACTGCCATCGATGAGAGTCTTGGTGACGAGTACGTTGCTGATGACGGGGGAGCAGAGCATCGGGAGGGAACCAGCAGTTGCCGCGCACTTGAGCTGGTCGGTCGAGCTGAAGGTGATGGTGCACTTGGACCACAGAAGCGGCCGCGTGGCCTCGAGCCTCGGGAGGGCCGCGTTCACTTCACGGGCAAACTGATTGAAGATGCGATGAGAGGCTGGGGCCTGAGCACCGCCCAGGATGTGGGCGATGGCGCGAGGCTCCTGGAAGCCCCCAGCCCCCTCGTCATGGTGGTGGTGGTCATTCCTTCTTGGTGGTGGTGGTAGCGTAGGGAGGCTGGCATTGCCCCGAGGATGATCCTCACGAGGCTAGTCTCTCCAGGTGCCCTCACGAGGCTGGCCTTGCCAGCGCTCCTCATGAGGTTGATCGCGCCACTCCTAGGGGGGTCGCGGTCGTCCCAACATTCTCCTCCTCAGCCTCCTCCACGGTCGTAGCCTCGGTTGCTGTGCTCGTGGTGACGACCGAGGCGCCCGTCGTGGATGGCCCTGAGCTCTTGACAGTCGTTGGTGTTGTGGTTGTGCACGTTGTGAAGACGCAGAATGGGCGGCTGCCCATGGATGACTCTGGGTGGTCGCAGCTACGCTTCATCTCCGGCTCAGCCGCAAGCACGGGCGGCCCCTTGCGCTTCACGTCCTTAGCCTTGGCTTTCTTGTCTTCAGGGTCTGTCCCCGTGAGCTCCAGGAGGGAGAGGCGGCCCTCCTCAACTCTCGCGCACCTGGTTGCCACGTTGAACATCACCAGAGCCGCGCATAGGTCCTCGTGTATGGCGAGCTCTTCCTTCATCTTGACGTCATGGACGCCATCAAAAAACGCTGAGATGATGGCCTCGTCCAAATCCTTGGGGATCTTGAGGCGAACACTGTTGAAGCGTTGGATGCACTTCTGTAGGGTCTACCCTGGCTGCTACTTGATGCGCCGCAGGTCAGCCGCAGCCGGCAAAGGTCCGCGATTGCTCGGAAGTTGGTGATTTAAACGCTCATGATCTCGCCCCAGGAGGAGATCGATCCCGCGGGCAGGTTCAGGAGCCACGAGCGTGCGCCATCTTTGAGGGCCATGGGAAACCAGTTCGCCATGACCTTCTCATTGCTGTTGGCCGCCTCGATGCTCAGCTCGTAGAGCTGCAGGAACTCAGCAGGGTCGGGGGTGTTGTTGTAGCGTGGAGGCAGGTCAGGCTTGAAATTTTCCGGCCAGACGATACTGCGAAGCTCCGGACTGAAGGCACGGCAGCCCGCGGTAGTCACGGGAGCCCGTCGTGGAGGTGGAGCCTGATCTTGGCTCTCATGCGCCACCACCGCAGGCGGCATGAGGTCTTGACATTGTGGTGCTGGGAGTGCAGGAGCATCTTCTTGCGACCGCTAGACCTCCTGGCAGCTTTCTTCTTCACGCGCGGGTGCCCTACACGGCGGGTCACGCCGTGGGGCCGCGCACCTTGGCCCGAGGGCGACGTCTTGACTGGGAGGTGGAGGAGGTGCTCCATGGGCTATGTCACGCGCAACAAGCGGCGGGCGAGGCATGGAGAGAGACGGTGCAGGAGAGCCCCCAGCGACGCTGACTAGCTCGGCGATGCGGTCCAGCCAGTCTTCGTAGAAGTCGTCAATGGGGTGGTAGTGTAGGAGCTCACACGCCATGAGCAGCACAGCCTACGCGTTCGCCGGCGCGCGATGAGCATGAGATGACGAACAAGCCGGAGTCAGCGACGGAGTAGCCGTGTGTCCATCACGCCGCACGAAGGGGTGCAGCAACGAAGCTTGCTGCTCGTGCCCCGCCAGGCCGGTGGTGGCGTTGGCGGCAGGCGATGGAGAACAACGGGGAGGCCCGCCGGCAGGCACCGTCTGGGCGACGCCAGTGGTGATACGTCCATTTTGCATCATGCTTTTATATCAATATTTATTGCATTATGGGCTGTTATTACACATTATGTCACAATACTTATGCCTATTCTCTCTTATTTTACAAGGTCTACATAAGGAGGGAGAATGTCGGCAGCTGGAATTCTGGGCTGGAAAAGGAGAAAATATTATAGACCTATTCTGCACAATTCCAAAAGTCTTGAAACTCCGCGAAAGATATTTTTGGAAATAATAAAAAATAATGAGCGGAAGAAATACCAGAGGGGGCCCACACCCTGGCCACGAGGGTGGGGGGCGCGCCCTACCCCCTGGGCGCGCCCCCTGCCTCGTGGGCCCCCTGTTGGCCCTCCGATGCCCATCTTCTGCTATATGAAGTCTTTCGTCCGAAGAAAAATCATAAGCAAGCTTTTGGGACGAGACTCCGCCGCCACGAGGCGGAACCTTGGCGGAACCAATCTAGGGCTCCAGTGAGGCTGTTCCTGGGACACTTCCCTCCAGGAGGGGGAAATCATCGCCATCATCATCACCAATGCTCCTCTCATCGGGAGAGGGCCAATATCCATCAACATCTTCACCAGCACCATCTCCTCTCAAACCCTAGTTCATGTCTTGTATCCAATTCTTGTCTCCAAGTCTGGTATTGGTACCTGTAGGTTGCTAGTAGTGTTGATTACTCCTTGTAGTTGATGCTAGTTGGTTTATTTGGTGGAAGATCATATGTTCAGATCCTATATGCATATTAATAATCCTCTGATTGTGAACATGAATATGCTTTGTGAGTAGTTACGTTTGTTCTTGAGGACATGGTAGAAGTCTTGCTATTAGTAGTCATGTGAATTTGGTATTCGTTTGCTATTTTGATGAGATGTATGTTGTCTCTCCTCTAGTGGTGTCATGTGAACATCGACTACATGACACTTCACCGTTATTTGGGCCTAGAGGAAGGCATTGGGAAGATATAAGTAGATGATGGGTTGCTAGAGTGACAGAAGCTTAAACCCTAGTTTATGCGTTGCTTCGTAAGGGGCTGATTTGGATCCATATGTTTCATGCTATTGTTAGGTTTACCTTAATACTTCTTTTGTAGTTGCGGATGCTTGTGTCGGCGTTCTGGGAACGGGGGTCCCCAGACTTGCCTGCCCACGGCCTGCGGCGTGGCTCAAAGGAGGCCCAGGACAGCCCATCTTCATCAACACAAGCTCAAGACCCTAGCGAGGGGCCAAGCCTCGCGGAGCGGACGACAAGGAGCTTCCTCAGGCACGGCCTCGTCAGGCTGGCTCATGAGGAGGCGGAGAGTTCAAGGCAGGGTACCTCGCGAGGTGCCCATGACGCATAGCCATGGCGACCAAGAGGCGCCCGATCGAGGCGCCCGACCCAGCATGGCGTCCTCCTTTCCTCTTTGGTGCAAAGGGAGCAAGCGCATGCGAGAGCATCAAGCAAAGGCATCCGTTTTGGTGCAACAAGACCAAGACCAGCCCCAACGGCTGGAAGGGAGTCACCGTGGAGCCCAAGCAGGCGTCATCACCAGAGCCTTTGGCAGGCGAGGACCAACTTTAGTCAGGATAAGTGTACCCGCTGTTCCCCTTCAAAATGGCCAATTGTTGGCGCCCTTCCCGCTCAATATTTGGGAAGAGGCCCGGGGCCTTCGCCTATAAATAGGAGTAGCCGCACTCAGAGTAGGGGGGACGGTCAGAGAGGAAGAGATAGGACGATCGGAGAGGAAGGGATAGGACGATTAGCATCCAGAGAGAGAGAGATAGAGACCCGATCCTCAAGCTAGAGCGACGGGACACCACCTAGCAGTTCGTCACACCCACCAAGAACAGACCCTCGCGAGGCTGTTCTTCCCTGTACTGTTCCTCATCAGCCCAAGAGGCAATCCACCACACCACAAACTAGAGTAGGGTATTACACCACAACGGTGGCCCGAACTAGTATAAATCTCATGTCTCTTGTGCTGTTCTTTCTAGTAGTTTTGGTTCCTGCGATTCGGCGAGGTACGAGATGGTGGAGGGATGGATCTCCGAGCGCACCCCAGAGTTTGAACCTTAAGGGTCTGCCGGAACCCTAAATCCGACATTTGGCGCGCCAAGGTAGGGGTGTGCCAGAATCTGCCTTTCATCGCCTCGTTCTTCCTCGACCACCGCAACCATGTCTGACGCTCGTCGGGCCCGCGCCGAGCGCCGAGCCGCCCTCGCCTCCCACGTCGCCCAGACGGCTCCCGTCGGCGGGCGTCCTCGTCGTTCCCCGTCACCTGCCGTCAACGCCGCCACCGGCCCGGCGGGGAACAAGCAGCAAGCGTCGTCCCAGCACCCGTCCATGAGGCGGGACGGCCGCACCGCCACGCCTTCGCTCACCCCCGCTGGTTCTTCGTCACGCGCGCCCCGCGCGGCCATGGAGGCCCGAGCTGCACTCATCGCGGCCAACGAGCTCCTGCGCTACCACCCGTCGGCAGCGTCTCGAAGAATGGCTCGACCGAAGTCGCCGAGCTCGTCCGCGCTGCGAAGGCGACCTCGCCGTCGTCTCGCTGCACCGCACCCGCCCAGCTGGCGATGAAGCTCCCGGGGCGTCTCAGCCGCCTCCTCCTCAAGACGGCGCCCTGGCCCCAAGGCGCGCGGTCCCTGGGCGGAACCCGTTCTGCCAGGCACCGGCGTGGCAAGAGCAGAGCTGCCAAGAAGTGCCTCGCCCGCAAGAAGCTGCCCGAGCGCTCCCCGCTCCAGCACGTCAAGACCCTGCGCTGCCCCCAGCCGCGGCGCAGGGAGGCCCACAAGACCAAGCTCTTCGCCGTCCGAGGCCCCTCAAGGCCACGGCGGGCTGCCGCGCCTTCACCACCGAGCTGCGCAGCGTCGCGTGGCCCGCCATGTTCAAGCCAGACCTGCCTCCACGCTACGACGGCACGGCTGACCCTACGGAGTTCCTCCAGCTCTACGAGCTGGGCATCGAGGTTGCCAACGGGGACGAAAGTGTCATGGCGAACTGGTTCCTAAATCTGGCCCCAGGCACGATCTCTTCCTGGGCCGAGATGCGCACCCGCTTCATCGCCAACTTCCAAGGTACTCGCGACCGGCCACCCGCCGTGAGCGACATGCGCCGAATCAAGCAGCAGCCGGAAACCCCGCAAAAGTACATCCAGCGCTTCAACAACGCAGCGCATCAAGATCCCTGTGGTGACGGAGGAGGCCATCATCTCTGCCTTCTCCGACGGCGTGCGCGACGTCAAGATGAAGGAGGAGCTGGCGATGCATGAAGATCTGTGCACCTCCCTAGAGCTGTTCAACTTGGCGACCAAGTGCGCCAGGGCTGAGGAGGGGCGCCTCTCCCTCCTCGAGCTGCCTGCCGCGGATCCCGAAGAGAAGAAGTCGAAGGCCAAGGACGTGAAGCGCAAGGGGGCTGCCGTGCTCGCGGCCGAACCAGACACCAAGCGAGGCAGAGATCAGCCCGAGTCCCACAAGGGCAGCCGGTACTGCGTGTACCACGACCTCCACACCCACAACACCAATGAATGTCAAGAGCTCCGGGCCGTGCGCGAAGGAAGGGTCGGAAGACGCCCCGAGCGCAGCGACCGGGGGTACGGCCGAGGAGGAGAAAGGAATGCAGGACGCTGGGAAGACCGCGGCCCGCGCCAAGGGTGGCGCGACCAACCTCGCGAGGACCGCTGGCAAGACCCACCTCGCGAGGGAGGCTGGAGGGATCAGCCTCGTGAGGATCGCCCGCAAGGGAACGCAGGCCTCCCTCCGCTGCCGCCGCCACCAAGGAGAATCGAAGACCGTCATGAGGACGAGGGGGCTGGGGGCTTCCAGGAAGCACGTGCGATCGCCTGCATCCTCGGTGGAGCTCAAGCCCCAGCCTCTCAGCGCATCTTCAAGCAGTTCGCCCGCGAAGTGAATGCAGTCCTCCCCAAGCTCGAGTCCATGCGCCCTCTCAGGTGGTCGGCGTGCGCCATCACGTTCGGCTCAGAGATCAGCTCAAGTGCGCCAGCCACAGCGGAGTTCTCCCAATGCTTTGTTCCCCAATCATCAGCAATGTGCTAGTCACCAAGACCCTCCTCGACGGTGGAGCAGGGCTCAAAGTCCTGTCCGTGGAGACATTCAACAATCTTCAAGTGCCTTACAGTCAGCTTCAGCCAACCAAGCCTTTCTCCGGAGTCACCGACGGCTCCACGGTCCCGATCGGGCAGGTCCGCCTTCCTGTCACCTTCGGGGCCCGCGACAACTACCACACCGAGCTCATCGACTTCGACATCGCCCACATTCGCTTGCCGTACAACGCCATCCTCGGGTACCCAGCGTTGGCCAAATTCATGGCCGTAACCCACCACGGCTACAACATCCTCAAGATGCCAGGAAGCGGCGGAGTCATCACGGTGCCCTGTGAAGAGAGAGATGCAGTGTGCTCCCTAGAGCGAGCTTTTCAGGCCGCATCGCTGGAAGACCCAGACCACAGCAGCAGGAGGCCTCCCGAGGCCGCACCCAAGAAGAAGAAGACATCGACCGGCCCGGCTCCTCAAGAGACAGGCCCCTCAGGGCCCGCATCAGGCCAGGGGGAGCCTCCATCCATCGCATAGGAAAGCATGCCCGGCGCCCTCCTCAGGCAGGGCTCGGGGGCTCTGCCCTGGAGGGCCGCCGACCTCGCCAAGGTCTCGATGGAGGTGCTTGGGCACCACGTGGAGGCGTGTTTTGCAGCACGTTTCCCGCAAGAAGGAGCGAAATTAGAAGGGCAGAACCCTCAAGAGTTCGTTAGCAAGGCCATTCAGGAGCTACAGGAGTCAAGGGTCATGAGGGGCAGCTGCCGCCTACCCGCTGTGGCCCCCCATCCAGGCGAGGGTGGTGGGCTGCGCGTCTGCATCGACATACCAGGGCTCAACCAAGCCGCATCTCAAGAGCGCCTCTGGCCCTCGCGAGTGGGACGTTGCGAGGGTCCGCCCCACAGCTACGTACGCATGCCTTATGGCCTGCCAAACGCGGCTGCTGCGCACCAGCGTCTCATGAGGACCATCCTGGAGGCTCAAGAGGTCAAGCACGCTGCAGCCCTGGCGGAGATGGAGATGGCCCCTGAGGAGCCGCCAACGCCTCAGGAGCCTCCCGAGGCCCCAGGGCCTGGGGGCTCGTGACGATCGTTCCCGAAGCCCACCGAGTCTGCTACACCAACACCCCTTAATCCCCAACATCACCAGGTGACATCTTTAAGTTTTATTTCCGGCTGGGAGCGCCTTGAGGTCAAGATTATTCCCGGGCAGCGGAGTCCGTCCTGCGGCATGTATCCCTTTATTTCATGTATTTAGCTTATCTGTTGGGGCGCCTCGGGCTGCATCATCCCCAAAGCCGCTCGGGCGATCCGGTGACATGTATCCTTCCCGCTTCTTCCTTAGGATTATGCTCTCGCTCCGCCATGCTTGTTATTTGGTGCCTCTTCCTGGGTGGAGGAATCTTGCACGTTAAAGGGGGGTGCCTGAGCATCGCGACTTAGGGCTCCTACCGGCTCTCCAGCCCTCACCCTCTGGTCTTGTCCATGGCATCGCGACCTGGCTTGCCAGCGATGGCTGAGACCAGCCCGAGAGCCGGGACCCAAGGACGTAGAGTTTCGTCATCTAACCCAGCTTATGCAGCGTTAAAGGGGTGCCCGAGCATCGCGACTGTGGGGCTCCTCTTGGCTCTCCGGCCCTCACCCTCTGGTCTTGTCCATGGCATCGCGACCTGGCTTGCCCGGCGATGCTGAGACCAACCGAGAGCCGGGACCCGAGGGCGTAGAGTTGTGTCATCTAATCCAGCTTATGCGCGTTAAAGGGGGGGGGGGTGCCTGAGCATCGCGACTCAGGGCTCCTACCGGCTCTCCGGCCCTCACCCTCTGGTCTAGTCCATGGCATCGCGACCTGGCTTGCCAGCGACGGCTAAGACCAGCCCGAGAGCCGGGACCCGAAGACGTAGAGCACCGGCATCTGGCCAAATTTGCAGGAAAACACTCGAAGATAAGGCCCAAAGCCAGGCGCAACCCGCCTTGAGGTAGGGCCTCGTGAGTCCCGCGCTGGCTCACGAGTGCCCCAACACACCTAGCAAGGCCTCTCACGCCCCTCCAAAGCAACTAACGGCAGGACTAACGATTGCTACGACGAGCTCTTGTTCCTTTTTTGGTGAACCTGCAGGGTCTCTCCAAGGAGCACGAAACGACCTCGCCACCCAATCTCTCGTCGGCCAAGGCTCGGACCTGGCGCTGCACCAGGAAGCATTGTCCTGACGCTCGAGATAAGTCACCCTCCGGACACACTAGTCATCGCAACACCATCCTCACACTCAATGCAACTCCGTGTTAGCAACGTCACTCTCCTTTCTCACCGAATGATGGCTGATTGAGCGCCAAGGGGGACCCCCTGAGCATCGCGACTCAGAGGCTCTTACCGGACCTCGGGCCGCTCACCTCCTGGCCTTGACCACGGCATCACGACAGCATACCAGCGGACGGCTGAAGCCGCCTTGGGGCTGGACACAGCCGGCGCAGAGCACCAAGCCCTCACGAGGTCCGAAAGGGAGAAAGCTGCGCTAAAGCGGAATGAGCATCCCGCATTGCCTCACAATAAGGATCATATTCACAAACGGCTACAAATATCTTACAAGCCCCTGGGTACATTCTTGGCTCCTCGCAGAACAAAAGACGTGAATCCTAAGGAGTCCTATCTACAGGGGCAGCAGCGACGCAATCATCAGCAGTGGGCCACCGGTCCGAGCCAACCCCATCCGGATCGAGGCGGCGGCGACCTGTGGCTTCGCCCTCCTCCGGGAGCGGCGCAGGCTCGAGGGCTCGTAGCTGTCGTCGCTCGTCTCGGCGTCATGAAAGAGCTCGGGTGAGTCGCTGGATCCTCCGGCGCCTTCGTCGCCTGAGAAGCTGCCAAGGGAGTGGTCGGTCGGCCTCCGTCTCACCACAGCAGGGCCCCGACCGCCTCTCCCGGGGCAGCACTCCAGCCGACGACCCTCCGCGTCGAAGAGCTTGAAGGATATCATCGAAGCACCATCGTACTCAAGGTGGATCGTGAGGGCGCCCCTCGCCCTGCAGACCCGGGCGACCTTGCTCCAGCCTCGTGTCATGAAGACCTCGCCTGGGGAAACTACTGCGACTTCTGCCCCGGCCGCGTTGGTGCCGTGGCGGCGTCTTTGCAGCCCGAGTCCTGTGGGCTCCTTCACGGACGAGACGGAGGCGAAGAAAGAAGGAAGACGAATCCAAGACTTAGGAGGCGTGGTGAGGCGAAGCACGAACTCCCGGCAGGAGCCCTCGGCGTGGATTCTAGGGGGGAAGACGCACACCTTCATGACCCGCCGGCGTCGTCGGTGGCGCCGCTTGTGGCGCCCGGCGTCACCTCCTTCAGGGCCACCAATTTGCGCGTACAAGGGAAGAGGAAACCCTGGTGGCGGCCGCACGCACCAGGGCATGGGCGCCTCCTGGCGAGCGCTCCTGCCCTGACACCAGAGAGCAAGCCGCTTCTTTGGGGGGAGCGGGTCAGGATCCTCTTGAGGAGCCTTTCCCTTCTCTTCCCTGGAGAACCAACGGATCGGAGCCATGGCAACCAGACCAGACGAGGAAGAGGAGAAGCAGGAGGATAGACTGGAAGGGCGCGCGCCGTTCCGTACTTATAGCCGGCGGAGGCCAACCGTCGGCCTCCACGATCACCGATCATCATGACCAACTCTGCATGCATGGACCTGCCGAATCCGGGCGGTTACCAAGGCTTCGTGGGGGAGCAGTGCGCACGCGTCCAATCAACCGCCACGCGGCGCCCAAGGCAGCAGGCTGTTGGGGCCCATGACGCTTCGCACTTGCCCTTTCGCCTCTCTGCTCGGCCAAGTTAAAGATGCGCCCGTGGGCCGGGGGCCTCTGTCGGTGTTCAGGGCAGGGGTCCCCAGACTTGCCTGCCTGCGGCCTGCGGCGTGGCTCAAAGGAGGCCCAGGACAGCCCATCTTCATCAACACAAGCTCAAGACCCTCGCGAGGGGCCAAGCCTCGTGGGGTGGATGACAAGGAGCTTCATCAAGCACGTCCTCGTCAGACTGGCTCATGAGGAGGCGGAGAGTTCAAGGCAAGGTACCTCGCGAGGTGCCCATGACGCAAGCCATGACGACCAAGGGCGCCAGTCGGGCGCCAGCCCGCGCAGCGTCCTCCTTTCCTCTTTGGTGCAAAGGGAGCAAGCGCGGGCGAGAGCATCAAGCAAAGGCATCCGTTTCGGTGCAACAAGACCAAGACCAGCCCCAACGGCTGGAAGGGAGTCACCGTGGAGCCCAAGCAGGCGTCATCACTAGAGCCCTTGGCAGGCGAGGACCAACTTTAGTCAGGATAAGTGTACCCGCTGTTCCCCTTCAAAATGGCCAATTGTTGGCGCCCTTCCCGCTCAATATTTGGGAAGAGGCCCAGGGCCTTCGCCTATAAATAGGAGTAGCCGCACTCAGAGTAGGGGGGACGGTCGGAGAGGAAGAGATAGGACGATCGGAGAGGAAGGGATAGGACGATTAGCATCCAGAGAGAGAGATAGAGACCCGATCCTCAAGCTAGAGCGACGGGACACCACCTAGCAGTTCATCACACCCACCAAGAACAGACCCTCGCGAGGCTGTTCTTCCCTGTACTGTTCCTCATCAGCCCAAGAGGCAATCCACCACACCACAAACTAGAGTAGGGTATTAAACCACAACGGTGGCCCGAACTAGTATAAATCTCATGTCTATTGTGCTGTTCTTTCTAGTAGTTTAGGTCCATCCGATTCGGCGAGGTACGAGACGGTGGAGGGTTGGATCTCCGTGCGCACCCCTGAGTTCGAACCTTAAGGGTCTACCGGAACCCGAAATCCGACAGCTTGCAATAGGGGTTAATCATAAGTGGGATGCTTGTTCAAGTAAGAACAGCACCCAAGCACCGGCCCACCCACATATCAAATTATCAAAGTACCGAACGCGAATCATATGAACGTGATGAAAACTAGCTTGACGATAATTCCCATGTGTCCTCGGGGGCGCTTTTCTCTATCTAAGAGTTTGTCCAGGCTTGTCCTTTGCTACAAAAAGGATTGGGCCTCCTTGCTGCACTTTATTTACTTTTGTTACTTGTTGCTCATTACAAATTATCTTATCACAAAACTATCTGTTACCTATAATTTCAGTGCTTGCAAAGAATACCTTGCTGAAAACCGCTTATCATTTCCTTCTGCTCCTCGTTGGGTTCGACACTCTTACTTATCGAAAGGACTACGATAGATCCCCTATACTTGTGGTTCATCAAGACTCTTTTCTGGCGCCGTTGCCGGGGAGTGAAGCGCCTTTGGTAGGTGGAATTTGGTAAGGAAAAATTTATATAGTGTGCTGAAATTTATTGTCACTTGTTACTACGGAAATTAATCCTCTGAGGGGCTTGTTCAGGGTATCTTCACCCCGACCAGTAGAGCAAAGAGTTTCTCCTCAACCTAATGAACCTACTGAAAATGAAAGTGTCTACTTTGAAATTCCTTCGGGTATGTTGGAAAAATTGCTAGCTAATCCTTTTACAGGAGATGGAACATTACATCCTGATGAGCACCTAATATATGTGGATGAAGTTTGTGTATTATTTAAGCTTGCAGGTATGCCCGATGATGTTGTCAAGAAGAAGGTCTTCCCTTTATCTTTGAAGGGAGATGCATTGACATGGCATAGGCTATGTGATGATATGGGATCATGGAACTACAAACGATTGAAATTGGAATTTCATCACAAGTTTTATCCTATGCATATTGTTCATCGTGATCGTAGTTATATATATAATTTTTGGCCTCGCGAAGGAGAAAGCATCGCTCAAGCTTGGGGGAGGCTTAAATCAATGTTATATTCATGCCCCAATCATGAGCTCTCGAGAGAAATGATTATTCAAAAAATTTATGCTCGACATTCTGATAACAATCGCACCATGCTCGATACTTTTTGTGTTGGCTCTTCTATGATGAATACTATTGAATTTAAATGGGATTTATTGGAAATAATTAAACACAACTCTAAAGATTGGGACCTCGACGAAGGTAAGGAGTCAGGTATGACACCTAAGTTTGATTGTGTTAATTCTTTTATGGATACCGATGTTTTCTGTAAATTTAGCACTAAATATGGACTTGACTCTGAGATAGTAGCTTCTTTCTGTGAATCTTTTGCTACTCATGTTGATCTCCCTAGGAAGTGGTTTAAATAACATCCTCCCATAGAAGTAAAAAATAGCTACACCTATTAAAGTTGAAGAAAAAATTATCACTTATAATGATCCTATTGTTCCTACTGCTTATGTTGAGAAACCACCTTTCCCTGTTAGAATAAAGGATCATGCTAAAGCTTCAACTGTGGTTCGTAAAATCAATATTAGAACTTATACACCTCCTGAGCAAGTTAAAGTTGAACCTAATATTGCTATTGTTAAAGATCTCTTGGTTGATAATATTGATGGGCATGTTATTTATTTCTGTGATGAAACTGCTAGACTTGCTAAACCTTGTGCTAAAGATAAACATAGACATGTGGTAGGCATGCCTGTTATTTCTGTTAAAATAGGAGATCATTGTTATCATGGCTTATGTGATATGGGTGCTAGTGCTAGTGCAATACCTCATGACTTATACAAAGAAATTATGCATGATATTGCACCTGCTGAGTTAGAACATATTGATGTCACAATTAAACTTGCTAATAGAGATACTATATCACCAATTGGACTTTTTAGAGATGTTGAAGTCTTGTGTGGGAAAACTAAATATCCTGTTGATTTTCTTGTTCTTGGTTCCCCACAAGATAGCTTTTGTCCCATTATATTTGGTAGACCCATCTTAAACACTATTAATGCTAAGATAGACTGCGAAAAGGATGTTATTACCATTGGTCTAGGTGATATGTCTCATGAGTTTAACTTCTCTAAATTTCGTAGACAACACCGTGAAGAGGAATTGCCTAGTAAAGATGAAATTATTGGTCTTGCTTCTATTGCCGTACCTCCTAGTGATCCTTTAGAACAATATTTGCTAGACCATTAAAATGATATGTTTATGAATGAAAGAAGGGAAATAGATGAAGTATTCTTTAAACAGGGACCTATCCTGAAACACAACTTGCCTGTTGAAATCCTAGGGGATCCTCCTCCGCCCAAGGGTGATCCCGTGTTTGAGCTTAAACCATTGCATGATACCCTTAAATATGCTTATCTTGATGAAAAGAAGATATATCCTGTTATTATTAGTGCTAACCTTTCAGAGAAGGAGGAAGAAAAATTATTGAAAACTACAAGAAGCACCATGCTGCTATTGGATATACTCTTGATGATCTTAAGGGCATTAGTCCCACTCTATGCCAACACAAAATAAATTTGGAGAAAGATTCCAAACCAGTTATTGATCATCAACGACGTCTGAATCCCAAGATGAAAGAAGTGGTAAGAAAGGAAATATTAAAGATCCTTGAGGCAGGTATAATTTATCCCGTTGCTGATAGTCAGTGGGTAAGTCCTGTCCATTGTGTCCCTAAGAAGGGAGGTATTACTGTCATTCCTAATGATAAAGATGAATTTATTCCGCAAAGAATTATTACAGGTTATAGGATGTAATTGATTTCCGCAAATTAAATAAAGCTACTAAAAAGATCATTACCCTTTGCCTTTCATTGATCAAATGCTAGAAATATTATCCAAACATACACATTTTTGCTTTCTAGATGGTTATTCTAGTTTCTCTCAAATACTTGTGTCAGCTGATGATCAATCTAAGATCACTTTCACTTGCCCTTTCAGTACTTTTGCTTATAGACGTATGCCTTTTGGTTTATGTAATGCGCCTGCTACCTTTCAAAGATGCATGATGGCTATATTCTCTGACTTTTGTGAAAAGATTTGTGAGGTTTTCATGGACGATTACTCTGTTTATGGATCCTCTTTTGATGATTGCTTGAGCAACCTTGATCGAGTTTTGCAGAGATGTGAAGAAACTAAACTTGTCTTGAATTGGGAAAAGTGCCACTTTATGGTTAATAAAGGTATTTTCTTGGGACATAAAATTTTAGAAAGAGGCATTGAAGTTGATAAAGCTAAAGTTGATGCTATTGAAAAGATGCCCTGTCCCAAGGACATCAAAGGTATAAGAAGCTTCCTTGGTCATGCCGGCTTTTATAGGAGGTTCATTAAGGACTTCTCAAAAATTTCTCGGCCTCTGACTAATTTATTACAAAAAGATATACCATTTGTCTTTGATGATGATTGTGTAGAAGCATTTGAAATACTTAAGAAAGCATTGATTTCTGCACCTATCGTTCAGCCACCTGATTGGAATTTACCCTTTGAAATTATGTGTGATGCTAGTGATTATGCTGTAGGTGCTGTTCTAGGACAAAGAGTTGATAAGAAATTAAATGGTATTCAATATGCTAGTAAAACTCTAGACAATGCTCAGAAAATTATGCTACTACTGAAAAAGAATTCTTAGCAGTTGTATTTGCTTGTGATAAGTTCAGACCTTATATTGTTGATTCTAAAGTAACTATTCATACGGATCATGCTGCTATTAAATATCTTATGGAAAAGAAAGATGCTAAACCTAGACTTATTAGATGGGTTCTCTTGCTACAAGAATTTGATTTGCATATTATAGATAGAAATGGAGTTGAGAACCCTATTGCAGACAACTTGTCTAGGTTAGAAAATGTTCTTGATGACCCACTACCTATCGATGATAGCTTTCCTAATGAACAATTGAATGTCATAAATGCTTCTCACACTACTCCATGGTATGCTGATTAAGCTAATTACATTGTTGCTAAAATTATACCACCTAGTTTCACATACCAGCAAAAGAAAAAGTTCTTTCTATGATTTGAGACATTACTTCTGGGATGACCCACATCTTTATAAAGGAGTAGATGGTGTTATTAGATGTTTTGTACCTAAGCATGAACAGGAACAGATCCTACGCAAGTGTCACTCCGAGGCATATGGGGGACACCACGCTGGAGATAGAACTGCACATAAGGTATTGCAATCCGGTTTTTATTGGCCTACTCTCTTCAAGGATGCCCGTAAGTTTGTCTCATCTTGTGATGAATGTCAAAGAATTGGTAATATAAGTAGACATCAAGAAATGCCTATGAATTATTCACTTGTTATTGAACCATTTGATGTTTGGGGCTTTGATTATATGGGACCGTTTCCTGCCTCTAATGGATATACACATATTTTAGATGCTGTTGATTACGTTACTAAGTGGGTAGAAGCTATTCCAACTAGTAGTGCTAATCATAACACCTCTATTAAGATGCTTAAAGAAGTTATTTTTCCGCGGTTTGGATTCCCTAGATATTTAATGACTGATGGTGGTTCACATTTTATTCATGGCGCTTTCCGTAAAATGCTTGCTAATTATGATGTTAATCATAGAACTGCATCCCCTTATCACGCGCAGTCTAGTGGTCAAGTAGAATTGAGTAATAGAGAACTCAAATTAATTTTGCAAAAGACTGTTAATAGATCTAGAAAGAATTGGTCCAAGAAACTTGATGATGCATTATGGGCCTACAGAACTGCATATAAAAATCCTATGTGTATTTCTCCATATAAAATGGTTTACGAAAAAGCATGCCACTTACCTCTCGAACTAGAACATAAGGCATATTGGGCCATTAAAGAGCTCAATTATGATTTCAAACTTGCCGGTGAGAAGAGGTTATTTGACATTAGCTCACTTGATGAATGGAGAACCCAAGCCTACGGGAATGCCAAGTTGTTTAAGGAAAAAGTTAAAAGATGGCATGACAAAAGAATACAAAAGCGTGAGTTTAATGTAGGTGATTATGTGTTATTATACAACTCTCGGTTAAGATTTTTTGCGGGAAAACTTCTCTCTAAATGGGAAGGTCCTTACATTATTGGGGAGGTCTATCGTTCCAGTGCCATAAAAATCAACAACTTCGAGGGCACAAATCCGAAGGTGGTAAACGGTCAAAGAATCAAACACTATATCTCAGGTAATCCTATGAATGTAGAAACCAATGTTATTCAAACTGTAACCCCAGAGGAATACATAAGGGACACTTTCCAGAACGTTTCAGACTCCGAAAGGAAATAGGTATGTGGTACGGTAAGTAAACCGACTCCAAAATAGTTCTAATGGCAATTCTTCTCTACTTTGGAATATTCAGAAAAATAGAAAAATAAGAAGCAGTCCGGGAAGGACACGAGGGCTCCACGAGGGTGGAGGGTGCGCCCTACCCTACTGGGTGCGCCCCCTGCCTCGTGGGCACCTCGTGCGCTCTCCGGACTCCGTTTTCTTGCACGATACATATTTTGGTCGGTAAAAATTCATTATAAAATCTCCCGAAGGTTTTGACTCATGTATCATGCAAATATCCTCTGTTTTTGTTTCGAGCTGTTGCTACTGCAGTTTATAGCAAGATGTCATCTCAGGATTCCGACGGAGAGAGCTATGTCTCACACCTCATTGCTGACCCAAAGACCTATGGGGATCTATCTCCTTGTGGTCGAACTACGGATGAGGAGGAGGACGCTCATTTAATGAGGATCAGTGATTCGAGTTCGGAGGAGGAGGATGTCTCTCTACCTCAACCTGGGGATATGCACGTGAAGTTTAAGAAATCTAGTCTCCCTAAGAGGGCTAAACTATCCAACAACCGATCTATTCCTTCTCGTTTTCGGCAGAAAAGCAAAGGAGATCTATGTGACAAGATCTTGAAGCTGGGATTGGAGGTCGATGATTTAAAGGAGGAAATTGCCCTTCTAAATTACAGTATGAAGAAGCTAAAGACACAACTGTCATCATCAACAACTCCATCATCACCTCCCCCAAAAAAGGAAAACTAAGCATATGGGTATGGGTACTCCCCTTGGCAACTGCCAAGCTTGGGGGAGGTGACCCGGTATCGTATCACCACATCCCCTATCTTTACTGTTTTTCTTAGTTCGATCCTTTGAGTAGTATCTTGATCTAGTAGTTTAAAAGTTTTGGTATGATTTAGTTTTGAGTTTTGCTTTATGATCCCTCTATATAATCGAGTCCGTGAGCTATATAATAAAGATTAGTGTTGAGTCAAGGGCTTGATTATTTTGCCATGATCTTGAGTGAATAAAGAAAAGAGAAGAGAACAAAAAGAAACAAAGAGATCATATTGATCTTATGGAAAGTAATGACTACACATGGAAAGAGTATGATGATAAAAATTGTTGAGAGTTGATAAACATAGTTTTGGTCATCATTGCAGTTAATAGGAAGTAATAAAGAAAGAGAGGTTTCACATATAAATATACTATTGTGGACATCTTTTATGATTGGGAGCACTCATTAAAATATGACATGCTAAAGAGTTGATGTTGGACAAGGAAGACAACATAATGGGTTATGTTTTCTTATATCTAAGATAAAGTATATTGTCATGGATCATCCAACATGTTGAGCTTGCCTTTCCCCCTCATGCTAGCCAAATTCTTTGCACCAAGTAGAGATACTAATTGTGCTTCCAAATACCCTTAAACCCAGTTTTTCCATGAGAGTCCACTATATCTACCTATGGATTGAGTAAGATCCTTCAAGTAAGTTCTCATCGGTGCAAGCAATAAAAATTGCTCTCTAAAAATGTATGATTGATTGGTGTGGAGGAAATAAGCTTTATACGATCTTGTGATGTGGAAGAAATAAAAGCGACGGACTGCATAATAAAGGTCCATATCACAAGTGGCAATATAAAGTGACGTTCTTTCGCATTAAGATTTTGTGCATCCAGCCCTAAAAGCGCATGGCAACCTATGCTTCCCTCTGCGAATGACTTATCTTTTATTATTATCCTCTACCTTATGCAAGAATCATGGTGATCTTCACCCTTCCTTTTTACATTTTATCCTTTGGCAAGCCCAGTATGTTGGAAAGATCCTGATATATATATATATATAATTGGATGTAAGTTAACATGAGTTATTATTGTTGACATTACCCTTGAGGTAAAAGGTTGGGAGGCGAAACTATAATCCCCTATCTTTCTCTGTGTCCGATTAAAACACTGTAACCACAAGTATTGCATGAGTGTTAGCAATTGTGAAAGGTTAAATGATAGTTGAGTATGTGGACTTGCTAAAAAGCTCTGACATAGACTCTTTCTGATGTTATGATAAATTGCAATTGCTTCAATGATTGAGATTATAGTTTGTTGGTTCTCAATAAAGTTTCTGATTCATACTTTGCATTATGAATAGATTATTACTTGAACATAAGAAATCATATGACAGTATCCATATATGTTGCTCTTATAAGATTAATCATGATGCCTTCATGTCCGTATTTTATTTTATCGACACCTCTACCTCTAAACATGTGGACATATTTATCGTTATCGGCTTCCGCTTGAGGACAAGCGAGGTCTAAGCTTGGGGGAGTTGATACGTCCATTTTGCATCATGCTTTTATATCGATATTTATTGCAATATGGGCTGTTATTACACATTATGTCACAATACTTATGCCTATTCTCTCTTATTTTACAAGGTCTACATAAGGAGGGAGAATGCCTGCAGCTGGAATTTGGGCTGGAGAAGGAGCAAATACCTATTCTGCACAACTCCAAAAGTCCTGAAACTCCACGAAAGTTATTTTTGGAAATAATAAAAAATACTGAGCGGAAGAAATACCAGAGGGGCCCCACACCCTGGCCAGGAGGGTGGGGGCGCACCCTACCCCCCTGGGCGCGCCCCCTGCCTTGTGGGCCCCCTGTTGGCCCTCCGGTGCGCATCTTCTGCTATATGAAGTCTATCATCCGAAGAAAAATCCAAAGCAAGCTTTCGGGACGAGACTCCGCTGCCACGAGGCGGAACATTGGCGGAACCAATCTAGGAGGACACTTCCCTCCGGGAGGGGGAAATCATCCCCATCATCATCACCAACGCTCCTCTCATCGGGATGGGGCCAATCTCCATCAACATCTTCACCAGCACCATCTCCTCTCAAACCCTAGTTCATCTCTTGTATCCAATTCTTGTCTCCAAGTCTGGTATTGGTACCATGAGGTTGCTAGTAGTGTTGATTACTCCTTGTAGTTGATGCTAGTTGGTTTATTTGGTGGAAGATCATATGTTCAGATCCTATATGCATATTAATACTCCTCTGATTATGAACATGAATATGATTTTTGAGTAGTTATGTTTGTTCTTGAGGACATGGTAGAAGTCTTGCTATTAGTAGTCATGTGAATTTGGTATTCGTTCGATATTTTGATGAGATGTATGTTGTCTCTCCTCGTCATGTGAACGTCGACTACATGACACTTCACCGTTATTTGGGCCTAGAGGAAGGCATTGGGAAGTAATAAGTAGATGATGGGTTGCTAGAGTGACAGAAGCTTAAACCCTAGTTTATGCGTTGCTTCGTAAGGGGCTGATTTGGATCCATATGTTTCATGCTATGGTTAGGTTTACCTTAATACTTCTTTTGTAGTTGCGGATGCTTGCAGTAGGGGTTAATCATAAGTGGGATGCTTGTTCAAGTAAGAACTGCACCCAAGCACCGGTCCGCCCACATATCAAATTATCAAAGTACCGAACGCGAATCATATGAACGTGATGAAAACTAGCTTGACGATAATTCCCATGTGTCCTCGGGCGCTTTTCTCTATATAAGAGTTTGTCCAGGCTTGTCCTTTGCTACAAAAAGGATTGGGCCACCTTGCTGCACTTTATTTACTTTTGTTACTTGGTGCTCGTTACAAATTATCTTATCACAAAACTATCTGTTACCTATAATTTCAGTGCTTGCAGAGAATACCTAGCTGAAAACCGCTTATCATTTCCTTCTGCTCCTCGTTGGGTTCGATTACTTTTCGAAAGGACTTCGATAGATCCCCTATACTTGTGGGTCATCAAGCGGCGAGGGTGGCCCGATGCTCAGCACGGGCTCGACGGGCGTCCGCCATGGAAGTGGTGGGGCGGTGGCGGGTCGACCGGCGGAAGAGAGGCTCCAATACACCCCTACCTGGCGCGCCAAATGTCGGATTCAGGGTTCCGCGGACCCTTGAGAGGTTCTAACTCTAGTTGCGTGCGAAGAACTCGTCCTCCCTAGTCTGCATACTCGCTAATATCACTGCCTAGCTCGATGAACTGGATGTAGAAGGGACACAATAGTTTATCCTGGTTCGGGCCACCTTGCGGTGTAATACCCTACTCCGGCTTTGTGGTGGATTGCCTCAAGGGGCTGAGGATGAACTAGTACAATGGTACAACAGCCTCAGGAGGTGAGGTGTTCTTCTGCTGGATGAGCTGGTGGGTGTGAGGATGGTCTGAATGATCCGTCCCCCTCTATGGTGGTGGTTAAGTCCTATTTATAGTGGCCTTGGTCCTCTTCCCAAATGTAAGGCGGGAAGGGATACCACAACGGCTGAATTTGAAGCGGGACAACTAGTACACGCTATGCTGACAAAAGTAGTCTTCGCCTGCAAAAGCCTCTGGTCGTGACGCCGTGGTGGTCGGCGATGACCTTCGTCCTGCCGTCCTGGCGGTCTTGGTCTTGTTGCACCTAAATGGAAACCTTTGGCTGATTCCTCTGGACTCCGTGCCTGCACTTGCCTCCTTAGCTCAAAAGTGGAAATGGGTACACTATGCCTGCTAGCCCCCCCCCCCCATAGCATTGATCGTCATGGCTCACGTCATCTGAACCTTGCGAGGTGAGCCTTGCATAGAAATATCCGCTCCTCGGGAGCTAGCCTGAGGAGGCCGCCCCTCGAGGAGGTCTTAGGGTCGTCTGCCTTGCGAGGCTTGGCCCCTCGTGAGGATGTTCGGTTCCATCTCCTGCATAAGGATTAGCTAGCAGTTGTTCTATCATAGCCGAAGGAATTTCATATTCAACATTTTCAGTAGGTGCAGTAGGTTGAGGGGTAGCTAATTGTGGTTCCGTTTGATATGTGGGTGGACCGGTGCTTAGGTGCTGTTCTTACTTGAACAAACCTCCTACTTATGATTACCCTCCCGCAAGCATCCGCAACTACGAGAAAAGTATTAAGAATAAATTCTAACCATAGCATTAAACTTTCGGATACAATCGGTCCCTTACGGAATAGCACATAAACTAGTGTTTAAGCTTCTGTCACTCTCGCAACCCATCATCTATTAACTACTCGACAATTCATTCCCTTAGGCCCAAATATGGTGAAGCGTCATGTAGTCAACGTTCACATGACACCACTAAGGGAATCACAACATACATACTGTCAAAATATCGAACACACATCAAGTTCACATGATTACATGCAAAATGATTTCTCAGGTGACCTCAAGAACCAAAGTAACTACTCACAAATGATAATCATGCTCAATATTAGAGGGGTATTAAATAGCATAATAGATCTGAACATATAATCTTCCACTGAATAAACCATATAGTAATCAACTACAAGATGTAATCAACACTACTAGTCACCCGCAAGCACCAATCTATAGTTCCGGTAACAAGATTGATCACAAGAGATGAACTGGGGTTTGAGATGATATGGTGCAGTTGAAGTTGTTGATGGAGATTGCCCTCCCCAAGATGGGAGAGTTGTTGGTGATGATGATGACAATGATTTCCCCCTCCGGGAGGGAAGTTCCCCCGGCGGAATCGCTCCACCGGAGGGCAAAAGTGCTCCTGCCCAAGTTCCGCCTCAAGACAGCAGCGCTCCATCCCAAAAGTCCTCCTCTTATTTTTTTCTAGGTCAAAATGACTTATATACCAGAAGATGGGCACCGGAGGTGGGCCTGGTTGAGCACAACCCACCAGGGCGCGCCTGGGGGCCCAGGCACGCCCTGGTGTCTTGTGCTCACCAGGGTGGCCCCCTCCGGTACTTATTTAATCCAATATTTCTCATTTATTCCATAAAAAATCCTCATGAAGTTTCAGCTTGTTTGGAGTTGTGCAAAATAGGTGGCCTGACGTAGCTTTTCCAGGTCTGGATTTCCAGCTGCCGGAATTCTCCCTCTTTGTGTGTACGTTGCATATTATGAGAGGAAAGGCATTAGAATTACTCCAAAAAGAATTATTATGCATAAAAATATCATAAATAATAGTAGGAAAACATGATGCAAAATGGACGTATCAATTACATCTTGTAGTTGATTACTATATGGTTTATTTGGTGGAAGATTATATGTTCGGATCCATTATGCTATTTAATACCCCTCTAATCTTGAGCATGTTTATCACTTGTGAGTAGTTACTTTTGTACTTGAGGTCACGGGAGAAATCATGTTGCTAGTAATCATGTGAACTTGATATGTGTTCGTTATTTTGATAGTATGTAGGTTGTGATTCCCTTAGTGGTGTCGTGTGAACGTCGACTACATGACACTTCACCATATTTGGGCCTAAGGGAATGCATTTTGGGGTAGTAATTAGATGATGGGTTGCGAGAGTGCAGAAACTTAAACCCTAGTTTATGCGCTATTCCGTAAGGGACCGATTGGATCCGAAAGTTTAATGCTATGGTTAGAATTTATTCTCAATACTTTTCTCGTAGTTGCGGATGCTTGCGAGGGGGTTAATCATAAGTAGGATGTTTGTTCAAGTAAGAATAGCACCTAAGCACCGGTCCACCCACATATCAAGTTATCAAAGTAGCGAACACGAATCGAATCAACATGATGAAAGTGACTAGATGAAATTCTCGTGTACCCTCAAGAATGTTTTGCTTATATAAGAGACCGTTTTGACCTGTCCTTTTCCTCAAAAGGATTGGGCTACCTTGCTGCACTTTTGCTACAAATTATCTTGCTATCAAACTACTCTGTTACTTACAATTTTAGCACTTGCAGACATTACCTTGTTGAAAACCACTTGTCATTTCCTTCTGCTCCTCATTGGGTTCGACACTCTTACTTATCGAAAAGGCTACACTTGATCCCATGTACTTCTGCATCGCGCGTCTTTGGCTACCTCAACACTTCTGCAGCAACGGTGCCAGGTGACATTTTTTGGTTTGTTCAGTTGGGGGTGCCCCTCGGGCTGCATTATCCCCAAGCCGTGTGGGTCTGTCCCTACGGCATGTACCGTTCTTTGCATTTACCAAAACAGGCTTTACCCTATCCATGAGTTGCTTTATGATTATCACCTGTCTATCCGGTGCTTCGTTGCCATGAACGTCGTACCCTCTTGCAAACCCACCCATGACCGCCTCATGATTAAGGACTGGCACGGCGTCTGTGCTCGGGTCCGTCCCTACAGCGTCGCTAAACTCAAGTGGCTGAGCCCTGGTTTGCGGGCCAGCTCCCGTGCACGTCACCTCCCATGGTCCTTGGTGCCTTGTTCTCGGATGAGCTAATCGGGGGCAGATAAGTTAGGGCGCGTGACCCGGTGCCTCGCCGCCGCGGGAGCCGCGCGCCGGTTTTCTTTCTTCAGGACTTTTGCATGAGAAGACTGGGCACAGTGTTTGTGCTCGGGTCCGTCCCTACAGCGTCGACAGACCCAACGGCTAACATCTGTCTGGCTGGCCGGCCCCATTCACATCACCTCCTGGGGTCGTTGGTGTTTGGCCTTCTCATGTGATAACCTCCGGAGATTCACTTGGTGCAGGTTGCCTAACCATCTCGCATGACCATCTCAAGTATTCCGAACCACATTCAGGGACAACCTGCCTTGAGGTAGGGCCTTGTGAGTCCCGCGCTGGCTCACAAGTGGCCATACACACCTCCTCTAGCCCTGCCTTGCAAGCCACGTGTCAGGGCGGGGCTGTATACGCCCCGTAGTCTCCCCTCAGAGGGAGCTCCCACCCATGTGCCAGTGGAAGCCCCATGCTCCGCGCTAGCAGATGACACTGTTGAGGAGCGGCTATGCCCGTGCAAGAGCGAAGGCGTCATGCTCCGCGCTGGTGATAAACAACTGAGGGCAGCCTAGCGGCTACACTAACCTCTTGAGAGCCACACGGCTCGATGTTCAGCCTTACCGCGCCACTTTTCCCTCGGGAGAGTTGTGCGAGTGGGATGGGCTTGGGGGCTACGCTCAGGTCACGCCTGGCGTACACCACCTCGCCAGGTCCCTTGGACCCGGTCTTTTGTGCACCCCTCTCGAGCGAGAGCCCGGCAAGGGAAGGAATGGTGGTCTGTTCGTACGTCAAGGGGGACCCCTGAGCATCGTGACTCAGGAGCCTAACTGGCCACATAGCCCCTCACCCCTTTGTCTCTTCCTGGTGATCCGGACAACCCAATGGCTGTTGAGGTATGCGCGGGGCCGGGCCCTGCCGACGCAGAATGCTAAGACCTACTCCCACATCTCCTTCCCGATGGTTGTTCGTACGTCAAGGAGGACTCCTGAGCATCACGACTGAGGAGTCCACGTAGCCCCTCACCCCTTGGTCTCATCCTGGTGATCTCGACGACTCAATGGCGACTGAGGTATGCACAGGGCCGGGCCCTTCCGACGCAGAAAACTAAAGCAAACGGAAAGGAAATCGCAGAACCCTAGCAAATTATTACAAAACACATTGTCTCTTAAAAGCTCAAAGCACAAGTTCTTACGCCTCCACGAGGCACGATAAATGTTGCAGGACTGGAACAGGGAGAAGCGTCGCCTTGGGTTTCTTCCTCAGCCTGAGCA
The DNA here is from genome assembly GCA_021605145.1 of Aegilops bicornis. Taxonomy (NCBI): domain Eukaryota; kingdom Viridiplantae; phylum Streptophyta; class Magnoliopsida; order Poales; family Poaceae; genus Aegilops; species Aegilops bicornis. The sequence continues at coordinate 597,889,153 of CM038672.1, forward strand.
GGCCCACCATCGACAACGTCGCCACCGTCCTTGCCATCAGCCGTGGCCACGGGGTCGATGGCGAGGAACTTCTGCAGCAGGGCCTCCACCTGTCCCTCCACGGCCTTAGCAGTAGCGTCGTGGCGCTCAGGGTCCACAGGTTCGAGCAGCGCACCAAGGTCAAAGCTGGGGTCCCAAAGATGGAGGTGGCTGAAGATGCGCGTTGCCTCCGAGGTGAAAAGCGCGTGGGCCTCTCCCTCCACCATGGGGCCCACTCTGACGACGATGCCCTCGAGCGCCGCGGCAAGCTTGGGGAGCAGCCCGGCGGGGCCTTGCTCCGGAGTCACCATCGGCTTCTCATACCCATCCCCCTAGAGGTCCTACAGCGCCTTGCGGGACATCTACTCGAGGGAGACGAAGGCATCGCGCCCCACGGCGGCCGCCTCCTCAGCAGCAGCGAGGAGCTTCTCCCTGGCCTCTAGCCGATCTTTGTCCTTAGAGACGAGCTTGGCGTGGGACGCCTGGGCCGCCTCCACCTCCTCCTTTAGCTTCTCCAGGCGGTTGCACTCCGTGGCCCGTTCCTGGGCCGCCTGCTCCAGCTCGGCGTCACGGTCAGTGACCGCAGCCTCCTGGGATTTAAGCTTCTCCTCCTAATCCTTGACTTCACGGGTGCGGGTGGCTTGCTCGTTGCGGAGGGCCTTCAGCTCGGCCTTCGCCGCACGACAGCGCTGCTCGGCGGCCGCTGCGTCTTTCAATGCCATGTCGCGAGCGGTCGTGGCCATGCCGGCCACCTTCCTGCCCTCCTCGGCGGCAGCATCGGCCTGGCCCTAGGACGCTCTGACGGACGAGTCCGCCTGGAGCCACCCCGAGACCAGCTCCAGGCGCCCTGACGCCCTACGTCGGTCGGGGCCCCGAAGATCGTCTCGGAGCCGGTCCAGCACAAAGAAGGCCTCCTCTAGAGCACCGGGCATGGCATAAGAACCACGGCCTGCCGGCGTGATGGCTGGGAGAGGATACGACATTGACGTCAAGACTGGCGGAGCAGCAGCTGCAAGGATAGCCGTCAGCAGGCACGCTGAAGGCCAGTGCCTCCGGGGTCGGCTTGGCCACAGGGGCAGTCTTCTCCTGAGGCTGGGCCCCCGAGCCTCGAGAGGGCAACCCTGCCGCACGAGGACGGAAGGCGGCCTCATCTTCCCGCACTGGGGTCGCTGCGGCCGTGGCGGCCCGCTCGGCCTTGGAGGCCCTCGCCTCTTCCTTCTTCCTCTTCACCGCTAGCGGAAGCGTAGCTGCCGAAAGGAAAATGTCTGAGCCCAACGTTAAGTGCGGGAAACAAAGTTAAGCTGAAGCACTTACTCGTGGTCGATGACGTACGACCTCTTCCTGCTCAGGAGTGTGGCGCCCCCGAGCTTCCTGGGCACTGGCTTCGCTGCATCTTCAGGGGTGGACAAGCGTGCGGCCGGCTCTGCAATAGTGGCGGCCGGCGGTGAAGTGGAGGCTCCGCACCGGGGAAGAAGCGCCGACCTGTCCTTCTTCGGGGTCCCCTACTTCAGCCTCTTCAGAAGGGTGCCCCAGACCTCGTGGCAACCCTGGTGGAGCGCGGCGACCCCTCGACCAGGCGCTCGCCTGCGTCGTCGTCATCAGAGAAGGCACGGAGGAGCTCGCTCTGCCATGGGGGAGAGGACTCCCCCACCCCCTCCAAGGTCGCCTCTGAGTCCACTTTCCCCTCCTCCCCGGAGAGATCGTCGGAGGACACCGGCACCGGGGAGCTCGGGGGCTGGGAAGGCTTCAGTGGCACGAGCCCCCGCTCGTTGAAGACAGGCATGGCGGCGACCACCTCTGCCATGGTCCTTCTCGAGCAAGGTGTGCACGGCCTTGCTCAGCTCCTCGTTAGACAGGTCACCCGGGCGCAACCGGAGGTCGTCTTCCGTGCCCTTGAAGCTCCACGGGGTGCGCGAGTGAGCATGGAGCGGAGCCAGACGCTGCGGCAGGAACTCCTTGATGATCATGGCCCCTGTCAGCTTCGCCGCCTTGAGGGCAGCCGTCAGCTTCTCCAGCAACCGCTCCGTCCGGGGGTCGGTGAGCTTCTCATGGGCCCACCGGTCCAGCTTCACCGGGAAGGCGGTCGGCAGCTCCAGCCGGGCGTGGGAGCGCTTGGCGTCCATGAAGATCCACTTGTGACGTAAGTCTTCCACCTTCTTCCCGGCCCTCAAGATCGCGTTGCTGCCATGAGCCGCAATGAAGCTGGCGGAACCGGAGCAATGGGAGTCGCCCATCCGGAGGTAGAAGAAGTGGTGGAAAAGCTCGACGGAGGACATCACCCCCACAAACACCTCGCAGTAGAAGGCAAAGAGAGACAGGAGGAGGATGGAGTTGGGATGAAGGTGAAGGGCATGGATCCGGTAATGGTTGAGTATGGTGAGGAAGAAATTGGAGAAGGGGGGACGAGCCCTGCGAAGACGCTGTGCAGAATAAAGGGGTAAAAGGTTTCACCCAAGGTTTCCGACTGGGCGGAGCCAACCCGGAGCGACGTCTCCCCTCCCTCATTGCCGCTGCACGCAGTTAGCGGGAGCACGACGGCAAGGTGCTTCTCCTTAGCATCGGAGGACGCGCTCAGGGCCGGCTCGAACCAGGAGGCCGAGCGCACAGCAAGGTCTGATGACTTCGCCTTGTCGGTGGCCATCGGTGGTGAGTTCGGGGAAAGGATTCAGCAGATCTGGAGGTGCTCTGAGCAGAGGGAGAAGGGGATCTTGAGCAAGATGAAGGGAAGGCAATGAAGGCTCAATGGCAGGCGCCAGCCTTTTTTCCAGCCCGGAACAGTTGCCGAGACCGCGTGGGGAAGCAGAGACGCCCACGTCCCATCAAGTGCCACGCGTCGACTAAGGCCGCAGGCGGTTGGGGCCCATAACACTTAGCCCTTGACCTTTGGCTTCGCCTCGAAGCCAAGTTTGAGCGCCCCTTGGGCCCGGGAGCTACTATCGGTGTTCTGGGACCCACGGTACCCATACTTGCCTGCCTGCGGCCCATGGCCTGGCTCCTTCGACGGCCTGGTATGGCCCACCTTCAGCATCAACAAGACCATTGCGAGGGGCCAAGCCTCGTGAGGCGGAAGACACCAAGACCTCCAGAAGGAGCGGCCTCCTCAGGCTGGCTCCTGAGGAGCGGAGATTTCTATGCAAGCCTCACCTCGTGAGGTTCAGATGACGTGAGCTGTGACGACCAAGGAAGGAATCAGCCACAGGTTTCCATTCCCATGCAAAAAGACCAAGACCGCCAAGACGGAGGGGCCGAGGTCATCGCCGAGCCAACCACGGCGTCTCGACCATAGGCTTTTGCAGGCAAAGACTACTTTTGTCAGGGTAGGATGTACTAGTTGTCTCCCTTCGAATTTGGCCGTTGTGGGATTCCTTCCCGGCAACATTTTGTGGGAAGAGGACCGAGGCCACTATAAATAGGACCTAGCCACCACCATAGGAGGGGATCCAGATCACGGAGGAGATCCAGATACCTCAGATCATCCTCTCCCCCACCAGCTCAAGAACACACCTCCTAAGGTCGTTCTTCCACTGTACTAGTTCATCCTCAGCCCACCTCGAGGCCAATCCACCACAAAGTAGGAGTAGGGTTTTACACCGCAAGATGGCCCGAACCTGGGTAAACTGTCGTGTCCTCTTTCCTTTGAGTTTGTCGAGCTAGGCCGTGGGACTGACGGGTTGGCAGACTGGGGAGGTTGAGTTTTTTGCACGCACCCCAGTGTTCGAATCTATCTAGAGTTTGCGGAGCCCGAAATCCGACAAAATTGCCTAGTAAGGATGACATAATTGGTCTTGCTTCTATTTTTGTGCCACCTACTGATCCTCTAGAACAATATCTGCTAGACCATGAAAATAATTTACATATGCATGAAAGAAATGAAATAGATAATATTTTCTTTGAACAACGTCCACTGCTTAAACATAATTTGCCTATTGAAATTCTAGGAGGTCCTCCTCCACCTAAAGGCGAACCTGTGTTTGAATTAAAACAATTGCCACACACTTTGAAATATGCTTATCTTGATGAGAAGACGATATATCGTGTTATTATTAGTGCTAACCTTTCAGAACATGAAGAAGAGAGATTACTGAAAGTTCTAAGGAAGCACCGAGCTGCTATTGGATATACTCTTGATGATTTAAAGGGCATTAGTCCTACTCTATGTCAGCACAAGATTAATATGGAACCTGATGCTAAACCCATTGTTAATCACCAACGTCGGTTAAATCCGAAGATGAAAGAAGTGGTAAGAACAGAAATATTAAAACTTCTGGAAACAGGTATAATCTATCCTATAGCTGATAGTAGATGGGTAAGTCCTTTTAACTGTGTCCCTAAGAAAGGAGGTATTACTGTTATTCCTAATGATAAGAATGAACTTATTCCACAGAGAATTGTTACAGGCTATAGAATGGTAATTGATTTTAGAAAATTAAACAAAGCAACTAGAAAAGATCATTACCCTCTGCCTTCTATTGATCAAATTCTAGAAAGATTATCTAAGCACACACATTTTTGCTTCCTTGATGGATACTCTGTTTTTTCACAAATACATGTTTCGCAACCTGATCAAGAAAAGACCACTTTCACTTGTACCTTTGGAACTTATGCTTATAGATGTATGCCTTTTGGTTTATGCAATGCACGTGCTACCTTTCAAAGATTTATGACTACTGTATTCTCTGATTTTTGTGAAAAGATTGTTGAATATTTCATGGATGACTTTTCTGTTTATGAGAAGTATTTTGATGATTGTTTAAGCAATCTTGATCGAGTTTTGCAGAGATGTGAGCAAACAAATCTTTTCTTGAATTGGGAGAAGTGCCACTTTATGGCTAATGAAGGTATTGTTTTGGGCCATAAAATTTCTGAAAGAGGTATTGAAATGGACAAAGCTAAGGTTGATGCAATTGAGAAAATGCCATGTCCTAAAGATATCAAAGGTATTCGTAGTTACTTAGGTCATGCTGGTTTCTATAGGAGGTTTATCAAATACTTTTCTAAAATTTCTAGGCCCCTTACAAATCTTTTGCAAAAGGATGTTCCTTTTGTTTTTGATGATGATTGTTTTGAAGCTTTTGAAACACTCAAGAAAGCCTTAATGTCTGCATCTATTGTTCAACCACCTGACTGGAACTTGCCTTTTGAAATTATGTGTGATGCTAGTGATTATGCTGTTGATGTTGTTCTAGGACAAAGAGTTGACAAGAAACTAAATGTTATTCACTATGCTAGCACTACTGCAGGATGCTGCTAGCGCGACACTATGATCAGAGACCCTTCGACAAAACTGTGTGTGATGCAATAATCGCAAACAATGGTGTAAGAAACCGTCAAAAAGGGTGCAAAACGTTTGCGATGACGGATGCATCACACACAGTTCAGATTTTAGTTGTGTGTGCGATGCAAGGCATACGTTTCAGTTCAATTAAGTGTTTGCGATGAGGAGGAACAAAATAAATGGGCAGCCAGATGAAGGTGTGTGCGATATGCAGCATACGGTTCACTAGGATGAACTGTTTGTGATTAGGCAGAACAAAAGAAACGGTCAGCCAGATCAAGGTGTGTGCGATATACGGCATGCGGTTCACTCGGATGAACTATTTGTGTTGAGACAAGAGAACATAAACGGTTCAATATAACAAGGTGTGTGTGATACGTGGCAAACAGCTCTGTAATCAGAAATGTGTGCGAAGACCGATAATAACACAGACGGTTGCTGCTAATATGACGTGTGTGTTGTGCAATGGGATCGCATACAGAACAACAACAACAACAACATATATATATATATATATATATATATATATATAGACACACACACACACTTATAAGGACATGGTTGCATAACCAAATTAAACACCCACTTACATAGGTGGCTACTACAACCATGGCATTTGCACACACCAAAGTTAACTATTACATGCATAATTACATAGGTGGCTACTACACACATGACATTTCCACACACCAATAAAGTAAACTATATAATACATGCATGATTAACTAGCATAAACGATCATCTGATCATCATCTACTTCTTGTGACGCTTGCTTTGCTTGTGGCTCGATCCGGGCTCATTGATTTGGGTAACGAGGCACTTCCTCATGTCAACGATCGCATGTGCATCTCGTAGCATGTGTACACGCTCTTGGCCGCGAACTTGAGGTAAGGTTCATCCAGTTACCGCATCCAGGCCCGGTGCCAGGATACGGGACTTGTTCTCTAGGCATCCAACTTCATCTTTTCGTAGTAGGGGTCGATGATGGCCAAGGCGAGTTCAACCTGGGAGTCCTTCTTCGTGCTACCTAGACCCTGTAGTGCTCACGGATTTTGACAAGGTTCTCGCAGGCCAAGCCCGTAACCCTGAGCGCTTTTACATCTTCGGTGGTTTCCACCATGGCGAACTTGTAGTCGGTGCTGTTGACAAACCTGTTGAAATGGTCGCAAGGCTATATGGCCATGCAGTACTGGTAGATGAGGACATGATGGTGCACGCACAACTGGGCGGCGGCAACCTTCTGATCTATGCCGGGATGACAGGCGGTGTACTGGAGGTCGATGCCGACCACCTTGTACTTGTCTCGAGCAAGCAACTGCTCAACGCTGTTGATGTAGTCGTCACCATGGCCGGCTCAATGGTGTACACCACTGAGAGATCCGTCTCACTCGCATGGGTCTCCACTCTATGCTCGTCGAACTCCATTGGAGCGCCGCTAGACATCCCCTCTCGATGTGTCGTCGTGGGTGTGCTTGTTGTGTTGTGGGGCGCGATCGAAAGGTTGAAGACACTAAGGTTATAATGGTCGCGCGAATTAAAGGGGAAGCCGGGCGGCCAGGAATATCGGCAGGCCCTGATGGCAGTTCTAGTTTGCAGCGTGTAACTCCATTGTGTCGCACGTAACTGCATCGCATGGCAACGCGCGTGGCGCAACCGCATGCATATGGGCCCGCCGACGTGATCGTGCACACGCCCAACCGCTGGCAGAGCGCGCCCAAATTCAAACATTGCATCGGGGTGCCCATGTATCGATTAGAAAAAACTGTGGGAGAGAGGCGGGCGGCAGTCCAAGGCTGTCTCGCTTCCCCGTGAGAACGACTGCTTAATCTATGAATGAAATATATGCTTAATTACTGAATTTTAGTTGCAAAAATTAGATAGTGTTATTGATTTTTAGCTGCATATTTTGACAAATCACAGTGTCTCTTGGCTTAGCGCCGAAGTCTGGATTTAATTTGCATATCGTCATCTGAACCATTTGTGTTGAAGAGACACATCCTGCGTTGAACAGCTTGCACGCTTCCCGGTGAGCCTGCGCACCTGACTGCGCTTGCACACCTCCCGGTCAGTCAAGCAGATGTCCGCACGGCACCTCCTATAGCCATTAAAACCAAGACACATGGGGTCACGTGAATGGTTAACAAAACACACACGGTTTAAATTATACAAACAATTAAGATATTAAAGTGGTAGCTATTTTTTCAAAATGCCTTTGTTGGCTGTTATTCGAGTCCATCTTCAATCAAAATGGACACGAAAAATACCACAGCATATCGGCTGCCATTCCATGATAGCATGCCAAGTTTCAGACGTGTTTTGGATTTATTAGAATTTAAAAACCAGGTATCTCAACGTTTTGCCGGCAATCAACACAGCCCTAGTGTTTGAAATTCATTCTCATTTCTTACATGGGACCTAAGCATGCACCCAAGGACAAAGATTTGGTTTTTCAACCAATTTATATGCACTAGAGCATGTGCATGTATTTTAAATTTGAATTATGCACATAAAATGCCAAGAAAACCCAGTTAATGTATAAAAATGTCCAAACGAACGCTAAAAATTCCAAAACTTACCACAACACTCCTATTGTTTTATGTTGACACTAGAAAATTGTGATGCCCGGATAATTAAGCTACAGTAATCCTATGTTAATGGCGCCAGGTCATCACGATTACTGTTGTTAAACTCACGTTGGTTCGAATCCGGTCCAAATTCAAATTTAAAATAAAGTAAAAAATAAAATTTTCAAATGTCAAAGCTAAAATGTTCAAGGTGTTGCAAATATTCCATAACTAATTATAGTGGTGAACCAACAGTTTTTGCAAAGTGTCTTAATGCCTTAAACTAATTAAAGCAGTAACTAGTTAGAAGAAAAAGGAAAGAAAATGCAAAGTAAATAAAAAGAGAAAGGCCCCTGACTCCCCCTGGGCCTCGGCCCACCCCCACCCGAGCCAACCCACCTAACCCCCCCCCCCCCCCCACCGGTCTCCTTCTCCCCCTGTTTTCGTGGCGCGGTCGCTGCAGGGGCATGGTTGCCCCCGACCACCTTGTCTGCGTCGCCGCGGGGAGGATAAGGCCGCCAACCGCGCCTCCTCGGGCTCCTCCCCTGCCACTCCACTCATCCCACTCCCTCTGGACCCTCTCTCTCCCTCGTCGCTCTCTGCCTCGCGCGTCTGAGTGCCGCCATGGACGCGCCCTGGTGAAGCTCGCGGCCACCCCGGGCCACGAGAAGGCGCCCGGGAGCTCCTTCGTGGTCAGCTCCATCACCACACCGAAGGGCTCGAGCTAGGAGGCCCTGAGCACTCGCCATCGGTCATCTTCTCCGCATCCGGTCATCGCTTCCCCGCCCCAGATCTCCTTCCTCAGCGCTTCCCCGTCCTCCCGAGCACGTCGTCGAGAACCGATGTGAGGCCGTTCCCCGATTCCCCTTGTTTCCACTTTGATTCCGTTGCAGTAGTCGCATGTACGAGCCGGCGGCCGCCATGGCAGAATCTCAGTGTCCGCGTACCGTGTGCCTGCTGCTCCTTGCCCTGCTCTGTTTGCTGCCTCCGCTCTACTAGTATGTTGCTGCTGCCTATTGCTGCTCCGCTGCCCCGCTCGCCGCTCGCTACCGCCTGCGTGCCCTGCTCCGGCTACTGCTGTTGTGTGCTGCGGCGTGGACTACTACTGGCCGCCGCTGCGCCGCCCGTCCTTCACCCACCTGCTGCGCGCCCAGGCTACTTGCGCGGCTGCGCCCGGTGTGCGAAAGCACGCCCGCCTCCCGTGCTTTGCGCTTACGCATCTTCTTTGAGGCTGCTTCTGACCGCCGGCGTCCCTGCGTTATGCGTGCGTGCGTGCCGCGTCGGCTTTGCTGCTTGCGCCGTCGGCTGCTTTCTTTATTCTTGCTGCTACTGCTTTGTTGTCGCCGTACTAAGCGCCCCACCCGCCCGTGCATGCGGTGCTACGCCCGATGCTGTCAGCTTGCCTCGGCTGCTGCCGTGGCCATGGCCGAGTGCATGTGCTTTCGAGTATGTTTCAATGTCAAGTAGGCCCCACTTGTACTATTCATTGGTTGACCAGTCAATTGTTGACTGAGTCAAACCCAGCCCCTGGCCCCACCGGTCATACATAGTGGGTAGGTGTTGTTGTGTAAAAAAAGGTATTCACTGTTTTTAACTCGAATTAGAATGAATCCAGGAAAACGTTTAAACTTCAGAAAATCATAGAAAATAATCTGTAACTCGGATGAAAAAGTTGTATACATGAAAGTTGCGCAGAATGATGAGACGAATCAGAATACACTGTCCGTTCATCTGCCATGTGTCCCTAGCATAGAGAACCTACCGTCCCCCTCCGGTTCATCTGTTAGAAAATGCCGGACTTCGGGAAAACTTTCCCGGATGTTATCCCCCTTCGTCGGTATCAAGTAACACTGCGTTAGAACACCCTTAGCACCGCATATCCTCATGCCATTCTTAGTAATGCATCTGTGTGCTCCATCTTTACTGTTTCTTCCCCCTCTTCTTCTCCCGTAGACCCCGAGACCGCTGCTGATGCCCCTGTGATCGACTACGTCGACGACTCTTCTTCTTCCCTTTCAGCGGAGCTTCCAGGCAAGCCCCCCCCCCTTTGATCATCCCGATATCACCCATTCCATTCACTCATGCTTGCATTAGATTTTGCTACTGTAATTGATTGCTCCTATTCTGATGCATAGCCTGCTTTTGTACTTGTTGTTGTACCTTACCTGCTTATTCTAAACGGCTTAGTATAGGTTGGTTAGTGATCCATCAATGACCCCCACCTTGTCCTTGTAGCCCCTGCTTCATAACCGACGACTCGATAAATGTCGGGGGGATGAACCCCAGGCAGGCAACGGAACCCGGATCCTTTTCAAAAACAACGGGGCCAGCAACGCCCTTCAAGCCGGCTCATGCTTGGCCAGGTCGCCCGACCGGGCCAAGCCCCTTGACCCTGCCGAATTCCTCAACTCGGCCTCGATGGCCGGCGCAAGGCCGCCGAACCCGATGCACCAAGACTTCTCCAACAAGCTAGCTCCCCTTTGGCGTGTTCCCCAACCCGGCCACGGGTCAGCTCCCATCCCATCCAGGCCGTACGATGGGACGAGTCTTCATTCAGAGATGAGCAAGGCAACAGTGCCCCTCCAACGCCCCTGGTAAGCCGGGCGTGGCAACAGTGCCCCTCCTACCCGTTGACCAGGGTTGGTGTCGGTCTCAAAACCGGCGGATCTCGGGTAGGGGGTCCCGAACTGTGCGTCTAGGCGGATGGTAACAGGAGACAAGGGACATGATGTTTTTACCCAGGATCGGGCCCTCTCGATGGAGGTAAAACCCTACTCCTGCTTGATTAATATTGATGATATGGGTAGTACAAGAGTAGATCTACCACGAGATCAGAGAGGCTAAACCCTAGAAGCTAGCCGATGGTATGATTGTTGTTAGTCCTACGGACTAAAACCCTCCGATTTATATAGACACTTTGGAGAGGGCTAGGGTTACATAGAGTCGGTTACAATGGTAGGAGATCTACATATCCGTATCGCCAAGCTTGCCTTCCACGCCAAGGAAAGTCCCATCCGGACACGGGACGAAGTCTTCAATCTTGTATCTTCATAGTCCAGGAGTCCGGCCAAAGGTCATAGTCCAGTTATCCGAACACCCTCTAATCCAGGACTCTCTCAGTAGCCCCCGAACCAGGCTTCAATGACGACGAGTCCGGCGCATAGATTGTCTTCGGTATTGCAAGGCGGGTTCTTCTCCAAATCCTGTGTACTTGTTGAATAGTGTCCGACTTCTTGTAAATATCGCGCTCCTTGGCTTCCACGCCCAATAATGGCCATCTTCCACGTGTTGAACGAACGCGAAAAGCCATGGTATTTTTACATTTACCCCCCTAGCTGCGCAAATGAGCTGCCTATATAAGAGACGACGATCTAGATCCGAATCACACCATCTTCCCTTCGCGAGCTTTCATCAGAGCGCATCTGACAGAAATCCATTCCATCATGGGCCGATCGACGCGGCTCCTCCTCTCGCCTTCCAGTCCTCATCCACGGAGATTGGGAGAGATGCTCAAAATCCGCACAACGAGCTAGTGACGCTCCAAACCAAGGGATTTATTCCCCCGGCCTTCATGGTTCCGGTTCGAGCCGGACTCGCCACTTATAAGGGCGGAAAACAAGCGGAGAGCGTCCCCAGTCCCTCCCAAGGAGAGCGGGTATGCCTTGTCCCTTATTTGATAAGAGGGCTCGGATTTCCAATTCATCTGTTTCTCAGGGGCTCCACAGGTTCTAGGGCCTCCAGTTGCACAACCTTACGCCTGCCTCCATTCTGCATATTGCGGGCTTCGTGGCCCTTTGCGAGCTATTTTTGGGCATCGGGGCTCATTTCGCGCTGTGGAAGAGGTTATTCTTCCTCATACTCTGTTCTCAGGAGGGGTCGATATATCAAGTGGGCGGAGCCGAACTATGGTGCATCACCGGGACCGGATATCTATCTGGAACCCCGAAGAAGGCGTCCGAAGACTAGCCTTCGGAATGGTTTTACATAGAAGATGTCCCCTGCGGACCACTGTTGGATCGGCCTCCGGAGATCGAAATGCTCCTTGAAGAAATGCCTAAGTCTGGCGTCCACGGAGCCCCGGAGGAAAAATGACAGGGGCGTCCTTTACGATGAGCCGTAATAAGGTTGTTGGCTCATTCCGGACTGACCATGATTGGGGTCATGGCCACATGCATTATCTTGAAGTGCAGCCGCTCCAGTATAGAGGCCACCCCTTGTGGGATTTCAACGGGGAGGATGATGCCACCCGTCATGGCCGTAAGGGGCTGGGATCGTTCGCCGATCTGATGAAGATCTTGTCCGCATTGTACAAGGGAGAAGAGGAGGAATTTCTTCGTGTCAACCCACAGGACGGATTTTCTATGAACAATCCTCCAAGCTGGGTAAGCGGACATTTCTTTTTGCCCTTCCGATCCGTTTTCCCGTAGTCAAGTATCTCATTTTTGTGATTTCGACGCAGGAACTGCGCCAGGCCGTAAAGGATATAAACAGCCTGCCTCCACAACCCGAAGATCCGGAACGGTTCCTCGATCCGGCCTCCCAAGAGGATCCGGAAATATCGGTGGAGCTGATTGATGGGGTATTTCACCAACTGAGCATTGATAATGCCACAGTTGCCATTACGGCCGATTACCGGAATACTTCCAGCCTCGCGAATGCGAGACCCGAAGCCCCAATACTTTGAGAACGATTCATCCGTGCTTATTTTTATCATCGTATACCAGCGGTGTTTTGCAGAGGGAGCCCTTGAGGCGGAAGGCGAGCTGCTGGCGGCTAGCCAACGAGGGGCACGGCCAAAGAGCTAAAAAAGAAGTGCAGTCCGGATTGAAACACCGGCGCAACGGTAGGGCGTGTCACCTTATTCCCAGGTTTTATTCTGGAAGGCAAACTAACGCTCATGCTCTCTTCAGGAAAAAGAGCGCTCACCGGACTATATCCAGAGAGGTTGCAAATCGAGCCTCCGCCGGCCAGGCTTCAAAGCCAGGCCCAGAAGCGGAGGCGAACACGAGGCGTGCGTCGGATGCTCCTCCGACAGAGGATGCCGACAGATTGTCCGCCACCAACTCCGAGCTGGAGAGTGCCATGAATCACAGGCGCCGCCGGACAATTCTTCATGACACATGTTTCTCCCAAGAGGCGTTGAACGCCTTCAATTCGGGAGATGCGCACCTCCGTGCATCTCAATATGGTCTAGCCAGAGCCACGGAGCAGTATGTAAAAGACATACGAGTGAGGAAATTTAACAGTTATATATGCCAGTAGCCTCCGAGACTTGAAATAATTAGAGTAACTGATTTAAGGATCATTTATTGTGTAGGATCTTACAGAAAAGAATACCCAACTGTCCCAGGAGCTTGAAGAGTGCAAAGCCCAACTTGAGGCCACACAAGCATGACGGAAGCCAAAGAGACCCCTCCGGTAACATACGCTTTTAAAAGATAAGTATGTTGTGAAGTGCGGCGATGTATATAGATCTGATAATAACATTGCAGATGGCGCCGGGTAGATCCGGACAAGCAACAGCTCTTGCGCCGGTTAAAGGCCGGGCGAAGCGTGCTACGAGGTGAGGCAGGAGAAAAATAATCTCCAAGATGCCAACACCCAGCTGGGTGAGGAACTAAAAGATGTTCGTGCCCAGCTGTCAGACTCCGTTAAGGATAATCGGCGGCTTCGACGCGGCATTTTTAGTAAGTGCTTAAATGAACTTTGAAAAAAAAAGAGTTCAGCGAGGAAGTCGACTAACAGAATTATGTCTGTAGGTATGCTCACAGGCCGTCCTGCAGAGGAAATGCCGGTTCTCTGGTGACCTTCTTCCCGAAGCTCTTACAACTGCACGAACGAGTTCGGCAGGTGATGAAAGGCGTCGCACAGGCCTTGTGGCCATCTGTCTCCCTGCCCTAAGGCCTTGGGGAGCTTGCAGAGAGGCTCCAGGGAGCGCGGCGGTGCTTCCGATTATGGATGATATCGGCCTGCCGTCAAGGCGCCAGGGAGGCATGGGCCATGGTGAAGACGCAGACACGGTTGTGAACCAAACCACATGGCGAGTCGGACCCGGTGGGGCTAGATGGGAAGGAGATCCTGTGAAGAAGCTTAGTATGTCACGGCCGAGGTAGAATTGGCCGCAAAGTATTCCCAGAGGATCAGTAGACTAGACAGCTGTTAGATGGCATTGAAGAGGAATACAATCAGTTAAATTGACTATGTAATTTAAGGTGACATGTAAAATGCCTTCTAGCGGATTGTAGATCGTTTGTCATAAGCGTACCTTTTCGGCTTCAACGTCGGGACCCAATAGTCCGTAGTGTGTCCGAATACCCTCGCGGTTATATAAAAACCGGGGCATGCGTGGAGACCGAGGCGTAGGGGTCATTAGTGCTTTATCAGACAAGTGCCCAACTAGTTATGTTATATTACATGGTTAGTAAGAAACATCTTCCAGGGAGAATAGTTCCATTAGGGGTTCCTTTCCCTGGGAGGCATGCCCTAAAGTGCATGTCCGGACTACGAAAAAAGCAGAAAAAACATCTGGGGGCAGATAAATAAATAGGTAAGAAATCTTCTTTTAGTTCACCGACCGAATATTCTCTTAAGAACGCTAGCTTTCGGCTTCACCCGGTCTGAGGTACACATCCGGTGACCCGGCAAGAACAATCACAAAGGTGCTCCCTTTACCACCTAGCCGAACAATCGGGAGCGTAGGGGTAAGCAGGGAGCCAGGCAACCCAACTTGGCCAAAACTTAAGTCATATCGATGCATATAATGGTGAATAAAAGGTACATGCAGAAGTGTGACACATGTATTGGGCATGAAGCCCTTATAATTAAGCTTACGTGAAAGAAGCCCCAGGTACAATGGTAGCGGATAAGCGCGTCAAGTGTGTCTTGAACAATGCGCTAACGAGCCTTCAAAGGATGGAAAGAAAAAGGAGGGAGAAGGAGAAAAATAGAAGACAGCTAAAATGTAAAATATGGACAGAAGAAGGAGACGAACTCAGAATCCGGCGCTAGGCGTAGAATCTTCGGAGACGGGCTGCGTTCCATGGGTTTGGCTCGAGTCGATTCTCCGATGCATCTCGCAGACGGTACGCTCCAACGGTCTGGACTTGGTCGATGATAAAGGGACCTTCCCATTTTGGCTTTAGTTTGTCCTTTTTCTTGTCCGGCAGGCGTAGAACTAGCTCGCCAACATTGTAAGTTTTGGCCCGTACTTCTCTGCTTTGATATCTTTGAGCCTGCTATTGATAGAATGCGGAACGGGCTTTTGCTACGTCATGCTCCTCCTCCAAGGCGTCCAAACTGTCCTGCCGATCGAGCTCGGCTTCTCTTTCTTCGTACATGCGCACGCGAGGTGAGTCATGAATTATGTCGCAGGGCAGAACTGCCTCTGCGCCGTATACCATAAAGAATTGTGTGAATCCGGTCGTGCGATTCGGAGTGGTCCACAGCCCCCAGAGTACATATTCGAGCTCCTCTACCCAGTGCGTGTTAGATTCCTTGAGGGACCGCACTAATCTGGGTTTGATGCCGCTCATCATTAGACCATTTGCTCGCTCAACTTGACCGTTAGTTTGAGGGTGATAGACTGAAGCGTAGTCTAGCTTAATGCCCATGTTTTTGCACCAGAGTTTGACCTCGTCGGCCGTAAAGTTCGTGCCGTTATCATTGATGATGATCTTTGTGGGGACACCGTAACGGTGTACGACCCCTGATATGAAGTCTATCACCGGTCCGGATTCGGCCGTCTTGACAGGCTTGGCCTCTATCCATTTGGTGAATTTATCCACCATGAACAGTAGGTATTTTTGCTTGTGGGTTCCCCCTTTAAGGGGTCCGACCATGTCAAGCCCCCAGACCGTGAAGGGCCAGGTGATGGGTATAGTTTTGAGGGAGGTGGGTGGCATGTGGCTTTGATTAGTAAAGAGCTGGCATCCGATGCATCGTTGGACTAAGTCCTGAGCATCTGCCCGGGCCGTCGGCCAATAAAATCCTATACGAAAGGCCTTGCCTACAAGGGCCCGGGCTGCGGCGTGGTGCCCGCCGAGTCCGGCATGAATTTCAGCCAGAAGATTCCGCCCTTCCTCTTCAGAGATACACCTTTGAAGGACTCCGGTTGTGCTTTTCTTATAAAGCTCTCCCTCATGGACTTTATAGGCTTTAGATCGCCGCACTATGCACCGGGCCTCATTTTGGTCCTCAGGAAGTTCCTGCCTGGTTAGGTAGGCTAGAAATGGTTCTGTCCACGGGGCAATGACTGCCATAATTACGTGGGATGAGGGTGTTATTTCGTCGGTAGAACCACCAACTGTGTCAGAATGTTCGGTGTGGGGCAGTGCGGTTGGGTCCGGGTTGTTATTTCCGAACTCTCCCTCCCATAATACGGATGGCCTCAACAACCTCTCTAGGAAGATGTTGGGGGGATAGCACCGCGCTTTGCGCCGATGCGTGCCAACACGTCTGCTGCCTGGTTGTTATCCCGGGCTATATGGTGAAATTCGAGCCCCTCAAACCAAGCTGACATTTTTAGGACGGCATTGCGATAGGCTGCCATTTTCGGATCCTTGGCATCAAAGTCTCCATTTATTTGGGATATCGCGAGGTTCGAATCCCCGCGCACCTCTAGGCGTTGAATGCCCATGGAGACTGCCATCCGGAGACCATGTAGAAGGGCCTCCTATTCGGCTGCGTGGTTGGAGTCCGTATACATTATCTGGAGTACGTATTGAACTGTATCTCCGGTTGGGGACGTCAAAACGACGCCGGCTCCCAGGCTAGCCAACATTTTGGAGTTGTCGAAGTGCATTGTCCAGTTGGAATATGCGCCGTACTCTTTAGGGAGTTCGGCTTCGGTCCATTCGGCGACGAAGTCGGCCAAAACTTGCGACTTAATAGCTCTCCATGGCTTATAGGTTATGTCGAACGGGAGGAGCTCAATGGCCCATTTGGCAATCCGGCCGGTCGCGTCATGATTGTTTATAATGTCGTTAAGGGGTACTTCGGAGGCTACTGTTATTGAACACTCTTGAAAGTAGTGTCGCAGCTTCTGGGATGCCATAAACACCGCGTACGCTATCTTTTGATAATGCGGGTACCATGACTTGCATGGAGTTAGGACAGTGGACACGTAGTAAACTAGTTTTTGAAGGGGGAACTTGTGTCCGTCCGTTTCTCGTTCGACAACGAGCACTGCTGTCGGTGTCAAAACCGGCGGATCTTGGGTAGGGGGTCCCGAACTGTGCGTCTAGGCGGATGGTAACAGGAGACAAGGGACACGATGTTTTTGCCCAGGTTCGGGCCCTCTCGATGGAGGTAAAACCCTACTCCTGCTTGATTAATATTGATGCTATGGGTAGTACAAGAGTAGATCTACCATGAGATCGGAGAGGCTAAACCCTAGAAGCTAGCCTATGGTATGATTGTTGTTCGTCCTACGGACTAAAACCCTCCGGTTTATATAGACACCGGATAGGGTTAGGGTTACACAGAGTCGGTTACAATGGTAGGAGATCTACATATCTGTATTGCCAAGCTTGCCTTCCACGCCAAGGAAAGTCCCATCCGGACACGGGACGAAGTCTTCAATCTTGTATCTTCATAGCCCAGGAGTCCGGCCAACGGTGATAGTTGACTATCCGGACACCCCTAATCCGTGACTCCTCAAGAGCTCCCTGAACCAGGCTTCAATGACGACGAGTCCAGCGCGCATATTGTCTTCGGCATTGCAAGTCGGGTTCCTCCTCCGAATACTTCATATAACATTTTGAACACAAGGACAATGTCCGGCTCTGCAAAACAAGTTCCACATACCACCGTAGAGAGAATAACCTTTGCACAGATCTGCTGACGTATCCCGCGGCATGACATCACACCACGGCCAGGCCTTTATACGAATCGTTTTTACTGTTCCACCTCGGTAGCGTTTAGCGAGGCGGTTTCCTTGGCACGTCTTATCAAAGCGGAGATCGTGCCCCCTTATTCCGGGATTCTCATCAATACGGGCGTGGGTAACCTAGTCGTGCCCGTTGGTACGCCTCCTCCATCGAAGGCGAGTCTCGAACGGTCACGGGGAGGGCTCTTGGTATTCAACCTCTTTATAACGAGACCAAGGCCCGCTCCTTTCTTTCAATCTCAATCGAATCCGCCCCTCGCCTCGAGTTCCAACACCCAAAGCTCCAGATTTAGGCGCTTCAGACCTTCAACGATGTCCGGCTCCGACCTGCACGGCCGGTGGATGTCTTCCTCTGTCACGGAAGAAGATGTGCTAAAGCTGAGAGACGCCAGGTATCTAACCGGCGAAATTTCGCATAGGCTGCCTGCTCAAGGGCAGGTTGTTCCCACTCCCGAGCCTTGTGAGAGTGTGGTATTCGTGTCTCACTTCCTTCGGGGTTTAGGCTTCCCGACGGACCCCTTTGTGAGGGGGCTCATGTTTTATTATGGGCTGGAATTCCATAACTTGGATCCGGATTCCATCCTCCACATCTCGTCGTTCATTGTCGTATGTGAAGCCTTCCTCCGCATTACCCCTCACTTCGGATTGTGGCTCAAGACCTTCAAAGTGGAGACGAAGATGATCAAGGGGCATCAGGCAGAGTGTAGAGGGGCTGTTATAAGCAAGAATGCGGATGCTCCATGGCCCGAGGGCTCTTTTCAAGAGGAGCTCAATTTATGGCAACAGGAGTGGTTTTATATCACCGCTCCTAGGGGCACCAAATGGGCGGCGCCACCTGCCTTCCGCTCAGGTCCTCCACTGCGGCGGGCATCATGGGTCAATAAAGGGCTCGAGTGGGGACCGTCCAAGGACGTACCACTGTTGCAAGGCCGTATCCGAGACCTCCGAGAGAGAGATCAATCTGTTCGTAGTAGCGCAGGTCATGCTGATTCATCGTACCTTGCCCTGCAAACGTCGCCCCCTCCGCCTATGGGAGTTTAATCCGTAGGGACCACGAGCTCTCCATCATTTTATGGGCGTAACGCCCGTGGAGATGTACCAACTGTTCTTCGGATCACAAGCAATGTGTCCGGATTTAACCGAGGACGCAGGTCTGAGCTGCAATCGCCCGGATACTCAAGTAAGTAGTCTTGTACCCGTACATGCTATCCTCATATTTATCATACACTTGCCCTTAAAAGAGCTATCCTTTAAACAGGAGTGGATAGCAAAAGCAAAACTGATCAGGTGTCCGGCCCCCCTCCCTGAGACCACGCCGGATCCTGTATTAACCAAGATGCTAGAGGTTGTGCCTTTTGAAGAAGGCGGAGGGGGGAACAAGGAACTACTACCTCCGTGAAGGAGGCTATCAATAAAGGGGGTATCGAGAATCCCTCCCTCCAAGGGGAGAAGAGGACCGCTTCTGAAGATCCGGAGACCAAAGCCTCGGCGGGGAAGAAATCTTCACCAGAGGGTCCTGCGGCGGGAGATGCCCCGGCTGCACTATTTCCCCAAGGAGATCAGCCCTCCAGCGAGCCGCAAGTAAAGGGGGGCGTTTTTTCTAAAAGAGAGATATCCCCGTTTTATTTCTGAAGGTAACCGAAAGTTTACCTTGTAGTTCGAATCTCAGCCCTTCACAACAGAGCTCGTCTTCAGGGGATCTTGGTCCGAAGATGATGGAGAGCGAAACGCCTCCGCCTGCCGTACTGTTATGCGAGGTGGACGACCCTGAGGTGTCGTCGCGGAGGGCTCCTCCGAATCCGGCGGGGCCAGAAGGCAGCCGTATGTCCCCTCAAAGCTCTCCGTGTCCGGCCTTCGAAAAAGGCCACCGGAGGAGTCCGGCACCAATGGGTGTGCGGTCGGAGGAGCTGAAGGATCTGCACGGGCGAGCGTCTATCTCGGAAGATCACCGTACATTAATGGGTACGGTGATTGAAAGGATTTCATCCGCTGAGAGCGGGTTGCATGAAGCCGTCGTAAGTTTACTAACGTGTTTTGAGGTACGCAAAATGATGTACCTTCTGACAGTTTTGCATATAAAATGCGCCCTATATAGATAGTAGCCCCTGAGACTTGGTGCGGTGTCAAAAATGATGGCGCGTCGAGGACCATAACCCCAGGTATAATATGCGCTCTTCCTATGTAGGTGGCGAAGCGTCCGGTGGCTCGCCGGGCTGATGAATTTGCCGAATCAAGCGGCAACTTGGCGTGGCGGATGCGGACATCACGCTTGTTAATAAGCGGCTTGACGAGTCACAAGGTATGCAACTTCTCCGTGGACACACGGTAAGGGAGCTTGACGCCCATGCCTTACAACATGTATGCTTAATGCAGATGGTGCGCTGCTATGGAGAGCCTTGAGGCAGAGCTCGCCCGAGCCAAGGAGCAAGCGAGAAAAAGTGATGCGGCTGCTTTAAAAAGGCGGCCGCAGAGCTAAAAAGCGAACAGGCTGCTCCTTTCTTTGAAGCAAGAAAGAAATGGCTGAGATGGCCGTGAAATTGAAGAATGCTATCGACCGTTCTGAGCTTCTTGAAAAAGAAGATCGAGCGAAACAAGAGGACCTGAAAAAGGCCGCCACCGAGGCCAAGGATACTCGCTCTGCAATGAGAGCTATGAAGGAGGAGCTACGTCAGGCCGGAGATATTGAGACTGGAAGGCCCTTTCTGTTGCGGAGGAAATTCACGGATCCTAGGTACGCTCAATTGGACCGGCTGTGGGGTGCGGAGGATGCTTACCTGGACTTGGCGGCGAGTGCCGCAGACGCGGCCGAACACTTCCGAGGTCAAAAGGATCACGGAATGGAAGAGTTTTTTTGGTCGCAGTTCCATAGTCCGGAGCGTCCACTTTCATTAACCGATCGTTTGGCCGAATGGGCTGAGCTGAATAGGTTGTCCGGACTTGCCATGAAGGCTGTCGTGACCCATTTGTGGCCGAAAAGGCCCGAGCCGAAGAGTTATTTTGGCTTGGTGCAACAGTTCCTTGGTGCGGTGCCGCATATCGATGCAATGAAGCGGTCAACATGCATAGAGGGTGCGTGGATGGCTCTTGCCCGTGTCAAGACATACTGGGCGGAGATGAAGGCCACCGACGTTGCATCCCAATATTCGGACAGAAGCCGAGTACCTGCCGAGCACTATTTTGAGGAAATCTTGCAGGGCGCTCGTTTAATAGAGACGCACTGCTCGAAGGATATTATGTTTAAATGACATGTATGATTTGTGAAAACAATGTTTCAATATAATGGAAGAGCTTTTTATACTTGTGCGTTCAAGTATTGAAACACCTCCTGTGCGGCCGTTGATGTATATGTGTATATAACCTAAAAGATGGCAGTCTTCGGCTTCAGCCCCCACGCACATAGTGCAGGGGTGTTTGCAAAAAGGCGCATTTTCACACTTAATCCAACGTCTTGGTCCTGTAAATGAGGTGATAGCGTAGCAAACTAGGCAACCGGACTATAATGCTTTATCACTTTCACTTAGCCATAGGAGTTCAATGGTGGGGCTACTATATAGCCCCTAGGGGCACCGCACTCTCCCGAATTCGGGGCGCGTATGTGCCTGACCGGCAAACGGTCCTTCGTTAATCTTGAAATTCTAAACATTCCTGTGGGTCATCGAGTGGTTGACCAGTCTCACGCTATATCACAACAGTCAGTTTTAGCTTTCTCCACTGAGGTGCTCAACCCAGCTCAACCGGGGCACGATCGCAGTGGTTCTCCCAGCGCTACCTTAGCAGATATAATGGAACGTAAGGTACCAAAACATAGGAGCCGGGCAAACCCAACATTTGACCAAAGACATGATTCGGAGCTGATGCATATAAGGCCTAACTCGAGACACCGAACACTCCCTAAGGTATTCGGTCTTTATGAAAATGGGAAGAATAATGCCCTAAGCCCCTGGTGTCCAGTGCACGCCATAAAAATTCTGGTGCGGCCCATGCCAGAATGCCAGCCTCCTCCTCGGTTATAGCAAGAAACCGGGGGATGTGTATCAACAAGAGACAGTAAAAAAGGTTTATGCAGGGTCTTAATCTGAAAAGAATCCTTGCAACGGGTCCCTACTGCATGTATGCGCCTGTGTCTTTGTTGTGCCGTATCCTGGACAGGTGTAGCACGGTGTTCATCTGTAAAAGAGAAGAACTTAGTTGAAAAGAGAAAAAGATCGTGCGAAAAATGTACTTTAAATAAACAGAGTACGGTTCGAAAAGTGAATAAAATTGAGCTTTATTGTCTCTTGTTGTACATGCGTGCAGCCCCTTGTACGGGGGTATGCCGCTAGTAGGCGTTTACATGTTTTGGCCGGACTCGTCCAGCCATGTCCGGGGTTCGAATGACCTATTCAGGTGCTTTGATTAGCGGAGCCGGATTAGTGTGGGGCTGTCAAGGCAGTCTCACATTCTTCCGTGCTCGAGTAACACTTGATACTCCCTTTTAATGAGATGATGCCGCGTGGACCGGGCATTTTAAGTGTAAGAGATGCATAATGCGGTATTGCATTAAAGCGGGCAAAAGCTTCACGTCCCAGTAGTGCTTGATAGCTACTTTCGAATGGGGCGATGTGGAAGGTTATTTTTCGCGGCGGAAGTTGTAGGATGAGCCGAACACAACTTCTAGCAGTAGGGAGCCCGTACAATGGGCATATAGGCCTGGCATTACCCCTTTGAAGGAGGTGTTGCTATGGCGAACTTTGGTTGGGTCTATCCCCATTTTGCGGATTCTGTCCTGATATAGCAGGTTTAGATCGCTACCCCCGTCCATTAGGACTTGTGTAAATTGGAGTCCGTTGATTATAGGATCTAATATCAAGGCAGTCCATCCAGCGTTCCGGATACTTCTGGAATAGTCCTGATGATCGAAGGTGATTGTTTTTGACAACCATCATTGGGAATCTGCTGGGATAGACCGTGTGGCGCGTGTTTCTATGGGTGCTGCTCTGTTTTTCCCTTATGTCACTTGAAGTGAGTTCACTGTTTTGACTTTTTGTGGGAAATTCTTTTGTTTTCCGGTGCTCTGCTTGTGGGGTTCGTCAGCGTCCTCACTTGGTGTGTCGAGCCCCCTTGTGTTCGGCGTTGAGTTTGCCCGATTGCTTGAAGACCCAACAATCTCTATGGGTATGGTTTGCAGGCTTCCTGGGAGTACTGTGGATTTGGCATTATTTTGTCCAAGATTTTGTTTAGGTTGGATAGCTCGTCGCTGTTGTCCTTGAGGGGCAGTTTTTTATGATTCTGCCGAGCTTACGAATCCGGCGTTGATCGCCGTGCTCTTTGGGCTGTTTCCCTTTGTCCGGTGCTGGTCCTTGCTGCATCGTGGTTTTCCATTTCCATCCCTCGACTTGGATGTACTTGGAGTCGCTGATGCGCATCTAGCCAGCCAACTATCCTCTCCGCACAAAAGCGGGTCATGAGGCTTGTTAATGCAGCCATTGTTCTCGGCTTCTCTGGCCGAGGTGTCCGGGCAGCCATTCGTCTTGGACGTTGTGTTTGAAAGCTGCTAAGGCTTGGCGTCCGGACAATCGACTATTTGGTTCTTTTGATGAGGAACCTGTTCCAGAATTTGCGGGCTGACTCTCCGGGTTGTTGAGTTATGTGACTTAAATAAATGCGCATCCGGAGGGCGGACATAACTACCTTGAAAATTTGCCCGAAAAGCATCCTCGGGCTCTTCCCAACTTCCAATGGTATTTTCATGGAGGCTTTTGAGCCAATGCCGGGCTGGCCCTTTGAGCTTGAGGGGTAAGTATTTTATGGCGTGGAGATCATCTCCTCTAGCCATATGTATGTGGAGGATGTAATCCTCAATCCATACTCCAGGGTCTGTTGTTCCGTCATATGCCTCTATGTTTACGGGTTTGAATCCCGCTGGGAATTCGTGATCCAGCACCTCATAGGTGAAACACAGGGGGTGTGTGGCACCCCTATACTTGGGTGTGCCGTGATATTCAGATATTGGGCATGTTGTATTGCTTGGAAGAGCTTGCTTTCTCGGCCCATAGATGGACCTAACTGGGCTGTCCTTTTGATGCGAATCTTTATGCGGATCGCGTGCCGGCTTGTGTGCGGTGCCGCTTGCCGCTCCATGTTTGCCATGTGGTCGTCTATCCGACCAGGCGACCTCTTTGTTCTTTGATTGCGGGGGCTCTACTGCCTCCTCATCGAATTCGGGCAGTAATTTGCGCTTCGGGTAGCTCTTTGTTTGGCGACTGTCGCCGTATTTCTCTGCGGTGTTGAGTACTTTGCTCCATCTGATTCTGAGTGCATCTTCCGCTGTTTTGAGCTTCCGCTTCTGCTTTTTCAGGCTACACGAAGTGGCTGCGAGCCTTTTATGGAGGTTCTTCTGTTCCAACAATTTTTCGGCGTGAGATAAATCGGGATCTGTTATCTTCGCCGGGGACGGGTTGTTTATCCAAGTTGTCCTGTTCGGACGGTTGCTCGATAGCATGCTCGTCGTCTACCGGTTCGCCCTGCTCTATGGCTGGGTCTATGTGGTTGTCGTCTTTGTCGAGGCGGGACTTGGTGCGGCGTTTACGTTCCCGTTTTGACTGCTTTTCGAGGGATTTATCCTTCGTAGTGTCCCGTTGTTCCTCGTCGTCACTTCCTTTAGGATTATCCACCATGTATACATCGTGAGATGAGGTGGCTGTCCAGTATCCTATAGGTGTTGGTTCATGGTTGTCTCCTACATCGTCGTCCATACCGTCGATGTCTTCGGAGTCGAAATCGATCACGTCGTTTAAGCTTTCGACAGTGGCTACGAAGTGGGTGGTGGGTGGGCGTTGAATTTCTTCGTCGTCCGCGTCCCAACCTTCCTGACCGTACTCCGGCCATGGCTCTCCGGATAAAGAGAGAGACTTTAGTGAATTCAGGATGTCACCAAAGGGCAAGTGCTGAAAGATGTCCGCGGCACTGATCTCCATGACCGGCGCCCGATCGATTGGCAGGGTCGCGGAGGGTTCGGAGTCCGGAGAGGAGTCCGGCACCTTGGAGTCACGGTCTTCGCAAAGGACAGGGATGGAGTTCGGCTCAATCGTCGTAGAGATCGTAGCCCCCGAGGCGGTGTCCAGCCACTCGTCCTCGATCGGCGGAGTCGGCTCCGAGCTAAGGGTCGGAGCAGACGGCGCTTCTTGACCTCGGCAGCCTTTGACCGGCGGCAGAGCTAGATCGTGCCCATCGAGGACAAAGTCTGTGCACGCTTATTGTGGCTCGAATCCGTCGAAGATTAAGTCTCCGTGGATGTCGGTCGTGTAGTTCAAACTCCCAAATCTGACCTGATGGCCAGGGACGTAGCTTTCGATCTGCTCTAGATGGCCGAGTGAATTGGCCCGCAGTGCAAAGCCGCCGAATACAAAGATCTGTCCGGGGAGAAAAGTCTCACCCTGGACCGCGTCGTTGTTGATGATCGAAGGAGCCATCGAGCCTAAGGATGACGACATAGAGGAACTCTCAATGAAAGCACCAATGTCGATGTCAAAACCGACGGATCTTGGGTAGGGGGTCCCGAACTGTGCGTCTAGGCGGATGGTAACAGGAGACAAGGGACACGATGTTTTTACCCAGGTTCAGGCCCTCTCGATGGAGGTAAAACCCTACTCCTGCTTGATTAATATTGATGATATGGGTAGTACAAGAGTAGATCTACCACGAGATCAGAGGCTAAATCCTAGAAGCTAGCCTATGGTATGATTGTTGTTAGATCCCTCTGGGACTAAAACCCTCCGGTTTATATAGACACCGGATAGGGTTAGGGTTACACAGAGTCGGTTACAATGGTAGGAGATCTACATATCCGTATCGCCAAGCTTGCCTTCCACGCCAAGGAAATTCCCATCCGGACACAGGACGAAGTCTTCAATCTTGTATCTTCATAGTCCAGGAGTCCGGCCAACGGTGATAGTTCGGCTATCCGGACACCCCCTAATCCAGGACTCCCTCAACCGCGCTTACAACTTGATGAGTTGCCGCGATGTATAATAGCATTGGTTCGCCCATGTTGGGCGCAGCCAGGATCGGGTTTGTTGCCAATATGGCTTTTATTTCTTCGAGTCCGGCCGTGGTGGCATCCGTCCACTCGAAGTGTTCGGTGCGTCGGAGGAGGCGATAAAGGGGTAATGCTTTTTCTCCCAAACGGGAGATAATGCGGCTTAGAGCCGCCACGCATCCAAATAATTTTTGTATTTGTTTGAGGTCTTTTGGGATATCCAATTGTGACAGAGCTCGGATCTTGGCTGGGTTTGCTTCAATTCCTCTACGGATACAATGAAACCCAAGAGCTTTCCTACCGGGTGCATGAAAACGCATTTTCCGGGTTGAGCTTGATGTCATATGTTCGGAGATTATCGAATGTGAGCCTCAAGTCATCTACTAAAGTTTCGACATGCTTGCTTTTGACGACCACATCTCTCCGTATGCCTCCACCGTTTTGCCGATCGGGTTTTGCGGACATGTCTAAATCATGCGCTGATATGTTGCACCGGCGTTTTTGAGCCCGAAGGGCATTGTGTTGAAGCAGAATGGGCCGTATGGAGTGATGAAGGCTTTTCGGCTTCGTCAGGCTCTGCCATCTTAATTTGGTGGTAGCCGGAGTATGCGTCGAGGAAACAAAATGAATCGTGTCACAGGGTAGCATCGATGATTTGATCGATGCGGGGAGGGGAAGGATCCTTTGGGCAAGCCTTGTTGAGGTCCTTGAAATCGGCGCATAGGCGCCGAGATTTGTCCTTCTTTGGTACCATCACCAGGTTTGCTAGCCAGTCCGGATGTTTTATATCTCTGATGAATCCGGCCGTAATAGTTTGGCTAGCTCCTCTCCCATGGCATGTCTCTTGGGTTCGGAGAAACGCCGAAGAGCCTGTTTGACTGGCTTGAACCCTTTTAGGATGTTTAGGCTGTGCTCGGCCAGCCGGCGTGGGATTCCTGGCATGTCTGAAGGGTGCCAGGAAAAAATGTCCCAATTTTCGCGTAGGAATTCTCTTAGTGCGGCGTCTACATCAGGATTTAATTGTGCCTCGATGGAGGCCGTTTTTGTAGAGTCCGTTGGATGGACTTGGAATTTGACTATTTCGTCCGCTGGTTTGAAGGAAGTGGACTTGGATCTCTTATCGAGTATCACATCGTCCCTATTCACCGTGTTGCAGCGCGATGAGTTCCTCAGCCGCTAGGGCTTTGGATAGTGCCTCAAGGGCCAGTGCGGCTGTCTTATTTTCAGCGCGGAGTGCTATGTCCGGGTCACTAGCAAGTGTGATGATTCTTAGGCCCGGGCATTTTGAGCTTCACGTACCCATAATGGGGTATAGATTGAAAAATTGTGAATGCCTCTCGCCCTAATAGAGCGTGGTATCCGCTGCTGAATGGGGCCACTTGGAACGTGACTTCCTCGGACCTGTAATTATCCGGCGTGCCGAACACCACATCCAGTGTGATTTTTCCTGTACAGCGTGCTTCCCGACTGGGGATTATTCCTCTAAAGGTTGTGCTGCTTCGCTCAATGCGGATCCGATCTATTTCCATTTTTGGAGGGTTTCCTCATAAATGAGGTTCAATCCGCTATGACCATCCATGAGTACCTTGGTAAAGGCGAAAGCCGTCAATATCGGATCGAGGACCAATGCGGTGGTGCTCGGGCTGTTCGAATTTAGGTTAAATCTGGCATTAAAGGTAATAGCCGTGTCACTCCATGGGTTTATTGTTGCTACTTGGTAGACTTCAGCAAGGCTACGGGGTGTTCATTTCCGCATATTATTTGATGCGAAAGTCTCGAAGACTGTTAATACCGTTCTGGTATCCCTGGGCTGGTGCTCTAGAGCTAGAAGCTCTTCGCCACTTTTGGCCACCTGCTGTAGTATCCAGCATGCTCTAAGGCTATGAGTTGGAGTGGCGCCCTCTGTACTATGAATTTTACAGGGTCCATTGAGCCATCCCTCCAGTACGGTTCCATGCCCTATAGAGGGTTTTTGCTTTTTGGTATTTAATCCAGGTGCCTGGCGATGGTGCACCCTTTTATTTTGGACTGGGGTTGTGTTCAAGGCCGGATTGTCCCAAAATCTTGCTTGATTTTCGAGCGCTTTCCATCGCATAGTACTTTTGTACTATGGACGCCAAGTCGGCAAAGCGTGTAATGTCACGGCGACTTATAGCATTGAGGATCCCGTTGTCCGTGCAATTATTGCAGAAGAATGAGATTGCGTCCTCCTCGCGAGAGTCCTTTATCCTGTCCATAACCAGGAGTAATCTGGCCCAGTAATGGTGTGCTGCTTCTGCGGGCTCTTGTTTGGGTGGGCGGGTGGAATTAAATCCGGAACCGCGCCCAATCTGAGACTTAAGGGCCAAGGAGCTTCCAAACTTGGAAGCTTGGATTCTTGGATGTGTCCGATGAATCTAGCCTGCTTCCTGACTTTAGGTTTAGGGCTTGAGTGACGTCCTCTCCTCCGCGGGAATCCGACATGGAGGAATTGGGAGTCTAGACATAGCTAATCCTTAAGATAGAAGAAGGGTCGCCATATTGTTCCTCTACCACAACAGCATGGTGGGTAACCTAGGGAGAGTTAATCTCTCTCAGATCGGGTTTAGGCCCAATCTGATAATAGTCTGTAGCGACTCCCAGGACGGCGATGCGATCCAAGAGCTTGTTTAAGGAAGAGCTCCATCGGATCTAAGCGCCCGGCGAGCTCAGGAGTTAATGTGAAGATTGCTTTCGATGACCCGAGAAGTCATCATCGGTAGCTGGCGGCGAACAGGCGGTCATGAGAAAACCGCCTAGCCGGAGAGTTTGGCCGACAGCCAAAGCTTCTTTAGCAACAGTGCCGTCTTTAAAGACGGGACGAGGCATCCTTCCTGGCGGCAACGACACAGAGGAATTCTCAATGAAAGCACCAATGTCGGTGTCAACACCGGCGGATCTCGGTTAGGGGGTCCCGAACTGTGCGTCTAGGCGGATGGTAACAGGAGACAAGGGACACGATGTTTTTACCCAGGTTGGGGCCCTCTCGATGGAGGAAAACACTACTCCAGCTTGATTAATATTGATGATATGGGTAGTACAAGAGTAGATTACCACGAGATCGGAGAGGCTAAACCCTAGAAGCTAGCCTATGGTATGATTGTTGTTCGTCCTATGGACTAAAACCCTCCGGTTTATATAGACACCGGAGAGGGCTAGGGTTACAGTAGCCGGTTACAATGGTAGGAGATCTACATATCAGATCGCCAAGCTTGCCTTCCACGCCAAGGAAAGTCCCATCCAGGACACGGACGAAGTCTTCAATCTTGTATCTTCATAGTCCGTGAGTCCGCCAAAGGTCATAGTTGACTATCCGGACACCCCCTAATCCAGGACTCCCTCGGTTAGGCGTGACTACGGATTGCGTCGTCATCTTCTTGACGCCAAAGACAGCGGCGACCTGATGGAGCGCTACTGTAGTAGACTCAACCCGGCCACTCCCTGACGATCGACAAGACGGCAAACAGTGCCCCTACACCCGGTGGGTCCCACGCTCGGAGAACCCGGCGAGCCCTGCCACCCGGCGGGTCCCAGCACCGGCTTCCCGGATGATGACAACCCGGGCCCACGGCCTTGTAGCATTATCACTGTCCCCCTGGGGGGTTAGTCTATAAAACCCCCCAAGGAGCCCTCCTGCATACGGGCAAGCAACTCGCACGCACCACAAGAACACATTCACACACACACACCCAAGGAGAAGGGAGCAGCCTAAGCCCTGGCCAACCTTCCTTCTTCTTCCATACAGCTCTAGGAGCGACTCTTTACTGTTACATATAAACCACACTCGGCAGGACTAGGGGTGTTAACTCTCCGAAGAGCCCCGAACCTGGGTATGTCTTTCGTCCCGCACTCGCTCATGCCGACCTCGCCTCTGAAGCCCACTAGTGCCCTCGAGCCTCCTCCTCTCTTTAGCCATCCCTTGGCATCTGCCGTGTGCCCACCACGACAGTTTGTGCCCACCGTCGGGCCGCTCGAGGTCCTTGCCGGAAGCATGTTCCAGACGGGGCTCCCCTCCGACTCCGACAAGCCCGTCACACTACCGGATGACGTCATCGATGCGCTCGCCGCTTCCTTCGCCGCAATGCGCATCTCCAACGCGCCCGTGGCCGACGAGTACCCCAGCGAGGTACTTGACTTCTCCGAATCCCCCTTCTACCTCGGCGGTGGCACTCCTGCCGGAGGAACGGACCTCTGCGTGGAGGTCTTCGTCACTGATACCGGTGCCTCTTCCTCATCCAGCACGGCGAGGAAGGCTGTCGAAGCCAGGGCCACAGCGGAACGGGCCGGCTCGCCCAACCCGCTACGCTCCATGATGCAGAGCGTTCGCGTCCCCATCCCCACCGATGTCGATGCCTCCAACATTGCCGAGGCTCGGACTCAGCTCGAGGAGGACCACCAACGCCTGCTGGACCTGACAGACATGCTCGCCGCCATGCAGCGATGCCTGGACTCCGCTTAGTTGGAGCGCAACACCGCCTACGGCTTCATGCCCCCGCGGTCGCCGACGTGCGAGCTCGGGGAGGCGCGATAGGCCACACCTTCGGCGTCATCCCGCCCGTCTACAAGACTCCTGTGAAGAACATGTGTGCCGCCCAGGCAGCCGCGGTCGGCCTGGATCAGCTCGCGGGCGAGGAGCTGAAGGAGCACCTCAAGCGGGTGAACGACCTCCTCGACGCGGCCAATGCGCAGTAGGACCGCCTCAAACAACTCGCCAAGCCGGTGGGATCGGACTCCCTCCGTGCTGACGGAACCGACGACCACCACAACACGGCATCTTCGCCACCCGGCGAGGCGCACTCCGGCCGCACCCGGACCCGGCGCAACCCCGCCCCGGCGACTGTCGGCGGCTTGGGCGATGAGCCGGCCTTGGAAGACCGATGCCGGCTCGACCCAACACTCCAACCTGGCCGACGTCCGGCTTCATTCGACCCCCCCTCCCGGTGCGGTCGCCAGCCGACTGGGCCTGCGCGCCATCGACGACACCGACACCCACCACTGCCTCAACCAACTCGCCCTTTCCAAGGAGCTGGAGGAAAGCGTCCCCGTCGGGTGGGCGTGCTTTGGCCCGCGCATCCGGGACGAGCCCTTTACCAACGGGTTCACGCTTCCCTGTGACACCCCCAAGTACAACGGCACCATGAAGCCGGAGGACTGGTGTCGGTGTCAAAACCGGCGGATCTCGGGTAGGGGGTCCCGAACTGTGCGTCTAGGCGGATGGTAACAGGAGACAAGGGACACGATGTTTTTACCTGTGTTCGGGCCCCTCGATGGAGGTAAAACCCTACTCTGCTTGATTAATATTGATGATATGGGTAGTACAAGAGTAGATCTACCACGAGATCAGAGAGGCTAAACCCTAAAAGCTAGCCTATGGTATGATTGTTGTTCGTCCTACGGACTAAAACCCTGCGGTTTATATAGGCACCGCATAGGGTTAGGGTTACATAGAGCCGGTTACAATGGTAGGCGATCTACATATCCGTATCGCCAAGCTTGCCTTCCACGCCAAGGAAAGTCCCATCCGGACACGGGACGAAGTCTTCAATCTTGTATCTTCATAGTCCAGAGTCGGCCGAAGGCTATAGTCCGCTATCCGGACACCCCTTATCCAGACTCCCTCGGTAGCCCCTGAACCAGGCTTCAATGACGACGGGTCCGGTAGCATATTGTCTTCGGCATTACAAAGGCGGGTTCCTCCTCCGAATACTTGATAGAAGATTTTGAACACAAGGATAGTGTCCGCTCGCAAAATAAGTTCCACATACCACCGTAGAGAGAATAAAATTTACACAAGTTCAATCTGCTGACATATTCATGGCGTGACATCACACCACGGCCAAGCCTTTATTCGAATCATTTTCTTGTCCAACCTCGGTAGCGTTTAGCGAGGCGGTTTCCTTGCACGTCTTGTCAAAGCAGAGATCGTGTCCCTTTATTCCGGGATTCTCATCAATACAGGCGTGGGTAACCCAACCGCGCCATTGATTATGGCGCTTGGGAGATAAGCGAGTTTTATCAGGCCGGTGGGGACGCATAGCTTTGGCCGTCCAGACAGGCCACTGCTCCGTCTTTTCACACACGCCTTCTTCCTCCTTTGCTTATCCATTTCCGCACTCGAGCTCCAGCGCCCAAGTCCTCACATCCCACCTCAACCTTCTCCAACAATGTCCGGAGTGGGAGGCAAGTGGATGGCCTCCTCCGTCACGGAGGGGCACATCAAAAAGCTGCGGAAGGCCGGATACTTGTCCAGCGACATCGCGCATAGGCTCCCCAACGAGGGGCAGCTCATCCCCACCCCCAGGCCCCATGAGAGGGTGGTGTTCCTCCCCCACTTCCTCCGCGGACTAGGGTTTCCACTTCACCCATTCGTCCGGGGGCTCATGTTCTACTACGTCCTAGATTTCCATGATCTGGCCCCGAATTTCATCCTCAACATCTCGGCGTTTATCGTCGTGTGCGAGACCTTCCTCTGCATCCAGCCCCACTTCGGCTTATGGCTGAAGACCTTCAGTGTCAAGCTGAAGGTAGTGGGCGGCCGCCAAGCGGAGTGCGGAGGCGCCATGGTGGGAAGGATGGCCAACGTCCTATGGCTCGAGGGCTCCTTTGAGGAGACCATAAAGGGGTGGCAATCGGGGTGGTTCTATATCACCGAGCCGCGCGACTCTCAATGGGCGGCGGCCCCGAAATTCCGATCTGGCTTCCCCACACGGCTCACCTCATGGAAAGAGACGGGCCTGACGTGGGGTAATTCGGAAGAGTTGGCCGGACTCCGAACCTGCGTCCGAAACCTGGTGGACAAGAATCTCAAGCTTGTCAACATAGTCCAGGTGATGCTCATCCGCCGGATTCTCCCATGCCAGCAACGTGACTTCAATTTGTGGGAGTTTGATACGGCACAGCACCGAACCTTGAACCGGCTCTTCGACACTACATACGAAGACGCCTGGAAGGTGCTGTTCAAGGGCGCCGAAGCTCCCGCATCCGCGACGGAAGATCGCGGATTCAGCTCGCAGCATCAAGCCAACGAGGTAAGTTATTTTACCCTTTACGGGACTCTTTTTTCATAGTTTGACTCTATGCGGGATCTAAAACTCCCTCACCTTTGACAGGACTGGTTGAAAACGTCCGGACAGATCGACTGTCCGGCTCCCTTGCCAGAAGACCCAGCGGACGCCCAATTGAACGGGCTGCTGGTTCCGACACCTCACGTGGTGCCGGAAAAGAAGGCCAAGAAGAAGGCCACGGGAACTCGAAGGAGTTCACGGTGCCAGGTGTTATCGGACTCATCGTTCGATGACGCCGAGGCGGACTCCTCCTGCGAAGACGAGGAGGAGGAAAAAGAGGCCTCTCCCCCAGCGGGGGGAGAGAAGGAAAGGAAGGCCGCCCCCACCAAGGAGGCCGAAGGGTCCAAGAAGGGAAGTACCCTTCCTCCGGACTACACCGCCAATGCCGACGATGGCGAAGAGGGGTGGGCTCCAAGGGCCAAGCCCCTGGGGAGATCGTAAGTGTCCGGACACCAGAATAACTTGTGGCGTTTCATTTTTCGCACAGCATCCTATAACGCTGGATATAACCATGCAGCCCGCCCAAGGATGGGCTCGACGATTCGTCGAGCGGCTCCCTGGATTCATCGGAGGTGAATAGCACCTCACTTCCGACCGCCTCGTCTCCTCCTGCCGCGGATGACGCCGGGGTGGAGTCCCAAAAGGGGCCCAGTCAGGAGGAGGTGGCTATGGAGGCGCCGCAAGGCGAACTCCCGGAATCCGGGCTCAAAGGGGATAAACACCGAAGGGCTTCAAGTCCGGCCCTGCGCCGGACTCCATACCGGAACCTTCAGTGGTTCCGGAGTCCGACAGGCGACCCCTTCGTAAGAAGGGCAAGACTGCGACGCCGGTGACCTCCATCCAACCGGAGGCACCGGATGATTTGATGGAGGCGCTTAACGGCGCTTCCATCGACGAGGCTTACCGCCTTTGTTATGAGTGTGGTGATCCAGAAGGTTTAGTCCGCCAAGAGCGGGCTGGTGAAGCATGTGCCAGCCTTCTAACAAGGCTTTGAGGTATGTATTTAAGATATACAAAATATTACCGCATAGACGGTAGCCTGATGCTCGGTTTGGTGTTGGAAAGAAAAATCCGAACTGAGGATCTAAAAGATATCTGTGAGAGTCTAACATAAGTATGTCAATATGGGAATGCAGGCTGCTGTGACCTCTCTTTGCCTTGACCGCGGAGGTTGGTACATCAAGCGAGCCTCGAGCAGTCCAAGAACGAGCTCGGACTTGCCAAAAAGCAGCTCGAGGACAAGGAAGGTAAGTAATACCTTATGGGAGTATTTAGAAGATGTGTTTGCAAAAATGACAGGAATAACATGAATATTGCGGGGGCCCACGAGCGAGGTGGCGACCACGAAGGAGGTGGTGTCCCGGCCAAAAGCAATGCGGCCCGGAGTGCACCGAGCGAGAAAAGCGAGGCGCTGGTGGCGGAGGTGCGGCAAGAACTCCGAGCTCTCGTGGAAAAACATGAGAGTTTGGGCGTGACTCAAAGACTCGGGAGTCCGAGGCTCGCCACGGCCCTTGAGAGCGCCAAGGCCGCTAAGGCCGAAGCCCGTAAAGCCCTCCGTGAGATTGAGGCGATGAAGAAGATAGCGGCGGGTAAGGCATTCTATATGCAAAGCAAGCATGTGAAAGTGAATTATCTATTACTTACCCGAATCCGGAGCTCTCCAGAGCATTCGCAGACCTGCCCATGATGTGGCTGATGCTGCCGCATTCTACCGAGCCGAGGAGGGAGCTCGACGGAGAAGGTGTTCTGGTCTCGATATCTTTGAGGCCGGACATCCGGTGCCCTTAAGAGACCCGGTTGAAGCAGCTGGTCGAGCTCCATAAGGTGGCCGAACAGGCCATGAGGGGCCTCATAGTTCGAATGTGGCCGAAGGAAGCCATGCCTGGGAGCTACTTCGGGCTGGTGAGGCGGCTGGTGGACGCCTGTCCATGGGTTGAAGTCATCAAGCGCTCTGTCTGCATCGAAGGTGCCCGTAGGGCCCTTGCCCTTGCAAAGATGCACTGGGGCAAGATGGACGCTGAGAAGCTTGTGAAGGCCGGACCACCACCGAAGAAGGAGCATTGCAAGCCTGAAATGTATTATGAGGGCGTCCTGAAGGGTGCCTGCCTTATAGCGGATGAATGCTCCGAAGATATAATTTTTGAGTAGACTCGCATTTGTTATCATGTACGCTGAAAACTTGTTCATATGCGCTAAGCAACACTTTTTAATTTAAAATATTACCTTCTGTGTGGCCGTGTATCGAAATTTGAGAGATGGCGGGTCGTTGGCTTCAGCTCCCATGCCACGAGTGCTGGGGTGTTCGGGATGAACTTGAGCGCTCTTGTTCCCATTCTTGGGTCCTTCGAGGGAGGCGCTCAACGCAACGAACAAGGCAACCGGACTATAATGCTTGAACACTCTCACTTAGACATAGAATTCTATAATTTTAAATTTCGGCGAAGCCCCTGGTATTCGAAAGACCGAGTTCGGGGTGCTATCCACGCCTAGGCCGGACAATGCCGACTCCTCGCTCTAAGCAGCGTAAGTCTTTAGGGACTCGAAAACCTCTCGAACAGCGACCGGCTCTCGCTCTATCATGACGGTCAGTTTTAGCTTTCTCCACTGAGGTGCTTAACCCAGCTCAACTGGGGCACAATCGCAGTGGTTCTCCCAGCGCTACCTTAGCCGATATAACAGAACGTAAGGTACCAAAACATGGGAGCCGGGCAAACCCAACTATTGACCCAAGACATGATTCAGATCCTATGCATATAATGCTATAAGTTCGGGGTCCCGAACTTGTGAAAGTGTTCGGACTTATCACACCATGTTGTGGGGTACTTAAGCCCCTGGTGTATTGCCTGTACCAGAGTGTACGGTTGCACAATGTCATAAATGAACATATATATATATATATATATATATATATATATATATATATATATATATAAGGGAAATCAATAATAGGCAGAAGCTATATATTGTTTATTCAAAAGGGCTGTTGTAAGAGCAGAATGATACAAATAGTGCGATAGGCAAGGGACAGGACTTTTTAACATGTCTCCCTCCAGGGGTAAGCCGCGGGATGTTGTGTAAAACAGATAA
This sequence comes from Aegilops bicornis, assembly GCA_021605145.1. NCBI lineage: Eukaryota > Viridiplantae > Streptophyta > Magnoliopsida > Poales > Poaceae > Aegilops > Aegilops bicornis. The sequence continues at coordinate 597,925,082 of CM038672.1, forward strand.
ATTGCTCGTAATAGAGACCACCTGGACACTCGACGTAGCTTTCTGCTTCCCTGGCTGTTGTATCGTGTGTTCGGCGATTCTAATGCCGGACAGGGCTTCGTGAGAACGGTGTCCTGAAAGTAAAAAAGAAAGAGAAAAAGAAAAAAAGAGTGACACAATCGGGAGCACCTGTTGTGGTTGAGCCGCATTCTGGGCATGCCGTGGTCGTGCCCCTTCCCCTATGCCCATGGTATTTCCAGAGCGCGATTATGTACGCGTAATACTGGTTTCGCGATTTCGCGAGGGCTGGGGCTTGGCCCGCATTGCTATGCGTGCTCAGAACGTGCTAGGCGGTCTTGTTGTAGGTTACTCCGGGCGCGCTTGAAGGTGTCCGGACGTTTAATAGCCGGACTCGAGAATTGCCTTAAGAGGCTACTTTGCACTTCCGCCGCGAGGGCCGCCGTGTGCTCCTCCGTCTGGAGAGAGCGTTCGGTGTTTCCATTGACCGTAAAGACTCCTCGAGGACCTGGCATATTGAGCTTGAGATATGCGTAGTGCGGCACCGCATTAAACTTTGCAAATGTGGTTCGTCCGAGCAGTGCATGATAGCCGCTGTGGAACGGGACTATGTCGAAGATTAACTCCTCGCTCCGGAAGTTATCCGGGGATCCGAAGACCACTTCAAGTGTAATCGAGCTGTCTGATTGGCCTCTACACCTGGTATGACGCCTTTGAAAGTCGTCTTTGTGGGATTAATCCTTGATGAGTCTATGCCCATTTTGCGCACTTTATCCTGATAAAGCAGGTTCAGGCTGCTGCCGCCATCCATTAGGACTCTAGTGAGGTGAAATCCGTCATTGATTGGGTCTAGAACCAATGCGGCGAATCCGCCATGGCGGATGCTAGTGGGGTGGTCCCTTCGATCAAAAGTGATCAGGCAGCAAGACCACGGGTTGAACTTTGGGGCGACTGGATCCATCGCGTATACGTCCCTTAGTGCACGCTTCCGCTCCCTTTTGGGTATGTGGGTTGCGTATATCATGTTCATCGTCCGCACTAGCGGGGGGAAGCCCTTCTGTCCTCTATTGTTCGGTGGCCGGGGCTCCTCCTCGTCATCGCTATGCAGCCCCTTGTCATTGTTTTCGGCATTTAACTTGCGTGCCTGCTAGAACACCCAACAATCCATGTTGGTGTGATTGGCTGGTTTTCGAAGTGCCATGTATCCGCACGACGATCGAGTATTCGGTCCAAATTGGCCGGGCCCAGTATTTCTTTTAAATGGCTTTTCCGCTGGCCGGGTTTAGAGCCTCTGAATCGCATTGACTACCGTGATCCTCGACATTATCGCCGTTAATGCGGCGCTTGTGCTTGTTGCGACGCGACACCTGCCATTGCTGTCCTTGGTATCCGAATTACGTGGCTCTTGGTCATGTTGTTACTACGAGCTAGCCAGCTGTCCTCTCCCGCGCAAAAGCGGGCCATGAGTGTTGTGAGGGCTGCCATGGATTTCGGCTTTTCCTGTCCTAGGTGCCGGGCAAGCCACTCGTCACGGATGTTGTGTTTGAAGGCTGCAAGGGCCTCGGCATCCGGACAATTGTCGATTTGATTTTTCTTGGTTAGTAACCGTGTCCAGAATTGTCTGGCCGATTCCTCTGGCTGCTGAATTATGTGGCTTAGGTCATCGACGTCTTGTGGTCGCACATATGTGCCCTGGAAATTGTCGAGGAATGCGGCTTCCAGGTCTTCCCAACAACCAATTGACTCTGCTGGCAAGCTGTTAAGCCAATGCTAGGCTGGTCCTTTAAGCTTGAGTGGGAGGTATTTGATGGCGTGTAGATCAGCACCGCAGGCCATGTGGATGTGAAGGAGATAGTCCTCGATCCAAACCGCAGGATCTGTTGTGCCATCGTATGATTCAATGTTTACGGGTTTGAAACCCTCAGGGATTTGATGATCCATCACTTCATCTGTGAAGCATAGTGGGTGTGCGGCGCCTCTGTGTTGGGCTATATCACGACGCAGCTCAAATGACCTTTGTCTAATGTGCTCGGCCCGGCCGGAGTTGCCATATCCGGCGTGACGGTTATCGTCACGTGTTGTGGGGCGCCCACGCGATCCATAAATCGATCTTGTCTGCCTTTCCTTGTCCTCCAATATATCTCGCAGGTCTGGCGCATTTCCCTGTGCCTTTGTATTTTTTGAGCGGCGACGGGGTGCGGCCTGAATTGAGGGCCGAGAGGCCTCTCTGTCGCGGCCACGAGGTGGCCGGTCAGCCATATCATGCACCGGTGATGTAGGTTTAGGTGCTTCCTCCTCTAATCGGGGTAGCAGCCATTGTCCTGGGTAGCTCTTGGAGGGGCGCTCGAGTTTGTACTCTTCGGCCGCAAGGACTTCAGTCCATCTGTCAGCTAGCAAATCTTGGTCAGCTCTAAGCTGTTGCTGCTTTTTCTTGAGGCTGCTTGCCGTGGCCATGAGCCTGCGTTTGAAACGCTCTTGTTCGACATGATCCTTGGGCACGACAAATTCTTCGTCGTCGAGGCTTGCCTCATCTTCGGGAGGGAGGCATGTAATTATCATCCTCTACCACTTTTTCTGCTGCTCTCTCATGAGGGCTGGCTTCTCCATCCTCCCGCGCTGAATCTTGCTGGAGGGGGTTGTCTTCGGCACTGTCCAGGGTGTTATTATCTCCCGTGCCGGAATCACCGCTTTTTCTTTGTGGCGGGATTTAGAGCGGCGCCGCTGACGCCGACGCTTAGGCTGTTTCTTGGAGGGGTCATCCTCCGCTGTTCCATCGCCATTCCCATCTTTTGGGATGTCCACCATGTATATCTCATATGACGAGGTGGCCTTCCAGTGCCCTGTGGGCGCTGGTTCTTGGTCGTCTCCTGCATCCTCGTCCATACCGTTGATGTCTTCGGAGTCGAAGTCGACATTGTCGGTTAAACCATCGACAGTGGCTACGAAGTGGGTGGTGGGTGGGCTTTGATTTTCTTCGTCGTTCGCATCCCAACCTTCCTGACCATAATCCGGCCAGGGCTCTCCTGATAAAGAGAGAGACTTTACTGAATTCAGAATGTCGCCAAAGGGCGAGTGCTGAAAGATGTCTGGGGCAGTGAATTCCATGATCGGCGCCCAATCGGATTCGGTTGGCAGGGGCGTGGAAGGCTCGCAGTCCGGAGAGGAGTCCGGCGCCTTGGATTCACGAGCTTCGCAAAGGACGGGGTAGGTGGATGGGGTAGGTGTACGGCTCAATCGCCGTGGAGATCGCAGCCCCCGAGGCGGTGTCCAGCCACCCATCCTCGACCGGCGCGGTCGGCTCCGAGCTAAAGGTCGGAGCGGACTCTGGTGCGGCCTCCAGGACACTGTCCGGCGGCAGAGATAGATCATGCCCCTCGGGACAGTGCGGCGTGCTTGGCTGTGGCTCGAACCCGTCAAAGATCAAGTCTCCACGGATGTCAGCCGTGTAGTTCAAACTTCCAAATCTGACCTGATGGCCAGGGGCGTAGAATTCAATCTGCTCCAGATGGCCAAGCGAATTGGCCCGCAGTGCAAAGCCGCCGAATACGAAGATCTGTAAGGGGAGAAAAGTCTCACCCTGGATCGCATCGTTGTTGATGATCGGAGGAGCCATCAGGCCTAAAGACGACGACACAGAGGAACTCTCAATGAAAGCACCAATGTCGGTGTCAAAACTGGCGGATCTCGGGTAGGGGGTCCCGAACTGTGCGTCTTGTCGGATTGTAACAGTAGACTTGGGACACGATGTTTTACCCAGGTTAGGGCCTTATCGATGGAGGTAAAACCCTACTCCTGCTTGATTAATATTGATGATATGGGTAGTACAAGAGTAGATCTACCCCGAGATGAGAGAGGCTAAACCCTAAAAGCTAGCCTATGGTATGATTGTTGTTCGTCCTACGGACTAAAACCCTCCGGTTTATATAGGCACCGAATAGGGTTAGGGTTACACACAGTCGGTTACAATGGTAGGAGATCTACATATCCGTATCGCCAAGCTTGCCTTCCACGCCAAGGAAAGTCCCATCCGGACAAGGGACGAAGTCTTCAATCTTGTATCTTCATAGTCCAGGAGTCCGGCCGAAGGCTATAGTCTGGCTATCCGTACACCCCCTAATCCAGGACTCGCTCAACTGGCTCACCGACTACACCACCGCCATCGGCATCGCCGGCGGCAACCACCGTCTCGCCGTGCGCTACACGCCGCTAATGCTCCAGGGGTCGGCCCGCACGTGGTTGAACAGCCTGCCGGTGGGCAGCATCAACACGTGGGTCGACTTCAAGCAAGCCTTCGTACGCAACTTTACAAGGACCTACCGGCGACCAGGCTGCCCCAGCCAGCTCGCCATGTGCGTGTAGGGACTGGCAAAAACCGGCCGCGAGTACCTCGCACGCTGGACCTAGCTCCGGAACAGCTGCGAGGGCGTCCACGAAGTCCAAGTAATCCAATACTTCGTCAACGGGTGCCGGGATGGCACCCTCCTCAAGCACAAGATCTTACGCTTCGAGTCGGCCACCATGGCCGTGCTCATGGTGACGGCGGACAAGTACACTAACACCGACTCCGCCATGAAGATCCAGGTGGCACTGGATGAAGCCGACAAAGCAAAGCCGGTTCCCCCTCTGAAGCCGGCCGGCGAAGGAAGCCGGCAGCAGCACAACCAGCAAAACAACAAGCGCAAGGCTGACTAGCTGGCCCAGCGCTACGACAACCGGCTCGTCGCGGCCGCCGAGCAGGCGCACGCGACCAACCTGGCCGCCAAATGCGGTAGACCGGCAAGACGGTGTGGCAGCCACCATGAGTTTCGAGGAGATGCTCAACACTCTCTACAAGCACCACAGCGGCGCAAGGTCGTCCACGCACACGCTTCGGTAGTGCGCCATCACCAAGCACCTCATGAGGGGCGACATCCCGCCTCCTCCGGCCCCGGCTCCGGGAGCGGGGCAGCCGCCTCTGCCTCCTCCGCCGCCCCCGACTGGCGGCACGATGTGCGACAATGTCTACCCTGCCCAGAACGCGACTTACATCGTCTTCACCAGCATCGGTGACGACAAGCGCAGCGAGCTCCTCCTTCGGTAGGAGGTGAACACCGTCATCCCGGCCAAGCCGGAGTACATGCCCTGGTCGGAGCGCCCGGTCACGTGGACCTGGGAAAGACCACCCGGCTGTCATGCTGAACCCGGGTGGCTACGCCCTCGTCCTCAACCCCACCATAGTCGCACCTCGCCGCACGTGCAAGTTCTCCCGAGTCCTCATCGACGGTGGCAGCAGCATCAACATCCTCTACCGCGACACCATGACCAAGCTCGGCCTCGAGGCCAAAGACTTGGAGCCGACCCGGACGATCTTCCACGGCATCGTTCCTGGCCTCTCTTGCTCTCCGATCGGCCGGATCCGGCTCGACGTCCTGTTCGGTGACAGCAACCACTTCCGACGCGAGCCGCTCTGGTTCGAGGTGGTGGACCTGTCCAGCGCGTACCATGCGCTGCTGGGCCGGCCCGCGCTTGCCAAGTTCATGGCGGTCCCTCTCTACGCTTACCTGAAAATGAAGCTGTCGGGTCCGAAGGGCCTCATCTCTATCATTGGCGACTACCGCAAGTACCTGGAGTGCGCCCGAGACGGTGCCAAGCTGGCCGAGTCGCTGGTCATAGCCGAGGAGCGGCGCCAGCTCGACCGGATCGTCGCCCTGGTCAATGAGACGTCGGTCGCACCGGTTCCGGCCGAGGAGCCGGCCGATGAGGCCTCGTTCAAGCCCTCCAAGGAGACCAAGAAAGTGAACCTGAACCCGAAAGACCCCAGCTACAGCAAGTATGTTGTCGTGGGCACCCGCCTCAACAGCAAATAGGAAGGCGAGCTCGTCGACTTCCTCCGTGAGAATCGGGATATTTTTGCATGGACCCCAAAGGACATGTCGGGTATCCCAAGGAAGTACGCCGAGCACGAACTCCACGTCCGCAAGGATGCTAAGCATGTCCGTCAACCCCTGCGACATTTCTCCGAAGAGAAGAGAAGAACCATTGGTGAAGAGGTCGCCAAGCTTTTAGCGGCCAGCTTCATCCTAGAAGTGTTTCACCCCGAGTGGCTGGCCAACCCAGTCCTCGTCCTGAAGAAGAACAAGACCTGGCGCATGTGTATAGATTACATCAGCCTGAACAAGGTCTGCCCCAAGGATTAGTTCGCCCTCCCGTGGATCAACCTAGTCATCGACTCCACTGCTGCTGTGAGCTCCTGTCCTTCCTGGATGCTTACTCTGGTTGGCTATCATTGGATAAAGCTAGACCCGGCCGACGCCCTGAAGACGTCCTTCATCACGCCCTTTGGGGCGTATTGCTACATCACCATGTCATTCAGCCTGAAGAACGCCGGCGCCACCTTCCAGCGCTGCATGTAGAAATGCTTGCTGCCGCAACTCGGCCGCAACATCCATGCCGATGTGGACAACATTGTGGTGAAGACCAAGCAGCACCTCACGCTCCTCGACGACCTGAAGAAAACCTGCGCCAACCTGCACGAGTACAAAGTCAAGCTCAACCTAGAGAAGTGTGTTTTTAGCATCCCGGCCGGAAAGCTACTCGTCTTCCTCGTCTTGGAGCGCTGCATTGAGGCGAACCCGGAGAAGATCAAGGCCATCGAGCACATGCGCAAGCCGGCTCGGTTGCGTGATGTACAGACGTTCACCGGCTGCTTGGCCTCGGTCAACCGGTTTCTCAGCCGGCTGGGCGAGAGGGCCTTGCCCCTGTATCAGCTGATGAAGAAGACGACGTCGTTCGTATTGAACGATCAGGCGGACGAGGCTTTTCGGGACCTCAAGCGCATGCTCTCCACCGCACCAGTCCTGGCCGCACCGGCCGAGAAGGAGCCGCTGCTACTCTACATCGCCGTCAGCACGGTGGTGATGGTCGAGTGACCAGAGGAGGGCAAGGTCCAAGCCGTCCAATGCCCTGTCTACTACCTGAGTGAGGTGCTCTCCGCCTCCAAGCAGAATTACCCGCACTACCAGAAAATGTGTTACGGCGTGTACTTCACCGCCAAGTTGAAGCGGTACTTCCAAAAGCATGTTGTTACCGCGGTCAGCACGGCCCCCCTCGGTGAGATCATCGGATGCCAGGACTCCTCTGTCCGGATCTCCAAGTGGGCGCTCGAGTCAGCCGGCCACACCATCCTCTACGAGCCTCGCACTACGATCAAGTCCCAAGCCTTGGCCGACTTCCTCGTCGACTGGACCGAGACCAAGTACCTGCCACCATTGCCGGACTCGACGCACTGGCGCATGCACTTCGACGGCTCAAAGATGTGTCTCAGCCTGGGGATCAACATTGTGTTGTCCTCCCCGAAGGGTGATATCTACTACGCAACCTTCTTATTGTAGACGTTGTTGGGCCTCCAAGTGCAGAGGTTTGTAGGACGTAGCATATTTCCCTCAAGTGGATGACCTAAGGTTTATCAATCCGTGGGAGGCGTAGGATGAAGATGGTCTCTCTCAAACAACCTTGCAACCAAATAACAAAGAGCCTCTTGTGTCCCCAACACACCCAATACAATGGTAAATTGTATAGGTGCACTAGTTCGGCGAAGAGATGGTGATACAGGTGCAATATGGATGGTAGATATAGGTTTTTGTAATCTGGAAATATAAAAACAGCAAGGTAGCAAGCGATAAAAGTGAGCATAAACTATTGCAATGCTAGGAAACAAGGCCTAGGGTTCATACTTTCACTAGTGCAGGTTCTCTCAACAATAATAACATAATTGGATCATATAACTATCCCTCAACATGCAACAATGAGTCACTCCAAAGTCACTAATAGCGGAGAACAAACGAAGAGATTATGGTAGGGTACGAAACCACCTCAAAGTTATTCTTTTCCGATCGATCTATTCAAGAGTCCGTAGTAAAATAACACGAAGCTATTCTTTCCGTTCGATCTATCATAGAGTTCGTACTAGAATAACACCTTAAGACACAAATTAACCAAAACCCTAATGTCACCTAGATACTCCAATGACACCTCAAGTATCCGTGGGTATGATTATACGATATGCATCACACAATCTCAGATTCATCTATTCAAACCAACAGAAAGTACTTTAAAGAGTGCCCCAAAGTTACTTCCAGAGAGTCAAGACGAAAACGTGTGCCAACCCCTATGCATAAGTTCATGAGCAGAACCCGCAAGTTGATCACCAAAACATACATCAAGTGGATCACATGATATCCCATTGTCACCATAGATACGCACATGCAAGACATACATCAAGTGTTCTCAAATCCTTAAAGACTAAATCCGATAAGATAACCTCAAAGGGAAAACTCAATCCTTTACAAGAGAGTAGAGGGGGAGAAGAAACATCATAAGATCCAACTATAATAGCAAAGCTCGCGATACATCAAGATCGTATCACCTCAAGAACACGAGAGAGAGAGAGATCAAACACATAGCTACTGGTACATACCCTCAGCCCCGAGGATGAACTACTCCTCGTCATGGAGAGCACCGGGATGATGAAGATGGCCACCGGTGAGGGATCCCCCCCTCTGGCAGGGTGCCGGAACAGGGTCCTGATTGGTTTTTGGTGGCTACAGAGGCTTGCGGCGGCGTAACTCCTGATCTATTCTATTCCCCGATGGTTTTAGTTTATATGGAGATATATAGGCGAAAGAAGTTGGTAAGGGGAGCCACGAGGGGCCCACGAGGGTGGAGGGCGCTCCCAGGGGGTGGGCGCGCCCCCTGCCTCGTGCTCTCCTCGTTGATCCCCTGACGTGCACTCGAAGTCTCCTGTATTGCTTTCTTTCCAAAAATAACTCTCCCCAAGCTTTCATTCCGTTTGGACTCCGTTTAATATTCCTTTTCTGCGAAACACTGAAACAAGGGAAAAAACAGAAACTGTCACTGGGCTCTGGGTTAATAGGTTAGTCCCGAAAATAATATAAAAGTGTTTAATAAAGCCCATAAACATCCAAAATAGATAATATAATAGCATGGAACAATCAAAAATTATAGATACATTGGAGACGACGGCATCCCCAAGCTTAATTCCTGCTCGTCCTCGAGTAGGTAAATGATAAAAACAGAATTTTGATGTGGAATGCTACCTAACATATTTATCAATGTAATCTTCTTTATTGTGGCATGAATATTCAGATCCATAAGATTCAAAACAAAAGTTTAATATTGACATGAAAACAATAATACTTTAAGCATACTAACAAAGTAATCATGTATTATCAAAATAACATGGCCAAAGAAAGCTATCCCTACAAAATCATATAGTCTGGCTATGCTCTATCTTCATCACACAAAATATTTAAATCATGCACAACCACGATGACAAGCCAAGCAATTGTTTCATACTTTTGATGTTCTCAAACTTTTTCAATCTTCACGCAATACATGAGCGTGAGCCATGGACGTAGCTCTATAGGTGGAATAGAATGGTGGTTGTGGAGAAGACAAAAAGGAGAAGATAGTCTCACATCAACTAGGCGTATCAACGGATGCACTAGAGCTATAAGTGTATGAAAGCTCAACAAAAGAAACTAAGTGGGTGTGCATCCAACTCGCTTGCTCACGAAGACGTAGGGCATTTTGAGGAAGCCCATCATTGGAATATACAAGCCAAGTTCTATAATGAAAAATTCCCACTAGTATATGAAAGTGATATCATAGGAGACTCTCTATCATGAAGATCATGGTGGTACTTTGAAGCACAAGTGTGGTAAAAGGATAGTAGCATTGTCCCTTCTCTCTTTTTATCTCATTTTTTTGGGCCTTCTCTTTTTTATGGCCTTTTTTTTCGTCCGGAGTCTCATCCCGACTTGTGGGGGAATCATAGTCTCCATCATCCTTTCCTCACTTGGGACAATGCTCTAATAATGTTGATCATCACACTTTTATTTACTCACAACTCAAGAATTACAACTTGATTCTTAGAACAAAATATGACTCTATATGAATGCCTCTGGCGGGGTACCGGGATATGCAATGACTCATGAGTGACATGTATGAAAGAATTATTAACGGTGGCTTTGCCACAAATACGATGTCAACTACATGATCATGCAAAGCAATATGACAATGATGGAGCGTGTCATAATAAACGGAACGGTGGAAAGTTGCATGGCAATATATCTCGGAATGGCTATGGAAATGCCATAATATGTAGGTATGGTGGCTGTTTTGAGGAAGATATATGGTGGGTGTATGATACCGGCGAAAGGTGCGCGGTATTAGAGAGGCTAGTAATGGTGGAAGGTGAGAGTGCGTATAATCCATGGACTCAACATTAGTCATAAAGAACTCACATAAAATCTATTAGTTATCGAAACAAAGTACTATGCGCATGCTCCTAGGGGGATAGATTGGTAGGAAAATACCATCGCTTGTCCCCGACCGCCACTCATAAGGAAGACAAACAATAAATAAATCATGCTCTGACTTCATCACATAACGGTTCACCATACGTTCATGCTACGGGAATCACAAACTTTAACACAAGTATTTATCAAATTCACAACTACTCAACTAGCATGACTCTAATATCACCATCTTCATATCTCAAAACAATCATAAGGAATCAAACTTCTCATAGTATTCAATGCACTTTATTATACCCATCTTGGATGCCCATCATATTAGGACTAAATTCATAACCAAAGCGAATTACCATACTGTTTAGGACTCTCAAAATAATATAAGTGAAGCATGAGAGTTCATCTATTTCTACAAAATAAAACCACCGCCGTGCTCTAAAAGATATAAGTGAAGGACTAGAGAAAACAACAAACTACTCCGAAAGATATAAGTGAAGATCAATGAGTAGTTAAATAATTATTTAGCTATGTGAAGACTCTCCCATTTAAGAATTTCAGATCTTGGTATTTTATTCAAACAGGAAGAAAAGCTAAAGAAAACAAAATGACGCTCCAAGCAAAACACATATCATGTGGTGAATAAAAATATAGCTCCGAGTAAAGTTACCGATGAACGAAGACGAAAGAGGGGATGCCTTCCGGGGCATCCCCAAGCTTAGACGCTTGGTTATCCTTGAATTTTACCTTGGGGTGCCTTGGGCATCCCCAAGCTTAGGCTCTTGCCACTCCTTATTCCATAGTCCATCGAATCTTTACCCAAAACTTGAAAACTTCACAACACAAAACTCAACAGAAAACTCGTAAGCTCCGTTAGCAAAAGAAAACAAAACACCACTTAAAGGTACTGTATTGAACTCATTATTTATTTATATTGGTGTTAAACCTACTGTATTCCAACGTCTCTATGGTTTATAAACTATTTTACTAACCATAGACTCATCAAAATAAGCAATCAACACACGAAAAAACAGAATCTATCAAAAACAGAACAGTCTGTAGTAATCTGTATCAAACGTAAACTTCTGGAACTCAGAAAAATCTACCAAACTAGGACGACCTAGATAATGTGTTTATTGATCTACTGAAATTGGAATCAGTATTCTATCACATTCTGGTGATTTTTAACAATTGTTTTCGTGAACAGAAAGTTTCTTGAATTTTCAGCAAGATCAAATAACTATCATCCAAGAAGATCATATAGGTTTAAATTGGCACAAACACTAACACATATAACCAGATGCTAGATTAAATATTTGTTACTAAACAGGAGCAAAAAGTAAAGAACAAAAATAAAGTTGGGTTGCCTCCCAAGAAGCGCTAACGTTTAACGCCCCTAGCTAGGCATGATGATTTCAATGATGCTCACATAAAAGATAAGAATTGAAACATAAAAAGAGCATCATGAAGAATATGAGTAGCACATTTAAGTCTAACCCACTTCCTATGCATAGGGATTTTGTGAGCATACAACTTATGGGAATAATAATCAACTAGCATAGGAAGGCAAAACAAGCATAACTTCAAAACTTTAAGCACATAGAGAGGAAACTTGGTATTATTGCAATTCCTACAAACATATATTCCTCCCTCATAATAATTTTCAGTAGCATCATGAATAAATTCAACAATATAACCATCACATAAAGCATTTTTTTCATGATCTACAAGCATAGAAAATTTATTACTCTCCACATAAGCAAAATTCTTCTCACTCGGAATAGTGGGAGCAAACTCAACAAAATAACTATCATGTGAAGCATAATCCAATTGCAAACTAAAATCATGATGAAAAGTTTCATGATTATCATTATTCTTAATAGCATACGTGTCATCACAATAATCATCATAAATAGGAGGCATGCTTTCATCATAATAAATTTGCTCATCAAAACTTGGAGGACTACACATATCATCTTCATCAAACATAGCATCCCCAAGCTTCTGGCTTTGCATATCATTAGCATCATGGGTATTCAAAGAATTCATACTAACAACATTGCAATAATGCTCATCATTCACATATTTTATGCCAAGCATTCTATGTAATTCTTCTTCTAGTACTTGAGCACAATTTTCCTTCCCATCATTTTCACGAAAGACATTAAAAAGATGAAGCATATGAGGCACCCTTAATTCTATTTTTTGTAGTTTTATTTATAGACATAACTAGTGATAAAACAAGAAACAAAAAGACTCGATTGCAAGATCTAAAGATATACCTTCAAGCACTCACCTTCACGGCAACGGCGGCAGAAAAGAGCTGGATGTCTACTACGCAAACTTCTTCTTGTAGACGTTGTTGGGCCTCCAAGTGCAGAGGTTTGTAGGACAGTAGCAAATTTCCCTGAAGTGGATGACCTAAGGTTTATCAATTCATGGGAGGCGTAGGATGAAGATGGTCTCTCTCAAACAACCCTGTAACTAAATAACAAGGAGTCTCTTGTGTCCCCAACACACCCAATACAATGGTAAATTATATAGGTGCACTAGTTCGGCGAAGAGATGGTGATACAAGTGCAATATGGATGGTAGATATAGGTTTTTGTAATCTGGAAATATAAAAACAGCAAGGTAGCAAGCGATAAAAGTGAGCATAAACGGTATTGCAATGCTAGGAAACAAGGCATAGGGTTCATACTTTCACTAGTGCAAGTTCTCTCAACAATAATAACATAATTGGATCATATAACTATCCCTCAACATGCAACAAAGAGTCACTCCAAAGTCACTAATAGCGGAGAACAAACGAAGAGATTATGGTAGGGTACAAAACCACCTCAAAGTTGTACTTTCTGATCGATCTATTCAAGAGTCCGTAGTAAAATAACACGAAGCTATTCTTTCTGTTCGACCTATCATAGAGTTCGTACTAGAATAACACCTTAAGACACAAATCAACCGAAACCCTAATGTCACCTAGATACTCCAATGTCACCTCAAGTATTCGTGGGTATGATTATACGATATGCATCACACAATCTCATATTCATCTATTCAAACCAACACAAAGTACTTCAAAGAGTGCCCCAAAGTTTCTACCGGAGAGTCAAGATGAAAACGTGTGCCAACCGCTATGCATAAGTTCACGAGCGGAACCCGCAAGTTGATCACCAAACATACATCAAGTGGATCACATGATATCCCATTGTCACCACAGATACGGACATGCAAGACATACATCAAGTGTTCTCAAATCCTTAAAGACTCAATCCGATAAGATAACCTCAAAGGGAAAACTCAATCCATTAAAGGAGAGTAGAGGGGGAGAAGAAACATCATAAGATCCAACTATAATAGCAAAGCTCGTGATACATCAAGATCGTATCACCTCAAGAACATGAGAGAGAGAGAGAGATCAAACATATAGCTACTGGTACATACCCTCAGCCCCGAGCATGAACTACTCCCTCCTCGTCATGGAGAGCACCAGGATGATGAAGATGGCCACCGGTGAGGGATCCCCCCCCCCCCTCTCCGGCAGGGTGCCGGAACAGGGTCCCGATTGGTTTTTGGTGGCTACAGAGGCTTGCGGTGGCGGAACTCTCGATCTATTATGTTCCTCGATGGTTTTAGGTTATATGGAGATATATGGGCAAAAGAAGTCGGTAAGGGGAGCCACAAGGGGCCCACGAGGGTGGAGGGCGCGCCCAGGGGGGTGGGCGCGCCCCCTGCCTCGTGCTCTCCTCGTTGATCCCCTGACGTGCACTCCTAGTCTCCTGTATTGCTTTCTTTCCAAAAATAACTCTCCTGAAGGTTTCATTCCGTTTGGACTCCGTTTAATATTCCTTTTCTGCGAAACACTAAAACAAGGGAAAAACAAAAACTGGCACTAGGCTCTGAGTTAATAGGTTAGTCCCAAAAATAATATAAAAGTGTTTAATAAAGCCCATAAACATCCAAAACAGATAATATAATAGCATGGAACAATCAAAAATTATAAATATGTTGGAGACATATCAAAGGGCGACCGGCTTCGGTACGCGCTCCAGATCCACTTCACCGCCTCCGACAACATCCCGAGTACGAAGCCCTTGTGCACGGCCTCCGGCTCGCCAAGGAACTCGGCATCCGGCGCATCCTGTGCTACGGTGACTCGGATTTGGTGGTGCAGCAATGTTCCGGCGAGTAGGACGCCCGAGACCCCAAAATGGCGAGCTACCGTTTCCTCGTCTAGAAGCTGCCCGGGTTCTTCGCGGGCTGTGAGTTCCTCCATGTCCCACGTGCGGAAAATGAAGCCACCGACACGCTCGCCAAGATCGCCTCGTCACGGCAGTCCATCCCGTCCGGCGTCTCCCTCAAGCACCTGCGCCGTCCGTCAAGCATTCTCCGCACTCCGAGTCCATCTACGTCCCGGACGACCCGGTCGCACCTCAACCCGGCCCGGGGACTGCCGACCCCAGCTCGGGGGCTGCGGCCCCGGAACCCATGGTGGTCGTCTTTGCCGTGGGCCCTGCCCATCTCAGAGTTCCTGGAAAACGGGGTTCTCTCCATGGACGAGACCGAGGCCCGACAAGTGCAGTGTCGGGCGTCCGCCTATAGCATCATCAACAACGAGCTCGTCAAGCGCAGCTCCACCGGCGTATTCCAGTGCTGCGTTGAGCAGTACCAGGGCATTGAGATCCTCCTCGACATACACCAGGTCGAGTGCGGGCACCACATCACCTCGTGGTCCCTGGTGGCCAAGGCTTGCCGCCATGGTTTTGTTGGGTTCTATGGTAGGGTGCATCGACTGCAAATTAAAATTTTCCTACACGTAGAGCAACCAGGAACATGCTACGGGAGATGGATCACAGTTCGTTACCACTAGGCGCAGTGCCATGCAGCGGTAGAAGAGTTGGGGCAGCGAGTCCGTGTGGTTCGTCTCCTCCTCGTCCGATCTCCTTCGAATAGCTGGTCATTGGATCCCTCGTACAGGTTCGCCGGAGCGGCGCAGGTGCACCTCCTCTAATGGTATCCGCGCGTGCAGGAGGAACGTCATGCGGCGGATGCTAGGTCCGATCACACAAACGGTGGCGAGTGGAGGTGTCTATACGCAACACATACAAACCCTAGTGAAAGCGCCGAAGCGATCAACCCCTGAGTGTGCCGCACCTCCACTTTATATAGGCATCCGTCGGGGGCTTAACACTTGGGCCTTGCACGGACCCTAAAGCCCATAAGTCTACTCAGCCACAATCTGAATATAGCTCGGATCATATCTGACTAGTGTCCTCGAATCCGACCTCGTAGGTTCCTTCCCTTAAGCACGCGACCCCTTAGGTTTAAGCCGGCTTGGTCGCAGTTTGGATCACCTCTGAACTGCACAGCTGGTAGCGGCCCCTAGGAAGGCATGTCGAACACCAAGCACTCTATGAAGCTGGTTAGGCGAACATGTACATCATACTTCCATTCCTTTTGCCACACGATATATGTTGTCGGGCTCAAGGTGAGTCTGTCATCCTTGTGCTAGCCCGACCTCTTTCTCGTTCCAGTGATGCCGACCATAATCCAGATTATCTCATAATCCTTGTCGCATGGCCATGCTTATCCTGGTTGGATCACACGAGGGGCCCAGATTATATCTCTCCTGATCAGAGGGGCAAATCCCATCTTGCTCGACCACATCTCGTAGCATGGGTCTGGACAAACCCGAAACCTACCTTTGTAACTACCCAGTCATGGTGTAGCGTTTGGTTGGCCCAAAACAAGTCTGTGACCATCCTGAGTACATGCCTCAGCTCAGGTCTTAGGACACAGAACGTATGTTGTACTAGAGACTCGCAGATGACATATCGTTGCGTCTCATAGTTGGGTCTGTCGGACTCGGACCTTATCTCGACTCGGATCCGACTACGTCGAATCCGACCAGATCCTTCCAAGTCCATATTATCCGGTTAGCATCCAATTCTCCATGGCTAGTGAGACCAAGCCATCGACCGTGTCATATGCTAGTCTAGTTGGCCGCGCGTCCACACAGCCCTTTCGACTAGGGACCTTTTAAGACAGTCATCATACAATGCATAGTCCCACAAACAAGTCACGTACTTGCTGATACACATCATTGATAATGTCCAAGGACTATCTTTATTCATAAACACATAGGAAATATCATCATACATGATTGCCTGTAGGGCATATCTCCAACAGGTTTCTACTGGCCCACGGCCCTCCAAGACGTCGAGTCTCTCGTCCTCAAGTGCGAGGGATGCCAGCGCTTCAGCAAGCGCAGCCACCAGCCGGCCTCAGCACTCCGAACCATCCCGATCGCCTGGATTTTCGCGGTCTGGGGACTCGACATGGTGGGGGCCTTCAAGACCGCTCGAGGCGGCATGACGCATTTGCTGGTGGCGGTGGACAAGTTCACCAAATGGATCGAAGCAAGGCCAATCAAGAATTTGGACGGACCGATGGCGGTCCGGTTCATCAAAGACATCGCGGTACGCTACGGCTTGCCAAACAACATCATCACAGACAATAGCACCAATTTCGCCAAGGGCGCGCTCGCGCAATACTACTCCGTCTCCGGCATCCGCCTCGACCTGGCATCCATTGCACACCCGCAGTCCAACGGCCAGGTCGAGCAGGCCAACGGCCTCATCCTATCCGGCATCAAGCCACGGCTCGTCGAGCCACTCGTCCGCTCACCTGGCAGCGAGTTGTCGGCCGTCCTCTGGAGCCTCCGCACCACGCCAAACCGGTCAACCGGGTTCACCCCGTTCTTCCTCGTCTACGGAGTCGAAGCCGTCATCCCGACCGACGTTGAGTTTGACTCACCGCGCGTCGCAATGTACACTGAAGGCGAAGCCAAAGAAGCCCGCGAAGACGGTGTTGACCTACTCGAAGAAGCACGCCTCCTAGCGCTCAGCCGGTTAGCCATTTACCAGCAAGGCCTGAGGCACTACCACATCAAGAAGATCAAGCCCCTCGCGTTCGGAGAGGGAGACCTCGTCCTCCGACTCGTCCAGCAGCAAGCCGTCCAGCACAAGTTGTCCTCCTCGTGGGAAGGCCCCTTCATCCTCAGCAAGGCCTTGTGTGACTGCAACGCCTACTACCTCATCGACGCCCGCAAGTCAAACAAGCGCAAGAGAGACACCACCGGCGAAGAAACAACCCGGCCGTGGAATGTGGAACTCCTCCGCCCATTTTACAGTTAGATGTGTGGACGTATGTATCGCTGCCTTTTGTAATCGTACGAAAACTATGGAGTCCCCAAACGATGCTTGGGGGTTGCCCCTTTTCGACCAAGCTATTGTGTCCCCTGCATTTGCGCGTTACCATCCTCTTGGACCAACCCGGTCATCGGTTCGAATTGCTCGACCCGGGGGCCAGGGGGCTGGCCGGCTTGGTCACCACCCGCCGCCTTCCTTAGTGATTCCTGACGCATTAAGGTTGCCACGGCCCTCCACTTCGCCCTAGGCCACAGAACCAGCTTCGGCTGTCGGCTGGCAAGCACAACGGGCCAAAGCACCAGCGTGCCATGAATATTAAGTCAAGGACCGCCGGGTTACCCAACCCGACCCCGCCACTTATAAATTGATGCACGACCGGTTGCTCACTAACCGGCTTCGTCGGATTGTCGCCAGCTCGCCCAGTGGTGTTTCGCTCGTGCTCAATGTTTCGAAAGCCTAAGTACCGCGTGCTCCTCTCAAAGGCTGAACTCCTTGTCACGGACCGGAGCCTCGGCCGTCAGACTCGGGGGGGGGGGGGGAGGCCCAAGAGGGGAAGGTCGCAAGAACACGGCTCAAGAAACGAAAGGCAAAAGGCGCAAACATCCACGAAATATATACATCACGAGTTCAAATTTAAATAGGCCCAAGGCCAGAATTCATTACACCCAAGCACCCCCAGTCCGTGGGTGGACCTGCTACCTAACAGAGATTTTTACTAAGTCAAACAGGGCAGCCTCAGGTGTCTCCAGCGTCGGGTCACGCAGCTGCCAACCCTCCCTCGATGGCCTCCGGGTCCGCCGAGGTGCCGGTACCTTCCTCCTCGGCATCTTCATCACCATAGATGCCCGTCTCCTCGGAGCTGCCCTCCGGGTCGTGCAGAAGCAGGCCATAGTCATCAGCGGGCACGACTCCGCCATCTTCCGCCCGCTCCAGCTGGATCTCGGCGTGGAAGGCGAACCCGGCAATGTAGCTGGCCTGGGCAGCGATCCGTTCGGCCTCCGCAAGCAGCTGGTTCTCCGAGCCAGCTCACTGGCCCATCAACGCCTCCAGCGACAGGTCCAGATGCCAAGACATCGCAAACCGGAGTGCCATCTCGACACCGGCACGACCAGCAGAAACGCGCCACTCGTCGAGCCGGTCCAACCCCACCTCCAACCACCGCGCCAGACATGAGAAGCTACTCGATGCAACGGAGCCCGGCCACAGGGCTGCCGTCATCGCCGCGCCGGCCTCAGAGAGCTGCCCCATCTGCTCACTCAAGATTCGCAGACGAGCCTCGGCAGTGGTCACGATCTCCGGGAAGGTCCAAGCCACCTGCGGGTTAGTTCCAGAGCCGATGACTCCCTGCGGGTCATGCTGAAAGTGGACAACTTCCTCCGCCAGCGGGCGTGTCTCTGGGAAGGCCCTGTCAAGAAGCAGAGCAAGTCAGAAAAAATCACCAAGGACAAAAATCCGGGATCCCAGCCCGGTAGAACCCAAGGAAAGCACTTACTGGAGAAGGATTCTTCCAGGTGCTGCGCTTCGAGCAACGTACCGCACCGCTCCCGGACGATGGTGCGGTCATGCTCCTGGAGTGTCTTCTCCAAGTCGGCGACCTTGGCGAGGGCCGCCTTCAGCTCGGCGTCCTTGGCCTCGGCCGTCTTCTTGACCTCCTAACAGCGACGGGTTTCCCCTGACGGGTCTTCTCCATCGCAGCCACCGGCCCCTTCAGGAGTTCCACCTCGGCCTGGAGCTGGCCCTTGTCGTCGGCCAGCTTTCCGCGTTGCTGGTCGGACAAGGCGAGGGCCGCTGTGCCTCCACTACCTTGGCGGCTTCCGCCTTGAGGCGCTCCACCTCGGCCTCAAGACGGCGCTTGTCGTCTGACAGCTGCTCCTGTAGCCGACCGACGTCATCAAGCGCCTGCCGGGCTCCCCTCGCCTCCGCCCTCGCCTTCGCCACCTCGGCCTCGAGCCGGCCGGCGTCGGCAACGAGCCGGTCGTAGTGGAATCCGGCTCGAATCAGCCGGGTCCTCCAAGACAGCACCTCGGCTGCAAAAAAAGATTCAGAGACCAAGCACCACTTTAAGATTTGACCCAACTGCTACGCAGTTGGCCCGAATCTAAGGGGCTACACCCAATGGGTGCGCTAGCGTGCCCCCACTAAAAAAGAGCACGCAAGAAACATACCTGCAGCAACGCAGAGCTCCTCCTCCTTGGCGGCGAGCTGCTCCTTGAGCTGTCGGTGCTTCTCCAGAATCCGGTTGAAGACGCTGACCTGGTAGGAGTCCAGTTGCTACACGGAGCAATGATCAACACAAGACAGCAGTTTAATGTTCGACCCAACTGCTACGTAGTTGGCCCGAATCTCGGGGGCTACACCCAGTGGGCGCGCTGGCGCGCCCCCACACGAAAGAAGCAACAAAAGAGAAAAACAGATGGCAAGGGAAAACTTATGAACACGGCACGCTCCATCTCCCGCGTCTGCTCCACCTTGGCCTGGGCGAAGGCCTAAATCCGGTCCGTCCGCCCCCACAGGCGCCGGCTCACGGCGGCCATCGCCGCCTCCTCTTGGGTCAGGGGCCCAAAGAAGACCTCGCTAGACCCGCCCCAGGCCGGCTGCGACCCGGTGGCCCGGCAACCCCCCGGCCTGAGCACCAGGGCATGCTCTCCGCTGACCGCTTCTTCTGCGGCCGATGCCTTCTCTGGCGTTCCTTCCGGCGCCGTCACCGGCGCGGTGGCCGAAGTGACATGTGGTATCACCACCAGCGGCGCCGCACTTGTCGACGCCTGGGGCATCCCCTCCGGCACTGTCCGGGGCGCCTCCTCCAAGACGGCATCACCGCCACCTCCGCCGGTCCCCGCCCGCTCGACCACGTCGGTCCGCGGCGGCGTGTCATCCCCAACTACCACGACCTCCTAGTCAAGGTCCATCGCGTCCGCGCGGACGCCTCGGCCGCGTCCCCCATCCTACATCGGCACGAAGACCGTCGCCACCAGCACCATCCTTGCCGGCATCTCCGGGCACTCTGGCTCCTCGCCAGCGCGCGCCCACGTCGTCGCGGCGTTGACCCAGGCCTGGGTCGACGCCGCCTCTAGCTCCGCCATGGCCCTTTTCCAGTCTCGCCTGGCTTGGCTTTCGGTGTCGGCCGGGTCCAGGACGAGGCCCGGATCCGCCGCCTCCTCCTCGCCGGTGTTGGTCTAGGTCCTCTGGAACACGGTGCCCTTGGTGGACGCGGCGTCTGCCGCTACCAGCGCCAGTGAAATCGGCGACCTAAAGCACGAAGAAGTAAACATATGAGAACCAAGCAGAGCCGCTCGACCGTCCAAATTCAACAAGGAACTTACCCTGGCACCATCGGAACGGCGGGCCTCCCCGACCTCTCCTGCGGAGCGCCTCGTCTTGGCGGGAGGTTTCGCGCCCCCGGCCGGGTTCGCCGCGCGCTTCACAGCCGGGGCCCGCGGCGCTACATTGTCCTTCCCATGCGGTCGGCCGATGCCGGCGCCCCCCGGGATGACCCGGCTCCGGTCGCGCCGCCGCCTCCTCCACCTAGCGCCACTACATCGACGACTCGCGTCAGCGTTGCCAACGCCGCCTCGTGCCCGGCAACTCAAGAAATACAGAGGACAAACTTACCCATGCGGCGCCCTGCACCGACGTCGGCGGCCGCCTCCTCCCCTCCACCGTGGGCCGCGGGTTCCTCCGAGACGGCCTGCGCCACCTGCGTTAGTGGCCGGTCATAAGGATGCCGGATGGCGTTCAGAAGCACCTCCCGTGTCGCGTCAGGGCGAACAAGAAGATGAGCAGCAGCAAAGTATGAAGACCAGGGACTCACCACGGGTGTTGGGTTTGCCTGGCTATACGGAGGTTTCCCAAACTCCCAGTCGTCCCGCAACCCGTCCCTGGAGATGTCGTTGACCAAGCGGGTGACCTGGTCCACCGCCAGCCGCAAGTTCGACATACGGTTGGGGCCTTGGAGCCCGGTCATCTGTCCGATGAGGTGGTTGCGTTGCTGTAGCGGCAGCACTCGGCGCCTGATGAAAGCGGTGATGAGGTCAGTGCCGGTGAGCCCTTCCCGCTCCTTCATCACCGACACCCGCTCGCATAGGTTGAGCACCTCCTGCGATGGGTGCTTGGGGTAATAACCCCAATTCTGTTTCGCCCGTGGCGGCGCATCGACGAAGGGCGGCAGGTTGATGCGGTCCGCGCCGAGGTTGCGGATGTAGAAGAAAGAGTTCCGCCACTTCTTGGTAGAATCCTACAGTGGCATCTTGGGGCAGTCAGCGCCCGACCGCTTGGAGATGATGGCGGCCCCACAGTCAAACATCTCCCCGGCCCTCGGCCCCTGCTGCTTCAAGGAGAAGAAGCGCACCCAGCGATCGATGGAAGGCTCGACCCCCAGGCACCCCTCGCAGAGGGTGACGAAGCCCGAAAGCTGCACGATGGCGCCCACGCCAAGATGATGGGTGAAGGAGTACTGGACTAGGGGGTGTCCGGATAGCCGGACTATCGTCACGGCCAGACTCCAAGACTATGAAGATACAAGATTGAAGACTTCGTCCCGTGTCCGGATGGGACTTTCCTTGGCGTGGAAGGCAAGCTTGGCGATAAGGATATGAAGATCTCCTACCATTGTAACCGACTCTGTGTAACCCTAACCTATCCGGTGTCTATATAAACTGGAGGGTTTTAGTCCCGTAGGGACGAACAACAATCATACCATAGGCTAGCTTCTAGGGTTTAGCCTCCTTGATCACGTGGTAGATCTACTCTTGTACTACCCATATCATCAATATTAATCAAGCAGGAGTAGGGTATTACCTCCATCGAGAGGGCCCGAACCTGGGTAAAAACATCGTGTCCCTTGTCTCCTGTTACCATCCGGCTAGACGCCGATTCGGGACCCCCTACCTGAGATTCGCCGGTTTTGACACCACATTGGTGCTTTCATTGAGAGTTCCTCTGTGTCGTCACCAATAGGCCCGATGGCTCCTTCGATCATCACCAATGACGCGGTCCAGGGTGAGACTTTTCTCCCCGGACAGATCTTCGTGTTCGGCGGCTTTGCACCGCGCCAATTAAGCAGCCATCCGGAGCAGATCGAAAGCTACGCCCTGGCCGTCGGTCAGATTTGGAAGTCTAAACTATACGGCCGATATCCGCAGAGACATGATCTTCAACGGATTCGAGCCGCAGCTGCCGCCGCCTTTGTCTCGATGGGCATGATCTAGCTCTGCTGACGAGCGATTGCCACGGAGGCTGCACGAGAATCCGCTCCGACCCTTAATCCGGGCGGATTCCGCGATCGAGGACGGGTGGTTGGACACCGCCTCGGGTGCTACAATCTCTATGGCGATCGAGCCGAACTCCATCCCTGTCCTTTGCGAAGACCTCGACTCCAGGGTGCCGGACTCCTCTCCGGACTCCGAACCCTCCGCGCCCTTGCCAATCGAATCCGATTGGGCGCCCGTTATGGAATTCACGGCCGCGGACATCTTTCAGCACTCGCCCTTTGGCGACATCCTGAATTCACTAAAGTCTCTCTCTTTATCCGGAGAGCCCTGGCCGGACTACGGACAGGAAGGTTGGGATGTGGACGATGAAGAAACTCAATGCCCACCCACCACCCACTTCATAGCCACTGTCGAAAGCTTACACGACGTGCTCGATTTCGACTCCGAAGACATCAACGGTATGGATGACGATGTAGGAGACAACAATGAACCAGCACCTATAGGATGCTGGACAACCTCATCCCATGATGTATACATGGTGGATACACCTAAAGGAAATGAAGACGAGGAACAACGGGACGCCACGAAGGATAAATCCCTCGAAAAGCAGTCAAAACGGCAACGCAAATGCCGAACAAAGTCTCGCCTCAACAAAGACTCAGCCATAGAGCAGGGCGAACCGGTGGACAACGAACAAGCTATCGAGCAATCGTCCGAACAAGACAACTTGGATAAACAATCCGTCCCCAGCGAAGACAACAGCCCGGACGATTTCACGCCGGATAAAGCATTGGAGCAAAATGACCTCCGAAAGGCTCGCCGCCATCACGCGTAGCCTGAAAAAGCAGAAGCGGAAGCTCAAAACGGCGGAAGATGCACTCAGGATTAGATGGAGCATAGTATTCAGCACCGCAGATAAGTACGGCGACAGTCGCCGAACAAAGAGCTACCTGAAAAGAAAGCTACTGCCCGAATTCGACGAGGAGGCCTTAGAGCCCCCACAATTAAAAGCAAGAAGGCCACACGGTCGGATGCACGACCTCACGGCAAAAAGAGAGCGGCGAATGGTGCCGCACACAAGCCAATATACGATCCGCTTAAGGATTCACATCAAAAGGATGGCCCAGTTAGGTCCATCTATGGGCCAAGAAAGCACGCTCGTCAAAGCAATGCAACACGCCAAAATTCAGAAAACCACGGCACACCCAAATATAGGGGCGCCGCACACCCCCTATGTTTCACCGATGAGGTGCCGGATCATGAATTTCAAATGGATTCAAACCCGTAAACATAGAGGCATACGACGGAACAACAGACCACTGAGTCTGGATTGAGGATTACATCCTCCACATACACATGGCTAGAGGAGATGATCTCCACGCCATAAAATACTTACCCTTAAACTCAAAGGGCCAGCTCGGCATTGGCTTAAGAGCCTCCCGAAAATACCATTGGAAGCTGGGAAGAGCTCGAGGATGCATTTCGGCAAATTTTCGGGGACCTATGTCCGCCCTCCGGTATGAACGATCTAAGTCACATAACTCAACAACCCGGAGATTCAGCCCGGAAATTCTGGAACAGGTTCCTTACTAAAAGAACCAAATAGTTGACTGTCCGGACGCCAAGCCTTAGCAGCTTTCAAACACAACGTCCAGAGACGAATGGCTCACGGACACCTCGGCCAAGAAAAGCCAAGAACAATGGCCGCATTAACAAGCCTCATGACCCGCTTTTGTGCGGGAGAGGATAGCTGGCTAGCAAGATGCAGCACCAGTGACCCAAATACATCCGAAATCAGGGATGGAAACGGGAAACCACAGCGCAACAAGGACCAGCGCCGGATTAAAAGGAATAGTCCAAAGAGCACGGCAGTCAATGCCGGATTCAAAAGCTCACGGCAGAACAACAAAAAACTGCCCCTTAAGGACAGTAGCAATGAGCTATCCAACTTCAACAAAATCTTGGACAAGATATGTCAAATCCACAGTACTCCTAGGAGGCCTGCCAACCATACCCACAGAAATTATTGGGTCTTCAAACAGTCCGGCGGACTGAACACCGAACACAAGGGGCTCGACACACCAAGTGAAGATGACGACGAGCACCACAAGCAGAGCATCGGAAATCAAAAAACTTTCCCACAGGAGGTCAAAACAGTAATCTCACTTCACGTGATCAAAGGAAAAAAGCAGCGGCGCCCCTAAAAGGCGCGCCACACCGATTGTCAAAACCAATCACCTTCGACCATCGTGACAATTCCGATAATATCCGGACGCAGGATGGACTGCCTTGATATTGGACCCTATAATCGACGGATTCCAATTTACACATGTCCTCATGGATGGCGGCGATGACATAAACCTGATATATCGTGACACAATCCGCAGGAAGGGGATAAAGCCAACCAAAATTCGCCGTAGCAACACCTCCTTTAAAGGAGTAATGCCAGGCCCATATGCCCTTTGCACGGGCTCCATACTGCTAGAAGTTGTGTTTGGTTCATCCGACAACTTCCGTCGCGAAAGGTTACTCTTCCATGTCGCCCCGTTTAACAGTAGCTATCAAGCACTATTGGGATGCGAAGCTTTCGCCCGCTTTAACGCAATACCGCATTATGCATCTCTAACACTTAAAATGCCCGGTCCACACGGCATCATCTTGTTAAAAGGAAGTATTAAGTGTTACCTGAGCATGGAAGAACGGGAGACTGCCTTGACAGCCCCACAAGCTATCCGGCTCTGCTAGGCAAAGAACCTGAATCGGTCATTCATACCCCGGACACGGTTAGACGAGTTCGGCGCCTACTAGAGGCATACCCCCATATGAGGGGCCGCATACATGTATAACAAGAGACAATAAAGCTCAATTTTATTCAATTCTTCGAACCGTCCTCTGTTTATTTAATATTAAGTACACCTTTCGCACGCTCCTTTTTCTTTCAAACTAAGTTCCTCTCTTTTACACATGAACAACGTGCTACACCCGTCCAGGATACGGCACAACGGAGACACAGGCGCAGACGTGCAGTAGGGACCCGTTGCAAGGATTCTTTTCAGATTAAGACCCTGCGTAAACCTTTTTTCACTATCTCTTGTTGATATACATCCCCCGGTTCCTCAATATAACCGAGGAGGAGGCTGGTGCTTTGGCATTGGCCGCACCAGAATTTTTGCGCGTACCTAGACACTAGGGGCTTAGGGCATTATTCCGCCCATTTCCATAAAGACTGAATACCTTAGGGAGTATTCTGCGTCTCGAGTTAGGCCTTATATGCATCAGCTCCGAATCATGTCTTTGGTCAAATGTTGGGTTGCCCGGCTCCTGTGTTTTGCTGCCTTACATTCCGTTTTCACGGCTAACGCGGCACTGTGGAGAACTACTGCGATTGTGCCCGGTTCGCCGGGCGAGCACCTGAGTAGAGAAAGCGGAAAACTGACTGTCATGATATAGCGAGAGACTGGTCAACCACTCGATGACTCACAGAATGTTTAGGATTCCTCCGCATTAACGAAGGACCGGTTTTCGGTCAGGCACATACGCACCCCGAATTCGGGAGAGTGCGGTGCCCCCAAGGGCTATATAGTAGCCCCACCCTCGAACTCCTATGGCTAAGTGAAAGTGATAAAGCATTATAGTCCGGTTGCCTGGTTTGCTACGCTATCACCTCCTTAACAGGACCAAGACGTTGGATTAAGTGTGAAAAAGCGCCTTTTTTGCAAACACCCCCGCACTATGTGCGTGGGGGCTGAAGCCAAGGACTGCCATCTTTCAGGTTATATACAAATATACATAAACGGCCGCACAGGGAGTAGGTTACTACTTGAACACACAAGTATAAAAAGCCCTTATATTACATTGAAACATTGTTTTCACAAATCATACATGTCATTTAAACATAATATCCTTCGAAACGCATGCGTCTCTATTAAACGAGCGCCCGGCGGAACTTCTTCAAAGTAGTGCTCGGCGGTACTCGGCTTCTGTCCAAATCTTGGGATGCAATGTCGTTGGCCTTCATCTCTGCCCAAGATGTCTTGACACGGGCAAGAGCCATCCAGCGCTCCTCAATACACGCCGATCGCTTCGTTAAGGCCGACACGCTGCACCGCACCAAGAAATCTGTTGCACTAAACCAAAATAGCTCTTGGTGGGGTCCGTCCGGCCACAAGTGAGTCAAGACATGCTTCATGGCAAATCCGGACAATCGATTCAGCTCGGCCCATTTGGCCAACCGATCGGTCAGTGGCGGAAGGACGCCCGGACTATGGAATTGCGACCAATATAGCTCTTCCCTTCTGTGCCCCTTCTGGCCCCGGAAGTGCTCAACAGCGTCCACAGCGCTCGCCGCCAAGTCCAGATAAGCATCCTTTGAACTCCAGAACTTATCCAACTGAGCATACTTTGGATCTGTATATTTCCTCCACAGCAGAAACGGTTTTCCAGCCGCAATTGCCCCGGCCTGACTCAGCTCCTCCTTTGCAGCTCTCAAAGCCGATTGGGCATTCTTGGATTCGGTGGCGGCCTTCTTTGCGCCCTCTTGTTCCGCTTGACGGTCCTTTTCAAGAACCTCGCAACGATCGGTAGTATTCCTTAACTTTATATCGGCCATCTCCTCTTTGCTTCGGCTGTGAGCAGCCCGTTCAGCTTCTAGCTCTTCGGTCGCCTTTAAAGCGGCCACATTACTAATTCTGGCTTGCTCTTTCGCTCGGGCGAGTTCTGCCCGCAGCTCCTCCACACGGCGGCACCATCTGCATTAAGCATACGTAGAGTAAGACATGGGCGTCAAGCTCCCTTACAAGGTATCCGCATAGATGTCGCAGACCTTGTGACTCGTCAATCCGTTTATTGACCAGCTCGATGTCCGCATCCGCCTCGTCAAGTTGCCGCTTTAGTTCGGCATATTCAGCAGTCCGGCTGGCCTCCGGACGCCCCGCCACCTGTTCAGGAGCGGTGATATGTTATAACTGAGAATTTGATCCTTGGCACATTGTCAATTTCGACAACATACCGAGTCTCAGGGGCTACTATCTATACAGGGCGCATTTTATATGCATAACTGTCAGAAGGTACATCATTTTTGCATACCTCAAACCCCGTCAATAAGCTTCTGACGGCTTCATGCAATCCGCTCTCCGCGGATGCAATTATTTCAATCACCGTACCCATTAGAGCACGGTGATCCTCTGAAATAGCCGCTCGCCCGAGCAGATCCTTCAGCTCCTCCGACCGCACGCCACTTGGCACCGGACCTTACGGCCCCTCCGAACTTGGGGGAACCCTCCGCGACGACACCTCCGGGTCGTCCGCCTCACATGACGATGCGACAGGTGGAGGCGTTTCGCTCTCCATCATCTCCGGAAGAAGATCCCCCGAAGACGAGCTCTGCTGAGAAGGGCTGAAGTCCGAACTACAAGGTACAATTTTGTTTGTCCTCATGAATAAATATTGGGATGTTCCTTATTTACAAGACCCCTTCTTTTTACTTACGGCTGGCTGGAGGGCTGATCCCCTTGGGGATATAATGCGGCTGGGTTACTTCCCAGCGCCGGACTCTCTGCCGAAGATTCCTTCCCCCTCTTTGAGGCCTTGACGTCCGGATCTTCCGAAGCGGTCCTCTTCTCTCCTCGGAAGGTGGGACTCCTAATCCCTCCTTCCTTGATAGCCTCCTTCGTAGAGGCGGTTGCTTCCCCACTCCCCCCTTCGCCTTCTTCAAAAGGCGCGACCTTCAACGTCTTGGTCAACATGGGATCCGGCGTGGTCTCTGGGAGGGGAGCCGGACACCTTATTAGCTTTGCCTTGGCTATCCACTCCTGTTCAACAAACGGCTCCTTTAAAGGGCATATATATATAAGAAATAAATGAATGAACAGCTTGTCCGGTTACAGGACTACTTACTTGAGCATTTGGGCGATTGCAGCTTAGTCCTGCGTCCTCGGTCAAGTACGGACACTTCTCTTGTGATCCGAAGAACAGTTTATACATCTCCACGGGCGTCGTGCCCATAAAATTTTGGAGAGCTCGTGGTCCCTCCAGATTGAATTCCCACAGGCGGGGGCGACGCGTTTGCAGGGTTGAAGGCGCGGATCACCATAACCTGCGCCATCGCAACCAGATTGATCCCTCTTTCCGAAATCTCGAATCGGCCCTGCAGCAGGGGAACGCCCTTGGGACGGCCCCCCACGAGCCCCTTGTTGACCCATGATGCCAGCGCTGTGGTGGACCTGAGCGGAAGGCAGAGCGCCGCCCATTTGGTGCCCCCGAGCGGTGATATAAAACCACTCCCGTTGCCACAAACCAAGCTCCTCTTGAAAAGAGCCCTCGGGCCACGGAGCATCAGCACATTTGCTTATGACCGCTCCTCCGCACTTCGCTTGCTGCCCCTTGATCATCTTTGGCTCCACCTTGAAGGTCTTGAGCCACAATCCAAAGTGGGGGGTAATATGGAGGAAGGCCTCACATACCATAATGAATGACGAGATATGGAGGATGGACTCCAGGTTCAAGTCATGGAAATCAAGCCCATAATAAAACATGAGCCCCTGCACGAAGGGATCCGTCGGGAAGCCTAAACCCCGAAGGAAGTGGGACACGAACACCACGTTCTCGCCGGGCTCAGGAGTGGGAATGACCTGCCCTGGAGCAGGCAGCCTATGCGAGATCTCGCCGGTTAGATACCTGGCATCTCGCAGCTTTAGCACATCTTCTTCTGTGACGGAGGAAGAGATCCATCGGCCATGCTGGTCGGAGCCGGACATCGTCGGAAGTCCGAAGCGCCTGAATCTGAAGCTTTGGGTGTTGGAACTCGAAGCGCGAGGCGAACTCGATGGAGGGTGTAAAGAAGAATAGGGCCTTGGTCTCATTATAAAGAGGTTGAATACCAAGAGCCCACCCCGTGGTCGATTAGGACTCGCCTTTGATAGAGAAGGCAGGCCAACGGGCACGGTTGGGTTACCCACGTCCGTATTGATGAGAATCCCAGAATAAGGGGGCACGATCTACGCTTTGATAAGACGTGCCAAGGAAACCGCCTCGCTAAACACGCTGAGGTGGAACAACAAAAAACGATTCATATAAAGGCCTGGTCGTGGTGTGATGTCACGCCGCGGAATACATCAGCAGATCTGTGCAAAAATTATTCTCTCTATGGTGTTATGTGGAACTTGTTTTGCAGAGCCGGACACTATCCTTGTGTTCAAAACCTTCCATGAAGTATTCGGAGGAGGAACCCGCCTCGCAATGCCGAAGACAATCGACGCGCCGGACTCATCGTCATTGAAGCCTGGTTCAGGGCTCTTGAGGAGTCTGGACTAGGGGGTGTCCGGATAGCCGGACTATCGTCACGGCCGGACTCCAAGACTATGAAGATACAAGATTGAAGACTTCGTCCCGTGTCCGGATGGGACTTTCCTTGGCGTGGAAGGCAAGCTTGGCGATACGGATATGAAGATCGCCTACCATTGTAACCGAGTCTGTGTAACCCTAACCTATCCGGTGTCTATATAAACTGGAGGGTTTTAGTCCGTGGGGATCTAACAACAATCATACCATAGGCTAGCTTCTAGGGTTTAGCCTCCTTGATCTCGTGGTAGATCTACTCTTGTACTACCCATATCATCAATATTAATCAAGCAGGAGTAGGGTATTACCTCCATCAAGAGGGCCCGAACCTGGGTAAAAACATCGTGTCCCTTGTCTCCTGTTACCATCCGCCTAGACGCACAGTTCGGGACCCCCTACCCGAGATCCGCCGGTTTTGATACCGACAATGGGGTTGGAGCCCGAAGAACTCCAGGAAGCTGCGGAAGGAGGTTCTCGCAGGAAGACCGAACCAGTGCATGAAGTGCGGGTAGAAAACCACGCGCTCCGTGCCCTTGGGCCACGGCTCCCGCTCGCCCTGCGGGAGGCGCGCAGCAACCTCCGTCTCCCTGGCAATCGCCGGGTGGTGCGGAGGTAGGCGATGTCGTCCATGGTGACGGTCGAGCCCATCCACGAACCCGACGGCAGCGCCATCGACGAAGACGGAGAAAAGAAAGGAAGAAGAACAGCGATGAAGCTCTGCTCGAAGAGGTGGACGCCGCAGCGCGCGACGGTCGCAAGAAGCAGAGGAAGGGTGAAGAGGCTGGGAGTGCGAGCAAGAATGAGTTCCGCCGCTCCCCTCCCCCTAATTTATAACCCGCGGTTCGAACATGGGGAAGTGGGATCATTTGCGCTCGCCCGTCCCACTTCCCCGCAATAACTGCACACGTACGCACGCAATAACTGCCTAGAGAATGGCAACCGACTCACGGATGCCGCAATAAATCCGCGTGCGTGGGCCGAGGGTGCGCAGCGGCGGGCCCCAGCGCGTCGTCCCATCCTGTCGCGCGCGTGGCTTGTCAGGCCCCTCCGGCTCCCGGGCGCCACGTGGCGCCCGCGCGAAGCCCAAAAGATTGCCTCAAGATTCGGCGGACTCTTCGGTTTCCCGCCCCTGCTGGGATGCCGTGATCCGGCTTCCGGAAGCCGGCACACAGTAGGTGTTGCCGAACCCGGCGCTCACCAAATTCTCCTCATGAGGGGGGGGGGGACTGCGAAGGCCCTCCCACCCGAAGACGGCAGACCTTCACAGCTTCAGGGACTACTGTCGGGAGGATGAACCCCAGGCAGGTAACGGAACCCGAATCCTTTTCAAAAACTACGGCGCCCGCAACGCCCCTCAAGCCGACTCACGCTTGGCCGGGTCGCCCGACCAGGCCAAGCCCCTCGACCCGGCCGAATTCCTCAACCCGGCCCCGACGGCCGGCGCAAGGCAGCCGAACCCGGCGCACCAAGACTTCTCCAACAAGCCAGCTCCCCTTTGGCTTGTTCCCCAACCCGGCCACGGGTCAGCTCCCATCCCATCCAGGCCGTACGATGGGACGAGTCTTCATTTAGAGATGAGCATGGCAACAGTGCCCCTCCCACGCCCCTGGTCAGCCGGGCGTGGCAACAGTGCCCCACCTCCCTGCTGACCAGGGTTGGCGTGGCTACAGTGCACACGTCGTCACTGCTGACGCCAGCAAGCGGCGACCTGACGGAGCGCCACTGTAGCAGACTCAACCCGGCCACTCCCTGACGATTGACAAGACGACAAACAGTGCCCCTACACCCGGCGGGTCCCACGCCCGGAGAACCCGGCGAGCCCTGACACCCTGCGGGTCCCAGCACCGGCTTCTCGAACGATGACAACCCGGCCCCACGGCCTTGTAACATTACCACTGTACCCCTGGGGGTTAGCCTATAAAACCCCCTAGGAGCACTCATGCATACGGGCAAGCAACTCGCACGCACCACAAGAACACATTCACACACACCCAAGGAGAAGGGAGCAGCCTAAGCCCTGGCCAGCCTTCCTTCTTCTTCCATACAGCTCTAGGAGCGACTCTGTACTGTTACATATAAACCACACTCGGCAGGACTATGGGTGTTATCTCTCTGGAGAGCCCCGAACCTGGGTATGTCTTTCGTCCCGCGCTCGCTCATGCCGACCTCGCCTCTGGAGCCAACCAGTGCTCTCGAGCCTCCTCCTCTCTTTAGCCATCCCTTGGCATCTACCGTGCGCCCACCACGACAATCAACGTGATCGACGACCAGAGCCCGACACCTCACATCACATCACTCCCCTTTTGTTGCTCGACTCTGCAGAGCTAATATCGACTGCCGAGGGTGATACCTCGTAATGCACTCCCGATGATAATTCCGTAGTGTAGCTATTTTGTCGTGGTCATCGAGGGTGATTCCACCTTGACCACTCCCGATATGACTCTGTCGTGCAACACCTCAAGTGTGAACATCGAGGGTGGTTCCTCATATGTTCACCTTGATGGTTACCTCGAGTTGGAATCCCCCGAGGGTGATTCCTTTGGTTTTCCCCTTGATGTTTTGGACACACGGTTACCTGAACTTTACTTGATACCATCGTTGAAGTCGGGTCGGCCCCGATGGGTACCCGCGAGTTGATGTGAAAGTCGGGCGGGCCCGTAGAACACCTGCGAGTTTTCTACGAGGCACGACCGGGCATTCTGGGCCCTTACCGTAAGTCCACGAGATGGGGCGACGGGGTCACATTATCGTGAGTCTTTGCTCGTCTCCGCGAGCCCCAAATGCACTAACAGGTTTGGATATTTGTTCTGAGTTGGCCTTTGGCCTTTACGCACTAACCACCACGCGAGAATAGTTATGGGCCTCGACATCGTGGTATCAGCCGAAGCTTTGTCAGACATCTAGTTCAGCATTGCGGCACGGTCGGATCGTGCTGGCCATCCGAGGCGGTGCTGGTATCCACCCTGCTCGCAACGACCCGGAGTGCAACGGGCGATGGGCCCAAGACCCTGGAGTGCTTAGGATGTAGACCGGCGGGGACCTCTCTGCTGAGCCTAGGTAGGGCTGCGACGTGTTGATCTTCCGAGGCCGGGCATGATCCAGAAAAGTGTGTCCGGCCAGAGTAATCAAGCGTGTTGGGTAACATGGTGCACCCCTGCAGGGAAGTTATATATTCGAATACCGTGTCCACGGTAATGGACATTCAGACTTGTATCCTAATATATTACAACTAGAACTGGTTACTTGAGACATGTGATGGATTTGTGGCTCCGGGATTGCTTTCTCACTGGAAGTCGAGGAAGGATCTCTAGGCATTAATGCTACAACATGCTTGTTAAATATAAACTGCTATTCTTTACTCTTCTACATGCTGCAAGATGCTTGGAGCTACTTGAAGAAGCTAGTCTTTGTTAGGCTAGGCCTTCCCCTCTATTGTGGCATTCTACAGTCCAGTCCACAGATACAACCCTTCCATTTGATACCAATGCATACTTAGTATAGATTTGATGTTTGCGAGTACTTTGGATGAGTACTCACGGTTTCTTTGCTACCACTTTTCCCCCTTCTTCCTTCTTTCCGGTTGTTGCAACCAGATGGTGGAACCCTGGAGCTAGATGCCACCGCCGACGGATACTACTACATGGAGGCCGCTGAAGACGAGGAGTAGTTAGGAGGTCCCAGGCAGGAGGCCTTGCCTCTTCAATCATTGTTGTTTGTGCTAGCTGAGGGAGTCCTGGACTAAGGGATCCTCGGGTGTCCGGCCTGTTATCCATGGGCCGGATTGATGGGCTGTGAAGATGTGAAGGCCGAAGACTATACTCGTGTCCGGATTGGACTCTCCTTGGCGTGGAAGGCAAGCTAGGTGACCTACTATGAAGATTCCCTCTCATTTAACCAACCCCATGTAACCCTAGATCTCTCCGGTGTCTATATAAACTGGAGAGCATAGTCCGGATAGGGGACATTCATTACCATATATTCACATAGGCTAGACTTCTAGGGTTTAGCCATTACGATCTCGTGGTAGATCAACTCTTGTAATATTCATACTCATCAAGATCAATCAAGTAGGCAGTGGGGTATTACCTCCATAGAGAGGGCGCGAACCTGGTTAAACATCGTGTCCCCCGTCGCCTGTTACCATTGATCCTAGACGCACAGTTCGGGACCCCCTACCCGAGATCCGCCGGTTTTGACACCGACATTGGTGCTTTCATTGAGAGTTCCAATGTGCCATCGCCAAGAGGATTGATGGCCCCTTCGATCGTCAGTAATGGCGTTGTTCAGGGAGAAACCTTCCTCCCCGGACAAACCTTTGTGTTCAGCGACTTCGTACTGCGGGCCAACTCGCTTGGCCATCTGGAGCAGGTCGATAGCCACGCCCCTGGCCATCAGGTCAGATTTGGAAGCTTGAACTGCATCACGGATACCCGTGGAGACTTGATCTTTGATGGATTCGAGACTGCGGCAGTCGCTTTCCCTCTCTCGGATGAACATGACTCAAATCTGTCATCGGATCACACCTAGGAGATGGATCCTGTTGATGCAACGGCCTCAGAACCAAAGCAGATCGTACCCTCCGAGGCCACAAAGTCCACGGCATTGGAGCCGCACACGGACTCGACATCCTGCAATGCTAGCGTCAATGGAACTCCG
The DNA here is from genome assembly GCA_021605145.1 of Aegilops bicornis. Classification (NCBI taxonomy): domain Eukaryota; kingdom Viridiplantae; phylum Streptophyta; class Magnoliopsida; order Poales; family Poaceae; genus Aegilops; species Aegilops bicornis. The sequence goes on from CM038672.1 coordinate 597,959,804, forward strand.
GACTCGTTTCTGGTCACACGTTCCAGATCAGGTGCGCCTGCGGATACCGAGCTGGATCGGTTATCGATTTTCGAATTTGGCGCCGCAGACCTCTTCAAGCACTCGCCTGTTGGTGACATTCTAAATTCTTTAAAGAACTTATCCTTAGAGGAGAATTCACAGCCGAACTATGTTCGGTTCGAATTAGAGGCGGATGACGAGGAATTTTGCTTCCCACCCGCCACCCACTTGATAGCCACCGTCGACGACTTAACCGACATGCTTGACTATGGCTCCAAAGACATCGACGATATGGATGATGATGCCAACAAGGAGCAAGGCCAAGACCCGCCATTTACTGGACGCTAGATGGCCACCTCTTCGTACGACGTGTACATGGTTCATACACCTCAAGAATTTGGCAACGACAAAGAAGAGCCAGACGCGGACACAGTCCAAACGCCAGCGCGCCAAACGTCGCTCTAAGCCTCAACGCCCAAAAGATGGCAACACTGGCACCGGAGAAAATAGCACTCCAGGCGACGTCGAAAACAACGAAGACCCTGCCGGAGCTACATCTGAACAGGAAGAAAACGGCAACGGGCAAGATAACCCTGGCGAATAGGCCATAGAAGATGACTCGGAGGATGATAGTTACCATCCACCCTCCAAAGAGGAGACAAGCCTTGGCAACGACGATTTCATCGTGCCTGAGGATCCCGTGGAGCATGAGTGCTTTTAGCTTCAGCTCATAGCCACAGCAAGGAGCCTGAAAAAGAAACAGCAGCAGCTTCAAGCCGAACAAGATCTGCTCGTCGACAGATGGACTGATGTCCTGACAGCTGAAGAATACGGCCTCAAGCGCCCAGCCAAGAGCTACCCAAAACGTAGACTGCTACCTCAGTTCGATGAGGAAGCACCAGATCCCATACCCTCCTCGCACAATGCGGACGACCACCACGTGGTCGGGATAGAGCGGCGGACAGGCCACCCCGCGGTCGGGATAAAGCAGCAACCCAAGCTGAACAGCAGCCCGCCCCACCTCCTCGCGAAAACAAGGACAGACCACCTCGGGATCATACATATGATCTCTGGCAAGAATTGGACAGTAGAGCAAGACATACGAGATCGATGTATGGATCATGAGGACGTGCCTCGAGGCACGACGATAGCTACCTATTCGGAGGCGACAAACCTAACCACGCCTGGGCCGAATGCCACAGACAGACTTCATCAGAGCTGCGCCGCGATGCAGCCCGCTATAGAGGCGCCGCACACCCTCTCTGCTTCACAAACGAGGTGCTGGATCACGAATTTCCCGAGGGGTTCAAGCCTGTCAACATTGAATCATACGACGGCACAACTGACCCTACAGTATGGATTGAGGATTTTATTCTCCATATCCATATGGCTCGAGGAGATGACCTCCACGCCATCAAATACCTCCCATTAAAACTCAAAGGACCAGCTCGACACTGGTTAAATAGCCTGCCTGAGAATTCCATCGGCAGCTGGGAGGACTTGGAAGAGGCTTTCCTCGATAACTTCTGAGGAACTTAAGTCCGGCCACCGGATGCCGATGACTTAAGCCACATAGTTCAACAACCTGGAGAATCAGCCAAAAAATTCTGGACTAGGTTCCTAACCAAAAAGAACCAGATTGTTGACTGTCCGGACGCAGAAGCCTTAGCAGCCTTCAAACACAGCATCCGTGACGAATGGTTAGCACGCCACCTCGGCCAAGAGAAGCCGAAGTCTATGGCAGCCCTCACGACACTCATGACCCGCTTTTGCGCGGGAGAGGATAGTTGGCTGGCTCATAGTAATAACACAGCCAGCGAGATAGGCCCCTCTGAGGCCAAGAATAGCACTGGCAAGCTCCAGCGCAATAGACACAAACGCCAAAGCAATGACAACAACACCGATGACACCACGGTCCACGCCGGATTCACTCGCTCCAATTCCGGCCAATGGAAGAAGCCCTATAAAAGTAACAATGAAGGACCTTCCAGCCTGGACCGCATACTCGACCGTCCGTGCCAGATACACGGCACCCCGGACAAGAAAGCCAATCATACCAACAGGGATGGTTGGGTTTTCAAGTAGGCCGGCAAGTTAAATGCCAAAAAGAAAGAAAAGGGATCGCAAAGTGAGGACGAGGACGAAGAGCCTCGGCAGCCGAACACTGGGGGGCAGAAGAAATTTCCCCCTCAAGTCAAAACGGTGAACATGATACACACTACACACATCCCCAAAAAGGAGCGTAAGCGAGCGCTTAGGGACGTCTACGCGGTTGAGCTAGTCGCCCCAAAATTTAATCCATGATCGTCGTTTCCGATCACCTTCGATCGTCGAGACCACCCAACTAGTATCCGCCATGGCGGTTCAGCCGCACTAGTCCTTGACCCAATTATTGACGGGTTTCACCTAACACGAGTCCTGATGGATGGTGGTAGCAGCTTCAACCTGCTCTATCAAGACACAGTCCGGAAGATGGGCACTGACCCATCACGAATCAAACCAACAAAGACTACCTTCAAAGGAGTCATACCAGGCGTAGAGGCCCACTGTACGGGCTCAATCATGCTGGAGGTGGTCTTCGGTTCTCTGGACAACTTCCGAAATGAGGAGTTAATCTTCGACATCGTCCCCTTCCGCAGCGGCTACCACGCACTGCTCGGACGAACAACCTTTGCTAGATTCAATGCAGTGCCACACTATGCTTATCTCAAGCTCAAGATGCCCGGTCCATGTGGCATCATAACAGTCAATGGCAATACGGAACGCTCCCTCCAAACAGAGGAGCACACCGCCACCCTAGCAGCAGAGGTACAGAGCGGCCTTCTCAAGCAGCACCATAATGAGGGCTGTCGAGCCCCTGGACATCATCAAGAGGCTCCGGACTACACTGCAGCAGGACAGCACGGATCGTCAAGAGCTTGATTAGCAATTCGGCCTCCGCCCCAGTCCCGACGAAGTAGTGGCATTTGCACCACGCCTACATAACTACGCACTCAGAATCCCATGGACATCGACGGAGACAGAAGCTAATCCGGGATCTACGGTTCGGCTAGACCGACCCCGGACATACATACTTTCACCTTTTCTTTTTATTTCAGGTTCCTTTTCCCACGGGCCTGCTGACCGGTCCCTTCGAAGGATCGGAATATATAAGGAGGCCAGCAGCATAGGTGCGTAGAGTAACCTCCACACGTCTTCTTGACAGTATTTATATTTATTTCCCAGGACCCGCACGCTGCGCCCTATTGATTCCGGCATGTTAAATAGCCCGGAGGCTTATCGCACTATTTGTACAAGATACGCCTTGACGTATCCATCCAGTCATAATGAAAATGGTTTGCGGCCCAATTTCTATGGTTTTAGCCTCTTACTTCATTTTATTTAGATCTAATTATCGGCTGCATCATTATTCTTTGGCACGTCTCATATTCGCCAGGGGCTACTTATCGCCCCACAACACGGCAGCAAAGACCGAACACTTCTTATCTATACAAGTTCAGCACCCCGAATTTAGCATTATATGCATTGGCTCCGAATCATGTCTTTGGTCAATAGTTGGGTTGCCCGGCTCCTGTGCTTGCTACCCTATGTTCCACTCTATCGGCTAGGGTAGTAAAGGGAGAACTACTGCGATTGTGCCCTGGCTTTGACCAGATGAGCACCTCGAGAGAAAGCCAAAACTGATCGTCATGATACAATGAGAGCGATCAGCTGTTCGATGGTTACAAAATCGTTGGAGATTTTTTCCGCATCGCGCGACGGATCGGCACTTCCCGATCAGATGCTGACAGCACCCTGGCTTGGACCAGGGGCTGCGCACTTGCTTAATTATAAAACTCCTATGGCTAAGTGAGGGCGTTTAAGCCGTACAGTCTGATTGCCTTGTTCGTTGCGCTAAACAACTCCTCCAAAGGACCATATAATTGGATCAAGATTGTTTAGAATCCATCCCGAACACCTCCGTACTACCTACATGAGGGCAGAAGCCGACGACTGGCTAACCCTCAGATTACAAATAACACGGACGCACAGTAGGAAACAAATCAAAGCATAATAAAATTATTTTACAAACACCGGCTTTGTTTCCATAATACAAGGCAAGGGCAATATGAATACATCTATTCAAATACAATGTCCTGCGAACATTGCGTTACCACAAGTCGAGACCCCTCTACGACATCCGCGAAATATCACTCGGGTGTGCGGTGCTCCATGCCCTCCGGCGGCCCGCTGGCAACTTCAACAACGTTCATCTTCGCCCACCACATCTTGCAGCGAGCGAAGGCCATACGAGCACCTTCAATACAGACGGAGTGCTTAATGACATCCAGCCGCGGACATGCCTCCACCAGACGCCTCACGAGTCCAAAGTAGTTGTCGGGCATAGCTTCGGCTGGCCATAGCCGGATTGTCAAATCCTTCATGGCTAGTTCAACCACCCTGTGCAGCTCCACTAGCTGCTTCAGCTGATCGGTGAACGACACAGGATGCACTGGCATCGCGTACTGCGACCAGAACAGCTTCTCCATAGAACCTCCTCCTTCGGCTCGGTAGAACTCTACAGCGTCTGATACGCTGCGTGGTAAATCCGAAAAAGCCCCTGGGGAACTCCGAACCCGGGTTAGTAAAAGGTATTGCTTCTCCGCATACTTGCTTTGCATCTTAAATGCCTTACCCACCGTGATCTTCTTGGCCTCCTGGATCTCCTAGAGGGCGGCATGGGCCTCATTCCGTGCGGTCTCCACGCTCTGACGAGCCTTGGTGAGTTCGGCCTCTTGAGCGGATGCATCATTCTCCAAGGTCTCACATTTTTTCACTGCATCTTGGAGCTCCTGCTGGATTTCTTTTACCCGGGCCTTCAGCTTCTTACGAGCAGCCTGCTGCTGGACAGCTTTCCCCTTGGCCTCGCCCAAGGCCTTCCTCAGGGCCTCGACCTCGGTCGCGGCTCCTGCACATATTACGACACTACAGTCAATATACATCGCCTATGCTTTCCGAACATACAGCAAGTCGTTATTCACCTTGCTTCTCCTGGAGCCGAACCCTAACCTCGCCGAGCTCGTTCTCGGTCCGCTCCAGCCTCTGCCTCAATTCAGAGACTTCGGCAGCATGCGAGGTTGCGGCCAACAGCGACGCCTGCTTATGCATACATGCTCTGATTAGTCTCCTACAATAGATCCCCTGTCGGTTTCTTCTTGCCGGACAGTGTCTCAGGGGCTACTGACTACAGGTTTTTTTCTCTATGTCACTTACCTCGAAACCTATCAACAGGCTGCTGCAGGCTTCGTTCAGTCCACTCTTGGTGGACTGAACCTTCTCAATCACCGCGCCCATAAGGACACGGTGCTCATCCATAACGGAGGCGCCTCGTAGCGCCTCCATCAGGCTATCCGGCGCCCCTGGATGGACAGGGACCACCGGCGGAAGCGGCGCAGCCCCCTCCTTCAAAGGGGGCTGCTCGCCCGACTCCGGAGCCATATGGGTCTCCGGAATCATATTCGGTGGAGGGCCGAACTGAATACGGCCCTCCTCGCTGGTCTTCATGGGGATTGGCCCCTCCATGTGTCCGGCAGTGGAGGCCTTGCCTTGCCGCACCTCCCAGACAACGTCCTGGGCTCCTCCCTTCGGAGCGGTCCTCCGGGACAATGCTTCGGCGTCGTCCCCTGCCCCGAGGGAGTAAGCGGGCAGTGGCAACTGGCTCGTCATCTCTGACGGAGCCAACGAACCTCCAGACGAGGATCGTTGGATTAGGTCGCGGGCCTGACTGCAACATTACAGTTAATTACATCAAGATAATGGAAAGAAAGGGCAGGATGTGCACATGAACGAGCCCTGTCACTTACGATGTGGCCCGGGGCTTAGTGCGGGGCGTCGTTCCGGACTGCTGTCAACGTCCCACGCGGTGTTGACCGCTGGAACGCCCTTCGCCTTCTTGGGCGTCTCCGCCTCCAGATGCGCTGGAGCCGCCCTCTTCTTCTTCTTCTCCTTGGGAGGAGGGTTGTTCTCCTCCTCCTCGTCGTCATTGTCCTCAGGGACATAGGAAATGGGCCTCGTCGTATTCGGACGTCGCGTCCAAAGTGCCTTGCGACGGGGGGCCACTCTTGGCCCCCTTGGCCTTCTTCTTGGCCTTCTTCTCTGGCGCCTTGTATGGCACCAGCACCAGCATGTCCGCTAGGCGCGGGATGACCGGTTCTTCGGGCAGCAAAGCCGGACACTGGATCCGCTTCGCCCTCTCCATCCAGTCCTGAAGGAGCCATAATAAGAGCTCAAACATCATCCTCGAAACAATAAGGTTGGGGATACGACAGAACTAATGTACCTTGCTGGCGGGGTGTGTACAATCGTGGCCACGGTCCGAATCCGTGGCCGATGATTTCTCGTTGCCCTTGAAGAGCGACTTCCATGCACCTTCGTGCTTAGTCTCGAAGAGCCTCACCAAGGTCTGGTGCTTCTTCGGGTTTAACTACCATAGCGAGCAGCTTCGGTGCTGGCATGGAAGGATCCGGCGAACCAACATCACCTAGATCACGTCGACGAGCTTGACGCTCTTGGTTCCCATGCTCTGAACACGTGTTTGCAGCATTATCAGCTCGTCGGGAGAACACCAGTCCGGACTCTTCTCGACCCAGGAGGTGAGTCGCATAGGAGCACCGGAGCGGAATTCGGCAGCCGCGGCCCAGGTGGTGCCGCGTGGTTCTGTGATGTAGAACTGCTACCTCTTGAGCACTGCGTTGGATTTCCCCGAAGAGGAGAGGATGATGCAGCAAAGTAGCTAAGTATTTCCCTCAGTTTTTGAGAACCAAGGTATCAATCCAGTAGGAGGCCACGCACAAGTCCCTCGTACCTGCACAAAACGATAGCTCCTCGCCAACGCGATTAGGGGTTGTCAATCCCTTCACGGTCACTTACAAGAGTGAGATCTGATAGAGATGATAAATAATATTTTTGGTATTTTTGGCATAGAGATGCAAAGTAAAAATAAAAGGCAAAGTAAAAACAAAGCAAGTATAAAATTGATGGAGATTGATATGATGAGAACAGACCCGGGGGCCATAGGTTTCACTAGTGTCTTCTCTCAAGAGCATAAGTATTCTACGGTGGGTGAACAAATTACTATTGAACAATTGACAGAATTGAGCATAGTTGTGAGTATATCTAGATATGATCATGTATATAGGCATCACGTCCAAGACAAGTAGACAGAAATGATTCTGCATCTACTACTATTACTCCACTCATCGACCGCTATCCAACATGCATCTAGAGTATTAAGTTAAAAACAGAGTAACGCCTTAAGCAAGATGACATGATGTAGAGGGATAAATTCATGCAATATGATAAAAACCCCATCTTGTTATCCTCGATGGCAACAATACAATATGTGCCTTGCAACCCTTTATGTCACTGGGTAAGGACACCGCAAGATTGAACCCAAAGCTAAGCAATTCTCCCATTGCAAGAACTACCAATCTAGTTGGCCAAACCAAACGGATAATTCGAAGAGACTTGCAAAGATAACTCAATCATACATAAAAGAATTCAGAGAAGATTCAAATATTATTCATAGATAAGCTGGATCATAAACCCACAATTCATCGATCACAACAAACACACCGCAGAAAGAAGATTACATCGAATAGATCTCCACAAGAGAGGGGGGGAACATTGTATTGAGATCCAAAAAGAGAGAAGAAGCCATCTAGCTACTAGCTATGGACCCGTAGGTATGAAGTAAACTACGCACACTTCATCGGAGGGGCTATGGTGATGATGTAGAAGCCCTCCGTGGTGGATGCCCCCTCTGGCGGAGCTCCGGAACAGGCCCCAAGATGGGATCTCGTGGATACGGGAAGTTGCGGTGGTGGAATTAGGTTTTTGGCTCCTGTTCTGATCGTTTGGCGGTACGTAGGTATATATAGGAGGAAGGAGTACGTCGGTGGAGCAACAGGGGGCCCACGAGGCAGGGGGCGCACCCAAGGGAGGCGCACCCCCACCCTCGTGACCGCCTCTTCGGTGCCTTGGCGTAGGGTGCAAGTCTCCTGGATCACGTTCGGTGAGAAAATCACGTTTCCGAAGGTTTCATTCCGTTTGGACTCCGTTTGATATTCCGTTTCTTCGAAACACTGAAATAGGCAAAAAAAACAACAATTCTAGGCTGGCCCTCCGGTTAATAGGTTAGTCCCAAAAGTAATATAAATGTGGAAAATAAAAGCCCAATATAGTCCAAAACAGTAGATAAAGTAGCATGGAGCAATCAAAAATTATAGATACGTTGGAGACGTATCAAGCTTAATTCCTGCTCGTCCTCGAGTAGGTAAATGATAAAAAGAGAATTTTTTGATGCGGAGTGATACTTTGGCATAATTTCAATGTAAATCTTATTAATTGTGGTATGAATATTCAGATCCGAAACATTCAAGACAAAAGTTCATATTGACATAAAAATAATAATACTTCAAGCATACTAACTAAGCAATTATGTCTTCTCGAAATAACATGGCCAAAGAAAGTTTATCCCTACAAAATCATATAGTCTGGCTATGCTCCATCTTCCCCACACAAAATATTTAAATCATGCACAACCCCGATGACAAGCCAAGCAATTGTTTCATACTTTAACATTTTCAAAACTTTTTCAATCTTCACGCAATACATGAGCGTGAGCCATGGATATAGCACTATATGTGGAATAGGATGGTGGTTGTGGAGAAGACAAAAAGAGGGAAGATAGTCTCACATCAACTAGGCGTATCAACGGCTATGGAGATGCCCATCAATAGATATCAATGTGAGTGAGTAGGGATTGCCATGCAACGGATGCACTAGAGCTATAAGTATATGAAAGCTCAACAAAAGAAACTAAGTGGGTGTGCATCCAACTCGCTTGCTCACGAAGACCTAGGGAAATTTGAGGAAGCCCGTCATTGGAATATACAAGCCAAGTTCTATAATGAAAAATTCCCACTAGTATATGAAAGTGAAAAAATGAGAGAATCTCTATCATGAAGATCTTGGTGCTACTTTGAAGCACAAGTGTGGTAAAAGGATAGTAACATTGTCCCTTCTCTCTTTTTCTCTCATATTTTTTTCTTTGGGCGTTTTCTCTTTTTTATGGCCTCTTTTTTTCTTTTTTTCTTTCTCTTTGTTTTTTATTTTTCGTCCGGAGTCTCATCCCGACTTGTGGGGGAATCATAGTCTCCATCATCCTTTCCTCACTTGGGACAATGCCGTAATAATGATGATCATCACACTTTTATTTTTCTTACAACTCAACAATTACAACTCGATACTTAGAACTAAGTATGACTCTATATGAATGCCTCTGGCGGTGTACCGGGATATGCAATGAAACATGAGCGACATGTATGAAAGAATTATGAAAGGTGGCTTTGCCACAAATACAATGTCAACTACATGATCATGCTAGCAATATGATAATAATGGAGCGTGTCATAACAAACGGAACGGTGGAAAGTTGCATGGCAATATATCTCGGAATGGCTATGGAAATGCCATGATAGGTAGGTATGGTGGCTGTTTTGAGGAAGATATATGGTGGGTGTATGATATCGGTGAAAAGTGCGGTATTAGAGAGTCTAGCAATGGTGGAAGGATGGGAAAAAGTGCGTATAATCCATGGACTCAACATTAGTCATAAAGAACTCATATACTTATTACAAAAATCTAGAAGTTATCAAAGCAAAGTATTACACGCATGCTCCTAGGGGGATAGATTGGTAGGAAAAGACCATCGCTCATCCCCGACCGCCACTCATAAGGAAGACAATCAATAAATAAATCATGCTTCGAGTTTATCACATAACGGTTCACCATACGTGCATGCTACGGGAATCACAAACTTCAACACAAGTATTCTTTAAATTCACAACTACTCAACTAGCATGACTCTAATATCATCATCTTCATACCTCAAAACAATTATCAAGCATCAAACTTTTCTTAGTATTCAACGCACTCAAAAGAAAGTTTCACATATCTTGAATACCAAGTATATTAACATTAAGCAAATTACCATGCTATTAACAACTCTCAAAATAATCTAAGTGAAGCATGAGAGATCAATAGTTTCTTTAAAACAAATCCACCACCGTGCTTTAAAAGATCTAAGTGAAGCACTAGAGCAAAAATTATCACGCTCAAAAGATATAAGTGAAGCACTATGAGCAAAACTATCAAGCTCAAAAGATATAAGTGAAGCACATGGAGTATTCTATCAAATTCCAATTCATATATGGCTCTCTCAAAAGGTGTGTACAGCAAGGATTATTGTGGTAAACTAACAAGCAAATACGCAAATAATACAAGACGCTCCAAGCAAAACACTTATCATGTGGTGAATAAAAATATAGCCCCAAGTAAATTACCGATGGAAGTAGACGAAAGAGAGGATGCCTTCCGGGGCATCCCCAAGCTTTGACTTTTTGGTGTCCTTGGATTATCTTGTCGGTGCCATGGGCATCCCCAAGCTTAGTCTCTTTCCACTCCTTGTTCCATAATCCATCAAAAGAATTTACCCAAAACTTGAAAACTTCACAACACAAAACTCAATAGAAATCTCGTGAGCTCCATTAGAGAAAGAAAAAAAAGACTACTTTAAGGTACTGTAATGAACTCATTCTTTATTTATATTGGTGTTAAACCTACTGTATTCCAACTTCTCTATGGATTATAAACTATTTTACTAGCCATAGATTCATCAAAATAAGCAAACAACACACGAAAAACAGAATCTGTCAAAAACAGAACAGTCTGTAGTAATCTGTAACTAACGCAAACTTCTGCAACTCAAAACATTCTACCAAGATTATAAGACCTAGAAAATTTTTGTATTGATCATCATAAATTGGAATCAGTATTTTATCGTGTTCTGGTGATTTTCAATAATTCGGGCACTAAGCGCAAAGTTTCTGGAAATTACAGCAAGATCAAATAACTATCATCCAAGAAGATCGAATAGGTCTAGCTTGGCACAAACACTAATTAAAACATAAAACCACATCTAAACAGAGGCTAGATGTATTATTTATTTCTAAACAGAAACAAAAACAAAAAATTAAAAATAAAATTGGGTTGCCTCCCAACAAGCGCTATCGTTTAACGCCCCTAGCTAGGCATAAAAGCAAGGATAGATCTAGGTATTGACATCTTTGGTAGGCAATCCATAAGTGGCTCTCATGATAGATTCATATGGTAATTTTATTTTCTTTCTAGGAAAGTGTTCCATGTCCTTCTTTAAGGGAAATTGGAATCTAATATTCCCTTCCTTCATATCAATAATTACACCAATCGTTCTAAGGAAAGGTCTACCAAGAATAATAGGACATGAAGGATTGCAATCTATATCAAGAACGATAAAATCTATGGGCACATAATTCCTATTTGCAACAATAAGAACATCATTAATTCTTCCCATCGGATTTTTAATAGTGGAATCCACAAGATGCAAGTTTAGAGAGCAATCATCAAAGTCACGGAAATCCAGCAAATCACACAAAGTTTTGGGAATAGTGGAGACACTAGCACCCAAATCACACAAGGCGTGAAACTCATAATTTTTTATTTTGATTTTAATAGTAGGTTCCCACTCATCATAGAGTTTTCTAGTGCTAGAAACTTTCAACTCAAGTTTTTCTTCATAAGATTGCATCAAGGCATCAACAATGTGTTCGGTAAAGGCCTTATTTTGAGTATAAGCATGAGGAGAATTTAGCACGGATTGCAACAAGGAAATACAATCAATTAAAGAGCAATTTTCATAATTAAATTCCTTGAGATCCAAAATAGTGGGTTTAGCAACATCTAGATTTTTATTTCTTTCAATCCCACATTTATCAATTTCATCATCAAGATCTAAATACTCAATTTTGGAACGCCTTCTAGGTAAAGGAATATCATATTCAGTTTCATCAAGATTCATATTGCAAAACAAAGATTTAATGGGTGACACATCAATAACTTTTAGATCTTCATCTTGATTTTCATAGGAATTGGAAGAACACGCTTTAATAAAGGCATCTTTGGAAGCACGCATCCTAGCGGTTCTTTCTTTGCACTCATCAATGGAAATTCTCATAGCTTTGAGAGACTCATTGATATCATGCTTAGGAGGAATAGATCTAAGCTTTAAAGAATCAACCTCAAGAGAAATTCTATCAAGGTTCCTAGCCAAATCATCAACTTTAAGCAATTTCTCTTCAAGCAAAGCATTAAAATTATTTTGTGAATTCATAAACTTTTTAACACTACTCTCAAATTCAGAGGGCATCTTATTAAAATTTCCATAAGAGTTGTTGTAGGAATTTTGATAATTATTAGAAGGATTACTAGGATAAGGCCTAGGATTAAAATTCCCTCTATACGCGTTGTTACCAAAATTATTCCTACCAACAAAATTCACATCCATAGATTCATTATTATTCTCAATCAAAGTAGACAAAGGCATATCATTAGGATCAGAAGAAACACTCTTAGTAGCAAATAATTTCATAAGTTCATCCATCTTTCCACTCAAAACATTAATTTCTTCTATCGCATGCACTTTTTTATTAGTAGATCTTTTAGTGTGCCATTGAGAATAATTAACAATAATATTATCTAGAAGTTTAGTAGCATCTCCTAGAGTGATTTCTATAAAAGTGCCTCCCGCGGCCGAATCTAAAAGATTTCTAGAAGCAAAATTCAATCCGGCATAAAATTTTTGTACAATCATCCACAAGTTCAAACCATGAGTGGGACAATTACGTATCATTAATTTCATTCTCTCCCAAGCTTGTGCAACATGTTCATGATCAAGTTGCTTAAAATTCATAATATCGTTCCTAAGAGAGATAATCTTGGCGGGAGGAAAATACTTAGAGATAAAAGCATCTTTGCACTTGTTCCAAGAATCAATACTATTTTTAGGCAGAGATGAAAACCACGCTTTAGCACGATCTCTAAGCGAAAAGGAAATAGCTTCAACTTAACAACATCATTTTCTACATATTTTTTTCTTTTGATTATCACATAAATCAACTAAGCTATTCAGATGAGTATCGGCATCTTAACTATGAAGGCCGGCTAATTGATCTTTCATAACAAGATTCAACAAAGTAGTATTGATTTCACAAGATTCAGTATTGGCAAGAGGAGCAATCGGAGTGCTAAGGAAATCATTATTATTGGTATTGGTGAAGTCACACAATTTGGTAGCATCTTGAGCCATCGCGACAAACAAGCAATCCAACACACGAGCAAACAAACGGACGAGGAAAAGGCAACGGAAAGAGAGGAGGAGATTGGGAAAGAGTGGGCGAATAAAACGGCAAGGTTGAAGTGGGGGAGAGGAAAATGAGAGGCAAATGGCAAATAATGTAATGCGAGAGATAGGGATTGTGATGGGTACTTGGTATGCTTGACTTGCTCTTGTGTGAGCCTCCCCGACAACGGCGCCAGAAATTCTTCTTGCTACCTCTTGAGCACTGCGTTGGATTTCCCCGAAGAGGAGAGGATGATGCAGCAAAGTAGCGTAAGTATTTCCCTCAGTTTTTGGGAACCAAGGTATCAATCCAGTAGGAGGCCACGCACAAGTCCCTCGTACCTGCACAAAACGATAGCTCCTCGCAACCAACACGATTAGGGGTTGTCAATCCCTTCACGGTCACTTACGAGAGTGAGATCTGATAGAGATGATAAATAATATTTTTGGTATTTTTGGTATAGAGATGCAAAGTAAAAATAATAGGCAAAGTAAAAACAAAGCAAGTATAAAATTGATGGAGATTGATATGATGAGAATAGACCCGGGGGCCATAGGTTTCACTAGTGGCTTCTCTCAAGAACATAAGTATTCTACGATGGGTGAACAAATTACTGTTGAGCAATTGACAGAATTGTGCATAGTTATGAGTATATCTAGATATGATCATGTATATAGGCATCACGTCCAAGACAAGTAGACTGAAACGATTCTGCATCTACTACTATTACTCCACTCATCGACCGCTATCCAGCATGCATCTAGAGTATTAAGTTAAAAACAGAGTAACGCCTTAAGCAAGATGACATGATGTAGAGGGATAAATTCATGCAATATGATAAAAACCCCATCTTGTTATCCTCGATGGCAACAATACAATATGTGTCTTGCAACCCTTTCTGTCACTGGGTAAGGACACCGCAAGATTGAACCCAAAGCTAAGCACTTCTCCATTGCAAGAACTACCAATCTAGTTGGCCAAACCAAACGGATAATTCGAAGAGACTTGCAAAGATAACTCAATCATACATAAAAGAATTCAGAGAAGATTCAAATATTATTCATAGATAAGCTGGATCATAAACCCACAATTCATCGGTCTCAACAAACACACCGCAGAAAGAAGATTACATCGAATAGATCTCCAAAGAGAGGGGGAGAACATTGTATTGAGATCCAAAAAGAGAGAAGAAGCCATCTAGCTACTAGCTATGGACCCGTAGGTATGAAGTAAACTACGCACACTTCATCGGAGGGGCTATGGTGATGATGTATAAGCCCTCCGTGGTGGATGCCCCTCTGGCGGAGCTCCGGAACAGGCCCCAAGATGGGATCTCATGGATACAGGAAGTTGCGGCGGTGGAATTATGTTTTTGGCTCCTGTTCTGATCGTTTGGGGGCGTGAGGTATATATAGGAGGAAGGAGTACGTCGGTGGAGCAGGGGGGCCTGACGAGGCAGGGGCGCACCCAAGGGAGGCGCGCCCCCAACCTCGTGACCGCCTCTTCTGTGCCTTGGCGTAGGGTCCAAGTCTCCTGGATCACGTTCGGTGAGAAAATCACGTTTCCGAAGGTTTCATTCCGTTTGGACTCCGTTTGATATTCCGTTTCTTCGAAACACTGAAATAGGCAAAAAACAACAATTCTGGGCTGGGCCTCCGGTTAATAGGTTAGTCCCAAAAGTAATATAAATGTGGAAAATAAAAGCCCAATATAGTCCAAAACAGTAGATAAAGTAGCATGGAGCAATCAAAAATTATAGATACGTTGGAGACGTATCGTGCATCCCAAGCTTAATTCCTGCTTGTCCTCGAGTAGGTAAATGATAAAAGAGAATTTTTGATGCGGAGTGATACTTTGGCATAATTTCAATGTAAATCTTATTAATTGTGGTATGAATATTCAGATCCGAAACATTCAAGA
The DNA here is from genome assembly GCA_021605145.1 of Aegilops bicornis. Taxonomy (NCBI): domain Eukaryota; kingdom Viridiplantae; phylum Streptophyta; class Magnoliopsida; order Poales; family Poaceae; genus Aegilops; species Aegilops bicornis. Next base: position 597,974,983 of record CM038672.1, read on the forward strand.
CAAAAGTTCATATTGACATAAAAATAATAATACTTCAAGCATACTAACTAAGCAATTATGTCTTCTCAAAATAACATGGCCAAAGAAAGTTTATCCCTACAAAATCATATAGTCTGGCTATGCTCCATCTTCCCCACACAAAATATTTAAATCATGCACAACCCCGATGACAAGCCAAGCAATTGTTTCATACTTTAACATTTTCAAAACTTTTTCAATCTTCACGCAATACATGAGCGTGAGCCATGGATATATCACTGTATGTGGAATAGGATGGTGGTTGTGGAGAAGACAAAAAGAGGGAAGATATTCTCACAGCAACTAGGCGTATCAACGGGCTATGGAGATGCCCATCAATAGATATCAATGTGAGTGAGTAGGGATTGCCATGCAACGGATGCACTAGAGCTATAAGTATATGAAAGCTCAACAAAAGAAACTAAGTGGGTGTGCATCCAACTCGCTTGCTCACGAAGACCTAGGGAAATTTGAGGAAGCCCATCATTGGAATATACAAGCCAAGTTCTATAATGAAAAATTCCCACTAGTATATGAAAGTGACAAAATGAGAGACTCTCTATCATGAAGTTCTTGGTGCTACTTTGAAGCACAAGTGTGGTAAAAGGATAGTAACATTGTCCCTTCTCTCTTTTTCTCTCATATTTTTTTCTTTGGGCCTTTTCTCTTTTTTATGGCCTCTTTTTTTCTTTTTTTCTTTCTCTTTATTTTTTATTTTTCGTCCGGAGTCTCATCCCGACTTGTGGGGGAATCATAGTCTCCATCATCCTTTCCTCACTTGGGACAATGCCGTAATAATGATGATCATCACACTTTTATTTTTCTTACAACTCAACAATTACAACTCGATACTTAGAACTAAGTATGACTCTATATGAATGCCTCTGGCGGTGTACCGGGATATGCAATGAAACATGAGCGACATGTATGAAAGAATTATGAAAGGTGGCTTTGCCACAAATACAATGTCAACTACATGATCATGCTAGCAATATGATAATAATGGAGCGTGTCATAACAAACGGAACGGTGGAAAGTTGCATGGCAATATATCTCGGAATGGCTATGGAAATGCCATGATAGGTAGGTATGGTGGCTGTTTTGAGGAAGATATATGGTGGGTGTATGATATCGGTGAAAAGTGCACGGTATTAGAGAGTCTAGCAATGGTGGAAGGATGGGAAAAAGTGCGTATAATCCATGGACTCAACATTAGTCATAAAGAACTCATATACTTATTACAAAAATCTAGAAGTTATCAAAGCAAAGTATTACACGCATGCTCCTAGGGGGATAGATTGGTAGGAAAAGACCATCGCTCATCCCCGACCGCCACTCATAAGGAAGACAATCAATAAATAAATCATGCTTCGAGTTTATCACATAACGGTTCACCATACGTGCATGCTACGGGAATCACAAACTTCAACACAAGTATTCTTTAAATTCACAACTACTCAACTAGCATGACTCTAATATCATCATCTTCATACCTCAAAACAATTATCAAGCATCAAACTTTTCTTAGTATTCAACGCACTCAAAAGAAAGTTTCACATATCTTGAATACCAAGTATATTAACATTAAGCAAATTACCATGCTATTAACAACTCTCAAAATAATCTAAGTGAAGCATGAGAGATCAATAGTTTCTTTAAAACAAATCCACCACCGTGCTTTAAAAGATCTAAGTGAAGCACTAGAGCAAAAATTATCACGCTCAAAAGATATAAGTGAAGCACTATGAGCAAAACTATCAAGCTCAAAAGATATAAGTGAAGCACATGGAGTATTCTATCAAATTCCAATTCATATATGGCTCTCTCAAAAGGTGTGTACAGCAAGGATTATTGTGGTAAACTAACAAGCAAATACACAAATAATACCAGACGCTCCAAGCAAAACACTTATCATGTGGTGAATAAAAATATAGCCCCAAGTAAATTACCGATGGAAGTAGACGAAAGAGGGGATGCCTTCCGGGGCATCCCCAAGCTTTGACTTTTTGGTGTCCTTGGATTATCTTGTCGGTGCCATGGGCATCCCCAAGCTTAGTCTCTTTCCACTCCTTGTTCCATAATCCATCAAAAGAATTTACCCAAAACTTGAAAACTTCACAACACAAAACTCAATAGAAATCTCGTGAGCTCCATTAGAGAAAGAAAAAAAGACTACTTTAAGGTACTGTAATGAACTCATTCTTTATTTATATTGGTGTTAAACCTACTGTATTCCAACTTCTCTATGGATTATAAACTATTTTACTAGCCATATATTCATCAAAATAAGCAAACAACACACGAAAAACAGAATCTGTCAAAACAGAACAGTCTGTAGTAATCTGTACCTAATGCAAACTTCTGCAACTCAAAACATTCTACCAAGATTATAAGACCTAGAAAATTTTTTATTGATCATCATAAATTGGAATCAGTATTTTATCGTGTTCTGGTGATTTTCAATAATTCGGGCACTAAGCGCAAAGTTTCTGGAAATTACAGCAAGATCAAATAACTATCATCCAAGAAGATCGAATAGGTCTAGCTTGGCACAAACACTAATTAAAACATAAAACCACATCTAAACAGAGGCTAGATGTATTATTTATTTCTAAACAGAAACAAAAACAAAAAATTAAAAATAAAATTGGGTTGCCTCCCAACAAGCGCTATCGTTTAACGCCCTAGCTAGGCATAAAAGCAAGGATAGATCTAGGTATTGACATCTTTGGTAGGCAATCCATAAGTGGCTCTCATGATAGATTCATATGGTAATTTTATTTTCTTTCTAGGAAAGTGTTCCATGTCCTTCTTTAAGGGAAATTGGAATCTAATATTCCCTTCCTTCATATCAATAATTACACCAATCGTTCTAAGGAAAGGTCTACCAAGAATAATAGGACATGAAGGATTGCAATCTATATCAAGAACGATAAAATCTACGGGCACATAATTCCTATTTGCAACAATAAGAACATCATTAATTCTTCCCATCGGATTTTTAATAGTGGAATCCACAAGATGCAAGTTTAGAGAGCAATCATCAAAGTCACGGAAATCCAGCAAATCACACAAAGTTTTGGGAATAGTGGAGACACTAGCACCCAAATCACACAAGGCGTGAAACTCATAATTTTTATTTTGATTTTAATAGTAGGTTCCCACTCATCATAGAGTTTTCTAGTGCTAGAAACTTTCAACTCAAGTTTTTCTTCATAAGATTGCATCAAGGCATCAACAATGTGTTCGGTAAAGGCCTTATTTTGAGTATAAGAATGAGGAGAATTTAGCACGGATTGCAACAAGGAAATACAATCAATTAAAGAGAAATTTTCATAATTAAATTCCTTGAGATCCAAAATAGTGGGTTTAGCAACATCTAGATTTTTATTTCTTTCAATCCCACATTTATCAATTTCATCATCAAGATCTAAATACTCCGAATTTTTGGAACGCCTTCTAGGTAAAGGAATATCATATTCAGTTTCATCAAGATTCATATTGCAAAACAAAGATTTAATGGGTGACACATCAATAACTTTTAGATCTTCATCTTGATTTTCATAGGAATTGGAAGAACACGCTTTAATAAAGGCATCTTTGGAAGCACGCATCCTAGCGGTTCTTTCTTTGCACTCATCAATGGAAATTCTCATAGCTTTGAGAGACTCATTGATATCATGCTTAGGAGGAATAGATCTAAGCTTTAAAGAATCAACCTCAAGAGAAATTCTATCAAGGTTCCTAGCCAAATCATCAACTTTAAGCAATTTCTCTTCAAGCAAAGCATTAAAATTATTTTGTGAATTCATAAACTTTTTAACACTACTCTCAAATTCAGAGGGCATCTTATTAAAATTTCCATAAGAGTTGTTGTAGGAATTTTGATAATTATTAGAAGGATTACTAGGATAAGGCCTAGGATTAAAATTCCCTCTATAATGCGTTGTTACCAAAATTATTCCTACCAACAAAATTCACATCCATAGATTCATTATTATTCTCAATCAAAGTAGACAAAGGCATATCATTAGGATCAGAAGAAACACTCTTAGTAGCAAATAATTTCATAAGTTCATCCATCTTTCCACTCAAAACATTAATTTCTTCTATCGCATGCACTTTTTTATTAGTAGATCTTTCAGTGTGCCATTGAGAATAATTAACAATAATATTATCTAGAAGTTTAGTAGCATCTCCTAGAGTGATTTCCATAAAAGTGCCTCCATGTCAATCTAAAAAGATTTCTAGAAGCAAAATTCAATCCGGCATAAAATTTGTGTACAATCATCCACAAGTTCAAACCATGAGTGGGACAATTACGTATCATTAATTTCATTCTCTCCCAAGCTTGTGCAACATGTTCATGATCAAGTTGCTTAAAATTCATAATATCGTTCCTAAGAGAGATAATCTTGGCGGAGGAAAATACTTAGAGATAAAAGCATCTTTGCACTTGTTCCAAGAATCAATACTATTTTTAGGCAGAGATGAAAACCATGCTTTAGCACGATCTCTAAGCGAAAAGGAAATAGCTTCAACTTAACAACATCATTATCGACATCTTTTTCTTTTGCATATCACATAAATCAACGAAGCTATTCAGATGAGTAGCGGCATCTTCACTAGGAAGGCCGGCGAATTGATCTTTCATAACAAGATTCAACAAAGCAGTATTGATTTCACAAGATTTAGTATTGGCAAGAGGAGCAATCGGAGTGCTAAGGAAATCATTATTATTGGTATTGGTGAAGTCACACAATTTGGTAGCATCTTGAGCCATCGCGACAAACAAGCAATCCAACACACGAGCAAACAAAAAGACGAGGAAAAGGCATCGGAAAGAGAGGAGGAGATTGGGAAAGAGAGGGCGAATAAAACGGCAAGGGTGAAGTGGGGGAGAGGAAAATGAGAGGCAAATGGCAAATAATGTAATGCGAGAGATAGGGATTGTGATGGGTACTTGGTATGCTTGACTTGCTCTTGCGTGAGCCTCCCCGGCAACGGCGCCAGAAATTCTTCTTGCTACCTCTTGAGCACTGCGTTGGATTTCCCCGAAGAGGAGAGGATGATGCAGCAAAGTAGCGTAAGTATTTCCCTCAGTTTTTGAGAACCAAGGTATCAATCCAGTAGGAGGCCACGCACAAGTCCCTCGTACCTGCACAAAACGATAGCTCCTCGCAACCAACGCGATTAGGGGTTGTCAATCCCTTCACGGTCACTTACGAGAGTGAGATCTGATAGAGATGATAAATAATAGTTTTGGTATTTTTGGTATAGAGATGCAAAGTAAAAATAAAAGGCAAAGTAAAAACAAAGCAAGTATAAAATTGATGGAGATTGATATGATGAGAATAGACCCGGGGGCCATAGGTTTCACTAGTGGCTTCTCTCAAGAACATAAGTATTCTACGGTGGGTGAACAAATTACTGTTGAGCAATTGACAGAATTGTGCATAGTTATGAGTATATCTAGATATGATCATGTATATAGGCATCACTTCCAAGACAAGTAGACTGAAACGATTCTCAAGATTCTACTACTATTACTCCACTCATCGACCGCTATCCAAAGATGCATCTAGAGTATTAAGTTAAAAAGCAGTAACGCCTTAAGCAAGATGACATGATGTAGAGGGATAAATTCATGCAATATGATAAAAACCCCATCTTGTTATCCTCGATGGCAACAATACAATATGTGCCTTGCAACCCTTTCTGTCACTGGGTAAGGACACCGCAAGATTGAACCCAAAGCTAAGCAATTCTCCCATTGCAAGAACTACCAATCTAGTTGGCCAAACCAAACGGATAATTCGAAGAGACTTGCAAAGATAACTCAATCATACATAAAAGAATTCAGAGAAGATTCAAATATTATTCATAGATAAGCTGGATCATAAACCCACAATTCATCGGTCACAACAAACACACCGCAGAAAGAAGATTACATCGAATAGATCTCCACAAGAGAGGGGGGGAACATTGTATTGAGATCCAAAAAGAGAGAAGAAGCCATCTAGCTACTAGCTATGGACCCGTAGGTATGAAGTAAACTACGCACACTTCATCGGAGGGGCTATGGTGATGATGTAGAAGCCCTCCGTGGTGGATGCCCCCTCTGGCGGAGGTCCGGAACAGGCCCCAAGATGGGATCTCGTGGATACAGGAAGTTGCGGTGGTGGAATTAGGTTTTTGGCTCCTGTTCTGATCGTTTGGGGGTACGTAGGTATATATAGGAGGAAGGAGTACGTCGGTGGAGCAACAGGGGGCCCACGAGGTAGGGGGCGCACCCAAGGGAGGCGCGCCGCCACCCTCGTGACCACCTCTTCGGTGCCTTGGCGTAGGGTCCAAGTCTCCTGGATCACGTTCGGTGAGAAAATCACGTTTCCGAAGGTTTCATTCCGTTTGGACTCCGTTTGATATTCCGTTTCTTTGAAACACGAAATAGGCGAGAAAAAACAGCAATTTGGGCCTCCGGTTAATAGGTTAGTCCCAAAAATATTATAAAAGTGGAAAATAAAGCCCAATATAGTCCAAAACAGTAGATAAAGTAGCATGGAGCAACCAAAAATTATAGATACATTGGAGACGTATCAAGAACCACTGCTTCTGCCACTCCACAGAAATACCTTTCGGCCAGGAGACGTTGGGCAGCTTGCTCACCATCGCTCCTCCGCACTCCTTGTGCTGGCCGTCCACCACCTTCGGCTTCATGTCGAAGACTTTGAGCCACACCCTGAAGTGGAGTTGGATGCGGAGGAAGGCCTCGCACACGACGATGAACGCCGAGATGTTGAGGAAGGAATTCGGGGACTGATCTTGGAAATCTACCCCAATAATACATCAGCCTGCAAACGAAAGGGTGGAGTGGAAACCCCAGCCCGCGGAAGAAATGAGGAAGGAATACTACCCTCTCGTTGGGCTCCGGCGTGGGGATGATTTGCTCCTCGGCCGGCAAGCGGTGGGCGATTTCCTTCACCAAATATCCGGCCGCTTGGAGCTCGGTAATGTCCTCCTCCTTGACGGAGGAGACCATCCACTTGCCCTGACCACCAGATCCGGACATGGTTGCTTAAGTGGAAAGGAGATGAGAACTTGGGCCCTAGAGCTCGAGATCGGGAAGGCGGAGACAGAGAGAAAGCGTGAGAAGAGGAAGAGGGAATCCTTATCCTCTTATAAAGGTAGCAAACATTAAACACCTCCTCACTCACCTTGAGATTCGCCTATTCCCAAGGGCTGTGCAAACGACACGGTTGGGTTACTCATGCCCGCATTGATGAGAATCCCACAATAAGGGGAAATGATCTCTGCTTCGACAAGACATGTCTATAGCAACCGCGTCTCAAAACATGGGATGGCAGAAGAAAAACGGTTCGAAATTATAACCAGACAGAGGCGACGTCATGATGTAAAGAAGCTGTCAACAGATTAGATTCGTGCAAATATTATATTCTCTTTGCGGTTGCGTGTGGTGTATAACAGGTCCGGATACAACCATCACGTCCGAAGACTATCTTGGAGTTCGAAAAAAAGGGGAACCCGCCTTGCAATGCCGAAGACAATCTGCGCGCCAGACTCCTCGTCATTGAAGCCAGGTTCAGGGGCTACTGAGGGAGTCCTGGACTAAGGGGTCCTCGGGCATCCGGCCTGTTATCCATGGGCCGGATTGATGGGCTGTGAAGATGTGAAGGCCGAAGACTATACTCGTGTCCGGATTGGACTCTCCTTGGCGTGGAAGGCAAGCTAGGCGACCGACTATGAAGATTCCCTCTCATGTAACCAACCCCATGTAACCCTAGATCTCTCCGGTGTCTATATAAACCGGAGAGCATAGTCCGGATAGGGGACATTCATTACCATATATTCACATAGGCTAGACTTCTAGGGTTTAGCCATTACGATCTCATGGTAGATCAACTCTTGTAATATTCATACTCATCAAGATCAATCAAGTAGGAAGTAGGGTATTACATCCATAGAGACGGCCCGAACCTGGGTAAACATCGTGTCCCCCGTCTCCTGTTACCATCGATCCTAGACGCACAGTTCGGGACCCCTACCCGAGATCCGCCGGTTTTGACATCGACACTAGCCTTCTTAAGGAAAAGCTTGATTAACTTATGTCTGTACTCAGATATTGTTGCTTCTGCTGACTCTTGTTTATCGAGCTATGTATTCGAGCCCTCGAGGCCCCTGGCTTGTAATATAAAGCTTGTATTATTTTATTTGTGTCTAGAGTTGTGTTGTGATATCTTCCCGTGAGTCACTGATCTTGATCGTACACATTTGCGTGTATGATTAGTGTACGGTCAAATCGGGGGTGTCACTGATGACCCACAAGTATAGAGGATCTATTGTAGTCCTTTTGATAAGTAAGAGTGTTGAACCCAACGAGGAGCAGAAGGAAATGATAAGCGGTTTTCAGCAAGGTATTCTCTGCAAGCACTTTGAAATTATCGATGTGAGATAGTTTTGTGATAAGGTAATTCGTAACAGGTAGCAAGTAACAAAAGTAAACAAGGTACAGCAAGGTGGCCCAATCCTTTTTGTAGCAAAGGACAAGCCTGGACAAACTCTTATATAAAGGAAAAAGCTCCCGGGGACACATGGGAATTATCGCCAAGCTAGTTTTCATCATGCTCATATGATTCGCGTTCGTTACTTTGATAATTTGATATGTGGGTGGACCGGTGCTTGGGTACTGCCCTTCCTTGGACAAGCATCCCACTTATGATTAACCCCTCTCGCAAGCATCCACAACTACGAAAGAAGAATTAAGGTAAACCTAACCATAGCATGAACATATGGATCCAAATCAGCCCCTTACGAAGCAATGCATAAACTAGGGTTTAAGCTTCTGTCACTCTAGCAACCCATCATCTACTTATTACTTCTCAATGCCTTCCCCTAGGCCCAAATAATGGAGAAGTGTTATGTAGTCGACATTCACATAACACCACTAGAGGAAAGACAACATACATCTCATCAAAATATCGAATGTATACCAAATTCACATGACTACTTATAACAAGACTTCTCCTAGGTCCTTCGGAACAAGCGTAACTACTCACAAATCATATTCATGTTCATAATCAGAGGGGTATTAATATGCATAAAGGATCTGAACATATGATCTCCCACCGAATAAGCCAACTAGCATCAACTACAAGGAGTAATCAACACTACTAGCAACCCACAGGTACCAATCTGAGGTTTTGAGACAAAGATCGGATACAAGAGATGAACTAGGGTTTGAGAGGAGATGGTGCTGGTGAAGATGTAGATGGAGATTGACCCCTTCCCGATGAGAGGATCGATGGTGATGACGATGGTGACGATTCCCCCCTCCCGAAGGAGCGTTTCCACGGCAGAGCAGCTCCGCCGGAGCCCTAGATTGGTTTCGCCAGGCTCCGCCTCGAGAAAGTGATGCTTCGTCCCGAAAGCTTCCTCCTGATTTTTATTTTTAGGGCAAAATACTTCATATAGCAAAAGATGGGCACCGGAGGCTTGCCAGGGGCCCACGAGGCAGGGGGCGTGCCCAGGGGGTAGGGGGCGCCCCCCACCCTCATGGACGATGGGTGGCCCCCCTCTGGTGCTTCCTTCGCCCAATATTTTTAATATATTCCCAAACTGATTTTTCTGGAGTTTCAGGACTTTTGGAGTTGTGCAGAATAGGTCTCTATTATTTGCTCCTTTTCCAGCCCAGAATTCTAGCTGTCGGCATTCTCCCTCTTCATATAAACCTTGTAAAATAAGAGAGAAAAGGCATAAGTATTGTGACATAATGTGTAATAACAGCCCATAATGCAATAAATATCGATACAAAAGCATTACGCAAAATGGACGTATCAACTCCCCCAAGCTTAGACCTTGCTTGTCCTCAAGCGGAAGCCGACATCGAAAAATATGTCCACATATTTAGAGATAGAGGTGTCGATAAAATAAAATACGGACATGAGGGCATCATGATCATTCTTAAAACAGCAGCATATATATATTGTCATATGATTTCTTATGCTAAAGTAACAATCTATTCACAATGTCAAGTATGAATCAGAAACTTCACTGAAAACTAACAAACTATAATCTCAGTCATTGAAGCAATTGCAATTCATCATAACAACGGAAAGAGTCAATATAAAAGCTTTTCAGTAAGTCCACATACTCAACTATCATTTAGTCATTCACAATTGCTAACACTCACGCAATACTTATGGGTATGAAGTTTTAATCGGACACAGAGAAAGATAAGGGCTTATAGTTTTTGCCTCCCAACCTTTTACCTCAAGGGTAATGTCAACAATAATGCTTTATGAAAACCCACATCCAATTGGATATATATATATATATATATCAGGATCTTTCCAACACACAGTGCTTGCCAAATGATAAAGTGTAAAAAGGAAAAGTGAAGATCACCATGACTCTTGTATAATGCATAAGACAAAAATAAAAAATAGGCCCTTCGCAGAGGGAAGCAGAGGTTGTCATGTGCTTTTATGGTTGGATGCACAAAATCTTAATGCAAAAGAATGTCACTTTATATTGCCACTTGTGATAGGGACCTTTATTATGCAGCCTGTCGCTTTTATTTCTTCCATATCACAAGATCGTGTAAAACTTATTTTCTCCACGCTAATAGATCATACATATTTAGAGAGCAATTTTTATTGCATGCAACAATGACAACTTACTTGAAGGATCTTACTCGATCCATAGGTAGATAGGGTGGACTCTCATGGCAGAACTGGGTTTAAGGATATTTGGAAGCACAAGTAGTATCTCTACTTGGTGCAAAGAATTTGGCTAGCATGAGGGGGAAAGGCAAGCTCAACATGTTGGATGATCCATGACAATATACTTTATTTCGGATATAAGAAAACATAACCCATTACATTGTCTTCCTTGTCCAACATAAAATTTTAGCATGTCATATTTTAATGAGTGCTCACAATCATAAAAGATGTCCAAGATAGTATATTTATATGTGAGAACCTTTTTTTCTTTATTACTTCCTATTAATTACAACGATGACCAAAACTATGTTTGTCAACTCTCAACAACTTTTATTCATCATACTCTTTTATATGTGAAGTCATTACTCTCCATAAGATCAATATGATCTCTTCAATTCTTTTTATTCTTTCTTTTATTCCCTCGAGATCATAGCAAGATAGCAAAGCCCTTGACTCAAAACTAATCTTTATTATATATAGCTCACAGACTCGATTACATAGAAGGATCATAAAGCAAAACTCAAAACTAGATCATACTAAAACTTTATTATACTAGATCAAGATATTACCAAAATGATCGAACTAAGAAAAAAAGGTAAAGATAGGAGTGTGATGGTGATAACATACCGGGGCACCTCCCCGAAGCTTGGCAATTGCCAAGGGGAGTGCCCATACCCATGTGTTTATGTCTCCTTCCTCGGAGGTGGTGATGATAGAGTTGTTGATGATGTAGGCTTGTCATCCATCCTCCAAGGCATAGGCTCACCATCATAGAAGGATGATCGAGTCTCCGGGATCCTCAAATCTGCAGCCAAACTCATCCTCTTAAATCTATATTCATACTCACAGTTTTTGTTTTGCAGGTCATAGATCTGGGCTTGGAGGTGCTCGATTTTCTCGTGAAGCTTGAAGATGGTCTCCCCAATGTTCTTGGCATCTAGCTTGTGGTTGTTGGTAAACTCCGTGATCATTATGTGGTTGGCGTCGAGTCCACATTCCACCATCTCCTAGCACTTGAAAACTTGTTGCTCCATTGCTTCGAGTCTTGTAGCGACCCGACCCGAATGGATCAAGTCTCTGTGCTCAAGCGTCATCCCTGGATCAGTAATGCTGACACCACACGGTACTTCGAAGGATTTATAACAGAGTAGCAATCACACACTTATTACATCGTTGTCGAAAGTACATTAAATATGGCTTAAGGCCATCTAAAAACGATAACAGTGGAAGACTTGGAAGATAAGTGAGTCCATCAACTCCAGCGGCATCACTGAGTATAGAACCACGACCTAAAGCACCTTACTCGTCGTCTGAAAAGTCTGCAACATGAAAGTTGCAGCCCGAAAACGGGTCAGCACATGGAATATGCTGGCAATGTAACACATAGAGAGTAATGAAGGAATAAGCCTATACTACATGCATATATGGCTGGTGGAAAAGCTCTCTGATTCTGATTTTGCATAAAGCCGAGTTTTCCCTCGCAAAGGAATAAATTTGTTTAACTATCATGGTGGTTGTTAAACATTGAGAATGGTTGACAGCATCCTCAATCCCAATTAAAAGTACTCATTAAAAACCCAACAATATTAACTAGAGTAACATGTTGAGATTCACATGATATTCAAGTACTAGATACTCAAGATGTCCATAACCGGGACACGGCTAATCATGATTAGTTTATACACTCTGCAGAGGTTTGCGCACTTTTCCCCACAAGACTCGATCGCCTCCGTTTGGTTTCTCGCACTACATGGTGTTTGAGAGACGGATGACCGAGACATAGTCTTTCAGAAGCGTTTGCACCTTACGATGGGTAGACCGTACCACCTACAACCCCTACATCAGCTAGTCTACCACTGTAAGAGTTCACACGACTTAATAAACTATGCCAGAGCCCATAATGGCTTGTGGCTGCACACGGAAGTTACTAGTTTGAATAATCTCATGATCCCTTTGAGCACAGGTGGCGGTCCCAAAAAAGGCAATCACTGGATACCCCAGGTGCCTCAATCCACCCAGATGTGTGTTTAAGTTGCCACCTTAAATAAACCATTAATTTAACAATCTCACATCTGTCATGGATACACTCACACAATCCACGTCTACTAGCATAGCATGGCAAATAAGCAAACGTAGAAGTAACTCCCAAGGTTTCATAAGTAAAACAGGTAATAGGTACTACCTCAATCTACTTCCCATCCCACAATTTATTTAGATCCTAATCATGCAAGTGTTTGAGGATTGATCTAATGCATAAAAACTGGGTGTGAGAAAGTATGATCAAAGTGTTACTTGCCTTGCTGATGATCCGCGAAACCTAGAGATTCGAAATAACAAGCGGTGCACTCCGGGTGATCTATCGCAGACAAACAACAAGCATACAATAAGTACTCATCTAATGCACAGGTAAATTTCGAATAAAAGATCTACCCAGAAAGTTCAACTTAAGAACCACAGTTGCAAAAAGAATCGAATCAAATAAAGCAACGAAAGTCAAACGACGAAAGAAAACAGCTCGGTTCTAGCAAGTTGAAACTAGGTCAAATTTTACACTAGCAAAACTTTGTTTAAGTTGATTAATTGGAACGGCGGTTTCGAGATGAAACTCTAGGCGTTTGAATCACCTGATTCCGATAAACGAGCGAGAAGATAAACTAGAACGAAGATCGGATCTGAAATCGCTATCAGAAAAATAGCGGAATAAATCCGATGAGAAAGAAAAGCAGCGAGCGGTTGAGCGAGCGGACGTTCATTAACCAAAGCAAACCGGTGATCTCGTTCGTTAGGACGAGCAGTGCAGCGAACGCTTGCTAAACAAAACCGGAAAGTAAAACCGGCGAGAAAAACCGATCTAGGGTTTCGGAAAGAAAACCGAAACGAAAAACCGATCTAGAAAACTGGTACGGAAAACCGGAACGATTTACGAAAATCCGAACCGAGGAAAAGAAAAGGTGACGCGGCGTGGGGCTAGTACCTCGAAGAAGCGAGGGGCTCCGGCGACGGCGGCGGCGGCGGCGGCGTAGGGCGGCGGCGGGGGCACTTGGCGATGGCGGTGCTGCTGCTGCGGAGGAGGAGAGGAGAGGTGTTGGTTTGAGGTGTTAGAGGGGGGGTGCTTGGGTATTTATATTGGGGAGGGGAGGGTTTTTGCCTGGAGTAGGGGACAAGAATTAGAGTAGGATTAGGAATTCTAGGAAATAAAAACGGGTCCAAATCTTACTAGGATTTGTAAAAGAAAAGGAAACCTGGGGCTCCCTGGCTCCCTGGTGCGGCGCGCGCGATGGCCTTGGCCTCCTGGCCGGCCGGCTGGCTTGGCGGCTTGGGCCTTTGGCCCAAGGCGCTGCGGATTTTTTTTAAATTGGTTTCGCAGGCAGAAAAATACAGAAAAAAAATCTAAACGAACTCCAAAATTTATAAACTAAACTTTCCCCGACTCCTAAAAATGAGTCAAACAAAATGAACTTTTACTCGGGGCCTAAAATGCAATTTTTTAAAACACGCATTTTTCCCTAAGGCAAATAAACTCCGAGAAAAATCCAAAATTTGATTTATTTATTAAATCTTCATTTTCCTAAATTTTGCGAAAGTCATATTATTCCCTCTCTTATTTTTGATATTGGAAAAATATTTGAAGATAAAATAAATAAATCCAATGATCCTCTTTTCATTGTTTTGAGAGAACTCAAATACAAAAATTTCGAAATCTACAACTCTCTCCGAGGGTCCTTGAGTTGCGTGAATTTCTAGGATCAACAAAATGCAGAAAATATGATATGCATGATGACTTAATGTATAACATTCCAAATTGAAAATTTGGGATGTTACAAACCTACCCCCCTTAAGATGAATCTCGCCCTCGAGATTCGCGTTGTCTAGAAAATTGGTGAGGGTGATCCTTGAGCAAATCTTCTTCTCTTTCCCAGGTGGCTTCATCCTCAGTGTGGTGGCTCCACTGAACTTATCAATAATTGATAACCTTGCTGCGAGTAACTCTGATGGCATAATCGAGAATCTTGACTGGTCTCTCCTCATATGTCAAATCATCCTTCAACTGAATTGCTTCAAGTGGCACTGTATCTCTTAACGGTACTTCCGCCATCTCGGCGTGACATTTCTTCAGCTTACATGGAACACGTCATGAACTCCTGACAGTCCTTCTGGTAATTCCAGCTTATAAGCAACTTCTCCCATGCGTTGCAAGATCCTATACGGTCCAACGAAACGTGGTGCTAATTTTCCTTTAACTCCAAAACGCTTAACTCCTCGAAGTGGGGATACTCTAAGATAAACTCTGTCTCCAACTTCATATTCTATCGCCTTGCGTTTTGAATCCGCATAGCTTTTACATGCAGGTGGGCTATCTTGAGCCTATCGCGAATCATCTTAACCTTCGTTTGACTCCTTAATCAAATCTGGTCCAAACAATCGACGGTCTCGGCTTCGTCCCATGATAACGGTGTCCTGCACCTCCTTCCGCATAAAGCCTCGAAAGGTGCCATCTTCAAGCTGGTTTGGTAACTGTTGTTATAAGAAAACTCTGCATACGGCAAGTTATCATCCCAACTAGATCCATAATCTAGTGCACAAGCTCTCGACATATCCTCCAAAATCTGATTGACTCTCTCGATCATCCATCGGTCTCGTGGGTGGAAAGCATCTTGAATTCCAGCCTGGTTCCCAATGTTTCGTGCAACTGATTCCAAAACTTTGAGATAAATTGGGTTCCTCTATCTGATACGATACTCCTCGGAACTCCGTGTAAACACACAATTCTGGTCATGTATATCTTTGCCAACTTAGCACTGCTATAGGTAGTCTTGGTCGAATGAAATGAGCTACCTTCGTTAAGCGGTCGACTATAACCCAAATCGAGTCATAGCCGAGCGAGTCTTTGGCAATCCTGTGATGAAATCCATGCCTAGTTTAACCCACTTCCATTCGGTATCGGCAATGGTTGCAACAATCCTGGCAACCACGATGTTACGCCTTCACTCTCGACATACATCACAAACTGCTACATACTCTGCAATATCTTTCTTCATTCCGGTCCACCGAAAGTATTCTTCAAATCCAAATACATCTTGGTATTTCCGTGGTGAATCGAATATGGTGAATCATGTGCCTCTTGCAGAATCAACTTCCTGATCTCCGGGTCATTTGGCACATACACACGGTCCTCAAACCATAGGGTATCGTGCTCATCCTCACGAAATCCCTTAGCTTTTCCTTCGCTCATTTTCTCCTTTATAGAGGCAACTTCCTTATCTGCCTTTTGAGCTTCTTTGTTTTGTCCATCAACGTAGACTGAATCTCCAATGCTGCTACATAGCCTCTCGGAACTATTTCCAAACATAGCTCTCGAAGGTCCTCGGCTAACTCCTTGGGTATTCCTCCCATCATTAGTGTATTGACGTGGCTCTTACGGCTTAATAAATGCTGCTACAACGTTAGCCTTCCTGTGGTGATAATGCAATCTCATATCATAATCCTTAATAAGCTCCAACCATCTCCTGCATGCGAGATTTAATTCCTTCTGCGTGAAGATGTACTTCAAACTCTTGTGATCCGTGTACACCTCACAATGATTTCCAATGAGAAAATGTCTCCAGGTCTTCAATGCATGCACAACAGCTGCTAACTCCAAATCATGTGTGGCATAATTCAACTCATGAGGCTTAAGCTGTCGTGAAGCATACGAAACAACTCTTCCTTTCTGCATAAGCACTGCTCCAAGTCCTCGACGTGAAGCGTCGCAATACACCTCATAATCCTTGGTCTGATCTGGCAAAATTAACCTTTGGTGAGGTAACCAATCTTTTCTTCAACTCCTGAAAACTTGCTTCACAATCCTCGGTCCATATGAACTTGGTATCCTTTTTCAGCAATTCCGTCATAGGCTTTGCAATCCTTGAGAAATTCTCAATGAATCTTCGGTAGTATCCTGCGAGTCCAAGGAAACTCCGGATCTCTCAAGCTGTCGTTGGTGCTTCCCATTTGGTTACGGTCTCAACCTTTGTGGGGTCAACTGCTATCCCTTCTCCGGATATAACATGTCCAAGAAATCCAACTTCCTTTAGCCAAAACTCACATTTGCTGAACTTGGCATATAAGCGATGTTCCTTAGTTTCTCCAAAACCAATCGCAAATGTTCCTTATGTTCCTCTTCATTCTTCGAGAAAACCAAAATATCATCTATGAACACCACGACGAACTTATCCAAAAACTCCATAAACACTTTGTTCATCAGGTTCATGAAATAGTCAGGCGCGTTAGTCAGTCCAAATGACATAACGATATATTCATACAGTCCATATCTCGTGGTAAATGCTGTCTTAGGTATGTCCTGCTCTCGAATCTTCAACTGATGGTACCATTATCGCAAATCGATATTGGAAAACACTTTAGCTCCTTGCAAACGATCAAACAGATCATTTATCATTGGTAGTGGGTTCTTGTTCTTGATTGTTACTTCATTTAAACCACGATAGTCTACAACCATCCTTAACGATCCGTCCTTCTTCTCTACTAAAAGTACGGTGATCCCCAAAGGCGAAGAACTTGGGCGTATATAACCTTTATCCAATAACTCCTTAATCTGCTTCTTGATTTCCGCCAAATCACATGCGGGCATCCTGTATGGTAAACCGATATTGGGCATGTACCGCAAAAGCTCTATCAAAAACTCAATGTCTCTATCCGGTGGCATTCTGGCAATTCCTCAGAAATACATCAGAAATCCTTCACCATCGGCACCTCTTCCTGCACAACTCCTGATAAGGAATTTACTTGATTCCTATTTGGTCCATGTCGCGATACATACTTAATCCTTCTTCCTTCTGGTGTGGTGAGCAAAATCGTTTTACTTGCGCAATCGATGTTCCCTCCATACTTCGATAACCAATCCATGCCTAATATCACATCCAATCCTTGGGATTCCAGAACTATTAGGTCCGAGGGAAAAACATAGTGTCCAATCCTTAATGGCAGTCGATCACACCATATACTAGCCATGTATTCTGCTCCAGGTGAGGTTACTAGCAGGGGTGACCTAAGGGCTTGGGTTGGTAATTTGTGCTTATCCACAAATCCCCTTGATATGTATGAATGTGATGCACCAGTATCGAAAAGAACTAGTGCAGTAAATGACTTAACCAAAAACTTACCGATTCTTGCATCGGGCTGATCTTCAACCTCCTCCACATCAATGTGGTTCACATCCCCTGTTGAAAGGGTTTGGCTTCTTTCGAGCTTCCATTTCCACCTTGGCCTTCGGGATGATCATTTGCATAATGTCCGGTCTTGGAACACTTGTAACAGTGACATGGCTCAGGTCTTTCTTGGTTGGGGTTGATGGTGTGGTCCGGTTCTGGCTGTTGCTTCCTCCATTCCCATTCCCATTTTTGTGGCCATTATGGTTGTGCGAATTACCTCCTCCATGGGTATCTTTGGCCCGAACTCCCTGTTTAGGGGTATAACAGGGCTTCATTGGGCTCGAGTTATACTTCCCCTGCCCATATTTCCTCTTGCGATTCTCAATTTCTTTGTTGCTTTCCTTCAATCATGAGGGCACGGTCTACCAACTCCTGGTAGTTATTGAAACTTGCTACCATCAACCGCATGCTTAACTCATCATTCAGTCCTTCCGAAACTTCTCTGTTTAGTCGCATCTCGTAGCAACGTCATCCGGGGCATAACGTGCTAACTTACTAAAATCATCCACATCTTGGCCAATAGTCCTTCCTCCTTGGCGTAAGTTGCGAAACTCACGCTTCTTCATGGCCATAGCTCCTCTTTGAGACATGGGCTGTCGGAAAGCTTCTTTGAAACTGATCGCATGTGACGGTGTCTCTGAGGGTAAGTGGCTGTAAAATTCTCCCACCATCTTTCTTGCGGGTCCTTCAAGCTGGTGTGCAGCAAACTTCACCTTCTCTCCAGTGTACATCCTGCAATGGTCAACTCCTCCCTACCTTACGGAGCCAATCATCTGCTACTATCGGCTCGGTGCTCTTTGGAAAACACCTGGCGGGTTCAGCCTTAAGAAAGCAGGCAGGATGGTCAACTGGTGGTGGTGGCAGTGGGTTGTTGTTGTTGTTGCCTTGATTCTGTACTAGTGTTTGGATCAAAGTGTTCTGCTGCTGAATCAACTGGGTGATCTCCGGCGGAAAAATAAACCCGGGGTCGCGTCTCTCGGAGGCATCTGAGGGGTTTAGAAAAGACGAGAAATTAAGAATAGAGTGAGGTCTAAGGAGAAACACTACCCCAAATGTACATGAGCAAATGCACACAAAATCACTTCATTCAATTCAAACAAAGGGCTTACAACGGTCTAACTATCGCAAAAGTGCGTGAACTAAAATGTTACATGGAGGTAACACTACTAATATGTGGGGGTCATCTATTAATTTGAACCGTGGAAGACTCCATGATGTCTGCTCGACTTCATCTTCAAAGTCGGGTTCACTTGGATCTGAATCGGTGTAAATCGATGATGATGTAGTTGCTCGGACAGTCGACGTACTTGTCTTCATTCTTGAGCGCCAATTTCTTCTTGAGTTCTTCAATCTCATACTTAAGATCGTTATTGTGTCTTGCTACAACTACGATCTCGTCCATGTAATCCTTACGTGTAGTCTTTAGTTCTTCTTCAAGTTCGATGATCCTTCCCTTCGCATCCTTCAATTCGATCATATCATTGCACATCTGGTTCTCCTGGCGTCGAATGTGCTAGTTTAACTCCTGGATGAAAGCTGCAATGGATCTATCCTTCTTGGTGTTGACTATCTCCCATTGTTCATCTCTGCGTCCACAAATCTGATAGATGGTGTCCTTGAGGTCTTCTTGGTAAACTTCTCCAATGCGTCCCATGGTGATATGAGCTGCCATGCTCTTTCCGGACTCGAGGTTGGTGCACCGAAAACACTATCTATAGGCTTGGTGATTGGGGCGAATGTCCTTCCCGGAACATGAGCTTGAATCTTCCAGCTCCTCTTGAGCAGAGTGGCGTTGAAAGTCCGGTGAAGCTTGGTAGTCCAATGTTCAGTACTTGGTGACTTCCTTCAAGTGAAATCCAAAAGGTGTGCCTTCATCTGGTTGGGCGTACTTGATCTTCGCGTCCTTCATCCTAAAGTGTAGAAAAAGATGAGGAGTTAGAAAATGTGAAGAGAGTAGTGATCTATGGATTTAACTACAGTCAGCGTGTGCTCTGATACCATCTCTGTAGCGACCCGACCCGAATGGATCAAGTCTCTGTGCTTAGGCGTCATCCCTGGATCGATGTCGACACCACACAAGATTTCAAGGATTTATAACAGAGTAGCAATCACACACTTATTACATCGTTGTCCAAAGGAGGACTTATTACATTAAATATGGCTTAAGGCCATCTAAAGACGATAACAGCGGAAGACTTGGAAGATAAGTGAGTCCATCAACTCCAGCGGCATCACCGAGTATAGAACCACGACCTAAAGCACCTTACTGTAAATGCGAAAAGTCTGCAACATGAAAGTTGCAGCCCGAAACGGGTCAAGACATGGAATATGCTTTGGCAATGTAACACATAGAGAGTAATGAAGGAATAAGCCTATACTACATGCATATATGGCTGGTGGAAAAGCTCTCTGATTCTGATTTTGCATAAAGCCAGTTTTTCCCTCTTGCAAAGGAATAAATTTGTTTAACTATCATGGTGGTTGTTAAACATTGAGAATGGTTGACATCCTCAATCCCAATTAAAAGTACTCATTAAAAACCCAACAATATTAATTAGAGTAACATGTTGAGATTCACATGATATTCAAGTACTAGATACTCAAGATGTCCATAACCGGGACACGGCTAATCATGATTAGTTTATACACTCTGCAGAGGTTTGCGCACTTTTCCCCACAAGACTCGATCGCCTCCGTTTGGTTTCTCGCACTACATGGTGTTTGAGAGGCGGATGACCGAGACATAGTCTTTCGTAAGCGTTTGCACCTTACGATGGGTAGACCGTACCACCTACAACCCCTACATCAGCTAGTCTACCACTGTAAGAGTTCACATGACTTAATCAACTATGCGAGCCCATAATGGCTTGTGGCTGCACACGGAAGTTACTAGTTTGAATAATCTCATGATTCCTTTGAGCACAGGTGGCGGTCCCAAAAAACAGGCAATCACTGGATACCCCAGGTGCCTCAATCCACCCAGATGTGTGTTTAAGTTGCCACCTTAAATAAACCATTAATTTAACAATCTCACATCTATCATGGATACACTCACCCAATCCACGTCTACTAGCATAGCATGGCAAATAAGCAAACGTAGAAGTAACTCCCAAGGTTTCATAAGTAAAAGCAGGTAATAGGTACTACCTCAATCTACTTCCCATCCCACAATTTATTTAGATCCTAATCATGCAAGTGTTTGAGGATTGATCTAATGCATAAAAAGCTGGGTGTGATAAAGTATGATCAAAGTGTTACTTGCCTTGTCGATGATCCATGAAACCTAGAGATTCAAATAACAAGCGGCGCACTCGGGTGATCTATCATGACAAACAACAAGCATACAATAAGTACTCATCTAATGCAGGTAAATTTGAATAAAAGATCTAACCAGAAAGTTCAACTTAAGAACCACAGTTGCAAAAGAATCGAATCAAATAAAGCAACGAAAGTCAAACGACGAAAGAAAACAGCTCGGTTCTAGCAAGTTGAAACTAGGTCAAATTTTACAGTAGCAAAACTTTGTTTAAGTTGATTAATCGGAACGGCAGTTTCGAGATGAAACTCCAGGCGTTTGAATCACCTGATTTCGATAAACGAGCGAGAAGATAAACTAGAACGAAGATCGGATCTGAAATCGCTATCAGAAAAATAGCGGAATAAATCCGATGAGAAAGAAAACGACGAACGGTTGAACGAACGGACGTTCATTAACCGAAGCAAACCGGTGATCTCGTTCGTTAGGACGAACGGTCCGGCGAACCCTTGCTAAACAAAACCGGAAAGTAAAACCGGCGAGAAAAACCGATCTAGGGTTTTGGAAAGAAAACCGAAACGAAAAACCGATCTAGAAAACCGGAACGGAAAACCGGAACGATTTTTTAAAAACCGAACCGAGGAAAAGAAAAGGTGACGCGGCGCGGGGCTAGTACCTCGAAGAAGCGAGGGGCTCCGGCGACGGCAGTGTTGGGTGGCGGCGGCGGCGTAGGGCGGCGGCGGCGGCACTTGGCGGCGGCGGTGCTGCTGCTGCTGCGGAGGAGAGGAGAGGTGTTGGTTTGAGGTGTTAGAGGGGGGGGTGCTTGGCTATTTATATTGGGGAGGGGAGGGTTTTTGCTTGGAGTAGGGGACAAGAATTAGAGTAGGATTAGGAATCCTAGGAAATAAAAACGGAATAACGAAACGGGTCCAAATCTTACTAGGATTTGTAAAAGAAAAGGAAACACAGGGCTCCTGGCTCCACAGTGCGGCCTTGTGTGATGGCCTCCTGGCCTTGGCCGGCCGGTGGCTTGCGGCTTGGGCTTTTGGCCCAAGGCGCTGCGGGATTTTTTTAAAAATAGGTTTCGCGCGCAGAAAAATACAGAAAAAAAATCTAAACGAACTCCAAAATTAATAAAGTAAACTTTCCCCGACTCCTAAAAATGAGCCGAACAAAATGAACTTTTACTCGAGGCCTAAAATGCAATTTTTTAAAACACGCATTTTTCCCTAAGGCAAATAAACTCCGAGAAAAATCCAAAATTTGATTTATTTATTAAATCTTCATTTTTCCTAAATTTTGGGAAAGTCATATTATTCCCTCTCTTATTTTTTATATTGTAAAAATATTTGAAGATAAAATAAATAAATCCAATGATCCTCTTTTCATAGTTTTGAGAGAACTCAAATACAAAAATTTCGAAATCTACAACTCTCTCCGAGGGTCCTTGAGTTGCGTGAATTTCTAGGATCAACAAAATGCAGAAAATATGATATGCATGATGACTTAATGTATAACATTCCAAATTGAAAATTTGGGATGTTACAAGTCTTGTCTCCACGCTTCCGGTCCTCCTTGGTCCCTCAACATCGCGGATTTGCAGCAACCCATCACGCATCTCAATGGTTTGAGGGTGTTGCAGCACCTCCGTGAGGTACGGATTGATGACCTTCTCGAAGAACTTGTCCTTGGGGGCGCTTGGAGACGTCATGGTGATCTAGATCTGTCAGAAAAACAGCTCGAAACAAAAACAGGAGGTATTTGCGTGATACAAGGGTCAAAACCTTCGGGAGATTATATAATGAATTTTAACCGACCAAAAGACGTATCGTACAAGAAAATGGAGTCCGGAGAGCACACGAGGTGCCCACGAGGCAGGGGGCGCGCCCTCCACCCTTGTGGACGCCTCGTGTCCTTCCCGGACTACTTATTATTTTCCTATTTTCTTAAATATTCCAAAATGGAGAAAAATTGCTATTAGAACTGTTTTGGAGTCGGTTTACTTACCTTACCACATACCTATTCCTTTTCGGAGTCTGAAACGTTCTGGAAAGTGTCCCTTAGGTACTCCTCCGGGGTTACGGTGTCAATAACATTGGTTTCAACATTTATGGGATTACCTGAGATATAATGTTTGATTCTTTGACCGTTCACCACCTTCGGATTTGTGCCTTCGAAGTTGTTGATTTTTATGGCACCGGAACGATAGACCTCCTCGATAACGTAAGGACCTTCCCACTTAGAGAGGAGTTTTCCTGCAAAAAATCTTAATCGAGAGTTGTATAGCAAAACATAATCACCTACGTTAAACTCACGCTTTTGTATCCTTTTGTCATGCCATCTTTTAACTTTTTCTTTAAACAGTTTGGCATTCTCATAGGCATGGGTTCTCCACTCATCAAGTGAGCTAATGTCAAATAGTCTCTTCTCACCGGCAAGTTTGAAATCATAATTGAGCTCTTTAATGGCCCAATATGCCTTATGTTCTAGTTCGAGAGGTAAGTGACATGCTTTTCCATAAACCATTTTATACGGAGACATACCCATAGGATTTTTATATGCAGTTCTATAGGCCCATAATGCATCATCAAGTTTCTTGGACCAATTCTTTCTAGATCTATTAACGGTCTTTTGCAAAATTAATTTAATCTCCCTATTACTCAATTCTACTTGACCAAGATGGTATGGGTGATATGGAGATGCAATTCTATGATTAACATCATACTTAGCAAGCATTTTACGAAAGGCACCATGAATAAAATGTGAACCACCATCAGTCATTAAGTATCTAGGGACTCCAAACCTCGGAAAAAGTAACTTCTTTAAGCATCTTAATAGAGGTGTTATGATCAGCACTACTAGTTGGAATAGCTTCTACCCACTTAGTAACGTAATCAACATCAACTAAAATATGTGTATACCCATTAGAGGAAGGAAACGGTCCCATATAATCAAAGCCCCAAACATCAAATGGTTCAATAACAAGTGAATAATTCATAGGCATTTCTTGACGTCTACTGATATTACCAATTCTTTGACATTCATCACAAGACAAGACAAACTTACGGGCATCTTTGAAGAGAGTAGGCCAATAAAAACCGGATTGCAATACATTATGCGCAGTTCTATCTCCAGCATGGTGTCCTCCATAAGCCTCGGAGTGACACTTGCGTAGGATCTGTTCCTGTTCATGCTCAGGTACACAACGTCTAATAACACCATCTACTCCTCTATAAAGGTGTGGGTCATCCCAGAAGTAATGTCTTAAATCATAAAAAAAATATTTTGCTGGTATGTGAAACTAGGTGGTATAAATTTAGCAACAATGTAATTAGCATAATCATCATACCATGGAGCAGTACGAGAAGCATTTATGACAGCTAGTTGTTCATCAGGAAAGCTATCATCAATAGGTAGTGGGTCATCAAGAACATTATCTAACCTAGACAAGTTGTCTGCAACGGGGTTCTCAGCTCCCTTTTTATCAATAATATGCAAATCAAATTCTTGTAGCAAGAGAACCCATCTAATAAGTCTAGGTTTAGCATCTTTCTTTTCCATAAGATATTTAATAGCAGCATGATCAGTGTGAATAGTTACTTTAGAATCAACAATATAAGGTCGAACTTATCACAAGCAAATACAACAGCTAAAAATTCTTTTTCAGTAGTAGCATAGTTTCTCTGGCCACTGTATAGAGTTTTACTAGCATATTGGATAAGATTTAATTTCTTATCAACTCTTTGTCCTAGAACAACACCTACAGCATAATCACTAGCATCACACATAATTTCAAAGGGTAAATTCCAATCAGGTGGCTGAACAATAGGTGCAGAGATCAAGGCTTTCTTAAGTATTTCAAATGCTTCTACACAATCATCATCAAAGACAAAAGGAACATCTTTTTGTAAGAGATTAGTCAGAGGCCTAGAAATTTTTGAGAAGTCTTTATTGAACCTCCTATAAAAACCGGCATGACCAAGGAAACTTCTTATACGTTTAATGTCCTTAGGACACGGCATCTTTTAAATAGCATCAACTTTAGCTTTGTCAACTTCAATACCTCTTTCAGAAATTTTATGCCCCGAAATACCTTCATTAACCATAAAGTGGCACTTCTCCCAATTCAAGACAAGATTAGTTTCTTCACATTTGTGAAAAACTCGATCAAGGTTGCTTAAGCAATCATCAAAAGAAGTTCCATACACGGAGAAATCATCCATGAAAACCTCAACAATCTTTTCACAAAAGACAGAAAATATAGCAGTCATACATCTTTGAAAGGTAGCAGGTGCATTAGATAAACCAAAAGGCATACATCTATAAGCAAAGGTACCAAAAGGGCAAGTAAAAGCGGTCTTCTCCTGATCCTCTTTTGACACAGGTATTTGAGAGAAACCAGAATAACCGTCTAGAAAGCAAAAATGGGTATGTTTGGATAATCTTTCTAGCATTTGATCAATAAAAAGTAAAGGGTAATGATCCTTTTTAGTAGTTTTATTTAATTTGCGGAAATAAATTACCATTCTATAACCTGTAACAATTCTTTGTGGGATCAATTCATCTTTATCATTAGGAACAACAGTAATACCTCCCTTCTTAGGGACACAATGGACAAGACTTACCCACTGCCTATCAGCAACGGATAAATTATACCTGCCTCCAGAAGCTTTAGTATTTCTTTTCTTACCACTTCTTCATCTTAGGATTTAACCGTCGTTGGTGATCAACAACCAGTTTAGCGTCTTTCTCCAATTTTATTTTGTGCTGGCATAGAGTGGGACTAATGCCCTTAGGATCATCAAGAGTATATCCAATAGCAGCTCGGTGCTTCTTCAGAGTTTTCAATAATTTCTCTTCTTCTTGCTCTGAAAGGTTAGGACTAATAATAACAGGATATATCTTATTTTCATTAAGATAAGCATATTTAAGAGTATCAGGTAATGGTTTCAGCTCAAACACGGGATCACCCTTGGGTGGAGGGGGATCCCCTAGAATTTCAACAGGCAAGTTGTGTTTCAAAATAGGTCATGTTTAATGAATACTTCATCTATTTCTCTTCTTTCATTCATAAACATATCATCTTCATGGTCTAGAAAATATTGTTCTAAAGGATCATTAGGAGGCACGGAAATAGAAGCAAGACCAATAATTTCATCTTTACTAGGCAATTCTTTATCATGGGGTTGTCTACGAAATTTAGCAAAATTAAAATCATGTGACATATCCCCTAACCCAACAGTAACAATATCCATTTCACAGTCTATCTTAGCGTTAACTGTATTCAAGAAGAGTCTAACAAATATAATGGGACAAAAGTCATCTTGTGTGGAACCAAGAACAAGAAAATCGATAGGATATTTAACTTTCACACACAAGACTTCAACATATCTAACAATCCCAATTAGTGAAATAGTATCTCTATTGGCAAGCTTAATTGTAACATCAATATCTTCTATCTCAGCAGGTGAAAATCATGCATAATTTCTTCGCATAAAGAATGAGGTATTGCACTCGCACTAGCACCCATATCACATAAGCCATGATAAAAATGATCTCCTATTTTAACAGAAACAACAGGCATGCCTACAACAGGTCTATGTTTATTTTTAGTATCGGGTCTAGCAATTCTAGAACCTTCATTACAAAAATAAATAACATGCCCATCAATATTATCGACCAAGAGATCTTTAACCATAGCAATACTAGCACTACACCACGGTCAAGATTTGGTGACACACCTATCTGTTGGCATAGGGTACCTTTGCCGACACATAAATTGTAGCTAACAGCTACGCTGACAAAAGATAAAACAGGAGGACTTGCTGTTGGCGAAGGTATTGCCGATAGTTATTTACTTCCTGACAGACATTCAATCGGCATACACCCTACCTACGTCGACACATTTCCTGCGGTCATACACCCTACCTATCCCGACAGCTGGTTTTTGGGCGTACACCCTATCTACCCCGACAGTTCTTTTGTGGGCATACACCCTACTTTTGTCGACACATAGATTGTCCCTCTAGGTATATGCTTTTGCCGACACTTAATCTGTCGAGGTACATACATACCTTGGCCGACACTTAATCTGTCAATGTAGGTACATGCCTTGGCCGACACTCATTATGTCCAGCTAGTTAGGTACGTTTCCCGACACTTACTTTGTGAAGATCGGTATGTACCATGGCCAACAGGTAACATGCAACATCCATATAAAGTGTACAGCCAAAACAATAATTTGGCACATATGTTGTGCTCAAGTGTCATCCACAAACAACATCAGAATGAAAATATTTGATATACATATACAATGCTCAAATTTCATCCATAAAGAGCATCAAGATGACAACATACATATATATCCACAGATTCACAACAACCAACATAGTTTGCCCATGCATGAGCATTTGCATATGTTTGACCCAGGTTCATAATAACATACATATATATTGACCTGTGTTCATAACAAAACAAGTCGCATTAATAGGAGCACTACTTGCTGGTCTAAAAGAGTTCAAACACTAGTCCGTAACACAAGTCACATACATGAGCACAAAGTTCTACTCCAAAATACTTGAAGCACCAAATAACACACAGAAGATTCATGGCATGGTTGAAGTTGGCCGGTCCAAAATACTGCAAACAGCCAAATGTTCCATGACACTCCAAGTCATCATATCCATGCGCTAGGTGGCTAAGTACCTGACATCCATAAAAAATTCTCAAGTAAGTGAGCATTCAACCCCAAAAATGTTCATAGTTCAAATAAAGATTGGCAGGAACAGATTATGCATGGTTTTATTCTCCTTAATAAATTACAGATATGATTTAGAAATTATTTACATGGAAGTTTCATAGCAAGCATAATACATTGAGAAGAGATCACCGGGGCACATTGAGAATAAAAAACCATGACAAATTTGTTCCAGGACATTTACATTGAGAATAAAACAATGCATAATTCTGCACACTACTCCTGTGTTTGAATGTAATATAGGACACCTCTGGCTACAAGTTGTTCTGGCCAGTCTCTCACACTCAGCAAAGTGATCCAATAAATTATGAAAACCCACAAATGCAAACAATCAATATCTCACTCAGGTTTACAATTAAAAAAAGGCAGTAAAAAAGAATAGAATGCAAAGAACATAACAATAGCTAGTGAAGTGCTAACAGGAATTAGATAGGCGAAAAACATGCTATGGATTTGTCCCAGCAATAAACAGATGGTTTCTCACATTCAACAAGCATTCCACTATTTCCAATCACAACAATTTCATCACATCACATAAAAAGTTGTTGATGGCACAACAATCACAGAATACAAGGAAAATAAAGGATCATAGTAAACTTGAAGTATGGAGTATGTCATAGTACCTGCACCTCGTGGCACATTGGCTGCCTTCATGCATCTTTGATCTACAATAATAATCATCACTTAGCATCTCCCATGGCCAATAGGTGACCAATCAGCGGAAAAGAAAAGAAATCAAGTGCTCTAGATTCTTACCATAGCAGATGGCCATGCAATTGATTTACCCTTAGCATCTACCATGGTAAGCACATCTCCATACGGACGAGGCAACTGAGTTTCCCTTTTGAACACCGAATAGACGACAATTTCAACAAATTGAGAACCTAGAGGCTCACCCCCTGTCGGTGTCAAAACCGGCGGATCTCGGGTAGGGGGTCCCGAACTGTGCATCTAGGCGGATGGTAACAGGAGAAAAGGGACACTATGTTTTTACCCAGGTTCGGGCCCTCTCGATGGAGGTAAAACCCTACTCCTGTTTGATTAATATTGATGATATGGGTAGTACAAGAGTAGATCTACCACGAGATCAAGGAGGCTAAACCCTAGAAGCTAGCCTATGGTATGATTGTTGTTCGTCCCCACGGACTAAAACCCTCCGGTTTATATAGACACCGGATAGGTTAGGGTTACACAGTCGGTTACAATGGTAGGAGATCTACATATCCGTATCGCCAAGCTTGCCTTCCACGCCAAGGAAAGTCCCATCCGGACACGGTACGTAAGTCTTCAATCTTGTATCTTCATAATGTTGGAGTCCGCCGTGATGATAGTTCGCTATCCGGACACCCCTAGTCCAGACTCCTCAAGAGCCCACTGAACCAGGCTTCAATGACGACGAGTCCGGCGCGCATATTGTCTTCGGCATTGCAAGGCGGGTTCCTCCTCCGAATACTTCATAGAAGGTTTTGAACACCGAGGATAGTGTCCAGCTCTGCAAAACAAGTTCCACATACCACCGTAGAGAATAACCTTTGCACAGATCTGGCTGACGTATTCCGGCGTGACATCACACCACGGCCAGGCCTTTATATGAATCGTTTTTTACCGTTCCACCTTAGCGCGTTTAGCGAGGCGGTTTCCTTGGCACGTCTTATCAAAGCATAGATCGTGCCCCCTTATTCCGAGATTCTCATCAATACGGACGTGGGTAACCCAACCGTTCCCGTTGGCACGCCTTCTCTATCAAAGGCGAGTCCTAATCGACCACGGGGTGGGCTCTTGGTATTCAACCTCTTTATAATGAGACCAAGGCCCTCTTCTTTTTACACCCTCCATCGAGTTCGCCTCGCGCCGAAGTTCTAACACCCAAAGCTTCAGATTTAGGCGCGGACCTTCGACGATGTCCGGCTCCGACCAAGACGGCCGATGGATGTCTTCCTCCGTCACGTAAGAAGATGTGCTAAAGCTGCGAGACACTGGTATCTAACCGCGAGATCTCGCATAGGCTACCTACCTGTGGTAGGTCATTCCCACTCCCGAGCCCAGCGAGAACGTGGTGTTCGTGTCTCACTTCCTTCGGGTTTAGGCTTCCCGACGGATCCCTTTGTCTTGAGGGCTCATGTTTTATTATGGGCTGGATTTCCATGACTTGAATCCGAGTCCATCCTCCATATCTCGTCATTCATTGTCGTATGTGAGGCCTTCCTCCATATTACCCCCCACTTTGGATTGTGGCTCAAGACCTTCAAGGTGGAGCCAAAGATGATCGGGGGGCAACAAGCAGAGTGCGGAGGGGCAGTCATAAGCAAATGTGCTGATGCTCCATGGCCCGAGGGCTCTTTTCCAGAGGAGCTTAGTTTGTGGCAACGGGAGTGGTTCTATATCACCGCACCCAGGGGCACCAAATGGGTGGTGCTCCCTGCCTTCCGCTCAGGTCCACCACAGCGGCTGGCGTCATGGGTCAACAAGGGGCTCGACTGGGGGCCGTCCAAGGACGTTCCTTTGCTGCAGATCCGTATTCGAGACCTCCAAGAAAGAGAGATCAATCTGGTTGCAGTGGTGCAGGTTATGTTAATCCGGCGCCTTCTGCCCTGCAAACGTCGCCCCCTCCGCCTGTGGGAATTTAATCCGGAGGGACCACGAGCTCTCCAAAATTTTATGGGCACGACGCCGTGGAGATGTATAAACTGTTCTTCGGATCACAAGAGAAGTGTCCGGACCTGATTGAGGACGCAGGACTAAGATGCAATCGCCCAGATACTCAGGTAAGTAGTCCTGTAACCGGACAAGCTGTTCATTCATTTATCATATATATGCCCTTTAAAGGAGCCGTTTCTTGAACAGGAGTGGATAGCCAAGGCAAAGTTAATAAGGTGTCCGCTCCCTCCCAGAGACCACGCCGGATCCCATGGTGACCAAGATGTTGAAGGCCGCGCCTTTTGCGTATAAGCGAAGGGGGAGCGGGGAAGCAACTGCCTCTATGAAGGAGGCTATCAAGGAAGGAGGGATTAAAAGTCCCATCTTTCAAGGAGAGAAGAGGACCGCTTCGCAAGATCCGGAGGTCAAGGCCTCAAAGAGGGGAAAGGAATCTTCGTCGGAGAGTCCGTGCCGAAGTAACCCAGCTGCCCTATTTCCCCAAGGGGATCAGCC
The DNA here is from genome assembly GCA_021605145.1 of Aegilops bicornis. NCBI lineage: Eukaryota > Viridiplantae > Streptophyta > Magnoliopsida > Poales > Poaceae > Aegilops > Aegilops bicornis. The sequence goes on from CM038672.1 coordinate 598,006,111, forward strand.
CTCCAGCGAGCCGTAAGTAAAAAGAAGGGGTCTTGTAAATAAGGAACATCCCTTTATTTATTTCTAAAGATAGCCGAAATTGTACCTTGTAGTTCGAATCTCAGCCCTTCTCGGCAGAGCTCGTCTTCGGGGGATCTTCTTCCGGAGATGATGGAGAGCGAAACGCCTCCACCTGTCGCACCCTCGTGCGAGGCAGACGACCCTGAGGTGTCGCCGTGGAGGGTTTCTAAGTCCGGCGGGCCGGAAGGTCCGGCGCCAATCGGGCGTTCGGTCGAGGAGTCAAGGATCTGCTCGGGCGGCGGTTATCTCGTAAGATCACCGTGCTCTAGTGGGTACGGTGATTGAAAGAATTGCATCCGGAGAGCGGATTGCATGAAGCCGTCGAAGCTTCTTGACGGGGTTCGAGGTACGCAAAATGATGTACCTTCCGGCGCTTATGCATATAGAATGCGCCCTGTATAGATAGTAGCCCCTGAGACTCGGTATGTTGTCAAAATTGACAGCGTGCCGAGGATCAAAATCTCAGTTATAACATATCGCCGCTCCTAAACAGGTGGCGGGGCGTCCGATGGCCAGCTGGACTGGTGAATATGCCGAACTAAAGCGGCAACTTGACGAGGCGGATGCGGACATCGCGCTGGTCAATAAACGGTTTGACGAGTCACAAGGTATGGACTTCTACGCGGACACCTGGTAAGGGAGCTTGACGCCCATGTCTTACTATTTGTATGCTTAATGCAGATGGTGTCGTTGCTGTGGAGGATCTGCGGTCGGAACTCGCCCGAGCGAAAGAGCAAGCCAGAAATAGTAACGTGGCCACTTTAAGGGCGGCCGAAGAGCTAAAAGCCGAACGGGCTGCTCACTGCCGAAGCAAAGAGGAAATGGCCGATATGGCCGTAAAGTTGAAGAATACTACCGACCGCTGCGAGGTTCTTGAAAAAGAACGTCGAGCGGAGCAAGAGGGCCTGAAAAAGGCCGCCGCCGAACCCAAGGATGCTCGTTCGCTTTCGAGCTGCCAAGGAGGAGCTGAGTCGGGGGCAATTGCGGCCGGAAAACTGTTTCGCCATGGAGGAAATATACAGATCCAAAGTATGCTCAATTGGACAAGTTGTGGAGTTCGGAGGATGCTTATCTGGACTTAGCGGCGAGCGCTGCAGACGCGATTGAGCACTTCCGAGGCCAGAAGGGGCACAGACGGGAAGAGCTATATTGGTCGCAATTCCATAGTCCGGAGCATCTTCTTCCGTTGACCGATCGGTTGGCCGAATGGGCCGAGCTGAATCGACTATCCGGACTTGCCATGAAGCATGTCATGACTCATTTGTGGCCGGGCGGACCCCACCAAGAGTTATTTTGGTTTAGTGCAGTAGTTCCTTGGTGCGGTACGGCGTATCGGCGCATAAAGCGGTCGGCGTGTATTGAGGGAGCGTGGATGGCTCGCCCGTGTCAAGACATACTGGCAGATATGAAGGCCACCGACGTTGCATCCCAAGATTCGGACAGGTTTAGTACCGCCGAGCACTACTTTGAGGAAGTTCCTGCAGGCGCTCGTTTAATAGAGACGCAGCTCGAAGGATATTATGTTTAAATGACATGTATGATTTGTGAAAACAATGTTTCAATATGATATAAAAGCTTTTTATACTTGTGCGTTCAAGTAGTAAACTACTCCCTGTGCGGCCGTTTATGTATATGTATATATAACCTAAAAGATGGCAGTCCTTGGCTTCAGCCCCCACGCACATTGTGCGGGGGTGTTTGCAAAGAAGGCGCTTTTTCACACTTAATCCAACGTCTTGGTCCTGTTAAGGAGGTGGTAGCGTAGAAAACTAGGCAACCGGACTATAATGCTTTATCACTTTAACTTAGCCATAGGAGTTCGAGGGTGGGGCTACTATATAGCCCCTGGGGGCACCGCACTCTCCCGAATTCGGGGTGCGTATGTGCCTGACCGAAAACCGGTCCTTCGTTCATGCGGAGGAATTCTAAACATTCCGATGAGTCATCGAGTGGTTGACCAGTCTCTCGCTATATCATGACAGCGGTCAGTTTTCGGCTTTCTCTCGAGGTGCTCGCCCGGCGAACCGGGCACAATCGCGATAGTTCTCCACAGTGCCGCGTTAGCCGATAAAGCGGGCGTAAGGCAGCAAAACACAGGAGCCGGCAAACCCAACATTTGACCAAAGACATGATTCGAGCTGATGCATATAAGGCCTAACTCGAGACGCCAAATACTCCCTAAGGTATTCGGTCTTTATAAAAACGGGCAGAATAATGCCCTAAGCCCCTGGTGTCCAGGTACGCGCAAAAAATTCTGGTGCGGCCAATGCCAAAACGCCAGCCTCCTCCTCGGTAATAGTAAGAAACCGGGGGATGTATATCAACAAGAGACAGTAAAAAAGGCTTACGCAGGGTCTTAATCTTAAAAGAATCCTTGCAAAGTGTCCCTACTGCACGTCTGCTCCTTTGTATCCGTTGTGCCGTATCATGTACTTGTGTAGAACGTTGTTCATCTGTAAAAGAGTTGAACTTAGTTTAAAAAAGAAAAAGATCGTCATGAAGATGTACTTTATATTAAATAAACATAGTACGATTCGAAGAAGTGAATAAGATTGAGCTTTATTGTCTCTTGTGATACATGCATGCATCCCCTTGTATGGGGGTATGCCGCTAGTAGGCGCCGGACTCGTCTAGCCGTGTCCGGGGTTTGAATGACCAATTCAGGTTCTTTGACTAGCGGAGCCGGATAGGTGTGGGGCTGTCAAGGCAGTCTCACGTTCCTCCGTGCTCAAGTAACACTTAATGCTCCCTTTTAATGAGATGATGCCGCGTGGACCGGGCATTTTAAGTGTGAGAGATGCATAATGCGGTATTGCGTTAAAGCGGGCGAAAGCTTCGCGTCCCAGTAGTGCTTGATGGCTACTTTTAAACGGGGCGACATGGAAGATTAACTTTTCGCGACAGAAGTTGTCAGATGAACCGAACACAACTTCTAGCAGTATGGAGCCCGTGCAATGGGCATGTTGGCCAGGCATTACTCCTTTAAAGGAGGTGTTGCGACGGCGAATTTTGGTCGAGTCTATCCCCATCCTGCGGATTGTCTCCTGATATATCAGGTTTATGTCACTGCCGCCATCCATGTGGACTTGTGTAAATTGGAATCCGTCAATTATAGGATCCAATGTCAAGGCAGTCCATCCGGCGTTCCGGATACTTTCGGTATAGTCCTGATGGTCGAAGGTGATTGGTTTTGACAACCAGTGTGCGGCGCGCATTTTAGTGGGCCCCGCTCTGTTTTTCCCTTTGATCACGTGAAGTGAGTTTACTGTTTTAACCTTTTGTGGGAAATTCTTTTGTTTTCCGGGGCTCTGCTTGTGGTGCTCGTCGTCATCTTCAATTGGTGTGTCGGGCCCCTTGTGTTCGGCGTTGAGTCTGCCGGACTGTTTGAAGACCCAACAATCTCTGTGGGTACGGTTTGCAGGCCTTCCGGGAGTACTGTGGATTTGACATATCTTGTCCAAGATTTTGTTTAAGTTGGATAGCTCATCGCTATCGGCCTTAAGGGGCAGTTTTTTTATTGTTCTGCCATGAGCTTTTGAATCCGGCGTTGACTGCTGCGCTCTTTGGACCGTTCCTTTTAATCCGGCGCTGGTCCTTGTTGCGCCTTGGTTTCCCGTTTCCAGCTCTGACTTCGGATGTACTTGGGTCGCTGGTGCTGCATCTTGCTAGCCAGCTATCCTCTCCCGTGCAAAAGCGGGTCATGAGGCTTGTTAATGCGGCCATGGTTCTCAACTTCTCCTGCCGAGGTGTCTGGCGAGCCATTCGTCTCGGACGTTGTGTTTGAAGGCTGCTAAGGCTTCGGCGTCCGGACAGTCGACTATTTGGTTCTTTTTGGTGAGGAACCTGTTCCAGAATTTGCGGGTTGACTCTCCGGTTTGTTGAGTTATATGACTTAAATAAATCGCATCCGGAGGACGGACATAAGTCCCTTGAAAATTTGCCCGAAAAGCGTCCTCGAGCTCTTCCCAACTTCCGATGGTATTTTCGGGGAGGCTTTTAAGCCAATGCCGAGCTGGCCCTTTGAGTTTGAGGGGTAAGTATTTTATGGCATGGAGATCATCTCCTCTAGCCATGTGTATGTGGAGGATATAATTCTCAATCCAGACTCCAGGGTCTGTTGTTCCGTCATATGCCTCTATGTTTACAGGTTTGAATCACTGAAATTCATGATCCAAAGACCTCATCGGTGAAACATAGGGGATGTGCGGCGCCCTATTTGGGTGTGCCGTGATGTTCGGATATTTGGTGTGTTGCCTTGCTTCGAAGAGCTTGCTTTCTCGGCCCATAAATGGACCTAACTGGGCCATCCTTTTGATGTGAATCCTTATGCGGATCGCGTATCGGCTTGTGTGCGGCGCTAGTTGCCGCTCTCTTTTTGCCGTGGGTTCGTCCATCCGACCGGGTGGCCTTCTTAATTTTCGATTGTGGGGGCTCTATGGCCTCCTCATCAAATTCGGCAGTAGCTTTCTCTTTGGGTAGCTCTTTATTCGACGACTATCGCCGTATTTGTCTGCGGTGTTGAATACTTTGCTCCATCTGATTCTGAGTGCATCTTCCGCTGTTTTGAGCTTCCGCTTCTGCTTTTTCAGGCTACGCGCAGTGGCGACGAGCCTTTTGTGGAGGTCATTCTGCTCCAACAATTTGTCCGGCGTGAGGTCGTCCGGACTGTTGTCTTCACCGGGGACGGGTTGTTTATCCAAGTTGTCTTGTTCGGACGATTGGTCGACAACATGTTCGTCGTCCACCGGTTCGCCCTGCTCTATGGCTGGGTCTTTGTTGAGGCGGGACTTGGTTTGGCGTTTACGTTGCCGTTTTGACTGCTTTTCGAGGATTTATCCTTCGTGGCGTCCGTTGTTCCTCGTCTTCATTTCCTTTAGGTGTATCCACCATGTATACATCATGGGATGAGGTGGTTGTCCAGCATTCTATAGGCGCTGGTTCATGGTTGTCTCCTACATCGTCGTCCATACCGTCGATGTCTTCGGAGTCGAAATCGAGCACGTCGTGTAAGCTTTCGGCGATTAGCTCTGAAGTGGGTGGTGGGTGGGCGTTGAATTTCTTCGTCGTCCGCGTCCCAACCTTCCTGACCGTACTCCGGCCATGGCTCTCCGGATAAAGAGAGAGACTTTAGTGAATTCAGGATGTCGCCAAAGGGCAAGTGCTGAAAGATGTCCGCGGCAGTGAACTCCATGACCGGCGCCCGATCGATTGGCAGGGTCGCGGAGGGTTCGGAGTCCGGAGAGGAGTCTGGCACCCTGGAGTCAAGGTCTTCGCAAAGGACAAGGATGGAGTTCGGCTCGATCGTCGTAGAGATTGTAGCCCCCGAGGCGGTGTCTAGCCACTCATCCTTGATCGGGGAATCCGGCTCCGGATTAAGGGTCGGAGCGGATGCTGGTGCGGCCTCCAGGGCACTGTTCGGTTGCAGAGCTAGATCATGCCCATCGAGACAGTGCGGCATGCTTGGCTACGGCTCGAATCCGTCGAAGATCAAGTCTCCGCGGATATCGGCCGTATAGTTCAAACTTCCAAATCTGACCGATGGCGGGCGTAGCTTTCGATCTGCTCCGGATGGCCAGCGAATTGGCTGCGGTGCAAAGCCGCCCGAATACGAAGATCTATCCGGGAGAAAAATCTCACCCGACCGCGTCGTTGTTGATGATCGAAGGAGCCATCGGGCCTATCGGTGACGACACGGAGGAACTCTGAATGAAAGCACCAATGTCGGTGTCAAAACCGGCGGATCTTGGGTAGGGGTCCCGAACTGCGTCTAGGCGGATGGTAACAGGAGACAAGGGACACGATGTTTTTACCCAGGTTCGGGCCCTCTCGATGGAGGTAATACCCTACTCACGCTTGATTAATATTGATGATATGGGTAGTACAAGAGTAGATCTACCACGAGATCAAGGAGGCTAAACCCTAGAAGCTAGCCTATGGTATGATTGTTGTTCGTCCTACGGACTAAAACCCTCCGGTTTATATAGACACCGGCTAGGTTAGGGTTACACAGAGTCGGTTACAATGGTAGGAGATCTACATATCCGTATCAACAAGCTTTTCTTCCACGCCAAGGAAAGTCCCATCCGGACACAGGACGAAGTCTTCAATCTTGTATCTTCATAATCTTGGAGTCCGGCCGTGATGATAGTTCGGCTATCCGGACACCCCCTAGTCCAGGACTCCCTCACCCCCCACCACAGCCTTTGGATTGGTTGTTTGAATTGTTCCTTTGGCAACAGGGACACTTAAGGGTCTAGTTATGCTATATAGTATCACATCTCTTCCACCCTATAGGGAAAAATTGTAATTCAGAACATACTTTCATTTTAAAGAAGCAAGTTCAAGTGTACAAATATATATTATTGTGTAGAAAAGCATAGAAATCCCAAGCAGAAAAATTTAAGTTAATAAAGCATCATATTGACAAGATCTAGTTAAATGAATTATCGTTCAGACTTAAGTCAAATGAATTTTCATTCAAGTTGTATCGTAGCATTAAATTCAAATGAAGTTGAATCATAGCATAGCATTATAGTAAAAAAGGAGGGCATAACATCTTCTATGTAGGAAAGAAAGGTTTACCCCTTGTTGCTTGCCAGGTTTCTCTACATTAACAACTCTTCTTCCAATTCCAATAGCATTTGACTCAGCCACGTCCTCCGTAATAGTATTACCTTCTTCAAGATTACTAGCTTCTCTTGTCCTTATGTTCTACATCAAAATCAAGCATTGTAGATGTTACTAAATATAATAAACTATAAGGAAATCATAGCACTACATGTTCCACTATTGCAAAGATACAATATAGTAGAACTATCGTGTTACCTGTTGTGCTGTTGCAGCAAGTGTGCTATTGGGTTGATCTCGTTGCCCTTGTGAAGACAAAAGAAGTTCCCTCATCTCAGCCATTTGCTTCTTCATGTCATCCATTTGTGTCATTTTCTTCTTCATGTCGTCCATCTGTTCGTGCAGATGTTCCACTTTTTGGTCAGATACACGACACGCCTCCATTGCCATTTGAAGCTTTGTAGACTTATACTGCTGGGTTCCAGGCAACTCTAGTTCAGATGGAGTTGGACCCAATCCGATAGCACGAACATATCCATTTTTTTCTTTTCCACAAACAAATGCAAACAAATCACCATCCTTAATACCATTGTCCACTAATTCAGGGTGCTTTTATGCTCCATCTTGAAGTTCTTTCTGTAAATTTCAGGAATGTGTTATGTGTTCCTAGTATTTACTACATAAAAAATATGAAAGGTATCTGAACTTACAATTCTTAATGCAGACCCTTTTTGAGGAAGTCCACTACGATGTGTATGTGTTTCAATAAACAGTTCATGTCTATGCGGGCGACGATTGAGCACCTCGGTCTATGTCAAGTAATAAAAGATTAAAAAAATTAAAATGTATAAACATCCAAGTTTACAAAAAAGATTGCATGGTTGCATACCATTTCAGTGTCAACCCGAGCAAAAATCTTACTTCCAGATGTATGATTTTGATTATAATTTGCTCGATTTTTTTGCCTCTTATTGAGCGAGCCTACCAAATGGTGTCATAAAATCATGTCAAACAAGTAAAATCATGTAATACCAACCTAACAAAGAGCATACCTTAGCTTTTGGAGTTAACCAAAATGCAACAAGCAACTTCCATTGGTCAGGATGAACTCTAGCATCACATGATGCTATAAGTTCATCATACGAATAGGATTCATCATAATATTCCCTCTTTAGGTCTGATTTGAAGTCTTTCCATTTAATTTGTGCTGTTTTCATATACCATTCGAAAACTCATTGGTCTAATTCCCAAAACAACTGAAAAATAGGCATTCGAAAAAAGCTATTAGAGAACAATACGCCATATACTAAATCGCTAGTCACTCCTAATCATAACAGTAAGATAGCATCCAGGACATAAGAGCAGTACATAAAACGCATTACCTTTGCCTCGGCCCATAAAGCATGTTTTTTCGATAGATCAACCTTCCTCCAATCATCAAATTCAACCGGAAAACCCTTGGTTCTTATTTGTGTTCCAACAAAGTTAGCAAACCGTGTAGAAGATTTACCACAAGGCTGACCATACTCATTTAGTTCCAACTTGAGTTTAGGCTTGCTTTGCCTTCCCCATATGCTTTTCATAGCAGTAACTTTCCTGACCTCCCTTTCCTAGCCTGATACACAACAAATGCAGAAAACAGGTTTAGTACTGTAAGTGCATTATCATTCAATTGCAAGGTACACATATCAAAGTCAAGAAGCATACCTTCGAGTTCATTCACTACAACCTCAGGTTCGGTTATTATTTCAGTAGTTAATCTTGAAGTAGACCGCAATTGTCGTTCAGAAGCTTGAGTTTGTGAAACAAGAGTTTGCTTTTGTCTCTACAATTAGAACATAAATAAGTGTTAACTACTCTAAATGGGATAGCCATATCAATGTTCAGCTTTTCATAGCATGCAAACATGTCATTCTGCATGTGCAAACATATGCATTACTCAAAGCAATACATTTTTCTTCTTTCGGGGAGCAGGTAGGCCTTCTGACTCATATGCATCTGCTAGACCTTTCAGATTCAAAGTTCTCTTCATGTTCTCATTTTGTTTTCGAAGTACTTCAACTACATTTTTGTTCTTTTCAAGTTCATATTCAGGGATTCTTTCTACGCTTCTTGCTGTGGTTGCCATTTTTCCTCCTGCTCCTGTAAGTGTTTACAAATGAGTTAGTAGTCTATACAACAATCAAGTATTTGAACTAAGATCACAACCAAATTTTACACAATTACCAAATAAAATGCAGAATATCATTATCACACTTACTTCCTCTTTGGTGCAGCAACAATTATTCCATCTATATCAGTCCTTACATGAGAAAATTTGGTATAATCAATGTCGGGATCAACATCTGTGTGTAGATCAATTAATAACCCCTTATTAGCATTTTCAAGAACTACATTTTCATCATCATCATCCATATTTTCTTCATCCGCAGCGGCCATAGAGTACATGCCATGTGGTTTATTGTTCTGGACAACTGCACACCAACCTTTATTATCAACCTCTGGAACATAGAAAACTTGTGTGGCTTGTGATGCTAAGATGAAAGGTTCATCTGATAACTTATCACCGCTACTGAATAAATGTTTGAAGTTAACAATTGTAACCCCAAACTGATTGGTTCTTTCCCATTTGTCTTGTTCACGATTGTCAACCCAATCACATCGAAATAACACCATATATCCTTTTTGGCGGTAGTTTAGCTCAACTATCTCCCTAATAATGCCATAATATATCTCTACTCCTCCTGAATTTTGTGCAGCTATAGCTACTCCACTATTTTGAATAGGTCTACCATCATCACTTTAGTGTGTATGGAATCAAACCCATTAGTAGTATAGCTGTTAAATTTTCTAGCAATCATGAAAGGCTCTTGAGCTAAATTTTGCATTTCTTCTGATACTTCTACACCTCTTTCAACTAATGCCAACACCTGAGTATAGAATTGTTGTTAGTTACAACAGGTCAACATGATTAATGTTGAGCACAATAGGTCAAGTCATGTCCTACTTACATGTTGTCGAAACCACTCATGAAACTTGTCATGTTGCATAGTATTGATTGCTTTTTCATTGGGAAGACCAATTGAGGATAGGTGCTCGCGGTGCTTCCTATAATTGTGTATCAAATTAATTATTGTAAGAAAGGTAAGAAAGGAAGAGATAATATTACTAGAGTGTGGGAAGCTTACTTCACATAAGGTTCTATTTCATTGTGGTTGAACAAGACATATCTATGTGCTTGGATCCAAGAATTGGTCGATAATGATACAATGCTACCCGAACCATGCCCCTTGTGGTAGAAGTATGGATTAGTCTTTGGAGGTTTCATTATTCAGCACCTCAACATTATTATCTTGCCGGGTGAACCTAGTCTCACACCCTTTTAGATAGCGAGAACAATATGTAAGGCTCTCATCAAACAAGTAACCCTCAGCGATTGATCCTTCGGGATGGCTTCTAGTGCGAGCATGTCCTTTGCAGTGCCCCAAATACCTACATACTACAGATTGTAAGCCTATTTGCAAAATTCATTTGTAAAAAATGTTGCTATTAGATATTGTTTAGAAGATCACCTTTCTACCGACCACATGCTTCGAAAGTGTACTGGACCACCAATTCTAACTTGGGCGAGCAGATGCACCATCAAGTGGACCATGACATCAAAAAACTTGGCAGGAATATAGTTTCAAGTATGCTTAAGGTCTCAGCTATTTCAGCCTCTAGGATTTGCATATCACTGATGCGGATAACAGGTGAGCAAATCTTCTTGAAGAAGTTACTAACACGAGTCAATGCAGCACATATTCTTGTTGGCAGTATTTTTCGAATCGCAAGAGGAAGTAGGTGTTGCAATAGAATGTGATTATCATGGCTCTTAAGTCCAAAAATCGTCTTCTCGGCAACATGGATATAACATCGTATATCAGCTGCAAAGCCTTGTGGAAACTTGACTCCCATCAGGACTTGGAGAAAATGTTTCATCTGCTCAGGTGTCAAAGTATATTGTGCTAGAGGTATATACAGTTTACCCTCTTCTACTTCAACAGGATGAAGGTCCCCCATAATACCCAAAGCTTGGATGTCTAGGCAAGAATTTGCGTTATCCTTTGGTTTTCCCTCAAGGCCCAGAAGTGTGTTAACTATGTTATCGCATACATTTTTTTCTATATGCATAACATCAAAATTATGATGCAACATCAGATCTTTCCAATAGGGCAACTTAAACCCCACAGATCTTCTTTTATAAACGGGAGGCGATTCGCCTTCTTTGCGTTTTCTCTTTGTTGTTTTCCTAGCAGCTGGATCTTTTCCAAAGGATGTTTCAAGATTTGCTGTCAAATCATCAATTTCTTCGCCGGTAAGAGGTATAGGTGCAGTCCTATGCTCTGACTTGCCATCAAATAACTTTTCATCTGACCTAAACTTATGGTTGGATGATAAGAACCTACGATGTCCCATATAACAATATTTCCTGCCCTTCTTTAATTGTAGAGAACAAGTGAGTGAATGGCACTCAGGACAAGCTAACTCACCCTGGGTAGCACACCCATGAGTGTAGCCTAAACCTGGAAAGTCGTGTATGGTGCAAAGGATGGCAGCACGAAGGTCAAATATTTCAGACTTAGAAGCATCAAATGTCTTTACACCATGGTAGTACATATCTACTAGATCGTCTACTAAAGGCTCAAGGTAGACATCCATATCACCACCAGGTGCCTTAGGGGCAGGAATGAGCAAAGAAAGGATGAAATTAGGCCGCTTCATGCACATCCAAGGAGGAAGATTGTATGGAATCAAAAAGACTGGCCAGATACTGTAGGTACTCCTTGTCGACCTAAATGGATTAAAGCCATCTGTTGTTGCAGCCAACCTAAAATTGCGACTGTCATTACCAATTAGTGGATGTTTGGAATCAAAATCCTTCCAGAAAATAGCATCTGCTGGGCACCTAATCAGACCATCTTTGGTACGTTGTTCATCATGCCACCTCATGTCAGTTGCAGTTTTAGAGGACACAAAATACCTTTGAAGCCTTATTTCAATAGGAAAATAGCGAACAACCTTTTTAGGAACCCTATGTACCCTTTTCCCATCAGGACTCTTCTTTTCTGATTTCCACCTTGACGTTTTACACTTTGGACACTGATTCTCCTTATCAAATTCATTTCTGAATAGTACACAATCATTTTCACACGCATGAATATTAACATACCCAAGCCCAACAGATTTAACTATTTTCCTAGCTTCATTGAAATTTTTGGGAAGTACTGAACCTTTGGGGAATGCATCGCTAAGTAACTCAAACACCATGTCAAAACTTTTGTCACTCCATCACCCAAGAAGTTTGATGTGGAGCAATTTGACAACAAAACGCAATTTTGAGAAGTTTTTACACCCAGGGTATAGCTCCGTGCTGTCATCATCAACCATCTTCAAATAAGCCTTGGTATCAAAGATCAACATGGGGTTGTTATTGTCCTCATTGTTCTCTTCCAACACCCCCATCATCTAATCCACAAGCTATGTCTACAAGAAATCGGCTAATTCATTATCTGCCGATGAAGTCTCTGCTTCTACCCCCTCAATATTTGGGCAAGAGTGGATAGATTCTCCATGAAACAACCATGTATGATACCCCTCCATGAAACCCGTACATATCAAATCATCACGTGCTTGATTGCTACTCTCCATTTAGAGTTCAAACATATCTTGCAAGGACACAAGATTTTGTTTCCATTTGTTGAATTAATAAAAGCAAACTCTATAAACTTGTCTACCCCCTGTACATACTCATTTGTGTGCCTACATGTAATATTTTAGATATCAGAACAGTTCATGACATAATTATACCGCTTATGAGTTGGAAAAAAAGCAAATTTGATGTACCTAGGCTGAGACAACCATGTTTTGTCCATGATGCACCCTTAATATCAAATTTTCCAACTAATCTGTATTTGGCCAGTGCGACGGTGTTAGCTTTGCATCAGTGAAGCTACAATCATTATTCAAGCAACAATAGAAATACCAAACTATCATTATTCAAGCAACAGAAACAACTCCATATGGTTCAAGTTCAGTAATACACAAGCAGACAGCAGTATATAGAAGGAAATCACACGAGGAGCTGATGCGTACCTCACAAAAACAGTATGGACGGGGATGACTCTTGTGCAGAAATCGGCAGCAACCACGGCTCGCTTTGGGAGGGGCGCAGCTCGCAGGTCGACCACCGCAAGCAGACAGTGTGCAGAGGCAAAGATCGAAGGTCTGGCAGCAGCGGCGACGGGGATTGAGGATGGAGAACTGGTAGTAGGGATGAGGGAGGGGGCACTGACGGCAGCGGCAGGGGACAAGCGGACGAAGACCGACGGTGCCCAGGACGTTCTGAGACTGCTGGAAGTCGGGGGTGAGCGCCAGCTGGATGAGGGGGACGCGAGGATGGCAAATCGACGTAGGGGTGGAGCTCGGGGGAGGCCGGGCGTCGGGGTGGCGCTCCACGGCAGCTGGGCGACGGGGTGGAGCTCCACGGCGGCTGGGCGACGGGGTGGAGCTCGACGGTGGCTGGGCGACAGGGTGGAGTGCGAGGACGCGAGGACGGCGGCTGGGGCGTCGGGGTGGAGCGCGAGAACAGCGATGACGGTGGATAGAGCGTGAGGGCGGCGGCGGCAGGCACGGGTAGGGTTATGGAGTTTGCGTTTTTTTTTGATTGAGGTAGGAGCTGGCTAGATTTGGGGATATTTTGCACGAGCACGCCGAAAATTTTGCCTCCTCACGCCTAAGTCTCGCGCCAAGTTTGCAACCTCTGGTCGATTGACACATGTCAACCTACGCCGACACTTAATCCGTGCCCATATACCCTACATACGCCGACACATTTGACGTCGCTAAGTGTGTATCTACGCCAACTGATAAATTGTCAATCACCACACATGTGCCGACAAATGACGTGTTGTTAAGAAAACACCGACTGATACGTGGTGGCTTTGTGGTTGCTGACACTTAGTGTGTCCCCATTGATTTATCTTCGCCGACAGACACAACTTAAAAGATACGCCAACAGTTATTTTGTGGACATCAGTAGACCTTTGCCCACAGAATTGTGTCACCTAAGCTCCACCATGGTGTAGTGTAGGTTCAACTTTAAACAGGGGGTGTAGGTGTTATAGCATTACTCTCACGAACCATAGTTGAAGCTTTAGCATGATCCTTTATTCTAGTGGGGAAAGGTGGTTTCTCAATATAAGCGGTAGGAACAATAGGATCAACATTATAAGTGATAGTCTTTTCTTCAAATTTAATAGGTTCAACTACTTTTACTTCAATGGGAGGATGATATTTAAACCACTTCTCCTTAGGGATATCAACCTGAGTAGAAAATGATTCATAGAAAGAAGCTACTATCTCAGAGTCAAGTCCATATTTAGTGCTAAATTCACGAAAAGCATCGGTATCCATAAAAGATTTAACACAATCAAACTTAGGTGTTATACCTGACTCTTTACCTTCCTCGAGTTCCCAATCTTCAGAGTTGTGTTTACTTATTTCCAATAATCCCATTTGAATTCAATAGTCTTCATCATAAAATAACAAGTACAAGAAGTATCGAGCATGGAGCGATTATTGAGAGAAAGCCGAGCGTAAAAATTTTGAATAATAATTTCTCTTGAGAGCTCATGATTGGGGCATGAATATAACATTGACTTAAGCCTCCCCCAAGCTTGAGCGATACTTTCTCCTTCCCGAGGCCAAAAATTATATATATATATATATATATATATATATATATATATATAATTACGATCATGATGAACTAGATGCATAGGATAAAACTTCTGATGAAATTCCAATTTCAATCGGTTGTAGTTCCATGATCCAATATCATCACATAGCCTAAACCATGTCAATGCCTTTCCCTTCAAAGATAAAGGGAAGACCTTCTTCTGGATAACATCCTCGGGCATACCTGCAAGCTTAAATAATCCACAAACTTCATCCACATAGATTAGGTGCAAATCGGGATGTAATGTTCCATCTCCTGTAAAAGGATTAGCTAGCAGTTTCTCTAGCATACCCGAAGGAATTTCAAAGTAAACATTTTCAGTAGGTTGAGGAGCAACTCTTAGGTCTACTGGTCGGGGTGAAGATACCCCGAACAAGCCCCTCAAAGGATTATTTTCCATAGTAACAAGTGACAGTAAATTTCAGCACACTATATAAATTTTTCCTTACCAAATTCCACCTACCAAAGGCGCTTCACTCCATGACAGCGGCGCCAGAAAAGAGTCTTGATGACCCACAAGTATAGGGGATCTATCGTAGTCCTTTCGATAAGTAAGAGTGTCGAACTCGACAAGGAGCAGAAGGAAATGATAAGCGGTTTTCAGCAAGGTATTCTCTGCAAGCACTGAAATTATCGGTAACAGATAGTTTTGTGATAAGGTAATTCATAACGGGTAGCAAGTAACAAAAGTAAAAATGGTGCAGCAAGGTGGACCAATCCTTTTTGTAGCAAAGGACAAGCCTGGACAAACTCTTATATAAAGGAAAACGCTCCCAAGGACACATCGGAATTATCGTCAAGCTAGTTTTCATCATGCTCATATGATTCGCGTTTGTTACTTTGATAATTTGATATGTGGGTGGACCGGTGCTTGGGTACTGCCCTTCCTTGGACAAGCATCCCACTTAAGATTAACCCCTCTCCCAAGCATCCGCAACTACGAAAGAAGAATTAAGGTAAACCTAACCATAGCATGAAACATATGGATCCAAATCAGCCCCTTACGAAGCAACGCATAAACTAGGGTTTAAGCTTCATCACTCTAGCAACCCATCATCTACTTATTACTTCCCAATGCCTTCCCCTAGGCCCAAATAATGGTGAAGTGTTATGTAGTCGATGTTCACATAACACCACTAGAGGAAATAAAAATATACATCTCATCAAAATATCGAATGAATACCAAATTCACATGACTACTTATAACAAGACTTCTCCCATGTCCTCAGGAACAAACGTAACTACTCACAAATCATATTCATGTTCATAATCAGAGGGGTATTAATATGCATAAAGGATCTGAACATATGATCTCCCACCGAATAAGCCGACTAGCATCAACTACAAGGAGTAATCAACACTACTAGCAACCCACAGGTACCAATCTGAGGTTTTGAGACAAAGATCGGATACATGAGATGAACTAGGGTTTGAGAGGAGATGGTGCTGGTGAAGATGTTGATGGAGATTGACCCCCTCCCGATGAGAGGATCGATGGTGATGACGATGGTGACGATTTCCCCCTCCCGGAGGGGTGTTTCCCCGGCAGAACAGCTCCGCCGGAGCCCTAGATTGGTTTCGCCAGGCTCCGCCTCGA
Source organism: Aegilops bicornis (assembly GCA_021605145.1). Taxonomy (NCBI): domain Eukaryota; kingdom Viridiplantae; phylum Streptophyta; class Magnoliopsida; order Poales; family Poaceae; genus Aegilops; species Aegilops bicornis. The sequence goes on from CM038672.1 coordinate 598,022,115, forward strand.
GACGGCGGTGCTTCGTTCCGAAAGCTTCCTCCTGATTTTTTCAGGGCAAAAGACTTCATATAGCAAAAGATGGGCACCGGAGGCCTGCCAGGGGGCCCAGGTGGGTAGGGCGCGCCCCCACCCTCATGGACGGTGGGTGGCCCCCCTCTGGTGCTTCCTTCGCCCAATATTTTTAATATATTCCAAAACTGACTTTCGTGGAGTTTCATGACTCTTGGAGTTGTGCAGAATAGGTCGCTAATATTTGCTCCTTTTCCAGCCTAGAATTCCAGCTGTCGGCATTCTCCCTCTTCATGTAAACATTGTAAAATAAGAGAGAAAAGGCATAAGTATTGTGACATAATGTGTAATAACAACCCATAATGCAATAAATATTGATATAAAAGCATGATGCAAAATGGATGTATCAGTGACAAAATTTTTGGAAAGCAATAAGAGGCAACAGATATCGTTTCGTCCCCAAAGGTGGCACGTTCCCTACCGAAACCATCAGGCTTGTTATGAGAAGCTCTGGTTTGTGATAAGCTTATACCCGAACCTGCCCCAAATGGGACAAAAAAATTATCACGGCATGTCGGGTGCCGCTCCATGATACCATGCCAAGTTTCATGAATTTCAGATGAGTTTTGGATTTACTAGAATTTAAAAACCAGGTATCTCAACGTAATGCCGGCAATCAACAGTGCGCTAGTGTTTGAAATTCATTCCCATTTCTTGCATGGGACCTAAGCATGCACCCAAGGACACAGATTTGATTTTTCAACCAATTTATATGCATTGGAGCATTGATGTCTACTACACAACCTTCTTCTTGTAGACGTTGTTGGGCCTCCAAGTGCAGAGGTTTGTAGGATAGTAGAAAATTTCCCTCAAGTGGATGACCTAAGGTTTATCAATCCATGGGAGGCGTAGGACAAAGATGGTCTCTCTCGAGCAACCCTGCAACCAAATAACAAAGAGTCTCTTGTGTCCCCAACACACACAATACAATGGTAAATTGTATAGGTGCACTAGTTCGGCGAAGAGATGGTGATACAAGTGCAATATGGATGGTAGATATAGGTTTTTGTAATCTGAAAATATAAAAACAGCAAGGTAGCTAGCGATAAAATTGAGCACAAATGGTATTGCAATGCTAGGAAACAAGGCCTAGGATTCATACTTTCACTAGTGCAAGTTCTCTCAACAATAATAACATAATTGGATCATATAACTATCCCTCAACGTGCAACAATGAGTCACTCCAAAGTCACTAATAGCGGAGAACAAACGAAGAGATTATGGTAGGGTACGAAACCACCTCAAATTTATTATTTCCAATCAATCCGTTGGGCTATTCCTATAAGTGTCACAAACAGCCCTAGAGTTCGTACTAGAATAACACCTTAAGACACAAATCAACCAAAACCCTATTGTCACCTAGATACTCCAATGTCACCTCAAGTATCCGTGGGTATGATTATACGATATGCATCACACAATCTCAGATTCATCTATTCAACCAACACATAGAACCTCAAAGAGTGCCCCAAAGTTTCTACCGGAGAATCAAGACGAAAACGTGTGCCAACCCCTATGCATAGGTTCATGGGCGGAACCCGCAAGTTGATCACCAAAACATACATCAAGTGAAGCACGTGATATCCCATTGTCACCACAGATACGCACGGCAAGACATACATCAAGTGTTCTCAAATCATTAAAGACTCAATCCAATAAGATAACTTCAATGGGAAAACTCAATCCATTACAAGAGAGTAGAGGGGGAGAAACATCATAAGATCCAACTATAATAGCAAAGCTCACGATACATCAAGATCATGCCAAATCAAGAACACGAGAGAGAGAGAGAGAGAGAGAGAGAGAGAGAGATCAAACACATAGCTACTGGTACATACCCTCAGCCCCGAGGGTGAACTACTCCCTCCTCGTCATGGAGAGCGCCGGGATGATGAAGATGGCCATCGGTGAGGGTTCCCCCCTCTGGCAGGGTGCCGGAACAGGTTCCCGATTGGTTTTTGGTGGCTACAGAGGCTTGCGGCGGTGGAACTCCCGTTCTATTCTGTTCCCCGAAGGTTTTAGGGTATATTGGTATATATATATATATAGGTGAAAGAAGTACGTTAGGGGAGCCACGAGGGGCCCACGAGGGTGGAGGATGCGCCCAGGGGGGTGGGCGCGCCCCCCTGCCTCGTGCCTTCCTCGTTGCTTTCATGATGTGGACTCCAAGTCCCCCGGGTTGCTTTCCTTCCAAAAATAACTTCTCCAGAAGGTTTCATTCCGTTTCAACTCCATTTGATATTCCTTTTCTTCAAATCACTGAAACAAGGGGGAAAAACAGGAACTGCCACTGGGCTCTGGGTCAATAGGTTAGTCTCAAAAGTAATATAAAAGTGCATAATAAATCCCATAAACATCCAAAACAGATAATATAATAGCATGGAACAATCAAAAATTATAGATACGTTGGAGACCTATCAAGCATGTGCATGTATTTGAAATTTGAATTATGCACACAAAATGCCTAGAAAACCCAATTAATGTATAAAAATGTCCAAACGAACCCTGAAAAATTCCAAAACTTAACACAACACTCCTGTTGTTCTATGTTGACACTATAAAATTTTGGAAAGCAATAAGGGGCAACGGATATTGTTTCGTCCCCAAAGGTGGCATGTTCCGTACCGAAACCATCAGGCTTGTTGTGAGAAGCTCTGGTTTGTGAGAAGCTTATACCCAAACCTGCCGTAAATGGGACAAAAATTTTACCACGGCATGTCGGGTGCCGCTCCATGATACCATGCCAAGTTTCATGAATTTCAGATGAGTTTTGGATTTACTAGAATTTAAAAACCAGGTATCTCAATGTTTTGCCAGCAATCAACAGTGCCTTGATGTTTGAAATTCATTCCCATTTCTTGCATGGGACCTAAGCATGCACCCAAGGACAAAGATTTGATTTTTCAACCAATTTATATGCACTGGAGCATGTGCATGTATTTCAAATTTGAATTATGCACATAAAATGCCTAGAAAACCTAGTTAATGTATAAAAATGTCCAAACAAACCCTGAAAAATTCCAAAACTTAACACAACACTCCTGTTGTTCTATGTTGACACTAGAAAATTTTGGAAAGCAATAAGAGGCAAAAAATATCGTTTCGTCCCCAAAGGTGGCACGTTCCCTCACCGAAACCATCGTGCTTGTTGTGAGAAGCTACGGTTTGTGAGAAGCTTATACCCAAACCTGCCGCAAATGGGACAAAAACATTACCACGGCATGTCGGGTGCCGCTCCATGATACCATGCCAAGTTTCATGAATTTCAGACGAGTTTTGGATTTACTAGAATTTAAAACCAGGTATCTCAACGTTTTGCCGGCAATCAACAGTGCCCTGGTGTTTGAAATTCATTCTCATTTCTTGCATGGGACCTAAGCATGCACCCAAGGACAAAGATTTGATTTTTCAACCAATTTATATGCACTGGAGCATGTGCATGTACTTCAAATTTTGAATTATGCACATAAAATGCCTAGAAAACCCAATTAATGTATAAAAATGTCCAAACGAACCCCTAAAAATTCCAAAACTTAACACAACACTCCTGTTGTTCTATGTTGACACTAGAAAATTTTGGAAAGCAATAAGAGGCAACGGATATCGTTTCGTCCCCAAAGGTGGCACGTTCCGTACCAAAACCATCAGGCTTGTTGTGAGAAGTTCTGGTTTGTGAGAAGCTTATACCCGAACCTGCCCCAAATGGGACAAAACTTTTACCACGGCATCTTGATGCCGGTCCATGATACCATGCCAAGTTTCATGAATTTCAGACGAGTTTTGGATTTACTAGAATTTAAAAACTAGGTATCTCAACGTTTCGCCGGCAATCAAAAGTGCCCTGGTATTTGAAATTCATTCTCATTTCTTGCATGGGACCTAAGCATGCACCCAAGGACACATATTTGATTTTTCAACCAATTTATATGCACGGGAGCATGTGAATATATTTCAAATTTGAATTATGCACATAAAATGCCTAGAAAACCCAGTTAATGTATAAAAATGTCCAAACGAACCCCAAAAATTCCAATACTTAACACAACATTCCTGTTGTTCTATGTTGCCACTAGAAAAAATTTGAAAGCAATAAGAGGCTACGGATATCGTTTCGTCCCCAAAGGTGGCACGTTCCTTACGGAAACCATCAGGCTTGTTGTGAGAAGCTCTAGTTTGTGAGAAGCTTATACACAAACCTGCCCCAAATAGGACAAAATTTGTACCACGGCATGTTGATGGCGCTCCATGATACCATGCCAAGTTTCATGAATTTCAGACGAGTTTTGGATTTTCTAGAATTTAAAAACCAGGTATCTCAATGTTTTGCCGGCAATCAACAGTGCCCTGGTATTTGAAATTCATTCCCATTTCTTGCATGGGACCTAAGCATGCACCCAAGGACAAAGATTTGATTTTTCAACCAATTTATATACACTGGAGCATGTGCATGTATTTCAAATTTGAATTATGCACATAAAATGCCTAGAAAACCTAGGTAATGTATAAAATGTCCAAACAAACCTGAAAAATTCCAAAACTTAACACAACACTCCTGTTGTTCTATGTTGACACTAGAAAATTTTGGAAAGCAATAAGAGGCAAAAAATATCGTTTCGTCCCCAAAGGTGGCACGTTCCCTACCGAAACCATCAGGCTTGTTGTGAGAAGCTCTGGTTTGTGAGAAGCTTATACCCAAACCTGCCGCAAATGGGACAAAAACATTACCACGGCATGTCGGGTGCCGCTCCATGATACCATGCCAAGTTTCATGAATTTCAGACGAGTTTTGGATTTACTAGAATTTAAAACCCCGTATCTCAACGTTTTGTCGGCAATCAACAGTGCCCTGGTGTTTAAAATTCATTCCCATTTCCTGCATGGGACCTAAGCATGCACCCAAGGACACATATTTGATTTTCAACCAATTTATGCACTCGAGCATGTGCATGTATTTAAAATTTTAATTATGCACATAAAATGCCTAGAAAACACAGTGAATGTATAAAAATGTCCAAACGAACCACGAAAAATTCCAAAACTTAACACAACACTCCTGTTGTTCTATGTTGACACCTGAAAATTTTGGAAAGCAATAAGAGGCAATGGATATCGTTTCGTCCCCAAAGGTGGCACGTTCCGTACCGAAACCATCACGCTTGTTGTGAGAAGCTCTGGCTTGTGAGAAGCTTATACCCAAACCTGCCCCGAATGGGACAAATTTTTTACCACGGCGTGTTGTTGCCGCTACATGATACCATGCCAAGTTTCATGAATTTCAGACGAGTTTTGGATTTACTAGAATTTAAAAAACCAGGTATCTCAACGTTTTGCCAGTAAGGATGGCAATTTTACCCACGGGTACGGGTACCCGCGGGTACCGTACCCGCATGGGCAGGGTATGGGCACACTTTTATACCCATGGGTAGTACCCATACCCTACCCATTAAGTCATGGGTAGGGTACGGGTATAACCTTGTACCCGCGGTATACCCATACCCCCGCCTGGCCAGAACTAATGTTAAATTGTCGCCGCTAGTCATTAATTTGTCATGTGACGTGTCTACTCCTACTGAATTAAGAGTATGTTGTGATTTCTAAATTTTGATATATGTCATTTACTCATCTGCCTGTTATTGAGCTGAGATAATTGATTTTTTTGTCAAATATGCTATCAATGGCATAAAATTGTGAACAACTTGTGTACTACTTGTTCTACCCGTTGGGTACCAATGGGTATGGGTACCCATCGGGTATGGGTATGGGTAAAGTTTCATACCCATGGGTATGGGTATGGGTAGAGTTTTGTACCCACTGACTATACAGGTATGGGTATGGTATTGCTCTACCCTGCCCATACCCTACCCATTTCCATCCTTATTTGCCAGCAATCAACAGCGCCCTGGTGTTTGAAATTCATTCCCATTTCTTGCATGGGACCTAAGCATGCATCCAAGGACACATATTTGATTTTTCAACCAATTTATGTGCACTCGAGCATGTGCATGTATTTCAAATTTGAATTATGCACATAAAATGCCTAGAAAACACAGTTAATGTATAAAAATTTCCAAACAAACCCTGAAAAATTCCAAAACTTAAACACAACACTCCTGTTGTTCTATGTTGACACTAGAAAATTTTGGAAAGCAATAAGAGGCAACGGATATTGTTTCATCCCCAAAGGTTGCACGTTCCATACCAAAACCATCAGTCTTGTTGTGAGAAGCTCTTGTTTGTGAGAAGCTTATACCCAAACCTGCCCCAAATAGGACAAAAAATTTACCACGGCATGTTGATGCCGCTCCATGATACCATGCCAAGTTTCATGAATTTCAAACGAGTTTTGGATTTACTAGAATTTAAAAGCCAGGTATATCAACGTTTTGCCGGCAATCAACAGTGCCCTGGTGTTTGAAATACATTCCCATTTCTTTCATGGGACCTAAGCATGCACCCAAGGACAAAGATTTGATTTTTAAACCAATTTATATGCACTGGAGCATCTGAATGTATTTAAAATTTGAATTATGCACATAAAATGCCTAGAAAACCCAGCTAATGTATAAAAATGTCCGAACGAACCCCAAAAAATTCCAAAACTTAACACAACACTCATGTTGTTCTATGTTGGCACTAGAAATTTTTTGAAAGCAATAAGAGGTGATGGACATCGTTTTATCGCCAAAGATGGCACGTTCCCTACATAAACCATCATGCTAGTTGTGAGGAGCTCTGGTTTGTGAGAAGCTTATATCCAAACCTGCCCCAAATGGGACAATTTTTTTACCACGGCATGTTGATGCTGCTACATGATACCATGCCAAGTTTCATGAATTTCAGACGAGTTTTGGATTTACTAGAATTTAAAAAACCAGGTATCTCAACGTTTTGCCAGCAATCAACAAATACAGTGTTTTAAATTCATTCCCATTTCTTGCATGGGACCTAAGCATGCACCCAAGGACACATATTTGATTTTTCAACCAATTTATATGCACTGGAGCATGCGCATGTAGTTTAATTTTGAATTGTGCACGTGAAATGGCTAGAAAACCAGTTTAATGTATAAAATGTCCAAACAAACCCTGAATAATTCCAATTCTTTTATGGTCACTGCAGATAAAAGGTCTAGCAATTTAAACACCGTCCATTGCCGCTATGACCCCACTATTTAATTCAAATCAAGATGAAAAATCAATTAGATCCCACACAATTTATTATCGCCAACTGTGTGAGATGTAGTACAAAATATGTGGAGCACCGTCGGTGTATAGTACGACTATGGCTTACGCAAGAAGGTGCGTCGGCTATAGTCCACAGCCGGCGTGTCAAGCACACTAGCTCGCTCCCCAAATACTCCCGCCTTTGCATCCCTCGCAATCTCGAAAATATTACTTCCTCGTAATCTCAAAAATATCTACCGCCTGGAAGATTTTAATGTTTGATAGCACACAATTAGTATGTGTGGACCATGTGCGATGGCTATTACTCCAGCTCTACTTCAGTCCCTTGATTCAAGTTTAAGTAGCCCCGTCATTTTACTCCCGCCTCTGCATCCCTCGCAATCTCAAAAATATCTGCTCGCCCTTGATCCAAATTTTTAGTAGCCCTGCCTTGTTACTCCCGCCTAGTAAAATTTTCAGTTGCCGCAGTATTTCCTCAAACACCACCTTGCCCCCCCCCCCCTCCACACACACCACACACTCCCCAAAACCTCCGCTCACACCGACACACACCACCCCTGAAACCATTGGTAGGTCCCTGCCATCGCCGGCGCCTCCATCCTCAACCTCTGCCTGTGTGCTAGGGAGCTCGAAGAGCCAATGACCAAAAAGAGGTTTATCGCGGCCTTTTCGCCCGACGCCGGCGAGGTGGCCGCCGAGGTGTCCCCGTCATCCTCCGCGGGCTCCATCAGTCGTCGCCTGTCCCCCGATCCACCCGTCGCCGTGCCCCTACGCCGGTTCAAGGACTTCTCCGTCCTCCCTCGGACCCGGCAGCCGACGAGGTCCTACCTCGGGGTCCGGCAGCGGCGGTGGGGGACGTGGGTCACCGAGATTACAGATCAGGAGACCCACACCCGCCGGTGGCTCGGTAGCTTCCACACGTCCGAGCTCGCGGCTTGGAGTATGACCGCTGGCAGGTCCGCTACCACGGCGCGACGGCTAGGCTCAATTTCCCCTTCGGCACACGTCCGGTCGACCTTGTTCCACCGGAGCCAGGGTGGTGAGCTCGGCTATGGCGCGGGAGGACCGCGAGGCGTGGGAGCGCATCGAGGCCGAGGCCGCCGACGAGGCCTACATCCAAGAGCTCCGCCGACAGCACCCGGAGCTCGTGGAGGAAGAGCGAGCGATCTTTGCTGGCGTGGAGGGCGGCGAGGTTATCACGCTCTTCTCCGATGACGAGGTCGAAGGCGGCGAGGACGGCGGCACGGAGGGTGGCGAGGTTATCGCGCTCTCCTGCGATGACGAGGTCGAAGGCGACGGCGACGACGGCGCGGGGGCGTCGAGGTGGGCCCCGAGGACGAGGAGACTGACGTTGACGAGTGGAGGAGTGCCTTCCCCAATGACCCCGACGACGGCACCAGCCCGGACCCGGCTCGCGACACACCATACATGACGTGGAAGGATTGGCTCGACCTCTACTTCGACCGAAAGTAGTTTAGCTTAGTTTAAATTTATGTTTTATGTTCGGTTATGCAAAACTATCTATTCTTATGTTTGAACACATGCTACTTTCGGTTGAACCTGCTTTGAACTTGATGAAATTGAAGCTTAGAACGTTAAGTTTAGGGGATCGACTAGAAAAGGCCAAAAATTGCTGGAGTATATATATCTACTAAGGGTTTTAGTCCTTTAACTTTTAAAGGATCGGCTAGAGATGGCCTTATGACTTGTTTATTTCAGTTCTTCACAATGTGATGCTCTATATGTGCAACTATTTGTCATGCAGTTCAATTTCATCAATAACGGTTTCAACAATACCACTATGAATTATGATATTTGGTTGTTGTTAAGGATATTGCAGTTAACATGCCTTTTAATTTTTTTTAACAATAACTAGTGTACTTTAGACCTGAGCAATACCAGTTTGAATGACTATTTGCTTGTTTTTAAATGTTATGCCTGATGTAGTTAACACACCTTTCCACTTCTTGTTTTGCTTAACTTGCGTGCTTAATCCTGAACACTGAAGCTATCATTTGTAGATTATGTTGTCTACCATGGATATATTTGGTTGATGTTTATCCTGTTGTGCTTAACATGATTTTATATGTACTCATACAGGACAATATTGAGAACAGTGTTGTTTTCCATCGAGGTTAGTTTCATCGCATTGCTTATATGTACTCACTATTCAGGATATCGGTAGCTGGTACCATATAGCCTGGGGGTGATAAGGGATTAATCATCGAATCGGACATTTCACTCAATATATCTATAACCCATTTATCAGTAGGCTAACTAGGGCCATATTTAATATATCTGAGGCTACATAGTAACATGCATTGTACTGAATGACTAAATATGCAATCCCAGGCTACATAGCAACAAGGAAGAGTGTTACCTTAATGTTCTGATGATGTCTAGATATACATGTAATAAAATCTTATATAATGGGATGGAGGTAGTGTTGTACTACATCATTTTTCAATTGTTGTTTATCTTCTAATATTAACTTGGTGCTTTTAGGTACATATATCATTGCCAAAGATCCACACTTCGACCCTTTCTGCGTATGGGGCAATGAGATATTCATGAACCAGCATCAAGTGAGGAAACTGATAAAGATTGTTATTAAAATGGGTCAAAAGACGTCAATCGAACTATTGGTTTACAATTTATGCAAGACAACAGTGAACTGCAGTAAGTAAGAACCCTGTAGCCTTCTTTTTACTGCCCGTAATGAGTTGTGTTAGATGACAATGTATGGAACTTTTTTCTTTTGCAGTGGATCCTCAAGCGGTTTACTCAAGATTACCTCTCAAACTACATGATTGGCGGTCGGCCATCACAAGGGGTTGCACTAGAGTCCTGCATGCCTTCTGCCTCCAGGAGAGTACAATAGGTCCATTCCGCTTCACCTTATTCAGCAACTGGAATGTCTGTCGCCTCTTTCTTTACCATCTGTAATAGTACAAGTATAGAACCCTGGTTCATCATTCTTTATTTGGTGCTTATGTACCTGTGAGTCGAATAATGCATTGGTTGTTTGAACCAAATGGATATGAATAAAGCTATAGCCTACTTTCAAGTTTAAATTAGGTACAATTTTAAATAGCAGCAATTAAATTAGGGCGAAATTACGGTGTGCAGGTCATTACAGTGCACAGGTTAATAAAGCACAGCATGTGCGATATACATCATACTCCGGCACGGTTCACGGAGAGGAAACATGTGTAACAATGCACATAGTTGTCGTTATGAAGCGTGTGTGATGTCAGACACTATCACATACGGTGCGGGAAAACTAAATGTGTGTGATTGTCTACCTATCGTACACGGTTTATAATCATGAACTGTTTGTGATGTGCCAGGCATCATAAAACTCCCGTGCCTAGAATCTGCCTGGAAAATTCCCGTGCCTGGAATCTGCCTGGTTTTAGGTAAAATCACAAAACTCCGACTGCGATAGCAATGCGAGCACAAACGAGTAGCAAGGATGAAGCGTTTGGGATATTCAAGATATCGGAAACGGTTATATAGGGACAACTATATGCATCAAGGCTCCCTATCCCCGACGGTTTCTGGGTCGTGTGGGAAGGACCCCCCCCTATCACCGTCACTCACTAGGCGACGGTTCGAACGCCACCGCGGAAAGGGGTTAAAAACCATTTGTATAGCACCGACGCGTACCAGTGTAGTAAAACTCTAGACAGTGCTCAAAATAATTATGCTACTACTGAAAAAGAATTTCTAGCAGTGGTGTTTGCCTGTGATAAATTTAAATCTTACGTTGTTGATTCAAAAGTAATTGTTCACACCGACCATGCTTCTATTAAATTTCTTATGGAAAAGAAAGATGCTAAACCTAGGCTTATTCGATAGGTTCTCTTGCTACAAGAATTTGATTTGCACATCACTAATAGAAAGGGAGCAGAGAACCCCATAGCTGATAACTTGTCTAGGCTTGAAAATGTGCTTGATGACCCACTACCTACTGATGATAGTTTTCCAGATGAGCAGTTGGCCGCAATAAATGTTTCTCATAACACTCCTTGGTATGCTGACTATGCTAATTACATTGTTGCTAAATATTTACCACCTATCTTTACATACCAACAAAAGAAAAATTATTCTATGATTTAAGACATTACTTTTGGGATGACCCACATCTTTATAAAGAAGGAGTAGATGGTATTATTAGACATTGTGTACCTGAGCATGAATAGGGACAAATCCTACGGAAATTTCACTCCGAAGCTTACGGAGGGCATCATGTGGGAGACAGAACTGCTCACAAGGTATTGCAGTCTGGGTTTTATTGGCCTAATCTTTTCAAGGATGCTCGTAAGTTCGTCTTATCTTGTTATGAATGTCAAAGAATAGGTAATATCAGTAAGCGTGAAGAAATGCCTATGAATTATTCACTTGCTGTTGAACCATTTGATGTTTTGCGGATTTGATTACATGGGACATTTTCCTTCCTCTAACGGGTATACACATATTTTGGTTGTTGTTGATTATGTTACTAAGTGGGTAGAAGCTATTTAGTAGTGCTGATCACAACACCTCTATTAAAATGCTTAAGGAAGTTATTTTCCCAAGGTTTGGAGTCCCTAGATATTTAATGGCTGATGGTGGTTCACACTTTATTCATGGTGCTTTCCGTAAAATGCTTGCTAAGTATGATGTTAACCATAGAATTGCATCACCCTATTATCCTCAGTCTAGGGGTCAAGTTGAACTTAGCAATAGAGAAATAAAATTAATTATACAAAATACTGTCATTAGGTCCCGGAAGAATTGGTCTAAGAAATTAGATGATGCACTTTGGGCTTATAGAACGACATATAAAAATCCTATAGGTATGTCTCCTTATAAAATGGTTTATGGAAAAGCTTGCCATTTGCCTCTTGAGTTAGAACATAAAGCTTATTGGTAAATTGAAGAACTTAACTATGATTTTAAACTTGCCGGTGAAAAGAGGTTATTTGATATTAGCTCCTTAGATGAATGGAGAACCCAAGCTTATGAATATGCCAAGTTATTTAAAGAAAAAGTTAAAAGATGGCATGATAAAAGAATCCAAAAGCTTGAGTTCAAAATTGGAGAATATGTTCTTTTGTACAACTCTCGTTTCAGATTCTTTGCAGGAAAACTCCTCTTCAAATGGGAAGGACCCTATGTTATCGAGAAGGTTTATCGGTCTGGAGCTATCAAAATAAATAACGCCGAAGGTACTAACCCGAAGGTTGTTAATGGGCAACGAATAAAACATTATATCTCAAGTACTCCCATTAATGTTGAACGTAATATTATCCAAACTATGACACCGGAAGAACACATAAAAGAGACCTTCCGGAACACTCCAGAATCGTGAAAAAGAGGAGGTACGTGATACGGTAAGTAAACGGACTCCGAAAAATCCGCAAAAATATTTTCTGTTAGATCCATAGAAATTCAACCGTAGCTCAGAATGAAATAATTTATATATGAAAAATGATCATAAAAATCCAATCTATCCATCTGTACTGGTTTCATGCATGTTTAAGCAACTTAACCTTGATGTTTAGCTCAAAACATGTCAATGCACTTTATAAACCCATAACTTGAGTTTGTATTTGAATCTTTGATTCAAATGAGGGCAAACCACCCTGGTTGTAGATGCATTATCCCAACACACTCATTTTGCCATGTAATATTCATGCATCATATTGTTGCATTGCATTGATTGTGTTTTCTCACTATTGCCGGTAATTGTCCCCTCTCAGTAGACGTTGCTTCGATGATGTGATCGATGACACCGATGGAGAACTATACTATCTTCGGAAGTGTTAGGCAAGCAAAACCCCCTTGTTCATTCTGATACAATCCCACTCTCTCGCTCCTGCTCTCTTTTACTGCATTAGGACAACAACGATTCAACTGCTACATGCTACGGTAGTTGAACCCCTTTCCTCCGCATGACCTGTCATTGCTTCAGTAAATAGATGAAACCCACTAGCATGAGTAGGAGTTGTTTGAGCCCTGATGTGCCTACTCATTCATGCTTGTTTGTCATGCTTGCTACTTCTTAGAGTTGAGTCAGGTCTGATTCATCGGGGATGAATTGGAGGTGTGTGAACATATATTACTGTTGAGAGCTAAGTGTGTGAACACGATTTGGTAAAGGTATCGATGAGAGGCCATGTAGGAGTACATGGTGGGTTGTTTCATTGAAGTCGTCCTTAGGAACTGAGTTCCGTGTTTGTGATCCATGATCAGCTACTACCACACATTGGGATCCTTAATTGACTCTCTCGGCTTCTTAACCACCCTTGTCCTCTGTCCAGGAGTTGCAAGTAGTTTCTGGTGTTTGTAGTATGTTGGAGGTTGTGCGCAGCGCTGACCTGAGGGGTGGGCTGTGATGCGGTAGGCACGTGGCCGGGCATGCCGGGCGCCCGTTTGGTGTCTCAGAACCCTGTACACATCGTTCGGGGCCGTACGTGGAAACCTCGGCCGGACTCCTTGTGGATGGAACCTGAATAGGTGATAAACCTGTACTAGAGACTTGAGTGTTTAGGTAGGCCGTGGCCGACACCCTCGCTGGGCTTCCGCTTGAAGGTTGTCGAGTACATGTCGTGTAAACGGCGATAAGTGGTGAGAGCGTGTGTGAAGAAGTACACCCCTGCAGGGTTAACATCATCTATTCGAATAGTCGTGTCTGCGGTAAAGGACTTCTGGGTTGCCTATAACAGTTCATAGATAACTTGAAGTGGATACTCTAAAATACGCAAGATAAGTGTGAGTACTATAGATGGCCTTCTCGTAGGAAGACGGGAGCGGATCCATAGTGGTGTATTGATATGGTGAATATGTGGACTCGTGTGCGCCACCTCAAAAGAGTTACTTGCAGTCGTAGTTCAGGATAGCCACCGAGTCAAAGATGGCTTGCTGCAGTCAAACTCCACCACCCCTTTATTGATACCGATGCATATGTAGTTAGTTCTGATGTAAGTCTTGCTGGGTACATTTGTACTCACATTTGAATATTTTATGTTTTGCAGAGAGACGTCAGTCTCGCTAGTAGTTCCGTGTGGACTTCGACGTTTAGCTTGATACCTCAGCTACGATCTTGTGCCCTCGGCAGGATCTGGTAGATAGTCAGGCTTCTCAGCCTTTTTCATTTGTAGATGTCTGTACTTAGACATGTTAAGCTTCCGCATGTGCTTTGACTTGTATGGTCTGAATGTTGGGTCATGAGACCCATGTTTGTAATATCTCGCTCCTCGGAGCCTAACTAATAAATACTTTGAGTCGTAGAGTTTTTTTGTGATGCCATGTTGTATTTACACATATCGAGCATATTGTGTGTATGATTGAAATGCTTGGTATGTGTGGGATCCGACAACCTAGATTTTTATCCTTGGTAGCCTCTCTTATGGGCAAATGTAGTCTTGTGCTTCCATGAGCCATAGTAGTCCGCTACAGCTCGGTTCACCGGAGTCCTGCTAGCCCAGCACTACTGCTCCGGAACACTTGACTGGCCGGCATGTGATTCACTTCGTTCATGTGTCTGTCCCTTCGGGGAAATGTCACGCGGTGACATCCGGAGTCCTGCCTAGCCTGCTACAGCCCGGTTCACCGGAGTCCTATTAGCCCAGTGCTACAGCCTGGATTCGCACGCTGCTGACCGACATGCTCGATGTTGATTCATGTATGCCTGTCCCCGTAAGTTAGTGCCACTTTGAGTTCACGACTAGTCATGTCGGCCCGGGTTCTCTGTCATATGGATGCTAGCGACACTATCATATACGTGAGCCAAAAGGCGCAAACGGTCCCGGGCCATGGTAAGGCGACACCCGTGGGAATACCGTGCGTGAGGCCACAAAGTGATATGAGGTGTTACCGACTAGATCGATGTGACTTGGAATCGGGGTCTTAATAACAAACATTAGGAAAATAAGAAACAACCAGGAAGGTCACCTTGGTGGGCACAAGACACCAGGCGTGCGCGTGGCTTGCCAGGCGTGCCCAGGTGGGTTGTGCCCACCTCGGGTACCTTCCGGACTCGGTTTTTCTCCCGTTTGCTTGTTTCCCAAGATAAAAAATCTTTATATACCCCCCGAACCTATTGACCACCGTATCACAGAGAAATCTTCTGTTCTCTTTTCCTTTGTTGTTTCCTGGCAGATTCCATGTACCATGGCCGCTTCAAGATCCTCCAAGGACAAGTTCTTCAAGAACGCCATCAACCCATATTTGCGGGAGGTGGTGCAGCACCCTCAGGTCATCCAGATGCATGATGGGGTGCTTCACATCCGCGATGTGCAAGGACCCAAGGGAACGGGGACCGTGGAGGCCAGGCTTGAAGCTATGGAGCAGGAGGTCTTCCGGTGCAAGGGGATGGTGGAGCGTGGACTCAATGCCAATCACCTCATGATCACGGACCTTACCCGTGATCTCAAGGTGGATGGCAAGTCCATGAAGAACATCGTCTTCTCCCTCAACAAGCAAATCAACTTCCTCCAAAGCCAGATCTACGATCTCCAAAACCAAGTCTTTAAATATGAGGCGAGGTTTAAAGGTATGAGTTTGGCTGCCAGTTGCAGGACCTGTGAGACTCATTCTTCCTCTTATGATGGTGGACCTCTACCATGGAAACCCGAGGACAAGATCGCCTCTACTTCATCACCACCACCTTCTTCATCACCAAAAGAAAACTGAGTATCGGGTATGGGCACTCCCCTTGGCTTCCGGCAAGTTTGGGGGAGGTGCCCCGGTATCGTATCACCCCACTATATTTTGCCTTTACTTATCTTAGTTCGATCCATAGTTATCTTTTGCTTTAGATGAATAAAATTTTAGTTCAATCCTTTCTTTTTGAGAGTTTTGCTTAGTGATCTATCCTTGTAATTGTGTGCGAGATATATAATAAAGTTTAGTTTGAGTTTTTGCTTTCTTTACTTTCATGTTCCAATAAAAAGAAAGGAAATAAATGAATAAAATCATATGCTAATCCTATGGTAAGTAATGACACCATAAGGAAAAGTATAAGTAGAAAATTTTATTAGAGATTGACAAACATAGCATTGGTCAATGATGCAACTCATGAAAGAATTAATAAGGGAAGAGAAGATTCACATACAAATACACTATCCTGGAAATATTTTGTTATTGTGAGCCTCCATCAAAGTATTATATGCCAGAATTGTTGACGCTGGACAAGGAAGACAACGTAATGATTTATGTTTGTTCATATTCACATAGAAGTTATATTGTCATAGATTCTTCAACATGTGGTGCTTGCCCCCATCTTTGCTAGCCAAAAACTCCGCACTAAGTAGAGATGCTACTTGTGCATCCAAAACCCAAATCATATTTTCAAGAGTCCACCATACCTACCTAAGGATTAAGTAAGATCCTTCAAGTAAGTTGTCATCGGTGCAATAAGGCAATAAAAATTGCTTCTAAAAATGTTAGATCATAGTGTAAGAGAAAATTGAGCATTGTATGAAATTGTGATAGCAAAGAATAAAAGCGACAGACTGCATAATAAAGGTTGATATCATAAGGGGCAATATAACGTGACATTCTGTTGCACTAAGGGGTTGAGCATACAAACAAATAAGCGCATGGAAACCTCTGCTTCCCTCTGCGAAGGTCCTATCTTTTACTTTTATGTATTTACTTTTATGCAAGAGTCAAAGTTTTTTCTCTCTATTCTTTTTTATTTTTCTCCTTTGGCAAGCATCATGCTGTGAGGAAAGATCTAGGCACATATGTCCAGTTGAATATGGGTAGCATGAGTTATTATTGTTGACATCACCCTTGAGGTGAATACATTGTGAGGTGAAACTATAAGCCCCTATCTTTCTATGTGTCCGGTTGAAATGTTTTGCTCATGTGTATGCGGTGAGTGTCGCAATCATAGAAGACTGTATGATGGTTGAGTATGTGGACTTGCCTAAAGGCTCCGATATGTGACCCTTCCTGAAAAGATGATGAATTGTAGTTGCAAAGTTGATTCAGAACATAGTTTGTTGGTCTCCAATAGAGTTCATGTTTTATACTTCGTAGTGTGATGAATTGTCACTTATTCATGAGAAGTCTATGATAAAAGTTCTATGATAATGGTTTTATGTTAAAGTTTGTTGTTATTATAATAAGTCACATGATGCTTCTATGTCCGTATTTTGTTTTTATCGACACCTGTCTCTCTCTCTCTCTCTCTCTCTAAGAATGCCGACATTTTTCTCTATTTCGGTTTTCGCTTGAGGACAAGCGAGGTCTAAGCTTGGGGGAGTTGATACGTCCATTTTGCATCATGTTTACCTACTGTTATTTATGATGTTTTAATGCATAATAATGCTTTTTGGAGTAATTCTAATGCCTTTTCTCTCATAATATGCAGGTAGGGATGTAAAATGGTACGGATAATTTCTGCTCCGAATCTGCATCCGCATCCGTTTTTAAGGATATGGTATGCACTTTATCAAATCCGACAGATACGGATGCGGATACGGATATTGCTTAACCGGATATCCGACAAATATGGTAGCGGATATGGTATTGATAATATCTGACGGATGCGGATTACCCATTACTTTTTGCGGATTATGCGGTGTTCTCAAATAGGATTATGTGATAAATTTGGTCCAATCGACAAGCCCAAAGACCCAATTAGACCACTGATTAGAATCACTACATATAAATATCATATAACCCTAAACCTAATAGCACCGTGATACGTCTCCGTCGTATCTACTTTTCCAAACACTTTTGCCCTTGTTTTGGACTATAACTTGCATGATTTGAATGGAACTAACCCGGACTGACGCTGTTTTCAGCAGAATTGCCATGGTGTTATTTTTGTGCAGAAACAAAAGTTCTCGGAGTGACCTCAAACATCACGGAGATTTTTTTTTTGGAAATGAAAAAAATACCGGCGAAAGAATTAAGGCCAGGGGGCCCACACCCTGTCCACGAGGGTGGGGGCGCGCCTGCCCCCCTGGGCGTGCCCCCTGCCTCGTGGGCCCCCTGGAGCTCCACCGGCCTCAACTCCAACTCTATATATTCACGTTCGAGGAGAAAAAAAATCAGAGAGAAGGATTTATCGCTGAGGGAGTCCTGGACTAGGGGGTGTCCGGATAGCCGAACTATCATCAAGGCCGGACTCCAAGACTATGAAGATACAAGATTGAAGACTTCGTCCCGTGTCCGGATGGGACTTTCCTTGGCGTGGAAGGCAAGCTTGACGATACGGATATGTAGATCTCCTACCATTGTAACCGACTCTGTGTAACCCTAACCTATCCGGTGTCTATATAAACCGGAGGGTTTTACTCCGTAGGACGAACAACTATCATACCATAGGCTAGCTTCTAGGGTTTAGCCTCCTTGATCTTGTGGTAGATCTGCTCTTGTACTACCCATCTCATCAATATTAATCAAGCAGGAGTAGGGTATTACCTCCATCGAGAGGGCCCGAACCTGGGTAAAAACATCGTGTCCCTTGTCTCCTGTTACCATCCGCCTAGACGCACAGTTCGGGACCCCCTACCCGAGATCCGCCGGTTTTGACACCGACATTGGTGCTTTAATTGAGAGTTCCTCTGTGTCGTCGCCTATAGGCCCGATGGCTCCTTCGATCATCAACAACGATGCGGTCCAGGGTGAGACTTTTCTCCCCGGACAGATCTTCGTATTCGGCGGCTTTGCTGCGAGCCAATTAAGCAGCCATCTGGAGCAGATCGAAGGCTACGCCCCAGCCATCAGGTCAGATTTGGAAGTTTGAACTATACGGCCGATGTCCGTGGAGACTTGATCTTCGACGGATTCGAGCCACAGCCGAGCATGCCGCACTGTCTCGATGGGTATGATCTAGCTCTGCTGCCGAACAGTACCCTGGAGGCCGCACCAGCATCCGCTCCGACCCTTAATCCGGAGCCGGATTCCCTGATCGAGGACGAGTGGTTGGACGCCGCCTCGGGGGCTACGATCCCTACGACGATTGAGCCGAACTCCATCCCTGTCCTTTGTGAAGACCTTGACTCCAGGGTGCCGGACTCCTCTCCGGACTCCGAACCCTCCAGCCCGCCAATCGAATCCGATTGGGCGTCGGTCATGGAGTTCACTGCCATGACATCTTTCAGCACTCGCCCTTTGGCGACATCCTGAATTCACTAAAGTCTCTCTCTTTATCCGGAGAGACCTGGCCGGACTACGGTCAGGAAGGTTGGGATGCGGACGACGAAGAACTTCAACGCCCACCCACCACCTACTTCGTAGCCACTGTCGAAAGCTTACACGACGTTCTTGATTTCGACTCCGAAGACATCGACGGTATGGACGACGATGTAGGAGACAACCATGAACCAGCGCCTATAGGACGCTGGACAACCACCTCATCCCATGATGTATACATGGTGGACACACCTAAAGGAAGTGACGATGAGGAACAACGGGACGCTACGAAGGATAAATCCATCGAGAAGCAGTCAAAACGGCAACGTAAACGCCGCACCAAGTCCCGCCTCAACAAAGACCCAACCATAGAGCAAGGCGAACCGGTGGATGACGAACATGCCATCGAGCAACCGTCCGAACAGGACAACTTGGATAAACAACCCGTCCCCGGCGAAGATAACAGTCCGGACGATCTCACGCCGGACAAATTGTTGGAGCAAAATAACCTCCACAAAAGGCTCGTCGCCATCACTGGCGTAGCCTGAAAAAGCGAAGCGGAAGCTCAAAACAGCGGAAGATGCACTCGAGAATCAGATGGAGCAAAGTATTCAACATCATGAGACAAATACGGCGGCGATCGCCGAACAAAGAGCTACCCAAAGAGAAAGCTATCACTGAATTTGATGAGGAGGCCATAGAGCCCCCACAATCAAAAACTAAGAAGGCCACCCGGTCGGATGGACGACCCCACGGCAAAAAGAGAGCGGCAACTGGCGCCGCACACAAACCGATGCGCGATCCGCATAAGGATTCACATCAAAAGGATGGCCCAGTTAGGTCCATCTATGGGCCGAGAAAGCAAGCTCTTCAAAGCAATGCAACACGCCAAATATCCGAACATCACGGCACACCCAAATACAGGGGCGCCGCACATCCCCTATGTTTCACCGATGAGGTGCTGGATCATGAATTTCAATGATTTAAACCCGTAAACATAGAGGCATACGACGGAACAACAGACCACTGAGTTCGGATTGAGGATTACATCCTCCACATACACATGGCTAGAGGAGACGATCTCCACGCCATAAAATACTTACCCCTCAAACTCAAAGGGCCAGCTCGGCATTGGCTTAAAAGCCTCCCCGAAAATACCATCGGAAGTTGGGAAGAGCTCGAGGACGCTTTTCGGGCAAATTTTCAAGGGACTTATGTCCGTCCTCCGGATGCAGACGATTTAAGTCATATAACTCAACAAACCGGAGAGTCAACCCGCAAATTCTGGAACAGGTTCCTCACCAAAAAGAACCAAATAGTCGACTGTCCGGACGCCGAAGCCTTAGCAGCCTTCAAACACAACGTCCGAGACGAATGGCTCGCCAGACACCTCGGCCAGGAGAAGTTGAGAACCATGGCCGCATTAACAAGCCTCATGACCCGCTTTTGCACGGGAGAGGATACAGCTAGCAAGATGCAGCACCAAGAACCCAAGTACATCCAAGTCGGGGATGGAAATGAAACCACGGCGCCAACAAGGACCAGCGCCAGATTAAAGGAAACGGTCCAAAGAGCGCGGCGAACGCCGGATTCAAAAGCTCATGGCGTAACAATAAAAACTGCCCTTAAGGACAATAGCGATGAGCTATCCAATTTAAACAAAATCTTCGACAAGATATGTCAAATCCACAGTACTCCCGGGAGGCCTGCAAACCATACCCACAGAGATTGTTGGGTCTTCAAACAGTCCGGCAGACTCAACGCCGAACACAAGGGGCTCGACACACCAAGTGAAGATGATGACGATCACCACAAGCAGAGCCCCGGAAAACAAAAAAATTTCCCAAACGAGGTTAAAACAGTAAACTCACTTCACGTGATCAAAGGGAAAAACAGAGCGGCGCCCGCTAAAATGCGCGCCGCACAAACTACCCTAGCGGAGTACCAACAATGGTTGTCAAAACCAATCACCTTCGACCATCAGGACTATTCCGAAAGTATCCGGGACGCAGGATGGACTGCCTTGATATTGGATCCTATAATTGACGGATTCCAATTTACACAAGTCCTCATGGATGGCGGCAGTGACATAAACCTGATATATCAGGACACAATCCGCAGGATGGGGATAGACCCAACCAAAATTCGCCATAGCAACACCTCCTTTAAAGGGGTAATGCCAGCCCATATGCCCATTGTATGCGGGCTCCCTCATCGCTAGAAGTTGTGTTCGGTTCATCCGACAACTTCCGTCGCGAAAAGTTAGTCATCCATGCCGCCCCATTTAAAAGTAGCCATCAAGCACTATTGGGACACGAAGCTTTCGCCCGCTTTAACGCAATACCGCATTATGCATCTCTAACACTTAAAATGCCCGGTCCACGCGGCATCATCTCATTAAAAGGGAGTATTAGGTGTTACTCGAGCACGGAAGAACGTGAGACTGCCTTGACAGCCCCACACCTATCCGGCTCCGCTAGTCAAAGAATCTGAATAGGTCATTCAAACCCCGGACAAGGCTAGACGAGTCCGGCGCCTACTAGCGGCATACCCCCATACAAGGGGCTGCATGCATGTACAACAAGAGACAATAAAGCTCAATTTTATTCACTTCTTCGAATCGTACTCTGTTTATTTAATATAAAGTACATCTTTTGCATGATCCTTTTTCTTTTAAACTAAGTTCCTCTCTTTTACAGATGAACAACGTGCTACACCCGTCGTGATACGGCACAACGGAGACACAAAGCAGACGCGCAGAGGGACCCGTTGCAAGGATTCTTTTCAGATTAAGACCCTGCGTAAACCTTTTTACTGTCTCTTGTTGATATACATCCCCGGTTTCTTACTATAACCGAGGAGGAGGCTGGCGTTTTGGCATTGGCCGCACCAGAATTTTTGCGCGTACCTGGGGCTTAGGGCATTATTCTGCCCATTTTCATGAAGACCGAATACCTTAGGGAGTATTCGGCGTCTCGAGTTAGGCCTTATATGCATCAGCTCCGAATCATGTCTTTGGTCAAATGTTGGGTTTGCCCGGCTCTTGTGTTTTGCTGCCTTACATTCCGTTTTATCGGCTAACGCGGCACCAGGAGAACTACTGCGATTGTGCCCCGGTTCGGCCGGGCGAGCACCTCAGTAGAGAAAGCCGAAAACTGACGGTCATGATATAGCGAGAGACTGGTCAACCACTCGATGACTCACCGAAATGTTTAGAATGCCTCCGCATTAACGAAGGACCGTTTTGGTCAGCACATACGCACTCGAATTCGGGAGAGTGCGGTGCCCCGAGGCTATATAGTAGCCCCACCCTCGAACTCCTATGGCTAAGTGAAAGTGATAAAGCATTATAGTCCGGTTGCCTAGTTTGCTACGCTACCACCTCCTTAACAGGACCAAGACGTTGGATTAAGTGTGAAAGCGCCTTCTTTGCAAACACCCCCGCACTATGTGCGTGGGGGCTGAAACCAAGGACTGCCATCTTTCGTGTTATATATACATATACATCAACGGCCGCCAGGGAGTAGTTTACTACTTGAGCGCACAAGTATAAAAAGCTCTTCTATTATATTGAAACATTGTTTTCACAAATCATACATGTCATTTAAACATAATATCCTTCGAGCACCGCGTCTCTATTAAACGAAGCGCTCAAGGGACTTCCTCAAAATAGTGCTCGGCGGTACTCGGCTTTTGTCCGAATCTTGGGATGCAACGTCGGTGGCCTTCATCTCCGCCAAGTATGTCTTGACACGGGCGAGCCATACTGGCGCTCCCTCAATACACGCCGACCGCTTCATTGCGTCGTCACGATACCGCACCAAGGAACTGCTGCACTAAACCAAAATAACTCTTCGGCTGGGGTCCGCCTGGCCACAGATGAGTCATGACATGCTTCATGGCAAGTCCGGATAATCGATTCAGCTCGGCCCATTCGGCCAACCGATTGGTCAATGGAAGAGGATGCTCCGGACTATGGAATTGCGACCAATACAGCTCTTCCCTTCTGTGTCCCTTCTGGCCTCAGAAGTGCTCAATCGCGTCCGCAGAGCTCGACGCTAAGTCCAGATAAGCATCCTCCGAACTCCACAACTTGTCCAACTGAGCATACTTCGGATCCGTATATTTCCGCAGCGTAAGCGGTTTTCCGGCCGCAATAGCCCGGCTTGACTCAGCTCCTCCTTGGCAGCTCTCAAAGCGGAACGGGCATCCTTGGATTCGGCGGTGGCCTTTTTCAGGCCCTCTTGCTCCGCTTGCCGTTCTTTTTCAAGAACCTTGCAGCGGTCGGTAGTATTCTTCAACTTCATGGCCATATTGGCCATTTCCTCTTTGCTTCGGCAGTGAGCAGCCCGTTCGGCTTTTAGCTCTTCGGCCGCCCTTAAAGCGGCCGCATTACTATTTCTGGCTTGCTCTTTCGCTCGGGCAAGTTCTGCCCACAGCTCCTCCACAGCAGCGGCACCACCTGCATTAAGCATACAAGTAGTAAGGCTTGGGCGTCAAGCTCCCTTACCAGGTGTCCGCATAGAAGTCATATACCTTGTGACTCGTCAAACCGTTTATTGACAAGCGAGATGTCCGCATCCGCCTCGTCAAGTTGCCGCTTTAGTTTGGCATATTCATCAGTCCGGCTGGCCACCGGACGCCCCGCCACCTATTTAGGAGCGGTGATATGTTATAACTGAGATTTTGATCCTCGGCACGCTGTCAATTTTGAGAACATACCGAGTCTCAGGGGCTACTATCTATACAGGGCGCATTCTATATGCATAACTGTTAGAAGGTACATCATTTTTGCGTACCTCGAACCCCGTCAGTAAGCTTCTGACGGCTTCATGCAATCCGCTCTCCGCGGATGCAATTCTTTCAATCACCGTACCCATTAGCACACGGTGATCCTCTGAGATAGCCGCTCGCCCGAGCAGATCCTTCAGCTCCTCCGACCGCACACCACTCGGCGCCAGACCTTCCGGCCCCGCCTGACTTGGGGGAACCCTCCGCGACGACACCTCAGGGTCGTCCGCCTCGCATGAGGGTGTGACAGGTGGAGGCGTTTCGCTCTCCATCATCTCCGGAAGAAGATCCCCCGAAGACGAGCTCTGCTGAGAAGGGCTGAGATCCGAACTACAAGGTACAATTTCGGTTATCTTCAGAAATAAATACAGGGATGTTCCTTACTTACAAAACCCCTTCTTTTTTACTTACGACTCGCTGGAGGGCTGGTCCCCTTGGGGAAACAGTGCAGCTGGGGTACTTCCCAGCGCCGGACTCTCTGACGAAGATTTCTTTCCCCTCTTCAAGGCCTTGACCTCCAGATCTTCCGAAGCGGTCCTCTTCTCTCCTTGGAGGGTGGGACTTTTGATCCCTCCCTCCTCAAAGGCCTCCTTCGTGGAGGCAGTTGCTTCCCCGCTCCCCTCGCCTTCTTTAAAAGGCGCGGCCTTCAACATCTTGGCCAGCATGAGATCCGGCGTGTTCTCTGGGAGGGGAGCCGGACACCTTATTAACTTTGCCTTGGCAATCCACTCCTATTAAAGAAACGGCTCCTTTAAAGGGCATGTATATGATAAATGAGTGAACAGCCTGTCCGGTTACAGGACTACTTACTTGAGTATCTGGGCGATTGCAGCTTAGTCCTGCGTCCTCAGTCAGGTCTAGACACTTCTCTTGTGATCCAAAGAACAGTTTATACATCTCCACGGGCGTCGTACCCATAAAATTTTGGAGAGCTCGTGGTCCCTCCGGATTAAATTCCCACAGGCGGAGGGGGCGACGTTTGCAGGGCAGAAGGCGCCGAATCAACATAACCTGCGCCACCGCAACCAGATTGATCTCTCTTTTTTGGAGGTCTTGAATACCGCCCCGCAACAAAGGAACGTCCTTGGACGGCCCCCAGTCGAGCCCCTTGTTGACCCATGACGCCAGCCGCTGTGGTGGACCTGAGCGGAAGGTGGGGAGCGCCACCCATTTGGTGCCCCCAAGCAGTGATATAAAACCACTCCGTTGCCACAAACCAAGCTCCTCTTGAAAAGAGCCCTCGGGCCACGGAGCATCAAAGACACTTGCTTATGACCGCCCCTCCGCACTCTGCTTGTTGCCCCTCGATCATCTTTGGCTCCACCTTGAAGGTCTTGAGCCACAATCCAAAGTGAGGGGTAATATGGAGGAAGGCCTCACATACGACAATGAATGACGAGATACGAAGGATGGACTCTGGATTTAAGTCATGGAAATCCAGCCCATAATAAAACATGAGCCCCCGCACGAAGGGATCCTTCGGGAAGCCTAAACCTCGAAGGAAGTGAGACACGAACACCACGCTCTCGCCGGGCTCGGGAGTGGGAATGACCTGCCCTGGAGCAGGCAGCCTATGCGAAATCTCGTCGGTTAGATACCTGGCGTCTCGCAGCTTTAGCACATCTTCTTCTGTGACGGAAGAAGACATCCATCGGCCGTCTTTGGTCGGAGCCGGACATCGTCAAAGGTCCGAAGCGCCTAAATCTGAAGCTTTGGGTGTTAGAACTCGAAGCGCAAGGCGAACTCGATGGAGGGTGTAAAAAAGAAGAGGGCCTTGGTCTCATTATAAAGAGGTTGAATACCAAGAGCCCTCCCCGTGGTCGATTAGGACTCGCCTTTGATAGAGGAGGCATGCCAACGGGCACGGTTGGGTTACCCACGTCCGTATTGATGGGAATCCCGGAATAAGGGGGCGTGATCTAAGCTTCTATAAAGACGTGCCAAGGAAACCGCCTCGCTAAACGCGCTAAGGTGGAACAATAAAAAACGATTCATATAAAGGCCTGGCCGTGGTGTGATGTCACGCCGCGGAATACGTCAGCAGATCTGTGCAAAAATTATTCTCTCTACGGTGGTATGTGGAACTTGTTTTGCAGAGCCGGACACTATCCTTGTGTTAAAAACCTTCTATGAAGTATTCGGAGGAGGAACCCGCCTTGCAATGCCGAAGACAATATGCGCGCCGGACTCGTCGTCATTGAAGCCTGGTTCAGGGGCTACTGAGGGAGTCCTGGACTAGGGGTGTCCAGATAGCCGAACTATCATCACGGCCGGACTCCAAGACTATGAAGATACAAGATTGAAGACTTCGTCCCGTGTCCGGATGGGACTTTCCTTGGCGTGGAAGGCAAGCTTGGCGATACAGATATGTAGATCTCCTACCATTGTAACCGACTCCGTGTAACCCTAACCTATCCGGTGTCTATATAAACCGGAGGGTTTTAGTCCGTAGGACGAACAACTATCATACCATAGGCTAGCTTCTAGGGTTTAGCCTCCTTGATCTCGTGGTAGATCTACTCTTGTACTACCCATATCATCAATATTAATCAAGCAGGAGTAGGGTATTACCTCCATCGAGAGGGCCCGAACCTGGGTAAAAACATCGTGTCCCTTGTCTCCTGTTACCATCCGCCTAGACGCACAGTTCGGGACCCCCTACCCGAGATCCGCCGGTTTTGACACCGACAATCGCGTTTTATGATACGGAGCCACCGCCAAGCCCTAATCTCTCTCGGGAGGGCTGATCTGGAGTCTGTTCGGGCTGCGGAGAGGGGAATCCATCGTCTTCATCATCATCAACCATCCTCCATCACCAATTTCATGATGCTCACCGCCGTGCATGAGTAATTCCATCGTAGGCTTGCTGGACGGTGATGGGTTGGATGAGACTTATCATGTAATCGAGTTAGTTTTGTTAGGATATGATCCCTAGTATCCACTATGTTCTGAGATTGATGTTGCTATGACTTTTCTACGCTTAATGCTTGTCACTAGGGCCCGAGTGCCATGATTTCAGATCTGAACCTATTACGTTTTCATGAATATATGTGAGTTCTTGATCCTATCTTGCAAGTCAATAGTCACCTACTATGTGTTATGATCCGCAACCCGAAGTGACAATAATCGGGACCACTCCCGGTGATGACCGTAGTTTGAGGAGTTCATGTATTCACTATGTGTTAATGCTTTGTTCCGGTACTCTATTAAAAGGAGGCCTTAATATCCCTTAGTTTTCGATAGGACCCCGCTGCCACAGGAGGGTAGGACAAAAGATGTCATGCAAGTTCTTTTCCATAAGCACGTATGACTATATTCAGAATACATGCCTACATTACATTGATGAATTGGAGCTAGTTCTGTGTCACCCTATGTTATAACTGTTGCATGAATAATCGCATCCGGCATAATTATCCGTCACCGATCCAATGCCTATGAGCTTTTCACATATTGTTCTTCGCTTATTTACTTTTCCATTGCCACTGTTACAATCACTACAATACTACTACTGTTACTTTTGCTACCGTTACTGTTACTTCCATACTACTTTGCTACTAAATACTTTGTTGCAGATATTAAGTTATCCAGGGGTGGTTGAATTGACAACTCAACTGCTAATACTTGAGAATATTCTTTGGCTCCCCTTGTGTCGAATCAATAAATTTGGGTTGAATACTCTACCCTCGAAAACTGTTGCGGTCCCCTATACTTGTGGGTTATCACACCGTCGTACGACTATACACATAACATGTACGAGTACAAGCGCAACCTACTTGAGAACACGTATTGTACAAGCTCACTTACCTAATAGTATATAACATATTTTGTTATGAACCAGAGAACACTATGGACCTATGATGGCTAATGTATTGCTTGGTGCAGCTTGTAAGTTATTAATTTCATTCATCAATAAAAATTGATTGGTTACTTATATATTGTCCTTCTTTGCATAAATCATTATAGATATTATGGAAAAGATGTACATAGATGTTTTTATCCATTTTCGCTCTAAATCCGCTCCGCTTCCGCTCCGAATCTGTAGTCCAATATAATCCGTATTCGAATCCGCATCCGGTCATTATCCGATCCGCTCCGAATCCGACAAAAAAATATGGTAAAGGATATGGTAAAGGCATTATCCGATCCGATCCGATCCGTTTACATCCCTATATGCAGGGTACACACAAAGAGGGAGAATTCCGGTAGCTGGAAATCTGGACCTGGAAAAGCTACGTCAGGCCACCTATTCTGCACAACTCCAAATGGGCTGAAACTTCATGAGGATTTTTATGGAATAAATAAGAAATACTGGAGCAAATAACCACTGGAGGGGGGCCACCTGGTGAGCACAAGACACTAGGGCGCGCCTGGCCCCCAAGGCGCGCCCTGGTGGGTTGTGCTCAGCCCAGCCCACCTCCGGTGCCCATCTTTTGGTATATAAGTCATTTTGACCTATAAATAATAAGGAGAGGACTTTCGGGACGGAGCGCCGCCGTCTCAAGGTGTAACTTGGACAGGAGAACTTTTGCCCTCCGGCGGAGCGATTCCGCCGAGGGAACTTCCCTCCCGGAGGGGGAAATCATCGTCATCATCATCACCAACAACTCTCCCATCTTGGGGAGGGCAATATCCATCAACATCTTCAACAACACCATCTACTCTCAAACCCTAGTTCATCTCTTGTGTTCAATCTTTGTACCGGAACTATAGATTGGTGCTTGTGGGTGACTAGTAGTGTTGATTACATCTTGTAGTTGATTACTATATGGTTTATTTGGTGGGAGATTATATGTTCAGATCCATTATGCTATTTAATACCCCTCTGATCTTGAGCATGTTTATCACTTGTGAGTAGTTACTTTTGTTCTTGAGGTCACGGGAGAAATCATGTTGCTAGTAATCATGTGAACTTGATATGTGTTCGATATTTTGATAGTATGTATGTTGTGATTCCCTTAGTTGTGTCGTGTTGTAGCGACTCGACCCGAATGGATCAAGTCTCTGTTCTCAGGCGTCATCCCTGGATCAGTAATGCTGACACCACACAGTACTTCGAAGGATTTATAACAGAGTAGCAATCACACACTTATTACATCGTTGTCCAAAAGAGGACTTATTACAATAAATATGGCTTAAGGCCATCTAATTACGATAACAAATGAAGACTTGGAAGATAAGTGAGTCCATCAACTCCGGTATCATCCGAGTATAGAACCACGACCTAAAGCACCTTACTGTCAAATGCGTCGAAAAGTCTGCAACATGAAAGTTGCAGCCGAAAATGGGTCAAGACATGGAATATGTTGGCAATGTAACACATAGAGAGTAATGAAGGAATAAGCCTATACTACATGCATATATGGCTGGTGGAAAAGCTCTCTGATTCTGTTTTGCATAAAGCCGCTTTTTCCCTCACTGCAAAGGAATAAATTTGGTTAACTATCATGGTGGTTGTGAAACATTGAGAATGGTTGATGACATCCTCAATCCCAATTAAAAGTACTCATTAAAAACCCAACAATATTAATTAGAGTAACATGTTGAGATTCACATGATATTCAAGTACTAGATACTCAAGATGTCCATAACCGGGGACACAGCTAATCATGATTAGTTTGTACACTGCAGAGGTTTATGACTTTTCCCCACAAGACTCGATCGCCTCCGTTTGGTTTCTCGTGACTACATGGTGTTTGAGAGACGGATGACCGAGACATAGTCTTTCGTGCGCTAGCACCTTACGATGGGTGGACCGGTACACCTACATCCCCTACATCTGCTAGTCCACCACTATAAGAGATCGCACGACTTAGTCAACTATGCCAGAGCCCATAATGGCTTGAGGCTGCACACGGAAGTTTCTAGTTTGAATAATCTCATGATACCTTTGAGCCAGGGTGGCGGTACGAAGAAAAACAGGCAAGTCCTGAAACCCCAGTGCCTCAATCCACCCAGATGTGTGTTTAAGTTGCCACCTTAAATAAACCATTAATTTAACAATCTCACATCATCATGGATACACTCACCCAATCCACGTCTACTAGCATAGCATGGCAAATAAGCAAACGTAGAAGTAACTCCCAAAGGTTTCATAAGTAAAACAGGTAATAGGTACTACCTCATCTACTTCCCATCCCACAATTTAATTAGATCCTAATCATGCAAGTGTTTGAGGAATAGATCTAATGCATAAACTGGTTATTATAAAAGGTATGATCAAGTGTTAATTGCCTTGCTTATGATCCGCTAAACCTAGAGATTCGAAATAACAAGCGGAGCACTCCTGGTGATCTATCGCAGACAAACAACAAGCATACAATAAGTACTCATCTAATGCACGGTTAAATCTCGAATAAAAGATCTAACCATAAAGTTCAACTTAAGAACCCTGGTTGCAAAAAGAATCGAATCAAATAAAGCAACGAAAGTCAAACGACGAAAGAAAACAACTCGGTTCTAGCAAGTTGAAACTAAGTCAAATTTTACAGTAGCAAAACTTTGTTTAAGTTGATTAATCGGAACGGCGGTTTCGCGATGAAACTCCATGCGTTTGAATCACTTGATTCCGATAAACAAGCGAGAAGATAAACTAGAACGAAGATCGGATCTGAAATCATGATCAGAAAATAGCGGAATAAATCCGATGAGAAAGAAAACGACGAACGGTTGAACGAACGGACGTTCATTAACCGAAGCAAACCGGTGATCACGTTCGTTAGGACGAACGGTCCGGCGGATGCTTGCTAAACAAAACCGGAAAGAAAAACCGCGAGAAAAACCGATCTAGGGTTTGGAAGAAAAGCGAAAACGAAAAACCGATCTAGAAAACCGGAACGGAAACCGGAACGATTTACGAAAAACCGAACCGAGGAAAAGAAAGGTGACGCGGCGCGGGGCTAGTACCTCGAAGAGGCGAGGGGCTCCGGCGGCGGCGGCGTTGGGTGGCGGCGGCGGCAAGTGGCGGCGGTGGCAAGGGGCGGCGGCGACGGTGTAGGGCGGCGGCGCGGTGTGGGGCGGCGGCGCGGTGTGGGGCTGCGCTGCTGTTGCTGCGGAGAGGAGAGGAGAGGTGTTGGTTTGATGTGTTGGAGGGGGGATGCTTGGGTATTTATATTGGGGAGGGGAGGGGTTTGCTTGGAGTAGGGGACAAGAATTAGAGTAGGATTAGGACTCCTAGGAATAAAAAAGCGGAATAACGAACGGGATCAAATCCTACTAGGATTTGTAAAAGAATAAAACCTTGGCTCCTGGCTCCCTAGGTGTGCGTCTGCGTTGGCCTTGGCCTTGGCCGGCCTGGTTACGGCTTGGGCCTTTGGCCCAATACCGCAGATTTTTTTTAAACGGTTTCACAAGAAAAAAATCTAAACGAACTCCAAAATTAATAAAGTAAACTTTCCCCGACTCCTAAAAATGAGTCGAACAAAATGAACTTTTACTCGGGGCTAAAATGCAATTTTTGAAAACACGCATTTTTCCCTAAGGCAAATAAACTCCGAGAAAAATACAAAATTTGATTTATTTATTAAATCTTCATTTTTCCTAAATTTTGGGAAAGTCATATTATTCCCTCTCTTATTTTTTTGATATTGGAAAAATATTTGAAGATAAAATAAATAAAATCAAATGATCCTATTTTCAAAATTTGAGAAAACTCAATTATGAAAATAATGAAATCTCAACTCTCTCCGAGGGTCCTTGAGTTGCGTGAAATTTCTAGGATCAACAAAATGCAAGAAAATATGATATGCATGATGATCTAATGTATAACATTCCAAATTGAAAATTTGGGATGGTACAAACCTACCCCTTAAGATGAATCTCGCCCTCGAGATTCGGGTTAACTAGAAAATAGGTGAGGTGGTCCTTGAGCAAATCTTCTTCTCTTTCCCGGTGGCTTCATCCTCGGTGTGGTGGCTCCACCGAACCTTGCAAAACTTGATAACCTTGCTGCGTGTAACTCTGCGGCATAATCGAGAATCTTGACCGGTTTCTCCTCATATGTCAAATCATCCTTCAACTGAATTGCTTCAAGTGGCACTTTGTATCTCTTAATCGGTACCTCTGCCATCTCGGCGTGACATTTCTTCACCGAGAAACATGGAATACATCATGAACTCCCGACAGTCCCTCCGCAATTCCAGCTTATAAGCAACTTCTCCCATGCGTTGCAAGATCCTATACGGTCCAACGAAACGTGGTGCTAATTTTCCTTTTACTCCAAAACGCTTAACTCCTCGAAGTGGGGATACTCTAAGATATACTCTGTCTCCAACTTCATATTCTATAGCCTTGCGTTTTGAATCCGCATAGCTTTTCTGTCTTGACTGGGCTACCTTGAGCCTATCGCGAATCAACTTAACCTTCTGTTCAGACTCCTTAATCAAATCTGGTCCAAATAACTGACGGTCTCCAGCTTCGTCCCAGGATAACGGTGTCCTGCACCTCCTTCCGTACAAAGCCTCGAAAGGTGCCATCTTCAAGCTGGTTTGGTAAATGTTGTTATAAGAAAACTCTGCATACGGCAAGTTATCGTCCCAACTAGATCCATAGTCTAGTGCACAAGCTCTCAGCATATCCTCCAAAATCTGATTGACTCTCTCGGTCATCCATCGGTGCAGGTGGAAAGCTGTACTAAATTCCAGCCTGGTTCCCAATGTTTCGTGCAACTGATTCCAAAACTTTGAGGTAAATTGGGTTCCTCTATCTGATACGATACTCCTCGGAACTCCGTGCAAACACACAATTATGGTCATGTATATCTTTGCCAACTTAGCACTGCTATAGGTAGTCTTATTTGGAATGAAATGCGCTACCTTCGTCAAGCGGTCGACTATAACCCAAATCGAGTCATAGCACGAGCGAGTCTTTGGCAAACTGTGATGAAATCCATGCCTAGTTTATCCCACTTCCATTCGGTATCGGCAATGGTTGCAACAATCCTGGCCGCTTCGATGTTACGCCTTCACTCTCTGACATACATCGCAAACTGCTACATACTCTGCAATATCTTTCTTCATTCCGGTCCACCAGAAAGTATTCTTCAAATCCAAATACATCTTGGTATTTCCAGGGTGAACCGAATAGGGCGAATCATGTGCCTCTTGCAAAATCAACTTCCTGATCTCTGGGTCATTTGGCACATAAACACGGTCCTCAAACCATAGGGTATCATGCTCATCCTCACGAAATCCCTTAGCTTTTCCTTCGCTCATTTTCTCCTTTATAGAGGCAACTTCCTTATCTATTGAGCTTCTCTGATTTTGTCCATCAACGTAGACTGAATCTCCAATGATGCTACATAGCCTCTCGGAACTATTTCCAAACATAGCTCTCGAAGGTCCTCGGCTAACTCCTTGGGTATTCCTCCCATCATTAGTGTATTGACGTGGCTCTTACGGCTTAATGCGTCTGCTACAACGTTAGCCTTCCGGGTGATAATGCAATCTCATATCATAATCCTTAATAAGCTCTAACCATCTCCTCTCTCGAGATTTAATTCCTTCTGCGTGAAGATGTACTTCAAACTCTTGTGATCCGTGTACACCTCACAATGATTTCCAATGAGAAAATGTCTCCATGTCTTCAATGCATGCACAACGGCTGCTAACTCCAAGTCATGTGTGGCATAATTCAACTCATGAGGCTTAAGCTATCGTGAAGCATACGAAACAACTCTTCCTTCCCTGCATAAGCACCGCTCCAAGTCCTCGGCGTGAAGCGTCACAATACACCTCATAATCCTTGGTCCGATCAGCAAAATTAACACCGGGTGAGGTAACCAATCTTTTCTTCAACTCCTGAAAACTTGCCTCACAATCCTCACCCATATGAACTTGGTATCCTTTTTGACAATTCCGTCATAGGCTTTGCAATCCTAGAGAAATTCTCAATGAATCTTGGTAGTATCCTGCGAGTCCAAGGAAACTCGGATCTCTCCAACTGTCGTTGGTGCTTCCCATTTGGTTCTGGTCTCAACCTTTGTGGGGTCAACTGCTATCCCTTCTCCGGATATAACATGTCCAAGAAATCCAACTTCCTTTATCCAAAACTCACATTTCTTTGAACTTGGCATATAACTGATGTTCCCTTAGTTTCTCCAAAACCAATCGCAAATGTTCCTTATGTTCCTCTTCATTCTTGAGAAAACCAAAATATCATCAATGAACACCACGCATTTAACTTATCCAAAAACTCCATAAACACTTTGTTCATCAGGTTCATGAAATAGGCAGGCGCGTTAGTCAGTCCAAATGACATAACGGTGTATTCATACAGTCCATATCTCGTGGTAAATGATGTCTTAGGTATGTCCTGCTCTTGAATCTTCAACTGATGGTACCCTGATCGCAAATCGATCTTGGAAAACACTTTAGCTCCTTGCAAACGATCAAACAGATCATTTATCATTGGTAGTGGGTACTTGTTCTTGATTGTTACTTCATTCAATCCACGATAATCAACAACCATCCTTAATGATCCGTCCTTCTTCTCTACTAAAAGTACGGGTGATCCCCAAGGCGAAGAACTTGGGCGTATATAACCTTTATCCAACAGCTCCTTAATCTGCTTCTTGATTTCCGCCAAATCACATGCGGGACTCTCAGTATGGTCGCTTTGATATTGGGCCTGTTCACGGCAACAGCTCAATCAAAAACTCAATGTCTCTATCCGGTGGCATTCCTGGCAATTCCTCAGGAAATACATCAGGATAGTCCTTCACCACTGGCACCTCTTCCTGCACAACTCCTGATAAGGAATTTACTTGATTCCTATTTGGCCCATGTCGCGATACATACTTAATCCTTCTTCCTTCTGGCGTTGTGAGCAAAATCGTCTTACTTGCGCAATCGATGTTTCCTCCATACATCGACAGCCAATCCATACCGAGAATCACATCCAATCCTTGGGATTCCAAAATGATCAAATCCGTCGGGAACACATGCCTTCCTATACTTAATGGTACTTGAAAACATCCTTGTCTGGCCATATACTCCGCTCCTGGCGAGCTTACTAGCATAGGGGTTTTAAGAATCCGAG
The DNA here is from genome assembly GCA_021605145.1 of Aegilops bicornis. Lineage (NCBI taxonomy): Eukaryota > Viridiplantae > Streptophyta > Magnoliopsida > Poales > Poaceae > Aegilops > Aegilops bicornis. The sequence continues at coordinate 598,057,325 of CM038672.1, forward strand.
TAGGCAGACTATACTTCTCTACAAATCCCCTTGATATGTATGAATGCGTTGCACCGGTATCGAAAAGAACTAGTGCAGTAAATGAATTAACCAAAAACTTACTGATTACTGCATCGGGCTGATCTTCAACCTCCTCCACATCAATGTGGTTTACCTGTCCCCTGTTGAAAGGGTTTGGCTTCTTTCCAGAGCTTCCATTGCCATTTCCATTCTGGCCTTCTGGACATTCATTTGCATAATGTCCGTTCTTGGAACACTTGTAACAGGTGACATGACTCAAGTCTTTCTTGGTTGGGGTTGATGGTGTGGTCCGGTTCTGGCCGTTGCTTCCTCCATTCCCATTCCCATTTTTGTGGCCATTATGGTTGTGCGAATTACCTCCTCCATGGGTATGCTGAAACTGAACTCCCTGTTTAGGGGTATAACGGGGCTTCACTTTGGGTTCGAGTTATACTTCCCCTGTCCATACTTCCTCTTGCGATTCTCAATTTGCTGCTGCTTTCCTTCAATCATGAGGGCACGGTCTACCAACTCCTGGTAGTTATTGAAACTTGCTACCATAAACTACATGCTTAACTCATCATTCAGTCCTTCCAGAAAGTTCTCCTGCTTAGCTGCATCTGTAGCAACGTCATCTAGGGCATAACGTGCTAACTTACTAAAATCATCCACATACTGGCCAACAGTCCTTCCTCCTTGGCGTAAGTTGCGAAACTCACGCTTCTTCATGGCCATAGCTCCTGCTGAGACATGGGCGGCGGAAAGCTTCTTGGCCGATCCCATGTGACAGTATCTACAGGGTAAGTGGCTGTAAAATTCTCCCACCATGCTGCTGCGGGTCCTTCAAGCTGGTGTGCAGCAAACTTCACCCTTTCTCCATCTGTACATCCTGCAGTGTTCAACTCCCTCCCTATCTTACGGAGCCAATCATCTGCTACTATCGGCTCGGTGCTACTGGAAAACACCGGCGGGTTCAGCCTTAAGAAACGAGCCAGATGGTCAACTGGTGGTGGTGGCGGTGGGTTGTTGTTGTTGCCTTGGTTCTGTACTAGTGTTTGGATCAAAGTGTTCTGCTGCTGAATCAACTGGGTAATCTCCGGCGGAAAAACAAACCCGGGGTCGCGTCTCGGAGGCATCTGATGGGTTTAGAAAAGACGAGAAATTAAGAATAGAGTGGGGTCTAAGGAGAAACACTACCCAAATGTATATGAGCAAATGCACACAAAATCACTTCATTCAATTCAAACAAAGGGCTTACAACGGTCTAACTATCCCAAAAGTGCGTGAACTAAAATGTTACATGGAGGGAATACTACTAATATGTGGGGGTCATCTATTAATTTGAACCGGTGGAAGACTCCATGATGTCTGCTCCAGCTGCATCTTCAAAGTCGGGTTCACTTGGATCCGAATCGGTGTCGTCGATGATGATGTAGTTGCTCGGACAGTCGACGTACTTGTCTTCATTCTTGAGCGCCAATTTCTTCTTGAGTTCTTCAATCTCATACTTAAGATCGTTATTGTGTCTTGCTAAAGCTACGATCTCGTCCATGTAGTCCTTACGTGTAGACTTTAGCTCTTCCTCAAGTTCGATGATCCTTCTCTTCGCATCCTTCAATTCGATCATATCATTGCACATCTGGTTCTCCTGGCGTCGAATGTGTTGGTTTAACTCATGGATGAAAGCTGCAATGGATCTATCCTTCTTAGTGCTGACTATCTCCCATTGTTCATCTCGACGTCCATAAATCTGATAGATGGTGTCCTTGAGGTCTTCTTGGTAAACTTCTCCAATGTGTCCCCTGGTGATATGAGCTGCCATGCTCTTTCCAGCACTCGAGTTGGTGCAATCAAAACACTATCTATAGGCTTGGTGATTGGGGCGAATGTCCTTCCCGAAACATGAGCTTGAATCTTCCAGCTCCTCTTCGTGCAGAGTGGCGTTGAAAGTCCGGTGAAGCTTGGTAGTCCAATGTTCAGTACTTGGTGACTTCCTTCAAGTGAAATCCAAAAGGTGTGCCTTCATCCGGTTGGGCGTACTTGATCCTCGCGTCCTTCATCCTAAAGAGTAGAAAAGATGAGGAGTTAGAAAATGTGAAGAGAGTAGTGATCTATGGCTTTAACTTAGTGGTCGTGTCCCTACGGTCGGCGTGTGCTCGATACCATCTCTCAGAAGCGACCGACGAATGGATCAAGTCTCGTGCTCAAAGGCGTCATCCCTGGATCGATGTCTTGACACCACACAAGATTCAAGGATTTATAACAGAGTAGCAATCACACACTTATTACATCGTTGTCCAAAAGAGGACTTATTACAATAAATATGGCTTAAGGCCATCTAATAACGATAAAAGCGGAAGACTTGGAAGATAAGTGAGTCCATCAACTCCAGCGTCATCACTGGGTATAGAACCACGACCTAAAGCACCTTACTCGTCGTCTGAAAAGTCTGCAACATGAAAGTTGCAGCCCGAAAACGGGTCAGCACATGGAATATGCTGGCAATGTAACACATAGAGAGTAATGAAGGAATAAGCCTATACTACATGCATATATGGCTGGTGGAAAAGCTCTCTGATTCTGATTTGCATAAAGCCGCTTTTTCCCTACTGCAAAGGAATAAATTTGTTTAACTATCATGGTGGTTGTGAAACATTGGGAATGGTTGACAGCATCCTCAATCCCAATTAAAAGTACTCATTAAAAACCCAACAATATTAATTAGAGTAACATATTGAGATTCACATGATATTCAAGTACTAGATACTCAAGATGTCCATAACCGGGACACGGCTAATCATGATTAGTTTGTACACTCTGCAGAGGTTTGCGCACTTTTCCCCACAAGACTCGATCGCCTCCGTTTGGATTCTCACACTACATGGTGTTTGAGAGACGGATGGTGAGACATAGTCTTTCGTAAGCGCTAGCACCTTACGATGGGTGGACCGTACACCTACATCCCCTACATCTGCTAGTCCACCACTACAAGAGTTCGCACGACTTAGTCAACTATGCCAGAGCCCATAATGGCTTGTGGCTGCACACGGAAGTTTCTAGTTTGAATAATCTCATGATCCCTTTGAGCACAGGTGGCGGTCCAAGAAAACAGGCAAGTCCTGAAACCCCAGTGCCTCAATCCACCCAGGATGTGTGTTTAAGTTGCCACCTTAAATAAACCATTAATTTAACAATCTCACATCTGTCATGGATACACTCACCCAATCCACGTCTACTAGCATAGCATGGCAAATAAGCAAACGTAGAAGTAACTCCCAAAGGTTTCATAAGTAAAACAGGTAATAGGTACTACCTCATCTACTTCCCATCCCACAATTTAATTAGATCCTAATCATGCAAGTGTTTGAGGAATAGATCTAATGCATAAAACTGGGTAGTAGAAGAGTATGATCAAAGTGTTACTTGCCTTGTCGATGATCCATGAAACCTAGAGATTCAAATAACAAGCGGCGCACTCGGGTGATCTATCGCAGACAAACAACAAGCATAAAATAAGTACTCATCTAATGCACAGTTAAATCTCGAATAAAATATCTAACCGTAAAGTTCAACTTAAGAACCCTGGTTGCAAAAGAATCGAATCAAATAAAGCAACGAAAGTCAAACGACGAAAGAAAACAACCCGGTTCTAGCAGGTTGAAACTAAGTCAAATTTTACAGTAGCAAAACTTTGTTTAAGTTGATTAATCGGAACGGCGGTTTCGAGATGAAACTCCATGCGTTTGAATCACCTGATTCCGATAAACGAGCGAGAAGATAAACTAGAACGAAGATCGGATCTGAAATCGTGATCAGAAAATAGCGGAATAAATCCGATGAGAAAGAAAACGATTTAACGGTTGAACGAACGGACGTTCATTAACCGAAGCAAACCGGTGATCACGTTCGTTAGGACGAACGGTCCGGCGGATGCTTGCTAAACAAAACCGGAAAGAAAAACCGGCGAGAAAAACCGATCTAGGGTTTCGGAAAGAAAACTGAAACGAAAAACCGATCTAGAAAACCGGAACAATTTACGAAAAACCAAACCGAGGAAAAGAAAAGGTGACGGGCGCGGGGCTAGTACCTCAAAGAGGCGAGGGGCTCCGGCGGCGGCAGCGTTGGGCGGCGGCGGCGGCAAGTGGCGGCGGCGGTGGCAAGTGGCGGCGACGGTGTAGGGCGGCGGTGTGGGCGGCGCGGTGTGAAGGCTCTTGTTCTTTGCGGAGAGGAGAGGAGAGGTGTTGGTTTGATGTGTTGGAGGGATGCTTGGGTATTTATATTGGGGAGGGGAGGGGTTTGCTTGGAGTAGGGGACAAGAATTAGAGTAGGATTAGGAATCCTAGGAATAAAAACGGAATAACGAAACGGGATCAAATCCTACTAGGATTTGTAAAAGAATAGGAAACCTTGGCTCCCTGGCTCCCTAGGTGCGTCTTGGCGTTGGCCTTAGCCTTGGCCGGCTGGTTACGGCTTGGGCCTTTGGCCCAAGGCCGCAGATTTTTTTAAACGGTTTCGCGCACAGAAAAATAAAATAAATAAAAAAATCTAAACGAACTCCAAAATTAATAAAGTAAAATTTCCCCGACTCCTAAAAATGAGTCGAACAAAATGAACTTTTACTCGGGGCTAAAATGCAATTTTTGAAAACACGCATTTTTCCCTAAGGCAAATAAACTTCGAGAAAAATACAAAATTTGATTTATTTATTAAATCTTCATTTTTCCTAAATTTTGGGAAATTCATATTATTCCCTCTCTTATTTTTTTGATATTGGAAAAATATTTGAAGATAAAATAAATAAAATCAAATGATCCTATTTTCAAAATTTGAGAAAACTCAATTATGAAAATAATGAAATCTCCAACTCTCTCCGAGGGTCCTTGAGTTGCGTGAAATTTCTAGGATCAACAAAATGCAAGAAAATATGATATGCATGATGATCTAATGTATAACATTCCAAATTGAAAATTTGGGATGTTACACGTGTGAACGTCGACTACATGACACTTCACCATATTTGGACCTAAGGGAATGCATTGTGGAGTAGTAATTAGATGATGGATTGCGAGAGTGACAGAAGCTTAAACCCTAGGTTATGCGCTATTCCGTAAGGAACCGATTGGATCCAAAAGTTTAATGCTATGGTTAGAATTTATTCTTAATACTTTTCTCATAATTGCAGATGCTTGTGAGGGGGTTAATCATAAGTAGGAGGTTTGTTCAAGTAAGAACAACACCTAAGCACCGGTCCACCCACATATCAAATTATCAAAGTAGCGAACATTAATCGAATCAACATGATGAAAGTGACTAGATGAAATTCCCGTGTACCCACAAGAACGATTTGCTTATTATAAGAGACCATTTTGGCCTGTCCTTTGCCTCAAAAGGATTGGGCTACCTTGCTGCACTTTTGTTATTATTACCGTTACTTGCTTGTTACAAATTATCTTGCTATCAAACTACTCTGTTACTTACAATTTTAGCACTTGCAGACATTACCTTGCTGAAAACCACTTGTTATTTCCTTCTGCTCCTCATTGGCTTCGACACTCTTACTTATCGAAAAGGCTACAATTGATCCCATATACTTGTGGATCATCAATGTCCTATGGTGCCCTCCGTGTCGCGCAAACATGAGGGATCCCCGCTGCAGGGTGTTGCAATACGCTCATAATTTGCTTATAGTGGGTGGCGTGAGTGACAGAATACACAGACCCGAGTAAGTGGGCTATTGTGTATGGGAGTAAAGAGGACTTGATACGTAATGCTATGGTTGGGTTTTACCTTAATGATCTTTGGTAGTTGCGGATGCTTGCTGGAGTTCCAATCATAAGTGCATATGATCCAAGTAGAGAAAGTATGTTAGCTCATGCCTCTTCCTCATATAAAATTGCAAGAATGATTACCGGTCTAGTTATCGATTGCCTAGGGACAAATGACTTTCTTGTTGACAAAAGCTATCTACTTTTATTACCTTGCAATTTATTCGTAGTTTTATTCTCGCAAAGTACTTCTAGTTTTATTCTTGTTCTAGGTAAAGCAAACGTTAAGGTGTGCGTAAAGTTGTATCGGTGGTCGATACAACTTGAGGGAATATTTGTTCTACCTTTAGCTCCTCGTTGGGTTCGACACCCTTATTTATCGAAAAAGGCTACAAACGATCCCCTATACTTGTGGGTTATCATCATAGAGTAGACGTGGCCCCATGGGGGCGTGAAGACATTGCCTAGCACTTTTTATTAAAGCACTTAATATTTGTTGTGTTTTCGTCTCCTCGTGAAGTCTTTCTTCCCTTTTTACGTTGCCCTTGTGCCCTGCGTCGTAGGACCCAGCCCCCGGGTGGGCCTCAGCCGTCGCTGGTATGTCAGGTCGCGAGGCCTGGAAAAGGCCAGGAGGTGAGGGGCAGCAGGAGTTAGTGAGGGCTCCCGTGACATGATGCTCAGGGACCCCCCTTTGACGTGCAGGCGGCTCGTGCCAAGGAAACAAAGATGCTTCAAGAGGAACGCGAAGGGAAGAAAAACCGAAGGGTGCTACCCAAGTCTCAAGAGGCAATTTAGACTTAGCCCTTTCGAGGCGTGTGGCTTGGCGTGGGGACCTTCGTGGGGCATGGCTCGCAAGGGGTGCTTGCCGACGAAGCCCCCTGCTCGTGAAGCTCTCGAGGAGGAGCTCCCAAGGCCTTTGGTATCCTGCGTTAGCGAGATTGCCAAGTTTTTGCTAGAAAAGTAGTGGGCGCGTGCTTGCGAGGTCGCTTGTGGGTGTCACGCGAGGAGACAAGAGCACCAAGGACCATGTGAGGTGACATGCACGAGAGCAGGCCCGCGAGCCAGAGCTCAGTCGCTTGGGTTTTGCAGCGCTGCTGGGACTGACCTGAGCATAGGCACCGTGCCCAGCCCCCGCTTTGCGTGATACTCAGGGGCGAGATCGTGAGCGCGTGCCCCTCCTGAAGCAAACGCATTAGCGAAAAGGTACACGCTGTCGTGCTCAACACAAATCAGCGCAAGGATGCGACAGACAGGCGGCCCCTCAGGTAAGTAGTCCGCCAGCACTGAGCATGGGGCTTCCACAAGAGTGGGAAGGAGCTCTCGGGTGCTGGATGCAGCGCGAGTAGAGACAACTCCGAAGCGTGTACAGCTCCATGAGTCGTCCGCCGGCGTGGAGCATGGGGCTTCCACGAGAGTGGGAAGGAGGCTTCGCGTGCCGGAGGCATCCGCGGGTAGAGAGAGCTCCAGAGCATGTACAGCTCCATGAGTTGTCCGCCAGCGTGGAGCATGGGGCTTTCACGAGAGTGGGAAGGATCTCCCAGCACGGGTAGAAAGAGCTCCGGAGCGCGTACAACTGCATGAGTTGTCCACTATGGCAGAGCATGGAGCTTCCACGAGAGTGGGAAGGAGCTCTCACGTGCCAGAGGCAGCGAGGGTAGAGAGAGCTCCGAAGTGTGTATAGCTCCATAAGTTGTCTGCCAGCACGGAGCCTGGGGCTTCCACAAGAGTGGGAAGGAGCTCTCGCGTGTCGGAGGCAGCGCGGGTAGAGAGTGCTCCGGAGCGTGTACATCTCCATAAGTTGTCCACCAGCGCGGAGCATGGGGCTTCCGCGAGAGTGGGAAGGAGCTCTCGCGTGACAGAGGCAACGCGGGTAGAGAGAGCTCTGAAACGTGTATAGCTCGCCCCTGGGAGAGCGAGGCGTGCTTTCGCTTCCTCCCGAGATCCCTCTTTCCTTCTTACATTGCCCTTGTGCCCCACATCGTTGGGACACAGCCCCCTAGCGAGCTACGACCGTCACTGGTATGTCATGTCGCAATGCCTAGACAAGGCCAGAGGGTGTAGGGCTCTTAGGGCTGGTAGGAGTTTCTGAGGCGCGATGCTCAGGGATCTGCACTTGACGCGTAGGCGGCTCGTGCCAAGGAAATTGAGATGCCTCGAGAGGGAAAACAAGAGGAAGAGATCCCGAGGGGTGTACCCACAGCCTTGGTGGACTTGGGGTGATCGTTGGCGTCGAAGGCGACGGCGTACCGCAATCACTTGAGGGGTCGTGCAACTTCAGGCCTCGGGAGGGCGGTGTTGACCTCGCGAGAGAATTGCTTGAAGACGCGGTTGGACGCGGGGGCCTGAACCCCGCCAAAGGTGCAGGCTACCGCCCGAGGCTCTTGGTAGCCCCCGACGTCCTCGTCGAGCTGGCTGACATCGTTCCTCCGGGGCGGCAGTGGCAGAAGGGCTGCGTTGGCCTGAGGGTTTGCCTCGCGAGGCTGCTAGGCACCCTCACGAGGCTAATCGCGTTAGGCGGCCTCACGAGGTCGATCACGTCAGTCCTGGCAAAAGTTGTTGTTGCCGTTGTGGCCGTCCCAGTGGCTGCCGCCGCGGCCACCCTTGCAGCCGGCGTCGCGGTCGTTGCAGTCGCCCCGACGACCCAAGCGCTCATCACATAGCTGCTTGAGCTCCTGGCAGTCTTCGGTGTTGTGGGTGCACACGTCATGGTAGACGCAGTACGGCGGTCGTCCTTCGCCGGCTCATTGCGGTCTCGGTCGTGCTTCTGCTCAGGCTCCGCTGCCAGCATAGTGGGGTCCCAATTAACCACAAACGTCCAAAATAGCTACGGGATTCCCGGCTTTACGCATTTATCGGTCAGATGATCCAGATGGGAAGGTTCCTTGTTTACAGTGCTGGGGCATGTGACAGATATGTGGATGGCGTATTCAGATTCATCTTATTTTTTTAAATCATTTTCCATATATAAATTATTTTCATCAGAGTTACGGTTTATTTTTTATGAATTTCCAAAATTTAAATAATTATCTGAAATTTATGGAATCTTTTAAACCGAACATAAAACAGCAAAAGGTTTTGTTACCTACTAGTGTTACCCTAGCCTATGTGTATGACAGTGGGGCTTGTGAGGGTTGGGTTGACACAGTCAATTTGACTGGTTAACAGGAGCTGTGGCCCACATGAAGTGACACGTAGATGAAAATGGGTCAAATTAAAAAGGGTGGTCACATGTAATCGGCTTAGACTAATTAACCCCTAATAAACTAGCCTAAACTAATTAGCTCTACTAATTTGAGCCGACCATGGCACAACCATGCCTCGGTTGTGCTTGCCATGGCCAGCCACGAGGCACGAGGCCACAGCGGCCATGGCTAGCAGCAGCAGCGCAGCAGCGGCGGTGGCACAAAGATGCGGCAAGAGCTGCAGTAGTGAGCAGCAGCAAGCGGCTGCAGTAGTAAGCTGCAGCAGAGCAACAGGCAGCAAGCAGAGTAAGCAGCAGCGGCAACCAGGAGCAGCGTAGGCAGCGGCAGCGCCAGGAGCGGTAGTAGTAAAACAGCAGCTGCAGCAGGCAGCAGGCAGCAGGAGGCACGCGGCAGCGCGGACGCACGCGAGGCACAACGGCGCGGCCGGGAGAAGCGGCGGGCACGCGGACGAGGACGTACAGGGTTGTGATCATATGCGGCTGGGCGCGCGGACGTGGCTCCGGGACGCGGCCAGGGCAAGGCGGGGCGCGCGCGCAGGCGGCGCGGTCGCGGAAGTGCGCGGCCAGGCGAGGCAGGGCGTGCGGCGACGGAGCCGAGCTCCCGTCCATGGCGGGCGATGCATAGGGCGATGCTATGGCGGTGGATCCGATGGGGAAAATGGGGGAAAGGAACAAGGAGCTCACCGCGGAGCCGGGAAGAGGTCGAAAAGGGTCCGGGTGGACTGGAGAGGCGGTGGTGATGGCGAGGTGGTGACGGCCGGATGAAGAAGACGGCGAGGACGTCGGCTTCGCGGCACCCCGGCTTGAATCAACGCCCGGGAAGGATGAAGGTGACCGTGGTGGACCTCCTAGACGTACTCCTGAGTGATGGAGACGACGGTGGCCGCGGCAACGACGGTGATGAGCCTGGTCACCGCGGGGCTCTCGAGCTCAAAATCGAGTAGAAGAGGGAGGGGGGCCGGTGGGGAAACAAGGGGGAAATAACGGTGGGCGGTCTAGGGTTTCGCGGGGGCGTCCTTGTAGGGCCGAGGGGGGCACGTGGTGGCCATCCATGGCCACGGCGGCTGGATGTTCGCCACGGTCTCCCTGCCTCCCCTGTAGCGGGAGGATGGGGATGACCCAGGTGGGCTGGCCGCACTGTTATTAAACGGGCCAAAGTGAACAATGTGTATTTCCCCCTTCTTTTTTTTGTTACTTTTACTTCTTTTCCGTTTTGCAATTCTTTTCTATACTAAACGAATTTACTTGCAAATGAAATTTGGCATATAAATAGTAGGCAAGGTTTTGAGCTAGCCTGACAAGTCCCAAATTATTTTGAAAGGCTTAATTATTTAATTAAATTGAAATTGTCAATTGTTGATGGCTTAGTTTTAAATAGGCTAAAGCCATTTTAATTGTTCAAATGATAGTTTACTATTGATGAAAATTACTTAGTGAGTATTTGCAAAATTATGAACAATTTTATTTTAATATCTGAAAAAATATTTTATGCTCTTGCGACATCAGGCCTAGTTTGCGACAAACATTGCGCTTACTTTAGATCGGACGGTGAGAAACGTTTAATGGATGAAATCAAATGGCCAGAAACACCTCATGAGAGAGCGGGGATTAGGTGCTGTTTTACTGTTCTAAATGTACATGACTTGCTTGTTCTGTGGAAATGTGTCAGTGCCCCTTTGCTTTCAGAGATGGGTGCACCCTTGTGATCCCTTAGGGTGCGTTTGGTAGCTGTTCCCACCCTAGCATAGTTGTTTACCTTTGAGACATGCTAAGTCTAGACACGTTGGGTACATGCATGTGTAGTTGTTTGGTAGTGATGTATCTGTTGGGACATGATGTGCCGAGACTGTGTTCGATGGAGAACTTTTGGGCTCGTGCACCCTCCCTACAGGCTACCAAACACACCCTTAGTGTATTGATACACCATCCTGCATGTGTGTCGCAAGCATAGAGTTTCACAAACAAGTCAAATACTTGCCCATCAATATAAAAATATTATTGAAGGAACATTTCATAACTCATGCATACAACATTATATAATCTCGTCTCTAGGACATATTTCTAATTGGTAGGATATTTGCACCTCCAATGTGAGGCATGACTCAGCATGATGCTTTGCTAGTATATATAATGTAGAATCTTAGAAAAAATATAACATAGTAAAAATATGATAATGAGTAAATATTGTAAGCATATCATGTTAAATCTTGTAATAGCTCTCTAAAGTTCCTTGTTCTTTGAAACGTAGTCAAAACCCGTCTCATCTTTAGTTGTTGACTTGCTTCGGTTTCCTTCTCTTCGTAGCTAGAATCGACACCACCTTTAGTTGATTTATTTGTTTTCGGCTTCCTTCATTTGCCAACACCACCACCAACACCAATACCTTTATGTGCACCGACACCAAGACCGGCATTGGCACCTACATTTGCTCCAATGCCAACTCCAACGTTAGCGCCTCCATTCGCACCAACACCAGCACCACCGTTTGCACCGCCACCAAGACCAGCATTGGCACCTACATTTGCTCCAATACCTACATTTGCTCCAAGACCAGCACCAACACCAGCACCAATACCTTTATGTGCACCGGCACCAAGACCGGCATTGGCACCTACATTTGCTCCAATGCCAGCTCCAATGTTAGCGCCTCCATTCGCACCAGCACCAGCACCAGCACCGCCACCAAGACCAGCATTGGCACCTACATTTGCTCCAATACCTACATTTGCTCCAAGGCCAGCACCAACACCAGCACCAGCACCAGCGCCTCCATTCGCACCAACACCAACATTAGCACCAATAGATTTATGTGCACCGACACCAAGACCAGCACCACCATTTCCATTTGCACCGGCACCAAGACCAGCATTGGCACCTACATTTGCTCCAACACCTACATTTGCTCCAATGCCAGCACCAGCACCAGCGCCTCCATTCGCACCAACACCAATATTAGCACCGATAGACTTTTGAAGCCCAATATTAGCACCGATACCACCGTTTGGCCTAATATGAAAAATTGTAACAAACATCAGGAACAACATATACTCCTACAAGAACTATTAGCTACGCATGCATGAGTGTGAAAGGGGGACGGTTAAACATTATAAAAAGACCTGCTTACACACCATGCTATATATGTGGACTTATGTTGTGGTGACATGGCTAGAATGCTTGTAGATGGAGTATCATCTTACCCGCCTCCTCCATCCTCCATCCCTCCACGGGACTGCACCGGCAATGTCCCCCACGACGAGACGAGAAACACCAGGAGAACAACGGTGCTACTAGAAATCTTCGCCATTGCTGATGGTTCTCTGTGTGATTTACCTCTCCTCTTTTTACGAACTGGAGGGTTCACTCTTGGACGTTGGGACACATTTATATAGAACGATCTTCCCTCCTATATTTGGCTATCTTTCTTCAAGATGTGCAATTCCTCCAATGGTTGTATATGGACTAGAGTGATACCCGGTTAACTATATTGGTCCCAAGGGCACCGGGGGTGTGGTCGCCGTGCATGTACTCGTGAGTGGAGTAGAAAGTTCCGGCATATAGCTGGAACGGATTTTATGGTGAGCCAGGAAGATGTGGTGCATCTTAGAGGTGGAGGTATAACCAAAAGCCATTTATAGAGTTCACTTCACAGTAGCTATTTATAGCTTTCAAGTATTGTACTCCCGTGTTTCCACCCAGTGGTCTGAAGAGATGACTGCAAATGCAACTGGTCAGTCACACTCCCCACTGGTTCTCTTCCACTGCCCAGCATCGCCCAGCTGGTCAGGACAAGGCATCTCAAATGTTCAAGAGGTGAAGGTGAAATATGAATCATCAAACTCTGAGCCTGCATATGCCACTAGTATTACTCTTAATTTTGCCGCACCCACAATGTATGCTCCTTTAACATGACCAGTGACACCTACTGTGTTGTCCCAACGAGTGAAATCGCAAACGTTACACAAATCCATTCGAGAAGTCGTGGTCTGAAGCCCGGAAGCCGTCCACCACCAAGTTCTAGATAACCGTAACTAGGTAGCTTGTGGGTCAGTACTCAGTGGTATCACGGTGCTGATTCGTGGGCTGAGCGCCGACGCCAGCGTCCGGCAGGTTGGTGACCCTGACGACCAGCGGCGTGCGGACGCGATGGTAGCCGTCGGACCACACGATCTCGCCGAAGTCGTACCGGCCGCGCGAGAGCTTACTGGGTGTGACGGTGACGTAGTACTCGGCCCTGGCGCAGCGCGGGGAGAACGCCAGCGCCGGCGGCCACACCTCGACGTGCGTGCCCTGTGGGCTGATGACGGTAGCGTGGTACACGGTTTCCCTCTGGAGGACCACGTTCGTCACCGTCCGCTTCACGGTCGCCGCAGCCCGCAGCTCGGGGAGCACGATGGCTGGGTAGTTGAGGTCGGCATCGCCAATGGCGCCGCCGGCGCAGCTGGTGTCGAGCGCCGGGGAGGGGAGCACCATCTGCCGCACCTGCGCCTCCGTGTAGCCGAGGCCGCAGAGGAAGCGCACGTGGTCACGGGCGTCCGCGTCGTAGACTAGCCCCGGGTCCAGTGCCCGGAGCGGGTCCACGTGCCCCGCGCCTGTGTCGAAGGCGTCCGCGGCCTTCTGCGTGCCACCGGCCAGCATGGCGTCGGACGTGTCGTCGTGCACGTACGCCGTGGTCATGAGGGCGGACTTGACAGCGGCCGGTGACCAGGTCGGGTGCACGGACCTGAGGATGGCGACGATGCCGGTGACGTGGGGGCACGACATGGACGTGCCCGTGTCGAAGTTCCACTCCGTCGAGCGCTTATCCAGAGGAAGCATCGTCGGCGACGACTTGGGCGGCCACGCCGCCAGGATGTTCACCCCGGGCGCGGTGACGTCAGGCTACGAGTTCAGCAACAGGTCGGTTCAGTCCATATATATGTGCTCTTCGCCATGCCAAGCTCAGGTGATCGTTTCCTCTACCTTGAGAATGTTTGGAGAAATGGAGCTGGGCCCTCTGGAGGAGAAGTAGGCGATGGCCGGCGCCGGCGTCCTGCCGACGACGGTCCTGCTCGCCGAGACGTGCACGGTCGGCCGTTGCCTGCACGTGGCAGACGATGGATGCGCTGTCAGAGAAGAGCGCGTGCGCGCATCCAACGGCGGTAGGTGGTTGATTGGTTACCTTGAACGGCTCTGGATGTAGTTGAGGATGTGGGTGCCCTGGCGCAGGTTGACGTGGACGGTGGGCAGGAAGTTGTCCTGGTTGGACCGCCGGGAGCTGGAGTCGGCGAAGATCACGCCGGAGCCGCCGCCGGCGTACACCGCCAGCGCCGCGCCCTCACCGGACACCATCCCCATCGTGGAGAAGCACAGAACGATCTTCCCGGACGCCGCCGTGCGGTTCACCAGCTGGTCCAAGGAGCAGGTCCTGCGGGATCAACGCAAATCGGTCAGTCAAAACAGATAGATACTCAATAAATCAATAGGCATTGTGTGTGAGAGATATTACCCATCGGCAAAGACGCCAGTGCTCTCTACTAAAGGCATTTTCATGTCCTTCACAATGAAGCCCTCTCCCTGTGTAAATTACCGAAGAAAAAATGATAGGAGTAAATCAGAAGTGCATGATTTCCCACTTTCTTGCACGCGTAGTCGGCCACTGGTAGGACCAAGAACTCACCACTAAGGAGGCATTGTTCCCGAGCGCGATCACCGTCGGGAACCTCCGGTCGATGGTGCTGGCGGCGACGGTGACACCCCACGGCGACACGTTCTGCACCATGGCCGCGTCGGGCCCGTCGTTGCCCGCTGAGAACACCGTCGACACCCCGAGCTGCATGGCGTGGAACGACCCGACCTCGGTGCTCGTCGCGAACAGCGGCGACAGCGGCGGCGGGGACCCGAGGGACGCCGAGATGACGTGCACGCCATCGTGCAGCGCGTCGTCGAACGCCGCCAGGATGTCGGCATCATTGCACCGGCCCGTCAGGTCCTTGAACCAGCACACCTTGTACACCGCCAGCCGCGCCCTGGGCGCACCCCCGCGCGCCGCGCCGCAGCCCAGCCCGCCGAAGTAGCTCGCGTTGGGGGACACGGCGCCCACGGCCGTGGACGCCGTGTGCGTGCCGTGGCCCACGCGGTCCCGGGCCGACCGGTACTCCGCGCCGCCGCTGGTGTTCAGCGGGCCGGTCTCAGCCTCGAAGCCGGCGAGGTAGTAGCGCGCGCCGATGAGCTTGCGGTTGCACGCTGTGGCCGGGTCGAATTGCTGGCCTCCCACGCACGTGCCGCGCCATGACGATGGCACGGGGCCTAGGTGGGGGTCATCTCTGAAGCTCTCGGATTCAAGCCACACACCTGTTGAGGGCAGAGGCAGACACACACTGAAATGCTGAGGACCACAGCACTGTAACCACTAACAGGAATGAGTGTGAGTGCAGTACCGCTACAAAATTGTTTAAGTTCAGATCTTGGCATCGCATGACTGCATTCAAGAAATGATTATAGTATCTTTCACTTTCATGGTTGTTCATGTCATTTCTCTTGCAGTGCCATGCCTGTGTGTTTTAGATAATTTTGTAGCTATATGTTCCTTTCAGGCTACAAGATCATGTCATGTGTGAAGCCAGAGAAGCTACAAGCAAGTACAGGACAGTGCAGCAGGATTTGCCAGGATGTGAAATAGTTAGAGGACAAGTACCCGTGTCGAGGATACCGACAATTACGTCGTCTCCATACTTCAAATGCATTTGGGAGGATGGCTGCTCCATCTGAGAATGCAGGCTGAGGCCCATGAAATCCCAGCTCCTTGTTGTATGGAGCTGCAGCATCCTGCTCCTGAATACTGATATGACCTCTTCTGTTTCTGAATATAATGATCATGGGGTTCCTTGTCAGTTTATGGCAATAATCCAGTGCACAAAACTAGGTATATACAGATATTGGTATGTTTTCGGACAACAGGGACCATCGTGTTGAGTATAACTGTTACCCGACAATGTGGTGGCTTGCGTTGAATTGAGCACTGCCGCAAAACCAGAGAAACCATAGCTGTAGCTATACAGAATAGCTTGTGTTGCTTCCTCCGGCCTGCAATATTGTGAGCATTCATGTAAGTGTCATTTTAGCCACATTTTTTCTTGCCAAATGAAACAAACATCTCCTAATTCTCTGAGATGCGATGTTTTATCTTTTATGGACAGAAAAATGGTTGAATTGCTTCAAGTTAAGCATGCAATACAGATCGGATAAACTGAGAAACAGAATTAATGGAAGTTTCTACTATGGCAAGGAGTACTCCCTCCGTAAACTAATATAAGAACGTTTAGATCACTAATTTAGTAATCTAAACGCTCTTATATTAATTTACAGAAGGAGTACAAACGAAACAATTACCTAAATTTTAACTCCGGTATTTTAACTTTATGTTGTTTACTCGATAGTCGTAGTACTACTTGAAATAACTCAGATGAATTCATGTTATAGATGCATTAGATGGTGCTGTGCTTCTGCACTTCATCGTTTCTTTCGTCAACTTCTAGAAATTCAATAGTCTTTTATTGTCCCCTTTAAATTTAGCTCAAAAAGTAAGATAGTATGTATTACTCTGCAAAGACTCTTGACAGAAGTTGGAGATGAAACTGTGTGGTCAGCGAAGGAGTCAGACCGTTGTTGTGGCCCAAGTACACAATGTGAACCTGCGATGCAACAGAAGAGAGAGCAGACATGAAGTGAACATCTGATCTGACAAACAGGTAAAAGATGAGTGAAAATATGCACAAAAAACACTACATGTGAATGGGATGCTGCAGTGCACTGAACAGGATCAATGGCAGCAAAAGAGAGAGAGGAAACAAGGAGCAGAAGCAGCAAAGCAGCCATTGCCCTTTACACAATGGCACTGGTGGAGTGGCAGAGACATATATATAGACACCATAGACAGACAAAAGGACACAAGATATGATTCTGTGGGGGAAAGCGTCCGTGCCATGCCGTAGGGTGCTTGCAAGACAAGCCTTGCGAAGCTACAATGACCCGGACAGCCCTCCATGGCTGCATCATTCCACCTTACCTTGTTCATCTAGTGATCTAGTCCATAGATGGAGGGTGCGATGAAAGCCTATCGAGTTAAGTACAGTGTCTAGCTGCTGAAGAGAGTACAGGATAACAGACCTAAAGTTTGTTAACTCCAACCTAAACCTCTTGCCCTCGTGTGTTAATCATCTGTTCTAGTAGTGTTTTTTTAGTTCCTAGACAGAAGAGGCAACGAGACAGCTATCAGCTACAGGCATATTTAACATGTTGTAGCTTTTGGGATTCTCCAAAGGCTAACATCAAGGGATCAACTTAAATAAGTGCCAAAAGGCTAAGATCTAAGTTCTAGAGTTCAACCAAATAGGCAAGTGCCTGGAGTTATGAAGGTAACATGTGTGCTCAAATCATTAGGATTTCAAGATCTAGTTTAATGACAAGACAAACCTTCTGCCCCACCATTAGTAGCCAGGTTATAGCATAGTACCTTGAGTCTGTGAAAACTTGTAAAGTGTTTGAAGAAAATCAATAATAACTAGCTGTTGCTCCCCTGAGCTAAAGCCTGGAAATCTTTCTAGCTCCTGCAGCCTTCTATGGTAAAATAAAAAAAGATAAAATAATGTTTCGACTAAAATGAGATATATTACTCCCACCGATCTAAAATAAGTGTCGTGGTTTTAGTTCGAACTAAAACCACGACACTTATTTTGAATCAGAGGGAGTAGTTGATTAAGGACTGCGTGCAAGCATAATGCATTTGCTGAACAATGGTGATATTGAGCACTCACTCTTTGCAGAAACAACTAACTAACTCTTAATTTGTATGGACCATGCTCAATTAAATAAGTTTCCGTCCCTAATGCTCCGCTTTACATGCATTCAATCACTTGTTCTTAATCAAACAATATATCTCATGCATTCAACTGTTAGAGTTATAGTATAAGTCATGTACCCCTTTGTATTTATCCCGTTGTATAAGGGGTTTCCTGCATATGTTCCACACCTGTACATGTATATATATCGGCCTATGGCCTCATGGGAATACAAGTTGCATATTTCTAACATGGTATTAGAGCTTTGGGTTTTCTTCGCACGCCGCAACTCGTGCTTGATCCTTTCTTCGTCGTCGTTGTCTCTTTGCCGACTGCCCTCTCTACCTGACGTCTCACCGCTGCTCGGTTGCGGCGTCAGCGACGCCTCATCGCCGTGGTCTAGCCTGACGTGCTCCAATCCCGTGCGCCGCGCGACTCCCGCCCCGCCCCAATCCTTCGCGGCTCCTAGACGTGGTTCGCGTGCTGCTCCGCCGCTGATTCTCCACCCCAGCCCGCTTCGCCTGGATCGAAGCCACCTGCTCCGCCCGGATCGACGCTTCCCGCCGCCAGGGGCGTCCGCTTCCGCCGCCAGGGCGCGCCCGCTTCGTCCGCCTGCTTCGCCGGATCGAAGCCACCTGCTCCGCCCGGATCGACGCTTCCCGCCGCCAGGGGCGTCCGCTTCGTCCGCCCGGATCGACCGCTTCCTGCCGAATCCAGCCGGGCCCGGATTGAGCTCCATCGAGGTGGCGTAGTTCGAGGTTCGAGGACTTCGATCTCCTTCCGGCCGGCCCCAAGCGACGGGGCCCTGATCTGCTCCCGCTGATCCCTGATCTTATTCAAAAAAAGTCTGCGCAGCCGGGCTATGTTCTTTGTCCTCATTTGTCCGGTGATCTTCGATGGTACTAACTACACCGAGTTCATCGGCTTCATGCGCATTCATATGCGTGGCATCCGCCATCGTGTTCTTTCCGGCGAGGTCTGCTGTCCGCCACGTCCGGTTCCTCCGGTGGCTCCTATTCCACCGACTCGCCGGTTCTTCCTCCGGATGCTAATCAGCCGCCAAGGATGCGGCTAAGCTTTGCCGATGAGGCTGCTGATCGTGCTTATGATGAGAGGGTTTTGGCTTATGAGGAGGCTCTTCAGACGTATCATGGTGCTCTGTCTGCTTACACCCGGTGGCTTGATGATGATGCTCGTCTTTGCAGCTCTCACCGCTAGTGTTACGCCTCGGTTTGCTTCGAGTTTCGGGTCTTCCCATCTTTTTGAGATGTGGACCCATCTTCGCCGCTTCTCAGCCCTCCGGTGATGCCTTATACCTTCGTGGTCCGTCAGAGCATGCTCTTCAGCAGGTGACTCTTGTTGATGACTTCTATGCACGTAGTTACGCTATCTGGCGCCAGCCTTGATTCTCTCCAGCGATCTTTGGTTGTCGTACACCCTGTTGCCGCTGTCGTGCCAATTTGGAGTTTCATCGTGTCTATGAGTTCCTGTCTCGGCTCCGTAAGGAGTTTGAGCCCCGGCGTGCTCAGTTGTTTGCTCGTGGTCGGATTTCTCTCATGGAGGCACTTTCTGAGATTCGTGCTGAGGAGACTCGCTTACGTGGTGCTTTGGTGTCTTTGGAGGTTCCTCTGCTTGCTACTCGTGCTCCCTCATACCTGCTGCACCGACCCCTTCTCGCTCGAGTGCTCCGCCGCTCTTGCCCACTCCTTCTGGAGGCTCAAGTCGCCCCTGTCCACATTGCGACTATTGCAACAATGATGGTCATCTTGAGTCTCACTGCTACACGAAGAAGAAACACCTGCGCAAGGCGCGATCATCATCTTCAGGAACTTCGTCATCTACCTCGGCTTCAGCCATTGCTTTGACCGAGCAGGATATTACGAGACTTAAGCGTGCGCTTTCGCTTCGTGTTCTTCCTCGACGGGTACCGCTGGTTCTGCGGACGATGTTTCCCGACCGAGCAATCACCCTCTACAGTCAGTACATTCCCATGGGTTACGGACTGGAGCTTCTTTTCATATGTCTTCTCATTCTTCCACTTTGTCCTCTCTTCGATCACTGGATTCTCCTGTTCATGTCTTCACTGCTGATGGTACTCCACTTTCTGTTGCTAGTAGAGGCAATCTTACCACTCCTTCTTATTCTGCTCTCGATGTTGCTCATGTTCCTCGACTTACCATGAATCTGTTTTCACGGGTCAACTTATCGATTCTGGTTGTCGCGTCATCCTTGATGTTGACTCTTGTTCATCCGGGACCGTCGCACGCACACTGGTTGGGGCTGGCCCTCGCCGCCGTGATTCTCGTGGTCTTTGGGAGTTGGACTGGCTTCATGTTCCTTCCGCTGCCACCACCATCGCCAGCTTCTTCCGCCTCTGTCGCCTCCGTTCTAGTTCCTTCCAAAGATGGCATCATCGACTTGGTCATCTGTGTGGTTCTCGGTTGTCTTCTTTAGTTCGTCGAGGTCTTCTGGGTCTGCCTCGTGAGATGTCTCTTTAGAGTGTCGGGGTTGTCATCTTGGCAAGCAGATTCGCTACCATATTCACATAGTGAGTCGGTGTCCAAGCGTCCTTTTGATTTAGTCCATTCGATGTATGGGTCCGGCCCTTTCGCTTCGAAGGTGGTCATAAATACTATATTATTTTCATAGATGATTTCTCTCGTTACACATGGCTTTATTTCATGACTTCTCGTTACGAGGTGTTGTCTATTTATAAGCGTTTTGCTGCCATGGTTCATACTCGCCTTCTCTTCACCCATTCGTGTTTTTCAGGCCGACTCACCGGCGAGTATATCTCTAAGATGTTGCGTGGTGTTCTTGCTGAGCAAGGGACTCTCTCTCAATTCTCTTGTCCTGGTGCTCATGCTCAGAATGGTGTGGCTGAGCGAAAGCATCGACATCTTCTTGAGACGGCTCGTGCATTGATGATTGCTGCCTCTCTCCCGCCTCATTTTTGGGCTGAGGCCGCCTCCACATCCACCTTTCTTATCAATATACAGCCTTCCGCTGCTCTGTGGTGGTGTTCCTTTCGAGCGACTTTTTGATCGTTCTCCCGATTATTCGATGCTTCGCTCGTTTGGTTGTGTTTGCTATGTTCTTCTTGCCCTCATGGCGCGCAAACCGACCGCTCGACCGTTGAGTGTGTCTTCTTAGGCTACTGATGATGAGCATAAGGGCTATCGTTGTTGGGATCCTATCGGTCGTCGGATGCGTATCTCTCGAGACGTGACTTTTGATGAGTCTTGTCCCTTCTACCCACGCCTGCCTTCCTCGACTTTTTCCAGGATATCTCTTTCCTCACTTTTCCCGACTCACCTATCAACCCCGTCGAGCCTGTACCTCTCCGCTCCACTTCCTCCCTTCATCACCTCTAGTTGATTTGCAACCACCATCCTCCCGGTCTCCTCGCCTAGCATGTCACCGGTTCTTCACCTTCATCTTCGGTGATTTCCTCCCGGTCTCCTCTCCCAAAGATGTCACCCGATTCTACACCTTCATCTCCGGTGACTTCTTCGTCGCCACTCCCGATTCTACCTTGATGATTCCTCCTTCTATTATCCCATCTTTTCCTCAAGATTACACTCGTCGTCCACGACCCGATCGATGCCTCTGTGGATGAGTCGTCATCTTCCTCTCAGCCTACTTATGGCTTGCGTTCTCGTCCTCGTCCGCCTGTTGATCGCTTTGGATTTCCCACCGCTGGTGCTGCTGTTCTTGAGCCGACTTCTTATCGTCAGGCTGTTGTTCATCCTGAATGGCAGTTTGCGATGGCAGAGGAGATTGCTGCTCTTGAACGCACTGGTACCTGGGATCTTGTTTCTCTTCCTCCCGACGTCCGTCCGATCACTTGTAAGTGGGTCTACAAGGTTAAGACTCGCTCCGATGGTTCTCTTGAGCGTCACAAAGCTCGTCTTGTGGCTCGTGGTTTTCAGCAGGAGCACGGTCGTGATTATGACGAGACTTTTGCTCCCGTGGCCCATATGACCACTGTTCGTACACTTCTTGCCGTTGCCTCTGCACGCTACTGGTCTATATCTCAGCTTGATGTTAAGAATGCCTTTCTTAATGGTGAGCTGCGTGAGGAGGTCTACATGCAGCCACCACCTGGGTATTCTGTTCCTGATGGCATGGTATGTCGTCTTCGTCGCTCTCTCTATGGTCTTGTAAAGTGTTTAAAGAAAAACAATAATAACTAGCAATTGCTCCCCTGAGCTAAAGCCGGGAAATCTTTCTAGCTCCTGCAACCTTCTATGGTAAAACAAAAAAAGATAAAATAATGTTTCGACGAAAATGAGATATATTACTCCCACCGATCCAAAATACGTGTCTTGGTTTTAGTTCGAACTAAAACCACGACACTTATTTTGGATCGGTGGGAGTAGTTGATTAAGGACTGCGTGCAAGCATAATGCATTTGCTGAACAATGATGATATTGAGCACTCACTCTTTGCAGAAACAACTAATTAACTCTTAATCTGTATGGATGATGCCTAATTAAGTTTCAATCCCTAACGCTCCGCTTTACATGCATTCAACCACTGGCTCTTAATCAACCAATATATCTCATATGCTTCAAACTGGTAAAAGGCAGGCTATGTTAGATCTAGAACGCATAGACGTGGTAATCCTATTATCTGGAGTTTGTATTGCAGCTTGCATACAGACAACAAGCACGCTTGTAGTTGTAGAGCCAACCTTGATATGCAGCTTTTTAACTGTTTATGGGGCAGATAGAGATATCCTTGTATGTGCTGTTATGGTTACAAAAGGAGGCTGGTATTACAAAAGGAGAGAACAAGAACCTGTTCGGAAGCATGATGGATATCTCGAACCGCAACCCTGTAGACATAAGTGTACTCTAGTCTTCAGTGATGCAAAAATAACAGCATACCTAGAAGGAAAATAATAACATCATTGCAGGTCAGGAAACCGATCATTTCTAACATAATGAAGCTTACCAAACACACCCCTTGAAGTGAGAATTCATCATATCTCTTCACTTTAGAAAAAAATATTACCAGCATGCTTCACCGACCATCAATATTCCATCTTTTAGGCGCACTAGTTACAGCAACCCAAGGAATGGTTTACACATGGATTGGATTTACGTTCATGCCAGTGGTTCCCTGACATCTGGGCAAGTCAAATTGTTATCAACACAACTGAGAGGACTAGCGCTGGTGTTGGTTCTCTTTCAGAATAATGGGTAATGCTCATTTTAAGACTCCCCTCAATAATTGGCTGCACAGTGTACTATCAGTTTAAACTTTGCAAATTTGTTGCTATCGATATCTTCCTCGGCGAGGGAACAAATCAGGACAAGAGAGAATGAATTGATAATGACCAAAACACATTTCCTTGTCGCGAGGCCTGTTGCATGCTAGGGTTTACCTTCATGAACTTCTGAACCTTCATCAGGCAAGGAAACTTAGGAGCCTTTCTCAGACTGCCACACAGCAACTACAGCGATCACCTGGAATATCTGGAAGCACCCGAACAACTATGTTTTCCTAGGAGAGGGTGAGAGGCTGAGATGTCCATACTCCATAAGTCCTAATCTGTTCAACTGAACTCAGCCTTTGGACCTGTCGATGTGCCAGCATAGGTAGACAGCTACCAAAGCCGTCCAGCTTTCGAATTCAGGCTTATCAACTAGCCTAAATGACGATGTTGCAAGATGCATTTTGTATATTACAAAGAATGGATATGCACGGAGCTTCATTTTTTCTGTTAAGTTGAGGATGTTCTTGGCGTTGGCAACATTTGGTTTCCTATAATGCTACAGTAGATTTTAACTCCAGAAGTCTTATGGCGGACTTATTAAAACCTATGCAGGCAATCATAGAGGAAAATCGAATGAGAATATTATGAGTTCTATATGCCGAAAGCAAATCATTCTGCATAAAAATAAAAGAAGTTGAGCAAATTTCCTTCAAAAAGTATTTAGAAGCCAATATGGACTAAAATGTCAACAGATCTTCAAACAAATTAAAGAAAATATATTTAGTCAGTGAGAAGTGAGACGACCTGTACTGAATGAGAATGATCACTCGCAACCACAACAAGTTAAGGCCTCTTTTGGTTCATAGGATAGGATTATCGTAGGAATAGGAATTTTGTAGGAAATGAGATGGCATGTATCTCAAATCCTATGAGTAGGAATAGGAAATGAGATGTCATTTGGTTGACATCAAAGGAATTTTTCCATTGAGTCTAGGCTCATTTTTATTTTCCTATGAAATGTGAAGGATAGGAACCAATCCTATGTAGGAATAGGAATCCATTTCTATAAACCAAAGGGCTCTAAAGGAAAAAATCCTATAAAAATCCTATCCTCTATAATTCCTATGAAATTCCTCCAAACCAAAGGAGGCCTAAGAAGCAGAAAAGGGAGAACAATGATCAAAGCATGCATGAGGCTACTGTAGCATGTAGGTTGCAATCAGTAGCATAGAAAAATACAGTGCCCTTAGAACTAACACTGGACAACTAGGGAACTTAATAGGTTGTTGAATTCCCAGATAACAAGTTAACAAGCACGCACTACTTTGCAAGCTTCATTGTAGGAGAATCTAGACGATGATGGTTTCTGGTGTCACCAACAAATTAGGCTATCTTTAGGGCTTTCTAGGATCAGACAATTAAGGAAGACCAAGTGGAGCCAGTTACCTTTACGCGTTACTATGAAGATGCAAGTGTAAAGGGATCCAACTTATAAAGTCTTCAAGCACTTAAGCTCAGGTAAATAAATCCCTCTTAATCTAAAAGCTAAGTTGGCGAGGCATCCGTTAACCAAGCCCTTAGGATTTAGTATATTCTTTTCCCCTTGAGGATCAGAATTAAATTCGTGCGAACATTCTAATGGTGACATAAAGGCTACTCCCCCACTAAAAGATGAGCTAGTTGGCACAGGCACAAAATGGGCAGGGAAACAGAAGTGTAGCACACCCACAGTGTGCATAGCCACTGCCAAAAGTCTCGTAGGCATTCAGTCGAACACCTGGTGGTGGGCGCATGGCGGTCCTTGTCGAGCGGAGAGCCCACACCGATCCAGCGAGTTCCGATGATCCAATCACGCCGGCACAACTGTCCCCTCAACCAGTGAGAAGCTGTTTCCATCCAATGGAAACAAGAAATGCACGTCGTGCCGCTGAACCCCAAGGGGACAGACACCTTGACTGATCTCAGATTATGACCTGAGCATGGCGATTGGCCGGGTGATCAGAGAGAGGATGGAGATGGCGACACGCCCTAAAATTCACTTAGACAAAAGGGAATTTTTGTTTGACCTTATAAAGATGAGGGTAGAGGAGGAAGAAGATATGTCAGTTGGATGCTGGACTTGGAAGCCTGCCACTGGTCCAGGTATATCTGATATCTCCCCCTCTCCCACCACCAACAAGGGCAAAAAGAGCGACGCTTCGGAAGCTCCCACCGCCGCAAGGGGTGGGGGGAAGTCGCCGGGGATGGCAAGACCGCGGGCGCCGCGACGTGGACGCGCGCGCACTCGCCCTGGCCCGGAGGTCAATGATCACATCACGGTGGAAAGGTAGCCAACGCGACAAGGAAAAGAAAAAAATTGGGGGGTCTCCACCAAGAAACCCGCCATCATTCCGTCCCACCGCCGTCGATCCCTGGCGCGCAAGATGAGATGAGTGCACTCCTCGCGAGTCCTCCACGGAGAAAGCAGTCTGGGGAGAGAGAGGAGTGAGCGCAACGCAACTGATCGTGATCTGAGGTCAAAGACGGACGGACAGACAGACAGAAGACGATGGAATCCAGCCACCACTACACTCCAACTCGAGTGCGCCCCGCTCTGCCTCATCGCTGCGTTTCCCACCACGCCTTTTCTTCTCCCCGACACATCATCGAAAATGAAAAATCCCCCGGAAATACTTCGTGAAGGAGGGGGGCATGATAAATCCAGGGGAGGGGAGGAGAAATCTTCCATGCCCTTCTTAGATGAGACGGCGTTGGTGTAAAGGATGGATGAAAGCGAAACCGCCTGCCGGAATTGAACTGCTCAGTAGTATCTTTCTTCTTTTCCCCCCCTTTTGATTGAAACGTGCGATAAATAGAGATGGGGATGTGCTCCACTTGAGGCCTTCCTCTGAGGTTCCTCATTCTGCGTAGCAGCTTTCAGGGGATAGAAATCTGCACCTTCTCTCCCCTTGCTTGTTCCTTGTCTGGCCTGGTTTCAGAAGAAGAAAATTAGGTTTCTTGTTCTTGGTGAGACATAGTGAGAGGTTCATCTTGTTCCTTGGGAATTTTGTGTTGTCATGGGTAACTGCTGGTTTAAAGGGAGTCCGTACTTCAAAAGGGTTTCTTCCAATGCAACAAAGTCAGGTACTACTCATATTCTTCCCTTCCTGGTATGGCTTGTGTGAAATACGAAGTACTACAATACTTTCTGTTATTTTTTTGATCCCCCGATGTTGTTTGCTTTCTAGGTATATACTGATTCTTTATTACCTTTTAATAAAAATTCGATGGCATCTCCGAGCAACTAATTCTCAATCCAAAAAGTGCACACCTTCATGCTCAATCTGATTGTGGTATTCTAATTTCCAATACTAATAGGTTTCAGTCTGATCCACTCCATTCATCATGTTTTTCAACTTGTTTTCATCCAACCAAATCAGTGATATGAACTTCAGTGATCTGCCGAAAGTATTCTGAAGTCTGAACCATTTGCAAGTTATTCTTGGAACTTCTGAATTTCCCAGTTGAAATCTTGTGACATACTACATGACATGACTTTCCCTTTTATCTGTTGCAGAATCTCCAAAATTGCAGAGCCCGTCGGAGAGAACCGAGAAGGACGATAGCCTGCTTCCGTCCAACCCACATGAGGTGGAGGCGCTGCGCAACGATTCGGCTCGGAAGAATCCTCTGATAGCATTCACGTTCGAGGAGCTCAAGAGAATCACCAAGAACTTCAGGCAGGACTCTGTGCTAGGGGGAGGTGGCTTTGGCAGGGTCTACAAAGGGTGCGTCACTAATGATATTCGCGAGGGGTTAGCGATTGAGGAGCCGCTGCGAGTTGCGGTCAAGGTCCATGATGGAGACAACAGCTTCCAAGGCCACAGGGAGTGGCTGGTGATTACCATTTCTCAGTGATATATGCATTTTGGGTATGCTCTGGTTTACTGTTTGTTACATATGAAGTTGATTTTTTGTGTGTATGTTTTCAGGCCGAGGTCATTTTCCTTGGGCAGCTCTCACACCCAAATCTTGTGAAGTTAGTTGGTTATTGTTGCGAAGATGATCACCGGGTTCTCGTTTACGAACTGATGCCCCTAGGGAGTGTGGAATCGCATCTATTTTCGAGTAAGACACCTATTCTTTGCATTGTTTCTTGTTTCGCTAGAGATTGTCTCTTAATCATGACGCCGACCGGTTTCATTCACATGAATCATTTTAGCATTCAATTATGCGAGCTTCGAAGCTACCGTGAATTTGGAGCCAAATTTGTTAACTCCCTAAACTGTGCAATAAATTTTTGCAATTTCGCTGTATTTCCTCAGTGATTTTTTTAAAGTTCAGTCAAACTTTTTGCCGTATTTCTTCTTAATCGCATGACCAATGTGGTAGAGTATGCACTACTATTTATTCACATGGTATCACACACCACATTATGTAGATTTGTTCAAGTACTTGTGATTTACTAATGCAGGGGTAATGCTGCCACTGCCATGGGCCACCAGAATGAAGATCGCACTCGGTGCGGCAAGGGGGCTTGCATTCCTGCACGAAGCTGAGAAGCCAGTCATTTACAGGGATTTCAAGACATCCAACATATTGCTCGACGAGGTATACAAACCGTGTTCCATCGCTTCCATTCACATAAATTTAGAACTCCTTATATATGAAACACAGTGGAATCGTGCACATAAATGGTTCAGAAAACAGAATGAACACCTATCATTTTTCATGACCAATACTTCTTGCTTGCATTTCTCTTCTCTGAATCCCTCCGGCAATGTTCATCATCAGGAGTACAACGCAAAGCTCTCTGACTTCGGGCTGGCGAAGGATGGGCCGGTCGGTGACAAGTCGCACGTCTCGACCCGCATCATGGGCACCTACGGCTACGCCGCCCCGGAGTACATCATGACAGGTAGGTAGCCATCATCATGTCACTGAACTTGAGCAGAGCGATGGGAATTTGGTATCTGAATTTTGAACTGTTGTGTTGCTGTGTGTTGCAGGGCACCTGACGGCGATGAGCGACGTGTACAGCTACGGGGTGGTGCTGCTGGAGCTGCTGACGGGGCGCAAGTCGCTGGACAGGTCGAGACCGGTGAGGGAGCAGACGCTGACGGACTGGGCCTTCCCGCTGCTGGCGCACAGGAAGAAGGTGCTGGGCATCGTCGACCCCAGGCTCGCCGTCGACGACTACCCCGTGAAGGCCGTGCACAAGACGGCCATGCTCGCCTACCACTGCCTCAGCCGCAACCCCAAGGCCAGGCCGCTCATGCGTGACATCGTCGCCACCCTCGAGCCCCTGCAGCAGCAGCCGCAGCCGCAGCCGGAGCTGGTGGTGGAGGTGAGCCCGGCCAACGACTCCGGTGGCGGCGACGGCGTGGGTGTTCGGTGATCAGACATATGTATGCTGACGTGTACGTTCTTTTCTGCATATACTGATGCTTGTGCGAATTGTATTGTAGGAGTAGCAGCTAGTACACAGCTACTGACAGTGTTCTCTTGGTCTTCACACTATGCAAAGGGTCTTTCTCTCTCTGCTTCCCACGAATTCTTCGGGAATTTCACAACTTACAGAATCGAGAGGCTCGCGGATCAAAATGGGCCTAATAATTTAGAGACAGAGAAATATAATACTCCCTCTGTAAATTAATATAAGAAGTTTTAGGTCACTATTAGTGGCATAAAATGTCTTATATTAGTTTATGGATACTGAAAGAGTACATTACAGGATTTTCTATCTTTACTAGCAAAAGGGTTCATGCGCTGCAACCAGGAAAAAACTCATAATCTCCAATGGCAATGACCACATTTTATTGCACCGAGATACACTATCACTCCCAATTTCATCAAATTATGAACAATTTTTGAAATCATGAACATTTTTTCAAACTCGTAAACATTTCTCAAATTCATGAACACTTTTACAAAATTTTGATCATTTTTTAAAATCAAGAACATTTTTTGAATTCATGAACATTTTATACCATTTGCTACATTTTTATCAAAAAATGTGAACATTTACTAAAAGAATCTTGAATGGGCGAACATTTCTAGAATCGACGAACATCTTTTTAGGAAATTGGTGGAAGATTTTTTTTTAATTCATGAACATATTATTGGTTTTTAACGAACATTTTCTGAAATGCATGATCATTTCTTGAATCAGCAAACATTTTATGAATTGATAAACTATTTTGTAAGTCATGAACACTTTTCAAATTTTTAGGATATTTTTTCATTCATGAACATCTTTTTATTTGGCAAAGTTTTGTTCAATTTAATTAAATTTTTTAATACAGGAACTTTTTAAAAAAACTAAACATTTTTCGATTTTACAAACATTTTTTTCAAAATTTTGAACATTTTTTGAATAAGCAAACATTTTCTTTACAAAATCGCTAACATTTTTGAATCCACGCACATTTTATATTTTATTAAAACTTTTAATACAAAATTTTCGTTTAAAAAAATCGAATTTTTTTTGAAGTCCCGAATTATTTAAAGTAGAAAAAAGAAAACAAAAAGAAAACAAAAAGAAAAAAACAAAACAAAATTTTAAAAATAGGCCACACAGACATGGGCCGGCCCAAACGGGCGCGCTACGTCTTCTCCCAGCGCAGAGTTCCCTACTGCATGGGCCGGCCCAGACGGGGAATTCCCCTTGTAAAACGTTTTTTTATCACTTATAGTAGGTGGCATTCGTGGGCAATATTTTGCAACTTTGCGTGCAACTTCCGTGACGTACCGCCATAAGCAATAACCTTTTATTATTAGGCATAGATTTGTATGCAGTTCTCCTGCATGTTTCAGAAAAGAAAAAAAATCTCTTAAGTACTCTTTCCGTTCACAAATATAAGAAGTTTTGAATATTTCAATATGGAATACTTATGGACTGAAATGAGTGAACATACTAAAACGTTCTATATACATCTGATTCAGAAAAAGTTAGAACATCTAATAATATTTGTGAACGGAGGGAGTAACTAGGATGCGTTTTTTCCCGATTAAAAGTCTCACACCATGTTGCATTTTCATTGAAAAAGAAACACGGAGTAACAAGCATCGCCAGGCTCCTGGATAAATTGCTTGCTAATCTACTCTCTCGGTTCCAAAATAATTAAAGTATGAGTTTGTTCTAAGTCAAATTTATGTAAGTTTAACTAAGTTATGCAAAAATATATGAACATCTACAGCACCATTTTTTATTAGATTCATTATGAAATATGTTTCATATTCGTAAGTTTGATATTATAGGTATTAGCACATTTTTCTATGGACTATCAAACTTTAGACAGTTTGACTTAGGGCAACCGTGTAACTTCAAATATTTTGGAACAAAGAGAGTAGTTTGTAAAATGTAAAGTCTACTTAGAAACTAATGCACCATATTTTTTTAAAAAAAGCTATGATGCATTTTTTATTGTTTACAAAACATATTTATACCATTATTGTCAACGAAGGTTGGAAAGAAGATGACAAAAAGTACTCCTTCGTCTTATAATATAAGATGTTATTACAACCGACGTACTAGGTCGTAATAACATCTTATATATTATGGATTTGCAAAAAAGAAACATCTTATATATATAAGATGGAGGAAGTACGAAACAAGCAGACCAGGGTAGGGGCGAAGGTTCGTAAAGAGCGAGGAGAAACAAAATACCACATATATTGGAAGAACTCTTGTATTTGGTCGCTCTTGAGTATGAGTGTTGTAGGCATAAATGCCTGGAGTAGTATTGTTTGTGTAACATTCCAACCTATTGTTGGCTACGATGCAATTTCTTAATGTTTTGACAAAACATATTCATATCATTATTGTCAAAGAAGGTTGGAAAGAAACTGACAAAAGGCGCTCTCTCCATCCTATAAGAGCATCTCCACTCGTTCGGTATCCCCATGGCGTGAAATAGCGCCTCCTGGGGGTGAGCCGGCGTTATTTTCGTCGTGGGGGCGCGGTCGGGTTCCCAGCCGCCGCCCCGAGTTGGCCCCCAGACGTCCTTTTTTGAAACATAGATCGGCTTAAATTTGAAGAATTTGGATGAAATTTAGACGGAATTCATTCATATTTGTACATAATTTAAAAGGCATAATTTAAAAGACATAATTAAACCCTAAACTATGCCGCGCGCCTCCCCGAGCCTTCTACATGCCGAGGAGCCTGTAGAAGTTGGTGTAGTCGTCGCCGCCGTCGTCGTCGCCCCGCACGCCGCCGATGTCCTTGCTGCAGCCTGATACGTCTCCAACGTATCTATAATTTTTTATTGTTCCATGCTATATTATATTCTGTTTTGGATGTTAATGGGCTATATTATACATTATATTATTTTTAGGACTAACCTATTAACCGGAGGCACAACCCATAATTGCTGTTTTTTGCCTATTTCAGTGTTCCGCAGAAAAGGAATATCAAACCGAGTCCAAACGTAATGAAACCTTCGGGAATGTGATTTTTGGAATAAACGTGATCCAGAGGACTTGGACCCTACGTCAAGAAAGCAACCAGGAGGGCACGAGGCAGGGGGGCGCGCCTACCCCCATGGGTGCGCCCTCCACCCTCGTGGGGCCCACGTCGCTCCACCGACGTACTTCTTCCTCCTATATATACCTACGTACCCCAAACTATCAGATACGGAGCCAAAAACCTAATTCCACCGCCGCAACCTTTGCAATTCGTGAGATCCCATCTTGGGCCTTTTTCCGCTCACGGAGGGGGCATTGATCACGGAGGGCTTCTACATCAACACCATAGCCTCTCCGGTGATGTGTGAGTAGTTTACCTCAGACCTTCGGGTCCATAGTTATTAGCTAGATGGCTTCTTCTCTCTCTTTGGATCTCAATACAAAGTTCTCCACAATTATCGTGGAGATCTATTCGATGTAATCATCTTTTACGGTGTGTTTGTTGAGACCGATGAATTGTGGGTTTATGATCAAGTTTATCTATGAACAATATTTGAATCTCCTCTGAATTCTTTTATGTATGATTGGTTATCTTTGCAAGTCTCTTCGAATTATCAGTTTGGTTTGGCCTACTAGATTGATCTTTCTTGCAATGGGAGAAGTGCTTAGCTTTGGGTTCAACCTTGCGGTGTCCTTTCCCAGGATGTTAGGGCAGCAAGGCACGTATTGTATTGTTGCCATCGAGGATAACAAGATGGGGTTTATTTCATATTGCATGAGTTTATCCCTCTTCATCATGTCATCTTGCTTAAAGCGTTACTATGTTCTTATGAACTTAATACTCTAAGTGCATGTTGGATAGCGGTCGATGTGTGGAGTAATAGTAGTAGATGCAGGCAGGAGTCGGTCTACTTGTCACGGACGTGATGCCTATATACATGATCATACCTAGATATTCTCATAACTATGCTCAATTCTATCAATTGCTCAACAGTAATTTGTTCACCCACCGTAATACTTATGCTCTCGAGAGAAGCCACTAGTGAAACCTATGGCCCCTGGGTCTATTTTCCATCATATTAATCTCCCAACAACTAGCTATTTCTGGCGCCGTTTATTTTGCTTTCTTTACTTTTAGTCTCTATTATCAAAATATCAAAAATATTATCTTATCATATCTATCAGATCTCACTCTCGTAAGTGATCATTGAGGGATTGACAACCCCTTTATCGCGTTGGTTGCGAGGTTCTTATTTGTTTGTGTAGGTACGAGGGACTCGTGCTTGATCTCCTAGTGGATTGATACCTTGGTTCTCAAAAACTGAGGGAAATACTTACACTACTTTACTGCATCACCCTTTCCTCTTCAAGGGAAAACTAACGCAATGCTCAAGAGGTAGCAAGAAGGATTTCTGGCTCCGTTGCCGGGGAGATTCGCGCTAAGTCAAGTCAAGTCAAGACATACCAAGTACCCATCACAAACTCGTATCCTTCGCATTACATTATTTGCCATTTGCCTCTCGTTTTCCTCTCCCCCACTTCACCCTTGTGGTTTTATTCGCCCTCTCTTTTCCGCTCGCCTTTCATTCGCCATGTCGGAACCAAAAAGAGTTGGGAGTTCTCTCCCGAGTTTTAGCACCCTGGACAATCCTTCTATTATATCTAAACTCATAAATAATGCTATGGAAAAACCTGCCAAAGTTGTCAATGAGAGTCTTAATAATTTTGATGAAGATGATTCCGGAATTTTTTGTTATTTACTCGATGAATCTTTGAAAGATGCTTGGGATAGACTGTTAAGGATACGGGCTAACTATGTGCCCCAATACCAAATTGAAATTTACTTGAAGAGCTTTTACGTTGCCCTACCTTCTTCGTTTAAGCATGTCTTAGATTCTATATTTGAGGAAGGCTTTCTTGAAGAGGATGCTGTAGATACTTATGAAAAGATGAAAACCATATTTGGGCACCCCATGAATGAGAAAGTTGAACCTACATCTCTTTTGCTCTCCTACCAAACGAATCTATCAAAGAGATAAAAGCTAGCTTAGATGCAAATTTCCGCAACGTGCTTAATCTTTCTTCTACCATTAATAGCCACGTGCTTTATCAAAATAGAAAGATTAATTCCATAGATAACAAGTTTGCCCTTTTCTTCCCTAAAACCAAAGATGGCAATACCTAGATCTATCCTTGCTTTTATGCCTAGCTAGGGGCGTTAAACGATAGCGCTTATTGGGAGGCAACCTAATTTTATTTTCAGTTTTTTTGATTTTTGCTTCTGTTTAGGAATAAATATTTGATCTAGCCTCTGGTTAGATTTGTTTTTATGTTTTAATTAGTGTTTGTGCCAAGTTAAACCTATAGGATCTTCTTGGATGATAGTTATTTGATCTTGCTGAAAATTCCAGAAACTTTCTGTTCACAAAAACAATTGTTAAAAATTATCCAAACGTGATATGATATTGATTCCAATTGCAGCAGATTGATAAACAAATTGTTTAGGTCTTCCTATTTTGGCTGAAGTTTTAGAGTTCCAGAAGTTTGCGTTAGTTACAGATTACTACAGACTGTTCTGTTTTTGACAGATTCTGTTTTTCATGTGTTGTTTGCTTATTTTGATGAATCTATGGCTAGTAAAATAGTTTATAAACCATAGATAAGTTGGAATACAGTAGGTTTAACACCCATATAAATAAAGAATGAGATCATTACAGTACCTTGAAGTGGTGTTTTGTTTTCTTTCGCTAACGGAGCTCACGAGATTTTCTGCCAAGTTTTGTGTTGTGAAGTTTTCAAGTTTTGGGTAAAAGATTTGATGGATTATGGAACAAGGAGTGGCAAGAGCCTAAGATTGGGGATGCCCATGGCACCCCAAGATAATCTAAGGACACCAGGCATCCCCTCTTTCGTCTACTTCCACCGGTAACTTTACTTGGAGCTATATTTTTATTCACCACATGATGTGTTTTGCTTGGAGCGTCTTGTATTATTTGAGTCTTTATTTGTTAGTTTACCACAATCATCCTTGCTGTACACAACTTTTGAGAGAGACACACATGATTTGGAATTTATTAGAATACTCTATGTGCTTCACTTATATCTTTTGAGCTATATAGTTTTTGCTCTAGTGCTTCACTTATATCTTTTAGAGCATGGTGGTGGATTTGTTTTATAGAAACTATTGTTCTCTCATTCTTCACTTATATTATTTTGAGAGTTCCACAAAACAGAATGGTAATTTTCTTAAATTGAAATTAGTCCTAAAGTAATAGGCATCCAAGATTAGTAAAAATTATCTTATGAGTGTGTTGAATACTATGAGAATTTTGATGCTTGATAATTGTTTTGAGATATAAAGATGGTGATATTAGAGTCATGCTAGTTGAGTAGTTGTGGATTTGAGGAATACTTGTGTTAAAGTTTGTGATTCCCGTAGCATGCATGTATGGTGAACCGTTATGTGATGAAGTCGGAGCATGATTTATTTATTGATTGTCTTCCTTATGCGTGGCGGTCGGGGACGGCGATGGTCTTTTCCTACCAATCTATCCCCTAGGAGCATGCGCGTAATACTTTGCTTTGATAACTTGTAGATTTTTGCAATAAATATATGAGTTCTTTATGACTAATGTTGAGTCCATGGATTATCGCACTTCCTTCCTTCCACCATTGCTAGCCTCTCTAATACCGCGCAATTTTAGCGGTATCATACACCCACCATATACCTTCCTCAAAACAGCCACCATACCTACCTATCATGGCATTTCCATAGCCATTCCGAGATATATTGCCATGCAACTTACCACCGTTCCGTTACTATGACACGCTCCATCATTGTCATATTGCTTCGCATGATCATGTAGTTGGCATCATATTTGTGGCAAAGCCAGCGTTCATAATTCTTTCATACATGTCACTCTTGATTCATTGCATATCCTGGTACATCGCCGGAGGCATTCACATAGAGTCATATTTTGTTCTAAGTATTGAGTTGTAATTGTTGAGTTGTAAGTAAATAAAAGTGTGATGATCATCATTTTTTTAGAGCATTGTCCCAAGTGAGGAAAGGATGATGGAGACTATGATTCCCCCACAAGTCGGGATGAGACTCCGGACGTAAATAAAAAAAGAGGAAAAGAGGCCATAAAAAAAGAGAAAAGGCCCAAATAAAAAAAATAGAAAAATGATGAGAGAAAAAGAGAGAAGGGACAATGTTACTATCCTTTTACCACACTTGTGCTTCAAAGTAGCACCATGATCTTCATGATAGAGAGTCTCTTATGATATCACTGTCATATACTAGTGGGAATTTTTCATTATAGAACTTGGCTTGTATATTCCAATGATGGGCTTCCTCAAAATGCCCTAGGTCTTCGTAAGCAAGCGAGTTGGATGCACACCCACTTAGTTTCTTTTGTTGAGCTTTCATATACTTATAGCTCTAGTGCATCTGTTGCATGGCAGTCCCTACTCACTCACATTGATATCTATTAATGGGCATCTCCATAGCCCGTTGATACGCCTAGTTGATGTGAGACTATCTTCTCCTTTTTTGTCTTCTCCACAACCACCCTTCTATTCCACATATGTGCTATATCCATGGCTCACGCTCATGTATTGCGTGAAGATTGAAAAAGTTTAGAACACCAAAAGTATGAAACAATTGCTTGGCTTGTCATCGGGGTTGTGCATGATTTAAATACTTTGTGTGGTGAAGATAGAGCATAGCCAGACTATATGATTTTGTAGGGATAACTTTCTTTGGCGATGTTATTTTGAGAAGACATGATTGCTTAGTTAGTATGCTTGAAGTATTATTATTTTTTATGTCAATATTAAAATTTTGTCCTGAATCTTTCGGATCTAAATATCCATACCACAATTAAGAGAATTACATTGAAAATTATGCCAAGAAGCATTCCACATCAAAAATTCTGTTTTTACCATTTACCTACTCGAGGACGAGCAGGAATTAAGCTTGGGGATGCTTGATACGTCTCCAACGTATATATAATTTTTTATTGTTCCATGCTATATTATATTTTGTTTTGGATGTTAATGGGCTTTATTATACACTTTTATATTATTTTTGGGACTAACCTATTAACCGGAGGCCCAACCTAGAATTGCTGTTTTTTGTCTATTTCAGTGTTCCACAGAAAAGGAATATCAAACAGAGTCCAAACAGAATGAAACCTTAGGGAACGTGATTTTTGGAACAAACGTGATCCAGAGGACTTGGAACCTACGTCAAGAAAGCAACCAGGAGGGCACGAGGTAGGGGGCGCCTACCCCCCTAGGCGCGCCCTCCACCCTCATGGGGCCCATGTTGCTCCACCGACGTACTTCTTCCTCCTATATATACCTCACGCACCAAACTACCGATATGGAGCCAAAACCTAATTCCACCGCCGCAACCTTCTCGTACATGCCGTGAGATCCCATCTTGGGGCCTTTTCAGTGCTCACTTGAAGGGCATTGATCACGGAGGGCTTCTACATCAACACCATAGCCTCTCCGATGATGTGTGAGTAGTTTACACTACAAAAAATACACTTCCGTGATGATACGTGTTTGTCACAGTAGGTCGCGTTTTTTGTCATGCATGTACATCCATGATAAATTTATGACAGAATCAAGATAGTCATACCTGTCTTTGTCGTAGAAGTGTTCCATGACATTACCAAAATTATCATCACGGAAGTGTCCACTTCCATGACGATAAATCGCGCGTCACAGAAGTGCTTTCGTCAAGGGTGACCGACACGTGGCATCCACCGTAATGGAGCGTCGTTAAGCTATCGGGTCGGGTTTTGGATCCGATAACCCATTAACAGCCCCGACCAATGGAAAATTTCCACGTGTAAAATTCTTATTGGCCGGACGAAACACGTGTCAGCTCGACAGTGGGTCAGATAGGCCCCTATGATACGTCGACACGTGGCATGACCCAACAGAGGCCCATTCCTGTGAAAAGGCCGGCCCCGTTTGACTTGGTCAAAAGGTGGCGGGCTGGCCCATGGAAAGCCTGTTAATGGCCTGTTCGCATATAGCCCATTTACAGCCCGCTAACCCAAGGCCCGTTACGCCCTATTCGAATTAGGCCCAGTAGTGTCATCTGGGCCATCCAATATGATTCCAGCCCATTTTCACTTCTGGCCCATGTATGGCCCATGACGTCTTTCAGCCCATATGAGGCCCTATGTAACTCTTGGCCTATTAACGTCCCGTGGTGAAACTGGCCCGTAATGAACAATGTATCACTTTACACCCATTAACGACCCATGGTGAAACTAGCCCGTAAAGAACAATGTATCACTTTATACCCATTAACGACCCGTTATTCCGCCGTTTCCAGCCCATGTTATCTTTCGGCCTTCTCAGAGCCCATTTATTCTTGGGCTATTTTCCAGCATTCGTTTACTTACGGCCCATTACCGCTATTTTTTACGCTTGTGGGCCAAATTCAGCCCGTGGTTACAATCGGCCCATTTGTGGTCCGTTAATACGTTGGGCGTTTTCATAGCATCATCAACACGACCTATTAACGATGGCTCGTTATGGTCGGCCCATGAACAGACGATTCCAACTCTAGCCCGTTACGGCCGAATCGCGGTCTGTTTGGCCCATGTTTGGCCAATCGATCATACGGCCTGTATAAGGCCCATTGATGATACGGCTCGTAGAAGGCCCATTGTTTCTACGGCCCGTAGAAGGCCCATTGTTTCTACGGCCCGTAGAAGGCCCACTGTTTCTACGGCCCGTAGAAGGCGCACTGTTTATACGGCCCGTAGAAGGCCCACTATTTCTACGGCACGTAGGAGGCCCAGTGTCACTACAGTAAATATTAGCCCATGGTTATTGTGGTCTAGTTTTAAAAAATAGGTTATTGCAGCCACTAGCAAACCGCAGAAAAAGAACTGCACTGACTACAAGCAAACAAATAAACAAGACAACAAGGAAATAAGTAAGCAAGCAACTTACACTAGGCTATCACGTCTATTACACATATTACATCCACTGGGCATCAAAGTTCGCCACCAGTGCAAATATAGGGAACACAACAGCATATAAATGGCGCAGCAAAACAAGTCCGTAATCAAACCACTTCGGAAGAGCTCAAGAAACAATATCCGGTACCCATAATCTTTGGCAAGATGCTTAGCAAGCTTATTAACTTTCTCTTGTTTGGCGCTTAAGTCCTCCAAATAGCTTCTTTGTTGCACCGTAAAGTATGCATCTGAATTCTGCGGGGACTTCCTCAGTCCTTCTGACTTCGTCGCATAACATCTCGATCGATGTCTTTCAACTTGAAGTTGAGACTCAAGAAGCCGAACTGATTCAGGCAACGAGTTCGAAGAGCTGGTGCCAGCAGTGGTAGCCAGTAACTCGAACACTACATCAAGACAGGACTTTGGGGTTGCCTCAGTGTCTTCAATATAGTTTTTATCAACTTTCTTGGAGACCAACAGGGATGTCTCACTATCTTGAACCTTATCTGCATTACTTCTTTTACCATTGCATAACAGGGTACTCTTCTCCAATATTTTATCCAGCGTTCTAAAAGAGAAACAAACAAACACATCTCAGGTTTAAAATGTAGTATATGAAACTCATTTTGGTAAACCAGTTCAGTAGTAAGGTGGACAGGATAACAACATGAAACAAATATATATCTATGTAGTATGGTCACTGTATGGTCTATATCATTCTAGTTTATGTTGCCAAATCAAGATAGATACAGTTTGAATCATATCTATTTAAGACAAAGCAGCATAGACATAATATAAGTGTGGGAAACTACACAGCAATAACAACACTTGTAATGTGCATGGCATGAGAACATAACTGTTTATTCAATTGAAACTGAAATCAACATAGAGCAAGTTACAACAGAAACAGCCAAACACGTTGAAGAAACAGTTTAAAACATACTGTTGTGCCATTGGAGTTTCAATTGCATCCTTCAAATTTGAAATTAGTTGGTATCGATGAATACAAGTGATGCAAGAGCAAAGTAGTATGAACCATAGCTACGGAACTGACACGATAACAATTCTTCTTACGCTTTAAGCGTTGACTTCGGGTTCGGAGTGGTGGTCCTCGTGATTTGGGCACTGCAGCTTGCCTTACTAACTGCCGTGTTTGGGTGCTCTGTGGTGGAGATGGTGCTGTGTCAACGAGGAACTGGGTGTCTATCTGCTTTGGGGTTGGGGTTAGAAGGGGTGTAGCTGGTTCTCATTCAACTGGTAGGGGTACAATCTGCATGAGTGTGGGTTATGTGTGGTGGGGCTGGTTCTTGGGCAAGTACAACCGTGGTTCTATCTGCATCGACAGCTAGCACGATCTTTTTTGAAGACCGTGTTTTTACTCCCACAGATACTGCCATCACTCCCTCCAATTGAAATGGCTGATAAACAAGAAAAGTAATTGAATGTACAGACATTGTAAGATAGACAGGTGCAATGGATAGTAGGGAAGAAAACAGGGCATGAAACAATTCACATTTATGTTGTCTAAGCAAACAGAATAGCAGGACATAATTTCACATATATGATGGCTAATTAAACATGATAGCATGACACAATTTCACATGTATGATGGCTAACTAAACATGATAGAATGACATACTTCAAAATATAATGACTTTGTAAACAGGATGACATGATATAACTATGCGATGTGTCTATTAAAGTGGTTGGCATGCCATAAATCACAAACATGCCATCGATGGAAACATGATGGCATGATATAATTCACGGATAGAATGACATAATTTAAAATATGATGACTATGTAAACAGGATGAGATGATATAACTATATTATGCCTTTAGAAAATGGGTTGACATGCCATAATTCAGATACATGCTGTCTATGTAAACATCATGGCATGACATAATTCAAATATATGATTTATATACTAAGGAAGTGAGCAGAGGGCAATAGCATATATGATGTGTCAACTAAGGAGATGGCATTCAATATTGTGTATATGATGTAAAAACTAAGCATTGCAATACAACATATGCATTATATGAGTAATATAACCCTACCAAGTTTGAGCATACACCTCAGGGGGATAATAGGACTGGTCATCTGCCTCTGAATCCTCCTCTGAAGGGCTATATGTAACCAGCAAGATATCTGCTTCAGCAGGTAGCATTATCTGCTCTGAGGACCTTGTTTTCACTCCAGATTTCTCCATCACCAATTCAAATGGCTGATGCACAGGAAGATCAGTTGAATATACAAACATTGTCGACAAAAGCAATGAGAAATACAAAAAAAGGGCAGCATGATATAATTCACATATATGACGCTTGCCTAAACAGCATGACATTGCATAATTCACATACATAATGCCTTGCAACAAGATAACATTGCATAATTCACATATATAATGTCTTGCAACAAGATGGCATTGCATAATTCACATATATGCTAATTAGACACTAAACATGTGGCATTCACACAAAGCATGTCTAAACTAAGCAAATGACATAGCAATGCAAGATACCATACACACGATATGAGCACCATAACCATGCCAAGTTAGGGCATGCACCTCGGGGGGGGGGGGTGAATATGACAGGTGATCTGTTTATGAATCCACCTCTGAGGAGCGATCGGTAACCAAGAAGACATGCGCTTCGTCGAGATAGCATTGTCTCGCTGAAGACCTTGTTTCCACTCCAGATTTTTCCATGACCGTGCCGAATGGCTGATGCACAAGAAGAGTAATTGAATGTACTAAAATTGTTGACAAATTTAACACGTAATAAAAAATGATGGCATGATATAATTCACATATAAGATGACTGGCTAACTAGGGTGGCATTGCAAAATTCACATATATGATGCCTGGCTAGACAAGATGGCATTGCATGATTCACATATACGATAAAGAAACTAAACGGATGGCATTGACACAAAGCATGTCTAAACTAAGCAGATGACATCTTTAATGTATATAGTAAGCAATGCAAGGCACCATATGCATGATATTACCAACATCAGCATGCCAAGTTAGAGCGAAGACCTCATGGGGTAAATAGGAGTGGTCTTCTCCTTCGGAATCCCCTCGAGCAGTTATCTTCCTCTTGATTACGATCCGAAATGGGTGGAGGGGGGGCTGCCTTTGCGCCCACCATGGAACGACGTCTGCATGAAATTTTATTGCCACGCAAGGCTCGTCTCTTTTGCTCTACATGATCAGTTCCATTGTCTACAGTAACTAGCATGCATAGGAATAAAACATAGTGACATTATGCAAGGAGTGCATGCACAAATCCAGAGTGATGGTAGCAAACTGTGGATAGACCCAAAACCAATGATAGCAGGCAGATAATAGCTTTAGTTAAAAATACAGATAATGGCTCCTTTAATGTTTGTTTGCACCCAACATGAAACTCATAGTAGACACCGAAGATTAACCAGATAGTAGACAGATAGTACTGATTGCTGCCCCAATATGTACCCCACAACCATTTAAAAACTCAAGTTTCAGCATTAGTTTGGACCCGACTCGGAGTCTAATAGGTGAACACGACGATAATGTAGCATGTCATCATATTAAGCGACACATAACGTAAGCAGACACGGAAGAGTGCGACCTCTCTTGCGGACCCGTGTAGTCCTCAAGGTCATTTGCTCAGTTGATGATGGTAATGTGCCGTGGCTGCTGGCGGCGGGGAAGAAGATCTGAGGCGGCTAAAGACAGTCTGGAGAGCGGATCCCTGCTGTGGTGAACCCTTCCGTCGTTGGAGCAGCTGAGCTGGGGTGGAACACAATGGCCCGCAGAGCGGGACAAACCACACAAGGTTTTCTTTAACACATATCTGTAATGAAGTAATTGAGTAAGGGCTTGTTTGAATTTGAGGATTCTGACAATGTGGGGATAGGAAATAGACAGGAATAGGATAGGAATGCACGTGCAAAACAGAGAATTTAAAAACACAGGATTTCTGCCAATCTGGGTGTTTGATTCACAACAATTGGAAGATCACAGGATGCAAAAAAGCATGGTGAGATTAAGTCAAACCACAAGAAAATGTACGGTAATATATATAACATGTAGAGTAAAAAAAGATGCAACAAGTGTACAACCTCTTTGGCGAAGCCATGTCGATCTTAGCGTGATTGGGTTGGCCGGTGAGGATGCTCCGGCTGACTTGGCTGTCGGAGGAGGGGAAGAAGATCTTAGGCGTCTGGAGATGGAGCCCGAGGTACTGCTCATTGTGATGGAGGGTTTAAATCGTTGGAGCAGCTCCGGTGAGTTGTAATGACGCCGAGGCTGAAGCAGACAAGAGAGACAACGAACAACGTTAACCTGAGTGGAATTCTAATAGCATCTCCAATACATGACGTAAAATACATAACCACAAAGTGCTAGATGTAAAATACATCAGCCGCTCATCTTTGAACTTAACTGTCGAAACTGAACTTAACTATTGAAACTGAACTTAACTGTTGAAACTGAACTTAACTGTCGAAACTGAATTTTGCTGTTGAAACTGAATTTTGCTATCGAAACTGAACGCACTAGCAAGGTGAGGATACACGTTGGTCGACTGACTTTTTCATCTCTGGTCAGTCGATTTTGCAGCCGTTGGATACGAAATCAAGGGCATGCGGTTCATCTTCAACCTCCACCCCCCTGAGCCGCCAGCCACCACCGGCCAAACAGCAGCCCCCCGCCGCCCCGCCCGCCCCGAAAACACTCCCCATTGCCGGTCCGCCGCCGCCCCGGCCATCCCTCTAGCCCCCCTCGTGCCGAAGCTTTTCTCCGTGATCCCCACGCCATCAAGACCGCCAATGCCCCGCCACACCGGCGACCACCGCCCCATCCTAAACCCTAAGATAGATAGTGGGGTACCTCTCGGTGAGCCCTCCTCCCAGCGGCTAGTTCTTCCTTCACCCGGCGAGCCCTCCCCCGCCCCACCCCAAAATCGATCGACCCAAAAGTCGATTCAGTCGATTGAAGTGTAGCTAAATCCGAGC
Organism: Aegilops bicornis; assembly: GCA_021605145.1. Classification (NCBI taxonomy): domain Eukaryota; kingdom Viridiplantae; phylum Streptophyta; class Magnoliopsida; order Poales; family Poaceae; genus Aegilops; species Aegilops bicornis. Next base: position 598,100,724 of record CM038672.1, read on the forward strand.
AGCATCGCAAGCAAGAGCAACAACGAGAGCAGCAGCGTGAGCAAGAGCAATAGCAAGAGCAGAGCAGCAGCGCGAGCGAGAGCTAAAGCAGCAACAGGTCCTACTGATGTTGACGTCGCCGCCGAGGGAGCAACACCGTGGAGGAAGTGGCCGGCGACGCCTCCGTGGATGGAGCCGCGCCGTGTCAGCTCGGGACCGAGCGCCAGCAGCACCGTGAGATCGAATGAAGAAGAAAATGCGGCAATTAGTGTACAACCTCTTTGGTGGCGCCGAATAGGCCGCAGCTTCATCCGAGGAAACAGTGATTATGATGCTCTTCCGGTGGTGCAGGTGAAGACGGCGGTGTGGGAATGGAGGTGGCACGGAAGACGAGGGGAACGTCGGGGCAGCTCCTTGGAGGCGGAGGACGGGGTGGCTGAACCGGCGGGACGATGAGATCGACGACGGATCCTCATCCGGTACGGTGGATGAGGGACGTCGAGGTGTTGCTGTGGACGACGTCGTCGGGGAAGAGGCTCCGGATGGGTGGCGGACGGAGCAGGGTGTGGGGTTTCGTCGCGGGTTTTCGCGGCCTCGGTGTACGAATGGGTGGGCGGATGGGATGGCGGTGGGGAACCATGGCTTAGAGACGCGCTTGTCCGAAATGTGGGGTAAGTTACGAAAGTACCCCCATCGATTTGAGGCAGTTCTTTCGGTTCAGGGGTACCACGGGCATTTCGTGTGTCGGGATTTCACAGGAGGTGGGAGTTTTCGCGCGAGTTGTAATTTCGGAATAGCAAGGCACGGGTTGAGATGGAGGGAGTTGTCGGAGCACAACGAGACAAAGATATATCTTAAATATTTCAGGCTAACAAGGTGCGGGTTGAAGAGGTGGGAGTTTCGCAGCACGATAGACAGAGACGCTAGCTTGAATTTTCGGCATAACAAGGCGCGGCTTGAAATTTCGGAAGAACAAGCTTAACGTGTACCAAAAAAGACAATTTGCACCTCAACACACACAAACACCATTTAGACTAGAGTAAGGTACACGTGCATTGCACGCATGAGATTTGGCAACCAAATTATGAATAAATACCACATTATAGCATGGAAGCTTTGATTCATATATGCATGATGTAGATGTTCGTTTAATTCTTATAGTTCATTTCATTCAAAATCATCTAGTTTTTATAAGAAAGCTAATCTATTTTAAGATTCATGGAATTGTGCGTCATAAGACATAAAGTAAAAACAAATAATGGCAAATCATGTAGAAAAACATTTGGACAATTCTGATACGGAAGATTCTAGAACAAATAAGGAGTGCTTGTGTTTTGATGTTTGTGCATTATGCTTAAGTTCAACCATGGAGTCTTCTAGATTATACATGTGACGAAATCTGGTGGAATCTAGATGATATCCAACGGCCAAGATGGTGCTCAAATTTGCCATCTTTGGACCATCGGATTCGCCTCATCCAACGACCATCTTTCAAAGTTAAAGTTACCCACACACAATATAAAAAATATAAAAAATAATATATATATATATATATATATGTGGGTATAGATATAGATATGTGATGCGAAAGCCGCCCATCATCTCCAATTAGAATAGTGTGTCCATGCACGAATGCGACGTAGCCAAATGATGTCTGCCATCGGTATCTCAAATTCAAATCAGTCGACCTTGTTCAATGTGTATACATTACAACATGCTCGTTCCAAACCACACCGCAGATCTCCGTTATATTCATGCATGCATGGGTTTCAAACATCGGGATCTCTTATTCAAATGTTTGAATTCAACATTACATTGATTATGACCTCACCTATTCTTTTACACCCACACGGTAGTCTTCTCTTTATAATTGTACCACTAACTTTCTCTCGTGCATGCATGCACACACACTACCAGTCGGCATTATCCATCGCACGCATGCAATCTTTTTCTTCAGGTCGGTCTCCCATGAAGGCACACACCCACACACCCCCCCTCTCCATCATATCGGGCATTCTTTATCTCTCACGCGTGCATGCGCAACGATCGATGTTCCTCTATGTATGTGTGTATATAGCTAGGTCTTTCATAGTTTTCCACACAAACCGATTAATCGATATATCCAGTGAGGTCTCACCCTCTTTCCCACGTCCACATCGATCAATCTATACCTCTCTATATAGGATTAACATATATAGCTAATACACCCACATTAATTATATATCCAACGTCCCTTCTCATCATCCATGCCTTCCGCTTCATCTCTCGAGGACGTGCACAATGGCGAAGACAAAGGCGATGAAGGGACCTGCCCCTCCCCTAACATCACTATATATCGAGGCTAATATGAATATGATCATTAGACAATTGCTGCTAAAATGGTTTAAGTTCATGAATTGACCCTCCTCGTAAAGGATTAGCAATGCTTGGCCCCTAGCTCATTTATTTTTCATGGCTCCACCATCGCTGCAACAACAAGACGTGTTCGCCTCTCTAAATATCGATCTCGCACTTGTGAATTCCTTCATAGTCTCCCTCCACTCGGCCCCTCGCACCATCTTCCAGCCCCCCACCGGATTTTGCCACATGTACAATCTAGCAGACTCCATGGTTGAACTTAAGCATAATGCACAAACCTCGAAACAACAGTGGTTCTCTTCTGTTCTAGAATCTTCCGTATCATAACTGCCCAAACTTTTTTTCTAGTTGAATTGCCATTATTTGTTTTTATTTTATGCTTTACAATGCACAATTCCATGAATCATAAAATAGATTAAGGGCTTCTTTGATTCAAAGGATTCTCAAAGGAATTTTGGAGGATTCTAATCATTAGGAATTTTTCCTAGCTTGGTTGTTTGATTCGTAGGATTGTAAACCATAGGAATTTTTCCATATGATTCATTTGCACTAGATTTCATAGGAAACATCCCATCCACTCAAACCTCTTTGAAAGAATTCTGCGTTTTTTCTACGCACAATCAAACACTCGTACAATCCTGTAGGATTCTAGACGACATTCCACTATAATCCCGTGTTTTTTCCTATTTCCGCGTTCTTAGCTTTTTTATAAAAACTAATTGATTTTGAATGAGATGAAATATAAGAATTAAACGAAGGGCTACATCAGGCATATATGACTCGAGCTTACATGCTATAGTGTGGTATTTATTCATAATTTGGTTGCAAAATCTGATGCGTGCAATGCACGTGTACCTTACTAGTACTTCGAGTATGTGCAAAACACGTAAATTAGAATACCAATGGGACGCTACACAGTGTCTCTCTTACAGTTCATGAAGCCACATGGCACATGTGGAGGCGTTGTCGCGACCTCCTTGAATGGATTGATCACGATGACGTCTTCTTGGTTCCGTAAGAATGTACTCGTCCTCCCCGAGCCATACTTGGCGGTACATGCCCGGCGAAGATGTGCACGCACGCCACGCACGCACTCATTCCCTCGCACGCGACAAAGGGTACACGGGCGGACGCAATTTTGTACCAAGATCCACCCCATGTGATAATTTGACGCGTGTAAAGTCGGTCACTTCATTGATGGTCAATTAATACAGCGCATGCAAATTGAGTGGACGTGAGGGCGGAAGAAAGACATTATTACTCCACTGATTAGTTAAATCGTGGGTTGCTAGTAGTACTTCCATTGGTCTCCTTCGTATTTTGTGCCAATTTTTGACAATAACATAATATTTACGCATTTGAGCAGTGTAGTACTTGAAATTTATGTTCCGCTAAACTCATCGGCAGCCGTTTCGGGCCTCGAAACCAAAACCATCAATTAATCTTTACCTTGTTCCCATCACATTTGAAAAGCCTGCTCACACCTACTAGTACGTACCAAACCTGAACATGTTCCCACTATGCAGGTATTAGTACTAGTGCTAGTACTTAGGTTATAAAAAGGGGAACTACCTAACCGAAAATTACTCTACCTTTCCTCCTCATAAGTGCTTCTTCTTCGTCTGCTGTTGCCATGGCGGTGAGCAGAGCTCTAGGTCGAGAACTACTCGTAACAAGGGAGCGGCAACCAAGGCTGAGGAAAAAAGAGAGGGCTCGCCGCCACGCAGAGACCTCGAAGATCTCTCACGGGCAAAGCGATGGCTCCGTGAGCGCCCTAGCCAGGCGAACATGCCGAGCCGGGCGGAGCTGGAGTCGTTATCCCTCGACAAGCATGCCCGATCAGCTCAATAAGCAGAAGGAGTTCATCCAAGGCTTGATGGAGTTGCTGAAGGAGAGCCTCGACGACATGCCCGCTGAGCTCAATCAGCAGGGGGAGTTGACCGCCGGCTTGGCAATGCTGCCGAAGAAGAGCATTGCCTCGGAGAAGAAGGCGACCGGCGAAATCCTGCGACTTCAGGAGGACAAGGCGAAGCTCTGCCACGAGATCGACCTGTTGAAGGAGAAGAATGCCGGCTGGAAGAAGCTGCATGAGAATAGTAGTTCCTCGATGAAGATGCTGCAGGCCCTCGTCATGGAACAGAAGGAAGAGTTGGCGAAGCTCCGCATTGAGCACCCGGCTACTGTCAAGGTATGTAATATGGCCGTGGAACAGATAATCAAGGCTCGCGTCGAGAAATGTCGCGTCATGGACACAATGATGAAGATGGCGGAGGAGACGCGCAAGGAGATGGAGGTCGTGGAGGCGATGAAGAAGCGATTCTGACTCATGCGAATTAGATCATTTGGGGTGATAATCTTCCTTCTTCTTTTGCTCATGTGTTTCATATTTTGCTTGGTGTTTACAAGACGTGTCACGTTCTCTATGAGGTATGAATAGAACAATGGTTTTTTAGGGAATGAATAGAACAATGCTAACAATGAGATGACTAGCAAATTAGATCATTTTTTATCGCCATATGGCACTGGGATGCCGTGTTTTGTGCTCCTCCGTCGCAGTACTACTCCAAAGTGGAAAACTTGAGTATACCGACGGTTCTTTGCTCCTCCTCGATCAGGTCATCAGACGCATTTATACGAGCAATCAAATCACAAGGCCCCGCTTCCAAAGAGTAATGAGCCGTCAAATCACAAAGGCCCTCACCTCTCGTGAAACCGACTCAAGCTAGACTGCCCGCCCTCTAGCCTTTTTAAAAAATGTATACTTTTGTACAGCAAGAGTATCGATGGATTAGCCATGGAGCAAAACTTGAAATTAAAAAGGTGGTACATATAGAGAGCGCTTTCGCCAAATTATGAATATAGTACTATTAAAAAGGCTAGTCACAATAATGGTGTCCAGACAACCCACCCTCAAATAAAACTAAGAGGGTGCTTGGATAATGCTTTTAGTCCCATGACTAAAAGTAGTGGGACTAAAACATGCTAGCCTCACCCATGCTTGGATCCAAATACTAAAAGGCTAAAATCAAGTTAATGAGCATTTATTATCCTCCAAACCCTCCAATCCGTAACTACTTTGTGTTAAATGAGAGGAGTTAAATGAGTAGAGAGAGGACTAATCCACATTTTAGTAGGGGTACCCCTGACTAAATTTTTATAGTCTCAAGACTAGTTTTAGCCCCTCTTTAGTCAGGGGTGCTTGGAACTTTAGCCTCTTAAAGAGACTATTTTTAGTCAGACTAAAATAAGTCCCTTGGATCCAAGCACCCTCTAAGCATCCTGAAATTCTTTGACAAAACTAAGAACCATGAAATTCTTTGACAACTAAACTGCTGGCTATATGATGTTGCACTACAAAAAAAAATACACTTCCGTGATGATACATGTTTGTCACAGTAGGTCGTGTTTTTTGTCATGCATGTACATCCATGACAAATTTATGACAGAATCAAGATAGTCATACTTGTCTTTGTCAGAGAAGTGTTCCATGACATTACCAAAATTATCATCACGGAAGTGTCCACTTCCATGACGATAAATCGCGCGCCACAGAAGTGCTTTCGTCAAGGGTGACCGACACGTGGCATCCATTGTAACGGAACGCCGTTAAGCTATCGGGTCGGGTTTTGGATCCGATAACCCGTTAACAACCCCGACCAATGGGGATTTTCCACGTGTAAAATCATCATTGGCACAGGTGTCACTCATCCAATGGGCGAGACGCGCCTATGATATGTTGACACGTGGACCGGCCCATCAAGTTTAAATGGTCCGGCCCAACTGAAGGCCCACAAGATTTTGTGGACCATAATGGGTCGGCCCAACTAAAGGCCGACGAGATTTTGCGGACCATAATGGGCTGGCCTAGCTAAAGGCCCACAAGAGTTTGCGGGCCATAATGGGCTGGCCCAGGTAAAGGCCCACAAGATTTTTGTGTGCCATAATGGGCCGGCCCAGGTAAAGGCCCATAAGATTCTTGTGGATCATAATGGGCCGGCCCAGCTAAAGGCCAACGAGATTTCGCCGACATTAATGGGCTGGCCCAGCTGTAGGCCCACAAGATTTTGAGGACCCTAGTAGGCCGGCCCATTAACTGGCTGCCATGTTTTGGGCCAAATGTCGGCCCATATTTGATCGATCCATTAATGGCCTGCAACGCTCCGGTCCTAATAGTGGCCCATATGAGATCCGCCCGTTAAAAGCCTACCACGTTACAGGCCAAATTATGGCCCAGATCAGTCCGCCCTTTAAGAGGCTTTGGGCTCAATTATGGCCCATATCGATTCGCCCGTCAACTAGACACTATGCTTTTGGGCCCACTTGCTAAAGGCCCACTTAGTAATTCAGCCTGATATTAATTTTGGCCTGTTAAGGGCCCGTTTAACATTTCAGCCCTATATTAATTTCGGCCTGTTAAAAGGCCCACTGTTTCTACGGCCCGTAAAAGGCCCACCGTTTCTATGGCCCGTAGAAGGCCCATTGTTTCTACGGCCCGTAGAAGGCCCACTGTTTCTACGGCCCGTAGAAGGCCCACCGTTTCTACGGCCCGTAGGAGGCCCAGTGTCACTACAGTAAATATTAGCCCATGGTTATTGTGGCCTAGTTTTAAAAAATAGGTTATTGCAGCCACTAGCAAACCGCGGAAAAAGAACCACAATGGCTACAAGCAAACAAATAAACAAGACAACAAGGAAATAAATAAGCAAGCAACTTACGCTTAGGCTATCACGGCTATCACACATATTACATCCTTTGGGCATCAAAGTTCGCCACCAAAGGCAAATAAACGCTACCGACAAAAGAATATACAAAACTGAGAGCACTTCAAGGCACTAGGCACGGCCAGGTCGCCCCAAACAGTGAAGAAGCTGAGTAGACCTCAGCCAGTCAACGATAGATGCATCAACACTAGATTTAAGGCATGATGGTGCGCACGGCAGTCCTCTGACATCTTCATTGCATCTTTGACTTCAAGTTGGAGCTGAGCTGAAGCAAGACTTTCCGCTTTAAGTTGAGACTGAAGAAGTCGAACTGATTGAGGCAGCAACTACACAGAGGTTGTCTCACACCTGCTGGTGAGTAGCTTCAACTCACTGTCTTCATCAAGATAGGACCTTGGGGTCATCTCGCTGTCCTCAAGATGGTTTGGCTCACTATCTTCCCGAAAGTTCTGCCTGGCGTAAGAGATACGAGTCTGAAAGAGAAACAAGGAGACACGTAACAGGTTTCACAATTATATAAGCAAATAAATGGATCTGTTACGCATAAGGAACATGTTTTTACAACTACAATTTGAAACTGGTAGTTGTTGCAAACATCCAATCGGATATAAACAGCAAAGCAAACAACAATGGAGGAAATGATGCCTATCCAAATCTATACTAGAACAAAGTTTGAAGGCTTGAGAAGGATGAACTTACATTACATGTTAACACGGGCTGGACAAAGCCCTTCTCCATGTTGATGGAAGTATAATTCAATAAATTCCCCAAAGAAAATTCTTTATAAGCGTTGCCATTATTCTACATTTTGCAAAGAGTAAATATAGATTAAATAATATTGGAAGAAACAGAGGATAATGAAGCTCAGACGCAGACTGATGATACATAATCAAATAGCAATTAATTAAGTACAACGTTACAAGGCAAAAGGGAGAGAGGTACTGACAAGAGCAATGCAGAGCCCATTATTGTTTTGAGATCGTATGATCCTTTGAGCAAGGAGATTCATCTGAAATTAGTTTTCATACAAGAGAGAAGGTAAGGCACAAGCAGAAATTTTAGGAGTTCAAATTTTGAATTGATATCATAGACAGTACCTGACGCTGGCTTCCCAGCAGTTCTAATAGGGGTTTGGCCACTGGAGTAGGGGTAAAGTGTGGTATAGTTGGGCCTGTGTTTTCTGTGGCTGCTGATCTATCTAATTTAACAGGTATCACCACCTTTTCCAAATACCTAGTTTGTACTCCTTGAGGATCTGCACTCACCCTCTTCCTTTTGGACATCTATTACGAAAGAACAACATTTGACTGGAAAAACATAGTGTGACGACACGTGGAATAGGTACAGAAAATGGATAGGTATGGCATATACTCATATATGATGCTTAAACTAAGCAGATGGTGTAACGCAAGAGGTCAGATGCAAAATATGTGCGACCAATACAACTTTGCAAAGTTAGAGCAAGCACCTTGATGGGTGAATAAGATATGCCATCCTCCACCATGCCAAGTTTGTTAGCCAGTGGATCGTTCATAATATTCCTCTCGTGCGCCCATTCTCATATTCATTTTGATAATGTTCAATATCTGACATGCATGAAAACATAAAAACAAGTGAGATTTTCTTTGTAATGCAGACGTGATTCTAATCCAATACTGCCTCTCTGTAAACCCATTTGTGCTATCTCTGCAATTCTTTTAAAAGATGCCATGCATGCTGTAATTTGTTGTGTGCATTAGTATAATGTGGCCTACTACTGAAAATATGAGAGCTCCAGAAGTGATGACACTTCATAGATGATAGCTTCAACATATTGTAAAGAAGAACAAGTCGACTTCGACCGATGATTCAAAATATACTAAGGGAGAACAACTTGACCTGACTAGTCGACCGCAAGAGAAGAGTATCATCTTAAAGAAGAGCAGAAGAGCAAGCAGATTGAAGATATTACAAGTCTTCAATACAATGTCGGTTGGCCACCCATGATGAACCAGAGTGCACAGAGAAATACTATTCTTTCCGGTCTCTCCATATGTGGCTCACATGCATTTCGAAACTAAAGTAGGAACATTTAGCTAACCAATTAAACATCTCTCGGTTTACTAATATCAGCAATAATATCGATATGAATTTGTACAACTAAGCTTGTTTAGCTCGATGGGTGGAGTAGTGCTATTACGACCTACGAACCACGTCGGCTGATTGTGGTCATCATAAAATGGGGAAAACATAAGCATGATGAGTACAAAGTGTTGACCGTGGCGATTGGGATGGCAGATCTGAAGCTGCAAACCGCGCAAGAAGGGTAGTTAGCAACCGATGTTTGCTTTGAAATAACAACTAATATTTGGTATGGACAAGAAAGTACGGTCAACAAGTGACAAAGAAATGCAATTATGTCAGTCTCTCTATATGTCGCGACATGCATTTGGAAACTCAAGTGGGACCTTTAGCTAACCAATTAAATGGGTCGGTTAACTAATATCGGTATCATATCACAATCATATTTGAACAACTAAGCTTTCGAATTACGAGTGTTGTGTTGTTTAGCTTGAAGGGTGGAGTAATGCTAGTACGACGTAAAGCACCTACGCAGATCATAGTAGAGTAGATAAAAGGAAAACCCTAAGCATCAAGAGAAAAATCAGGAAAGTGGAACTAGCTGGACGAAAGGTGGCGCACATGCTTTTTGAAACGAATATAAGAACATTAGGTGACCAATTAAACATTCTCTGTTTTAGTGATATGAGCATCATATCAGATTCGTATTTCAACATGTAAGCTTTGGGTTGAGGTCTTGAGGAGTAGTGCTAGCACGACACGAAGCACCTACGATGATGGTAGTGAATATAAAGGGGGAAACCATAAGCTTTACGAGTATAGTGCCCGTGCCATGGCGGATCTGAAGGTGCAAACCAGACAAAGCTACTTCAAGCAACCAATGTTTGCTTTCAACTAGCCACTACGATTTGGTACATGCATAAGAAAAGTACAAGAAACAAATTATGATCTATTTTCCGGGTGAGACCAATAACTTAAGCACATATGGAAGAGTACCACCTCTCTTGCGGCCCGTGTAGGCCTATCGCGTCGTCGAGGGTGCTGCGGGTGCGATGGATGTCGGCGGCGGGGAAGAAGACTTTAGACGGCAGACGGCCGGGTCGGGGGATATATCCTGTTGCCGTGGACGAGGCGGTCGTAGGAGCGGCAACGACAAGGTGGACGACGGCGCCGATGAAGCGAGAGGAGGCGATGAAAGGATCCTGGTCCAGTGCCGTGGATGAGAGACGTCCATCTCTTGCAGTGGACGACGGGGTAGGGGTAGCGGCTCCGGCAAGGTGGAGGATGGGGTGGCGGACGGAGGAGGCTGGCCGTAGTGCAGAGGTTGTCGTGCCGCCAACGGTGTATGAATGGGGAAATGGAGGGGAGGGGGGATCTTAAACTTTGGGACGCGCTTCTCTGAAATGGGGGAAAGTTACGAACTTATCCCCCGTTTAAAATTTTGGACATCGCGTCGGTTGGGGATAGGACGGTAATCTCACATCTCCCAAATATTTGCCGGTAACTATTTCAGGCGAGGAGAGGGTGTTTTGCTGCCCACGGTTGGCGCCCACGGTGTATGAACGGAGCTAACAGGTAGGGCGGTTGTGTCACGTCTGATGGAAGTTACACATCCGCCCCTATTTAAAATATTAGCCTACATCGATTTCGGGCGAGGAGAGGGTGTTTTGCCGCCCACAGTTGGCCCCAATGGTGTATGAACGGGGCTGACAGTTAGGGCGGTTGTGTCATGTCTGATGGAAGTTACACATCTGCCCCTATTTAAAATATTAGCCTACATCGATTTCGGACGAGGAGAGTTTGTTTTGCCACCCACCGTGTATGAATGGGGAAATGGAGGAAGAGACACATGTCTTTCGGACGAGCTTGAATCAAATGTGTTTTACCGCCCACGTTTGGCGCCCACTGTGTCTGAATGGGCTCAGAGGCCGTCGTGTCACGTCTGTTTGAAGTTACTAGTCTACCCCTATCAACAGCAGTGTAAATACGGTCGATAAGGATGTCAAGTGTCAGGGGTAGACAGTAATTTCCATCTCGCAAACACTTGCTTCGGGCAGCCCACAAATTATAGTGGGTGTTTAGCCGCTTCGTTCAAAACTTGGGAGAATTAGCATTCACGTTTGCCACAGGGCGGCAAACTAAATTCAAATTCAATTTGTATTCGACATTACGAATATCCACAGATAATTATGCGTTTTGTTATTTATTTCTTCAAAACCACAACAAAGATTTATTCCACCTTTATATATGATTATGATTTAGAAATGTCGTGATCTTGAATTCAGATGGGTTGGATACACTCTGAGTCAAACAGTTATTTCATCCAATACAATATGCTCACATGAAAAACAGTTCACCTTATGTCAATCATACAAGTACTGAGGATTACCTCGCCTAAAAAATTCGGATCATTACAACACATGGACAACATAGGGGTTCTTGCAACATAATCCATTCAGAGACATAACACAACATGCAAGTACAATAATCTAATGACAATTTCAACTGGTATATAAAGAAGAACCGGGATTATCTTGGGCTTCAGATTGCAGAAACAGCAGGACCTCCTCCGTCTTCAAATGCAACATTCTTACTTTCTCCAATTCTTGGGTTGCTTGCATAATGCGTGCCGCTAATTTTGTAATTTCCAGCCTCAAGATAAAGATTACCTCATTCATGGCAGCCACACCATCTCTTTCTGCCTCTAGTAGAGCCTCAAGCACTATAATATCGTGCTCGAGATCGCTCTCCTGCGGTGTTGCCTCTGAATCGCTACCATCTGGTAACATGGATGGCGCCTTTGCTTCCACAAATAGATTCTGCGGTTGTACATTGTGTCCTAGTGTGAACGGCATCCCGAAAGGTTTCATTTGGACATCAAGACGAGATAGTTATCGTATGATCCAGCAGTAAGCTTACATGGTAAACGACGGATGAATTATTGCCGAGCATGGCAAACTATATTTAAATGGTTCAAGCAGCATCACCGAAAAAGAAATTAAAATGGTAAGATGAAACTAGGGATGTAAGTGGCAAATAAGCGACATTCGCCATCCCATCTAGTTAGTTTTTCCTACCTCCCTAGTTCATTTTCCTCAAAAACAAAAACTCTTTTGAACTATCATACCACTAGTGGACTTTAATCGGGATTAAACGGGACCCGATTGACATCCCTAGTTGAAAGGGAGTGTACAACCGCTATATTTAAGTTGCCAAGGCATCTAAGCAGTTGAAATAATCTGAGAAAGCACTTAACAGTGTGGCCTCATATAAACTACTAATACAGTCTTGTGATGAAGTTGAGAGGAAAATTTAAGGACTCAAATGAAATAGGCATGCATTTCTTTACGATAGTACAACAGGCACTGCTGACATATTGGCCAACTCAGGTATATAACGTAACAACAAATAAGCATTCGAATCAAGCAATACAACAAAGCAGACAACTGATCTATTTGTAATTCGGTAGGATTACATGTTGAGGGCATAAGCCAAGAAAGCAGCCCACTCGCATTACATTTCACATGTACTAAAACACACTGGCTTACCATATGTTGTTGTGAAGCCTAAATGTTGTTGCAATGTTCTTTGAAGATATCGTCAGCATCCCGTGGTTGCAAATCTAGTTGTTGTAGTTTATTCTGCACCATCTATTTAGGTAAAATTAATTTTAATCGCATGCACTTGTCCGAATTGATCATCAATGGTTCATCTAAACTAATGAAAGAAGGGTGTGTGCATACACAACAATACTCCCTCCGATTCTTTTTACTTTGTGTATAACTTTTTCTCAGTTTTCTCGTATTAGTTTGCGTGTTGCCGATTCCTAGCGCCGATTTCCTTTCGTGCCCCGCCCCATCCGCCTCTGCCCTAATTAATTGGCAAATTAGTCCAGAAAAATTAAACCAGTGCCCTCCTTGGTATGTGGTCAAGAGTTATCTTGCAGAGTAAATAGAATCGGAGGAGTATATCTGCTTCCCTCTATTTTTATGCTTGTTCGAGGTGCCAGCCCCAAAAGAACAAATATTTTGCTTGATAGGGTTGGCAGCTCCATAATTAATAGAAGCATCAAATTAGTCATGCAATTTGGGAAGAACAAGAACACACAAACAAGTAATGAACAGAGGCTCGGAGCAGTGATGTAATAGCTAGCATAAGAAAATGTAGGGTAAAACGAACAAAAAGAAGCGGAACCACATGCTAGTTTGCTAATGTGTAATTAAGCATAGAGAACATTAAGCATTCTGATGGAACCAACAGGTGGCATCAGAACAAAACTAAAGCATATTAACTATATGTGCACTGGTATGTAATTTAGCACATGTAACATGTTCACTGCCAGAAGCATGGCCCTACAGGTGCAAGCAGAATAACGCGTGTCATGAAAAACTGAATGATGCCCTGAAGAAATTCAAAGGTGCGGTGCTTATGCTAGGAAAGTGAACGTAGGCGCCGACTGTTGGATAATAGTACCTGATTCTCGGCGGCGTATGGGTATTGTTGTCATACTTGATAGCTAAGGATCGTCGATGGTGCTCGTGTTGCTGTTGAGTTTGGGCCGGCTATCGCCGTCGCTGAAGCGGCTCGGTTACTTTCTGATTCTGGCGCTGTCGACATACAAGAAAGCTCATCTATGGTAAGTGACAATTGCACGATAAAGAGAAAAACCGAAGGAGTACAAATCGAAATAAACTGATGAGGCTGCGGCGTCGGTAAAGCAGGGCCGGTGGAGTTGAATATGGCGTCCGTGGAGCAGGTCGGTCTGCGATGGGCGAAGGCTTCAAGGCGCGTTGTCTGATGCTTTCGGTGAGGCGGATCTGTTGCGGCGGACGAGGGCTTGTATGAAGGGCCAGCGAAGGGGCGGACGAGGGAGTCAGTGAAGGGCCTACATTGTGGTGGACGAGGGTGTCGGTTAAGTAGATCCGGTGCGGCGGACCATGATGGCGGTCAAGGAGATCTGGAGCGGTGGACAAGACAGTCGCTGAAGTGGCTCCGGTGAAGTGGTGAGTTGGCAGTTGGGGGTTCCAAGGTGCGGAACATAGATCCGGCGGGGTGTGAGGTCCACCGCTGCGGCGGAGGACTTGATTCGGCGGCTTGCCGTGGTTGGGGGGTTCGGGGAGGGAAGGAGGGGCCTGGGAATAATGTTGGGGCAAAGAGGGAAAACAATGGAGTTACCAAAGCAGCCCTTTTCCGTTCATGTGGCAGGGTAAAACAGGAATATCGCAGGGCTAAACTTTCGCCGTGATATTTCGATGTGAGCGGGAAGTTTGAGAGCTTTTGGCGCCTAAAATTATAAGTATTCTGCTCTCATACGGCCGAATATGATATCATGGCCGACAATTTGTTTGTTTTGCACGCAAAAAAAGTGCAAGTTTTGAAAATCAATGTCTCCAACTCGAAACTTAGATTGTCCATTCAATTCAAATATGGATCATTGAGCTACTACAAGCAAATACCATCATACGGTCCAATTCAAATGAAATTCCAAATGTGTATCCTAAATATGATGACAAAAGCAAAAATGTGTATGTGTATGAATAAAGTGGATGATTATAAAGTTTGAACATGCCCGTATGTGTATACCTCTAGGTTTGATATATGAATTTGAAATCACGAAATCCCAGCTTAAAAAATGTACCTCCGTTTAAATGAATTACAAAAGCTAATGATGGAGTCGAATTCCAAAATTCCAATCTTAGGTTTGTAATTCTGGTACATCAAGGTATATCACGCATGTTCAAAAGTATCGTTATCTCATAGTACAAACTGTGAAACAAATTGATCAACCATGAGTGCACAATATCTCAATTACGCTAAAGTCCCTCAAATATAGACAGCTCACTCTTTATCTGAAGTCACCCCCCACCACACACACACACACACACACACACACACACACACACACACACACACACACACATAGAGAAGTCGTTCTCTCCCCCAAACACCAACACACGAGCACATTAACACCCCTCTCTCTTGTAAAGTCCGGACCCCAACATAGGTCTCTATCACTTTGTCTCTCGGGCATGCACACATCTCTTCCCTCACTCTCTAGGTCTCCCGCTATCTCTCTTACCCAAGCACACGCACTATGTAGAGTGTATATTTCCCATACACACAAAACGTCGCCCCCAAACGTCTATCTCCCTAGTTATGTGGTTCTCGCACACTCACCTCACACACCACCCCCACTTCAAACAAGCACACTTTGTCTCCTTGTGCACCACTCTCCTATTTCTATCTCTCCCACACGCGGACCCACCCCAGCTCCTTCCCTATATACATATATGTCGTGACTCTTTGCATAGCTCCCTAATGTATAATCGTTCTCGATTTCGCACATTGTTCTCTACACCAACTATTCTAGATCTCTCATGAAGTACCTATCACACACACGATGACTCGCTTCCCTTGCGTCTCCGTTCATAGGCCAATTTCGGACAACATCAACATTGTCTCCCTATCTATATGCCATTTATGGACACAAACGACCCCTCTCGCCCCCTCTCTTGCTCTCTCTCTCTCTCTCTCTCTCTCTCTCTCTCTCCCTCGCTAGCTCTCTCTTTCTCTCGCTCTCACGCCCCTCTCCCATACACACACTCGATGTCTCTTCCAAATAGTCTGCTCCCCCCGCCCGCACCCAAGCTATCTCGCTACTACACATGTCACACCATCCCCCTTCCCTTATACTAGGTTTACATCATCAGTGGTCTCTCTACTCCACATACACTCTCTCCCTCTCACACACAAACGTGTGCACAAACACACACAGACACGCACAAACACCCATTTATCTGGATCCTCATCTCTCCTCATGTGCGCATGTGTATCTCACACACTCACTCTCTAATTATGTATATGTGTCTCCATGTTACACAACACAAAGCCCCATGTACATGTCTCTCTCTATCCTCCACACACATAGACACAAAGAATCTGTTATCATTGCCTCAGTCTCTAACATATCACACACGCACACTGTCTCTCTCTCTCTCTCTCTCTCCCAAACACGCTGAACAAGGGTTTCCCCGTGAATAACTTACCGTCTATTCATCAACAGTCGTGGAAGTACGGCAAACACGAGACATGAAAAAGAATAAATCTAAACGTGCTTAGACCACCTAGTATGACTACTAGGACTAGAGCAAGCCAAAAAGTGTGCCGCCGTCACCCCTCCTTGCCGGCAACGGGAAAATCTTTGTTTTACATAGTCGAGAAGTCATTGTGCTAAGGCCCCACATGCCGAGGTGTTGAATAGAATGTAGATGCTAGTTTACGGAAGCAAGTACTGATAATACGTTTGTATCTCCATACTTATATTTCTTCTCTTATAAAAAACTGAGTTGGTGATGATGGTGCCATCTTGCAATATAGACCGTCCGATCTATATCTGACGGATGGAAATTAAACTAAAAGATACCCGCACCCCTCTCCACATTTGCAGACAAGGCCTTCCCTCGTTCACCCTTATCTCCAACAAACCTCATTTTGAGCAATTAAGAAAGGAAGCCTCTGGAACAAACTGGCCTGGTGGCCGCTGCCGGCGTCGTCAATCCCCTTGCCTCCGCTCAGTCCGACCACCAACCACCACCACACCCACTCCTCTTCACCTTATCTCATATTTCTCAAGATATCATTTGTTTTTACACATGGGATTACTCCCGCAAGGGTCAATCACAACAAGTGTTTTATAAAAAAATGCATCTTGATGTTCCGTGCAATGCACGGATCTTGCTAGTACTCCTACACAAGACTAAGTTGATGATGCTGTGTGTCTGCCATCCGTCAAGCTTCGACCATTAGATCTACATCTAACGATTGTGAGGTAAGTTGTTGCCTTTTATCACCAACATCCCACTTGTCTACCAATTTGCAGAAAAAACCCATAATTAGTATCTTAAAACCAACCACATCCCTTCCTGACCTCACCAAAACAGCCCAAGGAATATATTCTAATTGAAACATAATATATCTCTAGTGACATATGTATATCAAACTTAGAGTGTTTTGTACCAAGTTTGTGAATAAGTATTATTCTAATTATGATTCCTTGCAACAGACATGAACATTGCTAGTATTTCCAACCATGCATTTTTTCCTAGTATTCCATAGTTTCGAGTTTTCCATCAAGATATTAGTCACTCATGGTTGATATTTACTTTCAACCATGTACACATATGCACTATGTAACTAGCCTTACTTATTGGCTTCCAAAGCTTAACTTTCACTCCTACTTACAATATGTAGAGTATTTAACAAAAAACTACCACTTTCAACTAGCCCTAGGAAGAATCTATTGTACAAAAAATAGCAAAAACATACCCAAAATTTCTTAATCCACGCCAAAAACTACCTAGTACTCCTACCAATTAGGTTCCTTTAAACCCATTTATGATGTGGTTGGCCCACATGTCCGTCTTGACGAGGCAGCTTAAACCAACACATTTTGTTTGACCGTTGACACGAGGGACCCACATCGACCTTCTATCCTGTTATTCCCCTCAAATCATTATTTTTCCTGAACATTACTTCAAACAGTACTGATGCGTGTTCGTCGGTGGCGCCGGTGATGAGCGAGTTGGCCGCCGCTCCGTCGGACGGGCCGGACGCCGCGCTGGCCTCCGCACGGGTTGGCAGGCTGGCCCGAGCGTGACTCACGAGCGAGCAAGCCGCCGCGCTGGCCTTCGCTCGAGCCAGATGGCTGGCCTTAGCGCGGCGCGCACGAGCAAGCCGCCGCGCTGCCGTGCCAATCTAGCTAGCAAACCTTGCAGACAAGCAGCTGGACGGAGCTATCTTGGCTAGCTAGCGGCCATGAAGCCGGACGGGCATCCGGGCTGCCGCAACATGGGCTCCGCACCGCCGGCGGTTTTGACCTTGCCTTCTGCCGGCGGTAGCTGCGTCCCATGGCCGAGGATGACTAGGTAGGCGGTCACTCGAGGATTTTTGTTGGTAAGAGCATGTAAAATGGTTGATAAGGTAGTCTTATCTTAAGTCTGCCATGTGTGCAAGTGGTAGTAGTTTCTTGGCATTTTAGGGGTTTCTTGTAAGGAACAATGTACGTACTACTAGCGACAAAAGGCGATTCTAGGTTGCGCTGTACTCCAACGAGTACTACTAGTGGTCGCGGGAGTGTATACCTCGTTTTGTGGGTTCGATCCCGTACGAGCGCAGTAACCGTCGCTGATAAACATGCTGCTAGTGTGTGCGTGAGAGGAACGGCTGAGTAGGCTAGCTACGTGAGAGGAGCGGCTGAATAGAGCACCGAGAGTACCCACTAGGCCACTACGCAGGTGTACTTCCCCTGCATTGATAGTACAGCGATGGTTCTAGAGAACAGCAGTACCCTCCACTTCCAACTGTAGCTCCTTGGCCCTGAGATTCAAGAGTTCAAAACTGGTGCACTATACTAGACTAGACTAGAAGTACAGTACATCGCACTACTAGTTGAGAAAAGTAGTACTAGTACTCCTACAGTACGAGTACGTACTCCTCCGTCACATAATGTAATTTCTTAATCCACGCCAAAAACTACTACCTAGTGCCAAAAATTTCTTACTAGTGCTATTATTTACAGTATAATGCAATCCCATAATGTTCCATAATGCTAGTACTAGTAGTAAATAATAGCCTCACCCCTTCGCCGAGAAACGATCTACGCTTGGAAGGGACGAGGCCTGCGACATTACGCTCTTATCTCCTCCTCCTCGCCGCCCCTCCCCAAGAGAAGGCAGTTCGTCGCTGCTCCCATGGATTCGCCAGGTGGTTCTCCTCCTCGTAAGGGCTGGTAGACCTTGGACGACGATTCTCTGGGAGAAATCGAACGCCGCTCCGACGTCCTCACCGCCGCAAGACTCGGTGCTTCCTGCACCAACTTTTTCAAGACGCTGCTTAAACAGGCTTGGGAAAAGGCCATGCTTGTTGGTCTTCCATGCGTCCTCGAGGAGAAGATTCTTCTATGGGACAATCCTTCGAACAGTCTACCGCTCCCTAGCCATGGTTGCACGTTGACTCCGCTAGAGTTGCCGACGTTGAGAGGTAGTCGGATTTTGTCTGATGAGCAGGTCAGTAATGGAGTTTGATCATGTAGTACTTAGTTATTCCATTTCCATCCTGTAATTTCTCCGCTGCCCGCTGTCTTATATATAGGTCTGGGTCGGTGCCAACGAAGATTGGCTTGCATACCTCCGGCCGGATACCACCATCATTTTGCACAACATCCACAGCAGTGCGGCCGTTCCGGTAGACCCCTTCTCCACCATTGGGATCGGCCTTCCGGACTGGCTGGGCTTGAATACGTATGATCATGCCTCCATGAGATTGAAGAAGATAGCAATTGCGGACCCGCCGACAAAGCGACGAGCCTACGAAGATTACTATCTCATCGTGGTGTTCGACATAAGGATTGCCATCAATACAAGAGGCAGTAACGGTAGACAGGGCAGAGGCTGGTGCATGTTGGCCGCGGCAGATTTGTACCCCTACACGTTCAAAGACACCGTGTTCCATCTAGGCCGCATCTTCGCGGTGACAAGCCAGGGGACTTGTTTCATCTGGTTGCCATCCTACGGTACGTGAGATTACAAACGGAATGCACAAACCATCATTTGCATCCCTAACGGTACTCCTTTATTTTGTAGGGACCAGTCATCCCCCGATCAAAATAAGATCGATCTTAGCAGTTGTTACCCATGGTACCACTGATGTGCAACATGGTCACACAATCTACCACAATCGGACCGTCACCATCTATCCAGGTATTCCATTTTTAACCCTCTCGTCTTCTCTTTCATTGTTGTACTACTCCCTCCGTCTAGGTGAGTAAGTCACCTTACGAATAGATTTTCCCAAAATATTTAGGCGTCGTTCATTAACTTTCCATCTTGATGCCCGCCCTGCCTTGTTCGCCGGCGAGCGCTTCCACCTCTGCCTCGTTTTCTCCCATGGAAACCCCTTTCCTCCCTTTTTTTGCTCGGGCAAGGACCAATGCATGCAGCACGTCCATGCGGTTATTAGGCAAAAAATAAAAGTGTTTTGCATGCTATGAATTACGAGGGCCTGCATGGGTAGCTAATAAGGCATCCTCTTAACTGCCGTGATTAAATGTTGTGTTTAGGAGAGAGAAATATTCTTCTTTTCAACCAATCTGCTTGCACCTAGGTCATGATGCAGCTTCTAATATGACTTATTCACTTAGACGGAGGGAGTAGTAGTATACTTTGTAGTACTAGTAGGAGTACTTTTTACCTTGGAGGACGCGTATAGCTAGCTAGGCCCTTGAAGACTTGAACCCACTAGCTGCCACCATTTTTGTTCTTCCATGTCTTACTATCTCATCCATGTAGCCAAGAGTGGCTATATATAATAAGCTGGTTATTTTACTTCCTCTATACCGGAGTAGTACTATTTGTCGCATGCAGTATTACTGACCGCCATATTTGAGCACAACATTACTATGCACGGACCTTGACTATGTACGTCACCATGTGTCCAGATCTGGATGCCGCGTGTACCAGATGAACGGCGCCGAGTGCGACCCCTGTGATGCTACGTGGGTGCCGAGGAACACTCTTGGAGAGAACTCGCTTTTTATCGGGGACAACTACCCCATTGTGAAGCGGATGCCACCTTCCGTGCACGACACGAAAGGCCTGCCGTTCATGAAGCATGGTTGTGTCTTCAAAGCGCATCACGGATGAACGACATGCTTTGGGACACGCTATCCCTGATTTATGCCGCTTTAGCTTGGATGAGTCTCCATCGTGTGGAACCGGACTAGAAAGCTGCGACAATGATTCCCGTTGCCCACCGCTATGGATCGTGCCATCCGTGAAGAACACCTGGGACTGGAACCCGGAGGAGGACATGTAGCCCATCTATAACGTGTAAGTGGAGTACGGTAATTGTGAACGGTAGCGCTGTGAATATATGTAGACTAGTCGTGCACAAATTTATCACATGAGTTGGAGATGAACTTGTGTGGCATACCGCATTTTTCCTTTAGAATTTATTACTAGTAAATGTGTTATGTGTACGTGCAACTTGTGTGGTTGTTGCACGGGCTCCAACACGCTCTTTGAGAAAAAAAGGTGGCATAGCTTTGGATATACGTGACGTGGCGGCATCATACAGTAGCATCGTTCGCTATAGTTGTAGTACACTCCTACTAGGACGACAACTCCTATTAAACCTTGCGCTTGGCTCTTTGCCTCTTCGGGAGGTTCAACAGTTCGTACTCGTGTGAACCTTGCACTTGGCTCTTCGCCTCTTCGGAAGGTCCAACAATGATGATACTACAGTACAATATGCTTCTGGCAATCTGACACCGATTGAACTGCTGCACGTCCACCGGAGGGTGAGGGCGAGGGCGAGGGAGAGGGAGAGGGAGAGGGCGCTGTAGTCAAAACCTTCTCCTCGTCCTGCGAACCACCGCGCGCGTGGGCGAGGGAGAGGCGTAGTAAGCAAGCTTCTCCTCGTTCGGCGAGTTGACGGGACACATCAAAGTAGTACTAGTACTAGTAGTAGTAGTCCATACTGCGTCCTTTCCGATTAATATGGCTTAATTTGAAACGAGAAAAATACACTGGCGGTCAATGTATGTAACAATATGCTCTTTACGGTCACTATATATAGTTTTGCGGCGATTATACAATCACTAGCTCATCGTAGAGCACCGTATTGCACCCTACTGACCGGCCACATAGTCGACGTGGCACTTTGTTGACTGGTTAAATTGTCACCTGGTTTCTGGGTCCCAAGTGTCAGTTGGCAGAGCAAAGAAATCAGTTAAAGAAAACTTTACGCAGGCGCGGCACGAGTCCAACCCTTGTGCGCGAACCGCCCTGGCTGTGTATGTGAGTGCATGCACGTGTCCTCCCTCGGTCTTCCAACAAAGACTGTACATCGGCTATAAAACAAAGAGTGTAGTACATGGTGTTACTAAATCAGCCTTACCCAGTACTGCCATCATGTTTGCCAGTAGAGCACGCTTCCGCAAATACGCCCACGCACCTCCGTCCTCCATTAACTGACATATGGGCCCTGTTGTGGTAGACCCACATGTCATCGGTGTAACTATTTACACTCCGAAAGACTATATATCCTGGTAGTAGTACTAGTAGAATTGAGATTGAATGCACTTTCTTCCCCGTCTTCCACTCTTCTTCCTCCTCTCTTCCCCATCGTCGGCCGCACACCATTTACCCTCGCTCACTGCTCGCTCGCCCACGCCATCTTCCTTGGTAGCTCGCGCATACCATATCCCCCCGCTAACTGCTCGGCCGCACGAGGAGAAGCTTCTTCACTCGCCCGCCCGAATCCACTTCCCCGTTGGCTCGCAGGCACCAAAAACCCGAATGGCAGAACCGACTGACACGCAGAGCCGCGATTGGAATTCCCTCCCCGATGTTCTCTTGAAGCAGATATGTAGTCGTATGGACCTACTCAGCACCGTCTGTCTGGCCACATGCTTGGTGTCTTTGTACCGTCTACTCGCTCGCAACCGCCGGCTCTTTTCAAGACACCCTGTTTGTCGATGCCCGATCCTTGCAGTGGCCCGGACACCGCCTTGACGATTCTACGGAGGTTGTCGTGGTGCCCTCGACATGCTACCACTACCCGTCCACCTGTCCTTCATGCGCGGCCACTACTGGGCGGGCATGAAGGCCAACTGGATCGTCCTCATCCACCACACCGGTAGTCCGTGGCGTCTCGTGGATATCTACACCCAACGAGAAATCATCCTTCCATCGTTGGATACCGCTGCCATCAAGCCTCGTGGCCCGCCGGACACTCCTTCATACTACGCCCGAGATGCATCAAGCTTTTGGCTCGACCTCTGTTTGCAGAAAATTGTAATCTGCAAAGTGCCCACACCATCAGAAGACTACATGGATTACAAGCTCATTGCCTTGTTCAACATGGGATTAGTCTATTCGAATCCGATCGCCATACATGGTTATGGCTCATCATCAATCCTGTTGAGGCAACATTTACATGCGATGCTATAGTGCACGATGGCATCGCTTACGCCGGTCGATGCACGATTGGCTGCCTATACTTCTTGGAATCTATCGTGTAATTGTTCTATCTCATCTCATCTTTACCTTATGAATACGACCGCCTATTCATTTGTTACAAATTTAGAATGCATAGCATGTCTATAACCACATCATTGCTATATGTTCCTCTCATTTCCTAGATTTTTATGACCACACATGTTATTGTTAGAGTTGATATGAGAACAATTGGCATCTAATGATTGTTAGAATACATATTATGAGCATAACATCATGATTGCTATATGTTACTCTCGTTTACAAGATTTTTATAACAACACATGTTATTGCTTAGAGTTGATATGAGAACAGTAGTAGTAAGTGCTATGGTAGAATATGAGTAGGCGTTGTCATAGTTGTTTTCCTCTCATTGTTACATGATGTTTGAACCATGACATATTGCTAGAATATGAAAGCCATTGGCTTATTTTTTTTAACTTGGGGTATGATTATGACCACGGCATTTCAATTCTCTGTCTATGATATGTGTCACTGTTATAATAATCTTAATTCCACACATACTTTGAACATGATTGTTTATTTTTGTCCTTTTGGTCTCCAATTTGAATTGTTGCAGCAGACGCAAATGCGCTGGCCTTCATGATTCCAGGACCTGGAATCATACCAGCCGATGGGTGGTTGTTTATCGCTCGTTCAGCTGACGGTAGTCATTTGATGCTCATTCGCACGTACCAAATTGACCAAACCATTACATCAAACCACATGCAATACAATGCGTGGGGTGTTCGTAACATTGATGGCTATGGCTGCTTCGTGTTCGAGAAAGATCCCAGCTCCGTTGGGCTAGGCGTATTCAACTGGAGGCGGGTTTACAGCCTCGACAACCACTCCTTATTCCTCAGGCTCAATTATCCGATCATCCAACCAATCATCGATCATATTAACGGCGATGATTACTGTGCTATGCAACTTCAATTCGCGAGGGGGGCTGTGTTTACACATCATACCATGGGTTTCATGAATCACCATATCCAGAGATTCGTCGACACAGCTTGTTGCCAGATAATCTTTAGTGTGTGAAAGGCATCAAGCTTCCATGCGATGGATGGCTTTTGCAAACCCGACATCCAGCGATGTGGTTCATGCCAACAGCAAATATGCACAACTTGATTCGTACGATATCTAGACCGAGCAGTATTCTGCTGTAGTACGACCCTCTTTTGTTGGATATTATGTACCGTTGTTAGTTTGAAGCACTCCTCGGCTTGAAGGATAGATACCTTCACGGGATCAAGTGCATCCTAACTCACCTGCGTAGGATGTACCGATAATGATGATGGAGATCTTGTCGAAGCCATATATATATATATATATATATATATATAGATATATATATATATATATATATCAGTTACGCTTCAAGTGCATACTTGTTAGTTAAACCTATGTATAAATTGTGACACTAAATACGACTAGTAAGTAGTACAATAGCAGTACTAGTATACGTCGGTCAAATTATTCATCATGTCCACACATTGAATTGATGTGACAACACGCTGCGCGTGAGGTGACACAAGAATCCCGGGGCGTGTTCGAGTATTCTGGACTTCAGATTTGGAGTACCACTTATCTGTTGAAATCTTTCATCATTCACTTAAAACAATCGATTGATCATACATTGAGTACCATATAACCGGAATTACCGATGCAAGTCGAAGAAGGATTGGTGTCTTTGCCGGTGGCATCAAGTTCGATCCCATGGATCAGAGCTGATCGAGCACCTTGAGGCCAAAGTGAGTGCCGATAACGCGAGATTTCAGTCTCTCATCGATTTGTTCATACCAACCATCGACAATGAAAGCACGACATAGGCTACACCCAACCCGAGAAACTTCCGTAAGACACCGATCGGTCGCCTACTTGCACAAACATATTCCTTTGTTTATAGCTCTATTTTTCTTTTAAGACGCAGACACCGTGAAGCAATTACAATTTGACAGTTAATAAAAGTGAAACAAGTGATCGCAACATGCCAAAGATGTTATGAAAATGCCAACTAGGTACACTAAAACCTGTATTCCACAATACTGCAGGTATCACACTGAGTGGCCTAAGGAAGCATTTCTTCCAGCGCAATTCCAGGGCGTTCAAAAGGGACACGTGGATGTGTCGCGAGATACAGTCAGAGTGCGACATGCACGCGATGTGGCACAAGACCGGCAATACCTTGACGGTGATGGTCAACGGCCGGCAGATGGGTAGCAAAAAAGGTTCTGGTGCTGCACAACAACAAGAACTTCGACCAACAGAGGACCAACTGGGTGATGCACCAGTACCACCTCGGGGACCTGGAGCAAGAGAAGGAGTGGGAGCTGGTCCTCTGCAAGATTTTCTACCAGACGAACACTAGGGCCAGGAGTAAAAAGATTATAAGTTTGTTTGGTACTGGTAGTTGTACTACCTTGTCGTCCGCAAGTTGGTATTGTTGTTAACGATCTTTTGGTATGAACTTGCATTTGCTTCCAACCATCATGCCGAGGGTCGACGTGGATATAAAGCTGAATCATTTGTTTCGAAACAAATTTTCAGGCACCTCATTTTTATTTGATGGGTAGCATAAGCACCCGCCGTTAATTCAGTTCTCCAATTTTTCAAAACAAGTGCATGCACTTATTATCACGATAAAAACAATATCCGTGCTGCATCCCGGTTATTAGTCTGTACTTGCAGAATTCTCGCTTATTGAGCACGTATATTGTTTTTTCAGGTCAACAAGTTTCAACTGGCTGTAGACTGCCCAGGGTTGGTTTTGTTTTTAACAGGCCCAGCCCATGACGCACAACGGGCACAAAGATCCAGCAGGTATCTCATCGCCTCCGCCCGCTGCGTTAGTTATATTTTGTTTTACAACATCCGCAGCAGTTTTTTTCTTGAATCAAACACACAGCCCAGTTCTATTTTCCTCTTGAAACGCATGTCCTACATCCGTTTT
This sequence comes from Aegilops bicornis, assembly GCA_021605145.1. Classification (NCBI taxonomy): domain Eukaryota; kingdom Viridiplantae; phylum Streptophyta; class Magnoliopsida; order Poales; family Poaceae; genus Aegilops; species Aegilops bicornis. The sequence goes on from CM038672.1 coordinate 598,126,853, forward strand.
CTAATGTCTACCTATAGTTTTACTAGTTCATATACACGTATCATTATATTGAAAACACATAAAATTCCCTTTTCACATTTACATCCTTATTTTTGTTGTTTTTTCCCACCTAGCGCTGATTTTTTTACCACTGGTTTTCCCTTAAACCAACTCAATTGTCCCACGTCTTATTTGCTTACAAAAACAAAATGTTTTTTTGGCAAATCAATAAGTTCTTAAAAAATGTTTATCATTTCGGGATTACAACAGTTCAGACTCCACCAAAATATGCAAAATAAGGTTGAACTTTTTGACCATGGTCCTGGGTAGAAAATGGGCTGTAATAAATTACTTAAGAATTAGCAAATGGGCTGCAAATTATAAAAAATAGCAAATGAGCTTTATGTTGTCTGCCACAGATTTGGAGGCTGACTTGTGGGTCTACTAAGTTCATGCGTACACAAGGTTTATCAAAAAAGAAACTTAGTCAACAATCGACTCTACCAGCGTCAGACCGTTAGATGTCAATCTAACAGCAATCGTGCTTCTTTAGTCTCTGATCTTCCTGCCCCAGCCGCCCAAACCAGCGCCTTCGAAACCGCTTGCCCCCACCTCCCGTGGCCGGCAATGCTGCCGGGTAGGCCTCACGGCCCCATCATACTCGCATCCCTGGCCTGTCTATCCCTCTACTCACCCACACCTCCTGTTATTTTTCGGCGATGATAGCCGAACCAGTCAACCCTCGTACTCTCCACCGCGTGGGCAGCCACTGCCGTGTCTTCCCCGACTGCGTGTCGTTCCCTTCGTAGGCCTCGCCATCATCCACCGCCCTGGTGCTCTTGGCGCAGCGTGGTCAACGATGTCCATCCAACGGCCATAGTGCTTCTTCAACCTATGGTCTTCTTGCCCCGGCTCTTGCCTCCCTTGGCCGGCTGTGCTGCCGCGGAGGCCTCACCGTCCCCATACTACTCCCACCGCTGGCCAGGCCATCCCTCCACTCCCCCACTCCCCCTATTATTCTACGTCGACGGCAGCCTCACACCGCAGCCGAACCAGTGAACCCTCGTACTCCTCTCCGCGTGGGCATCCACTTCTGCGTCTTCCCCGGCTCTGCGTCGTCCCCTTCCTAGGCCTCGCCGTCGTCCACCTCCGTGGTGCTCTCAGCGCGGTGTGGTCAATGTGGTCCGACTTCCATCGGAAGAGTACTGTACGTGGAGAGGCTGACAGCTGGGTCCACTAAGTTGACGCGTACGCAGGGCTTGTCAACTTAGTCAACAAATGATTCTAGCAGCAGTAACTGTTGGATTTGAATCGAACGTTCCTGCTGCTTCTTCAATCGCTGCTCTTCTTGCACCAGCCGCCCAAACCAGCGCCGAGGAAACCGCCTGCTCCTGCCTCCAGTGACCGGCTGTGCTGCCATTGAGGCCTCATTGACCCTACTACTCCCACCGCTAGCGAGGCCGTGCGGCGACGACAGCTCACACCGCAGCCGAACCACTGAACCCTCGTACACCTTGTCGGTGTCAAAACCGGCGGATCTCGGGTAGGGGGTCCCGATCTGTGCGTCTAGGCTGATGGTAACATGAAGCAAGGGACACAGATGTTTACCCAGGTTCGAGCCCTCTCGATGGAGGTAAAACCCTACTTCCTGCTTGATTAATATTGAAGATATGGGTAGTACAAGAGTAGATCTACCACGAGATCATAGAGGCTAAACCCTAGAAGCTAGCCTATGATGGTATGATTGTAATTGTGATCGGCCTTCTAAGGAACAACCTCTCCGGTTTATATAGACACCCGAGAGGGCTAGGGTTTACATGGAGTCGGTTACAAGGAAGGAAATATAATATCCGGATCGCCAAGCTTGCCTTCCACGCCAAGGAAAGTCCCATCCGGACACGGGTCAAGTCTTGAGTCTTGTATCTTCACGCTTCAATAGTCCGGACGTTGTATACAGTCCGGCTGTCCGGATACCCCCTAATCCAGGACTCCCTCAGTAGCCTCTGAACCAGGCTTCAATGATGATGAGTCCGGCGCGCAGTCTTGTCTTTGGCATTGCAGGGCGGGTTCCTCCTCCGAATAGTTCAAAGTAATCATCGAACACTTAGACTGTGTCCGGACCCACGAGGGGATTCCTACACACCGTTGTAGGGAACATGGCATAAATCTGATCCACTGGCAATCTTTGTACGCCGCGCCTTCGCATCGTGGCCCAGTTCAACACGAACCGGTGCTTCTTGCCCCACCTCGACTCGCGATGCGAGGCAGTTTTATTGGCACGTCCTGTCGAAGCAGAGATCGTGTCCCTCTTATTACGGGATCTTCCATTGATGAGGGCGTGCGTAGCCCTATGACGGCCGTTGGTATGACTCCGTGTGCCGCAAGGTAAACTTCAAGCGGTCACCCTACGGACTCTTGATATTCACCCCCTTTATAAAAGGGGCCGAGGCCTATGCCTCTTTTCCACCTCCCTCGCGCCTTTCCGCACCTCGAGTTCTAACACACGAGATCTAAGCTCCAACACCCCAGATCCTCCAATATGTCCGGATCCGACCCTCAAGGCTGGTGGGTGGCCTCCTCGATTGAAGCGGAGGACATTGCCAAGCTTAGGGAGGTCGGATATCTGACCGCCGACATCCAGCACATGCTTCCTGCTCCAGGGCAGGTCATCCCTACGTTGGAGCCTAATGAGTGCGTCGTGTTAGTTCCTCACTTCCTCCGTGGCTTGGGCCTTAACATCGATCATTTTGTAAGGGGGCTCATGTTCTATTATGGGTTGGATTTTCATGATCTAGCTCCGGACGCTATCCTCCATATCTCGTCGTTCATTATAGTGTGCGAGGCCTTCCTCCATGTCACTCCACACTTCGGCTTATGACTCAAGACCTTCAATGTGAAGCCGAAGATGATCGAGGGGCGACACGCGGAGTGCAGAGGTGCCGTAATAAGAAGGAACGCTGATTCCTCATGGCCAGAGGGTTCTTTCCCAGAAGTATTCGATGTATGGCAATGGAGGTGGTTCTATGTCACAGCTCCCAGAGGCACAAAGTGGGTGGCCGCCCCCAAGTTCCGCTCGGGCCCTCCATCACAAGTAGCGTCTTGGACCGACGTAGGACGGAATTGGGGGGCCCGGTCATGTTCCAAAGATCGCAGAACCGCATCCGAGAGCTTCTTGAGAGGGACATTAAACTTGTCAGCATAATGCAAGTGATGTTAATCCGACGGATGTTGCCGTGCCAACGCCGGCCTCTCCGTATGTGGGAATTCAATCCAGAGGGTCCGCGGACTGTCAAGCACTTCTTCAGCCTGAGGCTCGAAGGGATGTGCAAATCATCCTTCGGACCGAAAGTAAAGTGTCCAGACACCACCGAGGATGCGGTCCTAAGCTGCAATCGCCTAGATACCCAAGTAAGTAGACCTGATACCGGACACCTTATTTTTGTATTTGTCACAATTGTTTATTCTGAAAATCATCCATGGCCAGGAATGGCTCAGCAAGGCGGAGAGAATCAGGTATCCGGCGCCACTTCCCGAAGGTTCGCCTGGTCCCACCATGGCCAAAATGCTTGACCATGTACTCAGCAGAATGCCCTCAGGGAAAGACAAGGGGAAGAACGAAGAAACCGAACTTCACACGCTACGCATCCGAACTGGGGGAATTGTTACCTCCCCTAAGGAGGATAGTCGGGAAGGGGAGGCTAAGGCCTCCTCCCCGCGCGGGAAGAAGAGGGCTGCCTCCGAAGACTCGGAGATGGAGATGTCCAAACCAGGGAAAAAGACAACACCTGGGGGCTCTGCCCCGACGGGCACCCTCACCGCATCGTGCCAACCAACGGGCCAGCCCTCCACCGAGCTGTGAGTTAATTTTTAATTCGAAGGTACTGCCTTCCTCCTAGATCTATAACCAGGATTCGTCTTTTGCAGTCCGGCTAGCAGCCCTTCCCAACAGAGTTCATCTTCGGGGGATCTTCCTCCGGAGATGATGGAGAGCGAGACCCCACCCACCTCTATGTCTCACGAAGCGGGCGACACCGAGGTGTCGTCATGGAGGAGTCCGGATCTGTCGAAGCCGGAAGCCAGTGCGTCAGCCGCACTGAGCCCGGAGCGTTTGGCTCCCACGAGGGGCGACGGGAAGGGTCCAGCACAGTTCGATGTCCGGCCGGACGTACTAACGGGCCTACTGGAGCAAGCTGTGCTCTCGGAGGAGCACCGCTCCTTAATGAGCGCGGTGCTCAGGAAGATTTCATCCGCTACAAGCGGTTTGAATGAATCATTTACAAGTCTGCTCAGAGGCTTTGAGGTATGTAGTGAAGAATACACTGTTTTTGGCTATGAGGCACGCGTTAGGTGTGCTCCATATAGATAGTAGCCCCTGAGACTCTGGTTGCCCGCCCTAGGCGGCAAACGGGGGATCATAAATCAATGATTGCACTGTAAATACGTGCAGGTACCTGCGGGTCCGGCCGCCGACCAGTCCGTTGAAGTTGCCGAACTAACCAGGCAAATTGGATCGATTGATGCCGATATCACGCCGGTGAACGAGTGGCTGGACAAATCGCAAGGTATGTGCTCTGCCTTCCTTTGTATAGGAAAATATGGAGGCGGCATGATGTTAATGTAATATGTTCGGACTGCAGATGGTGCTGCTGCCATGGAGGCCCTAAGGGCAGAACTTGTCCGAGCCAAGGAACAAGCTCGGGTTAGCAATGCGGCTGCCCTAGAATTGAGAGCCGAACATGCTGCTCATCGCTGAAGCGAGGAAAAGATAGCCGAAATGCCTGTTGAGTTAAAAAATGCCGCTGACCGATATGAGCTCCTTAAAAAAGAGCATAAGGATAGCTCGGCCGAGCTGGACAAGGCACGCAATGCCACCAAGGAAATATGGACCGAGCTCAGGGGTGCGCGGGAGGAGCTTCAACAGGCCGGTAAAATCGCGGCTGGAGGTTCCTACTTGCTGCGGACGAAGTTTTTCTATCTGAAGTACACTCCCCTGGATGGACGCTGGAGTCCTACGGATGCGTATGCTGATTTGGCGAAGAGTACAGCTGACCCTGCCAAGTTCTTCGAGGGTCAGGGTGATAAGGAGGCGGAGAAGCTTTTCTGGTCGCAATTCAATGCTCCCACTCGCCCGTTGTCGTTAAGTGACAAGATGGCTGCTGTAGCGGAGCTTCACAGGCTATCCGGTCTTGCAATGCGGTCTGTGATAGACCATATTTGGCCGAAAGGGCCTAAGCCGGATAGTTACTTTGGCTTGGTGCAGCAATTCCTTGGGGCCGTGCCTCGGATCGACGCCCTGAGGAGGTCGGTGTGCATAGAGGGTGCACGAATGGCTCTTTCCCGCGTTAAAGCCTATTGGACGGATATGGAGGCCACTATTATAGAGACCCAAGATCCGGCGGGGGGCCAATATCCGCCGAAAGCACTACTGGCGCAGTCACGAAGGTGCCCGCCTAATAGAAGCGCAGTGCTCAAGAATGTCTTATTCGAGTGATGAATCGAATCATTGTAAGAACAATGTTATTTTGGTTATAAGGCTATATTTATACTTTTTGCCCGAAAGTATTATTGTGTCCCCCGTCGGCCGTTTACACACACACACACACACACACACACACACACACACACACACACACACACACACACACACACACACACACACACACACACACACACACACACACACACACACACACACATATATATATATATATATATATATATATATATATGAATGTGTAATCCGAAAGATAGCAGTCGTTGGCTTCAGCCCCCACGCAGACAATGCGGGGGTGTTCGCGAAAAATATGCTTAATCACACTTGATCCAACATCTTTTTTTAGGAATTAGACAGTGGGAGAGGCTCCCACTGTGTTTGTATTACTCAAAAGAAGAATACAATGTACATGGTGGACTTACATGGTGCCTGACCTCCACTTGTGGAGGTTTGGGCAACTACTATTTTATGAGGAAGAAGTCAAGGGGGTTCTAAGCTATTTACAAAGGAGAGAATAAAGTCTCTCACATCATCTTTGGTTCTATGTTGGAGCAAGCTAAAATCATGTTTGAAACGTTCAAGCCAAGAGAGAATAGTTGGTGTGATGCTTCTGAAACGTTTGTTATTCCTCTCTTTCCAAATGCTCCAAGCCGCTTGAAGGAAGACATCCATGAACATGGGATTGTTCCAATCATGAGCTGCCAAACTGATCCATCAAAGCCTTGTACCAGTTTGTTGCCAAGTTATCCTAGAATGGACCAACAATGTTGGCTAAAAGGGCATTGGAAGATCATGTGTTCGACAGTCTCTTCAATTCGCTGGTCACAAAGAAGGCAGTTGTAATTTTCTCCAATGTTGTAGTGTCTCCTCTTGAGCATGTTACGTGTGTTTAAGCGATCTGAGAGAAGAAGCCACCCGAACACCTTAATTTTCAACGTTGACTTGGCTGCCCAGAGCCACTTGTACGATTGATGTGCATGCACTTCTCTAAAGTAGAACTTGTAATATCTGATTGCCTTAAATTCCACTGAACCCCAACAATATGTCCAGTTATCGTGGGGGGTTTGGTCAGTAATGTTGCCAACATGCCTCACATTTTGCTGTAGATCACGGACTTCTTGCATTGCTTGAACTGAGAGTGGGAGGTGAAACATTTCATGCAGCGACGTGGATCCCAGGAAATCTTTAACCGAAATATCTTCATTTTTAGCGAAGGAAAAGGCGCGCTGGTACGTTTCATTAAGAGTGGCTCCATCAAGCCACATGTCTTTCCACATGAGCACTATGGCTCCATCATACACAATTGCTTTTGAAATACCTCTGTAAATCGGGGTGAGCTTGAGAACATCTCGCCACCAAAAAGATCCGCATGGTTCCGTGGCATGGGTGATTTTGTTTGTGTAGTATGTGGACCATACGAGCTCCACCCAAGGTACATCGTATCTGTTGTAGAAATTATGCAGGTATTTGAGGAGGAGGGCATCACTTTGTATACATAGGTTTATTATGCCAAGACCCCCACACTGTTTTGGTCGACACACCATGCTCCATGCTGCAAGCGAGTTGCATTTGTCCCCATGTTCAGTCTCCTTTGTCCATAGACATTTCCTTCGCAGTTTGTCAAGCAGATCAAGGATCTTTGGTGGCAGTCTGAGAGTGCATAGAGCAAAGATAACTAGGGATGTGATCATGGTATTGAGTAGTGATATCCTGGCTCCATACGACATCAAGGCCAGTGTGCTTGTCATCCGTCGTTTCATTGTGCAAACAAGCGACATTAGATCTTGGACGGAGGGCTTGGTTGTCCCGAGAGGTAACCCTAGGTAAGTGAAAGGCATGGAACCTACTTTGCATCCAAAGATATTGGAGAGCTCATTGTAGCAGTTGGCCTCACAGTTGATTGGGATAAGTGTGGACTTGTGGAAGTTTATCTTGAGCCCAATGGAGACAGCGTAGTCAGTGAGAATGTTTTTAATCGTGCGGGCTTGGAACGGGCAGGCGGGAAGAAGAATGAGCGTGTCATCCGCGTACTGTATCACAGGGTAGTCATGTTGATTCTCTATGGGGAACGGTAGATGGATTCTCCCATGTCTGAAGGCATCATTTATTGCAGCTTGTAAGAGGTCAGCCGCCAGTACAAAAATTAATGGAGAGAAGGGGTCTCCTTGGCGAACTCCGCATTTACAGTTGAATTGTCGACCCGGTACACCATTTAAAAGCACCGCTGACTTGCCAGAAGAGAAAATGCATTTTACCCAATTGAGCCATCTGTCATCAAAGCCCATATGTTGCATAATCATAAGCATAGCATCATGTTCGATCGTGTCAAAGGCCTTGGCGAAATCTAGTTTTAGGAGAATGATCTTTTCCTTGGAGGCTTGAAACTGATGGATATATTTGAACGCCCGGGTTAAACAGTCCTGTAGTGATCGGCCTTTCAGGAATCCATATTGATTTTTATGAACGATTTTAAGTATGAGCTTTTGTAGTCGGTTGGCAAGAAGTTTTGTGAGAATCTTAAGACAACAATTCAACAAAGTGATTGGTCTAAAATCAGAGACAGCCTCTGGGGAGCGAACCTTAGGAATGAGTGTAATAAACCCCTCATTAATGCTTTCGAGATTTAAATTCCCCTCATAGAACTGGTTGCATAGCTCGTAAAATTCATTCTTAATAATATGCCAGCATTTTTTGATGAAGATACCAGAAAAACCATCCGGTCCTGGGGCACGATCGGTCGGCATTTTTTTGATGATCACATCTATCTCCTCCTTGGTGAAGGGAATGGTAAGTAGATCCAGTCCCTCAACTTTCTTGATGATGTCAGGGAGGTTGAATTTCATTTGGAATTCGCCTGATTTTCCCAAACGCTCTTTAAATGTTTGATATATGACCGCCTCCTTACCAACGTGGTCATCCACGACCGTCCCGTCTGAGATTTTGAGTGTTGGTATTGTGTTCCGCCTGTACCTCTCAGAAGCCATAGCTTTCAGAAATTTAGGGTCTTCGTCACCAAATTTGATCCAACGGATAGTGCATCTCTTTTGCCAAGATTGTCGTTGATAGCTCAATAGCCGAAGGAGGTGCTTTTTCAGGATTTTCCTGAAGTTTTGCTCTGGCGTGGAGAGGGTTATAATGTTTTCAAGAGCATCCAGATTGGCCAACGCAAGATTGGAGTTATCAATCGCCACTGTCAGTTTAGAGATTCTTTTGCTCCACCGCTTCAACTCATACCTTAGTGCCTTGAATTTTCTAGCTAACAAAGTGGCTGCATTTGTGGTATTCTTGAAAGTTCCTGACCAGACCGATTGGACCAACTCAAAAAAAACCAGGATGTTCAGTCCAATAAGATTCGAACCTGAAAATTTTATCAAGTGGAATGGATGTTTCAATTTTTACCACACATGGGATATGATCTGAAACTGGTTTTCCCAAGGGCACAACTATGGTGTTGGGGTATAAAGATGTCCAGTTGTTGGAAGTGAGGAACCAGTCAAGCTGTTCGAGTAGTGGATCAAGCTGCATATTGCTCCATGTGTAGGCCCTGCCCTTGATTGGCAGTTCAATTAACTGATTAGATCGTATGATGTCGTTGAAAGCAATCATGTCATTCGGATTACCTCCAGGTTTGTTTCTGTTGTCGGGGCCTCGTATGTAATTAAAGTCCCCCAATAAGAGCCAATCATCATTAGTTGGTATATTAAGATTTTGGAGCCAGTTTGTGTAGGTCACTCTAGAATCACCTTGACAGGGGCCATAAATATTCACCAATGTCCATTCCTGGGAAGACTGTGTGGAACAAAACTTAATGGCCAAAGCAAAATCTTCTTCCATAATCACAGATCCAGTAAAAATGGCACTATTCCAAATTGTGACGATCCCTCCCGAAGCACCATGCGAGGGTATGTAAGTGAATTTGTCAAATCTCTTCGGGCAGCAAGACTTAATGAACATATTATCAATGGTGTTTTTTGTTTCTTGCATAAATTATAGCACAACCACTAGAAGCGATAGCATTAGATAGAGCCAAAAGTTTAGGTTCAGAGTTTAAGCCACGTACATTCCAGCATAGGATGTTCCAATTCAACATAAAATACATGATAGGATAAAGCAAAATAGGGAAGCCGCGATGCAGGCACTTTCAGAGACTTCAAGCTTGGGATGGGCCGTCTGCCGGTTCCGCCGTGAGAGCTTCCTCAGTGACTTCGGCTGGCGGAATGGCGCACTTGTTAATTCCAATGTGCTGCAGAACCTGAATTGGAGTGGGTGGCGGGATGCGGTCCCCCTGATTGACTGTCTGATCAACATTATCCACTTGGGTGGCAGCAACAGAGGGCAAAACACGGGGTTTAACTTTGGAGGTTTTTGGCTTAGTATTAGAGACAGATGGTACCTTAAACCCATCATATTTGTTGGACCTATTACTGCGACGTACCTCCACCACAGATGCTGGAGCTTTGGCTTTGCCCTTCCTGGTCACTGATGTGCCTGAATCCAAATTAACAGCAGGAGGAGCAATCAGTGCATTTGTGGCTTCACTTGTGGCTTCAGTAGTAACATTGGGAAGTTGAGGAAACACTGCATCATCTGGAGCTGTCAGGCTCATAGCATTGTTGTTACTAGTAATGGCCACATCCAACGGCACTTCCTGATCGAGGTCAGCAGCAATCTCAGTAATGACAACCTTGGAAGGAGTAGCCTTGGAGACAATTGCAGAGTCTTCAAGAGCAGAGGGCGCGGCGGTTCCCGGGGTCAGAGCCCATGGGGTGTGCCCAGGAATGAGAACAGTACGAGAAACTGAGTCAGCAGAGTGCTTGACAGTTTTAGATGCTGACATAACAGAGAATTGTCCATTTGTCTCTGCAACACTGACCGTGAACTGCACTGAACTGTCACGAAAGCCAAATCCTGAACTCCAAGGGCCAAAAGCAGCAATGATGGGTTTGATAGCAGCAGTGAGGTAGGTGTTTAGCCTCAACATAGGCACACCGTCATTCAGTAGGAGTGAAGCATAGCTGTCTTGATCTGAAAACATGGAGAACTGCATACCAGCATTGGATATAGTCAGGGACAGTTCAATACTGTTTACCTCAGGCGGAGCAGCGATCGGGCCCTGGACAGAATCACTGGACTGAGCTGTGTCGACAGACAAAACACCAATTATAGAACCATTGGCAGAGATTAGTTGGTTGAAGATGTTTAAAGGAACGAGGGCATATCCATCAGACGTAGTTTCACTGGAGTCTGAGCTGCTGAAAACAGAGATTGAGTCATTCCAAGCAGCAACCGGGCTATCTTGCAGGTTGTTGAGAGGAGGAATACCATGATGCACCTGCAAACCTTCTCCAGCAAGCCAGGCCTGGAAATTGAACACTTCAGGAGGTGTGGGCGGTGGGGATGGGGGCCAGACTCCCCAATGAGGTTGAAACTGCACTTCATCATCTACTTCCTGCTCTGCATTGTCATTACCTGGATGAGCATTGGCATTGGCAGCCACATTTTGAGCAATCCAATTATGGAGTTGCATTTGATAAATCTGTTCCATCTTCGGGAGGAGGATCCTCGGTGGCCAGCGGGACATCTGGAATGTGAGCATTCCAATCACTGCTCCTCAACATAGTCACGGCCACAGTCCAGCTCTGGCGAGCGCCCCCAAGCTGACGCAGCACCATACTCTGAGGAAGAAACTTTAGGTGTATCACCCTGACCTTCAGAAGCACAAATCTACGGTCCCCTCTAGGGTTATGCCATTCAACTAACTGACCAAACTTATCGACAGATTTGTGCATATAATTCTGAGTCTGGTAGTCATACGGGAAACCGATGTAAAGCAGCCAGATCTCCGACCCGAAAGAAGTAAGACGCATGTTCAGAGCAGCATCATGAGGAACAAAGGATATCACAACCAGCTCATCAAATTCATCCTCAACAAGCTCAAAAGTGGTACCAACTACTGCATCCCTAGTGATCGTGTTGGTGAATCCAAAGATACCAACACCGAGCGGGTGGTCACCTACTTTAGTTGGAAAAAACTCGGATTCGTGGAGCAAACCTTCAATGATGTGGCGAAGAGCCGCCTTGCGGTGGAAAGGGATGGCCCTGTTTGCTTCGGCAATGGCGAGGAAGTCATGGCGCAGCGGAGGGATCGGGCCAACCACCATATCGTCATGCACCCTACGGTCAGGCGGCCCGAGCTCGACGATCATGCCCGGCGGGAGGTAGGGGATGACATTGATTGGAAAGTTAGCCATGGTTGTGGTGGTGCTCCGCAGCGGAGTAGAGGATGGTGTGGAGGTCGAGGTAGAATGCGGAGCGGCGGCCCTTGGGAGAGACTTGGGGACCCAGCGCCACCCCTTTCTCCCTCGGTTGATGAAGCAGGATGAAGCCACGTGTCCAGCACGACTGCAGTTGTGACATCGCAGGGTTCCAATCGTCCGCTGCGAATCCCAGTCAAGGTTGGTAGGTGCGGTAAATGGCAGGGGTAAATCAGAAGAATGATTCTGTGGCTAGTATGGGTTGCATGGGGATTTTTCTTGCCCAAAGTAGTATCTCTGACCATTGCTAATTGATGGTTATTATGGGGAATCGCATTAGTTTCCAAAGTGGCGTTGGAATCCTTAGTAGAAGGAAATATCCGAAAATCGCAATTTCTTGCCAGCCCATCATTTGAAACCTATCGTGAAATGTCAAAATTTCCACGGGTACAGCGGATGTATTGTCCTGATGGGCCGGCCCAAGTTTGGGCCTCCAATAGAAGCGATCCGCCTTGTGGTCAGCACAACTAGGGGGGCTGTGGCCCAAAAAGGTGCACAAGCGACAGTAAAGCGCTCCTGGACACCCGAAAGTGAAGTGGGTATAGGCACCACAAATGTAGCAAGATGGGCCAGCAATTGGGCTGGTTGAATTATCATCCAACTGGTTTGAAGCGTTTGGAGTCGTAGTAGGCAAAGGGCCACAAACACAAGGTGAGTGCTCACAGTTGGTGCAATGTGCGCCAGGGCAAGAATCAGCCAAATGACCCGTGGCCATGCATGACGCGCACAAATTCAATCTCCTGAAGATATAATCCTGTGAAGGGACATTGTGGAGCTTCCAGACGGTTGCAATATGTTGCTCCGAGTGACCGACCCGTCGAAAATCCAGAATATGCAAGAGAATGAAATTAGGGATAGATTGCCAAGTGTCCCTTTTAAATCGACAACCTTCAAATTTTGTATTATGAGCCATAACACTGCCACAATGAATAGAAGGAAGACTGCCAAAAGATATATTTTCCATTAATGTTGATGAGCCCTGATCCATGGATGGCGCCTTACCAAAAGAGTTTGAATTTGCCACATTTACCGATAGGTCCTTCACCGGCGATAATGTCTGTGCGGCTGCCATGGTCGACGGTGCAATAAGGTTAAACTTTCGTAGTTCTGTAAGTGCACGAAGATCAGAACCCTGACTGGCAGCAAGGAACGAGAGGTTGGTTTTGAGGGCAATCGGGGATCGTGAAGCAACCTCGGGACTGTGAACATCCAAATGCCAAACATTGTCCAAACATCTTGGAGGAGTGCAGCCAGGGCGATAAAGTTGAAAGTGACAAACAAAGTCCGGCCAAACTCGATCCTTGAGACCATAGATAAAATGTCCAACACGATTGGAAGCCACCGAAAAACGGAAGGACCGACCCTCAAGGTGTTGCACATGGAGACCAGATGGTAGACCGCCGATGCAACATTGTAAAGCAATGGCCACAGATTCTTCAGACAAGGGGAAGGAGGCCGACGAAAAATACACAACCAAGAAAAATTCCTTGGCAGATCCATCGGGGGAGAAGTGAACAGAAGATCCAAAACGTCGATGCACCTGAGCCGCGACCGCAAGGCTGGGTGAGAAGTCCCAATGTAGAAGGCCCTCCATGAAAACCTAGTTCATGGTGCTCCATGGCTTGATGGTGGTGGTGGGGGAACGTAGGAGGAGGAGGAGGTGCTCCATGGCTTGAGAAAGAAAATTCGATGATCGCACGTCGAACTAGGCAACCGGACAATATAGCTGTAACACTTTCGCTTAGCCATGGGAGTCTAATGTTGGGGCTACTATGTAGCCCCTAGTACCTTCAAGGCATCCGAATACGGGTGCGTGTGTACATGACCGGGAAATGGTCCTTCGTTAATGCGGAGGGATCCTAAAGATTCCGATAAGTCTTCGAGTGGTTGAACAGTCTCTCGCTGTATCATGACAGTCAGTTTTCGGCTTTCTCTACTGAGGTGCTCGTTCGTAATAACCAGGGCACAATCACAGTAGTTCTCCTTTGGCCATCTTAGCCGATAATAACGGAACGTAAGGCGGCAAACCCAAGAGCCGGTCAAACCCAACATTTGACCAAAGACATGATTCAGAGCTGATGCATATAAGGCCAAACTCATGACGCCGAACACTCCCGAAGGTATTCGGACTTTATAACAGATTATGGGCTCAAGAATGCCCATTCAATATAAATCCTGTGTTTCCAGGTACGTGCGTTAATCTGTCGTGGCGAAATGCCAAAAACGGCAGTATCCTCTGTGGGTATGGAACCCTTGGGATGGTTAAACAACAAGAGGCAATAGAAAAGGTTTACACAGGGGCTTAATCTAAAAAGAAACCTGTTGAACAGGGCCTGCTGCACGCTCTGCGCCTTTATCTCCGTTGTGCGGATCTCGAAGGGTATCGCGCGAACGTTGTCTCGTGGAAAAGGGAAAACTTCGTGAGAAGAGTACAACGTAAGTATGCGATGGATAATAAAAGTGTAAGATGTTGGCCTGCCCATAAGGTTGGGCCAATTGTGGGACTGTGTTAAGTATTTATAGCCCCTGGTGTCCACTATGGGATTACATATACGATGCCCTGATTCAATTTTATCCGGGCGACCGGACTCGTCTAACCGAGTCTGTGGTCTTTAATGACCAGTCATGTTTTCTGATTTTGGAGGCCGCTTATAGTCCGGCCGCTAAGGCCGTCATGAAGTTCCTCTGCGCGTGAAGAGCGCTCTGTGATTCCTCTAACGGTGATGACGCCACGTGGACCAGGCATCGTGAGTGTAAGGTAGCCATAGTGCGGCAATGCGTTGAAGCGGGCGAAGGGCGTTCTTCCAAGCAATGCATGATAGTTGCTTTGGAAGGGTGCGATGATGAAGAGTAGCTCTTCGCTTCGAGTTGCTGAGAGCCGAATGTTACCTCCAAAGACGATGGAGCCTCGCTATGGGCTTCAACGCTGTATCACCCCTTCAAAGGTGGTGTTGCATTTGTTAATTCTCGATGGGTCTATCCTCATCCTGCGACAAGGTCCTCATATATTAAATTGAGATCGCCGCTACCGAAACTGCAAGTTATATCGACTAGAGGGGGGTGAATAGGCGATTTTATGAATTCTTCAATGAGGAATTTTCCGTGAGGAAATTCCTAAGTGAAGAACTACTTGCAGCGGAATAAGTACTCAGAAGTAAGCATAAGAGAATGCGGGCATGGTCATCATGATGAAATGAAGACAATCAAAGAGTACAGAAAGCGTAAACACAAGATAACACAAGATGAAGACAAACAGACTGAAGAAATTGAACTGAGGGAATTGAGAAAGTCTTCAGTCAAAGTCTTCAAACACAGATATGAATGAACAGTCAACACAGTAATGAGGAAATGAAAGAGTTGAGGAAATAGAACCAGTTAGGTTGGTGAAGAAAATGATTTGGTAGACCAGTTCCAACTGCTGTCTCAGTTGTACGTCTGGTTGGAGCGGCTGAGTATTTAAACTCGAGGACACACAGTCCCGGACACCCAAATACCGAAAGCATGCAGCTCAGACACCAAGTCCTCACCGTATTCTCCTTGAACTAAGGTCACACAGAGCTCATCCAATCACTCGTGGTAAGTCTTCGTGCGACTTCCAAACCTTCACAGACTTGGTCACTCGGCGATCCACAATTCCTCTTGGATGTTTCTAGACCATGACGCCTAACCATCCGGAAGAAGCACATTCTTCAAAGGTAATAAGCGCCGGATCCACGCAGGATCAATCTCTTTAGTGATGCTCAATGACTTTGGGTTTGTAGGGGTTTGGTTTTGGGTTTTTCCTCACTCGATGATTTTCGCTCAAAGTCCTCGGAGGATGGGTTGCTCTCAAATGACAAGTGTCAAGTTCTCTCGGAGCAGCCAACCAGCTAGTGGTTGTAGGGGCGGCTATTTATAGCCTAGGGAGCAGCCCAACATGATAAGACATAAATGCCCTTCAATGATATGACCGTTAGGTGGATAAGATATTTTGGGACAGCCGGTGCGAAGACAAAGAACGGTCGGAAATTTGACTCTCAAATTCCTCGTGGATGTTCCTCACTGTGTAGGCAATCCGCACTGCAAATTCCTAACTGCCGGCCAGAACTAATTCCTCAATGACGAGAAGAACTTCGTCTCATCCTTTGAAGAAATTGATCGAGCTGTATGATATTTCCAAAGGCTTCACTTTCGGAGGGATTGGTAGGTGTAGGATTTTGAGTTGAGCATCACATGGAAATTTTTCCTTCAGATTTCCTCGACCCCTTTAACAAAGACGGTGTTTCCTATGACTCAAGAAAGAGAAAACGAAACTACGAAAACAAAAGTCTTCACGCTTCATGTTCCTCAAATGAATACCAAGTCTTCAAGGTCACACCAATTTCTTCACTTTCAAAGTCTTCAGAAAGTCTTCAGAATATCAAATTCTTCAGTCGAAGAACTTCATTTTTAGGGATCGACTTTCTCTGTAGATATCAAACTCCTCATAGACTTATAGACTTGTGTACACTCATAAACACATTAGTCCCTTAACCTATAAGTCTTCAATACACCAAAATCACTAAGGGGCACTAGATGCACTTACATTCTCCCCCTTTTTGGTGATTGATGACAATACAGGTTAAGTTTTCAATGGGGATAAACATATGAAGTGTAAATACTGATATTGAGGAATTTGATTGCAAGATATAGAAGAACTCCCCCTGAAGATGTGCATAGTGAGGAATTTGCTTTTGAGGCAATGCACATTTGAAGAGTTGAATCATGGAGATCTCCCCCTATAGCTTGTAATTCATACACGCATTTGACATATAATATGAAGAATTTGAAAATGCATGATGAAATATGGTAACTTAACAACAAAATTGCCCATATAATAGACCCGCTTGAAGACTAACTCACATTTCTCCCCCTTTGTCATCGAATGACCAAAAGGATCGAAACTGAGGACTAACGCCCCTGAAGAATTTCAAGTTGATGAAGGAGCGCCAGCGTTGTTGGGGTCGGTTGTCGTAGTAGGGCCCGCAGTTGTCATCCAAGTCTTCATTTTCATCAGTGTCTCGCGATGAAGAATAGGAGCTGGCCACCAAGGAAGGAACTTTGACCTTCTTGTATTTCTTTGGTGGAGGTGCAGACCAGTCAAAGTCTTCCTTGAGACCCATTGTCTTCAGTTCTTCCGCGCTGTAGACATTAGAAAGAACAGCCTAGGTGCGTTTGAAGGTTTCATGGAGGTAGTAGTGGTTTTTCTTCACTGCATTGTGTGTAGAGGTCATGTTGTGAAGAATTGAACCAAACTGACGCTTGACCCATCTATGATTGCGATCAACCTTCTGATGAAGACTGAGGAGTAACTCACGATCGATCATCACCACAGGTGCCGTGGCTTGAGGACTTTGCTTGGCTGAGGTATTGGCGGCAGAGTCATGTGTGGCAGAGTCATCATTGGTGGAGTAGGATGCAGCTTTGCGAAATTGACCATCCAATGGACGAGTGCCTTCATCTATCACAGCAGTAGCCTTGCCCTTGTCATCAGCTGAGGAAAATGTCCGTTTGAGGACTTTAATCAGGGGCAAGTAGCTGCAATGGTTCAGAGTATCAGCCTTGTAATTGAGTGAAGACCTTGTCCTGATGAACCTCATAATCCATGGTGCATAAGGCTTCAGCTCAAAAGGTGACATAGCAATGTTTGCCAGAGTCCTCATGAAGAAATCATGGAAGTTGACGGGAACACCATGAATGATATTGAAAAGCATATTCTTCATGATGCCAATGACATCTTCATCATTTGAGTCGTGGCCTTTGATAGGACTCATTGTCTTTGTCAGAATCCGATAGACAGTCCAAGGCACATATAGCAATTCCTTGACGAGGAATTTGGTTCGAGGTGCCTGTCCGGGCTTCAAAGGCTTCATCAGCACTTGCATGTAGTGATTTGAAAGCTCAGGTTCGTTGTAGATACAACGAGCACCATCAAGGGGAGGACTGAGTGGTAGGGCACGAAGCAATTCAGTTGCTGGTGCCTTGTAGTGAGTATTTTCAGACATCCAGTCTAACACCCATGAGTTCACATCTTCAGCGTCTCCGGTGATGTGCAGCGTTGCATAGAATTGAAGAATAAGTTCCTCATTCCAATCGCAGATGTCAGTGCAGAAATTTAGAAGTCATGCATCGTGAAGAACACCGAGGACCGGCTCAAGCCCGGCAGAGATTCCATGTCCACATGAGGAATATGTGCATGATCGAAGACTTTGTCTTTGTTGAACAAAGACCGAGGAATAGAAGTTGGCTTGACTAGCAGTCCAGAAACGCCTCTTCCTTATGCGAGCAGAGTCATATGGATTGTAATCCGTGAAGAAAACGTGCTCGCCAAAGAAGTCTTCAGCCTTGAACTTTTGCTTTGTTGAGAATGGATTCTTTGGCTGTGGCAATGGAGTGTCAGTGAGTTGCATCACGACCTCTGGAATCGCAATCTCAGCTTCTTCAGGCTGAGGAATTTCTGGTTCCTCTTCATGTGTAGTCTGAGGATCAGCAGCAGCAGGTTCATCAGCGCTAGTGGCTGGAATTTCTTCATGTACAGAGGAAGTGGGATGAGTTTCTTCAGAGCCCATTTGAGCTGTTGGAGCAGGGGACTGAGGAATCTGTTGGATTGGGGTGAAGAGTGGAGAATTTGGATGCTGAATTTCCCAAAAGTCATCGTTCATCACTGGCATTGTGCTTCCAATGTCCACATCTTCTTCAATTTCCTCAACACCAACCTCTTCAGCTGTGAACTGAGGCATAGGCGAGGAAATGATTGGGGTTGAAGGGATTGCTTCCACTTCAATTTCTTCATCAATCTGCTCTGACGAAGCAGCAGAGTGATTTTCTTCATCAGATCCGCTTGGGATCTCATAATCTTCTCCAAAAGGAACAAGGTCCTTTGATGGCATGGAGGAAATCGGAACAACATCAATGGGATTGTCAAATGAGCTGGTCATTGTCTTCATCTTCTTCGGGGCTGAAGAATTTGAAGCAGCAGATGCTTTCCTTTTCTTCACTACAGCTCGTTCTGCAGCCTTGGTCTTCTTCACATCAGATGCAGATGGAAGGATTGGAGTTGGTGTAGGCGCAGGAGGAACTGAGGAATCTGGTTGAATTTCCTCAGGCGCAACTGATGCAGTTGCCCTAACTTCTTCAATTTCTTCAGGCGCACCACTAGTGGATGCCCGCAATTTCTTCGGGTCGGAATGGAATCATCAGTCTCGAACTAGCATTTTCTTCAAAGAGTTCGAACTTCATCAGCGTGTCTTGGCATGTTCTTCGATCGGCTGAGCCGAGGCTCCACCGAGGAATTTCTTGTTGCGTTGGGGCTGCAACATTGGTGAACTTCTTCATCGTTGACGAATCGACTTTGGCTCCTTGCCAATCAGCATAATAGGAGTCAAATTTGTCGCCGAGGGCTTTGATGTCAGCCGCATCTTGATAAGTTCTTCACCGTCATCTTGACAACGTTTTCTTCAAGAGTTTCTCCTTTCTGTCATGCGATTTCTTGATCTCTCCGTCAGATCAAATTTCCATTTCTCCTCTTGGATGAAATGAGTCAAGATGTGACTTTGGCCAGTGTCAACTTGAAGTCGAGCATAGGAGTGTTTGGGTCCTTGTGCCGTAGATCAATGTAGTCTAGGATCGCTCTTGGATCTAATAAAGAGTGGCACAGTGTGTGCCTTTGGCTCTAGCAGCCCTTTCTTGTCGGTCTCGATGATTTCCGCAAGTTCATCATCATCAGCCTCATCATCTTCGTGTGGCTCTTGAAAGGCGACTGCTTCTTCTTGGGACTTGGCCGAGGACCTCGTCCACTGTGGCCTTAGTCTTCGCAGAGTTGGGCCAGATGAAGAATTTGGCGCGGTGAGGAACTTGCTGAAACACCAGAGGCAATGCAGATGCTCTGCAGTCCTTTGGCACGTGGGCCGATGCACAAAGCCGAGGACTTTGTCGAACTGCCGAGGACTTTGTGGGAGCTGCCGAGGGCTTGGGAGGAGCAGGAGCAGCATGAGGAATTGGCCGTGAGGGCACAATCGAGGAACTTGGCCGTGAGGGCACTGCTGGCTAAGCACTTGGCTTGTGTGCGGGCTTCTTTGCCATAGATTTTCTTGGCTTGACAGAGGCCTCAGTGGCAGCAGCAGAGTGAGTCCTCATTAAATTTCCTCACTGCCTCGTTGGCTTGTCTTGCCAATTTGGCTTGGCGCTTGGCCCATTCTTCAGGAAAGTCCTCACCACGCTTGATGCTGGTGGGGTCAGCTTCTTGACCAGGTGCTAATGGAGCTCTTGGGCATGGAGGATTCAGTGTGAATTTCTTCATGTACTTTGGAGTAACATATCAGTACTACCTCCATTCCCTTGCCCATCTCCTTTCAATCCTTTGAATGCGCACCTTGCGCTGATTTTTGTTTTGTTTGCCGAACTCGGCTTCATCAGGTGTGCAATAATCAACATAGATTTCCTCAGGAATCTCAAACGCAGTCATGACCTCAGGCCTCTTTCCTCCTTTCTGTGGCTTCTTTCCTTCTGCCATATTCTTCAGCTGAGGAATCTGAACAATCGAATTCTCTGAAGAAGTATGCAACTTTTCTTCGAGGAACGCTGCAAATGAGTTAAGTTGATGAGATCCTAGTGATTCAAGAATGGACATGAGTACTGTGAACAGAGTATAGTTGCGAGGAATTTGGAGAGGTCATATGCTCTCGTAAGGTTTTTCAAAAAGAACTAGTTTTATTAATTTGACCAGATGAGCCTTGAAGAATTTCACTAAGCGATATTTGTCTTAGGTTCCAGAGTTGTATAGATCGAGGATCCACCCAATTGAGGAATCTTGAAGAAAAATCATTGCTTAGAGAAACGAATCAAGAGCATATTTTGTTTGAGGTGTTCATATGTGTGAAGATTTGAAGAATAAACACCTTTGAAGATTTTCAGGAAGGTTTGAGAATCAAAGCGAGTAATAAAAGTAACTTTTAATTACCCGAAGTGAAGAACATGACGAACTGAGAAGAACATATGGGAAGTTCGTCAGGTTAGATCTTCCACGCCCTAACTTGGTGGAGGAAGATAGCTACGGCGGCGGCGGAGTGAAGATTTCTGCGGTCGGTGCGAGTACGACGGTGATGAGGTCGAGGCAGTGAAGCTCTTCCTCACCGGCGACGATGGAGTAGCGGTGGCGCTAGGGTTTGAGAAGCTCGAGCGAGAGAGAGCGGTCGAGCGGCGTAAAGGAAGTGAGGAAGGGGAGAGGGGGTATATATAGCCACGGTGAAAAACTGTTCGCCCGAAGATTTTGGACGAACGTGCCCCTGACCCTTCTCATGCCCTTGACATGTGTCACCCACGTACTGAGAAGTGGATATTGTGTTAGATCATGGGTGCATAGATAAATCTATCGTGGGATGCGGAACGGTTTGAGCGGCAAAAACGAAAGTTTTGATAAGATCAGTTTTAAAGTTCCGTTCGCAATTTCTTCAGCTGACAAGGACACAGTGAAGATTTTGAACGAGTTTCAAATAGAACGCACATGAAGAATTTGTGAATAGATTGGGTTGAGTATAGCATAGAGGGGGAAGGGTCCGATCACATTCACTTAGCGTAAAAAGCGACTTGAAGAAATAGCCATAAGTGAATGCTGTAGAGGACATAAACCCATATAAATATATATATATATATATATATATATATATATATATATATATATATAGCCAATGAAGAAAAACGACGGAAACAAAGTGAAGATTTTGCAAAGTTGAAGAATTTGAAAACTGAAGAATTTCAAAAAGCGAGGAAAACTCAAATTGAAGATTTTCAACTTTGGTGGTGGCGTGACTCACCAGATAAGAATGATGATTTCAGACACAGCATACAATTGTCGTAGGGTTCTGAGAATCAAATTCTTCATTAATTTCTTCACACTTAGAGTGTTATTCTTCATTGATTGAAGAAAAACGCTTTCTTCATGTGTTGCACATCTAAGTCATCAATTTTGCATATGTGTCAGGATGTGTGTCCTTTTCAAAGAACATTCGAATATTCTAAGATATTTAGCTCACACCGCAACTTGCTAAATCTCTTCTCATCCAAGGGCTTTGTGAAGATATCGGCTAGTTGTTCTTCAGTCTTCACATGCTCGATGGAGATGTCGCCCTTCAACACGTGATCACGAATAAAATGATGACGAATTTGAATGTGCTTTTTCTTCGAGTGCTGAACTGGGTTGTGAGCAATCTTGATGGCACTCTCATTGTCACAGTAGAGAGGCACATTCTTCACGTTGATGCCGTAATCCTTGAGAGTTTGCTTCATCCACAACAATTGAGCACAACAAGAGCCAGCGGCAATATATTCAGCTTCAGCAGTAGACAGTGATACGCAGTTCTGTTTCTTCCAGGACCAACAGACCAAAGATCGTCCGAGGAAATGACAAGTACCAGATGTTGACTTGCGGTCCACACGATCACCAGCATAGTCAGAGTCGAATATCCAATGAGATCAAAAGTAGAACCCTTGGGGTACCATAATCCTAGTGTTGGTGTGTGAGCTAGATATCGAAGAATATGCTTCACAGCCTTATGGTGTGATTCCTTCGGTGTAGCTTGAAATCGGGCACACATGCAAGGACCAAGCATTATATCTGGCCTAGATGCACATAAGTACAATAGAGAACCAATCATGGAGCTAGCGGTATACCTTGTGATCGAAGTCAATACCATTTTCATCAGTGCATAGATGGCCATTTGTGGGCATAGGAATTTTGACGCCTTTGCAATCTTGCATGCCGAATTTCTTCAGGACATCTTTAAGGTATTTCTCCTGAGATATGAATATGCCATTGTGTTGTTGACGAATTTGAAGACCTAAGAAGAATTTCAACTCTCCCATCATAGACATTTGATATTCTTCACTCATCATATAGGCAAATTCATCACTATAACATTGGTCAGTACAGCCAAAGATAATATCATCAACATATATTTGGCACACAAACAGTTCACATATGATTTAGTAAAGAGAGTAGGGTCGAGTGAACCGGGTGTGAAGCCATTCTTCACGAAGAATTCCTTCAATGTATCATACCACGCCCGTGGGGCCTGTTTAAGACCATAGAGGGCCTTGTTGAGTCTGAAGACTTTGTCGGGATTCTTTGGATCTTCAAAACCTGGGGGTTGAGCAATATATACTTCTTCCTCAAGCTTACCATTGAGGAATGCACTTTTCGCATCCATTTGATATAAAGTGATATTATGATGGTTAGCATAAGCAAGTAATATGCGAATAGCCTCAAGTCTAGCAACAGTGCAAAAGTTTCATCGAAATCAATTCCTTCAACTCCGTGTGTAGCCTTGAGCTACAAGTCGTGCCTTATTCCTCACCACAAGGCCATTTTCATCTTGTTTGTTGCAAGAGATCCACTTTGTGCCAATGATATTATGCTTGCGAGGATCTGGACGTTTGACCAGTTCCCCACATTGTTGAGCTTGAATTGAGGTAATTCTTCTTGCATGGCCTGAATCCACTCAGGCTCCAGAAATGCTTCATCTACCTTAGTGGGCTCTGTGATAGAGACAAAAGCATAGTGCCCACAAAAGTTAGATAAATGTGAAGCTTTTGAGTGGGTGAGAGGACCTGGAGCTTCAATGTCATCGATGATCTTGTCAACTTGCACTTCTTTTGCAACGCGAGGATGAGCTGGTTGTCGTCGAGGAATTTGATCAGCATTTTCTTCAAGACCATTTTCTTCAAAGATTATCCTCGGGTGCATCAGCTCGACGTTCTTCACAGACAGAATGAATTCTTCAAAGATTCTTCAAGAGGGAATGACATCCTCGCTTGCCTTGAACTTGATAGATTCCTCGGTGCTGGTTCATCTAACACGTAAGGTAGGTGCTCTCTTTGCGAGCCATTAGTTTTCATCGAACCGCACATCTACAAGATCAACAATCTTGTGAAGAGCGATGTTGAAGACTCAGAGGTGTGCGAGTCCTTTCCATAACCAAGCATAAAACCTTCATGTGCTTTCGGTGCAAATTTAGAATTGTGATGAGGATCTCTAATCCAGCATTTAGCAATCAAGACTTTGAAATAACTCACATTGGGTTTCTTGTCGTTGAGGAGTTCATAGGCAGTCTTCTTGAAGAATTTGTGAAGATATACTGCTGATGATGTGGCACGCGGTATCAATTGCATCAATCCAAAAACGACTAGGCGTTTTGTATTCATCAAGCATAGTGTGAGCCATCTCAACAAGAGTTCTGTTCTTGCGCTCCACGACGCCATTTTGCTGAGGAGTATAGGGAGCAGATAACTCATGAGTAATACCAAGTTCATCAAGATAGGCATCAAGACCGGAATTCTTGAACTCAGTTCCATTATCACTACTGATGTGTCTGATCTTCACACCAAAGTTGGTTGAAGCCCTCGAGGAAAATCGTTTGAAGACTTCCTGCACTTCATTTTTGTAAGTAACAATGTGTACCCATGTGTAACGGGAGTAATCATCAACAATAACAAAGCCATATAGAGATGCATCATTAGTGACTGCTGAGTAATGATTAGGACCAAATAGGTCCATGTGAAGCAATTCGAATGGACGAGTAGTGGTCATGATAGTCCTCATTTGGATGCTTGGCCTTGGTCATTTTTCCAGCTTCACAGTGCTCCACACAAGTGATCCTTGAGGAATTTGACATTCTCAATGCCAATGACATGCTTCTTCTTTGCAAGCGTGCAGTAAATTCCTCATGCCTGCGTGACCAAGTCGCCGATGCCATAGCCAGCCTTCTCAAGCTTTTGCAAGTAGACACACGGCTGGTTGTGGTCCTCAGAGAGAAATTAACAATATACAAGTCTCCTCTCCTAAAGCCTTCAAGACTTTGGAATTGTCAGCTTCCATGATCACAACACAACGATACTTGCCAAAGACAACAACCATATCAAGATCACAAAGCATTGAGACTGACATGAGTTTGTATCCTAAGGACTCAACAAGCATGACTTTGTCCATGTGTATGTCCTTAGAGATCGCAACCTTACCAAGACCCAATACCTGACTTTTGCGTTTGTCAGCAAAGATGATATGCTTCAGATGTGACAGTGATAAGGGAGTATCCATCTATAGATTCTTGTCACCAGTCATGTGATTTGTACGTCCACTATCGAGGACCCACTCATTGGCTTTGGGTTGATCATCTTGTAGATGAATTAGTGCAACTTACGATCTCATATACTTCATCAGTGAAGAATATGATATTAATTTCATCAGATGAATTTCATCAGCAAAGATATCGATAAGCAAGCAGGAGGACGTGTGAAATGAAAGTTCATTTCTTCATGATTTGCTCAAGGCCCTTTCGTGCATTTTGTCAGCCCCCCAGCAAATTCTTCAGACGTTTAAAGCACGCCTGGAGACCTGACCCTGCATAACAGATTAGTTCTTTTTCTTCACCACCCACATCTGAAGGGGCGGCAAAGAGTTCATCACTCTGCGAACACCATATGAGAATGGTGGCATAGAGGCCAATCCATTTCGTTTCACATAAGAGGGGTTAGGGTAAGCATATGAATAAGCAGAGAAATTCTTCGAGGACTTATGAATATATTGGTTTGAAGAATAATGCACATATTCATAGCCCTTAACTCTACCCTACGAAACAGAGTTGTTAGCACGATGATAATCATATGAGGACTTTGATCCTTTTGAGGAATTTGATCCGCGTGAGGAATTTGGTCCGTATGAGGACTTGGATCCATATGATGAATTTGGTCCATATGAAGAGTTTGATTTGGGGTTCCTTTTCTTCACAGGTGGTGTCATGAGGACATTCACCTGAAGACTTTCAAGGCTTTTCTTGGGAACCCAGATTTTCTTCATAGGGGAACCGTTCCTGCAGTTAGTGCCAACATATCTAGCAAATACTTCACCATTCTGATTTTTGAACAGTTTATAGTTGAGTCAAATGACTCATCGTAAGAATGAGGAGATTCGCATGTAAAGCCGTATAAGTTAGATGGATCAACTAGAGGTCCCTTTGGCAAGAACCCATGAGGTTTTGGGGTACTGCTCAAAGCTTCCAATATGTTCCATCAAGATTGAATTTCCTCTCAAATGCAAAACCCTCTTTCCTAGGGTTCCTGTTGAGGATCTGCTTTTTAAGCACATCACAAAGAGTCTGATGCCCTTTGAGGCTTTTGTACATGTCTGTCATGTACAATTCCTTCAAATGCATCGTCAAGGATACTAGCAATGTCCTCCGATGAGGAATTAGTGATAGCAGAGGCAGGTGAAGAATTTGTAACAGTTGAAGCATTTGAACATTCAGGTGAAGAATTAGCAGATTCACGTTCAATGCACTTTAAGCATGGAGGAACAAATTTTTCCTGAGAAGCGCTGATTTGTTGAGCAAGTAATGAATAGCGCTCCTTCTGAAGATCTTCATAACTCACTCTTAGCTTCTCAAGATCTTTCTTTCTTTGAAGAAATTCATAAGAAAGTTTCTCATGATCAGACAAGAGAGTGTTATGATGACCTCAAGGTTGTCAAACCTAGACCTAAGTCTCTCAAGATTTTCAATCAGGGCTTTAGTGCGATCCATTTCTTCACCTAACATATCATCACTTATATCTAGCATGTTTTGAACCTTTTCAAAAGCCCTTTGTTGTTTTACAGCAATCTTAGCAAGTTTTGAGTAGCTGGGCTTTAGATCTTCATCAGATTCATTTTCACTAGATTCAGAGGAGGTATATTTGAGTACCTTGGCACCCTTTGCCATGAAGCAATAGGTGGGAGCATAGTCATCACTATGTTCATCAGCTTTGTTGGTGAGGTCATTTTCTTCAGAGTTGAAGATGGACTTGCTGACGAAAGCAGTAGCGAGAGCTAGACTTGCCACACCAGACTCAGATTCTTCTGATGCCTCCTCTTCCTCATGTTCCTCAGATTCAGCTTCAGAGTACATTTCCTTGCCAATGAATGCCCGAGCCTTCTTGGAGCTGCTCTTCTTGTGAGAAGAGGGCTTTGAGGATTTTGATGATGAAGATTTCGACGATTTCTTCTTCTTCTTAGCGTCATCAGAACTGTAATCCTTGTATTTCTTCTTCTCTAATTCCTTTTCCCACTGAGGACAATCTTGAATGTAGTGACCAGGTTTCTTGCATTTGTGGCAAAGTCTTCTCTTATAGTCATCGGATGAGGAATCACTGCTCCTTGAGGATTTTCCAAAGCGACCATGTCTTGAGAACTTCGAATTTCTTCACGAAAGCGTGCTAGCTCCTGCTCAATTCTTCAGGATCTCCAAGGCTACTACCGTAGTCTTCACAATCAGATTCGCATACGCCTTGGCCTTCGTGGCACGTGATTTTCCATAGCTAGAACCATAGAGATCTCTCTTTCAAAGAAGTCGAACTCATGAGTATTTAGCCTCTCGAGGATATCAGCTGGATCAAGTGACTTGTAGTCAGCACGCTCTTGTATCATCAGTGCCAGAGTGTTAAATGAGGAATCAAGCGATCTCAACAATTTCTTCACCACCTCATGGTCGGTGATGCCAGTGGCACCAAGCGCTTGAAGCTCGTTTGAGATGTCAGTGAGGCGATCGAAGGTTTGTTGAACATTTTCGTTGTCTAGTCTTTTGAAGCGGTTGAAGAGATTGCGAAGAACATCAACTCGAGAGTCACGCTGAGTTGAGACTCCTTCATTTACTTTTGACAGCCTGTCCCAGATGAGCTTAGCAGTTTCCAAAGCACTCACTCTTCCACATTGTCCTTTGCTCAGATGGCCACATATGATATTCTTCGCTTGAGAATCGAGTTGCTTGAATATCTTCACATCGGCAACATTCAGAGAAGGTGTGACAGAGGGAACACCATTTTCCACAACATACCAGAGATCGTTGTCAATTGCCTCAAGATGCATTCACATCTTGTTCTTCCAGTAGGGGTAGTCCGTCCCATCAAAGGTAGGACACCCAGCTGAGACCTTGATCATACCAAATGATCGACATAACTAAAACTCCAGGTGGTTAAACCAAAATCACACAGAACAAGGGAGTACCTTGCTCTGATACCAATTGAAAGTGCGTTATATCGACTAGAGGGGGGTGAATAGGCGATTTTTATGAATTCTTCAATGAGGAATTTGCCGGTGAGGAAATTCCTAAGTGAAGAACTACTTGCAGCGGAATAAGTACTCAGAAGTAAGCATAAGAGAATGTGGGCATGGTCATCATGATTAAATGAAGACAATCAAAGAGTACAGAAAGCGTAAACACAGGATAACACAAGATGAAGATAAACAGACTGAAGAAATTGAACTGAGGGAATTGAGAAAGTCTTCAGTCAAAGTCTTCAAACACAGATGTGAATGAACACTCAACACAGTAATGAGGAAATGAAAGAGTTGAGGAAATAGAACCAGTTAGGTTGGTGAAGACAATGATTTGGTAGACCAGTTCCAACTGTTGTCTCAGTTGTACGTCTGGTTGGAGCGGCCGAGTATTTAAACTCGAGGACACACAGTCCCGGACACCCAATCGCTGAGCACGAAGCTCAGGACACCAAGTCCTCACTGTATTCTCCTTGAACTAAGGTCACACAGAGCTCGTCCAATCACTCGTGGTAAGTCATCAGGCGACTTCCAAACCTTCACAGACTTGGTCACTCGGCGATCCACAATTCCTCTTGATGTTTCTAGACCATGACGCCTAACCGCTTGGAAGAAGCACAATCTTCAAAGGTAATAAGCGTCGGATCCACGCAGGATCAATCTCTTTAGTGATGCTCAATCAGTTTGGGTTTGTAGGGTTTGGTTTTGGGTTTTTCCTCACTCGATGATTTTCGCTCAAAGTCCTCGGAGGATGGGTTGCTCTCAAATGACAAGTGTCAAGTTCTCTCGGAGCAGCCAACCAGCTAGTGGTTGTAGGGGGCGGCTATTTATAGCCTAGGGAGCAGCCCGACATGATAAGACATAAATGCCCTTCAATGATATGACCGTTAGGTGGATAAGATATTTTGGGACAGTCATGCCAAGAACACAAAGAACGGCCGAAAATTTGACTCTCAAATTCCTCGGGGCTATCATGTTCCTCATCGTAGGCAATCCAAGACTGGCGAATTCCTAACTCCTCGGTCAGAACAAATTCCTCAAATGACAGTAAGAACTTCGCCTCTCACATCAAGAAATTGACTGAGCTGTATGAGATTTCCAAAGGCTTCACTTTGAGGGATTGGTAGGTGTAGGATTTTGAGTTGAGCATCACATGGAAAATTTCCTTAGTATTTCCTCGACCCCCTTTAACAGTACGGTGTTTCCTATGACTCAAGAAAGAGAAAACGAAACTACGAAAACAAAAGTCTTCACGCTTCATGTTCCTCAAATGAATACCAAGTCTTCAAGGTCACACCAATTTCTTCACTTTCAAAGTCTTCGTAAAGTCTTCGAATATCAAAGTCTTCAGTCGAAGAACTTCATTTTTAGGGGTCGACTTTCTCTGTAGATATCAAACTCCTCATAGACTGATAGACCTGTGTACACTCATAAACACATTAGTCCCTTAACCTATAAGTATTCAATACACCAAAATCACTAAGGGGCACTAGATGCACTTAGACCGCTGTCCATGAGGACGTGGGTGAGATGGTATCCATCGATTATTGGGTCAAGCACCAAGGCCTCTGATCCTCCGCGCTGAATACTAGTTTGGTCGTCCCAGTGATCGAAGGTGATCGGATAAGACGTCCAGTGGTTAGGTGTGAGTACGATCGGCTCTATATCGAGCGCGTCTCTATGCGCCCGTTCGTTCCTCCTCATGGACGTGTGAGTCGCGTGGATCATGTTCACTGTTTCAACCTCTGGCGGGAATTTTTCCTGTCCCCCAGTGTTCAGCTGGCGAGGTTCATCCTCGTCTTCACTTGGTATTTCCATTCCCTTGTGTTTGGCATTTAATTTGCCGGCCTGCTTGAAGACCCATCACTCTTTGTGTGTGTGGTTTGCAGGTTTGTCAGGGGTGCCATGAATTTGGCACAGTCTGTCTAGGACTCTATTCAGACCGGACAGTCCCTCTTTACTGCCTTTAGATGGCTTCTTTTGCTGATCAGGTCGAGAGCCCCTAAATCCGGCCTGTTGTGTTATCCGGGCTATCTTCCTTGTTTGGGTGTTTGTTTTTATTACGCCGTGGCTTCCCGTTGCCATCCCTTATTTCGGATGTGCTGGGGTCGCTGGTGCCTTTACGGGCTAGCCAGCTATCTTCACCCGCACAAAAGCGGGTCATAAGGCTTGTTAGGGCTGCCATTGTCCTTGGCTTTTCTTGGCCGAGGTGTTCCATGAGCCACTCGTCATGATGTCAGTGTTTGAATGCCTCTAAGGCTTCAAAGGTCCGGACAATCAACAATTTGATTCTTCTTAGTGAGGAATCTGTTCCAAAGCTTATGGGGGGCTCTCCTGCTGTTGGATTATGTGACTTAAATCGTCAGCATCCGGAGGCCGGACATAGGTCCCTTGAAAATTGGCCTTGAAAGCGTCCTCGAGTTCCTCCCAACTCCCAACTGAATTTTCAGGGAGGCTTTTCAACCAGTGTCGGGCTGGTCCCTTCAGTTTGAGGGGAAGCTATTTGATGGCGTGGAGGTC
This sequence comes from Aegilops bicornis, assembly GCA_021605145.1. Lineage (NCBI taxonomy): Eukaryota > Viridiplantae > Streptophyta > Magnoliopsida > Poales > Poaceae > Aegilops > Aegilops bicornis. Next base: position 598,157,256 of record CM038672.1, read on the forward strand.
ATCCCCACAAGCCATATGTATATGCAGGATAAAATCCTCAATCCGCATACACAGGTCTGCTGTTCCGTCGTATGTCTCTATGTTCACAGGTTTAAAGCCCTGTGGAAATTCATGGTCCAGTACTTCTTCAGTAAAGCACAGGGGGTGAGCAGCCCCTCTATATCTGGACATGATGTGGCATGCCATCGGCTGTTGTTGTGTCCGGTGTTTATTCTGGACTGGTATTCAATTGGCATAATCGTTTTGGTGACCATAGTCCCTCATTGGGTGTGTCCTTTGGATCCATAAATGGACCTGGCCGCCGCCAGCTTTCTTATCCAGTGCTCATGTAGATCGTAAGGCGGCGTCGGTAGCCGCTTTGTTGCGGTTATGAAGTGGCACAACCGCCATCGAATTCTGGCAAGAGCTTGCATTTTGGATAGCTCTTTATATGGCGATCATCGCCAGATCTTTCTTCAAAGGTTCAGCACTTTGTTCCATCTACGGTTGAGCATTTCCTGTGCGGCTTTGAGCCGTTGCTTCTGCTTCTTTAGACTTCTTGCGGTGGCCATAAGCTTCCTGTGGAGGTTATCTCGTTCCACGTGTTTTTCCGGGATTGCATCATTATCCAGACTGTGTTCCTGCGCTGGTTTGGTTTGATGACCCCGTACGTCGGGATCATTGTCCTAGGGCGTCTGCTTCGAACTGTCTTCAGGGTGACCTGGTTTATCCTGCTCCATCGCTGGGTCCGTATGGTCGTTGTTGCCTTCAGAGTTGATTGTAGTATCGATCCTCTGGCACTCTTGTCGCTATTTTTACTGTTGCTGGACTTAGAACGGCGTCTGCGCCGTCGCTTTGGCTTTCGTCCGGGGTTTTATCGTCCGGATTGTTGCCTTTGTCCTCTTTGGGCGTATCCACCATGTATATGTCGTGTGACGAGGGAGAAGTCCAGCGCCCCATAGATTCCGAATCTTCTCCTGCATCGTCGTCCATACTGTCGATGTCTTCGGAGTCGAAGTCCGGCACGTTTGTTAAGTCATCGACCGTGGATATGAAGTGGGTGGTGGGTGGGCAACGAATTTCTTCGTCGCCTGCTTCCCACTCAAGCCGGACATAGTTTGGCCCAGAATTTTCTGTCAAAGAGAGAGTTTTTAATAAGTTCAGCATGTCGCCAAAGGGCGAAAAGTCTGAAGATATCCGTAGCGGTGAACTCCATTATCGAGCCCAACCTGGCTCGACCGCTCGGAGTGCGCGGATCGGAACCAACATCCGGATACGAATCCGAGTGCAGAGTCACTGTGCCACCATGCAGGTAAGGCCCGTGTTCAGCTCCATCGCTGGCGAGTGTGCGACCTGCGGGCGGGTCCAGCCTCCGTCCTCGTGCAACGCAGCCTGCTCCGGATTTAGGTCCGAGGCTACCGCGGGGTGATACCGAGCTTTGTCCGACAAAGCAGTCTAAGCCGTTTCGCCGTGGATCGTCCGGTGCTCCTGGCATAGGCCCGAATCTGTCGAGGATCAAGTCTCCGTGAATGTCCGTCGTGCGGTTCAGGTTCCCGAACCTGATCTGGTGGCCAGGGGCGTAGCTATCGATCTGCTCCAGATGGCCAAGCGAATTGGCCCGCAAGACAAAGCCGCCGAACACGAAAATCTGTCCAGGGAGAAAGGTCTCACCCGGGACCGTGTTATTGACGATGGTTGAAGGAGCCATCGAGCCCTGTAGCGACGACACAGAGGAACTCTCAATGAAAGCACCAATGTCGGTGTCAAAACCGCGGATCTCGGTAGGGGGTCCTGATCATGCGTCTAGGTCGATGGTAACAGGAAGCAAGGGACACAGATGTTTACCTGTGTTCGGGCCCTCTCGATGGAGGTAAAACCTACTTCTGCTTGATTAATATTGAAGATATGGGTAGTACAAGAGTAGATCTACCACGAGATCGTAGAGGCTAAACCCTAGAAGCTAGCCTATGATGGTATGATTGTAATTGTGATCGGCCTTCTAAGGACCAACCTCTCCGGTTTATATAGACACTGAAGAGGGCTAGGGTTTACATTGAGTCGGTTACAAGGAAGGAAATATAATATCCGGATCGCCAAGCTTGCCTTCCATGCCAAGGAAAGTCCCATCCGGACATGGGTCGAAGTCTTGAGTCTTGTATCTTCACGCTTAAATAGTCTGGACGTTGTATATAGTCTGGCTGTCCGGATACCCCCTAATCCAGGACTCCCTCACACCACTCCGCGTGGGCATCCACTGCCGCGTCTTCCCCGGCTCCGCGCCGTCCCCTTCCTGGGCCTCGCCGTCGTCCACCGTCTTGGTGCTCTCGGCGCGCCGTGGTCAACGTGGTTAGCGACATTCCATCGGAAGAGTACTGTACGTGGAGAGGCTGACAGCTAGGTCCATGGCCACAGCCCAGTTTTTTGTGATTTGCCAAGTAAGTCACTTTGTCAGGCATGTTGGGCTGCAAATCTTTGAAGACGAGGAGAGCTTTCATTCGGCTGGCCGAGAAAATGGCCCATTAGTAATGAGAAATGGGTTGTACATTTGTAAAACACATCAAACCGGCAATTAGTTTCAAATATCTTTTTTATTTCGAGATTTTAAATTACATTAATTTTTATGCATGGAGAATTTGTTGGATTTTATATTGATATAATTTTATTTTTAAAATCAGTTTGAATGTGAGTCGAAATTTCGGGATTAAAAACAGTTCGGACCGCACCGAAATATGCAAAAATTCGTATAATTTTTAAACCGTGGCCACAATATGGGTTGTAATGCTAACAAAAAGAATATGGGCTCCAAAAAAACCTTAATAATTAGCAAATGGGCTGTAAATTATTAGAAAGAATGGCAGATGGGCTGGTTGCTGTTTTCCACAGATTTGAGGCTTTCCTAAAAAAACAGGTTGACGCCTGGCAAAGGATCGTTGGATGGCCATCCAACGGCCGTCAGATTTCTACAAACAAGCGCCGGTGGACTGCCTGCCCTCCTCCCAACATGCCGGGCTCTGCTGCCACAGCCTCACCGCCTCAGATTCTCCCATTGTTGGCCTAGCCATCCCTCTACTCACCCACACCGCCGTTATTCTCCCGGCGACGGCAGACGAACCAAGAAACCCTCAGACAACAGATTCTCCACGTGGGAAACTACTGCCGAAGTCTTCCCCGCCTTCGTGTCGCTCCTTCCTAGGCCTCGCCGTCGTCCATCGCCCTAGTGCTCTCGGCGCCTGGTCAACGTGGTCAACGATCGACATGCATCGGCGGATCAGACGTGGAGAGGCCGACAGCGGGTCCACGGCCGCACGCAAGGAAATGCCTCCTTATTACACGCAAAATAATGATTCCTCCACCGACATCAGGGACCCACCGAAAGGGCCTCAGATTTCGCAAAAAACGTTATCGGCCGACAGCTCGGACCCACCAGCTATATCTTCGCATGCAAGGAAGTGCCTCCTTATTACGCACAAAAAAATGAATACTCCTCTTAGCTGGGACCCAAAGATAGTGGCAGGCTGACTTGTGGGCCTACTAAGTTGACAGGGACGGAGGGCTTTGTCAACTTAGTCAATATGCACGATTCTAGCTCCAGTGACCATACGATGTCCATCCAACGGCCGTAGTGCTTCTTCAACCTCTGGTCTTCTTGCTCCAGCCGCCCAAACCAGCGCCGGTCGTTCCTCGTGCTCCTGCCTCCCGTGGCCGGCTGCGATGCGGCGGAGGCCTCACCGCCCCCTACTACTCCCACCGCTGGCCAGGCCATCCCCTACTCACCCACACCCCCTGTTATTCTGCGGCGACGACAGCCTCACACCGCAGCGAACCAGTGAACCCTGGTACTCCTCTACGCGTGGGCATCCACTACCGCGTCTTCCCTGGATCCGCGTCGTCCGCTTCCTAGGCCTCGTCGTCATCCACCGCCATGGTGCTCTTGGCGCGGCGTGGTCAACGTGGTCAAGGAAAGGCTTCCATAGGACGTGGACTGTACGTGGAGAGGCTGACAGCTGGGTCCACGACCGCAGCAAGGAAGTGCATCCTTATTACGTGCAAAATAATTATCCTCCACCGACAAATGGGACCCATCGGACGGGCCACCGTATTTCGCGAAAAAACGCTTTCGACCGCTGGGACCCACCAGCTACATCTTCGCACGCAAGGAAGTGCGTGCGGGCAAAAAACGATTCGCCCCGATCGCTGGGGACCCACCAGCTACATCTTCGCAGTAAGGAAGTGCCCGGCGGGACCCACCTGTCGAAGCGCACGTAGCGTTGTCATTCGGGTCGCGAACGTGTACGCACATATATACCGGTCGATGTAGAGGCGCCGACGTGTCGTAGTAGAGGCGCCAGACGTGTCGTAGTAGAGGCGCGCACGTAGCATGTACACGTACATACAGCGGCCAGGGTGCAAGCAAGAAAATACGGCCACGTACGTACATACGGGCAGGGTCTCGAACGCCTACTCACGCATACGTACGGCCAGGGCTCGTGTACATGGCTGGGTTGGAATGGAGAAACATCGTCGTCGTCGTGTTCATGGGGAGGCAATGGAATGCGCCGTGTTCATCGGGAGGCAACGGAACGCGTGGGAGCGAACCGGCTGGGTCGGAACAGATTGCGTGGCCGTGTTCATCGAGAGGTCTTGGACGGAACAGGCGATGCAAACGAGGCCTGGCGTACCACAGAATGGAGGAAACGGCCTTGTGTTCGACCGGCCACGTTCGAAACGGGATCCTGTTCATCGGGAGGGGTCTCGCGTACCGCAAAACGTAGGAAATGGACCTCCTACGGTCGAAACGGGGGTCCTGTTGATCGGGAGGGGTGTGGCATACCGCAAAACGGATGAAACGGACCTCCTATGGTCGAAATGGGGGTCCTGTTGATCGGGAGGGGTGTGGCGTACCACAAAACGGACGAAACGGACCTCCTACGGTCGAAACGGGGGTCCTATTCATCGGGAGGGGTGTGGCGTACCGCAAAACGGGACTCCATAGGATACTGTTCATCTCCACCGTCGACCTCCTATAGCCTCCACGGGCTCCTGTTCATCCAGCCTCCACCGCGCGCTACTCCACCAGCTACTGTTCAACCACCCCTCCACCGTCTACTGTTCATCCAGCCCTCCACACCACGGGGTCCTGTTCAACCACCCCTTCACGGGCACCCCTCCACCGCTCATCGCTCATCCAGCCCTCCACACCACGGGGTCCTGTTCATCCACCCTCCACCGGCACCCCTCTATCGCTTCATCGCTCATCCAGCCCTCCACCACACCACGGGTCCTGTTCAACCAGAGGCAATGCCACCGCCATCGCTCATCCAAACCCCCCGCAACACTCACCGCTCATCCAATCGATCGGGCTTCGATTAGCGCAGAGCGGGCGAATCGCCGATCGGGTTCGCTAACAGCCATCGATCGATCGCTTCGGGTTTAGTTTCGCGTAGCTCGCAAAGGTAATCGCCGGGTTCGCTTAGAGCCCAACGCCTCGCCGGGTTCAGTTAGAGCTAACGCCGCACACACGCCAAGATACGTGTATGAGAGAACGCGCATCGCCGCCCCGACCTCCCACCGTAACCGGGAACTCCTCGAAATTTTCCTCCCCGCCGCTTCTACCACAGCTTTTTTTCCGTCATGGACGGCCCAAAGAATGTCATGCAGCCGCTGCCTCCGGCCCGCCCAGGATGAAAAGCCCATTTTCTGTCATGATTTTTTGTCATAGAAGTAGGATCCCACCACATCTATGATGATACCGGGTTTTGTCACAATTATCGTCATAGAAGTGTCATATGTATGACAGAAAAAAAATTCGTTCGGCCCAAAATGTCACGGATGTGTCTTTTTTTTGTAGTGTTGGCCATATATATTGTACGTATATAATTTGAAGAAATGAGTGGTAGTACTATACCAACTAAAAGATGAAATGTAAGAAATACTAGTATGTACGCATCAAGAGTTAAAGTAACGAGAAGAAACATAACATAGTTCTCATGGGGCTCAAAGACAACACACCCCTAAAATTAAATTAAGCACACCTTAAATTAAACTCTGCAACTATTCCGTAGACACCGTGCATTAGAACCACCATGAGCAACGACATCGCCACCTTACTCGTAGTCCTCGCTCCACGCCCCTCGACTTCGCCCTTGTCCCTCTTCCTCTTGGCCGATACTTCTTTGCTTGAACCGCACACTTGGCTGTTGCTCTTCATCCAACCCTTGTAGATATTGAAGCAAAGGTAGCCATCCATTGCAGCGTAGTGGATGTGGTCTATATCTAGTACATTCCACTGCCATGCATGATGATGAAACATGTATGGAGGTTTCTCCGCTATCAGATTTAAGGATGAACCATGGCTCCTGCCAGGTCATCATTGAAGGTCGACGAGAGGACACCGCCGATTCTTCCGGAGGTCGAAGGTGTTGCCTACAACGAGGCCTATCCGACGCAGACTTCTTTGTCGTTACCAAAGTCTACAGTAACGAATTTGACTAGGTTTCTCTCGAGGAAGTCCTTAAAATCCTGGCACTCAACGTCGGCATGGCATATGTCGTAGACCAAGCATAAGTCATGCACGCAAACCTGGATCACTGCAGGCTTCTTCCTCTCTTCGTCCTTTAGATCCTTCTCTCGTCCTAGGACTGTGGTGTACTCAAGATCTAGCCCAGCGACCCACTCATCATCTGAGTCTTCGAACATGCGTCTGAGCGAGAAAGGCATCCTTTCATCGTCACGGAAGAACGGGTGTAGATGACGTCGAACTCATCGCCGGTGATGGTTCTAACCTTGTACTCACCACCGGTCGTGGAGATTTGGGACGCCATGGATTTGGGAGGAGGGTTAGGATTAGTAGAACTGCCGTAATGTGAATGGACGGGACGACTAGGAGCGAACCGCCGTAGTATTGAAGGACGTGCAGGGACGAGTAGGAGCGAACTGCCAGCGTGCGAATGGCAGGGTAGTGGCTTTCCATTCTCCCATGATACGGGCTTCCGAGAGCCCTTGGATCTGAGATCGAATGGTTGCATGGCGTGATTCTAGACCTATGGGTGAATATCCTATCCTGGAGGGTTATTCTGCAAATTTTCAGCAACTTAGCATGCATCGCTTGATCTCAGATCCAAGGGCTGCCAAAGAGTCTGCAGATCACGGTCGCGCCTACCACGATCGTCGCGTCGCTCGCGCGGTCGCGCCCTTGGAGATTTAACATGGTGTGTTAGGCTATCTGATGTTGGCATGTCATACATAGTCATCGCTTAGTCACTCATACTACAACAAGGTTGGCTATAAGGTTGGCTATAAGTGTATTTTTTTGATTTACTTGCCACATCAGACTTTATGCCTATGTGGCAAGCTTAAGCACCTGTAGGAGCAAGTAAAAGTAAGTACAATAGTGCGCTTTACATGGCATTTTGCATATGTGGAGGAAAGAGAGGCAAGGAAAAAGTGGAGAAGTGGGCTCTCATGCAAGAGCCAGCCTCTACTACATGGTGGCGCATTGGGAGAGGCACCTGTATGGAGGTGGTCAGGAATCGGGAGACTCATGCCGGTTGTCGGTGTCAAAACCGGCGGATCTCGGGTAGGGGGTCCCGAACTGTGCGTCTAGGCGGATGGTAACAGGAGACAAGGGACACGATGTTTACCCAGGTTTGGGCCCTCTTGATGGAGGTAAAACCCTACGTCCTGCTTGATTGATATTGATATTGTGGATGTTTACAACAAGGATCTACCACGAGATCAAGGAGGCTAAACCCTAGAAGCTAGCCTATGGTATGATTGTAAGGGTTGTTGATGTTGTCCGACGGACTAGAGCCATCCGGTTTATATAGACACCGGAGAGGGCTAGGGTTACATAGAGTCGGTTACAATGGTAGGAGATCTACATATCCGTATCGCCAAGCTTGCCTTCCACGCCAAGGAAAGTCCCATCCGGACACGGGTGAAGTCTTCAATCTTCTATCTTCATAGTCTTGGAGTCCGTCAATGATGATAGTCCGGCAGTGATAGTTCGGTGATGATGGTAGTCCGCTATCCGGACACCCCCTAATCCAGGACTCCTCAAGAGTCTCCCTGAACCGAGCTTCAATGACGATAAGTCCGCGCCAGATATTGCTTGGCATTGCAAGGCGGGTTCCTCCTCCGAATGATAGAAGATTGTGAACACCGTGATAGTGTCCGCTCGCAAAATAAATTCCACATTCCACCATAGAGAGATCAATAATATATACACAAGTTCAATCTGCCGACGCTTTACGTGGCATGACGTCACACCACTACCAAGCCATTACTCGAATTGTTTTTTACTTTACCACCTCAACAAGACTTAGCAAAGCGGTTTCCTTGGCACGCCTTGTCGGCGGAGATCGTGTTTCTTAATCCGGGATTCTCATCAATACGGGCGTGGGTAACCCAACCGCGCCATTGATGGTGACGCTCGGGAGATAAGCGAGTTTTACCAGCCGGTGAGGGACGCCAGAGACTTCGCCCGCCCATATAAGGGATAAGGATTCACCTTCTCACCCACGCCTTCTTCCTCCTTTGCTTATCCATCTCCGCAAGACTCGAGCTCCAGCGCCCAAGTTCGCAAGATCTCGTCTCAACCTTCTCCGACCATGTCCGGAGCGGGAGGTAAATGGTTGGCCTCCACCGCTAAGGAGGAGCACATCGCCAAATCAAGGTGGCGCCGGATACCTCTCCAAAGAACATCGCCGACCGGCTGCCCCGACGAGGGGCAGCTCATCCCCACCCCTGTGCCTCATGAGAGGGTCGCTTTTTCTTCCCCACTTCCTCCGTGGACTCGGCTTTCCACTTCACCCCTTTGTCCGGGGCTCATGTTCTACTACGGCCTGGATTTCCATGATCTGGCGCCAACTTCATCCTCAACATCTCGGTGTTTATCGTCAGGCGAGGCCTTCCTTCAGATCCAGCCCCACTTCGGCTTGTGGCTCAAGACCTTCAATGTCAAGCCGAAGGTTGTGAAGGGCATTCAAGCGGAGTGTGGAGGCGCCATGTTGGGCAAGATTCCCAACGTCCTTTGGTTTGAAGGGGCCTTCGTGGAATCCGTCAAGGGGTGGCAATCGGGGTGGTTCTATATCACCGAGCCACGTGACCCTACATGGGCGGCGGCCCCCGAGTTTAGATCTGGTATCCCCACGCAGCTCACCTCCTAGAAAGAGAAGGGCTTGCTGTGGGGCAGTTCAGAGGAGCTGACGGGACTCCAAGCCTGTATCAAGAAGCTGGTGAAGAAGCTCAGGCTGGTTAACGTGGTCCAAGTCATGCTCGTCCGCCGGATTCTCCCATGCCAAGAGCGGGCATTCAATCTGTGGGAGTTCGATCCGAACAGCACTGGGCGCTGAACAGGCTCTTCGACACGACGCATTTAAGGCGCCTGGAGGGTGATGTTCAAGGCGCCGAAGCCCCGTGATCCGCCGATCAAGATCGCAGATTTCGCCGGCCAGCAGCCAGTGCAGGTAAGTGATTCTACCCCTTTACGGGACACTTGTTTTTCATAGTTTGACTCTATGCGGGTTTTAATTTCCCCTTCTCCTTTGACAGGACTGGATGAGGAAGGCGGAGTAGATTACCTGCCCGGCTCCTATGCCAGAAAATCCAGTAGACGCTCGTCTAGCGAAGCTGCTGGTTCCGGCACCGCATGTGGTGCCGGAGAAGAAGGCCAAGAAGGAGGCCACGGGTGCTCGAAAGAGCTCCCGTTTTCAGGTGTCCGACGACTCCGGGGCGGACTCCTCCCCCGAAAACGAGGTGGAGAAAGAGGACTCTCTCCCAGAGGAGGGAGAGAGGAAGAGGAAGGCTCCCCCAACAGGGGAGGCCGAAGGGTCCAAGAGGGGAAGGACTATTCCCCCGGACAGCTCCGCCAACATCAACGTTGGCGAGGAAGAATGGCCTTCAGGGGCCAGCCTCCGCGAGATCGTAAGTATCCGGATTCTGAATGATTTATAATTTCTTTTCTATGTCACATAGTGTCATTCTAATGCCGCATACCGCCTGTAGTCCGCCAGTGATGATCTCCCCGCTTCATCGAGCGGGTCGCTGGCTTCGTCGGATGTAGACTCCATCCCGACCGCTCTCCACCCTCGCGACACCGAGGACGCCGAGGTGGGATCCCAAGAAGGGACCCATCGGGAGGCCCGAGGCGCCACAAGGCGCCCTCCGGACTTCGCGCCGACTCACAATGTAACCCACAAGTGGTTCCGGAGTCCGCCGGGCGCCCTTCGAACGGCGGGCAAGACCGTGACGCCACGGCTTCCGTCCAACCGGAGGCGCCGGGCAATTTGTTGGAGGCGCCGCAGAGCGCTTCCATCGAGGAAGAACACCGCACTATTATGAGTGCGGTGATCCAGAAGGTGCAGCTCGCCAAGAGCGGGCTGACCGAAGCCTTCTATCAGGTAAGAAGTTAAAAATATGCAATGTAATACCGCATAGACAGTAGCCCCTGATGCTCGGTTCGGTGTTCGGGAAGAAAAGCCGGACTGAGGATCTGAAAAAAAAAAGATATACGCAGGGTTGCTAAAAAATTATGTCAATATGGGTTGCAGGCTGCACCGCTGATTCTGCCGACCGATCGCGGAGGTCAGTGTTTTGAAGCAGAGCTCGAGCGGTCCGAGCAAGAGCTCGGCCGCCAGAAGCAGCTCAGGACAAAGAAGGTGAGTAACACCACTTTGAACTTGTACCTTCTGTAAAAGGATTTAGGTTGCAAAAATAACAAGGATAACATGGGTACCGCAGGGCCACGAACGAAGTGGCGACCACTGAAGGAGGCCGTGTCCGCTGCTGAACGCACGCAATGCCACGGAACGGGTAGAGCGAGAAAAGCAGGAGGCGCTGGTGGCGGTGGTTCAGCAAGAGCTCCGTGCTCTCATGGAAAAGCATGAGAGTTTGGAGCGTGACTCAAAGACTCGAGAGTCCGAGCTTGCCTCGGCTCTCGAAAAGTGCCAAACCGCCAAGGCCGATGCCCATAAGTCCCTTCAGAGATTGAGTTGATGAGGAAGATAGCGGCGGGTAAGGCATTTTTCATGCAAAGCAAGCATGCGAATGTAAATTACGTGTTACTTACCCGAATTCGGAGCTCTCCAGGGGCGTTTGCAGATCTGCCTCGCAGCGTGTCTGATGCCTCCGCATTCTACCGAGCCGAGGAGGGGAGCTCAACGGAGAAGGTCTTCTGGTCTCAAGATGTCTGAGGCCGCCATCCGGTGTTTCTAGCGACCAGTCAAGCAGCTGGTCGAAGCTTCACAAGGTGGCCGAGCAGGCCATGAAGGGCCTCATAGTCCGGTGTGGCTGGAGAGGCCATGCCCAGAGCTACTTCGGCCTCGGCGACGGCTGGTGGATGCGTGCTCGGGTGGAGGTTATCAAGCGCTCGCCTTTGTATTGAAGGTGCTCGGCGGGCCCTCGCCCGCCGCAAAGGTGCATTGGGGCAGGCTGGATGCGGAGAAGTTAATCATCGACGCGCCCGCCAACAAGCAAGGAATATCGTACGCCCGAGATGTACTATAAGACTGTCCTGAAGGGCGCCCGCAAGATTGCGGATGAGTGCCCCAGGGATGTAATTATTGAGTAATTCGCAATGTGTTATCCTGTGCGCTGAAAACTTTGTTCATATGCGCTAAGCAACGCTTGTTAATTTAAAATATTACCTTCAGGCGGCCGCTTATTAAATCGAGAGATGGCAAGTCGTCGGCTTCAGCCCCCATGCCACGAGTGTTGGGGTGTTCGGGATAAACTTGAGCACTCTAGTTCCCATTTATGGGTCCATCGAGGGAGGCGCTCAACAGAACGAACAAGGCAACCGGACTTATAGTGCTTGAACACTCTCACTTAGCCATAGGATTCTATAATTTTAAATTTCGTGAAGCCCCTAGTATTCGGAGGACCGAATTGGGGCGCTTATCCACGCCTTCGCCGGACATAATCCGAACTTCGTCAAGCGGCATAGGTCTTTAAGGACCCGAAGGACCTCTCGAACAGCGACCAGTCTCTCGCCTTATCATGACAAATAGTTTTAGCTTTCCATCGAGGCGTTAACCCGGCTCAACCGGGCGCAATCGCAGTGGTTCTCCCAAGTGCTACCTTAGCCGATAGAACGGAACGTAAGGTGCCAAACATGGGAGCCGGGCAAACCCAACTATTGACCCAAGACATGATTCGGAGCCGATTCATATAATGCTATAAGTTCGGGGTGCCGCACTTGTGAAAGTGTGCGGACTTTTATCACACCATAATGCGGAGAACATAAGCCCCTGGTGTATGTGGCCGTACCAAGATGTACGGGTGCAACATGTCGTAAATGAACATATATATATAAAGTAATGCAATTATAGGCAAAAAGGTGCTGCATTTTATTCGAGAAGATATGCTATGAGTGCGGAATGATACAAATAGTGCGGAGAGCAAGGGATTGGATGAATTAAAGGCGTCTCCCTCCAGGGGTAGGCCGCGGAATGTTGTATTGAACAAATTTAATGCTCGTGATGGAGACCACCTGAGTGTTCGTCGCGGCCTTTGTCCTTCCCTGGCTGTTGCATCATGAGTTCGGCAGGTTCGTCGCCGGACTGAGTTCTGTATAAAAAGAGAGAAATAAAAGAAAAAGAGCGACACACTTGGGAGCCCCCGTGTGGTCGAACCGCACTGGTCTGTTGTGGTTGTGCCTTTCCCCTATACCCATGGTATCTCCAAGGCGATGTTATGTACGCGGAGAGTTTGTCTTACAATTTTGCGAGGGCTGGGGTTAAGGCCGCATTGCTACGCGTGCTCGGAACGTGCCAGGTGGTCTTGGTTGATGTTGCTTCGGGTGCGTTTGGCCGTGTCTGGTCGTTTAACGGCCGGACTCGAAAATTGCCTTAAAAGGTTGCTCAGCTTTCGCCGCGAGAGTCAGTATGTTCCTCCGCTCGAGGGAGCGCCCGTGTTTCCATTGGCCGTCATGACTCCACGAGGGCCTGGCATCTTGAGCTTAAGGTATGCATAATGCGGCACCGCATTGAATTTTGCGAACGCGGTTCGTCCGAGCAGAGCGTGATAGCCATCGCGAACGGGACTATGTCGAAGATTAACTCCTCGCCGGAAATTATCCTCGATCCGAAGACCACTTCCAAGTAATCGAGCCAAGATAACCGCCTCGACACCTGGTATGACGCCTTTGAAGGTTGTCTTTGTAGGTTTAATCCTTGAAGGGTCTATGTCCATCTTGCGCACTGTATCCTGATAAAGCAGGTTCAGGCTACTGCCGTCATCCATCAGGACTCTCGTGAGGTGAAATCCATCGACGATTGGGTCTAAACCAATGCGGCGAATCCGCCATGGCGGATACTGGTCGGATGGTCTCTTCGATCGAAAGTGATCGGGCAAGAGGACCATGGGTTGAATTTTGGGGCGACAGGCTCCATCGCCAGATATCGCCCCTTAGTGCACGCTTCCGCTCCCTCTTGGGAATATGCGTTGCGTATATCATGTTTACTGTCCGAACTTGAGGGGGGAATCCCTTTTGTCCTCTATTGTTCGGCGGCCGGGTCTCTTCCTCGTCATTGCTGTGTAGCTCCTTGTCACTGTTTTCGGGGATTAATTTGCTTGCCTGCTTGAATACCCAACAATCTCTGTTGGTGTGGTTAGCTGGCTTTTCGGGGGTTCCATGTATTTGACAGGAGCGGTCGAGTATTCGGTCCAAATTGGACGGGCCCGGAGTGGTTCTTTTGAATGGCTTCTTTCGTTGACCGGGTTTTGAGCCTCGGAATCCGGCGTTGACTGCCGTGTCCTCATTGCTGTCGCCGTTAATGCGGCGTTTGTTTTTGATTCGACGCAACCTGCCATTGCGGTCCTTGGTATCCGGACTGCTAGCGTTTTTGCTGAGGTTGTTGCTGGGAGCTAGCCAGCTATCCTCTCCCGCACAGAAGCGGGTCATGAGTGATGTGAGGGCTGCCATGGATTTCGGCTTCTCCTGTCCTAGGTGCCGGGCCAGCCACTCGTCACGGATGTTATGTTTGAAGGCAGCGAGTGCCTCTGCATCCGGACAATCGACGATTTGATTTTTCTTTGTTAAGAACCGTGTCCAGAATTGCCTGGCCGATTCGTCTGGCTGCTGGATTATGTGGCTTAGGTCATCTGCGTCCGGTGGTCGCACATACGTGCCCTGGAAGTTGTCGAGGAATGCGGCTTCCGTGTCTTCCCAAAGATCCAATTGACTCTGCGGGCAGGCTGTTAAGCCAATGCCGAGCTGGTCCTTTAAGCTTGAGCGGGAGATATTTGATGGTGTGAAGATCGTCGCCGCGAGCCATGTGTATATGGAGAAGATAATCCTCAACCAAACCGCGGGGTTTGTTGTGCCATCGTAGGATTCGATATCAACGGGTTTAAACCCTCCAGGGATTTGATGATCCATTACTTCGTCAGTGAAGCATAGTGGGTGTGCGGCACCTCTGTATTGAGCAATATCGCGACATAGCTCGAGAGAGCGTTGTCTGCTGTGTTCGGCCCGGCCGGAGTTGTTGTGTCCGGCGCGACGGTATTCGTCGTGGGTCTTGGGGCGCCCGCGTGATCCATAGATAGATCTGGATTGTCTTGCCTTGTCCTCCAATATATCTCGCAAGTCCGGCGCGTTCCCCGTGGCTTCATGCTTTTGAGCGATGCCGGGCACGGTTTTGGTGGAGGGCTTGCACGCCTCTGTCTCGGCCACGAGGTGGTCGGTCTGCCAGACAGCGCTGGTGATGCAGGTTTGTACGCTTCCTCCTCTAATCGGGGAGCAACTTGCGTTTTGGGTAACTTTTGAGGGGCGTTCGAGTTCATACTCTTCACCATGAGGACCTCGGTCCATCTGTCGGCCAGTAGGTCTTGATCAGCTTGAAGCTGTTGCTGCTTTTTCTTTAGGCTGTTGCCGTGGCCATTAGCCTGCGTCTGAAACACTCTTGTTCAATGGGATCCTCAGGCACGACGAATTCGCCGTCGTCGAGGCTTGTCTCGTCTCCGGAGGGAGGTAAGTGATTGTCATCCTCGACCTCTTCGTCTGCCGCCCTCTCATGAGGGCTTGCTTCTGCCTCCTCCTGCGCTGAATCTTGCTGGAGGGGGTTATCTTCGGCACTTTCAGGGGTGTTATTATCTCCTGTGCCGGAATCTCCATTCTTGCTGTGGCGGGATTTAGAGCGGCGCCGCTGACGTCGGCGCTTGGGCTGTTTCTTTAAGGAACCGGCCTCCGCTGCTTCTTCGCCGTCCCCCTCTTTTGGGGTGTCCACCATGTATATGTCGTATGACGAGGTGGTCTTCCAGTGTCCTGTAGGCGCTGGTTCTTGGTAGTCTCCGGCATCGTCGTCCATACCGTCGATGTCTTCGGAGTCGTAGTCGAGTATGTCGGTTAAATAAATCGGCCGTGGCTACGAAGTGGGTGGTGGGTGGGCTCTGAATTTCTTCGCCGTCCGCTGTCCCAACCGCCCTGGCCGTAGTTCGCCAGGGCTCTGCAGAGAAGCGAGAGATGCGTCAGTGAATTTATGATATCGCCGAAGGGCGAGTGCTGAAAGATGTCCGCAGCGGTGAATTCCATGATCGGCGCCCAATCGGATTCGACTGGCAGGGGCGCAGGAGGTTCAAAGTCCGGCAGAGAGTCCGGCACCTCGGAGTCATGAGCTTTATGCGGGACAAGGTAAGTGTTCGGCTCTATCGCCGTAGAAGTTGCAGCTCTCGAGGCGGTGTCCAGCCACCCGTCCTCGATCCGAGCGATCGGCTCCGGACTATGAGTCGGAGCGGATTCTGCAGCGGCCTCCAAGGTGCTGTCCGGCAGAGTTAGGTCGTGCCCATCGTGACAGCCGCTGCACGCCGGGCTGTGGCTCAGATCCATCGAAGATCAAGTCCCCGGATGTCGGCCGTGAAGTTTAGGGTTTCAAACCTGACTGACGGCCAGGGGCGTAGCTTCGATCTGCTCCAGATGGCCAAGTGAGTTGGCCGCAGCGAAGCCGCCGAATACGAAGATCTGTCCGGGAGAAAAGTCTCGCCCAGGACTGTGTCGTTGTTGATTGAAGAGGCCATCAAGCACATCGGTGACGACACGTGAGGAACTCTCAATGAAAGCACCAATGTCGGTGTCAAAACCGCGGATCTCGGTAGGGGGTCCCGAACTGTATGCGTCTAGGCGGATGGTAACAGGAGACAAGGGACACGATGTTTACCTGTGTTCGGGCCCTCTTGATGGAGGTAAAACCCTACGCCCCGCTTGATTGATATTGTTATTGTGGATGTTTACAAGAGTGGATCTACCACGAGATCAAGGAGGCTAAACCCTAGAAGCTAGCCTATGGTATGATTGTAAGGGTTGTTGATGTTGTCCTACGGACTAGAGCCATCCGGTTTATATAGACACCGGAGAGGGCTAGGGTTACATAGAGTCGGTTACAATGGTAGGAGATCTACATATCCATATCGCCAAGCTTGCCTTCCACGCCAAGGAAAGTCCCATCCGGACACGGGGTGAAGTCTTCAATCTTCTATCTTCATAGTCTTGGAGTCCGGTCGATGATGATAGTCCGGCAGGTGATAGTTCGGCTGATGATGGTAGTCCGGCTATCCGGACACCCCCTAATCGAGGACTCCCTCACCGGTCATAGCGCCGCAGTTAAAATGATAATGGCAAGTCAAATCACGGGGCCCCACCTATCCAGCAGTAACTCGCTATCAAATCACACAACCCTACGTTTGCAGCAGCCTACTCCCTTGTCTTCTCGCGTCTTTGTCGAACCGACTAGGCGGAACTGCCCCGCCGCCTACCGCGTAGGAAAAGCCCCGCCCTCGACTTTTAAATAGTATACAATATACTAATCTTGTATCCATGGATTGCGCCCGTGCCATGGAGCAAAGCGTCTAGAAAACAGAGGAGAGACGATGGTCTTGCAATAGAGAAGAGGGAGAGGCGAGACGGTGGTTCTGGTATGGAGATGATGGAGAGGAGAGGAGGTGTTTTTGCAATGGATAAGATCAGAAGAGGGAGAGGCGAGACGGTGGTTTTGGAATGGAGATGATGGAGAGGAGAGGAGGTGGTTTTGCAATGGAGAAGAGGGAGAGGAGCGTATGCAACGATTTAGGATTGGACGAGAGGGTCAAGGCCAGGATCGGATCAAAATCAAAATCAATTTACCCTTCAATTAATAAAGCGACCCCACATTAACTAGTCTCCCTTTTATTTTGGGTCATAATTGACCATGATTTTCGCACATAAAATATATGTTATACGTTGCAAAAATAATATAATTTGAAAGTACATTCAGATACGAACCAAACAATACAATTTTTGGTCACATGCATTCACATTTTGCTTGTCAAATACAGTACTTGGTCAAACTTTGACCCAAAATACGCAAAACAACAAAAAAATACTTCCAAGACCAGCGCCGCTCTTCCGCTCTTCTCCTCTTAAACCACCGCCGCTCCTCTCCTGTTCCAATCTAAATGCAGCGCCGCTCCTCTCCTCTTCCATTTCAAAACCACCGCCCCTCCTCTCCTGTTCCAGTCCAAAACCAGCGTCGCTCCTCTCCCGTTCTAATCCAAAACCAGCGCTGCTCCTCTCCTCTTCCATTCAAAAACCACCGCCGGCGAGTGAAGGTGATGTGGAGAAGTAGATCGATGGAGGAGTACAACAGATACGTGAGTATCGCAGACGGTGACCCTGTGAAGCTAGCTAGGATGTTGGAGATACAGTCTTGGTTTGACAACAAGGACCAACTAGCGGCGACGGCGACATCGATGGCCAAATATCTGCAACAGAGCGAAAAGGCGGCGATACTCCCGGAGGGAGTCTCGCCGGAGTACATAGAGCTACTCCTCTGGGCCATGGAGCAAACAGATTCACCGAATCTGATCGTGAGGGAGCGGTGGTGGGAGTATCGATCCCAGATGGAGCATCCACCAGAGATTGAAGGATCGAGCATCTACTGGGTGCCGTTTGTGAGGGTTTCGTGCCAGAGCGAGCCGGTGGAGTCTTCGTTGACCGAACCCAACTGCAAGAGGAGAAAAACAGTTGGCCTGACGACGCTTCCCCGCCATCCTCTCCCTCGCCATTCACATTGTCTCCACAGGCGGTATGCGCCGCCGAGGAATAGGAGGGGCTCCCCCCCAGCCCAATAGTCAGGCAGGTTGTGAATTGTCAGGAGGAGCTTAGGGTTGTCAGAATTTGCAGGTTGTGAATCGTGTTTTGTGTTGTGTATTTTGAGAGTACTTTCAGATATGAATGTCTTTTGAATTTCAGATTTGCAGTATTGAGCATATGAAGTATTTTATGAATTCTAGAGATCTATTTTTAGCACTTAAAAATGTAGTTTCATAGGAGTATAAAAGTGCGAACAATGTGATTCTCGAGAAGAAACTGCAAGTTTTAGTTTCAGATAAGAAACTGCAAGTTCGGGCCAGATAAGAAACTGCAACTTTCGTGAGGCGTAGCATTTATATTGACACGGCCTTTTCAAACAGGGTTAACATCATGTTGGAAGTTTTATTCATGGTCGAAAATGGAACTACCAGCCAGTTAACATCACGCTGATCAACATTCATGCATAGCACATCTTCATATGATGCACAGTCAAAAGGCCCACACACTGTCGAGTGTGCGAAAACACGGAGAAAATGAGGGACGAAGTTTTCGCAAGTGTTGGACATGGTTTTGGGCTGCCCCGTCTAGGCTTTCATTTTTAACATGCGCAACCCACGACCTCGGATGGGAGGTCCATAGGCCTGTTTGTATTTTCTTAGGGCCGTCATGTATCGACCGGCCTATGGACCTCCCATCCAAGGTTTTATTTTTGGCATCCCAATTTATGTACTTTTTTGAAGAAAACGCAGAGGTCTGTTCTATTTTTCTATATAAGAATAGGAACGCCAGTTCCAACTTATGTTTCCCTTCTAACTATATTATATATATTTAAATTATTTTATATGTTTACTGTTTAGTTCACATAATTGGCAAATAGATGACCGCTCTCGTGATCCCCTTCACCCCCGCCACCACCTCCACCCTCGCCGCTGCCCCCACCACTACCTCCACCCTCGCCGCTGCCATAGATCACGCCGCCACCCCCCCACCTCATGACTCCGGGTGCTCCTGCCCCCCTCAGCAAGTCCGCTCGCGCGCCCCATGGAGTCGCCGGCCATATCCACGGGGGAATGGCTGGAAGACAGGCAGATGTACAAGATGCATCTCCCACATGTCTACAAAGCCTTCCATGGATGCTCCACTGCTCAACTCACAGACCGGCGGTGCCGCAGGATACTCGAGGGAGGAGATGGAGGGAGCGAGCGTGGATCCGCCACGACGCTCTCTCCTGGACCCGGTGCATGCGCGAATGGAGGGAAGCAGAGGAGGAAGCTGCGAGGAGGAAGCCGAGGAGGGACCGAATCCGTTCTCTCACTCAAGGCAGTATGCTCGGATGTGCAAGGATCATGTGGATTGGGAGCTGCTAAATCTAGCCCCGCGGATCTACTTCGAAGGAGATTTCTCGGAGAAGCACAGGATGCCCCACCCCAGTGAGCCGCCGATTGCGTTCGTTCGATGGGCGAACGGCAACGTGAATTCAGGAGATCCACGCCGTGCTACGAGATGGGAATGCTTGACTGGACTCCTGCCCACCAGCACGCCACCGGAGCCGGAGCAGGTGGATCCCCTACCTTACCTCTCCCCCAAACCTGTAGAAGATTGAAATTAGGCTTGCAATCTGCTTCAATTGAGCTGTCTGGTGGTTATTTCTGCTTCCTGAGAGACAACATCTGGCTGGAGGATGAGAAGGAACCAGGAACTCCGATGAATTTCCCCTATCACAATGGGGGGAGCACCGGTTGGGCAGTGGTACGGCCCACCTCCGCCCCAAATGGGGGCACAATCTGGGCAGGCTTCTGTAATTGCCCAAGATCAATCTGCTGGTGGTTCTGACTCTCAGATCAGTGGGAAATCTCAAGGCAAGAATCAGCAAAAGAAGAGATAGGACATCCAGAAACTGCTCCCGCCTTCCGGGCCTTATGGCATACTCTGAGGTGATCTGCTACAACTTTAGGGAACCAGGGCATCATTTGGATAAATGTGTCAAGCCCAAGAGTTGTTTTATCTGCAAAATGGTTACCCATAAAGTTGAGAATTTCCCTGTCAGAAGGAAAACCCACAGTTCTGCTAGATATGTTGGAAATGCTGCTCCAGGATTATGTCCACCATTGACAAATTTTTCTGTGACACAGAATTAGATAGTTTCTTTCCCCTTTCTAGTTGTAGAGCTCTGCCCAGATGTGGTAGTGACCACACTCCTTTGCTCTGGGACTCTGGTCTTAACCAAACTCCAAAGAGCAATAGTTTTAAATTTGAAAAGTGGTGGTTGCTTAGAGAAGATTTTACTGAGCTAGTCAGAAAATGCTGAATGAGCCTCATCGGGAGCAGCTGCCCCTAGAAAATTGGATGATCAAAATCAGGAGATTTAGAAGAACTACCAAAGGGTGGAACTCCAATGAGGAAGCTAATCTTAGAAGATACAAAAGGCTTCTCCTCCTTGAGTTTGATTCTCTAGATATTAAGGCGTAAACCACCGACCTCTCCGAGGTCGAGACTAATAGATTAAACTTTGTCCATGGAGAGCTCAAGAAAATTTGGCTTCAAGAAGAAATCAAAGCCAAACAAAGGTCTAGAGATAGGAACATTAAGGAGGGCGATAGAAATACTGCTTACTTCCATGCAGTAGCTAACCAGAGGAGGAGGAAAACCCTCATTCACTCCCTTGATGGCCCTAATGGCCATGTTACTGAGGTAGATGAGATGCTAAAAGTGGCTAGTGACTTCTACAAAGACATGTTTAAGAAAGAAAACCCTTCTGGGTTCTCTCTACAATTTTTTTTCTCTGCTTTTGAAAAAGTCTCTTCTGCTGAAAATGAGCTGCTAGAAGCCCCTTTTTCAGAGACAGAGGTGAAGGAAGCCATTTTTAGCTCTTATCCTGATGGGGCTCCTGGTCCTGATGGGATTCCCTTCTTGTTTTACCAGCATTTTTGGGACTTGGTGAAAAATGATCTCTTAGATCTTTTCCAAGCCTTTCATAGAGGAGAGTTGGATCCAGCAACTTACTCATGGGGGGTCTGTTGAGCTCAAGTTAAATAACTGTGAAAGTGATTTTTTTCCTTGCTGGTAAAGGCCTTAGGCAAGGTGACCCCATCTCCCCGCTTTTGTTTAATTTAGTAGTGGACGTTCTTACTAAAATGCTGAGCAAAGTCTGCTGATCATAGTCTGATTGCGTGGCTCATTCCCGAGGTTCTGGTGGTGGCATCATCTGCCTTCAATATGCAGATGATATCATCCTTTTCTTAGACAATTACTCCACACATTCTAGCAATCTGAAAATTGTTCTAACCTGTTTTGAACAAGTCTCAGGCATGAGAATCAACTACTCTAAAAGTGAACTCATCACTATCAACATGGATGATCGGGAGTTAGCTGACTTCCTCTCTATTCTAGTCTGTAATAAAGGTAACTTCCCCATTAAGTACCTAAGTATCCCTCTCCACTATGATAAACTGAGGAGAGAGGATATCCAACCCTTCGGATAAAATCATTAAAAGGATTGCTGGGTGGAGGGCAAACTTCTCTCTTCTGAGAGGTAGATTGATCCTCATACAAGCTTGTTTGGCTAGCATTCCAGTGTATCTCCTCTCCTTCTTCAAGTTCCCTAAATGGGCAGTGAACCTCATCAATTCTTAGATGTCTCATTTCTTGTGGAATGATTTTGAGGGAAATAGGAAGCTACACCTTGCTAATTGGGCCCTAGTCTCTATGAAAAAAGATTTTGGAGGCCTAGGCATACCTAGCCTCCAAGAAATTAACATCTGTCTTCTAGGGTCTTGGATTAAAAGATTCTATCAGAAAGACCTGAAACCCTGGAAGCTTCTTATTGCCTATAAATACCTAGTAAATAAACCTACTATTGTTGTCCCTTCCTCCAACCCTAAGACCTCTAGATTCTGGAAAGGATTAAAATCTATTATGCATGCTGTGAAATTTGGCTACAGATGGAACATAGGGGATGGGAGCAGAACCAGGTTCTGGGAAGATACTAGGTTTGGCACATCCCCCCTAGCAGTCCAATTTTGGC
Source organism: Aegilops bicornis (assembly GCA_021605145.1). Lineage (NCBI taxonomy): Eukaryota > Viridiplantae > Streptophyta > Magnoliopsida > Poales > Poaceae > Aegilops > Aegilops bicornis. The sequence continues at coordinate 598,179,323 of CM038672.1, forward strand.
CTATTTACTCTGTTTGCAATGAGCTTAACAAAAGTGTCAATGAAGTTTGGGACGGTCAATGCCTAAAACTCTCTTTTAGAAGGAACTTTAGTGATAGTCTCATGGAACAATGGTTCCAGTTGGAGGAAATTGCCAAAAGCATTACCTTTTATGTCGAGCTGGATGCCCCTGATTTGGCAAACGGACAATAAGGGAAGTATTCCTCCAGCTCCCTCTATCATGTTATCAACTTTAGAGGGGTTCAACCCGTGTTTATCCCTCGCTGTCCGAAATTGAGAGTCTCCCTGAAATTCCTGTATTTCTCGCTTCTCTCCAAAAACAAATTGATGACTAGGGATAACCTTAGGAAGAGACACATCATCCCCCTTGATTGTGTTTATTGCTTGGAACAAGAGACTTGTTCTCACCTATTTTTGAATGTATAGTTGCTAAACATCTCTGGGCCCACATTGAGGAATATTTCTCTAGTCAGATTGGCTCATCCTTGAATCATGCCGCCAGATTCTGGATTGCTACCAAAAAGTGCTCAGTTTTAAACACTGTTAGCTCAGTTGTCCTTTGGTGCCTCCGGAAATATAGAAATGCTATGATTTTCAGTAACACCTCCTGGATTTCCATTCCGCAGGTCTTGAGGTTGATCAGGAACATGGTGAGGAACTGGGCGATTCTCTCCTCCGGATCGGACAAGGACAAGTTGATGAGCTTCATGGAAACCCTAACAAGATCCCTCCAGAAACTGTTGGCGATCACTTGTGGCTGAACAAGGCTCGACCTGCTGTGGGGCTGGACCCGTGGGCTCGTCTCAAGATCTCTGATGAAGATGATGGGCACCTGGCGCCGAAAAAGACTGCTGTGGGGCTGGACCCGTGGGCTCGTCTCAAGATCTCTGATGAAGATGATGGGCACCTGGCGCCGAAAAAGAGGGACACCCACCATGCTACGCCTTCCAGCCCGGTGTCTCCGCTTGCTTACTGGTTGCCGCAGGCTGACACGGCCCCTCGGCTAAAGACCATGAAGGCTTCGCTGGACCCTCCTTGTGTCATTTGAGTGCTCTATCTGCTTCCGCTTTGGCACCGCTCGAGTGATTTGTGTTATTCAGAGAACTTGTTCATCCACCCCCCTAGTTTGTAGCTTTTCTACCTTTGCTTTCGAACTGCTCTTTGAGCTGCTGTATCAGAATATGTTGTGGTTTCGTTCTCAGCAATGGAACCGGGGAGATGCTCCCTGTTTTTCTAAAAAATATATTTCATATGTTATTATATATTATTTTTATTGTCATCATATATTTAACAGATACTTACATATGTAAGAAAACAATATCCCACATCTTATTAACTTATAAAAATAATTTCTTAACAAATAAAATCTTGGATTTTTTTGGCACGAAAATCCTAGTGATTGTGTACAAAAGCTTGGTAAGATTTAAGGACGAATGTAATAATATCACCTATTATTTAAATATATTTATAACAAAATGCTCAGCCCCTTTTTATTTTTTGATAACATTGCTGGTCCAACCCAACATTATAATTAGAATTAGCCCAGCAAAATCGTGTATCTCGAGAAAGTGCAAATGGCCTGTAATTTTTTAGGAAATAAAATAAACGGGCCGCATGGACGCTACATTATTTGTTCACCCAGCCCAGCTAATGGCTATAATTCAAAAAAAAAGGTCAAATTGATCAGTAAATTCTACCGCCATAAAAAAAGATCAGAATTCTGAAAAAATGGGTTGAATACGTGCCACATTTTTGGAGGCTGAAAAATGTGGGCCAATAGGTTGAAGCCAACGCAAGTCGTTGTCAATTTAGTCAACGAATGATTCTGACATGTTAGCCGTTGGATTTACATCCAACGACCGGCATCCATCTTCAATCTCTCGTCTTCTTCCTCCAGCGCCGGGACCACCTCCCGCCTCCTGCTGCTAGCAACGCTGCTTAGCACGCTTCGCTATGAAGCGCTACTCCACCGCTGGCTGTGCCATCCCTCCACCCCTCCACACCTCCTGTTCTTCTCCACCGACTGCCGAACCACACCACACTAGAACCAGTTAACCCTCGTACACCTCTCCGTCTGTGACTCTACTCCCGCGTCTTCCCATCTCCGGCGTCGTCCACCACCTTGGATGCGCTCGGCACGGCGTGGTCATCGTGGTCAACGAACGACACCATCGGAAGTAGACTGTGCGTGGAGAGGCTAACAGCTGGGTCCATGGCTGCCCACAAGGAAATGCCTCCTTATTACGCGTAAAATAATGATTCCTCCACCTGACATCTGGGACCCACCAGAAGGGCCTCTGTATTTCGCGAAAATAACGTGCCCCCCGCTGACATGTCGGACCCACTAGCTATCTTCGAACGCAAGGAAGTGCCTCCTTATTACGCACAAAAAATGAATATTCCCCCTGCCAGCTGGAACCCAGCATAGTGGGAGGCTGACTTGTGGGCCTGCCAAGTTGACGGGGACGGAGGGCTTTCTCAACTTAGTCAATATGAATGATTCTAGCTGCTGTTACCGTACGATGTTCATCCAACGGCCGAAGTACTTATTCAACCTCTAGTCTTCTTGCTCCAGCCGCCGAAACCAGTGCCGGTCGTGCCGCGTGCTCCTACCTCCCGTGGCCGGCTGTGATGCCGCGGAGGCCTCACCGCCCCCTACTACTCCCACCGCTGGCCAGGCCATCCCTCTACTCACCCACACCCCCTGTTATTCTGCGGCGACAACAGCCTCACACCGCAGCCGAACCAGTGAACCCTCGTACTCCTCTTCGTGTGGGCATCCACTGCTGCGTCTTCCCCGGCTCCGAGTCATCCCCTTCCTAGTCCTCGCCACCGTCCACCGCCGTGGTGCTCTCGGCGCGGCGTGGTCAACGTGGTCAAGGACCGACTTCCATCGGACGTGGACTGTACGTGGAGAGGCTGACAGCTGGGTCCACAGCCGCAGCAAGGAAGTGCCTCCTTATTACGCGCAAAATAATAATTCCTCCACCTGACAGCGGGGACCCATCGGACGGGCCACCGTATTTCACGAAAAAAAACGTTTCCCCCTGACTACTGGGACCCACCAGCTACATCTTCACACGCAAGGAAGTGCGTCCGAAAAAAACGATTCGCCCCCCTGATTGCTGGGACCCACCAGCTACATCTTCGCTCGCAAGGAAGTGCGTCCAAAAAAAACTATTCGCCCCCCTGACTGCTGGGACCCACCAGCTACATCTTCGCACGCAAGGAAGTGCGTCCGGGCAAAAAAATATGATTCCCCCCTGACTGTTGGGACCCAGCAGCTACATCTTCGCACGCAAGGAAGTGCGTCCATGCAAAAAAATGATTCGCCCCCCTGACTGCTGGGACCCACCAGCTACATCTTCGCAGGCAAGGAAGTGCCTGACTGTCGGGACCCATCTGGTCGAAGCGTACGTAGCGTTGTCATTCTGGTCGCGAACATGTACGTACATATATACTGGTCGATGTAGAGGCACGCACGTGTCGTAGTAGAGGCGCGTACATGTCGTAGTAGAGGCGCGCAACATAGCATGTACACGTACGTACAGAGGCCAGGGTGCAAGAAAGAAAGTACGGCCACGTACGTACATACAGGCAGGGTCTCGAATGCCTACTCGCGCATACGTACGGCTAGGGCTCGTGTACATGGCTAGGTCGGAACGGAGAAACAATGTCGTCATCGTGTTCATGGGGAGGCAACAGAATGCGTAGTGTTCATGGGGAGGCAACGGAATGCGTCGTGTTCATGGGGAGGCAACGGAATGCTCGTGTTCATCGGGAGGCAACGGAACGCATGGGAGCCAACCGGCTGGGTCTGAACGGAATGCGTGGTCGTGTTCATCGGGAGGGCTTGGACGGAACAGGCGATGGAAACGAGGCCTGGCATACCGCACAACGGAGGAAACAGACCTCCTACACTCGGAACGGGGTCCTGTTGATCGGGAGGGGTCTGGTGTACCGCAAAACGGAGGAAACGGACCACCTACGGTCGAAACAGGGGTCCTGTTGGTCGGGAGGGGTGTTGCGTACCACAAAACGGATGAAACAGACCTCCTACGGTCGAAACGGGGGTCCTGTTGATCGGGAGGGGTGTGGCGTACCGCAAAACGGACGAAACAGACCTCCTGTTCATCGGGAGGGGTGTGGCGTACCGCAAAACGGGACTCCACGGGATACTGTTCATCTCCACCGTTGACCCCCTCCAGCCTCCACGAGCTACTATTCATCCACCGTCGACCTACTCCAGCCTCCACCTGCGAATGTTCATCCATCCTCCACCGCGCGCTACTCCACCGGCTACTGTTCAACCAGCCCTCTCCACGGGCTCTTGTTCAACCACCCCTCCACGGGTTACTGTTCATCCAGCCCTCCACCGTCTACTGTTCATCCTTCCCTCCACGGGGTGGTCCTGTTCATCCAGCCCTCCACGGGGTCCTGTTCATCCAGCCCCAACCGGCTCAATCGATCGGGGTCCTGTTCATCCAGAGGCAACACCACGGGCTCCTGTTCATCCACCCCCACCGAGAACTGTTCATCCAAACCCCCAGCAATGCTCACTGTTCATCCAAACCCCCCAGCAATGCTCACTGTTCATCCGGAGGCAGCATCGATCGACTTCAGTTAGCAGCAGTAGCGAAGGAATCGCTCGATCGGGTTCAGTTAACAGCCATCGATTGATCGCTCGGGTTCATTAACGAGTAGCCTGTGGTGCAATCGCTCGGGTTCAATTAGAGCCCAACGACTCGCTCGGGTTCAGTTAGAGCCAACGTCTCGCACACATGCGCGTACGTGTACGAGAGAAACGCGCATCGCTCGGCCCCCGACCTCCCACCGTAACCAGGAACTCCCCGAAATTTTCCTCCCCTCGCTTCTACCACGGTTTTTTCCGTCATGGACGGCCCAAAGAATGTCATGCAGCTGTGTCTCCGGCCCGCCCAGGACGAAAAGCCCATTTCCTGTCATGATTTTTTGTCATAGAGGTAGGAGCCCACCACATCTATGATGATACCGGGTTTTTTTCACAATTATCGTCATAGAAGTGTCATATGTATGACAGAAAAAAAATTCGTTCAGCCCAAAATGTCAAGGATGTGTATTTTTTTGTAGTGTTACCTCAGACCTTCGGGTCCATAGTTATTAGCTAGATGGCTTCTTCTCTCTCTTTGGATCTCAATACAAAGTTCTCCATGATTCTCGTGGATATCTATTCGATGTAATCTTCTTTTGCGGTGTGTTTGTTGAGACCGATGAATTGTGGGTTTATGATCAAGTTTATCTATGAACAATATTTGAATCTCCTCTGAATTATTTTATGTATGATTGGTTATCTTTGCAAGTCTCTTCGAATTATCAGTTTGGTTTGGCCTACTAGATTGATCTTTCTTGCAATGGGAGAAGTGCTTAGCTTTGGGTTCAATCTTGCGGTGTCCTTTCCCAGTGAAGCAGGGGCAGCAAGGCACGTATTGTATTGTTGCCATCGAAGATAACAAGATGGGGTTTATTTCATATTGCATGAGTTTATCCCTCTACATCATGTCATCTTGCTTAAACCGTTACTCTGTTCTTATGAACTTAATACTCTAGATGCATGCTGGATAGCGGTCGATGTGTGGAGTAATAGTAGTAGATGCAAGCAGGAGTCGGTCTACTTGTCACGGACGTGATGCCTATATACATGATCATACCTAGATATTCTCATAACTATGCTCAATTCTATCAATTGCTCAACAGTAATTTGTTCACCCACCGTAATACTTATGCTCTCGAGAGAAGCCACTAGTGAAACCTATGGCCCCCGGGTCTATTTTCCATCATATTAATCTCCCAAAACTAGCTATTTCTAGTGCCGTTTATTTTTCTTGCCTTACTTTTAGTCTCTATTATAAAAATACCAAAAATATTATATTATCATATCTATCATATCTCACTCTCGTAAGTGACCGTTGAGGGATTGACAACCCCTTTATCGCGTTGGTTGCGAGGTTCTTATTTGTTTGTATAGGTACGAGGGACTCGTGCGTGCTCTCCTACTGGATTGATACCTTGGTTCTGAAAAACTGAGGGAAATACTTACGCTACTTTACTGCATCACCCTTTCCTCTTCAAGGGAAAACCAACACAGTGCTCAAGAGGTAGCACAGCCCTGTCCTGGGTCGTCATGGCGGACGGGTTTGGACGGCCACGGCGCCTCATCGTCACTGTTGAGGATGATGATTCCGCCCTCCTCGTGGCCGCGGCACCAAGCGGCGATCTCCTCGAGGGTGCGGCGCTGGCGCTCCATCTCCTGCCGGACGTAGTTGTCCCGCGCCCACTTGAGGCCGGTCTCCTCGTCGACGGCCATGTCCTCGTGCTCCTTCTTCACGGGAAGGAGCACCGGCTCGGTCTTTGGCTTGATGAGGCGGGTGGAGGGAGGAGAAGAGACACGGCCGTGATGTCTACTATGCAACCTTCTTCTTGTAGACTCGTGTTGGGCCTCCAAGCGTAGAGTTTTGTAGGATAGTACCAATTTTCCCTCAAGTGGATGACCTAAGATTTATCAATCTACGGGAGGCGTAGGATGAAGATAGTCTCTCTCAAACAACCCTGCAACCAAATAACATAGAGTCTCTTGTGTCCCCAACACACCCAATAAAATGGCAAATTGTATAGGTGCATGTTGGGGATATTACTACTGGGCGTAAACCGGCCAGGAGAGGCCGGGTTAACTTCATCAGTAGTCCACTATGTTTGAAGCCCATTGTCGGTGTCAAAACCGGCTGATCTCGGGTAGGGGGTACGGAAATGTGCGTCTAAGGTGGATGGTAACAGGAGGCAAGGGACACAATGTTTACCCAGGTTCGGGCCCTCTCGATGGAGGTAATACCCTACTTCCTGCTTGATTGATCTTGATGATATGAGTAGTACAAGATTTGATCTACCACGAGATCGTAGAGGCTAAACCCTAGAAGCTAGCCTACGGTATGATTGTTGTTTTCCTCACGGACTAAACCCTCCGGTTTATATAGACACCGAGGGGCTAGGGTTACACAGTCGGTTACAACAGGAGGATATCTACAAATCCGTATCGACAAGCTTGCATTCCACGCCTAGAGAGTCCCATCCGGCCACGAGACAAAGTCTTCAATCTTGTATCTTCATAGTCCAACAGTCCGGCCAAAGGATATAGTCCGGCTGTCCGGATACCCCCTAATCCAGGACTCCCTCAGTAGCCCCTGAACCAGGCTTCAATGACGATGAGTCCGGCGCGCAGATTGTCTTAGGCATTGCAAGGCGGGTTCCTCCTCTGAATACTCCATAGAAGATCTTGAACACAAGGACAGTGTCCAGCTCTGCAAAACAAGTTCCACGTACCACCGTTGAGAGAATAATATTTCCACAAATCCGACCTGCTGACGTCTTTGATATCATGACATCATGCCATGGCCCGGTTATCATCGAACCGTGTTTTTCAACCAGCCTTGGCGCATATCGCGAGGCGGTTTCCTTGGCACGTCCTGTCGAAGCAGAGATCGTGTCCCCTAATCACGGGATTCTCATCAATACGGGCTTGGGTAACCCAATCGTGCCCGTTGATATGACTCCTCGATTATAGGCAAGTCCCAAACAGTCACGAGGAGGACGCTTGATATTCATCCTCTTTATAAAGAGGCCAAGGCCTATCCCTTTTTTATTCCTCGAACTCAATCGAATCCCTCCCCTGACTCGAGTTCCAACACCCAAGGCTCAGGTCAGGCGCTTCGGACCTTCAGCCATGTCCGGATCCAACCCTCAACGTCGGTGGATGCCCTCCTCCGTCACGGAGGAAGACGTCGAAAAGTTAAGAGAGGCCAGGTTTTTGACCAACGAGATTGCGCACCGGCTGCCTGCTCAAGGGCAGGTCGTACCTACTCCCAAATCCGGCAAGAGCTTAGTGTTCATATCTCACTTCCTTCGAGGGCTAGGCCTGGCTCTAGATCCCTTCGTGAGGGGGCTCATGTTCTATTACAGGCTGGATTTCCATGATTTAGCTCCGGATTCTATTCTCCACATCTCGTCTTTTATTGTCGTGTGCGAAGCTTTACTCCGCATGACCCCTCACTTCGGCCTGTGGCTCAAGACCTTCCAAGTGGAGCCGAAGATAATCGAGGGGAGGCACGCAGAGTGCGGAGGTGCCGTAATAAGCAAAAGCGCCGATGCCCCATGGCCCGAGGGCTCCTTCCAGGACGTGTCCATCTTATGGAAACAAGAATGGTTTTATATCACAGCTCCCAGGGGTACCAAATGGGTGGCTCCCCCTGCCTTTCGCTCGGGTCACCCTCCACGACTAACGTCATGGATCAACAAGGGGCTGGACTGGGGGCCAGTAAAGGACGTGCCCATACTGCAGAGCCGCATCCGAGATCTCCTCGAAAGAGATATTAGTGCAGTCACGCGATACTTGTAAGTAATGTTACTTGGCGAACCCTGCCTCAGAACGTCGTCCCCTCCGTCTGTGGGAATTCAATCCGGAGGGACCGCGAGCTATTCAGCACTTCCTCAGCATGACTCTCGAGGAGATGTACAAATTGTACTTCAGACCACAAGCAATGTGTCCGGATTCTACCGAGGACGCGGGTCTGAGCTGCAATCGTCCAGATACCCAAGTAAGTCGCCCTATGGCCGAACACGTTGTATTTTTATTCATCACAACATCATTCTAAAAAGCCGCTCTTTGACCAGGACTGGATAGCAAAGGCGAAGATGATCAGGTGTGCGGCCCCTCTCCCCGAGGTCTCACCGGGTCCGGTACTAGCCCGGATGTTGGAGCTTGCGCCCTACCAAGCGCCCTCAGGGGAAGATAAAGGTAGTAAGAAAAAGGCTGACGCCTCCGCGAAGGCGGACAACCGGGGAGAAGAAGCCAAAGTTCCCTTTCCCCAAGGAAGGAAAAGGACCGCCTCTGAAGGCCCGGAGACAATAGTCTCTAAATGGGGGAAGAAATCTTCGCCAGAGGGTCCTGGCCCAGGGGATACCCTGGCCGTACAGTGTCCGCAAGGGGATCAGCCCTCCATCGAGCTGTAAGTAAAAAAGGGTTTAATAGTAAAAACATCCTACTTTACCTCTGAGGAAAATAACCGAAATATCTGTCTTGTAGTCCGGATCATAGCCCCTCTCGGCAGAGTTCGTCTTCGGGGGATCTTCTTCCGGAGATGATGGAGAGTGAAACGCCTCCCCACGCCATCCTACCTTACGAGGCGGGCGACCCCGAGGTGTCGTCTCGGAGGGCTTCTCCCGATCCGGCAAGGCTAGAGGGTGATTCTTTGGCCACCCGAAGTCCTCAGTATCCGGCTCTTGAAGAAAGCAACCGAAAGGGTCCGACTCCACCTGTCATGCGGTCGGACGCACTTAAGGATCTGCTAGAGCAGGAGGCTATCTCAGAAGCGCACCATGCACTAATGGGCGCGGTGCTTGAGAGGATTTCATCAGCCGAAAGCGGGTGGCATGAAGCCTTTATGAGTCTGCTGAAAGGTTTTGAGGTACGTGAAGTGGCGTGTATTCTTGACAGTATTGCACATGTTTTAAATGTGCCGTGTGCAGATAGTAGCCCCTGACACACTGGTTGCCGTCGGAAACGGCGCTAAATAGAGGATCATAGTCGCAGGTAACAATCTAGCCGTCTTCATATGCAGGTGGCGGGAGATACGGTGGCTAGCCGGACTGGTGAGGTTGCCGAGCTAACGCGGCGACTTGACGCGGCAGATGCCGACATCGTGCTTGTCAACAAGTGGCTTGACGAGGCGCAGGGTATGTAATTTCTCCGGTGATCAACATATGGTAAGAGGAGCGTAATGCCAGTATCTTGAACATGTTGTGAACTGCAGATGGAGCTGCGGCAAGGAGACCCTTCGGGCGGAACTTGCCCGAGCCAAAAAGCAAGCCAGGAATAGTGATGCGGCCGCTCTGAAGGCGGCCGAAGAGCCGAGGGCCGAACAGGCTGCCCATTGCCAAAGTAAGGAGAAGATGGCCAAGATGGTCGTTGAGTTAAATGGTGCCGCCGACCGATACCGCCTTCTTGAGAAGGAAAGCCAAGAGAAGGCTACGGAGCTGGAGAGGGCCATGGTAGCAGCCAAGGAATCCCGCTCTACAATTAGAGCGATGACGGAGGAGCTGCGTCACGCCGGGGATATCGCGGCTGGGAAGCCCTTTATGCTACGGATGAAGTTTGTAGATCCTAAGTATGCTCCTCTGGACCGGCTGTGGAGTTCTGCAGACGCCTATCTGGATTTGGCGAAAAGTGCTGATGCAGCCGAGTACTTCAAAGATCAAAGAGATCGCGAAGTGGAGAAGCTGTTCTGGTCGCAATTTAATGGTCCAGCGTGTCCACTTCCTCTGAATGAGCGGATGGCCGAATGGGCTGAGCTCCGTAGGTTGTCCGGACTCGCCATGAGGTCTGTTGTGGATCACCTGTGGCCGGCAGGGCCAAGGCTGAACAATTACTTCAGCTTGGTGCAGCAGTTCCTTGGTGCTGTGCCGCGCATCGACGCTATGAAGAGGTCGGCATGCATAGAGGGTGTCACAGCCCTAGAATTTATTTGTCATTAGTTGCATTAAGGCATTCATGTCATCATGTTTAAATTTCTAAAGAAATTTGAAATGGGGATGTTCAAACCCTAGCATTAAAGGAATTCACTAGGTTCAACCAAAATATTTCCAGTAAATCCAAATGACTTCCAAAAATGTTCATCATTCTTGAAAAAATCTTTGGAAACAAGAACTGAGGTGATGCATTTTCCATGACATATTGGGCTCTGGATTTAAATCATACCTTAATTGCATTTGGGCATTTAAATACTATAAAATATTTTAAATGCTCAAATAATTATAAACTTAAATGCTTGCTATTGGATATTTTCCAAACAGTGGGCTCGAGCAAGTTCCATGATTTTTGGGATAGTATTAGTATTTTTAATAAAGCCACAAAGCTGCAGAAAAATAGAAAACATGAATTAAAAGAGAAAGAGAGAGAACTTACCTAGCCCACCTATCTGTAGCCGGCCCAGCCCACCTGGCGCCTCCTGTCGTCTTCTCCATCGCGCCAGGAGGACGCGGGCATGTGCCCGACGCACGCGCGGCCACCTCCTGCTTGCCGCTCCCCCCCTCGACGCTCTGGACGCCTCCCGCGACGCCACGCACCCCCTGGAACCCCCTCGTTCACTCTCTCGTCCCCATCCCCTCCTCTGGCTCCCTCTCTCTCCCACCGAGCGGAGCTCGTCGCCGCCGCTCGTCGTTGCCGCGACCACCGGCCCTCCCTCGCTTCCCCGACTAGCCCACAAGCTCCGCCACTCCGTCCTCGACCCCCCTCACCGAGCCCCGCCCCTCCCGGAGCCCCCGAACGACCTCACCGGGCGCGGCTTCTACCTCGGACCCGCCGGTCGCTGTCGCCCGATTCGTTGAACTCCGGACGCCCCCGAGCCCGCTGACCACCTCTTCCTCTCCACTGTGAGCTCCTACGCCTCCCCTCTCTCTCCCCGTGCTTGATTTCACCACGAGCTGCCGCCCCTTTATGGCGAAGCAGCGCGATCGCTTGCCCTAAATGGCCGGTGCTGCTCCGGTGACCATTTGGTCCCGGCTAGTGCCATCGCACTCCCATAACACATAGGAGCCGTAGATGCTAGTGCCGCCCGCCTAGGCCACTGCGATTTGACGAGCCCGAGCTCGCCCGAACTCCGCGGCCGCCTGGGTTGTCGCCCGGCACCATTTCCGCCGCCGAGCTCAACCAACGCCACCGACAGCGGCGCGTTGCTCCCAGCTATCCATAGACACCCTTCGCGGCTCATTTGGTTGCCGAAATAACCAAAACCACTTCTGCCGCCGCGTCTGGCTCGCCGGCGGCTAAACGCCGGTGTAGTTAGCGCTGACCTTGACCACGGGTGGGCCCTGGTTGACTCTCCTGGGTCAATGACAGATGGGGCCCAGCCCTGTTAACTAATCAGGATTAGTTTTAATTAATATTTAGCTAAACTAATTATGCTGACATGCGGGACCCACCAGTCAGGTTTGACCTGGACGTCCCCGTTGACTATGACATCACCCTGACGCTTTGCTGATGCAGTAAATGAATTACTGGAATTATTCTGATATAGGAAATTCCAGAATATAGTTCAAACTTCAAAAATTCATAGAAATTCAACCGTAACTCCAATGGAAATAAGTTATATATGAAAAATTATTAGAAAAATCCAATCTATCCACCTGTACCATTTCCATGCATGTTTGAACAACTTAAAGTTGCTGTTTAGTACAATTCAATTAAATGGCATTTAAATAACCATATGTGGAGTTTGAATTTGAATCTTGGATTCAAACCAACTTCATTTAATCTGGTTTTAGTTGCATTAGCACAAACCACATCATATTGCCATGTCACATTCATGCATCATATTGTTGCATTGCATTGATTGTGTTTCCTTCTCTGTTGTCGGTATTTGCTCCCTCTCAGTAGACGATGTTCCGACGATGAGATCGATGACACCGATGAAGAACTATAATATCTTCAGAAGTGCCAGGCAAGCAAAACCCCCTTGTTCATTCCGATATAATCCCACTCTCTCGCTCCTGCTCTATTTACTGCATTAGGACAACAACGACTCATGTGTTACTTGCTGCGGTAGCTGAACCCCTTTATCCTCTGCATGACCTGTCATTCCACAGTAATTAGATGAAACCCACTAGCATGAGTAGGAGTTGTTTGAGCCCTGCTGTGCCTACTCATTCATGCTTGATTGTCATGCCTGCTACTGCTTAGAGTTGAGTCAGGTCTGATTCATCGGGAATGAATTGGAATTGTTGTGTGAACATGTCCCACTGTGTGTGAGCTAAGTGTGTGAACACGATTTGGTAAAGGTAGCGGTGAGAGGCCATGTAGGAGTACATGGTGGGTTATCTCATTGCAGCCGTCCTCAGGAACTGAGTTCTGTGTTTGTGATCCATGAACAGTTACTACCACACATTGGAATGCTTAAGTGCCCCTCTCGACTTATTAATCCACTTGATCTCTGTCCAGGAGTTGCAACTAGTTTCTGGTGTTTGTAGGTAGTGTTAGTAGTCTACCAAGTGGCACCCGGTACAGGTGGGCTTGGGATGACTAGGCACCGTGGCGGGTATGCCAAGCGCCGCCTGCTTGGTGGGCTTGGAACCTCAGACACATCGTTTGGGGCCGTGAGCGACACCCCGGCCGGATCTCCTTGCGGATGGAACCCGAATAGGCGATAAACCTGGACGAGAGACTTGTGTGGTTAGTCAGGTCGTGGCCGACTCCCTCGCCCGGCTTCCGCTTGAAGGTTGCCGAGGTACATGACGCGATGTCTGAGGCGATAAATGGCGAGAGCGTGTGTGAAGAAGTACACCCCTGCAGGGTTAACATCATCTATTCGAATAGCCGGATTCCTCGGATATGGAAAATTGGACCCCTGGCATAGTTCATAGACAAGTGAAAGTGGATACTCTAAAATGCGCAAGATAAGCGTGAGTGCTATGAATGGCGTTCTCGTAGGAAGACGGGATCGGATTCATAGTGGTGTATTGATTGGTGAATATGTGGACTCGTGTGCGCCACCTCAAAAGAGTTACTTGCAGTCGTAGTTCAGGATAGCCACCGAGTCAAAGCTGGCTTGCTGCAGTCAAACTCCACCACCCCTTTTGATAATGATGCATATGTAGTTAGTTCTGATGTAAGTCTTCTTTGAGTACATTTGTACTCACGTTTTCTTATTTTATGTTTTGCAGAGAGACGTCAGTCTCGCTAGTAATTCCGTGTGGACTTCGACGTTTAGCTTGTTACCTCAGCTACGATCTTGTGCCCTCGGCAGGATCTGGTAGATAGTCAGGCTTCTCAGCCCTTTTCATTTGTAGATGTCCGTGTGTGCTTTGACTTGTATGCTCTGAGTGTTGGGTCATGAGACCCATGTTTGTAATATCTCGCTCCTCGGAGCCTAATGAATAAATATTTGAGTCGTAGAGTTATGTTGTGATGCCATGTTGTATTTACACATATTGAGCATATTGTGTGTATGTTTGAAATGCTTGGTATGTGTGGGATCCGACAATCTAGTTGTTTATCCTTGGCAGCCTCTCATATGGGGAAATGTAGTCTAGTGCTTCCTGAGCGATAGTAGTCCGCTACTGGCCGGTTCACCGGAGTCCTCGCTAGCCTAGCACTACTGCTTTGGACACTTGATCGGCGGCATGTGTTTCACTTCGTTCCTATCTCTGTCCCTTCGGGGAAATGTCACGTGGTGATATTCGGAGTCCTGCCTAGCCTGCTACAGCCCGGGATACCGGAATCCTGTTAGCCCAGTGCTACAGCCCGAACTCATACGTTGATGACCGACATGCTCGATGTGATTCATGTATGCCTGTCCCCGTGGGTTAGCGCCGCTTTGGGTTCACGACTAGCCATGTCGGCCCGGGTTCTTCGTCATATGGATGCTAGCGACACTATCATATACGTGAGCCAAAAGACGCAAACGGTCCCGGGCCATGGTAAGGCGACACCCGTGGGAATACCGTGCGTGAGGCCGCAAAGTGATATGAGGTGTTACCGGCTAGATCGATGTGACTTGGAATCGGGGTCCTGACAGAGGGTGCGCGGATGGCGCTTGCCCGTGTCAAAATGCACTGGGCGGAGATGGAAGCCACCGCAATTGCAGCCCCGAGTTCGGCAGTTAGCCGAGTAGCTGCCGAGCACTACTTTGATGAGGTCATTGAAGGCGCTCGTTCAATAGAAGCGCAGTTCTCGAAGAATATTATGTTCTAATGACATGTATTCCCATTGGAAAACAATGTTTTACTAAATTATATAAAGGCTATTTTTATACTTTTTCCTGAAAGTGTTATGATGCCTCCTGTGCGGCCGTTTATGTATATGTGTATATAACCTGAAAGTTTGCAGTCGTCGGCTTTAGCCCCCACGCATATAATGCGGGGGTGTTCGTAGAAGACGCGTGTTCACACTTGATCCAACGTCTTGGTCCATTAAGGAGGTGATAGCGCAGCGAACTAGGCAATCAGACTATATTGCTTTAACACTTTCACTTAGCCATAGGAGTTTGACAGTGGGGCTACTATATAGCCCCTGGTGGCTCCGCGCTTATCCGAATAAGGGGCGCGGTCATGCCTGGCCGGGAAACGGCCCTTCGTTAATGTGGAGGAATCCTGAAGATTCCGATAAGTCATCGAGTGGTTGACCAGTCTCTCGCTTTATCATGACAGTCAGTTTTCGGTTTTCTCTACTGAGGTGCTTGTCCGGGCTAGCCAGGGCACAATCACAGTAGTTCTCCTGGTGCCACCTTTGCCAATAGAGCGGAACATAAGGTAGCAAAACACAGGAGCCGGGCAAACCCAACATTTGACCAAAGACATGATTCGGAGCTGATGCATATAAGGCCTAACTCGTGATGCCGAACACTCCCTAAGGTGTTCGGTCTTTGAAATATATACTGGGCTTAGATGATGCCCTTGGATAATGAACCCCTAGTGTCCAGGTATGAGCAATATTCTGACGTGGCCACATGCCAAGACGTCAGCATCCTTCTCGGTTGTATTGAGAATCTGGAGGATGTGAACAACAAAAGACAATAAAAAAAGGTTTACACAGGGTCTTAATCTAAAGAGAAACCTTTGCACGGGTCCCTGTTGCACGTCTACGCCTGTATCTCCGTTGTGCCGTATCCTGGACAGGTGTACACGATTGTCATTTGTAAAAGAGAGGTGCTTAGTGAAAAGTTGTTGTGCAAAAATTTGGTTATTATAAATAAACCATGAAAAAAAATCGAGATGGGTAAAGTTGAGCCGAATTATCGCGGCGAAGCCCCTGGTACCGTCTATACGGGTATAACCATTGAACCAATCTCTATCCAATGATTAGCCAGACTCGTCTAACCGTGTCCGCGGTCCTAACGACCGGTCATCATCTCTGGTGGTGAGGCCATCTAGTGTTCGGCTGTTAAAGCAGTCGTGCGTTCTTCTACTCGTAAGGAGCGCTCAACATTTCCATGTATTGTGATGGTGCCGCGCGGACCGAGCATTTTAAGTTGGAGTAAAGCATAATGCGGTATTGCATTAAAACGGGCGAAAGCCTCTCGTCTGAGTAGTGCTTGATAGCCACTTCGCAATGTCGAAGGTTAACCTTTCGCTCCGGAAGTTGTCGGGCGAGCCGAACACAACCTCTAGTACTAGAGAGCCCGTGCAGCGGGCTCTGTGCCTGGTATTACTCCCTTGAAGGTAGTATTACTGTGGCTAATTATTGTTGGGTTTAACCCCATTTTGCGGACGGTGTACTGATATATCAGATTTAGACTATTGCCGCCGTCCATAAGGACTCGTGTGAGATGGTATCCGTTTATTATTGGGTCCGGCACCAAGGCGGCTGATCCTTCCTGCCGGATACCTATGAGGTGATCCCTGCGATCAAAAGTGACCGGGCAGGCCGACCAGGGGTAGAACTCATGGGTGACGGGCTCTATGGCTTGTGTATTTCGGAGTGCGTATTTGCCTCTCCTCTTTGTCACGTGGATAACATTTACTGTTTTGACTTCTGGTGGGAATTTTTTCTGTCCCCCAGTGTCTTGCTGGCGAGGCGCATCCTCGTCCTCGCTCGGAGTGTCCTCCCCCTTGTGTTCGGCGTTTAGCTTGCCAGCCTGCTTGAAGACCCAGCATTCTCTGTGGGTATGATTTGCAGGTTTGTCGGGGGTGCCGTGGATCTGACATAGTTTCTCTAGAATCTTGTTTAGGTCGGTCGGTCCATCTCTGTTGCCTTTAAAGGGCTTTTTCCGCTGACCCAGTCGAGAGCCTCTGAATCCGGCGTTTACCGCCGTGTTGTCTGGGCTGTCTTCTTTATTCCGCCATGTTGTCCCTGACCTCGGATGTGCTTGGTTCACTGGTGCTGCTGCGGGCTAACCAGCTGTCCTCGCCCACGCAAAAGCGGGTAATGAGGGTTGTTAGGGCTGCCATTGTTCTCGGCTTTTCTTGGCCAAGGTGTCTGGCAAGCCATTCGTCTCGAACGCTGTGCTTGAAAGCAGCTAGGGCTTCAGCATCTGGACATTTGACAATTTTGTTCTTCTTAGTGAGAAACATGTTCCAAAGCTTTCGGGCTGACTCTCCGGGCTGTTGCGTTATATGACTTAAATCATCAGCGTCTGGAGGTCGGACGTAAGTCCCTTGAAAGTTAGTCCGGAAAGCGTCCTCGAGCTCCTCCCAACTTCCAATGGAATTTTCAGGGAGGCTTTTCAGCCAGTGCCGAGCTGGTCCTTTGAGCTTGAGGGGCAAGTATTTGATGGTGTGGAGATCGTCTCCATGAGCCATGTGGAATTGGAGGATGAAGTCCTCGATCCAGACCCCAGGGTCTGTGGTTCCGTCGCATGCCTCTATGTTAACTGGTTTGAACCCTTCTAGAAATTCATGGTCTAATACCTCGTCGGTGAAACATAGGGGGTGTGCGGCACCCCTGCATTTGGCTGTGCCATGGCGTTCAGACGATTCTGGTATTTGGTGTTGGTTGAGTGCTGGAGCGCGTTTCCTTGATCCGTAGATGGATCTGGTTGCGCCGGCCCGTTGATGTGGGTCCTTACGTCGGTCATGTACTGACTTATGTGCGGCATCGTTGGCCGCCCTATTGCGGCCGCGAGGTCGTCGATCCGACCGGTCGGCGGTTTCGTTTTTTGGCTGCGGGGGTTCGAAGGCCTCGTCGTCGAATTCCGGCAGCAGCTTTCGCTTTGGGTAGCTCTTCGTTTGGCGACTGCCACCGTACTTTTCTGCCGTGTTGAGCACTTTATTCCATCTACTATTGAGCGTGTTTTGTGCGGCCTTGAGCCTTTGTTTCCGCTTCTTCAGACTTCTTGCAGTGGCAATAAGCCTTTCTTGCTCCAGCTGCCTTTCCAGGATGATGCGCTCGTCGTCGTCCGGACTGTTCTCCTGACCAGAGACGGGTTGGTTGTCTTGACGCTCGGTGTGGCCGTGTTCGGATAACGGCCCCACACTTTGTTCGTCGTCCGTTGGCTCACCCTGCTCTATCGCTGGGTCAATTTGGCTTCTTCTTGCGCTGTTATCGCTGTTTTTGCCAAGGCGGGATTTAGAGCAGCGCCTACGGCTGTCGGATTTCGGGTTCCGGCAGACCCTAGAGGTTCGAACACTGGGGTGCGCGCGGAGATCTTTCCCCTACCAGCTCATGCGTGCATGGATTGCGAGGGATCTAGACTACGAACAATGAAGAACACAGAGACACGAGGTTTATACTGGTTCGGGCCACCGATGTGGTGTAATACCCTACTACAGTGTGTGGTGTGGTGGATTGCCTCAGGGGCTGATGATGAACAGTAGAAAGGGAGAACAGCTTCGTGAGGGGCTGTTCTTGAGATGGTGTGATGAACTGCTTGGGTGAGTTCGATCGTCTCTCTCTCTCTCTCTAGGGCTCTGTCTGCGAGCTTCTTCCAGATGCCTATACACTGTGGTGGCTAGCTCTATTTATAGAGGGAGGCCCTGGGCCTCTTCCCAAATAATGAGCGGGAAGGGCGCCAACAGTTGGCCATTTTGAAGGGGAACATCTAGTACACTTATCCTGACTAAAGTTGGTCTTCGGCTGCCAAAGGCTCTGGCGGTGACGCCGTCCTGGGCTCCACGATGACCTCCATCCTGCCGTTCTGCTGGTCTTGGTCTTGTTGCACCGAAGCGGTAACCTTTGCCTGATGCCTTGGCCTGTGCTTGCCTCCTTTGCAACCAAGGGGAAATGAGGACACTGCGCAGGCTGGCGCCCGCCTGGACTTGATCGTCATGGCTTGCGTCACGGGGCACCCTCGGGAGGTACCCTGCCTTGATCTCTCCACCTCCTCGCGAGCCTGCCTGACGAGGCTGTTCCTGAGGGTGGTTCCTGTCGTACGCCCCGCGAGGCTTGGCCCCTCGCGAGGGTCTTGAGCTTGAGCTGATGAAGCTGGGCCGCGCTGGGCCCCCACTTGAGCCACGCCGCAGGCCGCAGGCAGGCAAGTCTGGGGACCCCCGTTCCCAGAACGCCGACAGTAGCCCCCAGGCCCAAGGCGCGCCCGGACTTGGCTTACAGAGAAGCGAAGGGGCAAGTGCGAAGCGCCGCGGGCCCCATCAGCCTGCGGCCTTGGGCGCCGTGTGGCGATTGATTGGTCGTGGGTATCTCTGCCTCCCCACGATGCCTCGGCAACTGCCCTTCTAACAAACAGGAGGCCCGGGCAAGACTTGGTGCTTGTTCTCACTCGTCTTGCTCCAGATCCCCTTTCTCGCCCTTCTCCTCCTCGCTTTCGAAATCCTCCAGATCTGCTTCAATCCTTCCCATCCTGCAGCCATGGCGCCTCGCAAGACACCGACTGAGGCCTGGTACCTCTCGGCTCTGGATCCTTCGACTATGTCGGCGAAGAATCTCGCCCTTGTGCGCCGGAGGACGGTGGCGCAGGGCAACAAGGGAGCGACTGTGCTCAAGGCCAGCTTAGGTCAGCCTGAAGGTCAGGGAAGCACCTTCTACCCGTTCTTCATGAGCGCCATCATCGCCGGTCTGGTCCCTCCTTTTTCCGAGTTCTTCTTCACTGTTCTCCGCCAATACAACCTGCAAGCTCTGCATCTCCACCCCAACTCTGTTCTCCTCTTGGCGATCTTGGCCTACTATTGCGAGGCTCATGTTGGGATAAAACCCTCAGTGGCCTTGCTGCACCATTACTTTTCCCTCTGGGTCTTCCGGGGCTCTATTACTGCGTGCGCGAGCATCGTCGCATACTCCAGCTCCAACTCCATCTCCAAGCCCGGGAAGAGGATTGAGGGCTTCAGGAGCAAGTGGGTCATGGTGGACGCCGGGCGCATCCATCCCCGACTGGCGCTGCCGATGGGGAAGCCCGAGGCCGTTGATGCGTGGTCCCGCGCGGAGCTCGTCGATTCTCGCGCGAAGATGTTGCTGAAGAGGATAGACGCGGACCTGTGGCCAGCCAACTTGGGGGCGGCGAAGCTGACCGGGGCCACGCTCCTGAGGGAGTTCCTGGAACATCGGGTGGCTCTGCTCCGGGAACATTCACTTCCGTTGTGGAGGCTGGGGGAGGCATGCGATGACCTTCGCCTGACCTCCGAGGCCCTCTCTGACGAAGATCTGGCCACGGCTCTCCATTCCTTGGTCGGGGGGGACGTGGCAATGCCGGAGGGCGCTCCCATCCCCCTCACTACAAAAAAAAGACACATCCGTGACATTTTGGGCCGAACGAAAAAAAATTCTGTCATACTGAAAGTGCTAGTTATTGACTAGAGGGGGGTGAATACGCGATTTTTAGGAAAGTCTTCAAAACACGGATGTTGCAAAGACAAACAATAGAAATGACCTAATTGATATGCAGCGGAAGGTAAACTACAACAAGCAAACCATAGTCAAGTATGCAATAACGTGAAAGTACAAGACTAATAGCAGCTTGGTAGTAAGGATCAAGATGGAAGATAGTGAGAAGCCAATCAACAAAAGTAGTTGAGCAATGAAGTCAAATAGGTATGATAGATAGGCAATGACTTCACGAAGACAAACTCTAACTAAAGAGAGGGAGAAGATAGAACCAGTCACTTTTTGAAGACACAGGATTTGTTGGACCAGTTCCAGTTGTTGTGACAACTGTACATCTGGTTAGGGAGGCAGAGATTTCACTCAGAAGACCGCGTCTTCACCTTATTCCCCTTGAGCTAAGGACACACAGTCCTCGCCCAATCACTCTGTAAGTCTTCAAGGTAGACTTCCGAACCTTCACAGACTGCGTTCACCGGCAATCCACAATGACTCTTGGATGCTCAGAACGCGACGCCTAACCGGCCGGAGGATTCCACAGTCCTCAAGTGTAATAAGTCTTCAGTCACACAGACGGAAAGACTTGATGATGCCTAACACTCTTTGGCTCTGGGTGTTTGGGCTTTGTCCTCGCAAGGATTTCTCTCTCTCAAAGGCTTCGAGGTGGGTTGCTCTCAAATGACAAAAGCCGTGTACTAAGTCTGAGCAGCCACCAATTTATGGTGTAGGGGGTGGGCTATTTATAGCCGCTAGGCAACCCGACCTGATATGTCCGAAATGACCCTGGGTCACTAAGGAACTGACACGTGTTCCAATGGTCAGATTTCAAACACACACGGCAACTTTACTTGGGCTACAAGCAAAGGTGACTCATCCAGCTCTGGATAAGATTTGCTCTCATTGTCTTCGCTCGAAGACATAGGATTTGGGTTGAGCATCACTTCATTCATTCTGACTATGATCACTTGGACCCCACTTAACAGTACGGTGGTTCCTATGACTCAACAAAGAAGAAAAAGGAAACAACGACAATCTTCGCGCTCCATAGTCTTCACTCAATGTCTTCTCATGTCATAGTCTTCAATGTGAATATCTTCACATACCACCATTGTCGTCAATGTCTTCATACATTTTTAGGGGTCATCTCCGGTAGGTAAACCCGAATCAATGGGGACACCACCTGCGTTATCCTGCAATTCTAACAAACGCATTAGTCCTCAACCACATTTGTCGTCAATACTCCAAAACCAACTAGGGGTGGCACTAGATGCACTTACAATCTCCCCTTTTGGTGATTGATGACAAACTGGTTGAAGTTTTCAACGGGATAAAATATGTGAAATTGTAAAGGATAGGAATTGTCTTCATAAGTGGCAAAGGCTCCCCACGAAGATGTGCATATAAGTAGTTTGCTTTTGGAATGCAAATGCACATGGCAGGTTGTACTTGTGGAGATCCTCTTCAACTTATGAAGATAATTCATCATGCATGAAATGATATAACTAAGAGAATGACATGCATAATGAAAAATGGACGTCTGCAGAATGATCTAAGTGCGGAAGTTATCATCGCACATGCGGAATTTATCATCGCACCAGAGTAAAGCAAATAAGTAGTAGACGACCATCGAGTTTAAGTGTTACAACTCAAAGAGCCAAATGTATCCAAAGCGAGAGTTGTAAACACTAGGCAAAAATATTATGCAACCGCCCTTATGTACCCGCTTGAAGACTGTCAAACTCATATGCTTCTCCCCCTTTTGTCAGTAAGGACCAAAAAGGTTTGAAGACATAGAGCGTCTACTCGTCCTCTTCAGAAGTAGATGATGCAGCAGGGATGTCGTTGTTGGTTGGCGGTGCTGACGAACTTGGTGCAGTGTCGATGCGTGAAGAAGTAGGGGGCGGTGAAGTTGCATCATCTTCATCATTGATCACTCTGGCATTGACAGTTGCCACGGAGGAAGAATAGTCAGAGTCTTCAAGAGATGGAGTTCGTCGTAGGACTGCATTCCATGGAGGAGCGGAGTCAAACTTGAAGCGTTCAGTGAAGCCATCGTCTTGAAGATCTGCTTCAAAGACCGAAAGCGAGGTCAAACTCTTCCATGATCGCCGGTCTGTCTCGTGAGTGACAAAGGCATTCTGGGTGGCAAGGTTTCGAATGCGATTGACGTCCACCAAGAGGCTTTGCATTTGTCGCTTGAGCCAGGAGTGATGCTTATCTTGTTTCTGATGCAGTGCCACAAGAAGTTCTCGGTTATTCAGGACGCGAGAGCGCTTCCGAGGCCTTTGTGCAATAGTGCTCTCAGTAGCTTCAGTTTGTGCACGGCGAGGCGAAGTGTTCCCAGCCGAGGATAGACACGAGATCTTTGCTTGGACGCCTTCCATGGGTTGAGAGAAGCTATGGTGATCTACATTACGAAGACAAAGTGGCGTTTTGGCAGGCTCGGGGTATATGGCTTCAATCGACATATCAACCTCTGGTAGAAAGATCGATGATTGCGGCGGAGGGCTGATAGTTGATAGCAGAGTGCATCTTGATGAGGCGCATGACCCATGGAGCATAAAATTTCAGACCAAACAGATCAGATCCAGACGCAGCCAATTGTCGGATGAAGAATTCTTGCGTATTGAAGCTGATGCCATTGAGGATGTAAAAGACCAATGTCTTCATGGCTCCTTCAAGTTTTGCAGATGATGAATGCCCTTTGATAGGCCATAGGGTTCGCTTTGATGATGTGATATATTGTATGCAGGCAGATACTCAAGGTCATCAACAAAGAAGTCCCGAGGGTATTCAGCGTCATGTGGCGATGGCTTCATCATGCTCAACATCCGACTCATGTTGGGTTACGGCTTATGAAATATGCTCTCCAAGGCATCGCGGTGGAGTTGACAACCAGGTTCAAACAGCTCTCCGGGAGTGGGTAGGCCTGTGAGCTCAATGCCGTCAAGAGCTTTGCCTTCATGATGAACATTTCCTGGCATCCACTCGAGAACCCATGTCTTCGTATCTCTGTAGTAGCCGCGGATGTGGAGGGTAGCATAGAATTGAAGCACAAGTTCTTCACTCCAGTGTTCTATGTCTGTAACAAAGCCGAGCAGACCTGCATCACGAAAGCAATCAAGTGCTTCTTCTAAGCACAACAACAGTAATGGCTTCAAAGGTCGAGGCGCATATGAGGGAAAATACGCCCTTGATCATACAGAACACAGGAGTAATAGCTTCATTGCTGATAGCTCCAGAAACGGTCAGATGATATCCTTGGCCTTGTGTAGGGGTTCTTTGCTCTGTCAAAGATAGTCTTGTGGGATTTGAAGCCATTTGGATTGAAAGAACCTGTAGAGGTGGCAGTGCATGGAAAACTTGGAAGTCTTGGCTTCGGCTTCTGGACCTGAGGCCTATGCGCAATATGATATTCAAACTGAGGACCAGAGGCATGAGGCGGAGGGACCAGAACATGCCATCTTAGTATGATTAGCTGACCATAGTTGTATGCTTGCTCAATTGTGTAGGGCCTTGGTGGCGGAACTGGAGCAGTGGCAACAACTGAGGCATCAGGCTGCTCAGCAGGAGCTTCAGGAGCAGTTGCCTCATTGGCTTCAGGCACATTTCCTTCATTGGCTTCAGGAGCTGTTGGTGCAGGCTCCACATTTGCTTCAGCCATGACCACATCATTGGCTTCATTGGTGTTGGAGGTGGCAGCCTCAATGTTTTCAACCTCCACTTGAGGAGCTGGAGGGTCGGGCTTGTGCGTTGATATCAGGAATAACTTCTTCAATTACAGGGGGTGTAGGGACACGTTCTTCTTCTTCTTGGGTGTCTTCGACTGATGCAGCCGGATTGTCTTCAGCAGCTTTGGCTTCAGACTCGGTGACATTCACAGTTGGAGTGGCTTCTGAAAACACTTGACGTGCAATGGGTTGGTGGTGCACTTCTCCTTCTGGAACGCTCGAGAGAGGTACTTGAGGCCTTTGACCTTTGCGAAGCCTGCGAAATGTTGGCGACGCCTTTGGAGATGGGGTTGTCTGGGCCTCAAAGTCTTCCTCTTGTTGTTGTTGTTGTTGTTGTTGGGGAGTACTAGGGGAGTCTTCTTGTTGCGGGCGATCAACCCATGAAACATCCTGAGCAATTGGCGTCAGAGGACGACCAATGCTGATGATTTCGCTGTTCGTACGAACAGGCGATGATACCACATTGTATTCAATTTGAGGAAGAACTTCATCATCTTCAACATTGTCATGGTGACCAATGTCTTGGCAGTTGATGGGATCAAGCTGCTGGAATCTCTTCGACCGAGGAGCCTCTGTGGAAGCAGGCTCATGAACAGCCATGCGTAGTTCTTGTGTTGCAGATGTAGGAAGAACCACTGAAATGGGTTCTACAACCAAGGGCTCTGTGGGAGCAGCCCGATTCTTCTTGGTCTTAAGCTTCTTCTTGGAGGGATCAGCATCAGAGTAGTAAGGATTTTTCCTTTTTCTGGCTTCAGCATCGGCATACCTCGTCTTCTTCTGTTCAGAAGCGGTTGACCGGACCTTTGGCTTCGAGCAGTCATGCTGCATGGGAATACTATGCGGGGTTCTTCCCGCCTTGAAGGTGCAGCTTGGTCGATTGAAGACTTCTTCCTCTTTGCAGCCATTAAGGGGTCAATGCCAGACTGCCAAGAGCCTTGCGCTTCTCAGCCTCATTGTAGGCAAGCACACACTTGTCAGCCAGACTCTTCATGCGCTCACGAGAGCCTCTGGCTTCTTCACGCTTCTTGAGAAAGGCTTCCTTGAGGTCGTGCAGCAGGACCTTGAAGTTTTTGACATCTTGCACGCTGAGTGCAGCCATATGCTTCTTGAACTGAGCTTTTTCATAGTCGATTTTGTTCTTCAGTTCAACAATTCGCAGAGCAAGAGATATCACATAAGCAATGGCTCCATTGAAAGAGACGCTGAGGCCAATAGGAAGTTGCAGATCTTCAAAGCTGATGTTTGGGGTGTCAAACCATTCATCAATGAAGTGATGGATGATTGCCACATCAAAGAGAGGCAAATTGTTGAAGATTTCTACTTCTTCTTTGCTCTTGATAAGTTGCTCAAGAGCATCATCCGCAAGATCTTCATCACTGGACAGATCAATGTGCTCTTCGCGCAAAATGGCAGCAGGAGTCAGTGTCAGATCAGTATTCTTGACAATTTTCTTTTTCTTCTCCGTCTTCTTGGAGATACGGGATTGATCTTTAGACTGCAAACTGGCTTCAGGAGGTGCAGTAGCCAGTGGCTTCACACGTGAAGCTTTTGGAGGAGCAGCTGACTTTGAAGCCTTGACTTTCTTTTGCTTCTGCGGCTTTGGAGCAGGAGCAGGAGCTGGAGCTGGGGCTTCATCAGACTCAGCATCGTCATCAGAGTGATCCACTTTGGCACCTTGGACCAAGATGTAAGTGATGAGGCCATCAAGGTTTGAAAAGGGGCCGATGACATTGGTTTTAGCATCACGTGAGCCGTCAGCACGGGGAGTAGAGGGACCAGGGTTGAAGTCTAATCCCAATGACTTCTTGTTTTCCATGGCCGAAGCCTTTGCGTGCTGGAAGTTGCGCTTGAAGAGATTATCATCATGACACCAGAGCAATGACGTTGGGTCGGCATTCTCAGGCTGAGGTCCACGGACCATACAAGGATAGAAACCTTGTGCAATAGCTTCAGCCATGTTCTTGGGTGGAAGGCCACGAAAGAGAATATCACCCCAAGGGCTTCTGATAGCATTCTTCTCGGCGTATTCCTGGGTCACGAAATTGTACTTGAACCATTGTTCAGCCCAATATCGACAAATCCATTGGATTCGCGTCTTGCCCTGATTGTAGTTCTCTTCGGGATCTGTCTTGTAAAGCTCTGCGAGGTCATTAGGCAGATCTTTTGAGGTTCCCCCACGACGCTATCTGCCGCCCTTCCTGACTGATTTATCTGCAGCCATGAACTTCAAACTGAATGGCTTCAATACGTTCAAGGGCTTCAAAGGCTTGCGTTTGCTGGACAAACAGGAACTGGCTTCGGGAGAGTTAATTTGATGCTGTAAGAATTCTGCAAACGAATGCGGACTATGAGAACCAAGGGATTCTCCCACGGACATGTACCTGTGACAGCATTAGAGATGCGAGGGAAGGGAAAGAGGTCGTATGCATTCTCAGAAGATTTTGAAGATAAATCAGTTTGAAGACATTGACCTCATGATGCGAAGACATTCACTTATCTGTTGAGAGTTGGTTCCAGATTTATGCGAATCCGTGAATAAGTACAAGTGAGGAATCTAACTAGTTGTGAAGCTTAAGTGAATATACTAGGCAGTACGAGATGCAGACAGAATAGATCTAACATTGTATGGGCAGAAACCAATTTTGGTAAGTAGGATGAACCTTGAAGATCAAAAAGATGGTAAAAATAGAGTTATATTTACCACTCGAAGAACTGCTAGACGGGAAGAAAAGGAAGCCGAGCAGTTCAATCCACCGTGCCCTAACTTGGCGTCGGAGGACACCTACGGCGGCGGCGGAGATGACGATGTTTGCGGCCGACGTGAGGACGGCGTCGGAGAAGTCGTGGCAGCTAAGCGCTTCGTCACCGGTGTCGTCGAGAGCTAGCGGTGGCGCTAGGGTTTTGACGAGGTGGAGAGGTGGAAGAAGGTCTTCTTTACCGCAGGGGACATGTATTTATAAGGAGGTGTGCGGCACAGCGCAATTATGCAGGTGCCCCTGGCGGTTCACATCTGAGGGGCACGTGGCAATCATGCAACATACTCTGAGTTGTCCCACGTTCCCACGCCCGCCAGGTTTGTCGGATGGTCGTTCCAGCTTCTCCGGATTTCAACAGTAAGGATGAATCATTTAAAACAGACTTAAAGTTTGTCTTTGTGTCTTCTGCTGACAAGGACGCAGAGAAGACATTCGACCGTTTCAATAGAATGCATATGATTTGGACAGATAGAGTTTGAGATAGAAAGCATAGAGAGATTGGGGTCCGATCACATTCACTTAGTTCAAAAGATTCAACTTGGAAGACATAGCTATAAGTGAATCTTTGTAGAGGACAGAACAATATATATATATATATATATATATATATATATATATATATCTGACAGACACCAAATCAACATAGTGTAGAAAATAATGAAGATAGGTTGAAGTTGAAGACAAATCAAATGCGAAGATATTGCAGAAATAACGCCATGAGTGAACCACTTCAAACAAAGAAATTTGGTGGTGGCGTTACCCACCGTATATGAAGTATTAGACCCGGACACGGTGCACAATTATCGTGGCGCTCCGAAGTCAAATTCCACGTTAATGTATTCACACTCAGAATGCAAGTCTTCATTGATTGAAGATATACGTTACTTCGTGTGTTGCACATCTAAGTCATCAACATGCATAAGTGTTAGGATGTGTGCTTGATCACAGGACATTTGAGGATTCCAAGATATTTAGCTCACAACGTAACTTGCAAAACCTTTTCTCATCCAAGGGCTTTGTGAAGATATCTGCCAGTTGCTCTTCAGTGTTGACGTGAATGATGTCAATATCTTTCTTCATGACATGATCCTTGAGAAAATGATGACGAATTTCAATGTGCTTTGTCTTCGAGTGTTGGACTGGATTGTTGGCAATCTTGATTGTGCTTTCGTTGTCGCAGAAGAGAGGTACTTGTTTCAGATTGATGCCATAGTCCTTGAGAGTTTGCTTCATCCATAGAAGCTGAGCACAGCAAGATCCAGCAGCAATGTATTCAGATTCAGCAGTTGAGAGTGATACGCTTACGCTTCTTTGAAGACCAACAGACAAGTGATCGTCCCGAAGTGACATGTGCCTGATGTAGACTTGCGATCCACCTTGTCACCAGCATAATCAGCATCCAAAAATCCAACCAAATCAAATTTTGACCCCTTTGGATACCATAATCCGAGTGTTGGGGTGTGAGCCAAATATCGAAGAATTAAACTTCACGCCTAAGTGATGCGATTCCTTTGGTGCCGCTTGGAATCGAGCACACATGCAAACACTAAGCATAATATCTGGCCTAGATGCACATAGGTAAAGTAAGGAACCAATCATGGAGCGGTATACCTTTTGATCGAACTCTTTACCATTGTCGTCGGGACCCGGATGGTGTTTAGGCTGGCATTGGCGTCGTGTATCCTTTGCACTCTTGCATTCCAAACTTCTTCGCACAATCTTGGAGGTATTTTTCTTGAGATATAAAGATGCCATTCCTTTGTTGTGAATTTGAAGACCAAGGAAGAACTTGAGCTCTCCCATCATGGACATCTGATATTACTCTTGCATCATGTATCCAAATTCATCACTATACTTCTGGTTGGTGCGGCCGAAGATAATGTCATCCACATATATTTGGCATACAAACAGTTCACCATCATATGTCTTCGTGAAGAGTGTGGGATCAAGGGATCCAGGTTTGAAGCCTTTGCTCTTCAGGAAGTCTTTGGTCGTATCATACCAAAGCGCGAGGAGCTTGTTTGAGGCCATACGATTGCTTTATTTAGCTTGTACACCATATCGGGATGTTTTGGATCTTCAAAGCCAGGTGGTTGAGCGACATATACTTCTTTTTCAATCTTGTCGTTGAGAAATGCACTCTTCACATCCATTTGATAGAGCAAGATGTTGTGGTGGTTAGCATAGGCTAGTAGTATGAGAATAGCTTCAAGCACAGCTACGAGAGCAAATGTTTCATCGAAGTCAATTCCTTCAACTTGAGTATATCCTTGAGCCACAAGCCGTGCTTTGTTTCGACGACTTGACCATGCTCATCTTGCTTGTTTCGATATATGCATTTGGTGCCAATAATGTTATGCTTGCGAGGTCGGGGCGCTTGACAAGTTCCCAAACATTGTTTAGCTTGAACTGTTGAAGTTCTTCTTGCATAGCTTGTATCCATTCTCGTTCCATAAAGGCTTCAAACTTTCTTGGGTTACGATATTGACACAAAAGAAAAGTGCCCACAGAAATTTGCTAATTTGTGTTGCTCTTGAGCGAGTAAGCGGACCAGTGCATTGATGCTATCGATTATCTTCTCAATCTATACTTCATTTGCAACTCGAGGATGAATCGGACGAAGACTTTGCTCTTGCTGATCATTGTCATCATTGGGAGGATTGTCTTCAGTGAGCATTGTCTTACAGTTGCTTAGGTGCGAAATGATAAATTCCTCTTCAGGCTGTGCTTCAGAAGGCATGATTTCACCAGTTCCCATCAGCTTGATAGATTCGCTGGGTGGAGCTTCGTCTAGTGTACTTGGCAGGAACTCTCTTTGTGAACCATTGGTTTCATCAAATCGCACGCCCATCGCTTTGACGATTTTGTAGAGATAAAGGTTGAAGACTACAGAGGAGTGCAAGTCCTTTCCAGAATCGAGAATGAAGCCTTCGTGAGCTTTGGGTTCAAATTTTGACTTGTGATGGGGATCCTTGATCCAGCACTTAGCCCCAAATACTCTGAAGTAGGCGACATTTGGCTTCTTGCCAAGAAGGAGCTCATAGGATGTTTTGTTCAAGCTTATGGATATAAACACGGTTGATGACGTGACAAGCTGTATCAATAGCTTCAGCCGTAACTTTCTTGGTGTCTTGTACTTTCGTCGAGCATTGTTCGAGCCATCTCAATGAGGGTTTTGTTCTTGCGCTCCATGATGCCATTTTGCTGAGGTGTGTATGGAGCAGAGAACTCATGAGTGATTCCCATGGTATCCAGATAAAGATCAAGTCCAGTGTTCTTGAATTCAGTGCCATTATCACTTCTGATATGCTTGATCTTGACGCCATAATTGTTCATTGCTCGATTGGCGAAGCGTCTGAAGACATCTTGCACTTCAGTCTTGTAGAGAATTATGTGCACCCATGTGTATCCTGAGTAGTCATCAACAATGACGAAGCCATAGAGACAAGCAGTTGTTGTGAGGGTAGAGTAATGAGTAGGGCCAAACAAATCCATGTGTAATAGCTCAAGGGTTGAGATGTCGTCATGATTGTCTTGAGGGTGCTTTGCCCTAGTCATCTTTCCAACTTCGCAGCACCACACAAATGATCCTTCTTGAACTTGACACCTTGATGCCTATGACATGCTTCTTCTTGGCGAGTGTGTGTAAGTTCCTCATGCCAAGACATGCCCCACCTCGATGCCGAGCCAAGATTCGAAGCTTTAGCAAGAAGACATACGGCAAGTCATGGACCAGCTGAGAAATCTACCATGTATAGATCATCTTTCCTATACCCTTCAAAGACTAGAGACTTGTCAGATTCCATTAGTACAAGGCAACGATATTTTCCGAATATCACAATCATTTTCAAGTCACAAAGCATTGAGACAGACATCAAGTTGAAACCAAGGGATTCAACAAGCATCACTTTATCCATGTGTTGATCCTTTGAGACTGCAACTCTACCTAGACCCAATACCTTGGTTTTACCAGTGTCAGCAAATGTGATGTGACTCTTGTCTGATGGACGTAAGGTTGAGTCCATGAGAAGACTTCGATCACCAGTCATATGATTAGTGCATCCACTTTCCATAATCCATTCTGAAGTATGAGGTGTCATACCCTACAGTACAGTTAGGGGGATAGGCTTCACCAAGAGCATTGTGAAGCATAAACATTTGACGGGCAA
Organism: Aegilops bicornis; assembly: GCA_021605145.1. Lineage (NCBI taxonomy): Eukaryota > Viridiplantae > Streptophyta > Magnoliopsida > Poales > Poaceae > Aegilops > Aegilops bicornis. The sequence continues at coordinate 598,210,265 of CM038672.1, forward strand.
GTGGATTATTGAAGCTTAAATCAAGATTAGTACTGATAGGATGAATGGCAAACGATTCAGGAACAAAATACATAGTGAGACCATTTGGGCATTTGATCTTGTGCCCTATAAGATGTTTTAGGTCCCCAGCAATAGCATCAGACGCCTTTGATTTCTGGCTGGAGACCCTTTCCTGCAAAAGAGAGTTAACTCTTCTTAACCACCCACATCTTCAGGGGTGGCTTAGAAGCAATGAGTCTAAGTGCAGCATCTAAGAACTTCGGCTTTGGATCCCTAGCAAATAGCCTTGCAGGAGATGAATGATACTCATATGAATAAGCAGAAAAGTTCTTAGTTCTATGAACATAGCGGTTTGAAGACACACGCTCATATTCATAAATTTGAGTACGGTTTCCCTGCAAAACATTGGCGTTAGGGTGACTCAGGTGAGTCCTCTGTTTGTATGAAGCCTTTGGATCATATGACGCCTTAGGTATGGGGTTTGTCTTCTTCCCAGGTGGTGTCATGATGACATTCACTGGAACATTCTCAAGACAGCTTTTGGGAACCCAGATCTTCTTCATAGGTGGTCCATTCCTGAAGTTAGTACCAATATACCTGGCAAACACTTCACCATGCTGATTCTTGAACAACTTATATTTTGCATCAAAGGATTCATCAATGATAATAGGGTTAGCATGTAAAGCCGGATAAGGTGGAAGGATCCACTGAAGGTCCCTTTGCGGCAACCCATGTGGTTTTGGGATACTGCTCGGGCTTCGGTAGGAACCATCAACATTCATTTTCCTCTCGAACCCAACACCCTCTTTCCTAGGGTTTCGGTTCAGTATCTGCTTTTTGAGGACATCGCAAAGTGTCTGATGCCCTTTCAGACTTTTATACATCCCTATTTCAAATAATGTCTTCAACCTAGCATTTTCATCAGCAATAGCAGTGGTATCCTCCACAGAGGGGTTACTTACCACATTAGTAGTTGAAGACAATGCAACAGTAGCAGCAGTTGAACATTCAGCAACAGAGGTAGCTATATCACGCTCAAGACATTTTAGACATGGTGGTTCAAATCCATCCTGAGCGGAACTGATCTGTTGAGCGCGAAGTGACTCATTCTCTTTTTGAAGATCTTCATGAGCCGCTCTCAATTTCTCAAGCTCTTGCTTCCTTTGAAGATAATCATAGGAGAGCTTTTCATGAGTAGTTGAGAGCGTTTCATGACGACTTTCAAGTTCTTGGTACTTAGCATGAAGATTTTTAATGCCTTCAACTAAGGACTGTGAACGTGTCATTTCCGCGTCCAACATGTCATCGCTTTTGTCTAACAGTTTTGAGTATGTTCCATAGCTCTTTGTTGTTCGGTTGCAATTTTAGCAAGTGTTTTGTAGCTGGGTTTAGATTCACAATCGAGTCATCTTCACTTGATGTTTGAAAGTAAGCATCACGTGATTTTACCTTGGCACCACGTGCCATGAAGCGATAGGTGGGAGCAGGGTCATCCTCGTCATCGCCTTCTGACGTTGGTGTGGAAGTCATTGTCTTCGATGTTGAAGATGTACTTGGCAACATAGGTCGTGGCTAAAGCCAGACTTGCAACGCCAGGGTCGGACTCCTCTTTAGACTCCACCTCCACCTCCTCAGAAGCAGACTCCTCCTCTGAATCCATTTCCTTGCCAACAAAAGCACGATCCTTGCCAGATGAGCTCTTCTTATGCGATGAAGACTTAGATGAGGACTTGGAAGAAGATTTTGAAGATTTCTTCTTCTTCTTGTCATCAGAATCATATTCCTTGCTCTTCTTCTTCTTCTTCTCATAGTCCCACTGTGGACACTCAGAGATATAGTGTCCAGTTTTCTTGCACTTGTGACAGGTTCTCTTCTTGTAGTCATGAGTGGAAGCTTCATCATTTCTTGAGCTGGATCGTGAAGACTATCTCAAGCCTTTCTTCCTAGTGAACTTGGAACTTCTTCACAAGCATAGCAAGTTCCTTTCCAATGTCTTTAGGATCATCGTAACCGCAATGATTCTTCTTCGCACGAGGAAACAACTTTTGCCTTCAAAGCGCGAGTTCGGCCATAGTTGGGACCATAGATATCTCTTTTCTCGGAAAGCTGGAACTCATGTGTGTTGAGCCTCTCAAGTATATCAGACGGATCGAGTGTCTTGAAGTCAGGGCGTTCTTGTATCATGAGGGCAAGGGTGTCAAAAGAGCTGTCAAGTGATCTCAGTAGTGTCTTGATGATTTCATGCTTGGTGATCCCAGTGGCGCCGAGAGCATGAAGCTCATTTGTGATGTCAGTAAGGCGATCAAACGTGAGCTGGACATTTTCATTGTTGTTTCTCTTGAAGCGGTTGAAGAGGTTGCAAAGAACACTGATTCTTTGATCTCTCCGGGTTGAGACGCCTTCGTTGACCTTAGATAGCCAGTCCCAGACTAGCTTCGACGTTTCCAGAGCACTCACACGGCCATATCGTCCTTTGGTCGATGACCATAGATGATGTTCTTTGCAAGAGAGTCCAGTTGAATGAACTTCTTGACATCAGCGGGGTGACACCTTCACTGGATTTGGGAACGCCGTTCTTGACGACATACCAGAGGTCGACATCAATGGCTTCAAGATGCATGCGCATCTTATTCTTCCAATAGGGATAGTCAGTTCCATCAAACACGGGGCAATCAGCAGAGACTTTGATTATCCCTGCAGTCGACATAGCTAAAACTCCAGGTGGTTTAACCAAATCACACAGAACAAGGGAGTACCTTGCTCGATACCAATTGAAAGTGCTAGTTATCGACTAGAGGGGGTGAATAGGCGATTTTAGGAAAGTCTTCAAAACACGGATGTTTCGAAGACAAACAATAGAAATGACCTAATTGATATGCAGCGGAAGGTAAACTACAACAAGAAAACCATAGTCAAGTATGCAATAACGTGAAAGTACAAGACTAATAGCAGCTTGGTAGTAAGGATCAAGATGGAAGATAGTGAGAAGCCAATCAACAAAAGTAGTCAAGCAATGAAGTCAAATAGGTATGATAGATAGGCAATGACTTCACGAAGACAAACTCTAAGTAAAGAGAGGGAGAAGATAGAACCACCACTTGTTGAAGACACAGATTTGTTGGACCAGTTCGATTCTTTGTGACAACTGTACATCCGTTAGGGAGGCTGAGATTGAACTCAGAAGACCGCGTATTCACCTTATTCCCCTTGACCTAAGGACACACAGTCCTCGCCCAATCACTCTGGTAAGTATTCAAGGTAGACTTCCGAACCTTCACAGACTGCATTCACCGGCAATCCACAATGACTCTTGGATGCTCAGAACGCGACGCCTAACCGGCTGGAGGATTCACAGTCCTCAAGTGTAATAAGTCTTCAGGTCACACAGACAGAAAGACTTCAGTGATGCCTAACACTCTTTGGCTCTGGGTGTTTGGGCTTTGTCCTCGCAAGGATTTCTCTCTCAAAGGCTTCGAGGTGGGTTGCTCTCAAACGACAAAAGCCGTGCACTAACTCTGAGAAGCCACCAATTTATGGTGTAGGGGGTGGGCTATTTATAGCCACTAGGAAACCCGACCTGATATGACCGAAATGACCCTGGGTCACTAAGGAACTGACACGTGTTCCAACGGTCAGATTTCAAACACACACGACAACTTTACTTGGGCTACAAGCAAAGCTGACTCATCCAGCTCTGGATAAGTTCTGCTCTCATTGTCTTCGCTCGAAGACATAGGATTTGGGTTGAGCATCACTTGATCATTCTGACTATGATCACTTGGACCCCACTTAACAGTACGGTGGTTCCTACGACTCAACAAAGAAGAAAAGGAAACAACGACAGTCTTCGCGCTCCATAGTCTTCACTCAATGTCTTCTCATGTCATAGTCTTCAATGTGAATATCTTCACATACCACCATTGTCGTCAATGTCTTCATACATTTTTAGGGGTCATCTCCGGTAGGTAAACCGAATCAATGGGGGACACCACCTGCGTTATCCTGCAATTCTCACAAACGCATTAGTCCCTCAACCACATTTGTCGTCAATACTCCAAAACCAACTAGGGGTGGCACTAGATGCACTTACACATACATATGACACTTCTATGACGATAATTGTGACAAAACCCGGTATCATCATAGATGTGGTGGGCTCCTACTTCTATGACAAAAAATCTCGACAGAAAATGGGCTTTTCGTCCTGGGCGGGCCGGAGACACAGCTGCTTGACATTCTTTGGGCCGTCCATGACGGAAAAACCCGTGGTAGAAGCGAGGGGGAGGAAAATTTCGAGGAGTTGCCGGTTATGGTGGGAGGTCGGGGGCCGAGCGATGCGCGTTTCTCTCGTACGTACACGCGTGTGTGCGAGGCGTTTGGCTCTAACTGAACCCGAGCGAGGCGTTGGGCTCTAACTGAACCCGAGCGATTGCACTGCAGGCTACGCACTATTGAACCCGAGCGATCGATCGATGGCTGTTAACTGAACCCGATGGAGCGATTCCTTCGCTACTGCTGCTAACTGAAGCCGATCGATTGGATGAACAGTGAGTGTTGCGGGGGGGGGGGGGGTTGGATGAATAGTGAGTGGTGGCGTTGCCTCTGGATGAACAGGACCCCGTGGTGTGGAGGGCTGGATGAACAGTAGACGGTGGAGGGGTGGCCGTGGAGGGGTAGTTGAATAGGACCCCCGTGGTGTGGAGGGCTGGATGAACAGTAGACGGTGGAGGGGTGCCCGTGGAGGGGTGGTTGAACAGTAGCCGGTGCAGCAGCATGCGGTCGAGGCTGGATGAACAGGAGCCTGTGGAGGCTGGAGGAGGTCGACGGTAGCCCGTGGAGGCTGGAGGAGGTCGACGGTGGAGATGAACAGTATCCTGTGGAGTCCCGTTTTGCGGTACGCCACACCCCTCCCGATGAACAGAACCCCGTTTCGACCGTAGCGCTCCAACACAAGTCTGTTTCGTCCGTTTTGCGGTACGCCACACCCCTCCCGATCAACAGGACCCCCGTTTCGACCGTAGGAGGTCCGTTTCCTCCGTTTTGCGGTATGCCACACCCCTCCCGATCAACAGGACCCCCGGTTAGACCGTAGGACGTCCGTTTCTTCCGTTTTGCGGTAAGCCACACCCCTCCCGATCAACAGGACCCCATTCTGAACGTAGGAGGCCCGTTTCCTCCGTTGTGCGGTACGACAGGCCTCGTTTCCATCGCCTGTTCCGTCCAAGCCCTCCTGATGAACACGACCATGCATTCCGTTCTGACCCAGCCGGTTGGCTCCCCATGAACACGACGACGATGTTGTTTCTCCGTTACGACCCAGCCATGTACGTATGTACGTATGTGGCCGTATTTTCTTTCTTGCACCCTCGCCGCTGTACATACGTGTACATGCTATGTGCGCGCCTCTACATCGACACGTGCGCACCTCCACTACGACACGTGCGCGCCTCTACATCGACCAGTATGTACGTACACAATCGCGACCAGAATGACAACACTACGTACGCTTCGACCAGGTGGGTCCCGACTGTCAGGCACTTCCTTGCCTGCGAAGATGTAGCTGGTGGGTCCCAGCAGTCAGGGGGCGAATCGTTTTGTTTTTTTTGCCCGGACGCACTTCCTTGCATGATAAGATGTAGCTGGTGGGTCCCAGCAGTCAGGAGGGAAACGTTTTTTTTGCGAAATACGGTGGCCCGTCCGGTGGGTCCCTGCTGTCAGGTGGAGGAATCATTATTTTCCGTGTAATAAGGAGGCACTTCCTTGCTGCGGCTGTGGACCCAGCTGTCGGCCTCTCAACGTACAGTCCACGTCCGATGGAAGTCATTCCTTGACCATGTTGACCATGCCGCGCCGAGAGCACCAGGGCGGTGGACGACGGCGAGGCCTAGGAAGGGGACGACGCGGAGCCGGTGAAGACGCGGCAGTGGATGCCCACGCGGAGAGGAGTATGAGTATTCACACGTTCGGCTACGGTGTGAGGCTGCCGTCGCCGCAGGGCCTGGCCTAAGGTGGGAATAGTAGGGGCGGTGAGGCCTCCGCGGCAGCACAGCCGGCCACGAGAGGCAGGAGCAGGCGGCACGACCGGCACTGCTTTGGGCGGCTGGAGCAAGAAGACCAGAGGTTGAAGAAGCACTACGGCCGTTGGATGGACATCGTACGGTCACTGGAGCTAGAATCGTTCATATTGACTAAGTTGACAAAGCCCTCCGTCCCCGTCAACTTAGCAGGCCCACAAGTCAGCTTCCCACCAAGGTGAGTCCCAGCTAGCAGGGGGAGTTTTCATTTTTTTTGTGCATAATAAAGAGGCACTTCCGGTGGGTCCGAGCTGACAGCGGGGGGAACGTTTTTTTCGCGAAATACGGTGGCCCGTCCGGTGGGTCCCAGCAGTCAGGGGGAAACGTTTTTTTCGCGAAATAAGGTGGCCCGTCCGGTGGGTCCCTGCTGTCAGGTGGAGGAATAATTATTTTGCGTGTAATAAGGAGGCACTTGCTTGCGGCCGACGTGGACCCAGTTGTCAGCCTCTCCACGTACAGTACTTTTCCGATGGAAGTCGGTCGTCAACCACGTTGACCACGCTGCGCCGAGAGCACCAGGGTGGTGGACGACAGCGACGCCTAGGAAGGGGACGACGCGGAGCCGGGGAAGATGCAGCAGTGGAAGCCCGCGTGGAGAAGAGTATGAGGGTTCACTGGTTCGGCTGCGGTGTGAGGCTGCCATCGCCGCAGAATGACAAGGGGTGTGGGTGAGTGGAGGAATGGCCAGGCCAGCGATGGGAGTAGTATGGGGGCGGTGAGGCCTCCGCGGCAGCACAGCCGACCACGGGAGGCAGGAGCAGGCCGCACGACCGGCGCTGCTTTGGGCGGCTGGACCAAGTAGACCAGAGGTTGAAGAAGCACTACGCCCGTTGGATGAACATCATACGGTCACTGAAGCTAGAATCGTTTATATTGACTAAGTTGACAAAGCCCTTGGTACGCTCCAACTTAGTAGGCCCACAGGTCAGCCTCCGAAACGGTGCGCCCCGAAACGGTCAGTGCCGCATTCATGCCCGGCCAGAGCGGACAAGACCTCTCACTGGCGCCGGCATTGAAGCGGCACGCCGGCCGAGAGAGTGTCGCTCGCACCTCTTCCGGGTGCACGCAGCTGCTCCCCGTTCAAAGGTCGCAATAGCCGGCTACAACATGCATGTAAAAAGTTATTGGGAATCCGTGCTACAGCTAGCTGTCCTCCCCCAACTCGTCAATCTCTTCCAGTAGTGCTAGTAGTACTCCATGGTGCGATCCATCGACAAGCAGGCGGGAAAGTTATCGTATACTCGGTTTGCGATGAGTGGCATGCCGAGCGACCGTGTGGTCGAGCCGTGGAGGAGGGTGAGACATGAACACGACAGACGTGATTTAAATGTTGGTTTTGCTCGATGGCGCGATCCAACGAAACGAAACGTTGGTTTCTCTCCGTTTCCATTTTTTCTCCGAAAAAACAGAAACTTTCCACTCCATTTTCATTCCTATTCCAAGGTTGCCCCGTTACAACATTCCATCAAATACAAAGGAAAACTAACACGCATCTTTGATGCATCTCAATGATTCACAAATCATAGCCAATATTTACTTCACAACTAAAGAAAAATGTTGTGAGAGCGTGTACGAAAGAAAAACTATTGATGGGGTCACTACGACTTAAACCCTAAACCCTAAACATGATTTAATTCCCTGGCGGGTAGAACCCGTCAAGGAAAGACGACCGGCACCCTCGGATCATACGATGCTTTTGTGTAGTTCCACTAAAATCGACTGAGCATCCCCGATGGCAAAGATATTGAAGAAGTGTGATTAGAATAATAGTACTGGCATTAGTTCATGAGACATAAACTCATCACAAGTAGAAGCCGGTAGAAGTAGAGAAAGATCGACATGGAGATGGAGCTACGGCAGCGGAGCAAGCCGGCTCCAAAAGGAAGATGGACTACCTGGGACGTCGGGCTGTAGCTAGAAGGGCGGTTGGGACGCGGCATCGGCCCATACCACGGTGACCCCTGATTGGGATGCACCGACTGTGGGTTTTCTCCCTCGCCGATGTCGACCGCGTCTACGTAGAACATTGTTCCCTTCCCCCGGCTGCGGGATCAGGCCCGTCGTTCTATGCTTGTGAAGAGAGCACCCTTAGCAGGCAGGCTTGTAGCTTAGGCTCCTGCTAGTGTATATATAGTGGTTTTCTTTTTCTATCCATATCAACCATTTTATATTGCGTGCGTGTCATTCAAGAGTGAAATGATGGTTGCTTCTTCCGACTAACTTACTGTGTGATTTGACTGCTCCTTAGTGGCCCCTACACATACTCCCCCTACGTGTATGCAACAGTTACACGTACACATGGACGCAAAAAAGCAGCGACGCCCCTAATGCATGCATGTCCGAACACACGACGGAACACACACGGTGACGCTAAGTGCTCAACCTACACGTGCATGCACACACATACTCAGTCAGGGTGAGCTTGTGACCGTATAAACACCGGAAAATATATATATTGAGCGCAATGAGCGTATTATGAAGTCCACTGACCGTATTATTACAAATATACAGTGATGCATGATGTATTTATCTCGTTTGAAATTAATCCATATTAACCGGAGAGGAGGCAGTATGGACTAGCATTACTTGCACGCGGTGGCTCGCAGGACAAGGAGAAACTTTTGACTAATGCAAGCGCTCCCTCGCTCAGGCGGTGGACGTGCAACAGTTAATTCAGTGTTAGATTGCCAGAAGCATACACTATACTACTAGTGCTACTATTGTTCGACTTCCCGAATAGGTGAACAGCCAAGCGCAAAGTTTACTAGTACTAGTACTACTAATATAGTCTATAAAGGTACGAAAGTATACTATACTAGTACTAGGAACCGGATGGAGGAGCGTCTGCACTCTTATTATAATTTTAAAATGTGATAAAGCAATCTTCAACACATTTGGTTCTCTTCGAGGGTTCTCGCATGTGATAATGGAAGTTGATTGCATGGAACACTCGCCACAATTCTCGCTTAATTCTGGCTCATATCCTGTTACAAATAGTAGCGCTTGGTAATATTTCCTCTTTTTTTTGTTATTCAGCATGTAAACAGGTCAGCAAACCTTGTATGCATCTTAAATGCGAACCACACTTGCTGCACTTTGAATGTGGCCGAGAGCTGGCTTGATGAAACACCTCGCTTCCTACTTCTTTTTTTGCGGGGTACCTCGCTTCCTAGTGACCAGTGTCTTGGCTGATCGTCCTAAGAATGCTTATATATGAATAAAGCTCTCTCATTTTCCCGAAAAAAGATTAAGCCATATTAACCAGAAAGGAGGGAGTATGGACTAGCACTACTTTTTGGTGTGTCCCGTCAACTTCATGAGCGAGGAGAAGCTTGCAGGACAAGGTGAAGCTCGCTTACACCTTTGACTAATGCAACCTACCCTCGGTGGACATGCATCGATCCATTCGGTGTCCAGTTGTCGAGGCATACAATTGTAGTACCCAACATGCGGAGTACCATCATTGTTTGACTTCACGAAGAGGCAAAGAGCCAAGCGCAGTAGTACGAGTAGTACTACTACTAGAACCACATGGTGGAGCGTCTGTACTCTTATTTTTTTATCTCTGATAAAGTACACGTTTATTTCGGAGAAGGGTGGAAAACGGCAGCCCAACATGTAATGAATAATATCGATCAACCAACCATGCTCGAATATATCTTGGCCTCCACGCGAACCCGTTTGTGTGTTCTCGCTCCTCGTATCTCTCAAGGAACGGCGGGTTGGCTCTTTGCCGTCAATTGAGATCAGTTTTCTCACACTCCTGTCCCACATGTCAGTGATATGCCAAGAGGAGGTGCGTTGATCGACTGGCCATACGCGTACTTGGTTTTGAACCTTCATACTACTCCTCCCTCCGTCACAGTTTACAGGGCGCGCTTCATTATGATGCATTTCTCTCAATGCATTTCTCTCATTTTGACTTTAGACGCATTTGGTTTAATGCTCAATTAATTAGGGCATGGTAACATAATCAAGTCCACAATTTTCTCTCCATGTACTGTACTCTGATTACTACGGAGTGGAGTAAGTGCATTCATGTGTGTGCCGGGGTGGAAGCACTGCATGCATGTGTGTACGCATTATTCCCTCTAGTAATAGGACGTGCTATAACTACCAATGCTATTTTTCAGGCCGATCGCTAGTCGCCTTGGTCCCACGGATCTTTTTCTTTTTTTCCGAAGCGCTGTATAAGCGATGACAGATGGAGTATGAGCGGATTCAAAGAAGAGTGTATTGATGGTTGCTTCTTCAGAGCAACTTATAGTGGGAAAGGTGGGGCTTACGATTTGACTGCTCATTACTCACTATTAATGCGGTATAGCGATCGGGCTGAGTCTCCCATGCGGTTGTGCACTACCCCCTCGGTTCTTAAATATACTCCGGAGTATATTTGTCTTTCTAAAGATTACAATGAGTGACTACTCAAATATTTGTCTTTTTAGAGATTTCAAATGGACTGGCACATACGGATGTATATACATATTTTAGAGTGTAGATTCTCTCATTTTGCTCCGTATGTAGTCACTTGTTGAAATCTCTAGAAAGACGAATAGAATATTTAGGAACGGAGGGAGTACACATACGAAGCAAAATGAGTGAATCTACACTCTAAAATATGCCGGTTTGAAATTTGTAAAAAAGATAAATATTTAGGAACGAAGGAGTATAATTTTGTGGATGGCACATGGACCCGGATGATGAAGAGGCTTCTGGCAATGCTATCAAGCTTCCATCATTTGTTTACATAATTGACGTACTATACAAATAATTTTCCAGCGAGACATGAAATTGTACAATGGTGTGAGCTTTCAGCTTCATTTGGCGTGTCTTGCCATCGATGCTCTTTTCGGAAACAATAAAAAACTACCTTCCTTGCTAATGCATGTCAATTATTAGCAGATCGAGCTAATAATTACATCTGGCGAAGAAGACACAGTTGTGACAAGGTGTTAAATTAAAATTGATCCATGCTTTCATTGGCAGCGACGTCCCCCCAGCTCTGTCTAAATCAACAAGGCATGTTGGGAAAAAAGTAGCTGTCTAGAGCATGCAACATTCCGATCATTTTGTGCAGTTCCACTAAAATAGAGCGAAGCGTCCCTGTTCCAAAGATATTAAGTGTGATTACGATAATAGAGGACTGCTGATGAAACAATAAACACATAAATAGAAGCCGGTCACCTTTGCAGTCTCTCTTAAGACTAACTAGTTGGAGAATATTAGGCTCGGAGATGGATGAGGAGGATAGAGCAAAACCAATCTCCCTTTGTGCAGTCGCACTGAAATGTAGAGACGTTGCCCATGTGACATTTTAGTACAACTGCACAAAACACTCTTAAGAAAAAAAAGTGATTTGTGCAGTTCACCAAAAGGTCGCTTAATATAGCGAGGTGAAATGGATAGCCCTGTTTGCAAAAAAGAGGTAGAAAGGAAACAATTACTGGCCAATAACAGTTGATGACACATGCAACGACAAAAAAGAAGCATATTCCTTGCCCTAGGGAACATAACAACACGGTTGTGTTTGTCTAAAACGGTGTGAGGACGAGAATGCAATATGGAAAGTACGCTGGACGAGCTACGTTTTGGGCAAAGAACTATGGAAGATCCACATGCAGCGACATGGGAAGGCAGACAATGGAGCAAGGCGGAGGGGATACCTGGAGGTTGTCGGGATGTAACAAGGTGAGCGGCGGTGGGCGGAATCTGCGAGCAGGTGGCGTAGGCCCTGCCGCGCCGGAGCTTGGTCAGAGAGAATGGAGTGTACCACAGATCGGGACGTGCTGCCTCGGCGCCATCGAACGGAGAAACGATGCACTTCCTCCCTTTCCCCCGGCGGACGGGATGCGGCCGGATCAATGACCAATGGTGAGAGAGAGAGGCCACCGCACTCCCTTTCCCCCGGCGGATGGGATGCGGCCGGATCAGTGACCAACGGTGAGAGAGAGAGAGAGGCCACCGCAGCCTTGTGTGAGATACTCTGAAGAGCGACAAACCAGGCACGCAAGGCTCCATTGTATATAGTGAGCGGACTACCTTTTTCTCCATAAAAATAATTTTATATTCTGTATGCGTGCCATTGGCGCTATAACTTTATTTAAAATAAGCGGCGGCAACGCGTCAAGTCGAACTTTGTTTAGATGCGCGTGGTACACGACCTCCCTAGGTAAACAACCGCTTCTGAGCGTTCAAATTAGCACGTGGGCTGCCATTTAGATTAAGAAATGAGCTCCACCGTGTACCAGCAGTGTGGCTGGGCACGATGCGTGAGTACGTGCACGGTGCACCTATTCTCTTCTTGTATACGTACACCACCTACGTGGGGTTGTGTGAGAGAGATACAAACCTAGAGAGATATAGTGTGTGGGTTCTTGAGAGTTTTTTTGGGGGGGGGGGGTTCAATCAAAAAATGTAACATATGCAATGTATGTGAAATAGAGTCCTGGATATAACATATATAGAGAGGTGGCGATCCACGAGAAGAGAGTGGAGGTATCACCGGCTTGAGGTGTCCATAGAATTGAAAAGAGGGATGATGTGTGTGTGTGTGCGCGCGCGATCGATAAAGAGTGCCATCAAATTTGTGTGTGCCCACGTCAAAGAATAGAGTGGCTGGCCTACTGGAACGTGAGAAGGGACATGTGCAGTTTGTCTCTGTGGCATGGATACCTGCAGCGCTCGACTATCGGTGTGTGGTGGGGAAGAGGGAGGCCCAATTAACTATAGAGGTACAATGGCTGGTACATGTGTGGAGGAGGAGAGAGGCCTACCTCATGTATTAAGGAGATCGATCTGCCTCATGTATTAAGGGAGATCGATTGGCATCCATGCATATGTGCAGGAGAGGAATAAGGTTGGGAGAGACAGAGCTAGAGTGTTGGAGGGGGTGGTAGTGGAGTTGCTTCTAACAAATGGTGGGATAGGCTTGCTAGACAAATGGAGGGCACGCCCGCAATATCAATAAGAGAGGAGATGGCTGCTTGTCGTCTGTGCACGTGCGTGTGAGAGACAGGTCAGGAGGCATGCACGAATGATGAGGGGGGACGATGTGGATGTGGTAAGCAGACATAACTACATAGGAAGATCAATCACCCTTTGTTATAGAAAGGAGAGACATAACTTGTGAGGTACGTCAATCGATGGGGGGGTAGTTAAAGTCGATCCAGGTATATGTTGGGAGATCGATCGGTATACATGCATGTGTGTGTTAGAAGCAAACAAGGCACGAGGAGAAGGATAGAGATAGAGGGATAGATGTAGGAGGTGGTACGAGAGGCATACTATATCGAATGGTGAGGAGTGTGCGAGTACGAGAACAATGAAAAGAGTGGTGGGAGTGAGGCATGGACGGTGACAAGAGAAGAGGGGAAGCTTGTGATTGTGCTAGGCACACCTGGGTAGAGAGGCATATCGATCGATGTGTGCCGTAAAGAAGGAGCTGGGGGGCCTACACACATCGTGGGTGAGCGACCTAAAGTGAAAGCAGCAATTTCTTGTGATGAAGGTACAGAATGCTAAGGGAGGGTGAGAGGGATGCGCGTGTGCATGCACAAGAGAAAGTTAGCGCTAGCTACAAAGATAAGAGGGTTGTGTGGGTGTAAAAGACGAATAGAGATCATATATACTTCATTATAAAAAGCGAATTCGGATATTTGAAGAACTTATCATAGTGTTTTGAACCGACGCATGATATATATAACGGTGATACACATGGTGTGTTTATGAACATGTTATACTACATTTAATATATTTTATCTCTACTCTTATAAAAAAACGGAGTTGTTGATGATGGCGTGCCTGCCATCCTGCATTATAGGCCGTCCGATTTATATCTGGCGGATAGCAAGGAAACTATGATGGTTTTAGTTGGCAACAATCATGATTGTAGATTCTTATTGAAATAGAGAAACGAATTCAAATTTAGTTTGAATTGCAGCGGTAGTATAGACATTGGGAATGCACTAAAATGTTGGTATGAGTAGGTTACATGCATTATACTGACAAGCGAAAAAATTAATCGGACATAACATGGATTCATACTCCCTCCTTCCATCTATATAGGGCGTAATGAGATTTTTAAGACCGCCTTTGACTATTGACAAGATTAATAGTACATGACATGCACATTGTGAAAATTATATCATTGAAAGAACCTTTCACATACGAAGTTAACGGTGTGCTTTGTGTAAGTCACATGTCATATATCATTGCTCTAATATTTGGTCAAAGTTAGCATCGAAAAACGCATTAGGCCCTATATATATGGAAGGAGGGAGTAGCTTTGAATAGCATTTGTATAGTAAAACGGGGCAAGACTCTCTCTTTGTGTGGTTTGAATAGTTTTATTTTTTCGTTTTCTTTTTGGTTGAGGGAAGTGCTAATTGATTTAGTGCATTACAAGTACAATATTACTACACGTTAGGCTTGTCCCTAAAATTCAACCAGCGTCTTGTTATATCCCGAAAATTCAGATATCGTGCTCCCAAAAGTGGTGCCTTCACAACCCGTGCCTTGCTATCTCGAAATTACAACGCGCGCGAAAACTCCCTGCAGCTGCCAAATCCCGACACGCGAAATCCCCCTTCTAACCTTGAGCCAAAAGGGCTGCTAGTTCAAATCGGTGGGGGATACTTTTGTAACACACCCTACATTTTGGACAAGCGCGTCGCTAAGTCATGCTTCACCCCCTTTTCGCCATTCAAAATCCCAGGCCGCCATAACCTCTCCACTCCAGCCGCGAAACCCCACCCTCCTCCGTCGGCCACATCACCGCTGCCCAGCCGGAGCCTCTTCCCTGACGTCGTCGTCCACCGCAACATCTCGACGTCCCTCGTCCAACTCCCCGGATGAGGATCCGTCGTCCATCTCGCCGTCCCGCCGGTTCAGCCGCCCCGTCCTCCACCTCCAAGGAGCTGCTTCGACGATCGCCTCGTCTATCGCGGCTGCTCCATCCACACAAAGACCGCCTTAACCTGCTCCACGGAACCACAACATCCTCACCGACTCCTCGGGCCAAGCCAAAGGCCTACTCGGGCGCCACCAAAGAAGTTGTACACTCATCGCATCGCACCTTCTCCTTAACTCGACCTCCGGCGCCGACGGTGCTCCATCCCGCACCCCATGGGCGGCTACCTTGAAGCTTGACTCCGTGGGTGACATCTCCACGGGCTCTCCCCGGTCACGAGGCCCCTTGGCGGCGGCGTCCATACCAGCGGATCTGCTGCTGCTTTGCTCGGCTCTCGCTTCCTTCATGCTGCTCCGGCTCTCGCTCGATCGCTCGCTTCGCCCATTCTTTGTTGCTGCTCTCCCCCTCGCTTCGTCTTTCTGCTCTGCTCCGATTAAGCCACACTTGATCGACTGAATCGACTTTTCGGGTCGATCGATTTTCGAGGGTTGGGGGGCTCACGGAGTTAAGGAAGAACCACCCATGAGGGCTGAGGGCTCATGGGAGAGGTACCCCACTATCTATCTTAGGGTTCAGGGTGGGGGCGGGGGGCCTAAAGGACTGGCCGGGGCGGCGGTGGCGACTTGTTTCGGGGTGGCGAAGCGGCGCTGGGGCCGGCGGTTCAGCCGGTGGTGGCTGGCGGCTCAGGGGGGTGCAGGTTGAAGATGAACTGTAGGCCCTCCCTAAACTACATGTCAAGTGCCTCTCTGCTACCATTGCATTCAGTTTCGACAGTAGCATTCAGATTCCACATGAAATTTTAGTTTGACGATTAAGTTCGAGTCAACAGTTTTACCTCATCTGTTGTAGTCAGGTGGTTTTTGGTGATGTTAATTTTACATCCATTTTACATCATCTATTGGAGATGCTATTAGAATCCCACTTGAGATTGACGATCTCTTTCTTGTGCTGCTTCAGCCTTGACGTCTTACGGCTCACCGGAGCTGCTCCAACAATAGAATGATCCATCACAACAGAGCAGTGCCCTAGACGCCGTCTACAGATTTCTCAGATCTTCCTCCACACCTCCGACAGCCACCTCTGCCTCAACTGCTTCAGCGACCAACCCAATGATGTCGAGGTCGACACGGCTACAGCAAAGAGGTTGTACACTTGTTGCATCACTTATTACTATATATCACGTCGATCCATTAGGGCTATTTTGGTTCAACGGAAAAACGTCGATCCACTGGTTCTTACCATCAATCTAAATTTCTGCATGCTCTCCTTACATAATCTCACCATATTTTTTTCGTATGCATGTCAGATATTGTACACAGTCATGCTGAACATGTAGAGAAAAAGAGAAGAGTTTTGCGCGGCAATACAATGTCATGCACACATCGCTCC
This sequence comes from Aegilops bicornis, assembly GCA_021605145.1. Lineage (NCBI taxonomy): Eukaryota > Viridiplantae > Streptophyta > Magnoliopsida > Poales > Poaceae > Aegilops > Aegilops bicornis. The sequence goes on from CM038672.1 coordinate 598,226,636, forward strand.
ATGGTGGGTTCAATGGCAAACCCTCCCCACCCCTCTACAGATTGTAATCCAGAGGAAGATATCTGTTCTGAGGCGTATTCAGACGCTGCTGACCACTCCTATTTACCCCCAAGGTGTTTGCTCTACCTTGGCATGATGTTTTAGTCATATCATGCATATGTTGCCTTGCAGTGCCTACTTTTGACATCATATATGTCATCCGCTTGGATTTAGACATGTTACGTAATGCCAACTGTTTAGTTTCTATATCATATATGGGAATTATGCAGTCTCATGTCTTTTAGCCAGCCATAATATATGTGAAATGTGCAATGCCATCCTGTTTAACCAGGCATCATATATTTGAATGATATCTTTCCCATCCTTTTCTTCATTACATTTCCATTTTATGACAATGTTTGTACATTAAACTACTCTTCCTGTGAATCAGCCATTTGGGTGGGAGATTGAAAAATCTGGAGTGAAAACAAGGCCTTCAGCGCAGACAGTGCTACATGTTGAAGCAGATCTCTTGTTGGGTCCAGATAGCCCCTCAGAGATAGATTCAGACGAGATGACCAGTCCTATTCCCCCACCGAGGTGTATGCTCTAACTTGGCACGGTTATACTGCTCATATCATGCATACGGTGTCTTGCATTGGATAGTTTAGACATCATATACACAATATTCAACACCATGTTCTTAGTTCAGACATCATATCAAATGCCCTATGTTTAGCATATAAATCACATATGTGAATTAAATGATGCGATCCTGATTACTTAGATAACATGTAGGTGAATTATGTCATGCGATCTTGTTTAGTTATTCATCATATCTTTGAATTATGTTATGCTATGCTATCCAGTTTAGATAGACATCATATATGTCAAATTATGTCATGCTATCCGTTTTAGTTAAACAATATACATGTCAACTATTTCATGCCCTCTTTTTCCACACTATCTATTGCATCATCTCTCATACAATGTCTGTACATTCAACTATGTTTCCTGATTATCAGCCATTTGAATTGGAGCCGGGTGATGCCGATTATCTAGCGGAATAAAACACGGTCTTCAAATAAAAGCAGTGCTACCTCTTGGTGGAGATAGCACCCATGCACAAGAACCAGCCCTACCACACATAATCCAAACTCTCGCAGATTGTACCCCTCTTTGCGATGGGCGGAAGAACCAGCTTCACCCAATCTAACCCCAACCCTAGCCGATAGTAACCCAGTTCCTGTTGACACAGCACCATCTCCACCACAGAGCTCCCAATAAACATCAGTTAGTAAGGCAGCTCCAGTGCCCAAAGGGCCAGTACTATCACGGCGAACCCCAACTCCACGGTTAATGCGCCTATTCACATGGAGGAAGCACAACCAGCCGATCGTAGTTTAGCATCTATCGCATTTGATGTTGTTAAATCGTATGTGCATATCTTCCCATCTTGGAAATATTATCTTGAAGATGAAGGAAATGCCGATTGCATGTGTTTGTCCAGGAGTTATGTGTAAGTAATATTATTCATGGCAATTACTTTGCTTCGTCCCATACATCCTACCTCCATGATGGTTATAATACAGAAATTTTCCCATTTTTCTCTATGGAGAAGGACCGATTTGGAAACTTCGGGATGAGGTAACCTGTGCTAATACCTATGCTATCTTCAAGAATGCTTGGTGGCGATGTCGGAATTACACAGAAAAGCGTACTTCACCGGCAAAGAAACTCATCAAATTCCCTTACGTTCTCCTGAGACACATTTCTTGGATGATGATCGGAACGCCTTGTTCTGCATTTCAGTCCGTAACCAAGAATGTGGTAAGGTCTATGAGCTCATTTTCTATTTTTAAGTATTTTATTCTTGTGTCTTACTGTGCTCTGTTCATGTAGAACAAGTGCCTAAACCTGAAGAACAACTGTTCTAATTTAAGATTCCATTGCTATCATAGTTCAAAAAAGCGCTAGGCGTTAATTATGCGTTTTGCCACCGCCTTGCGCTTTACTGACCAAAGCGCATGGTTATGCGCAGTTATGCACAGATTATGCGTAGTTATGCGCAATGCATTTTTTCAACGCCTAGAGCCTAGGCGCACTCAAGTACTCGCTTAGGCGTGCCTTTTTTAACTATGATTGCTTTGCTCTTGTATCACTGTATTTACTCATACAAACTTATTTTTAAATTGAAGGATCCAATCAAAACTCCAATGGCACAGCAGGTATGTTGGAGCTTGCGCCCTACCAAGCGCCCTCAGGGGAAGATAAAGGTAGGAAGAAAAAGGCTCACGCCTCCGCGAAGGCGGACAACCGGGGATAAGAAGCCAAAGTTCCCTCTCCCCAAGGAAGGAAAAGGACCGCCTCTGAAGGCCCGGAAACAATAGTCTCTAAACGGGGGAAGAAATCTTTGCCAGAGGGTCCTGGCCCAGGGGATACCCCGGCCGTATAGTGTCCGCAAGGGGATCAGCCCTCCATCGAGCTATAAGTAAAAAAAGGGTTTAATAGTAAAAATATCCTACTTTACCTCTGAGGAAAATAACCGAAACATCTGTCTTGTAGTCCGGATCATAGCCCCTCTCGGCATAGTTCATCTTCGGGGGATCTTCTTCCGGAGATGATGGAGAGCGAAACGCCTCCCCACGCCATCCCGCCTTACGAGGCGGGCGACCCCGAGGTGTCGTCTCGGAGGGCTTCTCCCGATCCGGCAAGGCTAGAGGGTGATTCTTTGGCCACCCGAAGTCCTCAGTATCCGGCTCTTGAAGAAAGCAACCGGAAGGGTCCGGCTCCACCTGTCATGCGGTCGGACGCACTGAAGGATCTCCTAGAGCAGGCAGCTATCTCAGAAGCGCACCGTGCACTAATGGGCACGGTGGTTGGGAGGATTTCATCCGCCGAAAGCGGGTTGCATGAAGCCTTTATGAGTCTGCTGAAAGGTTTTCAGGTACGTGAACTGGTGTGTATTCTTGACAGTACCGCACATGTTTTAAATGTGCCATGTGCAGATAGTAGCCCCTGAGACTCTGGTTGCCGTTGGAAACGGCGGTAAACAGAGGATCATAGTCGGAGGTAACAATCTAGCCGTCTTCATATGCAGGTGGCGGGAGGTCCGGTGGCTAGCCGGACTGGTGAGGTTGCCGAGCTAACGCGGCGACTTGATGCGGCAGATGCCGACATCGTGCTTGTCAACAAGCGGCTTGACGAGGCGCATGGTATCTAATTTCTCCGGTGATCAACATATGGTAAGAGGAGCGTAATGCCAGTATCTTGAACATGTTGTGAACTGCAGATGGAGCTACGGCAGTGGAGACCCCTTCGGGCGGAACTTGCCCGAGCCAAAAAGCAAGCCAGGAATAGTGATGCGGCCGCTCTGAAGGCGACCGAAGAGCCGAGGGCCGAACAGGCTGCCCATTGCCAAAGTAAGGAGAAGATGGCCAAGATGGCCGTTGAGTTAAGTGGTGCCGCCAACCGATACCGGCTTCTTGAGAAGGAAAGCCAGGCGAAGGCTACGGAGCTGGAGAGGGCCATGGTAGCAGCCAAGGAATCCCGCTCTACAATTAGAGCGATGAAGGAGGAGGTGCGTCACGCCGGGGATATCACGGCTGGGCAGCCCTTTATGCTGCGGATGAAGTTCGTAGATCCTAAGTATGCTCCTCTGGACCGGCTGTGAAGTTCTGCAGATGCCTATCTGGATTTGGCAGCGAGTGCTGCTGATGCGGCCGTGTACTTCAAAGATCAAAGAGATCGCAAAGTGGAGAAGCTGTTCTGGTCGCAATTTGATGGTCCAGCGCGTCTGCTTCCTCTGAATGAGCGGATGGCCGAATGGGCCGAGCTCCATAGGTTGTCCGGACTCGCCATGAGGTCTGTTGTTGATCACCTGTGGCCGGCAGGGCCAAGGCCGAACAGTTATTTCAGCTTGGTGCAGCAGTTCCTTGGTGTTGTGCCGCGCATCGATGCTATGAAGAGGTCGGCGTGCATAGAGGGTGCGCGGATGGCGCTTGCCCGTGTTAAAACACACTGGGCGGAGATGGAAGCCACCGCAATTGCAGCCCCGAGTTCGGCAGTTAGCCGAGCAGCTGCCGAGCACTACTTTGATGAGGTCATTGAAGGCGCCCGTTCAATAGAAGCGCAGTTCTCGAAGAATATTATGTTCTAATGACATGTATTCCCATTGGAAAACAATGTTTTACTAAATTATATAAAGGCTATTTTTATACTTTTGCCTGAAAGTGTTATCATGCCTCCTATGTGGCCGTTTATGTATATGTGTATATAACCTGAAAGTTTGCAGTCGTCGGCTTCAGCCCCCACGCATATAATGCGGGGGTGTTCGTAGAAGACGCGTGTTCACACTTGATCCAACGTCTTGGTCCATTAAGGAGGTGATAGCGCTTAACTAGGCAATCGAGACTATATTGCTTTAACACTTTCACTTAGCCATAGGAGTTTGACGGTGGGGCTACTATATAGCCCTCGCCTCAGCAGCTCATCTGAATCTGGTAGCGGTCATGCCTGGCCGGAAATGGCCCTTTGTTAATGCAGAGGAATCCGAAGATTCCGATAAGTCATCGAGTGGTTAACCAGTCTCTCGCTTTATCATGACAGGATCGGTTTGGCTTTCTCTCGAGGTGCTCGTCCGGGCTAGCCAGGGCACAATCGCAGTAGTTCTCCTGGTGCCACCTTAGCCGATAGAGCGGAACGTAAGGCAGCAAAACATAGGAGCCGGGCAAACCCAACATTTGACCAAAGACATGATTCAGAGTTGATGCATATAAGGCCTAACTCGCGATGCCGAACACTCCCTAAGGTGTTCGGTCTTTGAAATATATACTGGGCTTAGATGATGCCCTTGGATAATGAACCCCTAGTGTCCAGGTATGAGCAATATTACGGCGTGGCCACATGCCAAGACGTCAGCATCCTTCTCGGTTGTATTGAGAATCCGGAGGATGTGAACAACAAAAGACAATAAAAAAGGTTTACGCAGGGTCTTAATCTAAAGAGAAACCTTTGCACGGGTCCCTGTTGCACGTCTACGCATGTGTCTCCGTTGTGCCGTATCCTGGACGGGTGTAGCACGATTGTCATCTGTAAAAGAGAGGTGCTTAGTGAAAAGTTGTTGTGCAAAAATTTGGTTATTATAAATAAACCATGAAAAAATCGAGATGGGTAAAGTTGAGCCGAATTATCACGGCGAAGCCCCTGGTACCGTCTATACGGGTATAACCATCGAACTAATCTCTATCCAATAATTAGCCGGACTCGTCTAACTGTGTCCGCGGTCCTAACGACCGGTCATCATCTCTGGTGGTGAGGTCGTCTAGTGTTCGGTTGTTAAAGCAGTCGTGCGTTCTTCTGCTCGTAAGGAGCGCTCAACATTTCCATGTACTGTGATGGTGCCGCGCGGACCGAGCATTTTAAGTTGGAGTAAAGCGCAATGCGGTATTGCATTAAAACGGGCGAAAGCCTCTCGTCCGAGTAGTGCTTGATAGCCACTTCGCAATGTCGAAGGTTAACCTTTCGCTCCGGAAGTTGTCGGGCGAGCCGAACACAACCTCTAGTACTAGAGACCCCGTGCAGCGGGCCTCTGTGCCTGGTATTACTCCCTTGAAGGTAGTATTACTGTGGCTGATTATTGTTGGGTTTATCCCCATTTTGCGGACGGTGTCCTGATATATCAGATTTAGACTATTGCCGCCGTCCATAAGGACTCGTGTGAGATGGTATCCATTTATTATTGGGTCCGGCACCAAGGCGGCTCATCCTTCCTGTCGGATACCTATGAGGTGATCCCTGCGATCAAAAGTGACCGGGCAGGCCGACCAGGGATAGAACTCATGGGTGACGGGCTCTATGGCTTGTGTATTTTGGAGTGCGTATTTGCCTCTCCTCTTTGTCACGTGGATAACATTTACTGTTTTGACTTCTGGTGGGAATTTTTTCTGTCCCCCAGTGTCTTGCTGGCGAGGCGCATCCTCGTCCTCGCTCGGAGTGTCCTCCCCCTTGTGTTCGGCATTTAGCTTGCCAGCCTGCTTGAAGACCCAGCATTTTCTGTGGGTATGATTTCAGGTTTGTCGGGGGTGTCGTGGATCTGACATAGTTTCTCTAGAATCTTGTTTAGGCCGGTCGGTCCATCTCTGTTGCCTTTAAAGGGCTTTTTCCGCTGACCCGGTCGAGAGCCTCTGAATCCGGCGTTTACCGCCGTGTTGTCTGGGCTGTCTTCTTTATTCCGGCGCTTGTTTTTACTACGTCGCGGTTTTCCATTGCCGTCCCTGACCTCGGATGTGCTTGGGTAGCTGGTGCTGCTGCCGGCTAACCAGCTATCATCGCCCGCGCAAAAGCGTGTCATGAGGCTTGTTAGGGCTGCCATTGTTCTTGGCTTTTCTTGGCCAAGGTGTTAGGCAAGCCATTCGTCTCGAACGCTGTGCTTGAAAGCAACTAGGGCTTCAGCGTCCGGACAGTCGACAATTTGGTTCTTCTTAGTGAGAAACCTGTTCCAAAGCTTTCGGGCTGACTCTCCGGGCTGTTGCGTTATATGACTTAAATCATCAGCGTTTGGAGGTCGGACATAAGTCCCTTGAAAGTTAGTCCGAAAAGCGTCCTCGAGCTCCTCCCAACTTCCAATGGAATTTTCAGGGAGGCTTTTCAGCCAGTGCCGAGCTGGTCCTTTGAGCTTGAGGGGCAAGTATTTGATGGCGTGGAGATCGTCTCCACGAGCCATGTGGATATGGAGGATGAAGTCCTCGATGCAGACCCCAGGGTCTGTGGTTCCGTCGCATGCCTCTATGTTAACTGGTTTGAACCCTTCTGGAAATTCATGGTCTAATACCTCGTCGGTGAAACATAGGGGGTGTGCAGCACCCCTGTATTTGGCTGTGCCATGGCATTCAGACGGTTGTGGTATTTGGTGTTGGCTAAGTGCTGGAGCGCGTTTCCTTGATCCGTAGATGGATCTGGTTGCGCCGGCCCGTTGATGCGGGTCCTTGCGTTGGTCATGTACTGACTTATGTGCGGCTTCGTTAGCCGCCCTATCGTGGCCACGAGGTCGTCGATCCAACCGGTTGGTGGTTTTGTTTTTTGGTTGTGGGGGTTCGAAGGCCTCATCGTCGAATTCCGGCAGCAGCTTTCGCTTTGGGTAGCTCTTCGTTTGGCGACTGCCACCGTACTTTTCTGCCGTGTCGAGCACTTTATTCCATCTACTATTGAGTGTGTTTTGTGCGGCCTTGAGCCTTTGTTTCCGCTTCTTCAGACTTCTTGTAGTGGCAATAAGCCTTTCTTGCTCCAGCTGCCTTTCCAGGATGATGCGCTCGTCGTCGTCCGGACTGTTCTCCTGACCGAAGACGGGTTGGTTGTCTTGACACTCGGCGTTGCCGTGTTCGGACAGCGGCCCCACACTATGTTCGTCGCCCGCTGGCTCACCCTGCTCTATCGCTGGGTCAATTTGGCTTCTTCTTGCGCTGTTATCGTTGTTTTTGCCAAGGCGGGATTTAGAGCGGCGCCTACGGCTTTCAGATTTCGGGTTCCGGCAGACCCTAGAGGTTCGAACACTGGGGTGCGCGCGGAGATCTTTCCCCTACCAGCTCATGTGTGCATGGATTGCGAGGGATCTAAACTAAGAACGATGAACTACACAGAGACACGAGGTTTATACTGGTTCGGGCCACCGGTGTGGTGTAATACCCTACTCCAGTGTGTGGTGTGGTGGATTGCCTCAGGGGCTGATGATGAACAGTACAAAGGGAGAACAGCTTCGTGAGGGGCTGTTCTTGAGATGGTGCGATGAACTGCTTGGGTGAGTTCGATCGTCTCTCTCTCTCTCTAGGGCTCTGTCTGCGAGTTTCTTCCAGATGCCTCTACTCTGTGGTGGCTAGCTCTATTTATAGAGGAGGCCACTGGCCTCTTCCCAAATAATGAGCGGGAAGGGCGCCAACAGTTGGCCATTTTGAAGGGGAACATCTAGTACACTTATCCTGACTAAAGTTGGTCTTCGGCTGCCAAAGGCTCTGGCGGTGACGCCGTCCTGGGCTCCACGATGACCTCCATCCTGCCATTCTGCTGGTCTTGGTCTTGTTGCACCGAAGCGGTAACCTTTGCCTGATGCCTTGGCCTGTGCTTGCCTCCTTTGCACCAAAGGGGAAATGAGGACACTGCGCGGGCTGGCGCCCGCCTGGCCTTGATCGTCATGGCTTGTGTCATGGGGCACCCTCGAGAGGTACCCTGCCTTGATCTCTCCGCCTCCTCGCGAGCCTGCCTGACGAGGCTGTTCCTGAGGGTGGTTCCTGTCGTCCGCCCCGTGAGGCTTGCCCCTCACTAGGGTCTTGAGCTCGAGCTGATGAGGCTGGGCCGCGCTGGGCCCCCACTTGAGCCACGCCGCAGGCTGCAGGCAGGCAAGTCTGGGGACCCCCGTTCCCAGAACGCCGAACAGTATCCCCCGGGCCCAAGGCGCGCCCGGACTTGGCTTAGCAGAGAAGCGAAGGGGCAAGTGCGAGCGCCATGAGCCCCAACAGCTCTGACCTTGGGCGCTGCATGGTGATTGATTGGTCGTGGGCGTCTCCGCCTCCCCACGACGCCTCGGCAACTGCCCTTCTGACAAACAGGAGGCCCGGGCCAGACTTGGTGCTTGTTCTCGCTCGTGTTTCTCCAGATCCCCTTTCTCGCCCTTCTCCTCCTCGCTTCCAAAATCCTCCAGATATGCTTCAATCCTTCCCATCCTGTAGCCATGGCGCCTCGCAAGACCCCGACTGAGGCCTGGTACCTCCCGGCTCTGGATCCTCCGACTGTGTCGGCGAAAAATCTCGCCCTTGTGCATCGGAGGACGGTGGCGCAGAGCAACAAGGGAGCGAATGTGCTCAAGGCCGGCTCAGATCAGCCTGAAGGTCAGGGAAGCACCTTCTACCCGTTCTTCGTGAGCGCCATCATCGCCGGTCTGGTCCCTCCTTTTTCTGAGTTCTTCTTCACTGTTCTCCGCCAATACAACCTGCAAGCTCTGCATCTCCACCCCAACTCTGTTCTCCTCCTGGAGATCTTCGCCTACTATTGTGAGGCTCATGTTGGGATAAAACCCTCAGTGGCCTTGCTGGGCCATTACTGCGTGCGCGAGCTTCGTTGCATACTCCAGCTCCAACTCCATCTCCAAGCCCGGGAAGAGGATTGAGGGCTTCAGGAGCAAGTGGGTCATGGTGGACGTCGGGCGCATCCATCCCCGACTGGCGCTGCCGTTGCGGCAGCCCGAGGCCGTTGATGCGTGATCCCGTGTGGAGCTTGTCAATTCTCGCACGAAGATGTTGCTGAAGAGGATAGACGCGGACCTGTGGCCAGCCAACTTGGGGGCGGCGAAGCTGACCGGGGCCACGCTCCTGAGGGAGTTCCTGGAACATCGGGTGGCTCCGCTCCGGGAACATTCGCTTCCATTGTGGAGGCTGGGGGAGGCAGGCGATGACCTTCGCCTGACCTCCGAGGCCCTCTCTGACGAAGATCTGGCCACGGCTCTCCATTCCTTGGTCGGGGGGGGACGTGGCAATGCCGGAGGGCGCTCCCGTCCCCCTCACTACAAAAAAAGACACATCCGTTACATTTTGGGCCGAACGAAAAAAAATTATGTCATACATATGACACTTCTATGACGACAATTGTGACAAAACCCGGTATCATCATAGATGTGGTGGGCTCCTACTTCTATGACAAAAAATCATGACAGAAAATGGGCTTTTCGTCCTGGGCGGGCCGGAGACGCAGCTGCATGACATTTTTGGGCCGGCCATGACAGAAAAAACCGTGGTAGAAGCGAGGGGGAGGAAAATTTCGGGGAGTTGCCGGTTACGGTGGGAGGTCGGGGGCCGAGCGATGCACGTTTCTATCGTACGTACGCGTGTGTGTGCGAGGTGTTTGGCTCTAACTGAACTCGAGCGAGGCGTTGGGCTCTAACTGAACCCGAGCGATTGCACTACAGGCTACGCGTTACTGAACCCAAGCGATCGATCGATGGCTGTTAACTGAACCCGATGGAGCGATTCCTTCGCTGCTGCTGCTAACTGAAGCCGATCGATTGGATGAACAGTGAGCGGTGGCGTTGCCTCTGGATGAACAGGACCCCGTGGTGTGGAGGGCTAGATGAGCGATGAGACGGTGGAGGGTGGCCGTGGAGGGTAGTTGAACAGGACCCCGTGGTGCGGAGGGCTGGATGAACAGTAGACGGTGGAGGGGTACCCGTGGAGGGGTGGTTGAACAATAACCGGTGGAGTAGCGCGCGGTGGAGGCTGGGTGAACACGAGCCCGTGGAGGCTGGAGGAGGTCAACGGTAGCCCGTGGAGGCTGGAGGAGGTCGACGGTGGAGATGAACATTATCCCGTGGAGTCCCGTTTTGCGGTACGCCACACCCCTCCCGATGAACATGACCCCATTTCGACCGTGGCGCTCCAACACAACTCCGTTTACGTCTGCTTTTGGCACGCCACACCCCTCCCGATCAACAGGACCCCCGTTTCGACCGTAGGAGCTCCGTTTCCTTCGTTTTGCGGTACGCCACACCCCTCCCGATCAACAGGACCCCCGTTTCGACCGTAGGACGTCTGTTTCCTCCGTTTTGCGGTACGCCACACCCCTCCCAATCAACAGGACCCCGATCCGAAAGTAGGAGGTCCGTTGCCTCCATTGTGCGGTACGCCAGGCCTCGTTTCCATCGCCTGTTCCATCCAAGCCCTCCCGATGAACACGGCCACGCATTCCGTTCCGACCCAGCCGGTTGGCTCCCCATGAACACGACGACGATGTTGTTTCTCCGTTCCGACCCAACCATGCGGTATGTGGTCGCCGAGTAGGCGTTGAGACCCTGCCCCTATGTAATGCGTGCGTGGCCGTATTTTCTTTCTTGCACCCTCGCCATGCGACGCGTGTACATGCTACGTCGTGCCTCTACATCGACACGTCGCGCCTCTACTCGACAGTGCGGCGCCTCTACATCGACCAGTATGTACGCATACCGTTCGCGACCGTAATGACAACACTATGTCCGCTTGACTAGGTGGGTCCCGATCGCCGTGCACTTCCTTGCCTGCGAAGATTTAGCTAGTGGGTCCCAGCAGCGGGCTTAATTGTTTTGTTTTTTGCCGGACGCACTTCCTTGCGTGCGAAGATGTAGCTGGTGGGTCCCAGCGGTCGAGGGAAAGCGTTTTTCATCAAATATGGTGGCCCATCCGGTGGGTCCCTCGCCAGTGGAGGAATCATTATTTTCCGTGTAACACTTCCTTCTTTGCGGCCGTGGACCCGGTATCGACCTCTTGACGTCTGATCCATGTCTGATGGAAGTCGTTCCTTGACCACGTTGACCATGCCGCGCTAGAGCACCAGGGCGGTGGACGACGGCGAGGCCTAGGAAGGGGACGACGCGGAGCCGGTGAAGACGCGGCAGTGGATGCTCACGCGGAGAGGAGTATGAGTATTCACTGCGTTAATTTGCGGTGTGAGGCTGCCGTCGCCGCAGGGCCTGGCCTAAGGTGGGAATAGTAGGGAGCGGTGAGGCCTCCGCTGTAGCACAGCCGGCCACGGGAGGCAGGAGCAGGCGGCACGACCGGCACTGCTTTGGGCGGCTGGAGCAAGAAGACCAGAGGTTGAAGAAGAACTATGGCCGTTGGATGGACATCGTACGGTCACTGGATCTAGAATCGTTCATATTGACTAAGTTGACAAAGCCCTCCGTCCCCGTCAACTTAGTAGGTCCACAAGTCAGCTTCCCACCAAGGTGAGTCCCAGCTAGCAGGGGGAGTATTCATTTTTTTGTGCGTAATAAAGAGGCCCTTCCGGTGGGTCCGAGATGACAGTGGGGGGAACGTTTTTTTGCGAAATACAGTGGCCCGTCCACTGGGTCCCAGCAGTCAGGGGGGAAACGTTTTTTTCGTGAAATAAGGTGGCCCGTCCGGTGGGTCCTTGCTGTCAGGTGGAGGAATAATTATTTTGCGCGTAATAAGGAGGCACTTCCTTGCGGCCGACGTGGACCCAGCTGTTAGCCTCTCCACGTACAGTACTTTTCCGATGGAAGTCGGTCGTTAACCACGTTGATCACGCCGCGCCGAGAGCACCAGGGTGGTGGACGACGGCGATGCCTAGGAAGGGGATGACGCGGAGCCAGGGAAGACGCAGCAGTGGAAGCCCGCGCGGAGAGGACTACGAGGGTTCACTGGTTCGGCTGCGGTGTGAGGCTGCCATCGCCGCAGAATAACAGGGGGTGTGGGTGAGTGGAGGATGGCACGGCCCTTGGTGGGAGTAGTATGGGGGCGGTGAGGCGTCCGCGGCAGCACAACCGGCCACGGAGGCAGGAGCAGGCGGCACGACCGGCGCTGCTTTGGGCGGCTGGACCAAGAAGACCAGAGGTTGAAGAAGCACTACGGCCGTTGGATGAACATCGTACGGTCACTGAAGCTAGAATCGTTTATATTGACTAAGTTGACAAAGCCCTTGGTACACTCCAACTTAGTAGGCCCACAGGTCAGCCTCCGAAACGGTGCGCCCCAGATGTCAGGGGGAGGAATCATTTTTTGGGCGGCCGAAGCTAAGAATATCCGAGATTGAAGAAGAAGCACGACATCCGTTGGATAGACATCCAACGACCCTTTATCACTAGAACCGTGTGTTCACTATAATAAGTTGACAAAGCCTTGCATACACGTCAACTTATTTTTTTAGGGGACGCGTCACTTAGTAGGCCCACAAGTGTGTGGCAGAGAACTTATAGCCCATTTGCGTTTTGTAAGAATGTACAACCCATTTTTGAATTCTAATGGAATTTACAACAGCCCATTTACAGTTTGTTAAAAGTACAACCCATTTTCTAGCTAGGACATTGATTAATAATTTCAACCAACCGTTGAAGACAGAATTTAATAAAATTTCCCACATTTTGATGGGATCCGAAATATTTTTATCCCGAAATTTCTAGTCAGATTAAATATAAATTTGTATTACACAAAAATCCAACGAAACATTGCGCGTGCAACAATGAAAATTTAAGATTTTCAAAATCCATAAATAATATTTAATAAACTAATTTCGTGTTTGGTGCACTTTTTTAGTTATTGCCCAGTTTTTATAATTACATCCCATTTATTATTTTTAAAGCCCATTTTCCTGTTAAGCCTAGTGCATCCCTCCTAGGAAAGATTTGCAGCCCAACAAGCGGAGAATAACAAGTTGACCTTGCCTCGGTTTTCCTCAAAAGACGTATAGCTGGGCTAGCCATTTTCATCTTGAAAAAAGTAGTATCTGGGCTGGATATCTGGCCTGGGCTAGACGGGCCACAGCACGCCCAGTTAATACCCTGCTCTCCTCTGAACAACAACGAAATCATCGCCAAGAAAAACTCTGCGGTGATCACGCCTCAAAAACACAAATACTGCTCGAGCTTCTTGCTCCCAGCTGTCGGCCGCACCTTGTGCAATTCTTTCGTTTATATTGACTACATAGGTTGACAATGGTGTGGGACCGTGACGTCAGGAAACCAGGAGAAAGCAAAAAAAATATAGTTGTACATAATAAGGAGGCACTTGTGTACGTACGGCTATGGCCCTAGTGGGTCTCTAGTGTCATCCAGTCAAAATAAAGTCATCTCCTGAATCCTCATGTTCGTTGACCATGTTAACAATGCTCGGCGCCACAGCGAGCGCAACAACTCGAAGGACAATGGAGAGGGCCTCGCGGGCCATACGGAGGTCTGATACAACGCCCGCTGCTCATTCAGGAAGCCAGGATCATCGGACACCTATGAGCACCTTCGAGAAACTGAGACCGCATGAAACGGTAAGGCCGCGCTTGGGAGCTCTGCTTTATTTCAAACCTGTATTAACATATAAGTGTAATTTACTCGTCCTTGGAAGGCCTGAGGTCTGTAAGTAAAACCGGCGGGTTACGCGTGTAATTTGAGAGACCAGTGTATATTTTACGAGCACTGCTATATGGATGACATTACCAGACGATACATGCACGACGTGCGTATCATGCCATCCATGGGCAAGGCTGAAATAGCAGCTAACGGCTGGATTAGTAATCCTCCGAGTGTCGTTCAGCGTTTTTATCGTGTGTGAAGTACTTTCGATATTTTACTAGTCGAAATCGACCAACCAAGCGCCTTCGCCCGGGACCATCTGCTTTAGTTTACAAGCGTCAGTTTTACAAGCGGTTTTGGTTGGAAAACGATGATCCAATCACAGCCTAATATCATGATTTGGTCGGAAGGTGTGTCAGGTGACTTATAAGTCAGGTGACAACCAAACAGGCGTGACTTATAAGTCACTGGTTTTAAGTCACCTGACTTATAAGTCAGGTGACTTATTGGAACCAAACAGGCTCTGAAACGTCAGACGGTGAACTTCTTACGCATGGAAACAACAGAAGAGGATGATCTTCTTAACAAGCAAATCACTGGCATTAGATCTACATGCAAAACAATATGAAGCATTATTCTCAGGAGGCACGGTGAACAGCTCGTGATGCCGCATGCCACAACATTCCAAGCTAAACTTTGCAATCAAACACAAGGCCCTGCATTACATAGACAATATTCAGAACAAACTCTTAACACAGGAATATCTCAGCAGAGTAACTATTTACTTCTAAACTGAACACAGGAATAGGAAAAACACTCGACGCTGCTCACAGCAAGGGCGTCCCACTCAAAAATATAAAATGCATGTCTTCTGGCTAACATCAATGAGCAAATTTTGACAAGGTTTTCCAATTCCAATATATTAAACTAACGTCTTCTTGCTAACATCAATGATTAAACTTTGACAAGCTTTTCCCATTCAAAATATGTAATGCCTATGATCGTGGAGTCCTGTCGATTCTTGCTAACATCAATGATTAAAATTTGACAAGCTTTATCCATTCAAAATATGTAATGCCTATGATCGTGGAGTCCTGTCGCTCCTTTTACTTGTTTGGGCACTTTTTGCCCAGGGCACTCCACGTGTTGTTAAATTGCCAATGGTCTCTACAGACTAGTCATGTCACCAGTGTCTAATATTTATGGCACCGGTTGTAGCAATGGAGGGATTCGGTGCCAAACTAAGAAAAGGTGAAATTGGCGCCTCTTTTGTCCTACATAGTGGAAGGCCTAATACTCTGTAAAGCTTCTCGGTCATTCCTTCTATAATGTAGCGCAAACAGTGACTGCTTCTTTCTTCAAAGTGGAACGACCAACTGGAACCAGTAATGCAGCAATTTACCTTGGACACATTGGCTCCTTTTGTGCAGTTGAACTAAAATAGAAGTCTGGATAAAACCAAGCTTTAATTGTGATATCCCTGTAAGCAACAAAAGGTATAAGGGAAACAATTACTGAGAAATAATGGTTGATGACTTGAATTACCAGAAGAAAAACATCTACTGATCTACCTTATCTTCATGGGAAACAAAGCAGGAGAGTAGCAATTCTCAATCAGTGTGATTCATTAATATTAACTGAGACATTATCTTAACAATGCCTTGTTTCAACATGTATAAAGAACTAAAAAGCAGAAAAGTATAATTCCTAAAACAAAGCGACTGATTCATATTAACAGAGACATAATCATAACAATACCTTGGTTAAACATGTAGAAAGAACTACAAAGCAGGATAGTACCATTCCTAACAAGTGTTGCAGTTTTGAACTAAGATTCAGTAGTTAATTAATTCTGAGATTGGCATTGCTTAATTTTACCAGCGAAATTAGATTAACGAAAAGCATAAACAGTTCCAGGGAGAGTCGACGCAACAACAGTGTGTGCTTCCATCTACTTATAAAGGGGGTGATGCAGAGTTTGTTGTAACAAAGCAACAAGCATCTTGTCTGGGTTGGTACCATTTTTGTTCACTACTTAATGGGAAAAGACAGCAATACAATAGCTTCAATTCAACATTTATTTAAAACAGTACCAATACAAGTAGCACAACATCTCAAAGCACACTACACAATCATGTGGATGAAGGCCTGTCTTGACCTTTCATGAGAAGACCAGGATAAAATATGAATCTTCCAACACGAATAGGAAATCGAATCTACGTGGTTGCCGAAATCAAGCAAAGTGTTTACGTGGCGAAAGCAAAAAGGTAGCAATAGCAACAAGTCGAATAGATATCCCTGTTTAAACAGAGGCAAAAAAGGAATTAATTACTGGCTAATAAAGGAGGATGAAACATGCGGCCACAAAAATGGTAATCCCGCCAATCCCTAACAAGTGTTGCAGTTTTGAAATAAGATTCAGTATGGGACATGCCAGCACCATGTGCGTCCACACGTATAAATGGGTGATGCAGAGTACATAGCCAAGCAGCATATATGCGTTGGTCCCATATTTGTTCTCTTTGAACCTTTTTCCTAAGTGAGGGAAGCAAATCTAGTCCTGCACAAACTACCCGACCCCCTAGTTTCTTTCCCTTTTCAACAAAGAGACCGGTTCTATGTGTGTACTGGGTTACCCCCTTTTTCCCTTTTCGACCTACAAAGCGGCTGGATAGCCTGTCTATACTACTTTCTGCCCCTCCTTTCCTCATTGAACCACGTCCTAGATTCTTGCTCCAGCCCACCGCACCCTTCTTTCCTCTTTGAACCAAGACCTAGATTCGACTACAGATCGAAAAAGATCCACATGCAGCTAGAGCAACGACGGTTTCAAAGAAACTTATACCTTAGGGTCGTCGGGATGTGGCAAGGCGTGCGGCGGGAGGCCGGATCTGCCCACACTACGTACGGCATCGAGGAAGAAGGGGTCGGTGGCCCTCCCGCACAGGCGCTGGGTGAAAGAGAACAGCGCAGCCGGCAATGGATTGCCTCCCTCGCCGAAGGCGATAGAGTGAACGCTGCACCTCCTCCCCTTCCCGGTGCGATGGGATACGGACGCCTCCTTCACCAGTTGTGAGGGGGAGAGAGAGACAAGAGGCCAATGCAGTCTTGTTTAGATCTGGTGAAGAGAGGGTGAGAGACTATGAATATAGCAAACCCTAGCAAATGAATGCTGAGCCTCCAACGTGTAACATATATGTAGTGCGGCGGGCGTGTGGAGAGTGAAAACCCTAGCGAACAAGCGCTGAGGCTCCCGCTTATATATATACTATACTGTTGTACGAACTGAGCTCCGTTGCCTTCATCACTGCTTTTGGCTGTATGGTGTGAGCCAGCCACATTTTGGGCCCACCTGTCATAAACCCAAAGGCAGGTGCACTAAGTCAAGCCGCGTCCATATAGTACTCTCGTGTATATGAGTAATATATACTAGTGGAGTGGTTTTCTTATTCTCTCCATAACAATCATTTTAAATTGTGTAAGTACGAAACAAAACTCTTTATCTAATGTATAGTGAATAAAACTAGTACTACTTCCGATGAACTAACGATCCACGCCCACGCGTCCTGGTCGCACTTCCTGTCCTTAACGTGTGGTACACTACCCTCCCTTAAGTGAACAACCACAAATGCGCCAAATTATCGAAAACGTGTGAGAGTGTGTACAAGTAAAGAATTTTAATTTCAATTATCGGAAAGATTTGAGACTATTATAAAGTTTGACTTCAGTCAAATCTAATATGCGGAGTAAATAAAAATGGAGGGCTGCTACGTCCATTCGGGTTTTTAGTCCACACCATTTTTTAAATCAAAGTTAATAGCTGGAAAAATAAAATTACAGGGGAGCTGGACACAAAGTTGTGAGAAGGCTTAGAAATCAATACAAAACTTATGCTCTTAGTACCAATGTCGATCCTTCTTCGAGGAAACATTTGGTTCATAGCCAATTGTGTGATAAAATTGCACCAACGTGAAAGACGACTGCGTCTCCAACGCAACCAAGGTGAACTGACGAAGGATATCATCTTTGTGCGTAACAAGCAAAGAGCACTGATGGAAGACAGCTTGTTTTTCATTGAAAATAGATCAGCTTCACCAGCCGACTCAACCACGAGGCGCAACCATGAGCATCGATAGGTCATTGTGGTGATACATCATCCATTTGGCATCTTCATCCGCGCCAGCGCCGGCTCCGAGAGGACGGTGCGCATCGGCTCCCTCCGTCACCGACGGCGACAACGTCAATGCTGCACCTCCTCACCTCCATGGCGGCCGGGATTCGGGCATTCGGCCGGATCTGTGACCACCGGTGAGGAGAGAGATAGAGTGGACACTGTCATCTTGTTTTGATATGGAGAGGGTGAGAGAGCGAGACGCGAGAAACTCTATCAAACAAGAGGCAATAATGGAGTAAAAAAATCTCTCCATAGAAGTGATTTTGGGTTTGTCTAGGACACATCTAAGTTGATGTCCACTCTGTTTGTGGTCTATTTTTTTTGTCCTAGTTTTTTTTGTTTCTTGTTGCTACATTATATACTTGTGGGAGCTTAGGTGTGATGTCCTTAAATAACATCTAGATGTGAATTAGACAAACTGATTTTCTAACGTACCAAGAAAGAAAACTCGATCAAAAACACGCCCCGCCTGTCGGTCGCGAGAGTCATCGCGCACACACACATAGACATAGACATGCATATCCGTGTTTACGTAAAATTCCATTTCCATCTCCATCTCCAATCATATTCGTCCAACTGGCACATTATTTACGTTGTTAATTATATACGCAACAATATTAACGCACAACATCTCTTGTTTGCGCACGTCCGGACCGCTGCCACGGCCGGTCCTGACCAACACGAACCCTCTTCATCACCCGTGCGTGCTTCCCGCCCAAACGATCGAAGGCCGCATTCATGCCCGCCAGAGCGGACGCGACCTCTCACCGGGCGCTGGCATTGAAGCGCGCTACGCCGAGAGAGCGTCGCCCGCGCCACTTCCGGGTGCACGAGGCTGCTCCGCGTTCAAAGGTCGCAATAGCCGGCTACAACATGCATGTAAAAAGTTCTTGGGAATCCGTGCTACAGCTAGTTGTCCTCCCCCAACTCGTCAATCTCTTTACAGTAGTGCTAGTACTACTCCATGGCGCGATCCATCGACAAGCAGGCGGGAAAGTTATCGTATACTCGGTTTGCGGTGAGTGGCATGCCGAGTGACCATGTGGGGTCGAGCCGTGGAGGAGGGTGAGACACGAACATGACAGACGTGATTTAAACATTGGTTTTGCTCGATGGCGCGATCCAACGAATTGAAACGTTGGTTTCTCTCCGTTTCCATTTTTTCTCCGGAAAAACAGAAACTTTCCACTCCATTTTCATTCCTATTCCAAGGTTGCCCCGTTACAACATTCCATCAAATACAAAGGAAAACTAACACGCATGCTGATGCATCTCAATGATTCATAGATCATAGCCAATATTTACTTCACAACTAAAGAAAAAGTTGTGAGAGCGTGTCTGAAAGAAAAACTACCGATGGGGTCACTACGACTTAAACCCTAAACCCTAAACATGATTTAATTCCCTGGCCAGGTAGAACTGTCAAGGAAAAGGCATGGCACCCTCGGATCATACGATGCTTTTGTGCAGTTCCACTAAAATTGACATGAGCATCCCTGATGGCAAAGATATTGAAGAAGTGTGATTAGAATAATAGACTGGCACTAGTTCATGAGACATAAACTCATCACAAGTAGAAGCCGGTAGAAGTAGAGAAAGATAGACATGGAGATGGAGCTACGACGATTGGAGCAAGCCGGCTCCAAAAGGAAGATGGACTACACAGGACGTCGGGCTGTAGCTAGAAGGGCGGTTGGGACGTGGCATCAGCCCATACCATGGTGACCCCGATTGGTACGCACCGACTTTGGGTTTTCTCCTCGCCGATGTCGACCCGGCGTCACGTAGAACATTGTTCCCTTCCCCACCAAGGGATCGGGCCCGTCGTTCTATGCTTGTGAAGAGAGCAACCTTAGCAAGCAGGCTTGTAGCTTAGGCTCCTGCTAGTGGATATATAGTGGTTTTCTTTTTCTCTCCATATCAACCATTTTATATTGTGTACGTGTCATTCAAGAGTGAAATGATGGTTGCTTCTTCCGACTAACTTACAGTGTGATTTGACTGCTCCTTAGTGACCCCTACACACTACGTGTATGCAACAGTCACACGTACACATGGATGCAAAAATGCGTGCGACGCCCTAATGCATGCATGTCCGAGCACACGATGGAACACACGCGGTCACGCTAAGTGCTCAACCTACACGTGCATGCACACACATACTTAGTCAGGGTGAGCTAGTGACCGTATAAACACCGGAAAATATATATATTGAGCGCAATGAGCGTATTATGAAGTCCACTGACCGTATTATTACAAATATACAGTGATAGACAGTGTATTTATCTCGTTTGAAATTAATCCATATTAACCAGAAAGGAGGCTGTATGGACTAGCATTACTTGCACGTGGTGGCTCGCAGGACAAGGAGAAACTTTTGACTAATGCAAGCGCTCCCTCGCTCAAGCGGTGGACGTGCAACAGTTAATTCGGTGTCAGATTGCCAAAAGCATACACTATACTACTAGTGCTACTATTGTTCGACTTCCCGAATAGGCGAACAGCCAAGCGCAAAGTTTACTAGTACTAGTACTACTAATATAGTCTATAAAGGTACGTAAGTATACTATACTAGTACTAGGAACCGGATGGAGGAGCGTGGGCACTCTTATTATAATTTTAAAATGTGATAAAGCAATCTTCAACACATTTGGTTCTCTTTGAGGGTTCTCGACGTGATAATGGAAGTTGATTGCATAGAACACTCACCACAATTCTCGCTAATTCTGGCTCATATCCTGTTACAAATAGTAGCGTTCAGTAATATTTCCTCTTTTTTGTTATTCAGCATGTAAACTGGTCAGCAAACCTTGTGGCGCATCTTCGTGCGAACCGTGCTTGTTGCACTTTGAATGTGGCCGAGAGCTGGCTTGATGAAACACCTCGCTTCCTACTTCTTTTTTTGGCTTCCTAGTGACCAGTGTCTTGGATGATCGTCCTAATAATGCTTATATATGAATAAAGCTCTCTCATTTACCCGCAAAAAGATTAAGCCATATTAACCGTAAAGGAGGGAGTATGGACTAGCACTACTTTTTGGTGTGTCCCGTCAACTCGCATGAGCGAGGAGAAGCTTGCGTGACAAGGTGAAGCTCGCTTACACCTTTGACTAATGCAACCTACCCTCGGTAGACATGCATCAGTCCATTCGGTGTCAGATTGTCGAGGCATACAACGTAGTACCCAACATGCGGAGTACCATCATTGTTCGACTTCACGAAGAGGCAAAGAGAGCCAAGCGCGAGTAATGCGAGTAGTACTACTACTAGAACCGCATGGTGGAGCGTATGTACTCTTATTTTTTTATCTCTGATAAAGTACATGTTTATTCGGAGAAGGGCGGAGAACGGCAGCCCAACATGTAATGAATGATATCGATCAACCAACCATGCTCGAATATATCTTGGCCTCCATGCGAACCCGTCTGTGTGTTCTCACTCCTCGTCTCTCTCAAGGAACGGCGGGTTGGCTCTTTGCCATCAATTGAGATCAGTTTGCTCACACTCCTGTCCCACATGTCAATGATATGCCAAGAGAAGGTGCGTTGACTGACTGGCCATACGCGTACTTGGTTTTGAACCTTCATACTACTCCTCCCTCCATCCACAGTTCTGGTAGCGCTTCATTATGATGCATTTCTCTCAATGCATTTCTCTCATTTTGACTTTAGACGCGTTTGGTTTAATGCTCAATTAATTAGGGCGTGGTAACCGCAATCAAGTCCACAATTTTCTCTCCATGTACTCTGTACTACAGTACTACGGAGTGGAGTAAGTGCATGCATGTGTGTACCCAGGGTGGAAGCACTGCATGCATTTGTGTACGCATTATTCCCTCTAGTAATAGACGCCGTGCTATAACTACCAATGCTATTTTTCAGGCCAATCGCTAGTTGCCTTGGTCCCACAGATCTTTTTTCTTTTTTCTGAAGCGCGTTGTATAAACAAAGGACGGATGGAGTATGAGCGGATTCAAAGAAGAGCGTATTGATGGTTGCTTCTTGAGCAACTTACAAAGTGGGAAAGGTGGGGCTTACGATTTGACTGCTCATTACTCACTATTAATGCGGCACAACGACCGGGCTGAGTCTCCCATGCGGTTGTGCACTACCCCCTCGGTTCTTAAATATACTCCGGAGTATATTTGTCTTTCTGAAGATTTCAATGAGTGACTACTCAAATATTTGTCTTTTTAGAGATTTCAAATGGACTGGCACATACGGATGTATATACATATTTTAGAGTGTAGATTCTCTCATTTTGCTCCGTATGTAGTCACTTGTTGAAATATCTAGAAAGATGAATAGAATATTTAGGAACGGAGGGAGTACACATACGAAGCAAAATGAGTGAATCTACACTCTAAAATATGCCGGTTTGAAATTTGTAAAAAGTCAAATATTTAGGAATGAAGGAGTATAATTTTGTGGATGGCACATGGACCCGGATGATGAAGAGGCTTCTGGCAATGCTATCAAGCTTCCATCATTTGTTTACATAATTGACGTACTATACAAATAATTTTCCAGTGAGACATGAAATTGTACAATGGTGTGAGCTTTCAGCTTCTTTTTCACGTGTCTTGCCATCGATGCTCTTTCGAAAACAATAAAAAATTAACTTCCTTGCTAATGCATGTCAATTATTAGCAGATCAGAGCTAATAATTACATCACAACTGAAGACAGAGTTGTGAGAAGATGTTAAATTAAAATTTATCCATACTTTCATTGGCAGCAACGTTCCCCCAGCTCTGTCTAAATCAGCAAGGCATGTTGGGAAAAAAAGTAGCTGTCTGGAGCATGCAACATTCCGATCATTTTGTGCAGTTCCATTAAAATAGAGCTGAGCGTCCCTGTTCCAGAGATATTAAGTGTGATTACGATAATAGAGGACTGCTGATGAAACAATAAACACATAAATAGAAGCCGGTCACCTTTCCAGTCTCTCTTAAGACTAACTAGTTGGAGAAGATTAGGCTCGGAGTTGGATGAGGAGGATAGAGCAAAACCAATCTCCCTTTGTGCAACAAGACCGAATGTAGAGATGTTGCCCATGTGACATTTTAGTACAACTGCACAAAACACTCTTAAGAAAAAAGTGATTTGTGCAGTTCACCAAAAGGTCGCAATAGCAACGAGGTGAAATGGATAGCCCTGTTTGCAAAAAAGAGGTAGAAAGGAAACAATTACTGGCCAATAACAGTTGATGACACATGGAACAAAAAAAAAGAAGCATATTCCTTGCCCTAGGGAAGATAACAACACGGTTATGTTTGTCTAAAACGGTGTGAGGACGAGAATGCAATATGGAAAGTACGCTAGACGAGCTACGTTTTGGGCAAAGAACTATGGAAGATCCACATGCAGCGATGTGGGAAGACGGGCACTGGAGCAAGGCCGGAGGGGATACCTGGAGGTCGTCGGGATGTAACAAGGTGAGCGGCGGCGGGCGGAATCTGCGAGCAGGTGGCGTAGGCCCTACCGCGCCGAAGCTTGGTCAGAGAGAACGGCGTGTACCACAGATCGGGACATGCTACCTCGGCACCGTCGAACGGAGAAACGGTGCACTTCCTCCCTTTCCCCCGGCGGACGGGATGTGGCCAGATCAGTGACCAATGGTGAGAGAGAGAGAGGCCACCGCACTCCCTTTCCCCCGCGGGACGGGATGCAGCCAGATCAGTGACCAACGGTGAGAGAGAGAGAGAGAGAGGCCACCGCAGCCTTGTGTGAGATACTCTGAAGAGCGACAAATGAGGCACGCAAGGCTCCATTGTATATAGTGAGCGGACTACCTTTTCCTCCATAAAAATCATTTCATATTCTGTGTACGTGCCATTGAGCGCTATAACTTTATTTAAAAATAGCGCGGCAACGCGTCAAGTAGAACTTTGTTTCATGCAGGCGTGGTACACGACCTCCCTAGGTAAACAACCGCTACAGGCGTTCAAATTAGCACGTGGGCTGCCATTTCGTAAAGAAATGAGCTCCACCGTGTACCCGCGCGGGTGTGGCTGGGCTCGAAGCGTGAGTACGTGCATGGTGCACTTATTCTCTTCTTGTATACGTACACCACCTACGTGGGGTGGTGTGAGAGAGATACAAACCTAGAGAGATATAGTGTGTGGGTTCTTGAGAGTTTTTGTGGGGGTGAGGGAGTCCTGGACTAGGGGGTGTCTGGATAGCCGAACTATCATCTTTGGCCGGACTCCTGGACTATGAAGATACAAGATTGAAGACTTTGTCCCGTGTACGGATAGGACTTTCCTTGGCGTGGAAGGCAAGCTTGGCGATACGGATATGTAGATTTCCTACCATTCTAACCGACTCTGTGTAACCCTAACCCTATTTGGTGTCTATATAAACCGAAGGGTTTTAGTCCGTAGGACGAACAACAATCATACCATAGGCTAGCTTCTAGGGTTTAGCCTCTCTGATCTCGTGGTAGATCTACTCTTGTACTACCCATATCATCAATATTAATCAAGAAGGAGCAGGGTATTACCTCCATCAAGAGGGCCCGAACCTGGGTAAAAACATCGTGTCCCTTGTCTCCTGTTACCATCCGCCTAGACGCACAGTTCGGGACCCCCTACCCGAGATCCGCCGGTTTTGACACCGATATTGGTGCTTTCATTGAGATTTCCTCTGTGTCGTCACCTATAGGCCCGATAGCTCCTTCAATGATCAGCAACGATGCAGTCCAGGGTGAGACTTTTCTCCCCGGGCAGATCTTCGTATTCAGTGGCTTTGCACTGCGGGCCAATTCGCTAGGCCATCTGGAGCAGATCGAAAGCTACGCCCCTAGCCATCAGGTCAGATTTGGAAGCTTGAACTATACGGCCGATGTCCGCGGAGACTTGATCTTCGACGGATTCGAGCCACAGCCGAGCGTGCCGCACTGTCTCGATGGGTACGATCTAGCTCTGCCGCCGAACAGTGCCCTGGAGGCCGCACCAGTGCCCGCTCCGACCCTTAATCCGGAGCCGGTTTCGCCGATCGAGGACGGTTGGTTGGACACCATCCCTACGGCGATTGAGCCGAACACCATGTTGGGGAACGTAGCAGAAATTCAAAATTTTCCTACGTGTCACCAAGATCTATCCATGGAGAGACTAGCAACGAGGGGAAGGAGAGTGCATCTACATACCCTTGTAGATCGTTAAGCGGAAGCGTTCATGAGAACGGGGTTGAAGGAGTCGTACTCGCCATTGATCCAAATCACCGGAGATCCTAGTGCCGAACGGACGGCACCTCCGCGTTCAACACACGTACAGCCGGTGGCGTCTCCCACGCCTTGATCCAGCAAGGAGAGAGGGAGAGGTTGAGGAAGACTCCATCCAGCAGCAACACAACGGCATGGTGGTGATGGAGGAGCGTGGCAATCCCGCAGGGCTTCGCCAAGCACCAAGGGAGAGGAGGAGGAGGAGAGGCAGGGCTGCACCAAGTGGGAGAGAACTCATGTGTTATCGGCAGCCCCTTAGGCCTCATATATATAGGGGAAGGGGAGGAGGGTGCGCCCCCTCTAGGGTTCCCACCCCTAGAGGGGCGGCAGCCCTAGATGGGAAAAGGGGGAGGCGGCCAAGAGGGGAGGGAGAGGGAGGCGCCCACTAGATGGGCCTGAGGGCCCATCGACCCTAGGGTTTGCCCCCGCCCACTCTCCCTTGCGCCTTGGGCCTCTTGTGGGGGGCGCACCAGCCCCCTTGGGGCTGGTTCCCTCCCACACTTGGCCCACGCATCCTTCTGGGGTTGGTGGCCCCACTTGGTGGACCCCCGGGACCCTCCCGGTGGTCCCGGTACATTACCGATATCGCCCGAAACTTTTCCGGTTACCAAAACAGAACTTCCCATATATAAATCTTTACCTCCGGACCATTCCGGAACTCCTCGTGACGTCCGGGATCTCATCCGGGACTCGAACAACATTCGGTAACCACATACAAACTTCCTTTATAACCCTAAGCGTCATCGAACCTTAAGTGTAGACCCTACGGGTTCGGGAACCATGCAGACATGACCGAGACGTTCTCCGGTCAATAACCAATAGCGGGATCTGGATACCCATATTGGCTCCCACATGTTCCACGATGATCTCATCGGATGAACCACGATGTCAAGGACTCAATCAATCCCGTATTCAATTCCCTTTGTCTAGCGGTATTGTACTTGCCCGAGATTCGATCGTCGGTATCTTATACCTTGTTCAATCTCGTTACTGGCAAGTCTCTTTACTCGTTCCGTAACACATCATCCCGTGATCAACCCCTTGGTCACATTGTGCACATTATGATGATGTCCTACCGAGTGGGCCCAGAGATACCTCTCCATTTACACGGAGTGACAAATCCCAGTCTCGATTCGTGCCAACCCAACAGACACTTTCGGAGATACCTGTAATGCACCTTTATAGCCACCCGATTCGTTGTGACGTTTGGTACACCCAAAGCATTCCTCCCGGTATCCGGAGTTGCACAATCTCATGGTCTAAGGAAATGATACTTGACATTAGAAAAGCTTTAGCATCTGAACTACGATCTTTGTGCTATGCTTAGGATTGGGTCTTGTCCATCACATCATTCTCCTAATGATGTGATCCCGTTATCAATGACATCCAATGTCCATGGTTAGGAAACCGTAACCATCTATTGATCAACGAGCTAGCCAATAGAGGCTTGCTAGGGACATGGTGTTGTCTATGTATTCACACATGTATTTGAGTTTCCTATCAATACAATTATAGCATGGATAATAAACGATTATCGTGAACAAGGAAATATAATAATAACTAATTTATTATTGCCTCTAGGGCATATTTCCAACAGTCTCCCACTTGCACTAGAGTCAATAATCTAGTTCACATCGTCATGTGATTAACACTGATAGGTCACATCGCCATGTGACCAACACCCAAAGAGTTTTCTAGTGTCTGTAAACTAGTTCACATCATCATGTGATTTAGACTCAATGAGTTATGAGGTTTGATCATGTTTTGCTTGTGAGAGAGGTTTTAGTCAACGGGTTTTAGTCAACGGGTCTGAACCTTTCAGATCCGTGTGTGCTTTGCAAATTTCTAGGTCATATTATAAATGCTGCTTCCACGCCCTACTTGGAGCCATTCCAAATGGTTGTTCCACTATACGTATCCTGTTTGCTACTTAGAGTCATTCGGATATGTGTTAAAGCTTGCATCGACGTAACCCTTTACGCCGAACTCTTTATCACCTCCATAATCGAGAAACATGTCCTTATTTACTCCAAGGACAATTTTGACCGATGTCCAATGATCCATTCTTGGATCATTCTTGTACCCCTTGACTGACTCATGGCAAGGCACACTTCCGGTGCGGTACATAACATAGCATACTGTAGAGCCTACGTCTGAAGCATAGGGGACGACCTTCGTCCTTTCTTCTCTCTTCTGCCGTGGTCGAGCTTTAACTCTTAACTTCATACCTTACAATTCAGCTAAGAACTCCTTCTTTGACTGATCCATCTTGAACACCTTCAAGGTCATGTCAAGGTATATGCTGATTTGAAAGTACCATTAAGCGGTTTTTGATCTTTCCTCATAGATCTTGATGCTCAATGTTTTAAGTAGCTTAATCCAGGTTTTCACTTGAAAAACACTTTTCAAATAACCCTGTATGCTTTCCAGAAATTCTACATCATTTCTGATCATCAATATGTCAACAACATATTGTTATCAGAAATTCCATAGTGCTCCCACTCACTTCTTTGGAAATACAAGTTTCTCATGAACTTTGTATAAACCCAAAATCTTTGATCATCTCATCAAAGCGCACATTCCAACTCCGAGATGCTTACTCCAGTCCTTAGAAAGGATCGCTGGAGCTAGCATACCTTTTAGCATCCTTAGGATCGACAAAAACTTTTTGATTGTATCACATACAACCTTTCCTTACGTAAACTGATAAGGAAACTCGTTTTGACATCCATCTGCCAGATTTCATAAATGCAGCTTATGCTAACATGATTCCGACGGACTTAAGCATCACTACGGATGAGAAAATCTCATCGTAGTCAACTCCTTGAACTTGTGAAAAACTCTTCGCCACAAGTCGAGCTTCATAGACGGTGATATTACCGTCCACATCCGTCTTCTTCTTAAAGATCCCATGCTTTGTTCTGATACATGGATCCTATCTCGGATTTCATGGCTTCTAACCATTTATCGGAATTTGGGCCCACCATTGCTTCTCCATAGCTCGTAGGTTCATTGTTGTCTAGCAACATGACCTTCAAGACAGGATTGCGTACCACTCAGAAGTAGTACGCATCCTTGTCACCCTACGAGGTACGTCAGTGACTTGATCCGAAACTTCATGATCACTATCATAAGCTTCTACTTCAATTGGTGTAGGTGCCACGGGAACAACTTCCTGTGCCGTGCTACACACTAGTTGAAGTGATGGTTCAATAACCTCATCAAGTCTCCACCATCCTCCCACTCAACTTTTCGAGACGAACTTTTCCTCGAGAAAGGACCCGTTTCAAGAAACAATCCCTATTGCTTTCGGATCTGAATTAGGAGGTATACCCAACTGTTTTTGGGTGTCCTATGAAGATGCATTTTATCCGCTTTGGGTTCGAGCTTATCAACCTGAAACTTTTTCACATAAGCGTCGCGGCCCCAAACCTTTAAGAAATGACAGCTTAGGTTTCTCTAAACCATATTCATACGGTGTCATCTCAACGGAATTACGTGGTACCTTAATAAAGTGAGTGCGGTTGTCTTTAATGCCTAACCCATTAACGGTAGTGGTAATTCGATAAGAGACATCATGGTACGCACCATATCCAATAGGGTGCAACTATGATGTTCGGACACACCATCACACTATGGTGTTCCAGGCGGTATTAGTTGTGAAACAATTTGCACAATGTCTTAATTGTGTGCCAAAACTCATAACTCAGATATTCATCTCTATGATCATATCATAGACATTCTATCCTCTTGTCACGATGATCTTCAACTTCACTCTGAAATTACTTGAACCATTCAATAATTCAGACTTGTGCTTCATCAAGTAAATATACTCAACATCTACTCGAATCATCTGTGAAGTCATAACATAACGATATTCACTGCATGCCTCAGCACTCATTGGACTTGCACACATCAAAATGTGTTACTTCCAACAAGTTGCTATCTTGTTCCATCTTACTGAAACCGAGGCTTTTTAGTCATCTTGCCCATGTGGTATGTTTTGCATATCTCAAGTGATTCAAAATCAAGTGAGTCCAAATGATCCATCTGCATGGAGTTTCATCATGCGTATACACCAATAGACATGGTTTGCATGTCTCAAACTTTTCAAAAGCGAGTGAGTCCAAAGATCCATCAACATGGAGCTTCTTCATGAGTTTTACACCAATATGACTTACATGGCGATTGCCACAAGTAAGTGGTACTATCATTACTATTTTATACTTTTGGCATGAAAATGTGTATCACTACGATCGAGATTCAATAAACCATTTATTTAGGTGCAAGACCATCGAAGGTATTATTCAAATAAATAGAGTAACCATTATTCTCCTTAAATGAATAATCAGTATTGCGATAGACATAATCCAATCATGTCTATGCTCAACGCATAAACACCAAATGATAATTATTCTGGTTTAATACTAATCTTGATGGTAGAGGGAGCGTGCGATGTTTGATCATATCAACCTTGGAAACAATTCCAACACATATCGTCAACTCACCTTTAGCTAGTCTCCTTTTATTCCGTAGCTTTTATTTCGAGTTACTAACATTTAGCAACCGAACCGGTATCTAATACCCTGGTGCTACTAGGAGTACTAGTAAAGTACACATTAACATAATGTATATCAAATATACTTCTATCGACCTTGCCAGCCTTCTCATCTACCAAGTATCTAGGGTGGTTCCGCTCAAAGGCTGTTCCCTTATTACGTAAGCACTTAGTCTCGGGTTTGGGTTCAACCTTGGGTTTCTTCATCGGAGCAGCAAGAACAGATTTCTTTGTTTCATGAAGTGTCCTTCTTGCCCTTGCCCTTCTTGAAACTAGTGGTTTCATCAACCATCAACAATTGATGCTCCTTCTTGATTTCTACTTTCGCGGTGTCAAACATCGCGAATACTTCAAGGATCATCATATCTATCCCCGATATGTTATAGTTCATCACGAAGCTCTAGCAGCTTGGTGGCAATGACTTTGGAGAAACATCACTATCTCATCTGGAAGATCAGCTCCCACTCGATTCAAGTGATTGTTGTACTCAGACAATCTGAGCACAAGCTCAACGATTGAGCTTTTCTCCCTTAGTTTGTGGGCTAAGAAAATCGTCGGAGGTCTCATACCTCTTGGCGTGAGCACGAGCCCGAAATCCCAATTTCAGCCCTCGAAACATCTCATATGTTCCGCGATGTTTCAAAACGTCTTTGGTGCCTCTACTCTAAACCGTTCAACCGAACTATCACGTAGTTATCAAAACGTGTATGTCCGATGTTCGCAACATCCACAAACGACGCTTGGGGTTCAGCACACCGAAGCGGTGCATTAAGGACATAAGCTATCTCTTGTCCGCATAATCGCCATCACAACTTTCAACTATATTTTCTCTAGGAACATATCTAAACAAGGAACTAAAGCGCGAGCTTACGACATAATTTGCAAAAGGTCTTTTGACTATGTTCAAGATAATTAAGTTCATCGTATGAACTCCCACTCAGATAGACATCCCTCTGGTCATCTAAGTGATTACATGATCCGAGTCAACTAGGCCGTGTCCGATCATCACGTGAGACGGACTGGTCGACTCGGTGAACATCTTCATGTTGATCGTATCTACCATACGACTCATGCTCGACCTTTCGGTCTCTGTGTTCCGAGGCCATGTCTGTACATGCTAGGCTCGTCAAGTTAACCCTAAGTGTTCCGCGTGTGTAAATCTGTCTTACACCCGTTGTATGTGAACGTAAGAATCCATCACTCCCGATCATCACGTGGTGCTTAGAAGCGGCGAACTTTTGGCAACGGTGCACGCTTAGGGGAACACTTCTTGAAATTGTTGTAAGGGATCATCTTATTTACTACCGTCGTTCTAAGTAAACAAGATGCATAAACATAATAAACATCACATGCAATTATATAGTAGTGACATGATATGGCCAATATCATATTGCTCCTTTGATCTCCATCTTCTGGCTCCATGATCATTATTGTCACCGCATGACACCATGATCTCCATCATCATGATCTCCATCATCGTGTCTCCATGAAGTTGTCTCGCCAACTTATTACTTCTACTACTATGGCTACCGGTTAGCAATAAAGTAAAGTAATTACATGGCGTTGTTCAATGACACGCAGGTCATACAATAAATAAAGACAACTCCTATGGCTCCCGCCGGTTGTCATACTCATCGACATGCAAGTCGTGAATCCTATTACAAGAACATGATCAATCTCATACATCACATATCATTCATCACATTCTTCTTGGCCATATCACATCACATAGCATACCCTGCAAAAACAAGTTAGACGTCCTCTAATTGTTGTTTGCATGTTTTACGTGGCTGCTATGGGTCTCTAGCAAGAACGTTTCTTACCTCACGCAAAACCACAACGTGATATGTCAATTGCTATTTACCCTTCATAAGGACCCTTTTCATCGAATCCGTTCCGACTAAAGTGGGAGAGACCGGCACCCGCTAGCCACCTTATGCACCAAGTGCATGTCGATTCGGTGGAACACATCTCACGTAAATGCGTGTAAGGTCGGTCCGGGCCGCTTCATCTCACAATACCGTCGAAACAAGATTGGAATAGTAACGGTAAGCATATTGAACAACATCAACGCCCACAACTACTTTGTGTTCTACTCGTGCAAAGAATCTACGCAATAGACCTAGCTCATGATGCCACTGTTGGGGAACGTGGCGAGAAATTCAAAATTTTCCTCGTGTCACCAAGATCTATCCATGGAGAGACTAGCAACGAGGGGAAGGAGAGTGCATCTACATACCCTTGTAGATCGTTAAGCGTAAGCGTTCATGAGAACGGGGTTGAAGGAGTCGTACTCGTCGTGATCCAAATCACCGGAGATCCTAGTGCCGAACGAACGGCACCTCCGCTGCTCAACACACGCACAGCCCGGTGACGTCTCCCACGCCTTGATCCAGCAAGGAGAGAGGGAGAGGTTGAGGAAGACTCCATCCAGCAGCAACACAACGGCATGGTGGTGATGGAGGAGCGTGGCAATCCCCGCAGGCTTCGCCAAGCACCAAGGGAGAGGAGGAGGAGGAGAGGGGCTGCACCAAGAGGGAGAGAACTCATGTGTTATGGGCAGCCCCTAGGCCTCATATATATAGGGGAAGGGGAGGAGGGTGCGCCCCCTCTAGGGTTCCCACCCCTAGAGGGGCGGCAGCCCTAGATGGGAAAAGGGGGAGGCGGCCAAGAGGGGAGGGAGAGGGAGGCGCCCACTAGATGGGCCTTAGGGCCCATCTGCCCTAGGGTTTGCCCCCTCCCACTCTCCCTTGCGCCTTGGGCCTCTTGTGGGGGGCGCACCAGCCCCCTTGGGGCTGGTTCCTCCCACACTTGGCCCACGCATCCTTCTCGGGGTTGGTGGCCCCACTTGGTGGACCCCGACCCTCCGGTGGTCCCAGACATTACCGATATCGCCCGAAACTTTTCCGGTTACCAAAACAGAACTTCCCATATATAAATCTTTACCTCCGGACCATTCCAGAATTCCTCGTGACGTCCGGGATCTCATCCAGGACTCCGAACAACATTCGGTAACCACATACAAACTTCCTTTATAACCCTAGCGTCATCGAACCTTAAGTGTAGACCCTACGGGTTCGGGAACCATGCGCACATGACCGAGACGTTCTCCGGTCAATAACCAATAGCGGGATCTGGATACCCATATTGGCTCCCACATGTTCCACGATGATCTCATTGGATGAACCACGATGTCAAGGACTCAATCAATCCCGTATTCAATTCCCTTTGTCTAGCGGTATTGTACTTGCCCGAGATTCGATCGTCGGTATCTTATACCTTGTTCAATCTCGTTACCGGCAAGTCTCTTTACTCGTTCCGTAACACATCATCCCGTGATCAACCCCTTGGTCACATTGTGCACATTATGATGATGTCCTACCGAGTGGGCCCAGAGATACCTCTTCGTTTACACGGAGTGACAAATCCAGTCTCGATTCGTGCCAACCCAACAGATACTTTCGGAGATACCTGTAATGCACCTTTATAGCCACCCGATTCGTTGTGACGCTTTGGTACACCCAAAGCATTCCTCCGTATCCGGAGTTGCACAATCTCATGGTCTAAGGAAATGATACTTGACATTAGAAAAGCTTTAGCATACGAACTACGATCTTTGTGCTATGCTTAGGATTGGGTCTTGTCCATCACATCATTCTCCTAATGATGTGATCCCGTTATCAATGACATCCAATGTCCATGGTTAGGAAACCGTAACCATCTATTGATCAACGAGCTAGCCAAAAGAGGCTTGCTAGGGACATGGTGTTGTCTATGTATTCACACATGTATTTGAGTTTCCTATCAATACAATTATAGCATGGATAATAAACGATTATCGTCAACAAGGAAATATAATAATAACTAATTTATTATTGCCTCTAGGGCATAGTTCCAACACACCATCCCTGTCCTTTGCAAAGCTCGTGACTCCCAGGTGCCGGACTCCTTTCCGGACTCCGAACCTCCCAGCGCCCACCGATCGAATCCGGTTGGCGCCGGTTATGGAGTTCACCGCCGTGGACATCTTTCGACTTTCGCCCTTTGGCGATATCCTGAACTCATTAAAGTCTCTCTCTTTGTCAGGGGAGCCCTGGCCGAACTACGGTCAGGAAGGTTGGGATTCGGACGACGAAGAAATTCAACGCCCACCCGCCACCCACTTTGTAGCCACTATCGATGACTTAACAGACATGCTCGATTTTGACTCCGAGGACATCGACGATATGGATGACGACGCCGGAGATGACCAAGAACCAGCGCCCACAGGGCACTGGATGGCCACCTCAACTTACGATATATATATGGTAGACACACCTAAGGGAAGCGATAACGAGGAACGACGAGACGCTGCGAAAGAAAATTCCCTCAGGAAGCAGTCAAAGCGGCGGCGTAAGCGCCGCTCAAAACCCCACCTCGACAAAGATAGCGCCCACACGCACCCAGCCATAGAGCGAGGCGAGCCGGCCGGCAGCGGACATGCCATTGAGCAACCATCCGAACAGGCCAACTTGGACAAACAACCCGTCCCCCAAGGACAACGGTCCGGACAATCTCACGCCCGGACACGTCATTGGATCGAAGAACCTCCACAAAGAGCTCCTCGCTACTACGCGTAGCTTGAAAAAGCAGAAACAGAGGCTCAGAACAGCGGAAGACGCACTCCGAATGAGATGGAGTAAATTACTCAACACTGCAGACAAATATGGCGACAGCCGCCAAGCAAAGAGCTACCCAAAGCGCAAACTACTGCCCGAATTCGATGAGGAGGCCGTAGAGCCCCCACGATCAAAAAACAAAGAGGCCGCCGGGTCGGATAGACGACCACATGGCAAACGTAGAGCGGCAAGTGGCGCCGCACACAAGCCGGCACGCGATCCGCATAAGGATTCGCACCAAAAGGATGGCCCAATTAGATCTATCTACGGGCCAAGGAAACAAGTTCTGGCGAGCAATACAACACGTCAAATATCCGAACATCACGGCACACCCAAATACAGGGGCGCCGCGCACCCTCTATGTTTCACCGATGAGGTGCTGGATCATGAATTTCCAGCGGGATTCAAGCCCGTAAACATAGAGGCATACGACGGAATGACAGACCCTAGAGTCTGGATTGAGGATTATATCCTCCACATACACATGGCCATAGTAGATGATCTCCACGCCATAAAATACCTACCCCTCAAGCTCAAAAGGCCAGCCCGACATTGGCTTAAAAGCCTCCCCGAAAACATCATTGGTAGTTGGGAAGAGCTTGAGGATGCTTTTCGGGCCAATTTCCAGGGAACCTATGTCCGACCTCCGGACGCAGACGATCTAAGTCACATAACCCAACAGCCCGGAGAGTCAGCTCGAAAATTTTGGAACAGGTTCCTCACCAAAAAGAACCAAATAGTCGACTGTCCGGACACCAAAGCCTTAGCAGCTTTTAAACACAACGTCCGAGACAAATGGCTCGCCAGACACCTTGGCCAGGAAAAGCGAAGAACAATGGCCGCACTAACAAGCCTCATGACCCGCTTTTGCGCGGGAGAGGATAGCTGGCTAGCAAGATGCAGTACCAGCGACCCAAGTACATCCGAAGTCAGGGATGGAAATAGGAAACCACGACGCAGCAAGGACCAGCGCCGGATTAAGGGGAACTGTCCAAAGAGCATGGCAGTCAACGCCAGATTCAAAAGCTAATGGCAGAACAATAAAAAACTGCCCCTTAAGGACAATAGCGATGAGCTATCCAACTTAAACAAAATCTTGGACAAGATATGCCAAATCCACAAGACTCGGAAGCCTGCAAACCATACCCACAGAGATTGTTGGGTCTTCAAGCAGTCCGGCAGACTCAACGTCGAACACAAGGGCCTCGACACACCAAGTGAGGATGATGACGAGCACCACAAGTAGAGCCCCGGAAAACAAAAGAATTTCCCACAAGAGGTCAAAGCAGTAAACTTGCTTCAAGTAACAAAAGGGGAAAACAGAGCGGCACCCATTGAATTACGCGCCACACAATCTACCCAATGAGTCCCAACACCGGTTGTCAAAACCAATTACCTTCGACCATCGGGACTACTCCGAAAGTATCCTAACGCAGGATGGACTGCCTTGATACTAGAACCTATAATCGACGGTCTTCAATTTACGCAAGTCCTAATGGACAACGGCGGTGATTTAAACCTGCTATATCGGGACACAATCCGCAACATGGGGATAAACCCAAACAGGATTAGCGAGCAACACTTCCTTCCAAGGATTAATGCCTGGCACATATGCCAATTGTACGGGCTCCCTACTATTTGAAGTTATGTTCGGATCACCCGACAACTTCCGTCGAGAACAGTTGGTCTTCCACATCGCCCCATTTAAAAGTAGCCATCAAGCACTCTTTGGGGCCAAGCTTTCGCCCGCTTTAACGCAATACCGCAGTATGCATCTCTTAAACTTAAAATGCCCGGTCCACGAGGCATCATTTTATTAAAGGGAAGCTGCGCGTGTCCCTCAAGGAAAGAATGTGAGACTGCCTTAACAGCCTCACACTAATACGGCCTTGCTGGCCAAAAGCGTCTAAAGCAGGTCGTTCGCACCCGGACACGGTTGGTAGTCCGGCATAAAAAAACATGATGCTTACTAGCCGCGTACCCCCCCTTACAAGGGGCTCCACGCATGTACAACAAGAGACAATAAAGCTCAATTTTACTCATTTTTGAATCATACTCTATTTTATTTCCAATTACATTTTAGCGCGATCTTTTTCAAACTAAGTTCCTCTCTTTTATCGATGAACGCCGTGCTATACCCGTCGAGGATACTGCGACAACGGAGACACAGCGCAGACGCGTGCAGCAGGGACCCGTTGCAAGGATTCTTTTCAGATTAAGACCCTGCGTAAACCTTTTTCACTGTCTCTTGTTGTTACTCATCCCCTGGTCTCTTATTATAACCGAGGAGGAGGCTGGCGTTTTTGCATAGGCCGCGTCAGAAGTTTGCACGTACCTGGACACCAGGGGCTTGTTACCAAGGGCATTGTTCGGCCCGCTTTATAAAAGACCGAATACCTTAGGGAGTGTTCGGCGTCTCGAGTTAGGCCTTATATGCATCAGCTCCAAATCATGTCTTTGGTCAAATGTTGGGTTTGCCCGGCTCTTGTGTTTTGCTGCCTTACGTTCCGTTCTATCGGCTAACACGGCACCAGGAGAACTCTGCGATTGTGCCCGGTTCGCCGGGCGAGCACCTCGAGAGAAAGCCAAAAACTGACTGTCATGATATAGCGAGAGACTGGTCAACCACTCGATGACTCACCGGAATGTTTAGAATTCCTCCGCATTAACGAAGGACCGTTTTCTGGTCAAGCACATACGCACCCCGAATTCAGGAGAGTGCGGTGCCCCCAGGGGCTATATAGTAGCCCCACCATCGAACTCCTATGGCTAAGTGAAAGTGATAAAGCATTATAGTCCGGTTGCCTAGTTTTCTACGCTACCACCTCCTTTATAGGACCAAGACGTTGGATTAAGTGTGAAAGCGCGACTTCTTTGCAAACACCCCCGCACTATGTGCATGGGGGCTGAAGCCGAAGACTGCCATCTTTCAGGTTATATACATATATACATCAACGGCCGCACAGGAGGTAGTTTGCTACTTGAAGGCACAAGTATAAAAAGCTCTTACATTAAATTGAAACGTTGTTTCATAAAATTATACATGTCATTCAAACACAACATCCTTCGAGCATCGCTGCGTCTCTATTAAATGAGCGCCGGAAGAACTTCCTCAAAATAAGCGCTTTCGGCGGTACTCTTTGCCGTCCGAATCTGGGGACGCAATATCGGTGGCCTTCATCTCAGCCCAGTATGCCTTGACACGGGCAAGAGCCATCCGCGCCCCCTCAATACACGCCGACCGCTTCATTGCGTCGATACGCGGTACCGCACCAAGGAACTGCTGCACTAAGCCAAAATAACTCTTCGACTGGGGTCCGCCTAGCCACAAATGAGTCATGACATGCTTCATGACAAGTCCGGATAATCGATTCAGCTCGGCCCATTCGACCAACCGATCGGTCAACAGAAGAGGACGCTCCGGACTATGGAATTGCGACCAAAATAGCTCTTCCCTTCTGTGCCCCTTCTGGCCTCGGAAGTGCTCAATCGCGTCCGCAGCGCTCGCCGCTAAGTCCAGATAAGCATCCTCCGAATTCCGCAGCTCCTCCAACTGTGCATACTTCGGATCCATATATTTCCTCCGCAGCAGAAATGTTTTTCCAGCCGCAATATCCCCGGCCTGACTCAGCTCCTCCTTGGCAGCTCTCATGGCGGAACGGGCATCCTTGGATTTGGCGGAGGCCTTTTTCAGGTCCTCTTGTTCCGCTTGACGTTCTTTTTCAAGAACCTCGCAGCGGTCGGTAGTATTCTTCAGCCAGGCCAAATCGGCCATTTCCTCTTTGCTTCGGCGATAAGCAGCCCGTTCGCTTTCAGCTCTTCGCCGCCTTTTAAAGCGGCCGCATTATTCTTTCGGGCTTGCTCTTTAGCTCGGGCAAGTTCCGCCCGTAGCCTCTCCACAGCAGCGGCACCGTCTGCATCAAAGCATACAAGTAGTAAGGCATGGGCATCAAGCTCCCTTACCAGTTGTCCGCGGAGAAGTCGCATACCTTGTGACTCGTCAAACCGTTTATTGACCAGCGCGATGTCCACATCCGCCTCGTCAAGTTACCGCTTTAGTTCGGCAAATTCATCAGTCCGGCTAGCCACCGGACACCCCGCTACCTACATAGGAATGGTGACATGTTAGTACTGAGATTATGATCCTCGGCACGCTGTCAGTTGTGACAGCATACCGAGTCTCAGGGGCTACTATCTATACAGGGCGCATTCTATATGCATAACTGTCAGAAGTTACATCATTTTTTTCGTACCTCAAACCCCGTCTTTAAACTTCTGGCGGATTCATGAAATCCTCTCTCAGCGGATGCAATTCTTTCAATTACCGTAGCCATTAGCGCACGGTGATCTTCGAGATATACGCCGCCGAGCAGGTCCTTCAGCTCCTCCGACCGCACGCCGGTTGGCGCCCGGACCGTCCGCCCCGCCGGACTCGAAACTCTCTGTGACGACACTTCAGTGGTCGCCTACCGCACTGCGAAGGCGTGATAGGTGGAGGCATTTCGCTCTCTATCATCTCCGGACGAAGATCCCCAAGACGAGCTCACGAGAAGGGCTGAGATCCGAACTACAAGGTACAATTTCGGTTATCTTCAGAAATAAATGCAGGGATGTTCTTCATTCACAGGACCCCTTCTTTTTACTTACGGCTCGCTGAAGGGCTGATCCCCTTGGGGAAATAGTGCGGCTGGGGTAATTCCCGGCGCCGGACTTTCTGACGAAGACTTCTTTCCCCGTTTTGAGCCTTGGCTTCCGGGTCTTCGGAAGCGGTCCTCTTCTCCCCTTGGAGGGGAGGATCCCTGATCCCCTCTTCCTTGAAAACCTCCTTCGCGGAGGCAGTTGCTTCCCTGCTCCCCCCTTCGCCTTCTTTAAAAGGCGCGGCCTTCAACATCTTGGTCAGCATGGGATCCGGCGTGGTCTCTGGGAGGGGAACCGGACACCTTATCAACTTTGCCTTGGCTATCCACTCCTGTTCAAGAAACGGCTCCCTTAAAGGGCATATATATATATATATGATAAATGAATGAACAGCATGTCCGGTTACAGGGTTACTTACTTGAGTATTTGGGTGATTGCAGCTTAGACCTGCATCCTCGGTCAAGTCCGGACACTTCTCTTGTGATTCGAAGAACAGTTTGTACATCTCCTTGGGCGTCGCGCCCATAAAATGTTGGAGAGCTCGTGGTCCCTCCGGATTAAACTCCCATGCACGGAGGGGCGACGCTTGCAGGCGTATAGGCGCCAATCAGCATAACCTGCACCGCCACGACCAGATTGATCTCTCTTTCTTGGAGGTCTCGAATACGGCCCTGCAACAGAGGAACGCCCTTGGACGGCCCCAGTCGAGCCCCGGTTGACCCATGATGCCACCACTGTGGTGGACTGAGCGGAAGGCGGTGGCGCCACCCATTTGGTGCCCCCAGGAGCGGTGATTTAAAACCACTCCTGTTGCCACAAACCAAGCTCCTCTTGAAAAGAGCCCTCGGCCACGGAGCATCAAGACACTTGCTTATGACCGCCCTCCAAGACTCTACTTGTTGCCCTCGATCATCTTCGCTCCACCTTGAAGGTCTTGAGCCACAATCCAAAGTGAGGGGTAATATGGAGGAAGGCTTCACATACGACAATGAATGACGAGATATGGAGGATGGACTCCAGATTCAAGTCATGGAAATCCAGTCCATAATAAAACATGAGCCCCCGCACAAAGGGATCCGTCGGGAAGCCTAAACCCCGAAGGAAGTGAGACACGAACACCACGCTCTCGCCGGGCTCGGGAGTGGGAATGACCTGCCCTAGAGCAGGCAGCCTATGCGAAATCTCGCCAGTTAGATACCTGGTGTCTCGCAGCTTTAGCACATTTTCTTCTGTGATGGAAGAAGACATCCATCGGCCGAGCTGGTCAGAGCCGGACATCGTCGAAGGTCCGAAGCGCCTAAATCTGAAGCTTTGGGTGTTAGAACTCGAAGCGCGAGGAGAATTAGATGGAGGGTGGAAAAAAGAAGAGGGCCTTGGTCTCATTATAAAGAGGTTGAATACCAAGAGCCCTCCCCGTGGTCGATTGGGACTCGCCTTTGATAGAGGAGGCGTGCCAATGGGCACGGTTGGGTTACCCACGTCCGTATTGATGAGAATCCCGAAATAAGGGGGCACGATCTACGCTTTGGTAAGATGTGCCAAGGAAATCGCCTCGCTAAACGCGCTGAGGTGGGCCAGTAAAAAAACGATTCGAATAAAGGCTTGGCCGTGGTGTGATGTCACGCCGCGGAATACGTCAGCAGACCTGTGCAAAAATTATTCTCTCTACGGAGGTATGTGGAACTTGTTTTGCAGAGCCGGACACTATCCTTGTGTTCAAAACCTTCTAAGTATTCGGAGGAGGAACCTGCCTTGAAATGCCGAAGACAATATGCGCGCCGGACTCGTCGTCATTGAAGCCTGGTTCAGGGGCTACTGAGGGAGTCCGGACTAGGGGTGTCCGGATAGCGAACTATCATCTTGGCCGGACTCATGGACTATGAAGATACAAGATTGAAGACTTCGTCCCGTGTCCGGATAGGACTTTCCTTGGCGTGGAAGGCAAGCTTGGCGATACGGATATGTAGATTTCCTACCATTGTAACCGACTCATGTAACCCTAACCCTATTCAGTGTCTATATAAACCGAAGGGTTTTAGTCCGTAGGACGAACAACAATCATACCATAGGCTAGCTTCTAGGGTTTTGCCTCTCTAATCTCGTGGTAGATCTACTCTTGTACTACCCATATCATCAATGTTAATCAAGCAGGAGTAGGGTATTACCTCCATCGAGAGGGCCCGAACCTGGGTAAAAACATCGTGTCCCTTGTCTCCTGTTACCATCCGCCTAGACGCACAGTTCGGGACCCCCTACCCGAGATCCGCCGGTTTTGACACCGACAGGGGGGTTCAATCAAAAAATGTAACATATGCAATGTATGTGAAATAGAGTCCTGGATATAACATATATAGAGAGGGGGCGATCCACGAGAAGAGAGTGGAGGTATCACCGGCTTGAGGTGTCCATAGAATCGAAAAGAGGGATGATGTGTGTGTGTGCGCGCGCGATCGACAAAGAGTGCCATCGAATTTGTGTGTGCCCACGTCAAAGATATAGAGTAGCTGGCCTACTGGAACGTGAGAGGGGACATGTGCAGTTTGTCTCTGTGGCATGGATACCCTGCAGCGCCTTCGACTATCGGTGTGTGGTGGGGGAAGAGGGAGGCCCAATTAACTATAGAGGTACAATGGCTGGTATATGTGTGGAGGAGGAGAGGCCTACCTCATGTATTAAGGAGATCGATCTGCCTTATGTATTAAGGAGATCGATCGACATCCATGCATATGTGCGGAGAGAGGAATAAGGCTGGGAGAGAGACAGAGCTAGAGTGTTGGAGAGGGTGGTAGTGGAGTTGCTTCTAACAAATGATGGGATAGGCTTGCTAGACAAACGGAGGGCATGCCCGCAATATCAATAAGAGAGGAGATGGCTGCTTGTGCACGTGCGTGTGAGAGACGGGCCAGGAGGCATGCACGAATGATGAGGGGGGATGATGTGGCTGTGGTAAGCAGACATAACTACATAGGAAGAACAATCGCCCTTTGTTCGAGAAAGGAGAGACATAACTTGTGAGGTACGTCGATCGATGGGGGGGTAGTTAAAGTCGATCCAGGTATATGTTGGGAGATCGATCGGTATACATGCATGTGTGTGTTAGAAGCAAACGAGGCACGAGGAGAAGGATAGAGATAGAGGGATGCATGTAGGAGGTGGTACGAGAGGCATACTATATCGAGCGGGGAGGAGTGTAAAGTAGTACGAGAACGATGAAAAGAGTGGTGGGAGTGAGGCATGGACGGTGACAAGAGAAGAGGGGAAGCTTGTGATTGTGCTAGGCACACCTGGCTAGAGAGGCATATCGATCGATGTGTGCCGTAAAGAAGGAGCTGGGGGGCCTACACACACCATGGGTGAATGACCTAAAGTGAAACGACGAATTTGCGCGATGGAGCTAGAGAATGCTGAGGGAGGGTGAGAGGGATGCGGGCGTGTGCATGCACAAGAGAAAGTTAGCGCTAGCTACAAAGATAAGAGGGTTGTGTGGGTGTAAAAGACGAATAGAGATCGTATATACTTCATTATAAAAAGCGAATTCAGATATTTGAAGAATTTATCATAGTGTTTTAAACCGATGCATGTGTGAATATATATAACGGTGATACACATGGTCTGTTTATGAACATGTTATACTAAATTTAATATATTTTATCTCTACTCTTATAAAAAACGGAGTTGTTGATGATGGTGTGCCTGCCATCCTGCATTATAGGCCGTCCGATTTATATCTCATGGATAACAAGGAAACTATGATGGTTGAAGTTGGCAACAATCATGATTGTAGATTCTTATTGAAATAGAGAAATGAATTCAAATTTAGTTCGAATTGCAGCGGTAGTATAGACATTGGGAATGCACTAAAATGTTGGTATGAGTAGGTTACATGCATTATACAGCAAGTTTAAAAAAATTAATCGGACAT
Organism: Aegilops bicornis; assembly: GCA_021605145.1. NCBI lineage: Eukaryota > Viridiplantae > Streptophyta > Magnoliopsida > Poales > Poaceae > Aegilops > Aegilops bicornis. Next base: position 598,269,603 of record CM038672.1, read on the forward strand.
AACATGGATTCATACTCCTCCTTCCATCTATATAGGGCGTAATGAGATTTTTAAGACCGCCTTTGATTATTGACAAGATTAATAGTACATGACATGCACAATGTGAAAATTATATCATTGAAAGAACCTTTCACAGACGAAGTTAACGGTGTGCTTTGTGTAAGTCGCGTGTCATTATCATTGCTCCAATATTTGGTCAAAGTTAGCATCGAAAAACGCATTAGGCCCTATATAGATGGAAGGAGGGAGTAGCTTTGAATAGCATTTGTATAGTAAAACGGGGCAGGACTCTCTCTTTGTGTGGTGTGAATAGTTTTATTTTTTCGCTTTCTCTTTGGTTGAGGGAAGTGCGAATTGATTTGGTACGCATTACAAGTACAATATTACTACACGTTAGGCTTGTCCCTAAAATTCAACCAGCGTCTTGTTATATCCCAAAAATTCAGATATCGTGCTCCCAAAATCGGGCGCCTTCACAACCCGCGCCTTGCTATCTCGAAATTACAACGCTACACAAAACTCCCTCCACCGCCAAATCCCACCACGCCGAATCCCCTTCTAACCCTCGAGCCGAAGGGCCACTAGTTCAAATCGGTGGGGGGTACTTTTGTAACACACCCTACATTTTGGACAAGCGCCCCTAAGTCATGCTTCACCCCTTTTCGCCATTCAAATCCCAGTCCGCCATAACCTCTCCGCCCACCGCTGAAACCCCACCCTCCTCTGTCCGCCACGTCACCGCTGCCCAGCCGGAGCCTCTTCCCCGACGACGTCGTCCACTGCAATAGCTCGACGTCCCTCGTCCACCTCCTCGGATGAGGATCCGTCGTCCATCTCGCCGTCCCGCCGGTTCAGCCGCCCCGTCCTCCACCTCCAAGGAGCTGTTCCGATGATCGCCTCGTCTATCGCGGCTGCTCCATCCCCACAGCGCTGCCTTAACCTGCTCCACCGGAACCGCAGCATCCTCACCGACTCCTCGGACGAAGCCAAGGCCTACTCGGCACCACCAAAGAGGTTGTACACTCATCGCGTCGCACCTTCTCCTTAACGCGACCTCCCAGCGCCGACGGTGCTCCATCCCGCACCCCCATGGAGCGGCTACCTTGAAGCCGGCTCCGCGGGTGACATCTCCACGGCTCCCCCAGTGCGAGGCCCCTTCGGCGGCGGCGTCCATACCAGCCGGATCTGCTGCTGCTGCTCCGGCTCTCGCCGCTTCATGCCGCTGCTTTGCTCCGGCTCTCGCTCGATCGCTCGCTCGCCCAGCTGCTGTTGCTGCTCTCCCCCTCGCTCGTGCTGCTGCTCTGCTCCGATTAAGCCACACTTCAGTCGACTGAATCGACTTTTGGGTCAGTCAATTTTCAGGGGTTGGGGGGCTCGCCGGAGTTAAGGAAGAACCACCCAGCGGGACGGGGCTCACGGAGAGGTACCCCACTATCTATCTTAGGGTTCGGTGGGGGCGGGGCCTAAAGGGCTGGCTGGGCGGCGGTGGCGACTTGTTTCAAGGGCGGCGAGGCGGCGCTGGGCCGTGATGGTGATGGCTGGCGGCCTGGGGGTGCAGGTTGAAGATGAACTGCAGCCCTCCCTAAACTGCATGTCAAGTGCCTCTCTGCTACCATTATGCTCAGTTTCGACAAGAGTATTCAGATTCCACAAGAAATTTTAGTTTCGACAGTTAAGTTCAGAGTCAATAGTTTTTACCTCATCTGTTGTAGTCGGTGGTTTTGGTGATGTTAATTTTACATCCATTTTACATCATCTATTGGAGATGCTATTAGAATCCCACTTGAGATTGACGATGTCCTGCCTTTGTGCTGCTTCAGCCTTGACGCCTTAAGGCTCACCGGAGCTGCTCCAACAATGTAATGATCCACCACAACAGTAGCAAAGGCCTCGGACGCCGCCCATGATTCCTCAGATCTTCCTCCACACCTCCGACAGCCACCTCTACCTCAACTGCTTCAGCGACCAACCCAATGATGCTGAGGTCGACACAGCTACGGCAAAGAGGTTGTACACTTGTTGCATCACTTATTACTATACATCACATCGATCCATTAGGGCTATTTTGGTTCAACGGAAAACGTCGATCCACCGGGTTGTTACCATCACTCTAAATTTCTGCATGCTCTCCTTACATAATCTCACCATATTTTTTTCGTATGCATGTCGATATTGTACACAACATGCTAAACATGTAGAGAAAAAGAGAAGAGTTTTATGCGGCAATACAATGTCATGCACACATCGCTCCATGGTGGGTTCAATGGCAAACCCTCCCCACCCCTCTGCTGCATTGTAATCCAGAGGAAGATATCTGTTACGAGGCGTCTGCACGCCACGACCACTCCTATTTACCCCCAAGGTGTTTGTTTCTACCTTGGCATGATGATGTTAGTCATATCATGCATATGTTGCCTTGCAAAGGCCTACTTTTGACATCATATATGTCATCCGCTTAGTTTAGACATGTTCTGTAATGCCACCGCTTAGTTTCTATATCATATATGGGAATTATGCGCCTCATGTCTTTTAGCCAGCCATAATATATGTGAAATGTGCAATGCCATCCTGCTTAACTGTGCATCATATATTTGAATGATATCTTTCCCATCCTTTTCTTCATTACATTTCCATTTTTCGACAATGTTTGTACATTAAACTACTCTTCTTGTGAATCGGCCATTTGGGTGGGAGATGGAAAAATCTGGAGTGAAAACAAGGCCTTCAGAGAAGACAGTGCTACTTGTCGAAGCAGATCTCTTGTTGGGTCCCGATAGCTCCTCAGAGATAGATTCAAAGACAGATGACCAGTCCTATTCCCCCACTGAGGTGTATGCTCTAACTTGGCATGGTTATACTGCTCATATCATGCATACGGTGTCTTGCATTGCATAGTTTAGACATCATATACACAATATTCAACACCATGTTCTTAGTTCAGGCATCATATCGAATGCCCTCTGTTTAGCATATAAATCACATATGTGAATTAAATGATGTGATCCTAATTACTTAGATAACATGTAGGTGAATTATGTCATGCGATCTTGTTTAGTTATTCATCATATCTTTGAATTATGTTATGCTATGCTATCCAGTTTAGATAGACATCATATATGTGAAATTATGTCATGCTATCCATTTTAGTTAAACAATATACATGTCAACTATTTCATGCCCTCTTTTTCCACACTATCTATTGCATCTGTCTCTCTCATACAATGTCTGTACATTCAACTATGTTTCCTGTTTATCAGCCATTTGAATTGGAGCGGGTGATGCCAAGATTCAGCGGAATAAAAACACGGTCTTCAAATAAAACAGTGCTACCTCTTGGTGGAGATAGCACCCCGATTGTACATGCATAAGAACCAGCCCTACCACACATAACCCAAACTCTCGCAGATTGTACCCCTACTGCGATGGACAGAGAACCAGCTTCACCCAATCTAACCCCAACCCCAGCCGATAGTAACCCAATTCCTATTGACACAGCACTATCTCCACCACAGAGCTCCCAAACAAGAGCAGTTAGTAAGGCAGCTCCAGTGCCCAAAGGGCCAGTACTATCACGGCGAACCCCAACTCCACCAGTTAGTACGCCTATTCCTGTGGAGGAAGCACAACCAGCCAGTCATAGTTTAGCATCTATCGCATTTGATGTTGTTAAATCGTATGTGCGTATCTTCCCATCTTCGAAATATTATACTGAAGATGAAGGGAAATGCCAGTTGCAGGTGTTTTTCCAGGAGTTATGTGTAAGTAATATTATTCATGGCAATTACTTTGCTTCGTCCCATACATCCTACCTCCATGATGGTTATAATACAGCAAATTTTCCCATTTTTCTCTATAGAGAAGGACCGATTTGGAAACTCGTGATGAGGTAACCTGTGCTAATACCTCTGCTATCTTAAAGAATGCTTGGTGGCGATCGGAATTACCTTAAGAAAACGTATTTCACCGCAAAGAAACTCATCAAATTCCCTTTACGCTCTCCCGAGACACATTTATCGGACGATGACTAGGAACGCCTTTGTTCTCAGATCGTCCGTAACCAAGAATGTGGTAAGGTCTATGAGCTCATTTTCTATTTTTAAGTATTTTATTCTTGCGTCTTACTGTACTACTGCTCATGTAGAACAAGTGCCTAAACTTGAAGAACAACTGTTCTAATTTAAGATTCCATTGCTATCATAGTTCAAAAAAGTGCTAGGCGTTAATTGTGCGTTTTGCCACCGCCTTGCGCTTTACTGACCAAAGCGCATGGTTGTGCGCAGTTATGCACAGATTATGCGTAGTTATGCGCAATGCGTTTCGCCAACGCCTAGAGCCTAGGCGCGCTTAAGCACTCACTTAGGCGTGCCTTTTTTTAACTATGATTGCTTTGCTCTTGTATCACTGTATTTACTCATACAAACTTATTTTTAAATTGAAGGATCCAATCGAAACTCCAATGGCACAGCAGGTATGTTCACGCATGTTTCTTTAACAGGTTTGCTCTTATCAATAGCTCTATTGATTTCAATTTCAATTGTATATACAGTTGACTTTCATATCATGCACATTACTAGCATCACAACAGAGCCAATAGTGTTGTTGTACATGTAGACCTGTGGTACCCATCTGAAATCTTGTTGTGCCATGTAGTTTCCCACGCTTTGTATTCTTTCACTGTTGCTTTGTCTTGAACTGATATGATTTGAACCGTGTCTCTATTTTGATTTGGCAAGACAATGCAAAGGACCATAGGACATAGATATATGTTTGTTTGATGCTTCTATTATGTACTAGTACTTGGCAATAGAAGACTTGGTAGTTTAATCATGTCCACCTTACTAATGAACTGGTTCACCGAAATGAGTTTCATATACTAGTACATGCTAAACTTGTTATGTGTCTGCTTGTTTCTTCTTTTAGAATGCTGACAAAATATTGGGGAAGAGTACCTTATTAAGCAATTGTAAAGGAAGTAATGCAGATAAGGTTCAGGATAGTGACACATCCTTGTTGGTCTCCAACAAAGCTGATAAAACAGCTAAGGAAGACTATCTTGAAGACAAATGAGACAACCCCAAAGTCCTGTCTTGGTTTAGTGTTCGAAAGCATCGCCACTACCGCATGCACAAGCTATTCAAACTCAATTGCCTAAATCAGTTCGATTTCTTGAGTCTCAACTACAAGTCGAAAGACATCGATCAGTCTGTCTTGTGACAAGAAGCGGAAGGATCATGGAAGTCCCCGGAGCATTCAGATGCATACTTTCCGTGCAACAGCAAGCGTTGGAGGATTTTAGCGCCAAACAGACAAAGCTAATCAGCTTGCTAAGCTTATTGCCGACATGGTGGATACCCAAGATAACGCTTTCTTGAAGTCTTCAAGTTGTTTCAGTTATGCTCTTGTTTTGTTTGCCGCTTATTTGCACTGGTGGCCAATTTTGACGGCCAGTGTATGTAATATGCTGCTTTGTTCCCTATATTTGCACTGGTGGCGAACTTTGATGCCCAGTGGATGTAATATGTGTAATAGCGGTAGTAGGCTAGCCTTAATTGCTTGCTTGTATATTTCCTTATTGTCTTGTTCTGTGTTTTTCTAGTGGCCACAATAGCCTATTTTTGGTAACTAGGCCAAAATAATCATGGCAACACACGGACTGTTGTAACCATGGGCCTCCTGCAGTCAGAGGATCCATGGGCCTTCGCTCGTCAGAGGACCATCGGCCTTCTCTACGGGCCATAGGATCCATCGGCCTTCTATACGGGCCTTAGGAATCAATGGGCCTTCTACGGGCCGTAGGGTCCATGGGCCTTCTACGGGCCGTACGATCCATGGGCCTTCTACGGGCCGTACTATCCATGGGCCTCATACGGGCCGTAGGATCCATGGGCCTTCTATGGGGCGTATCATCATTTCGCCAATCATGGGCCGTACTATTCGTGGACCATAACGGACCGTTCATAGGCCGTATTTGATAACTCTATGAAAACAGCCCAACGGGTTTTTTTGACATGAAAATGGCCCAACGTATTAACGGTCCACAAACGGGCCGACCGTAACGACGGGCTGAATTTGGCCCACAAGCAGAAAATGACAGTAACGGGTCGTATGTAACCGAATGCTGCAAATGAGCCCAAGAATCAATGGGCCCTGAGAAGGCCGAAAGATAACTTGGGCTGGAAACGGCCCAATGGAATAACGGGCCGTTAATGGGTATAAATGATTGTAACGCCCTCGATGCGGCTATATCTCCCACGTGTCGAGGCACGACTTAGAGGCATAACCGCATTGAAAGCAATGTCGCAAGTGAGGTAATCTTCACACAACCCATGTAATACATAAGGGAAAGAGATACATAGTTGGCTTACAAATGCCACTTCACACAATACATAAATAAACATCCATCATTCAGAGTACACTCAAGTTCACTACGGAACCAAAATAAATAAGATACCCCAAATGCTACACAGATCCCCGATCGTCCCAACCGGGCACCACTATCGATCATCGTGAAAAGACACATAGTAACGACCACGTTCCTCGTCAAACTCCCACTTGAGCTCGGGTTGAGTCACCAGATCGCATCGCCGAACCTCGCAACTGTTTTGGAAGGGTGTTGGGCTGCAACTTAAAAGAGGCCTTTGCGAGAGTGCGGTTAACCGTTGGAGTACCAAACGAGCTCCAAATGACCAAACTTGACCGGTGGTCTACGGGTGGTATACCAAGGCCACTAGACAAACCTCGGTCCATTCCGAGAAGGTTTAGTACCGCACACGGAAAAACGTAAAAGGGCACCGGGAAGATAGGAGTGTCGGATTGCAAAACGGACAACGGGGAAAATGCTCGGAATCATGAGACGAACACGTAAGCAAATGCGATGCACATGATGACATGATATGAAATGCATGACATGGACAAAATGCAAAATGAAGAAAAACCCAACCACGGAGGGAATATCATATCACAAATGCCGAAAATGGCAAGAGTTGGAGTTACAAATATGGAAAGTTACATCCGGGTGTTACAACACTCCACCACTACAAGAGGATCTCGTCCCGAGATCTAGGACTGAAAGAACTCCGGATATTCGAACGGAGGTGATCCTCGCGCCCCGTGTAGCTTCTCGGTCGGAATGGTGTGACCACTTCACTTTTAGGAATTTGATTGACTTGTTGCGAGTCTTGCGCTCGGTTTCTTCAAGAATAGCAACGGGGTGCTCATGATAAGAGAGATCTTCTTGAAGGTCAATTTCTTTGAAGTTGATAGTGCGTTCAGGAGTCTTGAAGCACTTATAAGTCGTGACACGTGAAACACATCGTGCACATTTGCAAAGTTGGATGGAAGCTCAAGTTGATAGGCGAGATCGCCTCTTTTCCCAATGATCTTGAAAGGACCCACGTATCTAGGGGCAAGCTTCCTTTGATATCGGGTTTACGAAAGTGCCTTTCATTGGAGAGACGCGAGGTAGACATGGTCTCCGATTTCAAAAGCCACATCACGGTGCTTATCATCATAATAGCTCTTCCGCGCGATTATGCTGCTTTGAGATTCTCACGGATGACTTGGCACATTTCTTCCGCTTCGTGATCAAGTCATTGCCAAGAAGTTGGCGCTCACCTGTCTCGGACCAATTGAGAGGAGTACGGCACTTTCTGCCATAGAGAATTTCGAATGGGGCCTTGCCCGAACTCGCTTGGAAGTTGTTGTTGTAGGAGAACTCGGCATATGGAAGACAATCTTCCCACTTCATACCGAAGGAAATGACACAAGCCCTGAGCATATCTTCAAGGATTTGATTTACTCGCTCGACTTGGCCACTTGTTTGAGGATGGAAAGCTGTGCTGAAACGAATGTTGGTGCCCATGGCCTTCGAAAAGAATCCTTAACATGGAGGTGAAGATGCTGCCACGGTCCTCAAGAGATCAATTGTGGAATGCCGTGCAAGGAGACAATCTCGAGGTGTATAGCTCGCCAACCGAGCTGCTGTGATGGATTCTTTGATAGGAAAAAATGAGCCACTTTAGTAAGCTTGTCAATGACGACGAATATAGCATCATTTCCACGCTTGGACTTAGGAAAACCAGTCACGAAGTCCATCTCGATATGATCAAACTTCCATTCCGGAATAGCAAGAGGTTGAAGGAGACCAGCTGGTCTTTGGTGTTCTCGCTTTCACTCTTCTCGCAGACATCACACTCATTCACGAATTGAGCAATTTCTCGCTTCATTCGAGTCCACCAATATGACTGCTTGAGATCATGGTACATCTTCGTACTTCCGTGATGAATGGATAGAAGCGACCATTGTGAGCCTCGCTCATAATAACTTTTCTCAGATCACCCTTAGGAACCACAATCCGTCCTCAAAGAAAAGAGTATCTTTGTCATCAACGTGGAAGCACTTGTACTTGAAATGCCCTTGTCGATACCACGCTTCACCTTTTTCACCATGGTATCCAGAAGTTGAGCCTCCCGAATCTGATCTTCCAAAGTAGGAGAGACTATGAGGTTGGCAAGAAAGCCTTGAGGAACAACTTGAAGATTCAGCTTTATGGAAAGCTTCACAGAGATCCGTTGGAAGGGCTTGAGGATTAGACTGTTGCGAGAAGCCTTCCCGCTCAAAGCATCTGCAATGACATTGGCCTTGCCGGAGTATATTCAATACTTGGGTTGTACTCTTGAATCATTTCAACCCATCGAGTCCGCCTCGAGGTTGAGGTTGGGCTGAGTGAAAATGTACTTGAGACTCTTGTCATCGGTGAAAATGTCCACTTTCCTTCCCAACAAGAGATGTCTCCACGTTATCAATGCATGGACAATCGCCGCCAACTCAAGATCGTGAGTGGGGTAGTTCTTTTCGTTGGGCTTCAATCAAGCGAGAGGTATAAGCCACAACTCTCTTCTCTTGCATTAACACAAAGACCGAGACCTTGAAGAGAAGCATCATAGAAAACTTTGAATGGCTTGGATTCATCAGAGGAGTCAAGACAGAGCTGTGACGAAGTTTCTCTTTGAGAGTATTGAAAGCAACATCACAATCAGAGACCAAACATACTTCACATGCTTCGAGGAGGTTGGAAAGAGGCTTTGCAATCTTGGAGAAGTTCTCAACGAATCTTCGCAATAGCTTGTAAGACCAAGAAAGTCATGGAGCTGCTTGACATTCTCGAGGAGGTTCCCAATTCACAATTGCGGACACCTTCTCGGGATTAACAGCGATGCCCTTGGCGGAGATGATATGACCAAGATAAAGCACTTCATCAAGCCAAAATTCACATTTGGAGAACTTAGCATAGAATTGATACTCTCTCGAGCTTGTCTAGTACCAATCGCAAATGTTTGGCATGATCCTTCTTATTCTTGGAGAAGACCAAAATATCATCAAGATAGACCAAGACGAATTCATTGGTGTAGGGGTTGAAAATGAAGTTCATCATCCGAGAGAAAGTTGGAGGAGCATTGACGAGGTCGAAAGACATGACAAGATATTCATAAGAACCAAAGCTTGTTCTCAATGTCAGCCTTGGGAATATCTTGTTCACGAATGCGAATCTGATGATAACCCATACGAAGGTCAAGCTTGGAGAACACTTTAGCACCTTTGAGTTGCTCGAAAAGCTCATTGATGTTGGGAAGTGGATACTTGTTCTTGATAGTCTTCTTATTCAATGGACGGTAATCGACGCAAAGTCGGTCCGTGCCATCCTTCTTCCGGACAAAAAGAACACCACAACCCCAAGGAGATGAACTCGGTCCGATCAAACCCAGACGCTCTTGTTCATCGAGCTGCTTCTTCAATTCCTTCAGCTCATTAGGTCCAAGCTTGTATGGACGCTTGCAAACGGGTTCAAAGGCTGTGCTCAAGATCAATAACGAACTCAATCGCCGATGAGGAGGCATACCCGAAGCTCTTCCGAAAGACATCTTGGTACTCACAAACGACCGAATCGAGAGATAACATCCAATTCGCCTTCTCATTGAGACAAAACAACCGAATGGTTTCATCACGAAGCGGCATAGATGATCACATCATTAGAAGAGTGAGTCAATTGAATTTCCCTGGCAGCACAATCAAGCTGAGCTTTGTGCCGAGAAAGCCACCCATCCCGAGAATAAGATCAATATCCGAGTCACCAAGAACAATTGGTTTAGCCAGAAATCTATAGTCGCCCATCTTGATTGTGGTATCCTAACCACCAAACTGGAGCTCAAACCGCTACCCGGAGAAACGACATCCATGGGTTTACCCAAATGTGAAGAAGTGAATTCATGCTTGGCAAAAAACGGTCTTGACATGAAACAATGCGATGCACCAGTATCAAATAAAACTTTTGCAGGAATATCATTAACTGGAAGATTACCCATTATCACAACAGTAGATTCCTCCGCTTATGCTGCATTCATCATATTCACCTTGGCATGCTTTTGGATTATGCTTGACCACCGCATTGCTGGAAGATTTCACAGAGGAGGAGGCGGAAGGCGCCTTTGGTTGAAGCACTTGTTCGCATAGTGACCTTTCTCGCCGACATTTGTTGCAAGTCACCCTCGTAGAGCGGACGGTGGTAAGGAGCACTTGACCTTGGAGCTTGAGAATTAGACTTGTTCTGATAGCTGTGGTTGGGTGGGTGGGAAGATCCACGACCACCTGAGTTCTTCTCTCGCCGATAAGGCCGACGGAACGGAGGAGGAGGAAGGTAAAACTTCTGCCGCTTAGCTGCCTCTTGAGAGGAAGAAGAAGACTGAATTGCATCCCTGATTCTCTTCTTAGAAGCCTCTCATTTGTGCTGGGCAGCTTCTTTCTTCAGTGCCATGTTGTAGAAATCATCATACTTATATGGCTCAAAACGCACAAGAGCTAATTGCAGATCTTCTCTCGCACCACCTCTCGAATTGATAGATCATACTCTTTTCATCGTGCACGCCTTGCTTAGCAAAACGAGCGAGCTCGAACTGGATATTGTATTGATAGATGCACATGTTGCCCTGCTTGAGATTGCGGAACTCCTCACGCTTGCTCTCAACAACACTTTTCGGAATGTGATGAGCTCTGAAATCACGATGGAACTCATCCCTGTAATGACACGACCTCCTCGAATCTTTGTATTGTCGGTACCACTCAAAGCAGCCTTGATCCTTGAGTTGAAACGATGCAAACTTGACAAAGTCCTCGTGTCCGACATTGCTACAATCAAAATGCTTGCAGATGTCCACAAGCCAATCGTCAGCCGCGTCTGTGGCCTCGGCTACGTAAACTGAAAGACTTCGGCTGATTAGCGAGGAACTGACTGAGAGTAGCAAAGTGCGGCTGATTGTTGCCTTGACCCTGATTGCCTTGATTGCCTTGCCCTTGAGTACGCTCTTGCAAGAGCTGCAAAATCATCTGAGCATTGGCATTGGTGGCTGCCATGATAGCTTGCCAGGCCTCCGGAGGCGGAGGTGGAGGTGGAGGGTTCGACTGATCCCCATCATTGCGATCCGGATTCGTGACGCCAGAGGCGGAGCCATCCTGAAGAGGGTGACATCCGTTAGTCCTTTGATAGACAAAAGATAAGTAGAATCAACGGATAGAAATTGCAACATATAGTCTTCACAATAAACATTCGAACAAGAATGAACGAATGAATTCCAAAGTTAATCATCACACGTCCATTAAGGTGAGAAGCCACTTAGATAAAGGTATGGAATCATCATCTACCTTAGAAACAAATCGAATATCACAACTGAAAACAAAAGATTGGCTTCTAGAATAAGCCGGAACAAACACATGATAGAGATTTCGCCCAAAGTGTTCGTGGTGGGGCCCACACGGGCATGACGTATAGCGGCCGTCATGAATGACAAACAAGACGTCCCCGAATCAGCATAGCCAAGGATTCTTTAAGACGCCTCGCGACCATCAGAATCGACCGTGAATGGGCGGACCACTAGACGTTGAACCCCAATCTCAAATCATACATCTGTGGGAAAGATATCATGTAAGCTACTAGAATTCCCACCTATAAACTCCCGAAACTTTCTGGTTATGCAATCTGGTGTTGGGGATACAGGGGACACAAAATATATCACCCAAACTAACAATACCTAGATCCAAATTGTATCCATCCGTCAACACATAACCAAGAAATCCTCGAAATCATGTACCTCGACCTTGAAAAACATCCGTTATACAAGTCATGGCAATACTCCCTTTTCGCCTCAAGATCTTTGGGCTATCGGGGTTATCTCACCAACAACTACACAAAAGAGATTTCGATGTCGCCAAAACTCGTATTCCAGAACTGCAACGATAAAATTGTGACGACAACACCTCGGAGCTCAACTCCCCGGGACACTGCCACAACCCCTAAATGTCAGGAGGCACCAAGAACAATGTTCTCGTCACAAAACCATCGGAACGATTCCAAGATACCCACGTGATCCTAAAAAAGAGAAAAGAGTCAAAACTTCTACGTCAGGAGACCTCACAGAGCGACGAAGGGACTGGGAAGTAAAAAGAATCCTACTCTCCGATATATATAATCCTAAGACTCAAAACATTTTTCCATTCTAGACTCAACAACGCCAAAGAAACAATCAAGTAGGGGGCTCCTAAGTCGGGAAGGCTCGATTACCAACTTGTAACGCCCTCGATGCGGCTATATCTCCCACGTGTCGAGGCACGACTTAGAGGCATAACCGCATTGAAAGCAATGTCGCAAGTGAGGTAATCTTCACACAACCCATGTAATACATAAGGGAAAGAGATACATAGTTGGCTTACAAATGCCACTTCACACAATACATAAATAAACATCCATCATTCAGAGTACACTCAAGTTCCGACTACGGAACCAAAATAAATAAGATACCCCAAATGCTACACAGATCCCCGATCGTCCCAACTGGGCACCACTACTGATCATCAGGAAAAGACACATAGTAACGACCACGTTCCTCGTCAAACTCCCACTTGAGCTCGGTTGAGTCACCTGTACTGGCATCGTCGGAACCTGCAACTGTTTTGGAAGGGTGTTGGGCTGCAACTTAAAAGAGGCCTTTGCGAGAGTGCGGTTAACCGTTGGAGTACCAAACGAGCTCCAAATGACCCGAAACTTGACCGGTGGTCTACGGGTGGTATACCAAGGCCACTAGACAAACCTCGGTCCATTCTGAGAAGGTTTAGTACCCGCACACGGAAAAAGCGTAAAAGGGGCGGCTGGGGAGATAGGAGTGTCGGATTGCAAACGGACAACGGGAAAATGCTCGGAATCATGAGACGAACACGTAAGCAAATGCGATGCACATGATGACATGATATGAAATGCATGACATGGACAAAATGAAAAATGAAGAAAAACCCGACCACGGAGGGAATATCATATCACAATGCCGAAAATGGCAAGAGTTGGAGTTACAAATATGGAAAGTTACATCCGGGGTGTTACAATGATACACTGTTCATTACGGGCCAGTTTCACCACGGGCCGTTAATGGGTGAGGAGTTACAAAGGTCCTCATATGGCCCGAAAGAAGTCATGGGCCACACATGGGCCGGAAGTTAAAACAGGCTGAATCATATTGGACGGCCCAGATGACGCTACTGGGCCTAATTCGGATAGGGCGTAACGGGCCCTGGGTTAGCGGGCTGTAAATGGGCTATATGCGAACAGGCCGTTAACAGGCTTTCCGTGGGCCGGGCCGCCACCTTTTGACCAAGTCAAACAGGCCGGCCTTTTCACAGAATGGGCCTCTGTTGGGCCGTGCCACGTGTCGCCAGATCATAAGGCGCCTTCGGTCCAATGAGCGGATGACATCTGTCCCAATGGTGAGCCGACACGTGTTTCCTCCAGCCAATGATGATTTTACACGTGGAAAATCCCCATTGGTCGGGTCATAACGGGTTATCGGATCCAAAACCCGACCCGATAGCTTAACGGCGTTCCGTTACGACGGATGCCACGTGTTGGTCACCCTTGACGAAAGCACTTCTGTGACGCGCGATTTATCATCATGGAAGTGGACACTTCCGTGATGATAATTTTGGTCATGTCATGGAACACTTCTACGATAGCACAGGTATGACTATCTTGATTCTGTCATAAATTTGTCAAGGATGTACATGCATGACAAAAACGCGACCTACTGTGACAAACACGTATCATCACGGAAGTGTATTTTTTTGTAGTTCCAGTTCCTTCGCGGCGACTGGGAGCAAGTGGTGAACGACATGCCCACCTTCAATGGTGAGGGGCTGGTGCCTGCAGGGGCTCCCGAGGATCTGGCGATGTTGGCGACGGTGAACGTTTCCTCTAGCAACTCCAGCGGGAGTGAGGAGGAAGAAGAGGAGGTGGAAGGAGGAGGTTCTGACTTCGAGGCGCCTGGCGAGGAGTCGGGGGACTCCTTCCCTCGGCGCAGGTCCCGCGCCCTTCGCTCCATGCCGGACGACGACGAGGCCGACGCCAGGCGAGGAGGGGAGGATTCTCCCCTGGTCCCGAGGAAGGGCAGGTCGGGGCTGGTTCCCCCAGGTCCGCCTCGACCTGTGGCGGTCTGAGTCCAGCTCCGGCCTTCCCAACGCGCCTACTGCTTCTGGTCCTCCCGAGGCTGATCCTAGCCGCATGCTTTCAGGCTTCAAGTTCGGTCGGAGGCTGCCTGGGTCCGGGGACGACGACCAATAAGTGTTTGATCCGTGCTTTGCTTTGCTTCTGCCGCTGGGGCCTGACGTTTGTGTTCTCTTGGCCAGGTTGGCACCTGCAGCGAAGAGGCCGAAGGGGGCTTCCGCGGCCCTTCTTGAGGCGGGTTCATCTACAGGGGTTGCGGCTCCGCCTGCGGGGAAAGGACGCAGCGAGGCTCACGCCTCCCCTACCCGGTCATCCTCGCGAGCCCAGCAGGGGCACTCGAGAGGTGAGTCAGCCCCTGTGGTCCCGCTGACTCCGGAGGTGCCTGGGCTTGACGTTGTTGCTGAGGCGCCCAAGGCCCAGGGGGCTCCTTCTTCCCAAGCCATGATCACGCTGCCGTCTTCTACACCTGCTCCGCCGGCTCCAGTCTCCTCTGATTCCTCGGCCATCTTGGACCAGGCTGCTAGCGAAGCCGAGCGATCATGGGAGGATCTCCGGAATGTTGATCCTCGTCTGGTGGCCGGGCGCCTGGAACTTGCTTCTGGCTGGGCCCGCTCTGCTGCCTCCGTCCGAGCGGTGCTGAGCCAAGCCGTGTCGGCCTCCGATGGGGAGAAGCAGGCCGCTCGGCAAGCCAAGACCGCTCGCGATGCCGCCCTGGGCGACACTGCGGGTGCCCGGGACCGCTGCAAGGTGCTGGAGGCCGAGCTGCAAGGCCTGCGCGACGAGCTCGCCAAGGAGGTCCACGGCCGCCAGGAGAAGGAGAAGGAGATGGAGGCTCAGGAGACCGCCGTCAAGAACAGGGACGCCGAGCTTGATGGCTGCCGTAGCCGGTTGGAGACGCAGGAACAGTCGCTGAAGGCGGAGAGGATCGAGCTCGACAGGAAGGCAAAGATCCTGGCTGAGTATCGGGTGGCCTTCGCCAAGTTGGAGGAGAAGGCTCGCGCCGCATTGAAGATGCTCTACGAGGGTGGCCTGGGGGAGCTGTTGGCTGGTGCAGAGGACGGCCCCGCCAAGCTGCTTCCTTTCTTGGTGCGAACACTTGAAGATGTCGCGGATGGCCTTGCCCCCACGGCCGAGGCCGAGGCGCGCGCTTTATCTTCTGTAGTGCTGACGCGTATCCTCAGCCACGTCTACCTTTGCGACCCCAGCGTCGACCTCGACGGCCTGCTGGAGCCTGTGAGCGGCGATCTTGCTGCTGCCGCTGCTGCGGCCGTGAAAGGCCGAGCCGAGGCCCTGCTGGGGAAGTTTCGCGCCTTTAGCACCTTGCCTGGGCGTGGTGCCGCCAGCTCCACGGCCTCGGGAGGTGGGGGCGCCACAGGAGAGTGATCCTTTCGCAACTCCTGTTCTGTTTTAATCCCTGCAACATGCACCATGCCTCGTGGAGGCGTTTAAACTTCGTGTTTGACGTTGTGAAACGACTCATGGCTTGTAATATTTTCTTTGAATTCGCATTCTTCCCTCCTACTTGCGTGTGTTCTACGTCGGTAGGGCCCGACCCCGCGCATACCTCAGCCGCCGTTAGTCCCGACCGGAGACCAAGGACGAGACTAAGGAGTGAGGGGCTACGTGGCAAGTTAGGCTCCTGAGTCGCGATGCTCAGGAGTCCCCCTTGACGCCGTAATGCAAGTAGGGATAGGAGGCATAGGAGTGGATTAGTCGTTTCACGCCTGCACAGCCCAGCCTCACAAGATACCTCAACCGCCGCTAGCCCCGACCGGAGACCAAGGACGGGACTAAGGAGTGAGGGGCTACGTGACCAGTTAGGCTCCTGAGTCGCGATGCTCAGGAGTCCCCCTTGACGTTCAAACTAATTTTCATACCTTGGCTCCGCTCGAGGAGGCGCGCGACGACCAGGTCCGGGGACTGGCCGGGTGGCGACGTTCGGGCGAGGCAGGCGCAGCCTCGTGTCCAGCCTCGCGCGGCACTCCCAAGGGGAGGCGCTATGATGGCGCCAGACACCGAGCTATGGGCTCCTCGAGGTTGATACGGTTATGAGCCGCCTCGGTTGTTTATCACCAGCAAGCATAGCGCTCAGATGTGTCTGGACATAGCCGCTCCTCGGCGGTCGCCACCAACAAGAGAGCATGGTGCTTCCACTGGTTCGTGGGAGGGGGCTCCCCTCCGGGAGGAGCCCCCGGGGCGTGTACAGCCCCGCCCTGACACGTGGCCGGCACGGTAGGGCTAGGAGAGGTGTATCTGGGCACCCGTGAGCCAGCGCGGGACTCACGAGGCCCTACCTCGAGGCGGGTTGCGCCTGGCTCTGGGCCTTTATCATTGGTGTGTTCCTGCAGGGTTAGAATGCAAATGCTCTACGTCCTCAGGTCCCGGCCCTCGAGCGAGCTCAGCCGCCACTGGTATGACAGGTCGCGATGCCGTGGGTCAAGGCCAGGGGGTGAGGGCTGGAGAGCCAGTAAGAGCCCATGAGTCGCGATGCTCAGGTACCCCCCCCCCTTTTAATGTGCAGGCGCTTTGCATTAGGGCGGAGAGGCCCGCGACAGGTAGTAGGCAATAATTGCATGAATCAGGTTAAGCGCAAAGGAGAAATTCCATCTAGATAGGTGCGGAGAAAGCATGCGCCACTGGGTCTAGCCCGAGCAGCTTGGGGATAATGCAGCCCGAGGGGCGCCCCCAACAAGGTAAGTAAAGAACATAAGCAAAACGGATACATGCCGCAGGGATGGACCCACGCAGCCTGGGAATGATGCAGCCCGAGGGGCGCTCCCCGCTGAAAACGAAATTTGGAAAGGTGTCACCTGATATGGTCGGAGATGGCGGGGTGTTGAGGTAGCGGATGACGCGTGACGAGGATGCCGGCCCTCACGAGCCCTCCGGACTGGGAGCCTCGGGAGGCTCCGGGGGTACGGGGGGTTCCTCGAGATCCATCTCCATCTCCGCCAGGACCACGCGCTGCTTGTCCTCCTGAGCCTCCAGAGCGCCCCTCGGCAGGCGCTGATGGGCGGCAACCGCGTTCGGCAGGCTGAAAGGCATGCGAACGTAGCTGTGAGGTGGACCCTCACAACGCCCCACGCGTGAGGGCCAGAGGCGCTCCTGAGACGCGGCTCGGTTGAGCCCTGGTATGTCGATGCAGATTCGCAGCCCAGCATCCTCGCCTGGATGTGGGGCCACGGTGGGCAAGCGGCGACAGCCGCACATGACTCCTGACTCCTGTAGCTCCTGGGTGCTCCTTGCGATGAACTCCTGAGGGTTTGGCCCTCCTTACCTCATACCTTCCTGAGGGAAACGTGCCTTGAAGAACGCCTCCAAGTGGTGCCCGAGCGCCTCCCTCGAGACTCCGGCTAGGTCGGTGGCTCGCCATGAAAGAGCCCCCGAGCCCTGCCCGAGGAGGGCACCCGGCACGCCTCCCTATGCGCCAGAGGGTGGCGCCCCTTGAACGGGTGCGGGTCATGTTGCCATGCCTCCGGAGGTGCTTACCCCACGAGGGCTTGGACCAGGTGAAGCCTTCTTCTTCTTGGGGATCGCCTCGGGAAGTATCCCGCTCCTGTGATCTGGGTCTTCGATTGCTGCGGCTTGGAAGGCGCGCTCAAGAGAGCACACTGCATCCCTTTCCTCACAAGGCACTGTGATGACTCCTCCGCTTCCTGGCATCTTGAGGACATTGTAGCCATGGTGAGTCACTGCCATGAACTTGGCCAAAGCTGGGTACCCGAGGATGGCATTGTACGGCAAGCGAATGTGGGCGATGTCGAAGTCAATGAGCTCAGTGCGGTAGTTGTTGCGCTATCCGAAGGTGACAGGAAGGCAAACTTACCCTATCGGGACGGTGGAACCATCGGTGACTCCGGAGAAAGGCTTGGTTGGCTGAAGCTGATCGTATGGCACTTGGAGATCGTTGAATGTCTCGACAAATAGGACATTGAGCCCTGCTCCGCCGTCGATGAGGGTCCTGATGACTTGCACGTTGCTGATGACTGGTGAGCAAAGCATGGGGAGGACTCCGACCGTTGCCGCGCACTTGAGCTAATCCGCTGAACTGAATGTGATGACGCCTTGCAGCGACCACACGAGAGGGCGTGTGGCCTCTGGCTTGGGGAGGACTGCATTCGCCTCGAGAGCAAACTGCTTTAAGATGCGCTGAGAGGCTGGGGCATGAGCGCCTCCCAGGATGCAAGCGATTGCACGCGGCTCCTGGAAGCCCCCAGCCCCCTCGTCCTGATGATTGTCTTCGTACCTCCTTGGCGGCTACAGCAGAGGTGGGAGCCCTGCATTGCCTTGAGGGAGATCCTCACGAGGCTGGTCTCTCCAACCTCCCTCGCGAGGCTGGTCCTGCCGGCGGTCCTCGCGAGGTCTGTCATACCATCCTTGGCGAGGGCCACGGTCTTCCCAGCGTCCTGCACCTCTTCCTCCTCCTCGGCCGTAGCCTCGATCACTGCAGTCGAGGTGTCGACTGATTCGCCATCTCGCATGGCCCTGAGCTCTCGGCATTCGTTGGTGTTGTGGGTGTGGAGATCGTGGTACACGCAGTACCGGCTGCCCTTGGAAGACTCGGGCTGATCCCTGCCTCGCTTGGTGTCTGGTTCGGCCGTGAGCACTGCAGCCCCCTTGCGCTTGACGTCCTTGGCCTTGGGATTCTTCTCTTTTGGATCGGCAGCTGGAAGCTCGAGGAGAGAGAGGCGCCCTTCCTCAGCCCTGGCGCATTTGTTCGCCAAGTTGAACAGCTCCAGATATGTGCACAGGTCTTCATGCATCGCCAGCTTCTCCTTCATCTTGACGTCACGCACGCCATCGGAGAAGGCTGAGATGATGGCCTCCTCAGTCACCTTGGGAATCTTGAGGCGTGCTTTGTTGAAGCGCTGGATGTACTTCTGCAGGGTGATGTCTACTACGCAACCTTCTCCTTGTAGACTTTGTTGGGCCTGCAAGTGCACAGGTTTGTAGGACAGTAGCAAATTTCCCTCAAGTGGATGACCTAAGGTTTATCAATCCGTAGGAGGCATAGGATGAAGATGGTCTCTCTCAAGCAACCCCGCAACCAAATAACAAAGAGTCTCTTGTGTCCCCAACACACCCAATACAATGGTAAATTGTATAGGTGCACTAGTTCGGAGAAGAGATGGTGATACAAGTGCAATATGGACGGTAGATATAGGTTTTTGTAAACTGAAAATATAAAAATAGCAAGGTAACTAATGATAAAAGTGAGCGTAAACGGTATTGCAATGATAGGAAACAAGGCCTAGGGTTCATACTTTCACTAGTGCAAGTTCTCTCAACAATAATAACATATATAGATCATATAACAATCCCTCAACATGCAACAAAGAGTCACTCCGAAGCCACTAATAGCGGAGAACAAACGTAGAGATTATGGTAGGGTACGAAACCACCTCAAAGTTATTCTTTTGGATCAATCTATAAAAGAGTTCGTACTAGAATAACACCTTAAGACACAAATCAACCAAAACCCTAATGTCACCTAGATACTCCATTGTCACGTCAAGTATCTCAGGCATGATTATACGATATGCATCACACAATCTCAGATTCATCCAACCAACACAAAGTACTTCAAAGAGTGCCCCAAAGTTTCTACCGGAGAGTCAAGAACGTGTGCCAACCCCTATGCATAGGTTCATGGGTGGAACCCGCCAGTTGGTCACCAAAACATACATCAAGTGGCACATGATATCCCATTGTCACCACAGATAAACACGGCAAGACATACATCAAGTGTTCTCATAAAAGACTCAATCCGATAGGATAACTTCAAAGGGAAACTCAATTCATCACAAGAGAGTAGAGGGGAGAAACATCATAAGATCCAACTACAATAGCAAAGGTCGGGATACATCAAGATCGTGCCATAGAGGGAACACGAGAGAGAACACGCGAGAGAGAGATCAAACACATAGCTACTGGTACATACCCTCAGCCCCGAGGGTGAACTACTCCCTCCTCGTCATGGAGAGCGCCAGGATGATGAAGATGGCCATCGGTGATGGATTCCTCCCGGTGCCGAACGGGCTCCCGAGAGGTTTTTGGTGTCTACAGAGGCTTGCGGCAGCGGAACTCCCGATCTATCTTCTGTTCTGGAAGTTTTACGATACGTAGGTATATATGGGTGCAGGGGGTATGTCGGTGGACCGAAGGGGGGGCCACGAGGCAGGGGGGCGCGCCCCAGGGGGGTGGGCGCGCCCCCTACCCTCGTGAGCACCTCCCTTCTTTCCTGACGTGCACTCCAAGTCCATCGGGTGGCTTTCCTTCCAAAAATAACTTCTCCAGTTGATTTCGTTCCGTTTTGACTCCGTTTGATATTCCTTTTCCTCGAAATACTGAAATAGGCATAAAACAGCAAATGCAGGCTGGGCCTCCGGTTAATAGGTTAGTCCCAAAAATAATATAAAAGTGAATAATAAAGCCCAATATTGCCTAAAACAGTAGATATTATAGCATGGAGCAATCAAAAATTATAGATACGTTGGAGACGTATCACAGGGTCTCTCCTGGCTGCTGCTTGATGCGGCGCATGTCGCTCACGGCAGGAGGCTGGTCGCGAGTGCCTTGGAAGTTGGCGAAGAAGCGGGTGCGCATCTCGTCCCAGGAGGAGATCATGCCGGGAGCCAGGTTCAGGAGCCAGGTTCAGGCTCCGTCCTTCAGCGCCATGGGGAACCAATTCGCCATGACCTCTTCGTCCCCGTTGGCGGCTTCGATGCCCAGCTCATAGAGCTGAAGGAACTCAGCAGGGTCGGCGGTGCCGTCGTAGCGAGGAGGCAGGTCTGGCTTGAACTCGCCGGGCCATGCGACGCTGCGTAGCTCGGCGGTGAAGGCGCTGCAAGATGCAAAGGCCACCGGAGCTCTCGATGATGCGGGGCTTGCTCTTGTGGATTCGCGCACCGCTGCTGGAGCAGCGCGGGTCTTGACGCAGTGGGCGCTGAGCGTGGTCGCGGCGCCCGGTCTTTGGGAGCATGCGAGCACCTTCTTGGGGACGAGGGATCTCCTGGCAGCTTCTTTCTTGGTGCGCGGGCGCCGGGCGTGGAGGGTCTCGGCCCGGGGCCACGCGCCTTGGAGCCAGGGCGCCTTCTTGGGAAGGAGGGGGAGGGGTACCTCCGGATCCCTGCCTCCCGCGCGTGGTGCAGGGCGAGGCAGCGAGAGGGACGACGCGAGGGAGCCCCCTGTAGCGCGAATGAGCTCGGCGACGCGGTCGAGCCACTCCTCGTAGACATCGTCGACGGGGCGGTAGCGCAGGAGCTCGTTTGCCGTGATGAGCACGGCTCGAGCCTCCATGGGCGCGCGGTGCGCGTGGGACGAAGAACTAGCAGGGGCGAAGCGAAGGAGTGGCGGTGCGGCCTTCTCGCCACCGATGGATGCAGGACGAAAGCTCGCTGCTCGTTCCCGCCGGGCCGGTGGCGGCGTTGGCGGCGGCGACGGGAACGAGTGGGTGTCCGCCGACGGGAGCCGTCTGGGCGACTCGAAGCGCGAAGCAGCCCGGCGCTGGGCGCGAAGCTTCGGCGAAAGGCCACCATGGACACGACGGAAGATCACACATGACCAGCAGAAAAAAGATTCCGGCGCACCCCTACCTGGCGCGCCAAATGTCCGATTTTGGGTTCCGGCAGACCCTAGAGGTTCGAACACTGGGGTGCGCGCGGAGATCTTTCCCCTACCAGCTCATGCGTGCATGGATTGTGAGGGATCTAAACTACGAACGATGAACAACACAGAGACACGAGGTTTATATTGGCTCGGGCCACCGTTGTGGTGTAATACCCTACTCCGGTGTGTGGTGTGGTGGATTGCCTCGAAGTGATGATGAACAGTACAAAGGAAGAACAGTTTCGCGAGGGGCTGTTCTTGAGCTGGTGCGATGAACTGCTTGGGTGAGTTTGATCGTCTCTCTCTCTCTAGGGCTCTGTCTGCGAGTTTCTTCCAGATGCCTCTACTCTGTGGTGGCTAGCTCTATTTATAGAGGGAGGCCCTGGGCCTCTTCCCAAATAATGAGCGGGAAGGGCGCCAACAGTTGGCCATTTTGAAGGGGAACATCTAGTACACTTATCCTGACTAAAGTTGGTCTTCGGCTGCCAAAGGCCCTGGCGGTGGCGCCGTCCTGGGCTCCACGATGACCTCCATCCTGCCGTTATGCTGGTCTTGGTCTTGTTGCACCAAAGCGGTAACCTTTGCCTGATGCCTTGGCCTGTGCTTGCCTCCTTTGCACCAAAGGGGAAATAAGAGCCTTCTTGGCGGGCTGGCGCCACTGGCCTTGATCATCATGGCTTGCGTCACGGGCACCCTCGGGAGGTACCACCTTGATCTCTCCGCCTCCTCGCGAGCCTGCCTGACGAGGCTGTTCCTAAGGGTGGTTCCTGTCGTCCGCCCCGCGAGGCATGGCCCCTCGCGAGGGTCTTGAGCTTGAGCTGATGAGGCTGGGCCGCGCTAAGCCCCCACTTGAGCCACGCCGCAGGCCGCAGGCAGGCAAGTCTGGGGACCCCCTGTCGGTGTCAAAACCGGCGGATCTCGGGTAGGGGGTCACGAACTGTGCGTCTAGGCGGATGGTAACGGGAGACAAGGGACACGATGTTTTTACCCAGGTTCGGGCCCTCTCGATGGAGGTAATACCCTACTCCTGCTTGATTAATATTGATGATATGGGTAGTACAAGAGTAGATCTACCACGAGCTCAAGGAGGCTAAACCCTAGAAGCTAGCCTATGGTATGATTGTTGTTCGTCCTACGGACTAAAACCCTTCGGTTTATATAGACACCGAATAGGGTTAGGGTTACACAGAGTCGGTTACAATGGTAGGAGATCTACATATCCGCGCCAAGCTTGCCTTCCACGCCAAGGAAAGTCCCATCCGGACACGGGACGAAGTCTTCAATCTTGTATCTTCATAGTCTTGGAGTCCGGCCATGACGATAGTCCGGCTATCCGGACACCCCCTAGTCCGGGACTCCCTCACCCTCATTCCCAGAACGCCAACAACGGCGCCGTTTTGATTGCTTGTCGTGGGAGCTATTTCTCGTTGCATCCTCGTCATTATTTTCTTTGGGTGTATCCACCATGTATATGTCATGTGATGAAGTGGCAGTCCAGCGCCCTGTTGGTGGTGGTTCCTGTTCGTCTCCTGCATCGTTGTCCATGCCATCGATGTCTTTGGAGTCGAAGTCGAGCATGTCGGTTAAGTCATCGACAGTGGCTACTAAGTGGGTGGTGGGCGGGGAGTGAATTTCTTCGTCATCCGCATCCCACTCTAGCCGGACATAGTTCGGCCGAGGTTCTCCAGACAGGGAGAGAGATTTTAAGGAGTTTTGTATGTCGCGGAAGGGCGAGTGCTGAAAGATATCTGTGGAGCTGAACTCCATGATCGGCGCCCAATCGGATTCGATAGGTATGGACGCGGGTGGTTCGGAGTCCGTGGCCGGGGACGAGTCCAGCAGAGAGGGTAAGGTTAGTATTCGGCTCTATCGCCACTGAGGGTGTGGCCTCCGTGGCGGAGTCTATCGTCTCGTCCTCAGATGGAGCGATCTGCTCCGGACTGAAGACCAGAGTAGCTGCTGGCGTGATCTCCCGAACACTGTCCGGTGGCAGAGCTATATCGTGCTCGTCGTGATCGTGCAGCACACCTGGCATGCGCCCGAATCCGTCGAAGATCAAGTCTCCGCGGATATCGGCAGTGTAATTCAAGTTTCCAAACCTGACACGATGGCTGTGGGCGAAGCTCTCGATTCTGCTCCAGATGGCCAAACGAAGGTTGGCCCGATCGCGAAGTCGCGAACACGAAGATCTATCCGGGAGGAAAACCTCACCCGACCGCATCGTTGTCGGCGACCGGCGCCATTGAACCTTGGCGGCGACATAGTGGAACTCTCAATGAAAGCACCAATGTCGGTGTCAAAACCGCGGATCTCGTAGGGGGGTCCCGAATCTGTGCGTCTAAGGTGGATGGTAACAGGAGGCAAGGGACACAATGTTTACCTGTGTTCGGGCCCTCTCGATGGAGGTAATACCCTACTTCCTGCTTGATTGATATTGATGATATGAGTAGTACAAGAGTTGATCTACCACGAGATCATAGAGGCTAAACCCTAGAAGGTAGCCTATGGTATGATTGTTGTTGTCCTACGGACTAAACCCTCCGGTTTAGATTAGACACCGGAGGGGGCTAGGGTTACACAGAGTCGGTTACAATAGGAGGAGATCTACGTATCCGCATCGCCAAACTTGCTTCCACGCCAAGGAGAGTCCCATCCGGACACGAGACGAAGTCTTCAATCTTGTTTCTTCATAGTCCTATAGTCCGGCCAAAGGATATAGTCCGGCTGTCCGGATACCCCCTGCTACGTCTCGAGCTTGCGTTGGTTTTCCCCGAAGAGGAGGGGATAATGCAGCACAGTAGCGTAAGTATTTCCCTCAGTTTTTGAGAACCAAAGGTATCAATCCAGTAGGAGGCTACGCGCAAGTCCCTCGTACCTGCACAAAACGATAGCTACTCGCAACCAACGCGATTAGGGGTTGTCAATCCCTTCATGGTCACTTACGAGAGTGAGATCTGATAGAGATAATATTTTTGGTATTTTTGGTATAAAGATGCAAAGTGAAAAGTAAAAGCAAAGCAAGTAAATAAAGTGATGGAGATTGATATGATGAGAATAGACCAGGGGGCCATAGGTTTCACTAGTGGCTTCTCTCAAGAGCATAGATATTCTACGGTGGGTGAACAAATTACTGTTGAGCAATTGACAGAATTGAGCATAGTTATGAGGTTATCCAGGCAATGATCATGTATATAGGCATCACGTCCGTGACAAGTAGACCGAAACGATTCTGCATCTACTACTATTACTCCACTCATCGACCGCTATCTAGCATGCATCTAGAGTATTAAGTTAAAAACAGAGTAATGCCTCAAGCAAGATGACATGATGTAGAGGAATAAATTCATGCAATATGATAAATAACCCATCTTATTATCCTCGATGGCAACAATACAATACGTGCCTTGCAACCCTTTCTGTCACTGGGTAAGGACACCGCAAGATTGAACACAAAGCTAAGCACTTCTCCCATTGCAAGAACTACCAATCTAGTTGGCCAAACCAAACGGATAATTCGAAGAGACTTGCAAAGATAACTCAATCATACATAAAAGAATTCAGAGAAGAATCAAATATTTTCCATAGATAAGCTGGATCATAAACTCACAATTCATCGGTCTCAACAAACACACCGCAAAAGAAGATTACATCGAATAGATCTCCACGAGAGAGGGGAGAACATTGTATTGAGATCCAAAAGAGAGAATAAGCCATCTAGCTACTACTATGGACCCAAGGTCTGAAGTAAACTACTCACACTTCATCGGAGGGGCTATGGTGTTGATGTAGAAGCCCTCCGTGGTGGATGCCTCCCCTCCGTGAGCTCCTAACAGGCCCCAAGATGGGATCTCGTGGATACAGGAAGTTGCGGCGGTGGAATTAGGTTTTTGGCTCCGTATCTGATCTGTTGGGGGTACGTAGGTATACATAGGAGGAAGGAGTACGTCGATGCAGCGTCAGGGGGCCCACGAGGCAGGGGGAGCGCGCCCCCCACCCTCGTGACCGCCTCTGGCACTCCTTGGAGTAGGGTCCAAGTCTCCTGGATCACGTTCGGTGAGAAGATCACGTTCCCGAAGGTTTCATTCCGTTTGACTCCGTTTGATATTCCGTTTCTCCGAAACACTGAAATAGGCAAAAAAAACAGCAATTCTGGGCTGGGCCTCCGGTTAATAGTTAGTCCCAAAAGTAATATAAAAGTGGAAAATAAAGGCCATTATAGTCCAAAACAATAGATAAAGTAGCATGGAGCAATCAAAAATTATAGATACGTTGGAGACGTATCAGGCATCCCAAAGCTTAATTCCTGCTCGTCCTCGAGTAGGTAAATGATAAAAAGAGAATTTTTTATGCGGAGTGATACTTTGGCATAATTTGAATGTAAATCTTCTTAATTGTGATATGAATATTAAGATCCAAAAGATTCAAGACAAAAGTTCATATTGACATAAAAATAATAATAATTCAAGCATACTAATCAAAATAATTATGTCATCTCAAAATAACATGGCCAAAGAAAGTTCGTCCCTACAAAATCATATAGTTAGGCTATGCTTCATTTTCGTCACACAAAGATGTTCCCAACTTCTATACCCCCGATGACAAGCCAAGCAATTGTTTCATACTTAAATAATCTCAAACTTTTTCAACCTTCACGCAATGCATGAGCGTGAGCCATGGATATAGCACTATGGGTGGAATAGAATATGATGATGGGTGAGGAGTCCTGGATTAGGGGTGTCCTGATAGTCAACTATCATCATTGGCCGACTCTGGACTATGAAGATACAAGATTGAAGACTTCGTCCCGTGTCCGGATGGGACTTTCCTTGGCGTGGAAGGCAAGCTTAGCAATACGGATATGTAGATCTCCTACCATTGTAATCGACTCTGTGTAACCCTAACCCTATTTGGTGTCTATATAAACCGAAGGTTTTAGTCCGTAGGACGAACAACAATCATACCATAGGCTAGCTTCTAGGGTTTAGCCTCCTTGATCTCGTGGTAGATCTACTCTTGTACTACCCATATCATCAATATTAAACAAGCAGGAGTAGGGTATTACCTCCAACGAGAGGGACCGAACATGGGTAAAAACATCGTGTCCCTTGTCTCCTGTTACCATCCGCCTAGACGCACAGTTCGGGACCCCCTAACCGAGATCCGCCGGTTTTGACACCGACATTGGTGCTTTCATTGAGAGTTCCTCCGTATGCGTCACCTATAGGCCCGATGGCTCCTTCAATCATCGACAACGACGCAGTCCGGTGAGACTTTTCTCCCGGACAGATCTTCAGATTCGCGGCTCTGCGCTGCGGGCCAATTCGCTAGGCCATCTGGAGCAGATTGAAAGCTACGCCCCTGGCCATCAGGTCAGATTTGGAAGCCTAAACTATACGGCCGATGTCCGCGAAGATTTGATCTTCGACGGATTCGAACCACAGCCGAGCGCTACCGCCTTTGTCTCGATGGGTACGATCTAGCTCGCTGCCAAACAAATACTCGAGGTCGCACCAAGATCCGCTCCAACCCTTAATCCGGAGCCGGTTTCGCCGATCGAGGACGGTTGGTTGGACACCGCCTCGGGGGCTGAAATCTCCACGGCGATTGAGCCGAACACCATCCCAGTCCTTTGCGAAGCTCGTGACTCCCAGGTGCCGGACTCCTTTCTGGACTCTAAACCTCCCGCGCCTCTACCAGTCGAATCCGACTGGGCGCCGGTTATGGAGTTCACCGCCACGGACATCTTTCAGCACTCGCCCTTTGGCGATATCCTGAACTCATTAAAGTCTCTCTCTTTGTCAGGGGAGCCCAGGCCGAACTATGGTCAGGAAGTTTTGGATTCGGATGACGAAGAAATTCAATGCCCACCCACCACCCACTTTGTAGCCACTGTCGATGATTTAACCGACATGCTCGACTTCGACTCCGAAGACATCGACGGTATGGACGACGGTGCCGGAGACGATCAAGAGCCAGCGCCCACGGGGCACTGGAAGGCCACCTCGTCATATGACATATACATGGTGGACATCCCAAAAGATGGGAATGGCGATGGAACAGCGGAGGATGACCCCTCCAAGAAACAACCCAAGCGCCGACGTCAGCGGCGCCGCTCTAAATCCCGCCACAGCAAAAACGGCGATTCCGGCACGGAGACAATAATACCCGGACAAAGTCAAGACGACCCCTCCAAAGAGGACTCAACGCAATAGGAGGGAGAAGCAAGTCCGCACGACAGTGCGGCAGAAAGAGAGGTAGAGGACGATAATTATGCGCCCCCCTCCGAAGACGAGGCAAGCCTCGACGACGATGAATTCGCCGTGCGGAGGACCCGTCGAACAAGAGCGTTTTAAACGCAGGCTCATGGCCACGGCAAGCAGCCTCAAGAAAAAGCAACAGCTTAGAGCTGACCAAGACCTGCTAGCTGACAGATGGACTGAAGTCCTTGCAGCCGAAGAGTATGATATCGAACGCCCCTCCAAAAGCTACCCCAAACGCAGGCCGTTGCCTCGATCAGAGGAGGAAGCACCCACGTCACCAGCGCACGACATGGCAGACCATCCACCCCGTGGCCGCGACAGAGAAGTCTCTCGGCCCTCCGCTCAAGCCACGCCCCGACGCCGCTCAAAAATTACCAAGCTACGGGAAAACAACACCGCACTTGCGAGATATATTGGAGGATAAGGCAAAGCATACAAGATCGATCTACAGATCGCGTGGGCGCCCAACGACTCGGGATGATTACCGTCACGCCGGATACAAAGAAACCCGCCGGGCCGAACACAGAGACAAAGCTCATATGAGCTACGCCGTTATATAGCCCAATACAAAGGCGCCAAGACACCCACTATGCTTCACAGATGAAGTAATGGATCATCAAATCCCTGAGGGCTTCAAACCCGTAAACATCGAATCATACGATGGTACCACAGATCCTGCGGTCCGGATCGAGGACTATCTCCTCCATATCCACATGGCCCACGGTGATGATCTACATGCCATCAAATACCTCCCACTCAAGCTTAAAGGACCAGCTCGGCATTGGCTCAATAGCTTGCCAGCAGAGTCAATCGGTTGTTGGGAGGACACGGAAGCCGCATTCCTTGATAACTTCCAGGCACATATGTGCGACCACCGCACACCGATGACCTTAGCCATATAATTCAACAGCCGGAAGAATCGCCGCACAATTCGGACGCGGTTCCTAACAAAGAAAAATCAGATCGTCGACCGTCCGGATGCGAGGCGCTTAGCAGCCTTCAAACACAACATCCGCGACGAAAGTGGCTAGCCCGGCACCTAGGACAGGAAAAGCCGAAATCCATGGCAGCCCTCACCACAGTCATGACCCGCTTTTGCGCGGGAGAGGACAACTGCTAGCTCGAAGCAACAACTTGGCCAAACACCACAGTAGTTCGGATACCAAGGACAGCAATGGCAGGTCGCGTCGCAACAAGCATAAACGCCGCATTAACGGTGATAATGCTGAAGATACAACAGTAAATGCCGGATTCAGAGGCTTTAAACCCGGTCAGCGGAAGAAGCCATTCAAAAGAAATACTTGGACCTAATACTTGATCGCTTGTGCCAGATACATGGCACCCCCGAAAAACCAGCCAACCACACCAACAGGGATTGTTGGGTGTTCAAGCAAGCAGGCAAGCTAAGCGCTGAAAACAACGACAAGGGGCTGCATAGCGATGACGAGGAAGAGCCCCGGCCGCCCGAACAATAGAGGATGAAGGGCTTTCCCACACAAGTGCGGACGGTGAACATGATATACGCAACCCACATACCCAAAAGGGAGCGGAAGCGTGCACTAAAGGGACGTATATGCGATGGAGCCAGTCTCACGAAGTTCAACCCATGGTCCTCCTGCCCGATCACATTTGATCGAAGGGACCACCCCACTAGCATCCGTCATGGCGGATTCGCCGCATTGGTTCTTGACCCAATCATCGACGGATTTCACCTCACTAGAGTCCTGATGGACGTCGGTAGCAGCCTGAACCTGCTTTATCAGGATACAATGCGCAAAATGGTCATAGACCCCTCAAGGATTAAACCCACAAAGACGACCTTTAAAGGCGTCATACCAGGTGTAGAGGCCAATTATGCAGGCTCGCTACACTCGAAGTGGTCTTCGGATCCCGGATAACTTCCGGCGAAGAGTTAATCTTCGACATAGTCCCGTTCGCGGCGGCTATCACGCCTTTGCTTGGACGAACCGCATTTGCAAAGTTCAATGCGGTGCCGCACTACGCATACCTCAAGCTCAAGATGCCAGACCCTCGAGGAGTAATCACAGTCAATGGAAACACCGAACGCTCTCTCCGAACGGAGGAGCACACGGTGGCCCTCGCGGCGGAGGTACAAAGCAGCCTCTCACAGCAATTCCCGGTCCGCCATTAAACGTCCGGCCACCGTCAAGCGCGCCGGAGTAACCTACAACAAGACCTCCCGCACGATCCGAAAGCATCGCCAGAGTAATCCGCCCCAACCCCAGCCCTCGCGAAACAGCGAAGCGATTAAAGATTACGCTGCATACATACGCTCTGGAGATACCATGGGCCTAAGGGGAGGGCACGACCACGCACGCCTGCACGCGGCTCAACCGCACCAAGGGCTCCCGATTGTGTCATTCTTTTTTTTTCTTCTTTTCTCTTACTTTCAGGACTCCGTCTTCCAGAAGCCCTGTCCGCACTAGAATTGCCGAACTCACGATGCAACAGCCAGGAAATAGAAAGCTACGTCGAGTGTCCAGTGGTCTCTACTACGAGCATTATACCTGTTTTACATACCATCCCGCAGCTTACCCCTGGAGGGGGACATGTTAAATAGTCCCATCCCTTGCTTATCGCACTATTTGTATCATTCTCGCTTCCATTGCAAGTACCTTTTGAATAAACAATACATAGCTTTTGCATATTATTGCACTCATTTCTTTATCTATATATTTGTTCATTTCATGACATGTTGCACCCATACACTTTGGTACGTCCAATACACCAGGGGCTTAAGTACCCCAAAAGTATGGTGTGATAAGTCCTAACACTTTCACAAGTGCGGCACCCGAACTTATAGCATTATATGCATCGGCTCGAATCATGTCTTGGGTCAATAGTTGGGTTTGCCCGGCTCCCATGTTTTGGTACCTTACGTTCCGTTATATCGGCTAAGGAAGTTACTGGGAGAACCACTGCGATTGTGCCCCGGTTGAGCTGGGTTGAGCACCTCAGTGGAGAAAGATAAAACTGACCGTCATGATAGGGCGAGAGCCGGTCGCTGTTCGAGAGGTTTTTTCGGGTCCCTAAAGACTTATGCTGCTTAGAGCGAGGAGTCGGCATTGTCCGACCAAGGCGTGGATAGCGCCCTGAACTCGGTCTTCCGAATACTAGGGGCTTCGCCGAAATTTAAAATTATAGAATTCTATGGCTAAGTGAGAGTGTTAAAGCACTATAAGTCCGGTTGCCTTGTTCGTTGCGTTGAGCGCCTCCCGCGACGGACCCAAGAATGGGAACAAGAGCGCTCAAGTTTATCCCGAACACCCCAGCACTTGTGGCATGGGGGCTGAAGCCAACGACTTGCCATCTCTCAAATTTGATAAACGGCCGCACATAAGGTAATATTTTAAATTAACAAGTGTTGCTTATGATATGAACAAGTTTTCAGCGTCTGTGATAACAAATGCGAGTCTATTCAAAAATTACATCTTTGGAGCACTCATCTGCTATACGGCGGGCACCCTTCAGGACGCCCTCATAGTACATTTCGGGCTTGCGATGCTCCTTGCCCTTCGGTGGCCCGTCCGTCACAAGCTTCTCCGCATCCAGCATGCCCTAGTGCACTTTAGCACGGGCAAGGGCCCGACGGGCACCTTCAATGCGCATTTGAGCGCTTGATGACTTCAATCCATGGACAGGCGTCCACCAGCCGCTGCACTAGCCCGAAGTAGCTCCAAGGCATGGCTTCCAATGGCCACAGCTGAACTATGAGGCCCTTCATGGCCTGTTCGGCGACCTTGTGGGGCGCCGGACGTTCGGCCTCAGCATACTGAGACCAGAACACCTTCTCTGTCGAGCTCCCCTCCTTGGCGCGGTAGAACGCGGCAGCATTAGACACACTACAGGGCAGTTCTGCGAATGCTCCTGGAGAGCTCCGAATCCGCGTAAGTAATAGGTAATTCACTTTCACATGCTTGCTTTGCATAAAGAATGCCTTACCCGCCGCTATCTTCTTTAATGATTCAATTTCTTGGAGGGCTTTTTGGGCTTCGCCTTAGCGGCTTTGGCACTCTCAAGAGCCGAGGCGAGCTCGGACTCTCGAGTCTTGAGTCACGCCCAAAATCTCGTGTTTTTCACGAGCCTGGAGATCTTGCCGCACCTCCGCCACCCGCCTCCTCCTGCTTCTCTCGCTCAGTGCGCTCATGCCGCTTTGCTTTCGGCCGCGGACATTGCTTCCTTCAGGGTCGCCACCTCGTTCATGGCCCCTACAATACCCACGTTATTCCTGTCATTTTTTGCAACCGAATCCTTTCTATAAGGTATCTATCTATCTTCTATTATATACTTAAAACGATAGAAAACGAACGACTAAGATGTAACAGCAAAAAAGAGCTTAAAAGAACGGCCGGGATTCGCTTAAAGGAAGACGATCAATTCATTCCTTTTCAGGTCCGTATGCACACCGTGAGGTCGGACGAGTCCAAGAGGCACACGTTATATTTGCACTACTCAAGAGTCCGAGAGGCACACGTACATGTCTTTCCAGCCGTACTAGGATGAGCGGTAGCATCACCGATAGTCATTGATTTTATAGTAGGACATGTACAACAAATACTTTTCTTTCTCATCCAAAAAAACACTTTCCTTTCTGTTACAAAACGGGTTGCATGATACTTGGACAAGTATAACAGGACCTATGTAACCATATCATTTCCATTAAAATTCAAGCCATGTTTCCACGTAAAGAAAAACCAAGCCCCTGTTTTGGACACACGCATAATTGGTATGATACATGATAGAGATTTCTCATAGCTTCGCTTTCCACATGACAACCATGGAGTTGGCGCATGACCAAAGTTAAACACAGAATTGACCACAGGACCCTCCTAGACATTTTTTTTAGAACAGGACCCTCCTAAACATAGGGACCACATATCTTAACCAAACCGGGTATTAAAAATGACCTTGAAAATAAAATAAAATAAAATACATTGATGTATTATACCTTTGGAACAAGACAATCATGCGACTTTGGAATCCATCATTGCCACGACATGTCTAAAATTAATGGCCGTTGATAGGAAATCACTAATATTGGGTCCTGTTTGACCATTGCCCACAAGAAAAGGACATACAACCTAACATCCACATATCCAAGAGCTGGAGTTCCATTAAATCTCGCAGCCCTCACGCCAAAGCACCGTATATGACCAAGTGACAGTGATAATGTTGGAGGCCCCAATCGACAAGGCGGTCTTGCCCGCAATGATGCCAACCAACCCTAGGCGAGCGGATAATGAGTGAAACGACGCAGTTGATATTGATAAGGTGTTATTACAATGCATAGGTGAACATATCGTTGTAGATAGAACTCTTTTTTTAGGTTGTAGATACAACTCTTACCACACTTAACATATGGCCTCACAAAAAAAAATTATAACGGGCATAACAAATTACATTGCATGCTTACTCCATGTGAACCTCATAAATAGATAAATTCTTGCAACTATATATACATTTTTCAAGGGTCCTAAATTTAGATTTAACTCAAAATAAAATAAATGTTGAAATAAAAATTAAAACAAGATTATCAGTCTAAATTTCAGTATATAAAAATATAAGTGATGCAAATTAAACGAGGTGAGTGAGTGGGAAATAATGTTTCATCATTTTTGATACAAATATTACAAGCTATGAATTTATATTTTATTATTAATAGAAAGTTTCTAAAAAGATTATACATGTGAACAGAGAAAAAGTGGGTGACAAGCATATTCGAAAAAATAGAGGTTGGAGTGGAATTGTTTTTTTTTTTCATGTCTGGGCTATTAATAAGTGTCCATTAGCCATCCATATATCATGCTGATTTTTGTACCACCAATACCTATGCGTTTACACATACTTTTTAGCTAAGGTCCAATCATGCATCTTGATTTTTACATTTAGGATATAATATAAATGCTAATAGGGATCAAATTAAACAATTCAACACCTGGCCATGGGGAAAAATACTAATAGTGAACCAAAAAATTTTAATAGAAGTTAAGAGATGTAATTGATAATGTTTGATTAGAAAAAAAGTTACAAAGCAACAAATGTATATTTCACCTATGGTTCCTATACATCAATGCAGATGTAGCAACAAGTTGACTAGAATAATAGTTTCTTATAAAACTAATCAACAGTCTGAGAAAAAACAACGATATGACCACATATGCAAGTCTAGCCGCGCAAATGCGCGGGTGGCCCCGCTAGTTTCTTTAATAAGGTATTGCTTACCTTCCCTGTCCTCGAGCTGCTTCTTGGCAAGACCGAGCTCGTTCTCGGACCGCTCGAGCTCTTCTTCAATGCATTGACCTCCGCAATCAGTGCGGTAGAGGTCAGCAGTGCAGCCTGCATTCGCATATTGACATACTTATGTTAGACTCCTGCGTATATCTTTTTAGATCCTTAGTCCGGCTTCTCTTTCCGAACACCGAACTAAGCATCAGGGGCTACTGTCTATGCGGTAATATTTTTACATATTCTAAACTTACCTCAAAGCCTGTTAAAAGGCTGGTATAGGCTTCAGTCAGCCCGCTCTTGGCGGACTGAACTTTCTGGATCACCACACTCATAATGCAGGCGGTGCTCCTCGTTGATGGAGGCACCGTTAAGCGCCTCCAGAAGCTATCCAGTGCCTCCGGATGGGACGGAGGTCACCGGCGTCATAGCCTTGCCCTTCTTCTGAAGGAGCCACTTCTCGGACTTCGAACCACCGAAGGTTCCGGTGCGAGTCCCAGAGGGCGGACTTAGAGCCCTCTGGGTTTCGCCCCCTTTGCGCCGGAGTCCGGGAGGTCGCCTTCTTGGCGCCTCCAGACCACCTCCTCCTGGTTGGGCCCTTTTGGGACTCCATGCGGTGTCGTCGGCGACACGAGGAGAGGAGGCGGTCGGAAGTGAAGTGCTATTCACATCCGACGAACCCGAGGAGCCGCTCGACGAAGCGGCGAGCTCGTCCTCGGGCGGGCTGCATGGTCATATTCGGCGTTAGAAGACACTATGCGACAAATAAAAAGTCATGAACTATTCCGGAGTCCGGACACTTACGATTTCGCCAGGGGCTTGGCCCTTGTTGGCCACTCCTCCTCGTCGTTGTCGGCGTTGGTGGAGAAGTCCGGAGGAAGGGTCCTCCCTTTCTTGGACCCTCCGGCCTCCCGGTTAGGCGGCCTTCCTTTTTCTCTCTCTCACTGGGGAAGCTTATTTTTCCTCCTCCTCTTCCTCAGAGGAGGATTCCGCCTCAGAGTCGTCGGACAATGAGTCCGAAAACACCTGGCGTCGGGCACTCCTTAGAGTCCCCATGGCCTCCTTCTTGGCCTTCTTCTCCGGCACCACGTGAGGTGTAGGAGCCAAGAGCTCTGGCCAAACGGGCTTCCGCTGGGTTTTTCGGCAAGGGGCCGATGTTAATTTGTCCGGGCGTCTTTAGCCAGTCCTGTTAAAGGTTAGGGAGTTTTAGATCCCGCATAGAGTCAAACTATGAAAAAAGAGTCCCATAAAGGGTAAAATAACTTACCTCGCTAGCTTGACGCTGCGAGCTGAATCCGCGATCTTCGGTGGCGGATGTGGGAGTCTCGGCGCCCTTGAACAGCACCTTCTAGGCATCTTCGTACGTAGTGTCGAAGAGCCTTTTCAGAGTTTGATGTTGTGCCAGATCGAACTCCCACAATTTGAAGGCCCGTAGCTGGCATGGGAGAATCCGGCGGATGAGCATCAACTGGATTACATTGACAAGCTTGAGATTCTTGTCCACCAGGTTCCGGACGCAGGTTTGGAGTCCGGACAGCTCTTTCGGGTCACCCCACGTCAGGCCCGTCTCTTTCCATGACGTGAGCCGTGTGGGGGAGCCAGATCGAATTGGGGCCGCCACCATTGAGAGTCGCGCTGCTCGGTGATGTAGAACCACCCCGATTGCCACCCCTTTATGGTCTCCACAAAGGAGCCCTCGAGCCATAGGACTTTGGCCATCTTGCCAACCATGGCGCCTCCGCACTCCGCTTACGGCCACCCACTACCTTCGGCTTGACATTGAAGATCTTCAACCATAAGCCAAGTGGGGCTGGATGCAGAAGGAAGGTTTCACACACCCACGATAAACGCCGAGAAGTTGAGGATGAAGTTCGGGGCCGATCATGGAAATCCAGCGTAGTAGAACATGAGCCCCGGACAAATGGGTGAAGTGGGAAACCTAGTCCATGGAGGAAGTGGGTGAGGAACACCACCCTCTCATGGGGCCTGTGGTGGGAATGAGCTGCCCTCGTCGGGTAGCCGGTGCGCCGATGTTCTTTGGACAAGTATCCGCCTTTCGCTTTTTTGATGTGCCCCTCCGGGACGGAGGAGGCCATCCACCTGCCTCCCGCCTCCGGACATAGTTGGAGAAGGTTGAGGTGGGATGTGCGGAACTTGGGCGCTGGAGCTCGAGTGCGGAAATGGATGAGCAAAGGAGGCGAAGGCGTAGGTGAAAAGGTGGATCCTTATCCCCTTATATGGACGGACGAAGCCATGCGTCCCCCGCCAGCCTGGTAAAACTCGCTTATCTCCCAAGCGCCGTAATCAATGGCGTGGTTGGGTTACCCACGTCTGTATTGATGAGAATCCCGGAATAAGGGGGCACGATCTCCGCTTTGATAAGACGTGCCAAGGAAACCGCCTCGCTAAACGCGCTGAGGTGGACAATAAAAATGATTCGTATGAAGGCCTGGCCGTGGTGTGATGTCACACCGCGGAATACGTCAGCAAATCTGTGCAAAAGTTATTCTCTCTACGGTGATATGTGGAACTTGTTTTGCAGAGCCGGACACTATCATCGTTGGTCGGACTCCTGGACTATGAAGATACAAGATTGAAGACTTCGTCCCGTGTCCGGATGGGACTTTCCTTGGCGTGGAAGGCAAGCTTGGCGATACGGATATGTAGATCTCCTACCATTGTAACCGACTCTGTGTAACCCTAACCCTATTCGGTGTCTATATAAACCGAAGGGTTTTAGTCTGTAGGACGAACAACATCATACCATAGGCTAGCTTCTAGGGTTTAGCCTCCTTGATCTCATGGTAGATCTACTCTTGTACTACCCATATCATCAATATTAATCAAGCAGGAGTAGGGTATTACCTCCATCGAGAGGGCCCGAACCTGGGTAAAAACATCGTGTCCCTTTTCTCTTGTTACCATCCGCCTAGACGCACAGTTCAGGACCCCCTACCCGAGATCCGCCGGTTTTGACACTGATAATGGGGATTGTGTGGAGAACACAAAAAAAGAGAAAGTCTCACATTGACGAGGATAATCAACGGGCTATGGTGATGCCCATCAATTGATGTCAACATGAGGAGTAGGGATCGCCATGCAACGGATGCACTAGTGCTATGAATGCTCAAGAAAAGAAAACTAGTGGGTGTGCATCCAACTTGCTTGCTCATGAAGACCTAGGGCATTTGAGGAAGCCCATCGTAGGAATATACAAGCCAAGTTCTATAATGAAAATTTTCCACTAGTATAAAAAGGACAACTTATGAAACTCACTATATGAGAAACATGGTGCTACTTTGAAGCACAATATATGAGACTCACTACATGAAGAACATGGTACTACTTTGAAGCACAAGTGTGGAAAAAGAGATAGTAGCATTGCCCTTTTCTTTTCTTTTTTTGGCCTTTTTTTTTGGGAAATGCTCTAATAATGATGATCATCACACTTCTATTGATTACAACATAAGGATTACAACTCAAAACTAGAACAAGGTATGACTCTATATGTAACATCCCAAATTTTCAATTTGGAATGTTATACATTAAGTCATCATGCATATCATATTTTCTCGCATTTTCCGATCCTAGAAAATTTCACGCAACTCAAGGACCCTCGGAGAGAGTTAGAGGTTTCATTATTTTCATATTTGGGATTTCTCAAATTTTGAAAATAGGATCAATTCGATTTATTTATTTAT
Organism: Aegilops bicornis; assembly: GCA_021605145.1. Taxonomy (NCBI): domain Eukaryota; kingdom Viridiplantae; phylum Streptophyta; class Magnoliopsida; order Poales; family Poaceae; genus Aegilops; species Aegilops bicornis. The sequence continues at coordinate 598,307,954 of CM038672.1, forward strand.
CTTCAAAAGTTTTTCCGATAAAAAAATTAAGAGAGGGAATAATATGACTTTCCAAACATTTAGGAAAAATGTAGATTTAATAAATAAATCAAATTTTGGTTTTTCGAAGTTTATTTGCTTTAGGAAAAAATTGAGTATTTTAAAAATATGCATTTTTGCCCCGTTTTAAAGTTCATTTTGTTCGACTCATTTTTAAGAGTCGGGGAAAATAAATTTTATTTAATTTGGAGTTTGTTTGGTTTTATTTTTAAAATCGTTTCGTTTTAAAAAGCAGCGCCCTTTGGGCCAAGGGCCCAGCCCAACCCTTGTGACTCCCTCCTCCTCATGGAGGAGACCACGCCGCCGCCATGCCGAGTCCGGCTCGGCTCGCCGGACCCGCCGCCGTGCCCCCTCCCCAAGGCACCCTCCCTCCCCTTTCTAACCGAGCCCCCTCTCCTCCTCACCTCACGCCCGCTTGCCCCAACCCGAGCCGCCGCCGTCTCAAGGCCGCCCGCCGCCTACTGCCGTGCCGCCCGTCGCCCGCCGACCCCGCCGCCACCCGCCGACCACGCCGACCCGACCCCGGAGCCGGAGCCCGCCGGTGACTTCGCGGAGGTAGCCACCGCCCAACGCCACCCGGTCGATTTTGTTCCAAAAACCGTTCCGGTTTTTCTTTCGTTGATCGGTTTTTTTTTAAACCCTAGATTGGTTTATTTTTTTTCGGTTTTATTAACTAGTGAACGTTCATCGATCCGTTCGTTTTAATGAACGTGTTAAATCGGTTAGTTTCGTTAACGGCGTCCGTCGTTTTAACTGTTTGTCGTTTTTCTTTTAATCGGATTTAATCCGTTATTTTCCGAATTCGATTTCGATCCAATTTTCAAATCTGTTTATTTTCTCGCTCGTTTATCGGAATCAGGTGATTCAAGCGCTGGAGTTTCGTTTGAAACCGCCGTTCCGACTAACCTACTTAAACAAAGTTTTGCTACTGTAAAATTTTGACCTAGTTTCAAATTGCTAAAACTGAGTCGTTCTCTTCGACTTTCGACTTTCGTTGCTTATTTTGATTTGATTCTTTTGCAACCAGGGTTCTTAAGTTGAACTCTCTGGTTAGATCTTTTATTCGAGATTTCCTGTGCATTAGATGAGTACTTATTGAATGCTTGTTGTTTGTCTGCGTTAGATCACCCGAGTGCGCCGCTTGTTACTTGAATCTCTAGGTCTCATGGATCATCAAGAAGGCAAGTAACACTTGATCATACCTTTTCTACTACCCGCTTTTATGCATTAGCCCTATTCCTCAAACACTTGCATGTTTAGGATCAACTTAAATTGTGGGATGGGAAGTAGATTGAGGTAGTACCTATTACTGTGTACTTATGAAACCTTGGGAGTTACTTCTACGTTTGCTTATTATGCCATGCTATGCTAGTAGACGTGGATTGGGTGAGTGAATATCCATGACAGATGTGAGATTGTTAATTAATGGTTTATCTAAGGTGGCAACCTAAACACACATCTGGGTGGATTGAGGCACCTGGTTTCTATCAGGACTTGCCTGTATTTCTTCGGACCGCCACCCAAGCTCTAAGGGATCATGAGATTATTTAAACTAGAAACTTCCGTGTGCAGCCACAAGCCAATATGGGCTCTGGCATAGTTGAGTAAGTTGTGCGAACTCTTACGGGTAGGCTAGCTGATGTAGGGGATGTAGGTTGGTACGGTCTACCCACATGTAAGGTGCTAGTGCTTCTGAAAAAAACTGTGTCTCGATCATCCGTCTCTCAAACACCATGTAGTGCGAGAACCAAACGGAGGCGATCGAGTCTTGTGGGGAAAAGTGCGCAAACCTCTGCAGAGTGTATAAACTAATCATGATTAGCCGTGTCCCCGGTTATGGACGTTTTGAGTATCTAGTACTTAAATATCATGTGAATCTCAACATGTTACTTCTAATAAAGGTTATTGGGTTTTGATGAGTACCTTTTAATTGGGATTGAGGATGTCATCAACCATTCTCATTGTTTAACAACCACCATGATAGTTAAACAAAATTATTCCTTTGTTGTAGGGAAAAATTAGCTTTATGCAAAACTGTAATCAGAGAGCTTTACCACCAGCCATATATGCATGTAGTATAGGCTTATTCCTTCATTACTCTCTATGTGTTACATTGCCAAGATATTCCATGTGTTGACCGTTTTCGGTCTGCAACTTTCATGTTGCGTACTTTTCGTGACGATTTAGTAAGGTGTTAGGTCGTGGTTCTATACTCAGTGATGCCGATGGAGTTGATGGACTCACTTATCTTCCAAGCCTTCCGCTGTTATTATTTGATGGCCTTAAGCCATATTATTGTAATAAGTTCCCTTGTGGACAACGTTGTAATAAGTGTGTGATTGCTACTCTGCTATAAATCCTTCGAAGTACTGTTTGGTGTTAGCATTACTGATCCAGGGATGACACACGAGCACGGAGACTTGATCCATTCGGGTCCGGTCGCTACAGATGGTATCGAGCACACTGTTATATGAGGACACGACCACTAAGTTAAAGCCATAGATCACTACTCTCTTCCCATTTTCTAACTCCTCATCTTTTCTACTCTTTTAGGATGAAGGACGCGAAGATCAAGTCGCCCAACCGGATGAAGGCACACCTTTTGGATTTCACCAAGGAAGTCACCAAGTACTGAACATTGGATTACCAAGCTTCACCGGACTTTCAACGCCACTCTGCACGAAGAGGAGCGCTGGAAGATTCAAGCTCACGTTCCGGAAGGACTTTCGCCCCAATCACCAAACCTATAGATAGTGTTTTCGGTGCACCAACTTGGAGTCCGGGAAAGAGCATGGCAGCTCATATCACCATGGGACGCATTGGAGAAGTTTATCAAGAAGACCTCAAAGACACTATCTACCAGATTTGCGGACGCCGAGATGAACAATGGGACATAGTCAGCACCAAGAAGGATAGATCCATTGCAGCTTTCATCCAGAGTTAAACCAAAGACATTCGATGCCAGGAGAACCAGATGTGCAATGATATGTTGGAGTTGCAGAATGCAAAGGGAAGGATCATCGAACTTCAAGAAGAACTAAAGACTACACGCAAGGACTACATGGACGAGATCATAGCTCTAGCGAGACACAATAACGATCTTAAGTACGAGATCGAAGAACTCAAGAAGAAGTTGGCGCTCAGGAATGAAGACAAACACGCCGACCGTCAGCGACTACATCATCATCGACGACACCGATTCGGATCCAAGTGAACCCGACTTTGAAGACGAAGTCGAGCAGTACATCATGGAGTCTTCCACGGTTCAAATTAGTAGAAGTCCCCCACATATTAGTAGTATTACCTCCATGTAAACATTATAGTACACGCACTTTTGCGATAGTTAGATCGTTGTAAGCCCTTTGTTTGATTGAATTAAGTGATTTTGTGTGCATTTGCTCATGTGCATTTGGGTAGTGATTCCCCATAGACCTCATTCTATTCTTAATTTCTCGTCTTTTCTAAAACCCATCAGATGCCTCCGAGACGCGACCCCGGGTTTGTTTTTCCGCCAGAGATCACCCAATTGATTCAGCAGCAGAACACCTTGATTCAAACATTGGTGCGAGAACCGAGGCAACAACAACAACAACAACCCACCACCACCACCACCTGCGGATCACTTGACTCGTTTCCTTAGACTCAATCCGCCGGTGTATTCCAGTAGCACCGAGCCGATTGTAGCAGATGATTGGCTCCGCAAGATAGGAAGGGAGTTGACCACTGCAGGATGCACAGATGGAGAAAGAGTGAAGTTTGCAGCACACCAGCTTGAAGGACCCGCAGCAGCATGGTGGGAAAATTTTACAGCCACTTACCCGGTAGACACTGTCACATGGGATCGGCCAGCAAGCTTCGCACCGCCCATGTTTCAGCAGGAGCTATGGCCATGAAGAAGCGTGAGTTTCGCAACTTACGCCAAGGAGGAAGGACTGTTGGCGATGCGTAGATGATTTTAGTAAGTTAGCACGTTATGCCCCGGATAGCGTTACTCTGACGCCGCTAAGGTGAGAAGTTTCGGAAGGACCGAATGATGAGTTCAGATGCCGTTGATGGTAGCAAGTTTCAATAACTACCAGGAGTTGGTAGACCGAGCTCTCATGATTGAAGGAAAGCAGCAGAAATTGAGAACCGCAAGAGGAAGTATGGACAGGAAAGTATAACTCGAGCCCAGCAGAAGCCTCGTTATACCCCTAAATCAGGAATTCAGTTTCAGCATACCCATGGAGGAGGTAATTCGCATAACCATAATGGAACTAAGAATGGGAACGGGAATGGAGGAAGCAATGGATGTAACCGCACCAACCTGGCTAACACCATCCAAGGTAGACCTGAGTCACATCACTTGCTTTAAGTGCCGCAAGACTGGGCATTATGCAAATGACTGTCCAGAAGGCCAGAACGGAAATGGCAATGGAAGCTCTGGAAAGAAGCCAAACCCTTTCAACAGGGGACAGGTGAATCACATTGATGTGGAGGAGATTGAAGATCAGCCCGATGCAGTAATCGGTAAGTTTTTGGTTAAGTCATTTACTGCAGTTGTTCTTTTCGATCTTTGGTGCATCGCATTCATACATATCAAGGGGATTTGTGGATAAGTACAAATTACCGACCCAAGCCCTTAGGTCACCCATGCTAGTAACCTCACCCGAGCGTAATACATGGCTAGTAAATGGTGTGATCGACTGCCATTAAGGATTGGACACTATGTTTTCCCATCGGACCTAATAGTTCTGGAATCCCAAGGATTGGAGGTGATATTAGGTATGGATTGGTTATCAAAGTATGTAGGAAACATTGATTGCTCCACTAGATCAATTTTGCTCACCACTCCGTAGGAAGAAGGATCAAGTATGTATCACGGCACGAGCCGAGGAGAGTGCAAGTAAATTGCTTATCGTGAGTGGTGCGGGAAGAAGTACCAAGGTGAAGGATTTTCCGATGTATTTCCTAAGAGTTGCCGTGAATGCCACCGGATAGAGACATTGAGTTTTTGATTGAGCTGTTGCCGAGAACAGGCTCGATATCGGCGACCGTCTGAGGATGCCCGCATGTGATTTGGCGGAAATCAAGAAGCAGATTAAGGAACTATTGGATAAAGGTTTTATACGCCCAAGTTCTTCACCTTGGGGATCACCCGTACTGTTAGTGGAGAAGAAGGATGGATCTTTGAGAATGGTTGTTGATTATCGTGGATTGAATGAAGTAACAATCAAGAACAAGTACCCACTACCAATGATAAATGATCTGTTTGATCGCTTGCAAGGAGCTAAAGTGTTTTCCAAGATCGACTTGCGATCGTGGTACCATCAATTGAAGATTAGGGAGCAGGACATACCTAAGACAGCATTTACCACGAGATATGGACTGTATGAGTATACCGTTATGTCATTTGGACCGACTAACGCATTCAGCCTATTTCATGAACCTGATGAACAAAGTGTTTATGGAGTTTTTGGATAAGTTCATCGTGGTGTTCATTGATGATATTTTGATTTTCTCGAAGAATGAAGAAGAACATAAGGAACATTTGCGATTGGTTTTGGAGAAACTGAGGGAACACCAGTTGTATGCCAAGTTCAGCAAATGTGAGTTTTGGCTAAAGGAAGTTGGATTTCTTGGACATGTTATATCCGGAGAAGGAATAACAGTTGACCCCACAAAGGTTGAAACCAGAACCAAATGGGAAGCACCAACGACAGTTGGAGAGATTCGGAGTTTCCTTGGACTCGCAGGATACTACCGAAGATTCATTGAGAATTTCTCTAGGATTGCAAAGCCTATGACAGAATTGTTGAAGAAGGATAACAAATTCATATGGACTGAGGATTGTGAGGCAAGTTTTCAGGAGTTGAAGAAAAGATTGGTTACCTCACAAGCTTTTAATATTGCGGATCGGACCAGGGATTATGAGGTGTATTGCGGCGCTTCACGCCGAGGACTTGGAGCAGTGCTTATGCAGGAAGGAAGGGTTGTTTCGTATGCTTCACGACAACTTAAGCCTCACGAGTTAAATTATGCCACACATGATTTGGAGTTGGCAGTCCGTTGTGCATGCCTTGAAGACATGGAGACATTTTCTCATTGGAAATCATTGTGAAGTATATACGGATCATAAGAGTTTGAAATACATTTTCACACGTATGAAATTAAATCTCTCAGACGGAGGAGATGGTTAGAACTTATCAAGGATTATGATATGAGATTGCATTATCACCCCGAAAGGCTAGTGTCAGAAAGACGCATTGAGCCGTAAGAGCCACGTCAATACCCTAATGATGGGAGGGATACCAAATGAGTTAGCCGAGGACCTTCGAGAGCTATGTTTGGAAATAGTTCCGAGAGGCTATGTAGCAGCATTGGAGATTCAGTCAACACTAATGGACAAAATCAGAGAAACCCAAAAGGCAGATAAGGAAGTTGCCTCTATAAGGGAGAAAATGAGCAAAGGAAAAGCTAAAGGATTTCGTGAAGATGAGCACGATACCCTATGGTTTGAGGATCGTGTTTATGTACCAAATAACCCGGAGATCAGGAAGTTGATTTTGCAAGAAGCCCATGATTCACCCTATTCGATTCACCCAGGAAATACCAAGATGTATTTGGATTGAAAGAATACTTTCTGGTGGACCGGAATGAAGAAAGATATTGCGGAGTATGTAGCAGTTTATGGCGTATGTCGAGAGTAAAGGCGTAACATCGAAGCCGCAGGATTGTTACAACCATTGCCGATACCCGAATGGAAGTGGGATAAACTAGGCATGGATTTCATCACAGGTTTGCCAAAGACTCGTTCAGGATATGACTCGATTTGGGTTATAGTCGACCGCTTGACGAAGGTAGCTCATTTCATTCCAATCAAGACTACCTATAGCAGTGCTAAGTTGGCAAAGATATACATGACCAGAATTGTGTGTTTACACGGAGTTCCGAGGAGCATCGTATCAGACAGAGGAACCCAGTTTACCTCAAAATTTTGGAACCAGTTGCACGAAACATTGGGAACCAGACTGGAATTCAGTACAGCTTTCCACCCACAGACCGATGGACAGACTGAGAGAGTCAATCATATTTTGGAGGACATGCTGAGAGCTTGTGCACTAGATTATGGATCTAGTTGGGATGATAACTTGCCATATGCAGAATTTTCTTATAACAACAGTTACCAAACCAGCTTGAAGATGGCACCTTTCGAGGCTCATATGGAAGGAGATGCAGACACCGTTGTCCCGGGACGAAACCGAGATCGTCGATTGTTTGGACCAGATTTGATTAAGGAGTCCGAGCGGAAGGTTAAACTGATTCGAGATAGACTCAAGGTAGCCCAGTCCTGCATGTAAGAGCTATGCAGATTCAAAGCGCAGCGATTGAGTATGAAGTTGGAGACAGAGTATATCTTAGAGTATCCCCGCCGAGGAGTTAAGCGTTACGGAGTTAAAGGAAAATTAGCACCCGTTTCGTTGGACCGTATAAGATTTTGCAACGCATAGGAGAAGTTGCTTATAAGCTGGAATTGCCAGAAGGACTGTCAGGAGTTCATGATGTATTCCATGTTTCTCAGCTGAAGAAATGTCACTCCGAGATAGCAGAGATACCGTTAAGAAACACAGTGCCACTGGAAGCAATTCAGTTGAAGGATGACTTAACATATGAAGAAAAACCAGTTAAGATTCTCGACTATGCCAGCAGAGTTACTCGCAGCAAGGTTATCAAGTTTTGCAAGGTTCAGTGCAGCCACCACACTGAAGATGAAGCCACCTGGGAAAGAGAGGAAGTTTTGCTCAAGGACCACCCTCACCTATTTTCTAGTTAACCCGAATCTCGAGGGCTAGATTCATCTTAAGAGGTAGGTTTGTAACATCCCAAATTTTCAATTTGGAATGTTATACATTAAGTCATCATGCATATCATATTTTCTCGCATTTTCCGATCCTAGAAAATTTCACGCAACTCAAGGACCCTCGGAGAGAGTTGGAGGTTTCATTATTTTCATATTTGGGATTTCTCAAAGTTTGAAAATAGGATCAATTGATTTATTTATTTATCTTCAAAAGTTTTTCCGATAAAAAAATTAAGAGAGGGAATAATATGACTTTCCCAACATTTAGGAAAAATGTAGATTTAATAAATAAATCAAATTTTGGTTTTTCGAAGTTTATTTGCTTTAGGAAAAATTTGAGTATTTTAAAAATATGCATTTTTGCCCCGTTTTAAAGTTCATTTTGTTCGACTCATTTTTAAGAGTCGGGAAAATAAATTTTATTTAATTTGGAGTTTGTTTGGTTTTATTTTTAAAATCGCTTCGTTTTAAAAAAGCGCTTGGCGCTACTGGGCCAAGGGCCCAGGCCCAACCGCTGTGACCCAGCTCCCTCCTCAGCTGGAGGAGACTTCGCCGCCGCCCGCCGCCGAGTCCGGCTCGCCACGCCAGACCCGCCACGTGCCCCTCCCCAAGGCACCCTCCTCCCCTTTATAACCGGAGCCCCCCTCTCTCCTCCTCACCCCGCGCCGCCGCCCAACCCGAGCCGCCGCCCCCAACCCGAGCCGCCCGTCGATCAAGGCGCCGCCGCCCGCCATCGCTGACGCCGCCTTGCCCGTCGCCCGACCTCGCCGACCCGCCGCCACGACCCGCGGGCGGAGCCCCGCCGGTGACTCGCCGGAGGTAGCCACCGCCCCGCGCCACCCCGGTCCGGTTTTGTTCCAAAAACCGTTCCGGTTTTTCTTTCATTGATCGGTTTTTTTTAAACCCTAGATTGGTTTAATTTTTTTTCGGTTTTATTAACTAGTGAACGTTCATCGATCCATTCGTTTTAAAGAACTTGTTCGTCGGTTAGTTTCTGTTAACGAACGTCCGTCGTTTTAACTGTTCGTCGTTTTTCTTTTAATCGGATTTAATCCGTTATTTTCCGAATTCGATTTCCGATCCAATTTTCAAATCTGTTTATTTTCTCGCTCGTTTATCTAATCAGGTGATTCAAGCGCCGGAGTTTCGTTTCGAAACCGCCGCCCGACTAACCTACTTAAACAAAGTTTTGCTACTGTAAAATTTTGACCTAGTTTCAAATTGCTAAAACTGACTCGTTCTCTTTCGACTTTCGACTTTCGTTGCTTATTTTGATTTGATTCTTTTGCAACTGTGGTTCTTAAGTTGAACTCTCTGGTTAGATCTTTTATTCGAGATTTCCACATGCATTAGATCAGTACTTATTGAATGCTTGTTGTTTGTCTGCGTTAGATCACCCGGAGTGCGTCGCTTGTTACTTGAATCTCTAGGTCTCGCGGATCATCGCAAGGCAAGTAACACTTGATCATACCTTTTCTACTACCCAGTTTTATGCATTAGCCCTATTCCTCAAACACTTGCATGTTTAGGATCAACTTAAATTGTGGGATGGGAAGTAGATTGAGGTAGTACCTATTACTGCTTATACGAAACCTTGGGAGTTACTTCTACGCTTGCTTATTATGCCATGCTATGCTAGTAGACGTGGATTGGGTGAGTGAATATCCATGACAGATGTGAGATTGTTAATTAATGGTTTATCTAAGGTGGCAACCTAAACACACATCCGGGTGGATTGAGGCACCGGTTTCTATCGAGGACTTGCCTGTATTTCTTCGGACCGCCACCCGTGCTCTAAGGGATCATGAGATTATTTAAACTAGAAACTTCCGTGTGCAGCCACAAGCCAATATGGGCTCTGGCATAGTTGAGTAAGTTGTGCGAACTCTTACGGGTAGGCTAGCTGATGTAGGGGATGTAGGTTGGTACAGTCTACCCACATGTAAGGTGCTAGTGCTTCGAAAAAGCGTGTCTCGATCATCCGTCTCTCAAACACCATGTAGTGCGAGAACCAAACGGAGGCGATCGAGTCTTGTGGGGAAAAGTCATGAAACCTCTGCAGAGTGTATAAACTAATCATGATTAGCCGTGTCCCCGATTATGGACGTTTGAGTATCTAGTACTTAAATATCATGTGAATCTCAACATGTTACTTCTAATAAAGGTTATTGGGTTTTGATGAGTACCTTTTAATTGGGATTGAGGATGCTGTCAACCATTCTCATTGTTTAACAACCACCATGATAGTTAAACAAAATTATTCCTTTGTTGTAGGGAAAAATTAGCTTTATACAAAACTGTAACCGTAGAGCTTTACCACCAGCCATATATGCATGTAGTATAGGCTTATTCCTTCATTACTCTCTATGTGTTACATTGCCAGCATATTCCATGTCTTTGGCCCGTTTCAGGCTGCAACTTTCATGTTGCGAGACTTTTCGCATTTACGAGTAAGGTGTTAGGTCGTGGTTCTATACTCAGTGATGCCGATGGAGTTGATGGACTCACTTATCTTCCAAGCCTTCCGCTGTTATTATTTGATGGCCTTAAGCCATATTATTGTAATAAGTTCCCTTGTGGACAACGTTGTAATAAGTGTGTGATTGCTACTCTGCTATAAATCCTTCGAAGTACTGTGTGGTGTCAGCATTACTGATCCAGGGATGACACCTGAGCACAGAGACTTGATCCATTCGGGTCCGGTCGCTACACTATATGAATGCCTTCGGCGGTGTACCGGGATGGTGCAATGAATCAAGAGTGACATGTATTAAAATAATGCATGGTGGCTTTGCCACAAATACGATGTCAACTACATGATCATGCAATGGCAATATGACAAAGGTAATGTATGTCATGATGATGATGGTGGAGGTTGCATGGCAATATATCTCCGAATGGCTATGGAAATGCCATAATAGGTAGGTATGGTGGCTGTTTTGAGGAAGATATAAGGAGGTTTGTGTGTGATAGAGCGTATCATATCACGGGGTTTGGATGCACTGACGAAGTTTGCGCCAACTCTCAATGTGAGAAAGGGCAATGCACGGTACCGAAGAGGCTAGCAATGGCGGAAAGGTAAGAGTGCGTATAATCCATGGACTCAACATTATTCAAAAGAACTCATATACTTATTGCAAAAATTTAGAAGTCATCAAAAATCAAGTACTACGCGCATGCTCCTAGGGGGATATATTGGTAGGAAAAGACCATCGCTCGTCCCCGACCGCCACTCATAAGGATGCACAAGCCAGGTACACTTCATGTTTCCAATTTGTTACAAAACTTTAACCATACGTGCATGCTACGGGATTTACTAACTTCAACACAAGCATTTCTCAAATTCACAACTACTCAACTAGCATGAATTTGATATTATTACCTCCATATCTCAAAACAATTATCAAGCATCAAACTTATCTTAGTATTCAGCACACTCAAAAGAAAGTTTCACATATCTTGAACACCTAGTATATTAACATTAAGCAAATTACCATGCTATTAACGACTCTCAAAATAATCTAAGTGAAGCATGAGAGATCAAGTTTCTTTAAAACAAATCCACCACCGTGCTCTAAAAGATTTAAGTGAAGCACTAGAGCAAAAATTATCACGCTCAAAAAGATATAAGTAAAGCACTATGAGGAAATTATCAAGCTCAAAAGATATAAGTGAAGTACATAGAGTATTCTATCAAATTTCAAATCATATATGGCTCTCTAAAAAGGTGTGTACAGCAAGGATGATTGTGGTAAACTAACAAGCAAAGACTCAAATAATACAAGACGCTCCAAGCAAAACACATATCATGTTGGTGAATAAAAATATAGCTCCAAGTAAATTACCGATGGAAGTAGATTTAAAGAGGGATGCCTTCCGGGCATCCCCAAGATTTGAATTTTTGGTGTCCTTGGATTATCTTGGGGTGCCATGGGCATCCCCAAGCTTAGGCTCTTGCCACTCCTTGTTCATAATCCATCAAAAGAATTCACCCAAAACTTGAAAACTTCACAACACAAAACTCAATAGAAATCTCGTGAGCTCCGTTAGAGAAAGAAAACAAAAGACTACTTTAAGGTACTGTAATGAACTCATTCTTTATTTGTATTGGTGTTAAACCTACTGTATTCCAACTTCTCTATGGATCATAAACTATTTTACTAGCGATAGATTCATCAAAATAAGCAAACAACACACGCAAAACAGAATCTGTCAAAAACAGAACAGTCGGTAGTAATCTGTAACTAACGCAAACTTCTGGAACCCAAATAATTCTACCAAAATTAGACGACCTGGAAATTTTGTTTATTGATCAGAAGCAATTGGAATCAGTATTTTATAATGTTCTGGTGATTTTTAACAATTCGGGCACTGAGCACAAAGATTCTGGAAATTACAGCAAGATCAAATAACTATCATCCAAGAAGATCCAATAGGTTCAACTTAGCACAAACACTAATTAAAAGATAAAACCACATATAAACAGAGGCTAGATGGATTATTTATTCCTAAACAGAAGCAAAAACAAAAAACACAAAATAAAATTGGGTTGCCTCCCAACAAGCGCTATCGTTTAATGCCCCTAGCTAGGCATAAAAACAAGGATAGATCTAGGTATTGCCATCTTTAATTTTCAATTTTTTAGCGGAGTCATGCGAACTAACACACGAGCAAACAAACGGACGAGGGAAAAGGCAAAGGGAAAAATAGGAGGAGATTGGGAAAGAGAGGGCAAATAAAACAGCAAGGGTGAAGTGGGGGAGAGGAAAACGAGAGGCAAATGGCAAATAATGTAATGCGAGAGATAGGGATTGTGATGGGTACTTGGTATGTTGACTTTTGCGTAGACCTCCCCGGCAATGGCGCCAGAAATCCTTCTTGCTACGTCTCGAGCTTGCGTTGGTTTTCCCCGAAGAGGAGGGGATGATGCAGCACAGTAGCGTAAGTATTTCCCTCAGTTTTTGAGAACCAAGGTATCAATCCAAAGAGGAGGCTACGCGCAAGTCCCTCGTACCTGCACAAAACGATAGCTACTCGCAACCAACGCGATTAGGGGTTGTCAATCCCTTCACGGTCACTTACGAGAGTGAGATCTGATAGAGATAATATTTTTGGTGTTTTTGGTATAAAGATGCAAAGTGAAAAGTAAAAGCAAAGCAAGTAAATAAAGTGATGGAGATTGATATGATGAGAATAGACCTGGGGGCCATAGGTTTCACTAGTGGCTTCTCTCAAGAGCATAGATATTCTACGGTGGGTGAACAAATTACTATTGAGCAATTGACAGAATTGAGCATAGTTATGAGGTTATCCAGCAATGATCATGTATATAGGCATCACGTCCGTGACAAGTAGATCAAACGATTCTCAAGATTCTACTACTATTACTCCACTCATCGACCGCTATCCAAAGATGCATCTAGAGTATTAAGTTAAAAACAGAGTAACGCCTTAAGCAAGATGACATGATGTAGAGGAATAAATTCATGCAATATGATAAATACCCCATCTTGTTATCCTCGATGGCAACAATACAATACGTGCCTTGCAACCCTTTCTGTCACTAGGTAAGGACACCGCAAGATTGAACCCTCGTGACCGCCTCTGGCACTCCTTGGAGTAGGGTCCAAGTCTCCTGGATCACGTTCGGTGAGAAGATCACGTTCCCGAAGGTTTCATTCCGTTTGGACTCCGTTTGATATTCCGTTTCTTCGAAACACTGAAATAGGCAAAAAACAGCAATTCTGGGCTGGGCCTCCAGTTAATAGGTTAGTCCCAAAAGTAATATAAAAGTGGAAAATAAAGCCCATTATAGTCCAAAACAATAGATAAAGTAGCATGTAGCAATCAAAAATTATAGATACGTTGGAGACGTATCACCCCCTAATCCAGGACTCCCTCACCCATAAAGACAGACGGTGACATTGTGCAAAGGCCCAGGACCCAGAACCGGTTTAAGGCCTGTAGCTACAAACCAGCATTGATATGTAACTTGCATTGTAAGGTGGAAAGAGCGGAGACCGAGCCGGACACGTTTATGAGCCGGCCTCGAGACTCTGTAAACCGACGGGCGTCAACCCATGTATATAAGGGGACGACCCGGCGGCGGTTCAGGACGACAGACAACAACTCGAGACTCGGGCAAAGCGTATTCGCTCCCTGGTCATCGAAACCCCATCAATTCCATCACAACTAGATGTAGGCTTTTACCTTCATCGTAAGGGGCCGAACTAGTATAAAAACTCTCTTGCGTCCCTTGTCCACTTTAACCCCTTTAAGCTAACCAGTAGCGATGGCTCCATGACTAAGTCCTTTCACGAGGACATCTGCCGTGACAAACCCACGACAGTTGGCGCTCACCGTGGGGCTATCGCACGATGGTTTCAAGTTCTTGGAGGGCAACTTCAAAGGACTCAAGGGTTACGCTGTGGGCCGGATGACCAAGAGCCGTCGCGGCAAGCTCTACATCGACGATGCAGGGTGGGGCCCCGAGGCCGGCTCAATCGAGTACGGGTACCAGGTCCCCTTTGGTGGCATACAGTTTTCATCAGCAAGATCGGTGAACCGGGCCCTGAGCCGGACATCTGCACCGACCTCGTTGAAACGGCTCAGCGTTCACGATCTGCCCGGGTCAAGCCTGCCATGAAGCATGCTTTCGTGGGAGTCATCCATGGAGGGGAATACGAGGACAGATCAGAATCTGGTGGTGAGACCGTCGTTTATTCCAGCGACGAGTCATCAACCGGAGAGACTGAGTCGTTATATCAGTTACAAGATGGCCGGATTGGAGGCTGTTCCGATGGTGACAGTATTACGGACCTCTCTGATCTGCCAAACCGGGTTGGAATCTTCATGGCCGGTACACAGCCGGCGCTCCACTCTTCGACTGCAGCAGCGATGATCTCCGGATCAGCAGCGGCGACGGCTGCCACGGCAGGAGGCCCTGTGCGGCCGCCGGCTCAGGTTTAATCTGATCTATTTGATGTGTTGGCAACGCTGATGGCGGAGGCTAACCCGACGTATCAGGATGCGCACAATGCGAAAATCGCGAAAGTAAAGGATCAGATTACTCAGGCCAAGGCCGATTTGGCAGCTGAGGATACCAGGATGGCCACGGAGCGAGCCGCTTTGGATGCGCAGGCTTATCGGCTTATGCTGGATCATAATGCATCGCACGAAGTCCTAAAGAGAAGGCATCGGTCTAGCCTTCCTCCGGTTTATGATGCTAGGAACCTCTTTAACACCCCAGGAGCGGGGACCAGTAACCCGCCGGTAGCAAACCGGGCGGAGGCACCTCGAGCGCGGGCGCTGGTTCAGCCACGTTTGATGGATCCGCCTTGTCAGAACAACATTGTGACGCAGCCTGTCCCAACACCACCGGGTCATTACTCTACTCCGATGGACAATCTTGTTGCTGCCGCTTCACGGCTGGAGGCTATCCCAATTGAAGGTGATTTGCCGGCGGCGGTCGAGACGCGTCGGGTTAAAGAGGTTCTTCGGACAGCCTTGGTGCAACAAGAGGCTTATTCATACAGTCGTGATCAGATTCATTCCACCCCCCGTCCAAGTCGGAGTTACAGCAGGCGTATGGATGAATTGGCCATGTCAAGCAATGCGCAGAACCGCGAACCGCCCCGTGGCCACAACCCGGCAGGGGGCGCTGGTGATGCTCAGGAGGTGGTGGACCGGGCTCGTGCACGCAGGGAGGCCGAGTTAGCAGCGCAGCATGAAGCCCGTCAGCTTACTCCGGTTCGTCCAACCACGTCGATAGAGCCAGGAGTTACCTCTAGCTCTTTGGGGGTGTCGGTGTCTCGTCCCAGAGTTACGCAACGTGCGCCTGCCCAAGGATTTCAAGGGCGCGCGCAAGGTGCCAAATTACACCGCCGATTTATCCCCAGAGATATGGGTTGAAATCTATGAGATGGCCATGGAGATGCTAGATGTGGATGATGCAGCTTGTGCGAAGTACTTCACCATGATGCTAGAAGGGACGGCTCGTACTTGGTTAAAGAGTCTACCGGCTAACTTTATCAGATCATGGGCCGAGTTGAGAGCCCGGTTTATCCAGAATTTTAAGGATACATGCAAGCAGCCCATGTCGATTGTGGACTTAGCTGCCTGTGTCCAGGACGAAGGAGAATCAACAACCCGGTGGGTGCGCCGGCTCGGAAATTTTGCATTCATCGGATCGCATCAACGCTGACACCGCAGTTCTAACCTTGGAAGGCAATTGCTGGTTTGAGCCCCTGAAGTTGAAGTTGGGACGGCTGAAACGCCATTGCAATGACATGGGAACCCTCATGGCCGCTTTAGTGAAGTATGCTGACTCTGATAGTACCAAGGATCCCGAGTCTGGTGATGATAAGACAGGGAAGGGAAAGAAGAGCGGCAACACTAAGGGACAACACGACAACCGGCGGGTCATGGAAATGGCGGCAAACGTAAAGCGGATCACAGCCTGGACTTTGTGGCCAATACTAGTGCACAGGACAAAGGGCAACAGCGCAAGGGTAAACCGCCCCAGCGAGGTGGAGCACTTAGCCCTAACACAGACCGCCTGTCTTACCTATTGAACCAGCCCTGCCCGAAACATGGGATGAAGGAGATGCCGGCCACACACCTCTGGAAGGACTGCTACATCATGCAAGAGTTCAAAAATTATAATGCTTTATGGTATGATCACGGACCAGGTGGCGGCTCAGGCCCTGGATCTCATGGGCCGGGTTATGGTGGAGGAAATTCCGGTTCAGGCTTCCATGGTAATCAGGGTGGACATAACAATCAAGGTAATCAAGGCAACCAAGGTGAATACAATCATCAGGGCAACCAGCAGCAGCAGCAGTCGGTTTACCAGAGCAACCCGAAGCAGTTGAATAGTGGGCAGTATCATGTCTTCACCACTAGCTTAGAGAAGCGTGACCAAAAGCTTCATAAGAGGGCAGTAAACTCCATTGAACCGGCGGTGCCCCGTTACCTACGCTGGTCTGAGCAGCCGATTGTGTGGAGCACAGAAGATCATCCACCCCGGGTTGACAATCCGGGTCATCTAGCATTGGTGGTGGCACCTCAGGTGGGAGGTTATAAGTTCACCAAGGTAATCATGGACGGACGGAGCAGTATCAATATCCTGTATTATGAAACTTTCCGTCGCATGGGTTTAACAGATAAAAGTCTTAAACCGTCCAATACGGTGTTCCATGGTGTGGTGCCTGGTAAATCGGCGTATCCTGTTAGTAAGATAGCTCTAGAGGTGGCTTTTGGGGACGAGCATGACTCGAGATCAGAAACTTTGACCTTTGAAGTGGTGAAAATCAGAAGTCTGTATCACGCCCTGTTTGGACGGCCGGCTTATGCTAAGTTTATGGCACGGCCTTGTTATGTGTATCTGCAGCTCAAGATGCCGGGTCACAAGGGAACTATAACCATCCATGGGAGCCGCAAGATTGCTCTGGAGTGTGAAGAAGGTGACGCGGCTTATGCTGAGTCGGTTTTTGCCACAGAAGAGTTAAAATTTTAGAAAGATAATGTTGATCCGACAGATATGACTTCATTGAAGAAGCCAACTACAGAGCATGATTCGGCGCTGAAGTTTAAATCGGCTGATGAGACTAAGCTTGTTGACTTCATACCTGGCGATTCGTCCAAGCAGTTCAGCATCAGCACTAACTTGGATCCGAAATAGGAAAGTGCGCTCATCGAGTTCATCCGTGAGAATAGGGACATCTTTGCGTGGAAGCCTTCTGACATGCCAGGTGTACCGAGAGAACTCGCTGAGCACACTCTTAATGTTGATCCTAAGTATAAACCAGTCAAGCAGTTTCTCCGCCGGTTCAATGAAGAAAGACGCAAGGCTATAGGAGAAGAAGTGGCCAGACTCTTGGCGGCCGGTTTCATCGTTGAAGTTTTCCATCCTGAGTGGTTGGCTAATCCGGTGCTGGTCCTTAAGAAGAACGGCACCTTGGCGGATGTGTATGGATTACACAGATCTCAACAAAGCTTGTCCAGCAGATCCTTTTGCCCTCCCCCGTATTGATCAAATTATTGATGCTACGGCGGGTTGCGAGCGTTTGAGTTTTTTGGATGCATATTCTGGTTATCATCAGATCAAGATGGCAGTTAAGGACCAGGAGAAGACGGCCTTCATAACCCCCTTTGGAGCCTTCTGCTATGTGTCCATGCCCTTTGGGCTCTGAAAGCACAAGTGCTTCCAAGGTGGTTTTGGTAATTAATGACAACATATCTCTTGTTGGACTAACACTTTTATCTAGTATGTTTCAGATAAGTTCAACAATGGAGTGGCATGGACTAAAGGATGTGGGAACTCCTTCAAGATGCTAAGGACAAAGGATTGGATCAAGCTTCAAGCTCAAGACTCTTCATTTTACATTTTAGTGATCCAAGATCACATTGAGTCTATAGGAAAAGCCAATACTATCAAGGAGGAATGAGGTGTTGCGTAATGAGCCTCTTGCTTCAAAGTGCTTAGTGATATGCTCCAAATACCCTCAACTACTTTCCTACTTCCACACATTTGTCCTAAACCTAAAGTCAAACTTGGCCCCACTGATTCTTTCTATCCGGCGCCACCGAGTTTGGATGTCTTAGCCACTGCCACAAACCCTAGGCAAATCGGTCTCACCGATAGGGATCTCGGTCTCACCGAGATGGGATTGTAATCTCTCCGTATGTCCATTATCAAAATCGGTCTCACCGAAGTTTGAGAAATCGGTACTACCGAGATTACAATGCAAACACTCGTTAACTTATTATAAAAATCGGTCCCACCGAGTTTGATAATCGGTCAAACCGAGTTTGCTCGACCAACTCTCCGAAAGCTTATTACCAAAATCGGTCCCACCGAAGTTTGTGTAATCGGTCTTACCGAAATTACGTTATGCCCTAACCCTAACCGAATCGGTCCCACCGAGTTGCATTCCGTCCCACGGAAAACCCTAACGGTCACATTATTTGCTAAATCGGTCCGACCGAAGTTTAACGATTCGGTCCCACCGAGTTTGGTAGATTGTGTGTAACGGTTAGATTTTGTGTGGAGGCTATATATACCCCTCCACCTCCTCTTCATTCATGGAGAGAGCCATCGACCGAACCTACACTTCCAAAGATCCTATTTACGAGAGAGAACTACCTACTCATGTGTAGAGGCCAAGATAATCCATTCCTACCATATGAATCTTGATCTCTAGCCTTCCCCAAGTTGCTTTCCACTCAAACCATCTTTCCACCAGATCCAAATCCTATGAGAGAGAGTTGAGTGTTGGGTAGACTATCATTTGAAGCACAAGAGCAAGGAGTTCATCATCAACGCACCATTTGTTACTTCTTGGAGAGTGGTGTCTCCTAGATTGGCTAGGTGTCACTTGGGAGCCTCCGACAAGATTGTGGAGTTGAACCAAGGAGTTTGTAAGGGCAAGGAGATCGCCTACTTCGTGAAGATCTACCACTAGTGAGGCAAGTCCTTCGTGGGCGACGTCCATGGTGGGATAGACAAGGTTGCTTCTTCGTGGACCCTTCGTGGGTGGAGCCCTCCGTGGACTCAAGGCAACCGTTACCCTTCGTGGGTTGAAGTCTCCATCAACGTGGATGTACGATAGCACCACCTATCGTAACCACGCCAAAAACATCCGTGTCTCCAAATTGCGTTTGAATCCTCGAATCCCTTCCCTTTACATTCTTGCAAGTCGCATGCTTTATTTTCTGCTGCTCATATACTCTTTGCATGCTTGCTTGCTATATGTTGTGAATGTTAAACTTGTGCCTAAACTCCACTCAAACTTTAAAGAAACTTAAAAACTGCAACTTTGGTACTTAGTGTCTAATCACCCCCTCTAGACACCTCTTCTCAAGGTCCTACAAGTGGTATCAGAGCATTGGTCTCCATTGCCTTGGTTTAATCACCATTGGAGGAAGATGGATGAGTCTACTTTGGGGAGTCTTAGGCATAGAGTGCCTATACTTGATGGAGAGTATTTTCGTGAGTGGAAAAATGAGATGCTTATTATTTTCAATCAATATCATTTTAACAAGTACATTGCTAGCCCTTGTGCACCTTATGTTGATCCTATGCATCCAACCCATGATGAGTCAATTGACATGGTTAGGAATCTTAGAACTGCCGAACTTATCATTAGAGGATTGCCTAGAAACTTGATTGGATGTTTGCCTACTTTTAAGTGTGCCTACACCATATGGAAATTTCTTGAGGAACGATTTCCAGATTATTCCTTGAAAAATCTAGATGAAATTCTCCATAAGTCTATTGCTTTGAGCAAAATTAATACTAGTGATCCTATGTTTGGTGATCGTCTATTTGAGCTTACAAACCTTATGCGTGCCAAAGGAAATGTTGGTATTATTAGTGACATTATTTCCGAAGCTATAAGAATTCATAGACAAGATTATTGTCAAACTCATTCTAATGAATCGCCTTCTCTAGGATTTGATCCACCACAAGACAATGTTGAACATGGATACTATGATAAGGATGATGATAGTGACTTCGATCTTGATGATGCAATGAGACATTTTGGTCTTATGGCAAATCTTCGGGGATATATGTCAGGAGGAAAGGAATGGGTTCTTGATAGTGGATGTACCGATCACATGACCGGAGATAAAGACATGTTTCGTGAGCTTGCTGATAATGATAGTCCTCGAAAGTATGTCACTTTCAGTGACAACTCAAAGGGTAAGGTGGTTGGCCTCGGTAAGGTGGCCATATCACATGATAGCTCCATACAAAATGTTATGCTCGTTGAATCTCTTGGTTACAACTTACTTTCAGTATCTAGACTTGCTGATTTCGTTATTGAAGTAGATTGCCAAGTGTTTCATCGATATAATCATAAAATGGTCTTTACTGGTGTGCGTAGAGGTGATCTATACATTGCTGATTTCACTAAAAAGGCTCAACCTAAAACTTGCTTCATTGCTAAATCCTCAAAAGGCTGGTTATGGCATAGACGATTAGGTCATGTTGGTATGCGAAACCTTGACAAGCTTATTAAGTGGAATCATATCCTTGGAGTTAATGATGTCATATTTGATAAGGATAGACTTTGCAGTGCTTGTCAAGCAGGTAAACAGGTTGGAGGAAGGCATCCCGTGAAGAACACATGACCACGAAGAGGCCACTCGAGCTACTTCACATGGATCTCTTTGGTCCCAACTCTTACAAGAGTCTCGGTGGAAATTCTTTTGGTCTAGTTATAGTTGATGATTTTTCCAGATTTACGTGGGTGTTCTTTCTCGATGATAAATCGCAGGTCCAAAAGATCTTCAAAAACTTCGCTAGGAAGGCCCAAAACCAATTTGAATTGAAGATCAAGAAGGTTCGCAGCGACAACGGAGCGGAGTTCAAGAACACAAATGTGGACACCTTTCTTGATGAAGAAGGGATTTCACACGAGTTCTCGGCTACGTACACACCTCAACAAAATGGAGTTGTTGAGAGGAAGAACCGGATGCTCATCGAAATGGCGAGAACGATGCTTGATGAGTACAAGACGCCGAAGCACTTTTGGGCAGAAGCGGTTGAGACAGCTTGTCATGCAACAAATCGCTTGTATCTTCACAAGCTACTCGGCAAGATGGCATACGAGCTACTCACCGTAACAAACCCCAAGTTGGATACTTTCGAGTATTCGCTCAAAGTGCTACATTCTTGATAAGCATCGCTGCTCTAAATTTGCTCCTAAGTCTCATGAAGGTTTCCTACTAGGTTATGGCTCAAACTCTCACACTTACCGTGTCCACAACAATTTCACCCGAAAGGTTGAAGAGACGGTAGATGTGAAGTTTGATGAATCTAACGGCTCGCAAGTAGAGCAATTGCCAATTGATGTAGGAGACAAAGATCCTTCGGAAGCAATCCAAGACTTGTCTATTGGCAAGGTCCGCCCAACGGAGGTGAAGGAGAGTACCTCGTCCGTCCAAGTGGAAGCTTCTACTTCACGACAAGGTGAACCAAGAGTTGATACGGAAGCATCCACAAGTGGCACACACCAAGATGAAGAAAACGAGGAAGTGCATCAAGATGAACGTCAACAACCTCCTTCTCCACCACGACAAGAGAACGACAACGCCAACAATGAAGAAGGCCAAGAAGAAGAACAAGATGAAGAAGATGTTCAACAAAGACCCAAGCAAAAGCTTTCCACGAGTTCGAGCAAGAATTGCTAAAGACCATCCCGTCGAGCAAATCTACAATGATATTCAAACCGGTAGAATCACTCGCTCTAAAACTCATTTAGCCAACTTTTGTGAAAACTATTCTTTCATCTCTAGCATTGAACCTATGAAGGTCGAAGAAGCATTGGAAGATCCGGATTGGATAAATGCTATGCATGAAGAGCTACACAACTTTGAGAGGAACCAAGTTTGGACATTGGTTGAGAAGCCCGACAACAACCACAACATCATCGGTACCAAATGGGTGTTTCACAACAAGCAAGATGAAGATGGACAAGTAGTTCGCAACAAAGCACGTCTAAATGCCCAAGGCTACACACAAGTCGAAGGTATGGACTATGGTGAGACTTACGCCCCGTTGCTAGACTTGAGTCCATTCACATCTTACTTGCCTATGCTAATCACCATGATATCACCTTGTACCAAATGGACATTAAAAGTGCTTTTCTAAATGGTGAAATAGAGGAGGAAGTTTATGTTAAACAACCTCCCGGCTTTGTCAATCCTAAGAAACCCAATCATGTTTGCAAACTTCACAAAGCTCTTTATGGACTTAAACAAGCTCCTAGAGCATGGTATAAATGCTTGACCAAGTTCCTTATTGAAAAAGGCTTTGAAATTGGGAAAATTGATTCTACTCTTTTACTAAAAGGGTTAATGGTGAACTCTTTGTGTGCCAAATTTATGTTGATGATATTATATTTGGTTCAACTAACCCTCATTTTAGTGAAAAGTTTGGGAAGCTAATGTCGGAGAAGTTTGAGATGTCTATGATGAGTGAACTCAAATTCTTTCTTGGTTTGCAAATCAAGCAAACTAAGGAAGGTACTTTTGTCTCGCAAACAAAGTACACCAAGGACTTATTCAAGAAGTTCAATATGCAAGAATGCAGAGGTATGACTACACCCATGCCTACTAGTGGACATCTTGACTTAACCAAAGATGGTGAGCCGGTTGATCAAAAGGTTTATCGCTCTATGATTGGTTCATTGTTATATCTATGTGCTTCACGTCCCGATATTATGCTAAGTGTGTGCATGTGTGCACGATATCAAGCTGCCCTAAAGAATGTCATCTTAAGGCCGTGAAAAGGATAGTGATATACTTAATCCATACACCAAATTTTGGCATTTGGTATCCTAAGAGGGCCTCTTTCGATCTTGTTGGCTATTCCGACTTGGACTATGTCGGAGACAAGGTTGATAGAAAGTCCACTTCGGGTACTTGTCAATTTCTTGGTAGATCTCTTGTGTCTTGGTCCTCCAAGAAACAAAACTCGGTATCCTTATCCACCGCCGAAGCTGAATATATTGCCGTTGGTTCATGTTGTGCTCAATTACTTTAGATGACCCAAACTCTTAAAGATTATGGGATATATGTGAGACATGTTCCATTGCTTTGTGATAATGGAAGTGCTATCAAAATTGGTCATAATCCTGTGCAACATTCTCAAACTAAGCATATTGAAGTTCGTCATCATTTTATCGAGATCATGTTGCTAAGGGTGACATTGATCTTAAGCATGTTCGCACCGAAAAGCAATTAGCGGATATATTCACTAAACCTCTTGATGAGAAAGTGTTTTGCAGGTTAAGAGGAGAATTGAACATCATTGATGCTTCAAACTTGGAGTAGAAACTCCATTGGATACATGCAAGACATGAGCTTATGACTAATCCTTGATATTTCTCTTATGATGAAAAACTTATGTCTTAGATATATTTGTAGCTTGCATGTTATCTAACCCATGTAGGTACTTGGTTGAATCAAATTCCATGAGGTTGAAACCTACTCATATCTTGAGCAATCTCTACATCACCAAGTCTCTACACAAGGTGGTTGAAGACAAGGAAGCACGAAACCATTCAAACATATCCTTTGACAAATTCTATGTTGAGTTTCATGATTGTCATTTTGGATATACAAGTGCTCTTCCTTGCAAGAACTAACCCATGTAGGTAGATGGACTCAAATTCCAAGTGGTGCTCCAAATTCTTGATGAGCTACATCAACCTTGAGCAACCCACGCAAGTTCAACTACATGGACAACACCACCAACCAAGGTATGTTATTCCATCTTAGAGAAGCTTTACTCCGAGTCATGAGTTAAAGCAACTCGACAAGATGTGAATACATCAAGATGCTTAAACGAAAAATGGCAACCCCATTTTGAGCTTAAACGATGAGTATGGCCTATGATCAAGTGATCTCACTTGACTCCTAAGTCAATATACTCTAACATAGGTGACTTTGTCGCCACCATCTCTAGATGAAGTCCTCCTGTGTTCTTTTCTGAGTTTTTGCATTTGTCTCATGCATTTGTTTTTCCCTTTCAAAAAAACTTCATCTAGATTTCTTTCTGCTTTTCTCTGCATTTTCTGCATCTAATTCCTTGCATATCTTTCAGTTAATTCCTTGCAAATCTTTGTGAGATCTTACTAGTCTAGTGAGCTGAGGTGACAAGTGTTCTCTGCGATGAACTCGGTTACACCAATTTGTTATTTTCGGACCAATCAATCTTTTCGCACGACCAAGCATACCACTCGGTGCCACCGATTTCATAACAGGAAAAACTCTTTGCCACATATTATGTGTTTCTTCCGATCCAGCTCCACTCAATGAATCTTGTCCTCTACAAGCATCACATTTTCATCATTGCTTTGTTCTCAGGTCTCAAGGACCAAACCCATTCAACAGACTCCAAGACCCTTCTTGGAAATTGATGTCAAAGGGGGAGAGAAAGAACATCAAAGCTTATCATTTGGAGATAGAGAGAGAGCATCAAAACTTATCACCTTTCTTCTTAAGGGAGAGAGAGACCTTCTAGGGGGAGAGACCCTCAAAAGACGAGAGAGGTCTCCAGGGGGAGAGGATACTTAAGTAGAAAGTATTTCTCAAGGATCCCAGATGCTTGGTGTTCAAGAGGAGAGATGTCCACATGTCTTCTTGAGGGGAGAGACATGTTCATATGATCTGTTGTGCTCAATTTTGCATTAGCATACATTAGCTTTGAACTTTAGCTCTGATCATCAGTCATATCTTTAAGCTCTGTTTTCCTTCACTCTGATTTTCTGCTCCCTATCTTCTCCCAGATCCCATGTTAGATTTAGGGGAGCAAGACATCTAAGGGAAAGAGATCATTTAAATTCATTGCATATCTTTACTCTTGGGGACATGTCTAATCCAATGTGGTACTCAGTACTCACTCTCTACATGTCATCCCAGTCTTGGTATTCTTGTGGTTTCTTCTATTTACTCTGGCTAGTAGATGCATCTGTGTTATCTAACCTTGTTTTCATAGGTTCATTCCATCCTAAGCCAACTCAAGACCACAAGGTAAGTATATGCATCACAATCATGTGTATGAGGAATTCTTGCTGTTGTACATACTGTTTGCAAGAAGGACTCATGGGCATGAAGGTATTCTCTTTAATACTTTATGCTCTGATGCATATAGCCAAGATACATGTAACACATTGCCTGCTCTATCATGGTTATGCTATCACATGCTTCTATATTTCATATTCACATGATTGCATACATGTAGGGTGAGCCTATGCTTGTTACATGTCTTTCCAAAGCTTGACTTGCTATTCTTTATATCTTTATCTAAAGCTTTGATGTATGTTGCCATCAATTACCAAAAAGGGGGAGATTGAAAGCACAAGTGCTCCCTAGGTGGTTTTGGTAATTAATGACAACATATCTCTTGTTGGACTAACACTTTTATCTATTATGTTCAGATAAGTTCAACAATGGAGTGGCATGGACTAAAGGATGTGGGAACTCCTTCAAGATGCTAAGGACAAAGGATTGGCTCAAGCTTCAAGCTCAAGACTCTTCATTTTACATTTTAGTGATCCAAGATCACATTGAGTCTATAGGAAAAGCCAATACTATCAAGGAGGAATGAGGTGTTGCGTAATGAGCCTCTTACTTCAAAGTGCTTAGTGATATGCTCCAAATACCCTCAACTACTTTCCTACTTCCACACATTTGTCCTAAACCTAAAGTCAAACTCGGCCCCACTGATTCTTTCTATCCGGCGCCACCGAGTTTGGATGTCTTAGCCACTGCCACAAACCCTAGGCAAATTGGTCTCACCGAGATGGGATTGTAATCTCTCTGTGTATGTCCATTATCAAAATCGGTCTCACCGAGTTTGAGCAATCAGTACTACCGAGATTACAATGCAAACAATCTGGTTAACTTATTATCAAATTCGGTCCCACCGAGTTTGATAATCGGTCAAACCGAGTTTGCCTGACCAACTCTCTGGAAAGCTTATTACCAAAATCGGTCCCACCGAGTTTGTGTAATCGGTCTTACCGAGATTACGTTATGCCCTAACCCTAACCGAATCGGTCCCACCGAGTTGCATTCTCGTCCCACCGAAAACCCTAACGGTCACATTATTTGCTAAATCAGTCGACCGAAGTTTAACGATTCGTCCCACCGAGTTTGGTAGATTGTGTGTAACGGTTATATTTTGTGTGGAGGCTATATATACCCCTCCACCTCCTCTTCATTCGTGGAGAGAGCCATCGACTAAACCTACACTTCCAAAGATCCTATATCCGAGAGAGAACTACCTACTCATGTGTTGAGGCCAAGATATTCCATTCCTACCATATGAATCTTGATCTCTAGCCTTCCCCAAGTTGCTTTCCACTCAAACCCTCTTTCCACCAGATCCAAATCCTATGAGAGAGAGTTGAGTGTTGGGGAGACTATCATTTGAAGCACAAGAGCAAGGAGTTCATCATCAACGCACCATTTGTTACTTCTTGGAGAGTGGTGTCTCCTAGATTGGCTAGGTATCACTTGGGAGCCTCCGACAAGATTGTGGAGTTGAACCAAGGAGTTTGTAAGGGCAAGGAGATCGCCTACTTCGTGAAGATCTACCGCTAGTGAGGCAAGTCCTTCGTGGGCGGCGTCCATGGTGGGATAGACAAGGTTGCTTCTTCGTGGACCCTTCGTGGGTGGAGCCCTCCGTGGACTCGCAAGCAACTGCTACCCTTCGTGGGTTGAAGTCTCCATCAACGTGGATGTACGATAGCACCACCTATCGTAACCACGCCAAAAACATCCGTGGTTCCAAATTGTGTTTGAATCCTCCAATCCCTTCCCTTTACATTCTTGCAAGTTGCATGCTTTATTTTCCGCTGCTCATATACTCTTTGCATGCTTGCTTTCTATATGTTGTGAATGTTAAACTTGTGCCTAAACTCCACTCAAACTTTAAAGAAACTTAAAAACTGCAACTTTGGTACTTAGTGTCTAATCACCCCCCTCTAGACGCCTCTTCTCAAGGTCCTACAGGCTCAAGAGTTCCCAGGCGACTTATCAACGGTGTGTGCAGAATTGTCTTCATACACAAATCGGCCGTAATGTTCATGCCTATGTGGATGATATTGTGGTCAAATCAAGGAAGAAGGAGACGTTGATTGATGACTTAAAGGAAACCTTTGATAACCTGCGGGTTTACAAGATGATGCTTAATCTGGCTAAGTTCGTTTTTGGTGTACCGACAGGCAAGCTCTTGGGCTTTTTGGTGTCTAACAGGGGCACTGAGGCTAATCCGGAAAAGATCAAGGCCATCACCTCCTTGGCTAAACCGAAGTGTATCAATGACGTTCAACGCTTGGCAGGCCGGATTGCCGCGTTGAGCCGGTTTATCAGCCGCCTTGGCGAGAAGGCCATTCCTTTGTATCAGATGCTGAAGAAAACGGATAACTTCATCTGGAGTGACGCCGCGAATAAAGCGTTTGACGATTTAAAGAGGCAGCTAGCTAACCCGCCGGTTCTTGCTGCCCTAGTTGACAAGGAGCAATTGTTGCTATATGTGGCAGCTAATGCTCGGGCTTTTAGCGTGGCTATTGTGGTGGAGCACAAGGAGGCAGGAAAGGAGTATCCGGTTCAGCGTCCGGTTTATTATATCAGCGAGGTACTTACTGAGTCCAAGCAGAGGTACCCACACTGGCAGAAGCTGGTATATGGGGTTTTCATGGCAAGCCGGAAGCTCAAGCCAAGGTCATCCCATCACAGTGGTCAGCTCTTCTCCTTTGGGAGATATAATCCAGAACAGGGAAGCAACTGGCCGGATTGCCAAGTGGGCATAGAGCTCGGGCCTCACGGATTGAAATATATACCCCGAACGGCGATAAAATCTCAAGCACTTGTGGATTTCATCAATGATTGGAAAGAACTACAAGCGCCTGAAGAGAAGCCGGATCACACTTATTGGATTATTCACTTTGATGGGTCCAGGCAATTGGAGGGCTCGGGGGCTGGAGTCGTATTAACTTCCTCACGAGGTGATAAGTTTTGTTATGTTCTCCATTTAATGTTCCCTTGCACTAACAATGCAACTAAGTATGAAGCTTTACTCCATGGTCTTAGGATGGCTAAGGAAATGAACCTAAGCCGAGTTAAGTGCTTCGGTGACTCGGACCTGGTGGCTCAACAGGTGTCTGGCACTTGGGATTCCAAGGACCCACTCATGGAAGCATATCGTCGTGAGGTGGACATTGTTGCAGGTCACTTTAAAGGTTATCGTGGATCATGTGGACCGGCAGAAGAACGGCCGGCGGACGCTTTAAGCCGCCTGGGTTCTCAACGTAAACCGGTTCCGCCTAATGTCTTCTTGGATGTTTTGCATAATCCGTCCGTCAAGCTCCCTGGTGAAGAGGAGTTGGCTATTCCTGATCCGGAAGCTCAGTTGGTGGCAGCTCTTCATGTTATCCCGGATTGGATGGTCCCTTATCTCGCGTATATGAACCGGGGCGAGTTACCAGAGGATGAGACTCTGGCCAGGCAGATAATCCGGTGGTCCAATTCCATGACTATTATCAATGGAGAGTTGCATCATTGCAGTGTGACAGGGGCATTTCAGCGTTGTGTGTCTCCTGAAGAAGGCTGTGAAATTTTGCATGAGATCCATGAAGGAGACTGTGGTCACCACGCCGGTTCAAAATCTTTGGTGGCCAAAGCTTTTCGTCATGGTTTTTATTGGTTAACAGCTCATGCTGATGCCGAGGACTTGGTCAGACGATGTGATGGCTGTCAGAAGTTCTCAAGGCACGCTCATGTACCGGCTCAAAAATTTACTTGGTCGTTTGCGACTTGGGGGCTGGATATGGTTGGGCCTTTCAAGAGGTCCAAAGACAAGAAGACCCACCTTTTGGTGGCGGTTGACAAGTTCACAAAGTGGGTGGGGGCAGAACCAGTTAGCAAGTGTGACGCGGCCACGGCGGTTCAGTTCATCAAAAAGGTGATTTTCCGGTTTGGCTTTCTACATAGCATTATCACTGACAATGGTACCAATCTGTCCAAGGGTGCCATGAAGGAATTCTGTCAACGTGAGCACATCCGGCTTGACGTATCATCAGTGGCTCACCCACAGTCCAATGGTCAAGCGGAGAGGGCCAATCAAGAAATTTTGAGAGGCATCAAATCCCGGCTTATGGTTCCTTTGCAGCGGACGCCGGGTTGTTGGGTTGAGGAGCTACCTTTAGTGTTATGGAGTATCAACACCACACCCAACAGGTCGACACGATACACACCATTCTTCATGGTTTATGGAGCGGAGGCAGTTCTTCCTAGTGATATCCATTATGACTCACCTCGTGTAGCGGCATATGTTGAAGCTGACAACGAGGAGGCACGACAAGAAGCGGCCGCCCGTTCAGCAATTTATCAGCAAGATCTGCGTTGCTATCATAGCCGCCGGGTTAGAACCAAAACCTTTCAAGAAGGAGATTTGGTGCTTCGGCTCATCCAGGATCAGCCGGATATGCACAAGTTATCCCCCCCCCCTTGGGAAGGACCCTTTGTGGTCAGCAAGAATCTACACAACGGGTCATACTACCTAATCGATGTTCGAGAGTGCAAAGACTCACGCAAATCGAAGGAGGAGACCAACTGGCCGTGGAATATTGCTCATCTTCGGCCTTACTATACTTGAACTATAGGCTCTGCTTATGTACATATTATGACTATGTATATACTATGATCAATATAATAAACCGGAGCCTCAGCTAAAGCGGGGTATCTATTGTTTTCTTACATCATGTGTGGTTACATGGAGCTTCTGTTTCTAAAGCGGTGTCCGGTTTACCCCTTGATTTAGCTTCTCAAAGGATTTATATTATATCACTTGGGGGCTTGGTCGTATTCGAACCATAGCTACACCTTTTGATAGGCGCAATGCCATAGCATCACTTGGGGGCTTGGTCGTATCCGAACCATAGCTACACCTTTTGATAGGCGCAATGCCATAGCATCACTTGGGGGCTTGGTCGTATCCGAACCATATCTACACCTCTTGATCGGGGCAATGCCACAACATCACTTGGGGGCTTGGTCGTATCCGAACCATAGCTACACCTCTTGATCGGTGCAATGCCACAGCATCACTTGGGGGCTTGGTCGAACCTGAACCATAGCTACACCTCTTGATCGGCGTAATGCCGCAGCATCATTTGGGGGCCTGCTCGAACCCGAACCATAGCTACACCTCTTGGGGGCTTGGTCGTGTCCGAACCATGGTCACACCTCTTGATCGGCTCAAAGCCTCGCCTACAACAGTTTTTATTTTGCCTTTGTTTGAGTTTTGCTCCCTTTTTGATAAAGATTGTTTGTTGCTTTTTAAAACCGGCGTTAACAATCCGGTTCGACTGTCAATTACAAATTGACGCTACACGATCAAATCATAATCCGGAGACTATCCGCCCGGTCTGATTTTCAATTAAAATCTTATTATGGAGTAAACCGGTGTTTATCATAACCCAGAACGGTTTACATTATAAGCCGGCCTTATATCAACAGGAGTTGTTTTCTCCTCCAAGATTTGGGTTATAAGCCCCGCTACAAGGTTGGCCAGCCAACATCATGCCTCAAGGTTGTAGGTATTATATGTTTCCATATTTGGTTATATTTTGCAACCTAGGTTGTAATCCTTGGTCATATATATATATGGGTATATTGACCCGCCCGGCGGTAAACCGCCAGGGCGCTTTGAGCTTTTTATCTGCAGGAACAGCTTAAATAAATGGCTATGGATTATAAATATTATATCCTAAATATGTCGGATTAAGCAAGCATCAGTTGCAGATAAATATGCACGAAGGCATATCAGATCAAGTATTTTAACTAGCTTATTACAAGGCGTTCCAGTGCCCAAAAGGATAAGTGTTTTCTCAAATACATGTCGCAACATGTAAATAAACCGGCCTCCGGTTCATGATTGGTCACCAGCTTGACCTGACGGTTGCGGATCATCTCGCGCCGGTTCAACTTCTTCTTCCCTACCCAGTGGCTGGAAATCAACAGTTGCCCAGTCAATCCCAGTTAGGGCTGGGAATACAGCTTCATCACTAATCAGCGTAGACGGTTCAATGTCAGGGGCATAAGTGTGCTTATGAATTGGCGGGATAAGGTTCTGAGCTTCTGGAATTGGTGCAGCAACCCGTTTATTCTTGTCATCATAGCTGGCTTGATAGTATGAAAGGTCTGCTTCTTCAACCAATTGACAAGCCAATGGGCGTACTTCCCGGTTTATGATCCGGAGATCATCTTCGCCAAATTCGGTTCCGTCTTCCTTCAAGCTGGGATAGCCTTGGGCCGCTTCAACTGGATCAAAGTTAGGAACCCATGCTTTTGCCCGGGTCAGTGCGGCCAAAGCGCCCGTTCTAGGAGCAGACTTTTTTAGCTCATCAACCCGGGCATAGATAACCTCTGTAGAATATCCTTGATCAAGGTGGGAGGCGGGTTATTGTGTGAAGCAGAGTAGATGATCCGTTGTGTGCCGGTATACAGCTGCTCTATCAAAGTATAAGTTGCCTTCAATTTCTTCTGAACATCAGATCCCAAGTGGCTATTACGAGTTCCTGTATCATCACAAGGATTAGTAAACCGGAAAAATATATGCATGGATATATGGAAAGCCTAAGTCAAAGAGCTTACCGAACACAGCGACGGTCATGGCATGCACCTGCCGCTTCACGTTGGTCAGCTCATCAACCACCAGTTTAAGAGCGGCTTCTGCTTTTTCAGCCCTTTCCACCAAAGCGGATTTCTCCATCTCCCAATCCGCCAGCTCTTTATTGAAGCCCTCTTTAAGTTTCTCCATGGCGCCTAAAGCGCTGGTCAACTGTTCCTTCGCCTTTGAGGTTTCAGCTTGTTGCGATTTAAGGTTCTCCTGCAGGTCAGCGGTTTGGCTCTCTTTCTTGCTCAACTCAACCTGCATAGAGACAATTATATAATGAGGCGACAGTACATATTTGAAGTACCAAGCACATAACAAGTTATGCCCTCGGTACTTGGGGGCTAATGCATGTTTGCTCTTCATCATACATTTTCTACAAAAGTCCCAAGCATAATACAAGTGTTCAACTTGGCACTTGGGGCTAATGGATGTTTGCTCAAAAATGTTGACATGGGAGTTTCTTTTACAAAGTCCGGTTCATCTTTATAAAGTTAAACCGCCCTTGGGGCTACTTGATGAAGTTAAGATGCATTATGGCTCACATTGAGTACTTACTAAAGTCCCGGTTTAAATCGGTATCTTAAACCGTCACTTGGGGGCTATTGGAGTTGATAAGCTACAAATCAATACAAGAAGAGAAGCATATAGGAAGTTACCTCATATTTTTCCTTCATCATATTGACCAGGCCGGCTTCATAGTCGCTACCGGTGTACGTATCGATTCAGATAGCCGTAATGGAGGTCTTGAGCATTCAGCAGCGACGTTGACAAATCGGCATACCATTTGCCTTTGCCAATCGCAGAGAATTCCTCTTTGGCAGTATGTTTTGACAAAGCAACAGGATTGCCTGGTTCAGTATGGCCAACGCCAGTAATCAGAACATCATCATCCTTTTCCTCAGCAGTTCGTACTGGGGTCGCCGATTTGTTAGTATTTTTTGCTGGACTTGCCGGTTTGTCAGTCCGGATAGAATTGGTCAACTGGTCAGCATGGCCTGTGGTATCAACTTCTGCCTGCTCAGCAACGAATTCATGGTCTTGAGGCGGTGGGTCATTCAGCATATCATCAAGGTTGGCCTCTTCAGGGTCTGGAGTTTTCTCCGGTTCAGCAGCTGTGTTGTCCTCTGTCGGTTTGTTCAGTCGAGCTTTCTTGCTTGGTCTGGGCTTAGCACTGAGAAAGTAAAACATGAAGGTCAGTATAGCGTATAAAATGCATGTCAAGAATAAAGCAAGTGAACAACTTACCCAATAACCGTTTTGAGGGGTGGAAGTTTGGTGGCTGACGACTCGCCAGAGGATGAATGAGAAGTGCCCTGATAATTGGAATCAGACAGATTAAGAGGTTGACAAAAACAACCCGCTTTGGGGAGAGAAGTGTCAAGGGAATTAGAGACCTCTGATCGGCGTTTCCGAACCAGACTGTTCGGTAAACCGGCGGAGGTAACTACCCGGACGCTGTGCTGGGTTGTGCGGCGAGCCTCGTGTTGTTGTGTCTTCACAAGAAAGTTCGGATCCAAGTAAGCAAGAGGATGAGAAAATTTAACTTCCCGGTTTGCTCAACGGATTTTTAGTGAGGTCAAAGGGTTTGAATCGGAGGAAAGAACGATTACCTCTACAGCATCAGCGTGACTGACTTCAGTGTCGTCCTGGCAATAATCATCATCAATAAGGCGTATGAAAAATAAACCAAGTGAGTCAACTTACCTCTAAATCCGGATTACCCACATCATCGTCAGCCGGCGGATCGGAGGATGCAGTGGTTCTCTTCCGGTTGGCAGGTTTTTTCATAGCTTTGGTCTTTTGGCGGGTTGGCTTCACCGGTTTGTCTTGCGGAGGTTTCTTGTTCCAGAACGGATCATCGCCCTGTCAACAAATCATCACATTTTCAGAGAATATTTGGACAGAAGCAGTTTCAGATAAGCAGATGGTATGATTCTTACAGCTGGCGGTTTGTTGATGGTGCAGAAAGGGAGTAGTCCAGTTTGAGCACAGTAGCCTCCGATTCGTTCAACATCTTTTTTACAGCCTCAGTGACTTCATCATCTGTAAGCTGAATATCAATGTGCCATTGAGCATCCTTCAAATCCCCTGTATACTCGCACATCAAACCGAGGCGCTGGCTCAAAGGCAAAACGCTCCAGGTTATCCAGCAGCGCGCAAAATCAACTCATGTCAACCCATTTGCCATAAAGGCCCTGAGCTTGGATAGTTGAGGAGCATATTTGCCTCTCTCTTTAGCAGTCAGCCTCTGAGAAAAAGGGTGGGTGTTGCTCAACATTTAGGACGGTAACCCGGCAGGGGGTTTTCATCAGTTGGATACGTATCCTTGCAATAAAACCAGGCCTGGTTCCACTCGTTGGGGTGACTGTGGAGATTGGCATGAGGAAATGTGACTTCTTTCCTTTTCTAAACCGCCATACCACCCAGTTCTATGTTGGGTCCGTCTTTGAATTCTGTACGGCGGTTTAGGTGAAAGAAATCCCTGATAGTTCTACTGTAGGTTCCTCTTGAAGGTAAACTTCACAAAAAACTTGGAAGTGGCAGATATTGGTTACAGAGTTAGGACCGATATCTTGTGGGCGCAGTTGAAAGTTGGCCAGTACATCCCGGAAATTTTTTGAACCGGGAGGGCTGAAACCCCGGCTTAAGTGATCAGCAAAAACAACAACTTCTCCGTCTTTAGGAGTAGGAGGACATTCCGGGCCAGGGACCCTCCAGTGAATGACATCTTTCTTACTTAAAGCACCCGTTTTGACAAGGTTGTCTAATTGTTCTTCAGTCACTCGAGAAGGGACCCAATTGCACTCATACACTTGCTTGGCCATGGCAATGAATGCTCTACAACATGATAATTGCCGGTTTAAGATTTACAGTGAATAGCTATGTGGTGATACAAGGATAGAAGCATGTTGTTAAACCGGAATTTACCAAAGGCTATAAGTTGAAGTACATTGGCGGTTCAACAAGGGGACTAATGGTATACACCGGGTCATCATTTTTCAAGAAAGTTAAACCGCCTAGTCTGACATTAAAGATACAAGCCTACAGATGTATAAGTGAAGGAAAACAGATTTCGCAAGTTGGTATTACAATTTTGGATCTGCGGCATATCAGAAAAGGAAAATATATTCAGACCTAAGAAGTGGTTCCGAAACAGTGGATGAAGGTTCAGATGGGATCTTCTATTTTAACAAGGCGCATTAGATGGGAAAGAAAAGCTACGGTTAACATTGAACAGGATAACTATCAAGGTCTGGATCAAAACCCTATTATACAAGCAATGGACACTGACGAACACCGAAACCCTAGAACAGATCTACGGTGGAAGAACAGAGAACATACCAGTATTGACGAGAGAGCGGAGAAGCACCACAGTTCTCTTATACGCTCAGGGTGATGCAGCGGCCGGAGTCGAGGCAGAAGCGATGGTCAACGGTGGCGGCGGAGCTCTGGAGGTTGAGCAGCGCGAGGAAGACGATGACGAGAAGAGGCACGAGGGGGAAAAGGTGAAAATGACCCCTCGGCCCTATTTAAAAGGGGAGTGGACAAACAGCAAGTGCGAAAATCAAGGAGCCCGAAAAATGGGTGTGTGACAGCTTTGTCGCCTCGATTGACGGAGGCCCATTAATGAAGATGGGTTGAACACAGTTTTTAATAACAGATGATGTCACGGCGGTTTACCATGGTCCGGGAAGATGACGTCATGGCGGTTTACAAGATGTAGAAGACCAAGTGTTATGAAGTACTGAGGATTGACATGAACCTGTTCAAATCAATCTGGGGCCTAATGTTGGGGATATTACTACTGGGCGTAAATCGGCCAGGAGAGGCCGGGTTAACTTCATCAGTAGTCCACTATGTTTGAAGCCCATAAAGACAGACGGTGACGTTGTGCAAAGGCCCAGGACCCAGAACCGATTTAAGGCATGTAGCTATAAACCGACATTGATATGTAACTTGCATTGTAAGGTAGAAAGAGCGGAGACCGAGCCGGACACGTTTATGAGCCGGCCTCGAGACTCTGTAAACCGACGGGCGTCAACCCATGTATATAAGGGGATGACCCGGCGGCGGTTCAGGACGACAGACAACAACTCGAGACTCAGGCAAAGCATATTCGCTCCATGGTCATCGAAACCCCATCAATTCCATCACAACTAGACGTAGGCTTTTACCTTCATCGTAAGGGGCCGAACTAGTATAAAAACTCTCTTGCGTCCCTTGTCCGCTTTAACCCCTTTAAGCTAACCCGTAGCGATGGCTCCACGACAAGTCCTTTCACGGG
Organism: Aegilops bicornis; assembly: GCA_021605145.1. Classification (NCBI taxonomy): domain Eukaryota; kingdom Viridiplantae; phylum Streptophyta; class Magnoliopsida; order Poales; family Poaceae; genus Aegilops; species Aegilops bicornis. The sequence goes on from CM038672.1 coordinate 598,344,314, forward strand.
GACATCTGCCGTGACAAACCCACGACAGTGCACTAGTTCGGCGAAGAGATGGCGATACAAGTGTAATATGGATGGTAGATATAGGTTTTTGTAATCTGAAAATATAAAAACAGCAAGGTAGCAAGTAACAAAAGTGAGCGAAAACGGTATTTCAATGCTTGGAAACAAGGCTTAGGGTTCATACTTTCACTAGTGAAAATTCTCTCAACAATGATAACATAATTAGATCATATGGCAATCCCTCAACGTGCGACAAAAGTCATTCCAAAGTTCCTATCACGGAGAATATAAAATAAGTTTGCTTGTAGGGTATGAAACCACCTCAAAGATATTCTTTTCGATCAATCCATTGAGCTATTCCTATAAGTGTCACAAACAGCCATAGAGTCCGTAGTAAAATAACACCATATGACACACATCAATCAACCCTAATGTCATCTAGATACTCCAATGTCACCACAAGTATCCGTGGGTCAATTATATGATATGCGTCAAACAACTTCGGACTCATAATATTCAATCCAATACAAAGAACCTCAAAGAATGCCCCAAGATTCCTACCGGAGAAACAAGGACGAAAACGAGCATCAACCCCTATGCTTAGATTACCCCAATGTCACCTCGAGAATCCGCGAGTTGAGTGCCAAAACATACATCAAGTGAATCAATAGAACACCCCATTGTCACCACGAGTATCCCACGCAAGCATACATCAAGTGTTCTCAAATTCATAATAGTATTCAATCCGATAATAGTGAAACCTCAAAGGTAAAACTCAATTCATCACAAGGTGGTAGAGGGGGAGAAACACCATACAATTCAACTATAGTAACAAAGCTCGCGGTACATCAAGATTGTGCCCAATCAAGAACGAGAGAGAGAGAGAGAGAGAGAGAGAGAGAGAGATCAAACACATAGCTACTGGTACATACCCTCAGCCCCGAGGGTGAATGTTGGTGTCAAAACCGGCGGATCTCGGGTAGGGGGTCCCGAACTGTGCGTCTAGGCGGATGGTAACAGGAGACAAGGGACGCGATGTTTTTACCCAGGTTCGGGCCCTCTCGATGGAGGTAATACCCTACTCCTGCTTGATTAATATTGATGATATGGGTAGTACAAGAGTAGATCTACCACGAGATCAAGGAGGCTAAACCCTAGAAGCTAGCCTATGGTATGATTGTTGTTCGTCCCTACGGACTAAAACCCTCCGGTTTATATAGACACCAGATAGGTTAGGGTTACACAGAGTCGGTTACAATGGTAGGAGATCTACATATCCAGATCGCCAAGCTTGCCTTCCACGCCAAGGAAAGTCCCATCCTACACGGGACGAAGTCTTCAATCTTGTATCTTCATAGTCTTGGAGTCCGGCCGTGATGATAGTCCGCTATCCGGACACCCCTAGTCCGGACTCCTCAAGAGCCCTCGAACCAGGCTTCAATGACGACGAGTCCGGCGTGCATATTGTCTTCAGCATTGCAAGGCGGGTTCCTCCTTCGAATACTTCATAGAAGGTTTTGAACACCAGGATAGTGTCCGGCTCTGCAAAACAAGTTCCACATAACACCGTAGAAAGAATAATTTTTGCACAGATCTGCTGACGTATTCCGCGGCGTGACATCACACCACGGCTAGGCCTTTATATGAATCGTTTTTTACCGTTCCACCTTAGCGCGTTTAGCGAGGCGGTTTCCTTGGCACGTCTTATCAAAGCATAGATCGTGCCCCCTTATTCCGGGATTCTCATCAATACGGACGTGGGTAATCCATCCGCGCCATTGATTACGGCGCTTGGGAGATAAGCGAGTTTTACCAGGCTGGTGGGGGACGCATAGCTCCGTCCGTCCATATAGAGGAATAGGATCCACCTTTTCACCTACGCCTTCTTCCTCCTTTGCTCCTTCATTTCCACGCACTCGAGCTCCAGTGCCCAAGTCCGCACATCCCACCTCAACCTTCTCCAACCATGTCAGGAGCGGGAGGCAGGTGGATGGCCTCCTCCGTCATGGAGGGGCACATCACAAGACTGCGGGAGGCCGGATACTTGTCCGGCGATATCGCGCACAGGCTGCCTGACGCAGGGCAGCTCATTCCAACCCCAGGCCCCATGAGAGGGTGGTATTTCTCCCCCACTTCCTCCGCGGACTAGGTTTTCCACTTCACCCATTTGTCAGGGGGCTCATGTTCTACTACGGCCTGGACTTCCACGACATGGCCCCGAATTTCGTCCTCAACATCTCGGCGTTTATCGTCGTGTGCGAGGCCTTCCTCTGCATCCAGCCCCGCTTCGGCCTATTGCTGAAGACCTTTAACGTCAGGCCGAAGGTTGTGGGCAGCCGTCAAGCGGAGTGCGGAGGCGCCATGGTTGGCAAGATGGCCAAAGTCCTATGGCTCGAGGGCTCCTTTGTGGAGACAATAAAGGGGTGGCAATCGGGGTGGTTCTACATCACCGAGCCACGCGACCCTGAATGGGTGGCGGCCCCCGAATTCAGATCTGGCTTCCCCACACAGCTCTCGTCATGGAAAGAGACGGGCCTGAAGTGGGGGGATTCAGACGAGCTATCCGGACTCCAAACATGCGTCCGAAACCTGGTGGACAAGAATCTTAGGCTTGTCGACGTAATCCAGGTGATGCTCATCCGCCGGATTCTCCCATGCCAACAACGGGCCTTCAATTTGTGGGAGTTCGATCCAGCACAAGACCGGCCTTGAGCCGGCTCTTCGATACTACGTACGAAGATGCCTGGAAGGTGCTGTTCAAGGGCGCCGAAGCCCCCGCATCCGCTAACAAAGATCGCGGATACAGCTCGCGGCGTCAAGCCGGCGAGATAAGTTAGTTTACCCTTTACGGGACTCTTTCTTCATAGACTGACTCTACGTGGGATCTAAAAACTCCCTATTCTTTGACAGGACTAGCTGAAGACATCCAGACAGATTAACTGTCCGGCTCCTTTGCCGGAAGACCCAGCGGACGCCCGATTGACGGGGCTGCTGGCTCCAGTACCCCATGTGGTGCCGGAGAAGAAGGCCAAGAAGGAGGCCACGGGAACTCGAAGGAGCTCCCGACGCCAGTCTTTGTCAGATTCTCAAGCAGAATCTTCTCCTCAAGACGAGGAGGAGGAAGAAGAAGCTTCTCCCAGCAGGGAGGAGAGGAAAAGGAAGGCCGCCCAACCGGGAGGCCGGAGGGTCCAAGAAGGAAGAACCCTTCCTCCGGACTTCTCCACCAACGCCGACGACGACGAGGACGATTGGCCTAGAAGGGCCAAGCCCCTGGCGAGATCGTAAGTGTCCGGATACCCATGGCTTTTTATTATTGCAGAGTGTTCTCTAATGTCGAACAATCGTGCAGCCCGCCCAAGGGTGAGTTCGCCGATTCATCGAGCGGGTCCCTGGGCTCGTCGAAAATGGAGAGTACTTCGCTTCCGACCGCCTCCTCGCCTCACGCTGCGGACGACGCCGCGGTGGGGCCCCAAGGGGGGCTTGGTCAAGAGGAGGTGGCGTAGGAGGTACCACAAGGCAACCTCCCGGACTCCAGGCGCGTGGGGGGCAAGACCCCAGGGCTCTAAGCCCGACCCTTGTCCGGACTCCATGCCGGAACCTTCAGCCGTCCCGAGTCTCGCAAGCGGTCCTTCGCAAGAAGGGTAAGACGCCGTGTCCTCCGTCCAACCGAGGCACCGGATAGCTCTCGAGGCGCTCAACGGCGCCTCCATCGAGGAGGAGCACCGCCTTTGCTATGAGTGCGGTGATCCGGACAGTTCAGTCCGCCAAGAGCGGGCTGACTGAAGCCTATACCAGCCTTCTAAGAGGCTTTGTGGTAAGTTTAGAATATGTAAAAATATTACCGCATAGACAAGAGTTCTCGATGCTTAGTTCGGTGTTTGGAAAGAAAAGCCGGACTAAGGATCTAAAAATATATACGCAGGAGTCTAACATAAGTATGTCAATATGGGAATGCAGGCTGCACTGCTGACCTCTGCCGCACTGACTGCGGAGGTCGATGCGTTAAAGCAAAGCCTCGAGCGGTCCGAGAACGAGCTCGGCCAAGCCAAGAAGCAGCTCGAGGACAAGGAAGGTACGTAGTACCTTATTAAAGAAATACCATATAGAAAGGTTTCGGTTGCAAAAGATAACAGGGATAACATGGAGTGCTGAAGGGCCACGAACGAGGTGGCGACCACGAAGGAAGCGGTGTCCGTGGGTCGAAACAAAGCGGCCGTGGAATGCACCGAGAGAGAGAAGGGGAGGCGCAATGGCCAAGGTACGGCAAGAGCTCCAAGCTCTCGTGGAAAAACACGAGAGTTTGGAGCGTGACTCGAAGACTCGAGAGTCCGAGCTCGCCTCGGCTCTTGAGAGTGCCAAGGCTGCTAAGGCCGAGGCCCGAAAAGCCCTGCAAGAAATTGAGTCGTTAAAGAAGATAGCGGCGGGTAAGGCATTCTTTATGCAAAGCAAGCATGTGAAAGTGAATTACCTATTACTTACCAGGATTCGGAGCTCTCCAGGATCATTCACAGATTTGCCCCGTAGTGTGTCTGATGCTACCGCATTCTACCGCGCCAAGGAGGGGAGCTCGACGGAGAAGGTGTTCTGGTCTCAGTATGCTGAGGCCGAACATCCGGTGCCTCGAGCGACCAGCTGAAGCAGCTGGTCGAGCTCCACAAGGTCGCCGAACAGGCCATGAAGGGCCTTATTATGCGCGGCCGTGGCCATTGGAGGCCATGCCCGGAGCTACTTCGGCTTGGTGCAGCGGCTGGTGGATGCCCGTCCACGGATTGAAGTCATCAAGCGCTCCGTCTGCATTGAAGGTGTCCGTTGGCCCTTGCCCGTGCTAAAGTGCAATCGGGGCAAGCTGGATGCGGAGAAGCTTGTGACGGACGGGCCACCGAAGGGCAAGGAGCATCGTGACGCTCGAAATGTACTATGAGGGCCTCTGAAGGGTGCCCGCCGAATAGCGGATGAGTGCTCCAAAGATGTAATTTTGAATAGGCTCGCATTTGTTATAATCAGACGCTGAAAACTTGTTCATATGCGCTAAGCAACGCTTGTTAATTTAAAATATTACCTTATGTGCGGCCGTTTATCAAATTTGAGAGATGGCAAGTCGTTGGCTTCAGCCCCCATGCCACGAAAGTGCTTTGGGGTGTTCGGATAAACTTGAGCCTCTTGTTCCCATTCTTGGGTCCATCTAGGGAGGCACTCAACACAACGAACAAGGCAACCGGACTTATAATGCTTGAACACTCTCACTTAGCCATAGAATTCTATAATTTTAAATTTTGGCGAAGCCCCTAGTATTCGAAGACCGAGTTCGGGCGCTATCCACGCCTTGGCCGGACAATTCCGGTTCCTCGCTCTAAGCGGCATAAGTCTTTAGGGACCCGAAAAAACCTCTCGAACAGCAACCGGCTCTCGCCCTATCATGACGGTCAGTTTTAGCTTTCTCCAGTGAGGTGCTCGACTCAGCTCAACTGGGGCACAATCGCAGTGGTTCTCCCGGTACTACCTTAGCCGATATAACGGAACGTAAGGTACCAAAACACGGGAGCCGGGCAAACCCAACTATTGACCCAAGACATGATTCAGAGCTGATTCATATAATGCTATAAGTTCGGGGTGCCGCACTTGTGAAAGTGTTCGGACTTATCACACCATAATTTTGGGATACTTAAGCCCCTGGTGTATTGGCCGTACTAAAGTGTACGGTTGCAACATGTCGTGAAATGAACATATGTATATATAAAGGAAGTAGAGCAATAATAAGCAAAAGCTATTTATTGTTTATTCAAAAGGTACTGCAATGAAAGCGAGCGACACAAATAGTGCGATAAGCAAGGGATGGGACTATCTAACATGTCCTTCTCCAGGTAAGCTGCGGGATGGTATGTAAAACAGGTATAATGCTCGTAATAGAGACCACCTGATCACTTCGACGTGGCTTACTGCTTCCCTGGCTGTTGCATCGTGAGTTCAGCGATTCTAGTGCCGGACAGGACTTCTGAAAGACGGAGTCCTGAAAGTAAGAAAAAGGAAAAAAGAAAAAAAGGAAAAGAATGAAACAATCGGGAGCCCACAGTGCGGTCGAGCCTCATTCTTGGCGTGCAGTGGTCTTGCCCATCCCCATATGCCCATGGTATCTCCAGAGCGTAATTATGTACGCGTAACACTAGCTTCGCAATTTCACGAGGGCTGGGGTTGGGGCCGGATTGCTACGCGTGCTTGAATCGTGCCAGGCGGTCTTGTTGTAGGTTACTCCGGGCGCGCTTGACAGTGTCCGGACGCTTAATGGCCGGACTCGAGAGTTGCTGTGAGAGGCTGCTTTGTACCTCCGCCGCGAGGGCCGCCATGTGCTCCTCCGCTCGGAGAGAGCGTTCGGTGTTTCCTTTGACCGTGATTACTCCTCGAGGGCCTGGCATCTTGAGCTTGAGGTATGCGGAGTGCGGCACCGCATTGAACTTTGCAAATGCGGTTCGTCCGAGCAGTGCATGATAGCCGCTGCGGAATGGGACGATGTCGAAGATTAACTCTTCGCTTCGGGAGTTATCCGGGATCCGAAGACCACTTCGAGTGTAACCGAGCCCGCATAACCGCCTCTACACCCGGTATGACGCCTTTAAAGGTCGCCTTTGTAGGTTTAATCCTTGAGGGGTCTATGCCCATTTTGCGCATGATCCCGATAAAGCGAGTTCAGTTGTTGCCGCCGTCCATCGAGGACTGGTTAGGTGAAATCCGTCGATAATTGGGTCAAGAACCAATGCGGTGAAACCGCCGTGACGGATGCTAGTGGGGTGGTCCTTCGATCGAAGGTTATCGGGCAGGAAGACCATGGGTTGAACTTGGGCGACCGGCTCCATCGCATATACGCCCTTTAGTGCACGCTTCCGCTCCCTTTTGGGTATATGGGTTGCGTATATCATGTTCACCGTCCGCACTTTGCGTGGGAAAACCCTTATGTCCTCTATTGTTCGGGCGGTCGGGCTCTTCCTCGTCATCGCTATGCAGCCCCTTGTCATTGAGTTCGGCACTTAACTTGCTCGCTTGCTTGAACACCCAACAATCCTGTTGGTGTGATTGGCTGGTTTTTCGGGGTGCCATGTATCTGGCACAAGCGATCGAGTATTCGGTCCAAGTTGGACGGGCCCTGGGTATTTCTTTTGAATGGCTTCTTCCGCTGGCCGGGTTTAGAGCCTCCGAATCCGGCATTGACGGCCGTATCTTCAGTGTTATCGCCGTTAATGCGGCGCTTGTTCTTGTTGCGACGCGACCTGCCATTGCTGTCCTTGGTATCCGAACTATCAGGATGTTTGGCCAAGTTGTTGCTTCGAGCTAGCTGTTGTCCTCTCCGCACAAAAGCGGGTCATGAGTGTTGTGAGGGCTGCCATGGATTTTGGCTTTTCCTGTCCTAGGTGCCGGGCAAGCCACTCGTCATGGATGTTTTGTTTGAAGGCTGCAAGGGCCTCTGCATCCCGGATACCAACGATTTGATTTTTCTTTGTTAGGAACCGTGTCCAGAATTGTCCGCCGATTCTTCCGCTGCTGGATTATGTGGCTGAGGTCATCGGCGTCTGGTGGTCGCACATATGTGCCCTGGAAGTTATCAAGGAATGCGGCTTCTAGGTCCTCCCAACAACCAACTGATTCTGCTGGCAAGCTGTTGAGCCAATGCCGAGCTGGTCCTTTAAGCTTCAGTGGGAGGTATTTGATGGCATGTAGATCATCACCGCGGGCCATGTGGATATGGAGGAGATAGTCCTCGATCCGCACCGCAGGATCTGTGGTACCATCGTATGATTCAATGTTTACGGGTTTGAAGCCCTCGTGGATTTGATGATCCATTACTTCATCCGTGAAGCATAGTGGGTGTGCGGCGCCTCAGATTGGCCTATATCACGGCGTAGCTCATATGAGCTTTGTCATCGTGTTCGCCCGACCGGTTTGTTGTATCCGCGCGACGGTAATCATCACGCCGTCGTTACGCCCACGCGATCCGTAGATCGATCTTGTATGTTTTGCCTTATCCTCCAATATGTCTCGCAAGTCCGGCGCGTTTTCCCGTGCCTTGGTACTTTTGAGCGCGGCCGGGTGTGGCTTGAGCGGAGGGCCGAGAGGCTTCTCGTCATGACCACGGGTGGCCGATCTGCCATGTCGTCGTTGTTGACTTGGGTGCTTCCTCCTTTGATCAAGGCAACGGCCTGCGTTTGGGGTAGTTTTGGAGGGGCGTTGAGTTCATACTCTTCGCCGCAAGGACTTCACCATCCGTGCCTAGCTGCTTTTTCTTGAGGCTGCTTGCCGTGGCTATAAGCCTGCGCTTGAAACGCCCTGTTCGGGCGGGATCCTCGTGCACGACAAATTGCCGTCGTCGAGGCTTGCCTCATCTTCGGAGGGAGGCGCGTAATTATCGCCCTCGACCTCTCTTTCTGCCGACCGTCAGGCGGACTTGCTTCTCCTCCTCCCCGCAGAGTCCCGCTGGAGGGGTTGTCTTCGCATCGTCTGGGTGTTATTATCTCCCGCACTGTAATCACCGCTTATGTTGTGGCGGGATTTAGAGCGGCGCCGCTGACGCCGGCGCTTCGGTTGCTTTTTGGAGGGGTCATCCTCCGTTGTTCCATCCTCGTTCCCATCTTTTGGGATATCCACCATGTATATGTCGTATGACGAGGTGGCTTTCCAGTGCCCTGTGGGCGCTGGGTCTTGGTCGTCTCCGACATCGTCGTCCATACCGTCGATGTCTTCGGAGTCGAAGTCTAGCATGTCGGTTAAATCATCGACAGTGGCTACAAAGTGGGTGGTGGGTGGGTGTTGAATTTCTTCGCGTCGTCGCATCCCAACCTTCCTGTCCGTAGTCCGCCAGGGCTCTTCGGATAAAGAGAGAGACTTTAGTGAATTCAGGATGTCGCCAAAGGGCAAGTGCTGAAGATGTCCGCATGAACTCCATGACCGGCGCCCAATCGGATTTGATTGGCAGGGGCGCGGAGGGCTCGGAGTCCGGAGAGGAGTCCGGCACCCTGGAGTCGAGGTCTTCGCAAAGGACAGGGATGGAGTTCGGCTCAATCGCCATAGAGATGGTAGCCCCCGAGGCGTTGTCCAACCACCCATCCTCGATCGAGGAATCCGGCTCCGGATTAAGGGTCGGAGCGGAAGCGGGTGCGACCTCCAAGGCACTGTTCGGCTGCAGAGCTAGATCATGCCCATCGAGACAGTGCGGCACACTTGGCTGCGGCTCGAATCCGTCGAAGATCAAGTCTCCGCGGATATCGGCCGTATAGTTCAAACTTCCAAATCTGACCTGATGGCCAGGGGCATAGCTTTCGATCTGCTCCAGATGGCCAAGCGAATTGGCCCGCAGTGCAAAGCCGCCGAATACGAAGATCTGTCCGGGGAGAAAAGTCTCACCCTGGACCGCATCGTTGTTGATGATAGAAGGAGCCATCGGGCCTATCGGGGACGACACAGAGGAACTCTCAATGAAAGCACCAATGTCGGTGTCAAAACCGGCGGATCTCGGGTAGGGGGTCCCGAACTGTGCGTCTAGGCGGATGGTAACAGGAGACAAGGGACACGATGTTTTACCCAGGTTCGGGCCCTCTCGATGGAGGTAATACCCTACTCCTGCTTGATTAATATTGATGATATGGGTGGTACAAGAGTAGATCTACCACGAGATCAGGGAGGCTAAACCCTAGAAGCTAGCCTATGGTATGATTGTTGTTCGCCCCACGGACTAAAACCCTCCGGTTTATATAGACACCGGATAGGTTAGGGTTACACGTAGTCGGTTACAATGGTAGGAGATCTACATATCCATATCGCCAAGCTTGCCTTCCACGGCAAGGAAAGTCCCATCCGGACACGGGACGAAGTCTTCAATCTTGTATCTTCATAGTCTTGGAGTCTGGCCGTGACGATAGTCCGGCTATCCGGACACCCCCTAGTCTGGGACTCCCTCAGTGAACTACTCCATCCTCGTCATGGAGACCGCCGGGATGATGAAGATGGCCACTGGTGATGGTTTCCCCCTCCGGCAGGGTGGAGGAACGGGCTCCTGATTCGTTTTTCATGGCTACAGAGGCTTTCGGCGGCGAAACTCCCAATCTAGGTTTCTTTCTGGAGGTTTCTATATTTATAGGAATTTTTGGCGTCGGAAACAAGTCAGGGGGGGTCCATGAGGTAGCGACAAGCCAGGGGGCGCGCCCTAGGGGGCAACCTCCACCCTTGTCGCTACCTCGTGAAGCTTCTGGTCCAACTCCAATGCTCCGTGGGCTTCTTCTGGTCCATAAAAAATGACTGTCAATTTTCAGCTCATTTGGACTCTGTTTCATATTCCTTTTCTGTAAAACTCAAAAACAAGGAAAAACCAGAAACTGGAACTAGGCTCTAGGTTAATAGGTTCATCCCAATAATAACATAAAATTAGCATATTAATGCATATAAAACATCGAAAACAGATAATATAATAGCATGGAGCAATAAAAATGTATAGATACGTTGGCGACAAATCAAGCATCCCCAAGCTTAATTCATGCTCGTCCTCGAGTAGTTAATGATAAAAAAAGAATTGATGTTGGACAAGGAAGACAACGTAATGGGTTATGTTTTCTTTATCTGAAATAAAGTATATTGTCATGGATCATCCAACATGTTGAGCTTGCCTTTCTCCCTCATGCTAGCCAATCCTTTGCACCAAGTAGAGATACTACTTGTGCTTCCAATACCCTTAAACCCGCTTTTGCCATGAGAGTCCACCATATCTACCTATGGATTGAGTAAGATCCTTCAAGTAAGTTGTCATCGGTGCAAGCAATAAAAATTGCTCTCTAAATATGTATGATTTATTAGTCCGAGAAAATAAGCTTTATACGATCTTGTGATGTGGAAGAAATAAAAGCGGCGGATTTGCATAATAAAGGTCCATATCGCAAGTGGCAATATAAAGTGACATTCTTTTGCATTAAGATTTTGTGCATCCAACCATGAAAGCGCATGACAACCTCTGCTTCCCTCTGCGAAGGGCCTATCTTTTACTTTTATCTCTTACCCTTATGCAAGAGTCATGGTGATCTTCACCTTTCCTTTTTACATTTTATCCTTTGGCAAGCACCTTGTGTTGGAAAGATCCTGATATATATACCCAATTGGATGTAAGTTAGCATGAACTATTATTGTTGCCATTACCCTTGAGGTAAAAGGTTGGGAGGCGAAACTATAGGCCCCTATCTTTCTCTATGTTCGATTAAAACTCCGTACCCGCAAGTATTGCGTGAGTGTTAGCAATTGTGAAAGACTAAATGATAGTTGAGTATGTGGACTTGCTGAAAAGCTCTTACATAGACTCTTTCCGATGTTATGATAAATTGCAATTGCTTCAATGACTGAGATTATAGTTTGTTGGTTCTGAATGAAGTTTCGATTCATACTTGATATTGTGAATAGATTATTACTTGAACATAAGAAATCATATGATAATATCCATATATGTTGTTGTTATAAGAATGATCATGATGCCCCCATGTCTCAGATTTTATTTTATCGACACCTCTATCTCTAAACATGTGGACATATTTATCGTTATCGGCTTCCGCTTGAGGACAAGCGAGGTCTAAGCTTGGGGGAGTTGATTCGTCCATTTTGAATCATGCTTTTATATTGATATTTATTGCATTATGGTCTGTTATTACACATTATGTCACAATACTTATGCCTATTCTCTCTTATTTTACTAGGTTTACATAAAGAGGGAGAATGCCGGCAAATTTGGAATTCTAGGCTGGAAAAGGAGCAAATATTAGAGACCTATTCTGCACAACTCCAAAAGTCTTGAAACTCCATGGAAGTTATTTTTGGAAATAATAAAAAATACTGAGCGAAGAAAATACTAGAGGGGGCCCACACCCTGACCACGAGGGTGGGGGCGCGCCCTACCCCCTGGGCACGCCCCCTGCCTCGTGGGCCCCCTGGTGGCCCTCCAGTGCCCATATTCTGCTATATGAAGTCTTTCGTCCAAGAAAAAATCAGAAGCAAGCTTACGGGACGAAATTCCGCCGCCACGATGCGGAACCTTGGCGGAACCAATCTAGGGCTCCCAAGACACTGTTCCGCTGGGAAACTTCTCCGGAGGGGGAAATCATCGCCATCGTCATCACCAACGCCTCCTCTCATGGGGAGAGGGCCAATCTCCATCAACATCTTCACCAGCACCATCTCCTCTCAAACCCTAGTTCATCTCTTGTATCCAATCTTTGTCCCAAAGCCTCGCATTGGTAAATCAGAGGTTGCTAGTAGTGTTGATTACTCCTTGTAGTTGATGCTAGTTGGTTTATATGGTGGAAGATCATATGTTCAGATCCTATATGCATATTAATACCCCTCTCATTATGAACATGAATATGCTTTGTGATTAGTTACGTTTGTTCCTGAGGAGATGGGAGAAGTCTTGCTATTAGTAGTCATGTGAATTTTGGTATTTGTTCGATATTCTGATGAGATGTATTTTGTCTCTCCTCTAGTGGTGTCATGTGAACGTCGACTACATGACACTTCACCATTGTTTGGGCTTAGAGGAAGGCATTGGGAAGTAATAAGTAGATGATGGGTTGCTAGAGTGACAGAAGCTTAAACCATAGTTTATGCGTTGCTTCGTAAGGGGCTGATTTGGATCCATATGTTTCATGCTATGGTTAGGTTTACCTTAATACTTCTTTTGTAGTTGCAGATGCTTGCAATAGGAGTTAATCATAAGTGGGATGCTTGTCCAAGTAAGGACAACACCCAAGCACCGGTCCACCCACATATCAAATTATCAAAGTACCGAACGCGAATCATATGAACGTGATGAAAACTAGCTTGACGATAATTCCATGTGTCCTCGGGAGCGATTTTCTCTATATAAGAGTTTGTCCAGGCTTGTCCTTTGCTACAAAAAAGGATTGGGCCATCTTGCTGCACTTTATTTACACTTGTTACTTGTTACCCATTACAAATTACCTTATCACAAAACTATCTGTTACCGATAATTTCAGTGCTTGCAGAGAATACCTTGCTGAAAACCGCTTATCATTTCGTTTTGCTCCTCGTTGGGTTCGACACTCTTACTTATTGAAAGGACTACGATAGATCCCCTATACTTGTGGGTCATCAAGACTCTTTTCTGGCATCGTTTCCGGGGAGTGAAACGCCTTTGGTAGGTGGAATTTGGTAAGGAAAAGTTTATATAGTGTGCTGAAATTTACTGTCACTTGTTACTATGGAAAGTAATCCTTTGAGGGGCTTGTTCGGGGTATCTTCACCCCGACCAGTAGAGCAAATAGTTGCTCCTCAACCTACTGAACCTATTGAAAATGTTTACTTTGAAATTCCTTCGGGTATGATAGAGAAACTGCTAGCTAATCCTTTTGCAGGAGATGGAACATTGCATCCCAATTTACACTTAATCTATGTGGATGAAGTTTGTGGATTATTTAAGCTTGCAGGTATGCCCGATGATGTTATCAAGAAGAAGGTCTTCCCTTTATATTTGAAGGGAGATGCATTGACATGGTATAGGCTATGTGATGATATGGGATCATGGGACTACAAGCGATTGAAATTGGAATTTCATCAGAAGTTTTATCCTATGCATCTTGTTCATCGTGATCGTAATTATATATATAATTTTTAGCCTCGCGAAGGAGAAAGCATCACTTAAGCTTGGGGGAGGCTAAGTCAATGTTATATTCATGCCCCAATCATGAGCTCTCAAGAGAAATGATTATTCAAAAAAATTATGCTCGGCTTTCTGACAACAATCGCTCCATGCTCGATACCTCTTGTATTGGTTCCTTCATGATGAAGACTATTGAATTCAAATGGAATTTATTGGAAAGAATTAAACACAACTCTGAAGATTGGGATCTCGATGAAGGTAAGGAGTTAGGTATAACACCTAAGTTTGATTGTGTTAAATCTTTTATGGATACCGATGTTTTCCGTAAATTTAGCACTAAATATGGACTTGACTCTGAGATAGTAGCTTCTTTTTGTGAATCCTTTGCTACTCATGTTGATCTCCCTAAGGAGAATTGGTTCAAATATCATCCTCCCATAGAAGTAGAAGTAGTTGAACCTATTAAAGTTGTAGAAAATACTATCACTTATAATGATCTTATTGTTCCTACTGCTTATGTTGAGAAACCATCTTTTCCTGTTAGGATAAAGGATCATGCTAAAGCTTCAACTGTGGTTCGTAAAAGTAATATTAGAACTTATACACCTCCTGAGCAAGTTAAAGTTGAACCTAATATTGCTATTGTTAAATATCTCTTGGCTGATAATATCGATGGGCATGTTATTTGTTTCTGTGATGAGACTGCTATAATTGCTAAACCTGGTGCTAAAGATAAACATAGACCTGTGGTAGGCATGCATGTTATTTCTGTTAAAATAGGAGATCATTGTTATCATGGCTTGTGTGATATGGGTGCTAGTGCTAGTGCAATACCTATTTCCTTATACAAAGAAATTATGCATGATATTGCACCCGCCGAGTTAGAAGAAATTGATGTCACCATTAAGCTTGCCAATAGAGGTACTATTTCACCGATCGGGATTGTTAGAGATGTTGAAGTCTTGTGTGGGAAAGTTAAATATCCTGCTGAGTTTCTTGTTCTTGGTTCCCCATAAGATAGTTTTTGTCCCATTATATTTGGTAGACCCTTCTTGAATACTGTTAATGCTAGGATAGACTGCGAAAAGGATGTTGTTACTATTGGTTTGGATGATATGTCTCATGAGTTTAATTTTTCTAAATTTCGTAGACAACCCCGTGATGAAGAATTACCTAGTAAAGATGAAATTATTGGTCTTGCTTCTATTGCCGTGCCTCCTAATGATCCTTTAGAATAATATTTGCTAGACCATGAAAATGATATGTTTATGAATGAAAGAAGGGAAATAGATGAAGTATTCTTTAAACAGGGCCCTATTCTGAAACACAACTTGCCTGTTGATATCCTAGGGATCCTCCTCCACCCAAGGGTGATCCCGTGTTTGAGCTTAAACCATTGCCTGATACTTTTAAATATGCTTATCTTGATGAAAAGAAGATATATCCTATTATTATTAGTGCTAACCTTTCAGAGAAGGAGGAAGAAAAATTATTGAAAACTCTGAAGAAGCACCATGCTTCTATTGGATATACTCTTGATGATCTTAAGGGAATTAGTCCCACTCTATGTCAACACAAAATGAACTTGGAGAAAGACGCCAACCCAGTTATTGATCACCAACGATGGCCGAATCCTAAGATGAAAGAAGTGGTAAGAAAGGAAATATTAAAGCTCCTTGAGGCAGGTATAACCTATCCCGTTGCTGATAGTCAGTGGGTAAGTCCTGTTCATTGTGTCCCTAAGAAGGGAGGTATTACTATCGTTCCTAATGATAAATATGAATTGATTTCGCAAAGAATTATTACAGGTTATAGGATGGTAATTGATTTCCGTAAATTAAATAAGGCCACAAAAAAAGATAATTACCCCTTGCCATTCATTGATCAAATGCTAGAAAGATTATCCAAACACACACATTTTTGCTTTCTAGATGGTTATTCTCGTTTCTCTCAAATACCTGTGTTAGCTGATGATCAGGCAAAGACCACTTTTACTTGCCCTTTCGGTACTTTTTGCTTATAGACGTATGCCTTTTGGCCTATGTAATGCACCTGCTACCTTTCAAAGATGCATGATGGCTATATTCTCTGATTTTTGTGAAAAGATATGTGAGGTTTTCATGGACGATTTCTCCATTTATGGCTCCTCTTTTGATGATTGCTTGAGCAACCTTGATCGAGTTTTGCAGAGATGTGAAGAAACTAATCTTGTCTTGAATCGGGAGAAGTGCCACTTTATGGTTAATGAAGGCATTGTCTTGGGGCATGAAATTTCTGAAAGAGGTATTGAAGTGTATAAAGCTAAAGTTGATGCTATTGAAAAGATGCCATGTCCCAAGGACATCAAAGGTATAAGAAGTTTCCTTGGTCATGCCGGTTTTATAGGAGGTTCATTAAGGACTTCTCAAAATTTCTCGACCTCGACTAATCTATTACAAAAAGATATTCCTTTTGTCTTTGATGATGATTGTGTAGAAGCATTTGAAATACTTAAGAAAGCATTGATTTCTGCACCTATTGTTCAGCCACCGATTGGAATTTACCCTTTGAAATTATGTGTGATGCTAGTGATTATGCAGAGGTGCTGTTCTCGAACAAAGAGTTGATAAGAAATAAAATGTTATTCAATATGCTAGTAAAACTCTAGACGAGTGCCGTGAGAAATTATGCTACCAATCGAAAAAGAATTTTTAGCGATTGTTTTTGCTTGTGATAAGTTCAGACCTTATATTGTTGATTCTAAAGTAACTATTCACACTGATCATGCTGCTAATAAATATCTTATGGAAAGAAAGATGCTAAACCTAGACTTATTAGATGGGTTCTCTTGCTACAAGAATTTGATTTGCATATTATTGATAGAAAGGGAGCTGAGAACCCGCTGCGGACAACCTGTCTAGGTTAGAGAATGTTCTTGATGACCCACTACCTATTGATGATAGCTTTCCGATGAACAATTAGTCGTCGTAAATGCTTCTCGTCTTTGCTCCATGGTATGTTGATTATGCTAATTACATTGTTGCTAAATTTATACCACCTAGTTTCACGTGCATCAAAGCAAAAGAAAAAGTTTTTCTATGATTTAAGACATTACTTCTGGGATGACCCACATCTTTATAAAGAAGGAGTAGGTGGTGTTATTAGACGTTGTATACCTGAGTATGAACAGGAACAGATCCTACGCAAGTGTCACTCCGGAGCTTATGGAGGACACCACGCTGGAGATAGAACTGCACATAAGGTATTACAATCCGGTTTTTATTGGCCTACTCTCTTCAAGGATACTCGTAAGTTTGTCTTATCTTGTGATGAATGTCAAAGAATTGGTAATATTAGTAGATGTCAAGAAATGCCTATGAATTATTCACTTGTTATTGAACCATTTGATGTTTGGGTCTTTGATTATATGGGACCGTTTCCTTCCTCTAATGGGTATACACATATTTTAGTTGTTGTTGATTACGTTACTAAGTGGGTAGAAGCTATTCCAATTAGTAGTGCTGATCATAACACTTCTATTAAGATGCTTAAAGAAATTATTTTTCCGAGGTTTGGAGTCCCTAGATATTTAATGACTGATGGTGGTTCACATTTTATTCATGGTGCTTTTCATAAAATGCTTGCTAAGTATGATGTTAATCATAAAATTGCATCTCCTTATCACCCACAGTCTAGTGGTCAAGTAGAATTGAGTAATAGAGAGCTCAAATTAATTTTGCAAAAGACTATTAATAGATCTAGAAAGAATTGGTCCAAGAAACTTGATGATGCATTATGGGCCTATAGAACTGCATATAAAAATCCTATGGGTATCTCTCCGTATAAAATGGTTTATGGAAAAGCATGTCACTTACCTCTCGAACTATAACATAAGGCATATTGGGCCATTAAAGAGCTCAACTATGATTTCAAACTTGCCGGTGAGAAGAGGTTATTTGACATTATCTCACTTGATGAATGGACAACCCAGGCCTATGAGAATGCCAAACTGTTTAAAGAAAAAGTTAAAAGATGGCATGATAAAAGGATACAAAAGCGTGAGTTTAATGTAGGTGATTATGTGTTGCTATACAACTCTCGTTTAAGATTTTTTGCAGGAAAGCTTCTCTCTAAATGGGAAGGTCCTTACGTTATCGAGGAGGTCTATCGTTCCGGTGCCATAAAAATCAACAACTTCGAAGGCACAAATCCGAAGGTGGTGAACGGTCAAAGAATCAAACATTATATCTCAGGTAATCCCATAAATGTTGAAACTAATATTACTGAAACTGTAACCCCAGAGGAATACATAAGGGACACTTTCTAGAACGTTTCAGACTCCGAAAAGGAATAGGTATGTGGTACGGTAAGTAAACCGACTCCAAAACAGTTCTAATAGCAATTTTCCTCCGTTTTGGAATATTTAAGAAAATAAGAAAATAAGAAGCAGTCCAGGAAGGACACGAGGCTCCCACGAGGGTGGAAGGCGCGCCCTACCCCCTGGGCGCGCCCCCTACCTCGTGTGCTCTCCGGACTCCATTTTGTTGCACGATACTTCTTTCGGTCGGTAAAAGTTCATTATATAATCTCCCGAAGGTTTTGACCACCGTGTCACGCAAATATCCTATGTTTTTGTTTCGAGCTGTTTCTGTAGCAGATTTGGAGCAAGATGTCATCTCAGGATTCCGACGGACAGAGCTATGTCTCACACCTCATTTCTGACCCAAACACCTATGGGGATCTATCTCCTTGTGGTCGAACTACGGATGAGGAGGAGGATGCTCATTTTATGAGGATCAATGATTCAAGTTCGGAGGAGGAGGATGTCCCTCTACCTCAACCTGGGGATATGCACGTGAAGTTCAAGAAATCTAATCTCCCTAAGAGGGCTAAACTATCTAACAACCAATCTATTCCTTCTCATTTTCGGCAGAAAAGCAAAGGAGATTTATGTGACAAGATCTTGAAGCTGGAATCGGAGGTCGATGATTTAAAGGAGGAAATTGCTCTTCAGTATGAAGAAGCTAAAGACACAAATGTCATCATCAACAACTCCATCATCACCTCCTCCAAAAAAGGAAAACTAAGTATCTGGTATGGGCACTCCCTTGGCAACTGCCAAGCTTGGGGGAGGTGCCCCTGTATCGTATCACCATCACACTCCTATCTTTATCGTTTTTCTTAGTTCGATCCTTTTGGTAATATCTTGATCTAGTAGAATAAAGTTTTAGTAGGATCTAGTTTTGAGTTTTGCTTTATGATCCCTCTATGTAATCGAGTCTGTGAGCTATATATAATAAAGATTAGTGTTGAGTCAAGGGCTTGATTATTTTGCCATGATCTTGAGGGAATAAAAGAGAAGAGAAAGAACAAAAAGAAATAAAGAGATCATATTGATCTTATGGAGAGTAATGACTTCACATATAAAGAGTATGATGATTAAAAATTGTTGAGATTTGACAAACATAGTTTTGGTCATCGTTGCAATTAATAGGAAGTAATAAAGAAAGAGAGGTTTCACATATAAATATACTATCTTGGAAATCTTTTATGATTGTGAGCACTCATTAAAATATGACATGCTAAAGAGTTGATGTTGGACAAGGAAGACAACATAATGGGTTATGTTTTCTTATATCTGAAATAAAGTATGTTGTCATGGATCATCCAACATGTTGAGCTTGCCTTTCTCCCTCATGCTAGCCAATCCTTTGCACCAAGTAGAGATACTACTTGTGCTTCCAATACCCTTAAACCCAGTTTTGTCATGAGAGTCCACCATATCTAC
The DNA here is from genome assembly GCA_021605145.1 of Aegilops bicornis. NCBI lineage: Eukaryota > Viridiplantae > Streptophyta > Magnoliopsida > Poales > Poaceae > Aegilops > Aegilops bicornis. The sequence continues at coordinate 598,363,714 of CM038672.1, forward strand.
CTATGGATTGAGTAATATCCTTCAAGTAAGTTGTCATCGGTGCAAGCAATAAAAATTTCTCTCTAAATATGTATGATTTATTAGTGTGGAGAAAATAAGCTTTATACGATCTTGTGATGTGGAAGAAATAAAAGCGACGGACTGCATAATAAAGGTCCATATCACAAGTGGCAATATAAAGTGACGTTCTTTTGCATTAAGATTTTGTGCATCCAACCATGAAAGCGCATAACAACCTCTACTTCCCTCTGCGAAGGGCCTATCTTTTACTTTTATCTCTTACCCTTATGCAAGAGTCATGGTGATCTTCACCTTTCCTTTTTACATTTTATCCTTTGGCAAGCACCTTGTGTTGGAAAGACCTGATATATATACCCAATTGGATGTAAGTTAGCATGAACTATTATTGTTGCCATTACCCTTGAGGTAAAAGGTTGGGAGGCGAAACTATAGGCCCCTATCTTTCTCTGTGTTCGATTAAAACTCCGTAACCGCAAGTATTGCGTGAGTGTTAGCAATTGTGAAAGACTAAATGATGGTTGAGTATGTGGACTTGTTGAAAAGCTCTTACATAGACTCTTTCCGATGTTATGATAAATTGCAATTGCTTCAATGACTGAGATTATAGTTTGCTGGTTCTTAATGAAGTTTCTGATTCATACTTGATATTGTGAATAGATTATTACTTGAACATAAGAAATCATATGATAATATCCATATATGTTGTTGTTATAAGAATGATCATGATGCCCTCATGTCTGTATTTTATTTTATCGACACCTCTATCTCTAAACATGTGGACATATTTATCGTTATCGGCTTCCGCTTGAGGACAATCGAGGCCTAAGCTTGGGAGAGTTGATACGTCCATTTTGCATCATGCTTTTATATCGATATTTATTGCATTATGGGCTGTCATTACACATTATGTCACAATACTTATGCCTATTCTCTCTTATTTTACTAGGTTTCCATAAAGAGGGAGAATGCCGGCAGCTGGAATTCTGGACTGGAAAAGGAGCAAATGTTAGAGACCTATTATGCACAACTCCAGAAGTCCTGAAACTCCACGGAAGTTATTTTTGGAAATAATAAAAAATACTGAGCAAAGAAAATACCAGAGGGGGCCCACACCCTGGCCACGAGGGTGGGGGCGCGCCCTACCCCCTAGGCGCACCCCCTGCCTCGTGGGACCCCTGGTGGCCCTCCGGTGCCCATCTTCTGCTATATGAAATCTTTCATCCGAGAAAAAATCAGAAGCAAGCTTACGGGATGAAACTTCGCGGCCACGAGGCGGAACCTTGGCGGAACCAATCTAGGGCTCCGGCAGAGCTGTTCTGCTGGGGAAACTTCCCTCCGGGAGGGGGAAATAATCGCCATCGTCATCACCAACACTCCTCTCATCGGGAGGGGGCCAATCTCCATCAACATCTTCACCAGCACCATCTCCTCTCAAACCCTAGTTCATCTCTTGTATCCAATCTTTGTCCCAAAGCCTCAGATTGGTACCTGTAGGTTGCTAGTAGTGTTGATTACTCCTAGTAGTTGATGCTAGTTGGTTTATTTGGTGGAAGATCATATTTTCATATCCTATATGCATATTAATACCCCTCTGATTATGAAAATGAATACACTTTGTGAGTAGTTACGTTTTTTCCTGAGGACATGGGAGAAGTCTTGCTATTAGTAGTCATGTGAAATTTGGTATTCGTTCGATATTCTAATGAGATGTATGTTGTCTCTCCTCTAGTGGTGTCATGTCGACGTCGACTACATGACACTTCACCATTGTTTGGGCCTAGAGGAAGGCATTGGGAAGTAACAAGTATATGATGGGTTGCTAGAGTGACAGAAGCTTAAACCCTAGGTTATGCGTTGCTTTGTAAGGGGTTGATTTGGATCCATATATATGTTTCATGCTATGGTTAGGTTTACCTTAATACTTCTTTTGTAGTTGCGGATGCTTGTAAGTTAATCATAAGTGGGATGCTTGTCCAAGTAAGGACAACACCCAAGCACCGGTCCACCCACATATCAAATTATCAAAGTACCGAACGCGAATCATATGAACATGATGAAAACTAGCTTGACGATAATTCTCATGTGTCCTCGGGAGCGCTTTTCTCTATATAAGAGTTTGTCCAGGCTTGTCCTTGGCTAAAAAAAGGATTGGGCCATCTTGCTGCACTTTATTTACACTTGTTACTTGTTACCCGTTACAAATTACCTTTTCAAAAAACTATTTGTTACCGATAATTTCAGTGCTTGCAGAGAATACCTTGCTGAAAACCGCTTATCATTTCGTTCTGCTCCTTGTTGGGTTCGACACTCTTACTTAACGAAAGGACTACAATAGATCCCCTATACTTGTGGGTCATCAATTGGCATGGCATGGACTAGAGATGTGGACCCCTCAAAATTCTAAGGACGCATATTGGCTCAAGTTCAAGACTCTACATTTTCATTTTAGTGATCCAAGATCACATTGAGTCCATAGGAAAAGCCAATATTATTAAAAGGGATGAGGTGTTGCTTAATGGCTTGCTTGCTCAAAATTCTTAGTGATATTCTCCATAAGACCTCAACCACTTTCTCATATCCACATATGTCCCAAACCAAAAGTCAAACTCGGCCCTACCGATTTGATCTATCCGGCGCCACCGAGTTCATTTGACATAGCCATAGCCAGAAACCCTAATCAGTTCGGTCTCACCGATAGGGATCTCGGTCTCACTGAGATGGTATTGCAAACTCTCAGTTTCCCTTCGTAATGTTTCCGTCTAACCGAGATGAGCGATCGGTCCCATCGAGTTCGCAAACTCTCTGTTTCCTTTTCGTAACGTTTCGGTCTCACCGAAATGAGCGATCGGTCCCACCGAGTTTGCCTGACCAGCTCTCTGTTTGCCTATTACAGAAATTGGTCTCACCGAGTTCGTGTGATCGGTCTCACCAATATTATGTTATGCCCTAACCCTAACACAATCAGTCCCACCGACTTTCACTATTTGGTCCCACCGAGTTTGGTAAATTGTGTGTAATGGTTAGATTTTGTGTGGAGGCTATTGTCGGTGTCAAAACTGGCGGATCTCGGGTAGGGGGTCCCGAACTGTGCGTCTAAGGCGGATGGTAACAGGAGGCGGGGGACACGATGTTTACCCAGGTTCGGACCCTCTCAATAGAGGTAATACCCTACTTCATGCTTGATTGATCTTGATGATATGAGTATTACAAGAGTTGATCTACCACGAGATCATAGAGGCTAAACCCTAGAAGCTAGCCTATGGTATGATTGTTGTTGTCCTGTGGACTAAACCCTCCGGTTTATATAGACACCGGAGGGGGCTAGGGTTACACAGAGTCGGTTACAAGGGAGGAGATCTACATATCCGTATAGCCAAGCTTGCCTTCCACGCCAAGGAGAGTCCCATCCGGACATGGGGCGAAGTCTTCAATCTTGTATCTTCATAGTCCAACAGTCCAGCCAAAGGATATAGTCCGGCTGTTCGAGGACCCCCTAATCTAGGACTCCCTCAGTAGCCCCTGAACCAGGCTTCAATGACGATGAGTCCGGCGTGCAGATTGTCTTCGGCATTGCAAGGAGGGTTCCTCCTCCGAATACTCCATACAAGATTTTGAACACAAGGATAGTGTCCGGCTCTGCAAAACAAGTTCCACATACTACCGTAGAGAGAATAATATTTCCACAAATCTAATCTGCTGACGCATTTTGCAGCATGACATCACACCACGGCCCGGTCATTGTTCGAACCGTTTTTCACAACCAGCCACGGCATATATCGCGAGGCAGTTTCCTTGGCACGTCTTGTCGAAGCAGAGATCGTGTCCCCTTATCACGGGATTCTCATCAATATGGGTGTGGGTAACCCAACCGCGCCATCAATTATGGTGCTTGGGGAATAAGCGATTTTACCAGGTTAGTGGGGAGGCGCATCGCCTCTTCCGCCCTTATAAGGGACAAGGATTCACCCTTTTTACCCATACCTTCTTCTTCCTTGCTCATCCATTCTTGCGCACTCGAGCTCCAACGCCCAAGTTCGCGTTTTCTCCTCAAACCACTCCAAGCATGTCCGGAGCGGGAGGCAAGTGGATAGTCTCCTCCGTTATGGAGGAGAACATCACAAAGCTACGGGGAGCCGGATATCTAGCCGCGGATATCGCACACCGGCTGCCAGATGCGGGGCAGATCATCCCTACGCCAGAGCCCCATGAGAGGGTGGTTTTCCTTACCCACTTCGTCCGCGGACTGGGATTACCCCTCCACCCGTTTGTTCGTGGGCTCATGTTCTACTACGGGCTGGATTTTCACGACATGGCCCCCAATTTCATCTTCAACATCTCGGCGTTTATCGTCGTGTGCGAGGCCTTCCTCCGCATCAGGCCCCACTTTGGCCTATGGCTGAAGACCTTCAATGTTAAACCGAAGGTGGTGGTCGGCCAGCAAGCGAAGTGCGGAGGTGCCATGGTGGGCAAAATGCCTAACGTCACCTGGCTCGAAGGCTCCTATGTGGAGACCATAAAGGGGTGGCAATCGGGGTGGTTCTACATCACCGAGCCGCGTGACACCAACTGGGTGACGGCCCCCGAATTCTGATCCAAATCCCCATGCGGCTCACGTCCTGGAAAGAGAAGGGCCTGTCCTGGGGTCCATCGGTGGAGCTGACCGGACTCCAGAAATGCATCAGAAACATGATGAGCAAGAAAATCAAGCTTGTCAACGTGGTCCAGGTCATGCTCTTCTGCGGATCCTCCCGTGTCAACGACGGGCATTCAATTTGTGGGAGTTCGACCCGGCCGAGCACCAGACGCTGCAAGAGCTTTATGACACGATGCACAAGGACGTCTAGAAGGTGTTGTTCAAGGGCGCCGAGGTACCTCCTCCCCTTACCGAGGACCGCAGACTCAGTGCAAAGCGCCCTGCCAATCCGGTAAGTTTTCCATATTTCATAGGATGTTTATTTCCCCCGTTTAATCATGTGCGGGATCTAAGCCTCCATGCCATTTAACAGGACTGGGTAAAGACAGTGGAGCAGATCGATTGCCCAGCTCCCCTGCCTGAAGATCCGGCAGATGCTCTCCTAACGGAGATGCTAGTTCTGGCGCCTTACGAGGTGCCGGTGAAGAAGGCCCAGAAGAAGGTCGCGGGGACCCGAAAGGGTCTCCGGCACAAGGTTATATCGGACTCATCGTCCGAAAACTCCGAGGCACACTCCTCCCACGAAAACGAGGAGGAGGAAGAGGAAAGTCCCCCCCCCCAGCCGGGGGAGACAAGAAAAGGAAGGCCGCCCCAACCGGGGAGGCCGAAGGGTCCAAGAAGGGAAGGACCCTCCTTCCAGACTGCTCCATGATGGCCGCCTACAGCGATAACGAGTGGCTGCCCAGGGATAATCCTCTGGCGAAGTCGTAAGTATCCGGGTACCATAGTAATTCATGGTATGTTTTATTGCACTGCTTCTCATCACGCCGAACATGATTATGCAGTCCGTCCCGAGCCCATATCGACGTATCTTCGTCGGATGGTTCTTTGGACCCGTCGGATATGAATAGTGATTCACTTCCGACCGCCTCCACCCCTCGCCCTATGGACAACGTCGAGGTGTTGCCTCAAAGGGCACCGAGCCGAGGGGAGGTAGTCCTATAGGTGCCTCAAGGCGACATTCCGGACCCTGGGCGCAAGGGGAGCAAGACTCCCATGGGCTTCGAATTCGGCCCCCAGGCGAACACTGTGCCGGAACCTCCAGCGGTTCTGGACTCTGTCAGGCGACCCCCCGTGAAGAGGGGCAAGCCGCCTGTGCCGGTGGCCTCTGTCCATCCAGAGGCACCGGACAACTTGCTGGAAGCGCTTCACGGCGCTTCCATCAACGAAGAACACCGCACTATCATGAGTGCGGTGGTCAAGAGGGTTCAGTCCGCCAAGAGCGGACTGACTGAAGCCTGTGCCAGCCTCCTAACATGCTTTGAGGTAAGTAACCAGATTATAAGAGAATGTTACCGCATAGACACTAGCCCGTGATGCTCTCTTTGTCGTTCGCGAAGAAAGGCCGAATAGAGGATCCAACAATGACCGAAGAAGTCCAATCAGAATATGTCTATGTGCATATGCAGGCTTCACTGCTGGCCGCTGCCATACGCACTGCGGAGGTCGCTGCATGAAGCAGGACCTTGAGCGGTCCAAGGAAGAGCTCGGACTTACCAAGAGGCAGCTCGACGAGAACAAAGGTAAGTGATACCTCGTCTGTATATTTTAAAAATGAATTTGGTTGTAAAATAATAGGATCATCATGAATTTGCTAGGGGCCACGAGCAAAGTGGCGACCCTGAAGAAGGCGCTATCCGAGGCCGAAGACAAAGCGGCCAAGGAGCACATTGAGGGAGAAAAGCAAGAAGCCCGCGTGTGCGAGGTGCAGCAAGAGCTCCAGGCTCTCGTCAAAAAACATGAGTCCTTGGAGCTTGACTCTAAGACGCGAGAGTCCGAGCTTGCGAAGGCCCTCGAAAGCGCACAAAACGCCAAGGCCAAAGCCCAGAAGGCCCTCAGGAAATTGAGGCGGTTAAGAAGATAGCAGCGGGTAAGGCATTCATTATGCAAAGCAAGTATGTGAAGGAGACTTTCATTTTACTTACCCAAGTTCAGAGCTCTCCAGAAGCGTTCGCAGATCTTCCCTGCAGTGTGTTGGATGCCGTGGAGTTCTACCAGGCTGAAGAGGGGAGCTTGACAGAGAAGTTGTTCTGGTCTCAGTATACTGGGACCGAACACCCTATGCCCTTGAGCGACCAGCTGAAGCAACTGTTCGAGCTCCACAAGGCGGCTGAACAGGCCATGAAGGGTCTCATAGTACGGTTGTGGCCTGGCAATCCCCTGCCTGATAGCTACTTCGGCCTGGTGAGGCGGCTTGTGAATGCCTGCCCACGACTTGACGTCATAAAGCGGTCTGTCTGCATCGAGGGCGCGCGCAGGGCTTTTGCCCGAGCAAAGGTCCATTGGGCGAAGCTGGACGCCGAGAAGCTGGTGAAGGAGGGGCCGCCGGAAGGCAAGGAGCATCGCCACCCCGAAATGTATTATAACAGTGTCATGAAGGGTTCTCGCCTTGTGGCGGAGGAATGTACTAAGGATGTAATATTCGAATGAATGTACTCATGCAATCCTGTAATATGAAACGAGTTCATTTGCGCTATGCAACGCTTTTGAATTTAAAATATTACCTTCATGCGGCCGTTTATAAAATCTGAGAGTTGGCTCGTAAACTTCGCCCCCATGTAACTAGTACTGGGGTGTTCGGGATAAACCTGAGCACTCTTTATCCCAATTGTGGGTCCTTCGAGGGAGGTGTTCAGCACAACGAACCAGGGCGGACTATAAGGCTTTATCACTCTCACTTAGCCATAGAAGTCTACAATTTTAAATTTTGGTGAAGCCCCTAGTATTCGGAAGGCCGAATTTGGGGCGCTATATATGCCTAAGTAGAGCAAGGCCGACTCCTGCTTCAAGCGGAAAAAGTCTTTAAGGACTTGAGACCTCTCGAACAGCGACCAGCTCTCGCCTTATCATGACAAAGTTTCGGCTTTCTCTACTAAGGTGCTCGTCCGGAAGAACCGGGACACAATCGCAGTAGTTCTCCCAGCGCTACCTTAGCCGATATTGCAGAACGTAAGGTACCAAAACATGGGAGCCGGGCAAACCCAACTATTGACCCAAGACATGATTCGGAGCTGATGCATATAATGCTATAAGTTTGGGGTGTTGCACTGTCGAAAGTGTTCGGACATCTCATGCCGTATTATGGGGTATACTGAAGCCCCTGGCATACTGGTCATACCAGAATGTACGGGTGCAAGTTGTCATAAATAAACAGACAAGAAAAAGGAAGGGTAATGCAATAATAGACTAATTCTATGCATTGTTATTTAAATAGTACGTCGAAGCGCACTGATACGAGTAGTGCAATAAGCAAAAAGTAGGACTATTTGACATGTCCTATCCAAGGGCAAGCTGCGTATGGGTATTAAAAACGGGTACTTTGATTGTTATTAGAGACCACCTGGGGATTCCCTTGTACGTCTTAGCTTCTTGCCTCCTTGGTTGTTCCTTCCCGTAATGTGTCCAAAGAATCATACTTTGCCGGAAAGGGCTTCCAGAGAGTAAGGTCCTGAAGAGAGAAAATGATAAAGGTATACAGCCCACAGGGCGGTGAGCCGCATTGTGGGACGTGCCACGGTCGTGCCCGCCTATGCCCATGGTATTTTCAGTGCGTAATTATGTACGCGCGGCACGGATTTCGTCGCTTGACTGGGACTAGGACGGGGGCCGAATTGCTAGGCGAGCTCTGAACGTGCCAAGCAATCTTGTTGCAGGTTACTCCGGACTCGCTTGACGGTATTGGGGCGCTTTATCGCCGAATTGGCGGTTTGCCTTAAAAGTCTGCTTTGTGCCTCAGCTGCGAGGGCTGCGGTGTGTTCCTCCGTGCGGAGTGAGCGTTCTGTGTTTCCGTTGACTGTTATAACCCCACGAGGTCCTGGCATTTTGAGCTTGAGGTATGCATAATGCGGTACCGCATTGAATCTGGCAAATGCGGTTCGCCAGAGCAGTGCGTGATAGCCACTGAGGAACGAGACGATATCGAAGATTAACTCCTCACTTCGGAAGTTGTCCGGAGATCCGAAGACCACTTCCAGTGTGATTGAGCCCATGCAATGGGCCTCTACACCTGGGATGACACCTTTAAAGGTGGTTTTAGTGGGTTCAGGCTGCTACCGCCGTCCATAAGGACTCGGATGAGGTGAAATCCGTCGATGATGGGGTCAAGGACCAATGCGGCAGATCCGCCATGACGGATACTAGTGGGGTGGTCCCTGCGATCGAAGGTGATCGGACAAGAGGACCATGGGTTGAACTTTGGGGCGACTGGCTCCATCGCATAGACGTCCCTTAGTGCACACTTTCGTTCCCTCTTGGGAATGTGGGTTGCGTATATCATGTTCACCGTTTTCACTTGTGGAGGAACCTCTTACATCCTCCGTTTTCGGCGGCCGGGGCTCCTCCTCGTCGTCGCTATGCACCCCCTTGTCCTTGTTTTCGGTGTTCAATTTGCCGGCCTGCTTGAACACCCAGCATTCTCTGTTGGTGTGATTGGCTGGCTTGTCGGGGGTGCCGTGAATTTGACACGAGCGATCGAGTATGCGGTCCAAACTGGACGGGCCCGGAGTACTTCTTTTGAATGGCTTTTTCCGCTGACCGGATTTAGAGCCACTGAATCCGGCATTGACTGTCGTATCTTCGGCGGTATCGCCGTTGTTGCGGCGCTTGTGTCTGTTACGACATGGTCTGACGTTAGTATCTTTGGTATCCGGGCGCCGGATTCCTTGATGTGTTGTTGCTGCGAGCCAGCCAGCTATCCTCGCCCGCGCAAAAGCGGGTCATGAGTGTCGTGAGGGCTGCCATAGACTTCGGCTTCTCCTGGCCGAGGTGCCGGGCGAGCCACTCATCACAGATGTTATGCTTAAATGCCGCTAAGGCCTCTCGTGATCCGGACAAATGACAATTTGGTTTTTCTTAGTTAGGAACCGTGTCCGCATTGCTGGCCGATTCCCCGGCTTTGAGTTATATGGCTCAAGTCATCAGATCCGTTGGTCGCACATAAGTGCCCTGGAAGTTGTCAAGGAATGCATCTTCCAAATCCTCCCAACTGCCAATTGAGCCTGCTGGCAAGCTATTCAGCCAATGCCGAGCTGGTCCTTTGAGTTTTAGTGGGAGGTACTTGATGGCGTGTAGATCATCACCACGAGCCATGTGGATGTGGAGGAGTAAATCCTCGATCCATACCGCGGGATCTGTCGTACCATCATATGTTTCAATATTTACGGGTTTAAAACCCTCTAAGAATTCGGGATCCATTACTTCATCAGTGAAGCATAGGGGGTGTGCGGTGCCTCTGTGCCGGGCTATATCACGACGCAGTTCATATGAGTCTTGTCTGCTGTATTCGGCCCTGCCGGATCTGCTTTTAGTGTATCCGGCGTGACGGTCATCGTCTCGCGTTGGTGCGTGCCCCCGTGATTCGTAGATCGATCTTGCATGTTTTGCCTTGTTTTCCAATACGTCTCGCAGGTCCCGCATGTTGCCCCGGGCCTTGGTATTTTTGTTTGAGTGGCGGCGGGGTGCGAAATTTGGACTTCAGCTGAAATGCCTCTCTGTCTCGGCCACGAGGTGGCCGATCAGCCGCATCATACGCTGGTGATGTAGGTTTCAATGCTTCCTCCTCGAGTTGAGGTAGCAACCTGCGTTTTGGATAACTCTTGGTTGGGCGCTCGAGTTCATATTCCTCGGCTGCCAGGACTTCGGTCCATCTATCTGCTAGCAGATCTTGATCAGCTCGAAGCTGTTGTTGCTTTTTCTTTAGGTTGTTTGTTGTGGCTATAAGCCAGCGCTTGAAGCGCTCCTGCTCGACGGGATCCTCAGGAACGATAAATTCTTCATCGCTGAGGCTCACCTCATCTTCGGAGAGAGGCATGTAATTGTCATCCTCCGTTTCTCCGTCTGCTGCCTGTTCTGGAGGGCTAGCTTGTTCATCCTCCCGCTCTAAATCTGGCTGGAGGGGATTGTCGTCGTCTTCGGCACTATCCGGAGTGTTATTGTTTCTTGTGCCAGTATCACTACTTTTGCTATGGCGAGACTTAGAGCGGCGCCGCTGACGTTGGTGCTTGGGTTTCTTCTTGGAGGTGTCATCCTCCACTGTCTTATCGCCATCGCATTCTTTGGGGGTATCCACCATGTATATATCATACGATGAGGTGGCAGTCCAGCGCCCTGTGGGCGGTGGTTCTTGTTCGTCTCCTGCATCGTCGTCCATACCGTCGATGTCTTCGGAGCCGAAGTCGAGCATGTCGATTAAATCGTCGATAGTGGCTACTAAGTGGGTGGCGGGTGGGGCGCGAATTTCTTCATCGTCCGCATCCCATTCTAGACGAACATAGTTAGGCCAAGGGTCTCCCGACAGGGAGAGAAACTTCAGCAAATTTAGTACGTCGCCAAAAGGCGAGTGTTGAAAGATATTCGCGGAGGTAAACTCCATGATCGGTGCCCAATTGGATTTGACGGGCACAGACACAGGCGGCTCGGAGTCCGTGGCCGGGGACGAATCCAACGGTTCGGCAACACGGGTCTCGTAGGAGGTGAAGTCAGTATTCGGCGCTATCGCTACTGATTGTGCGGCCTCTGGGGCAGGGTCCATCCTGTTGGAAATATGCCCTAGAGGCAATAATAAAATGATTATTATAGTTCCTTGTTCATGATAATTGTCTATTGTTCATGCTATAATTGTGTTATCCAAAAATCGTAATACATGTGTGAATACATAGACCACAATATGTCCCTAGTGAGCCTCTAGTTGACTAGCTCATTGATCAATGGATGGTTACGGTTTCCTGACCATGGACATTGGATGTCATTGATAACGGGATCACATCATTGGGAGAATGATGTGATGGACAAGACCCAATCCTAAGCATAGCACAAGATCGTGTAGTTCGTTTGCTAGAGCTTTTCGAATGTCAAGTATCATTTCCTTAGACCATGAGATCGTGCAACTCCCGGATACCGTATGAGTGCTTTGGGTGTACCAAATGTCACAATGTAACTGGGTGGCTATAAAGGTGCACTACAGGTATCTCTGAAAGAGTCTGTTGGGTTGGCACGGATCAAGACTGGGATTTGTCACTCCGTATAACGGAGAGGTATCATTGGGCCCACTCGGTAGTGCATCATCATAATGAGCTCAATGTGACCAAGTGGTTGGTCACGGGATCATGCATTATGGTACGAGTAAAGTGACTTGCCGGTAACGAGATTGAACGAGGTATTGGGATACCGACGATCAAATCTCGGGAAAGTAACGTACCGATTGACAAAGGGAATTGTATACGGGATTACTTGAATCCTCGACATCATGGTTCATCCGATGAGATCATCGTGGAACATGTGGGAGCCAACATGGGTATCTAGATCCCGCTGTTGGTTATTGGCCGGAGAGCTGTCTCGATCATGTCTGCGTGATTCCCGAACCCGTAGGGTCTACACACTTAAGGTTCGATGACGCTAGGGTTATAAGGAAGATACGTATGTGATTACCGAATGTTGTTCGGAGTCTCGGATGAGATCTCGGACGTCACGAGGAGTTCTGGAGTGGTCCGGAGGTGAAGGTTTATATATGGGAAGTTATCATACGATCACCGGAAAAGTTCGGGGGCATACCGGTATTGTACCGGGGCCACTGGAGGGGTTCCGGGGGTCCACCGGGAGGGTCCACCTGCCCCGGAGGGCCTTATGGGCTATAGGTGGAAGGGAACCAGTCCCTAGGTGGGCTGGGCACACCCCCCCTTGGGCCCATGTGCCTAGGGTTGGTGGGAAACCCTAAAGGGGGCGCCCCCTTGCTTGGGGGGCAAGCCCCCTCCCCTTGGCACCCCCTCTAGATCTCATCTAGAGGGGGCCGGCCCCCTTCCCCATTCCCCTATAAATAGAGGGGCGATGGGAGGGCTACACACCACATCCAAGGCGCAGCCCCTCCTCCTCCGATTAAGTGCTTGGCGAAGCCCTATCGGAGTACGACCACTCCATCACCACCACGCCGCCGTGCTGCTATTGGAGCCCTCTTCCTCAACCTCTCCTTCCCCTTGCTGGATCAAGAAGGAGGAGATGTCACCGCTCTGTACGTGTGTTGAACACGGAGGTGCCGTCCGTTCAGCGCTAGGATCATCGGTGATTTGGATCACGACGAGTACGACTCCATCGACCCCGTTCTCTTGAACGCTTCCGCTTGCGATCTACAAGGGTATGTAGATGCACTCCTCTCTCTCGTTGCTACATGACTCCATAGATTGATCTTGGTGATGCGTAGAAAAATTTTATTTTCTGCAACGATCCCCAACAGTGGCATCATGAGATAGGTCTATGCGTAGTTTCTATGCATGAGTAGAACACAAGTTGTTGTGGGCGTCGATTTTGTCAATTTACTTGCCGTTACTAGTCTTATATTGATTCGCCGGCAACGTGGGATGAAGCGGCCCGGACTGACCTTACACGTACACTTACGTGAGACAGGTTCCACCGACTGACATGCACTAGTTGCATAAGGTGGCTAGCGGGTGTCTGTCTCTCCCACTTTAGTCGGATCGGATTCTATGAAAAGGGTCCTTATGAACGGTAAATAGAAATTGGCATATCACGTTGTGGTTTTGGCGTAGGTAAGAAACGTTCTTGGTAGAAACCTATAGCAGCCACGTAAAATTTTTGCAACAACAATTAGAGGACGTCTAACTTGTTTTTGCAGCATATGCCGTGTGATGTGATATGGCCAAAATGATGTGATGAATGATATATATATATATATGTGTGTGTGTGTGTGTGTGTGTGTGTGTGTGTGTGTGTGTGTGTGTGTGTGTGATGTATGAGATTGATCATGTTCTTGTAATAGGAATCACGACTTGCATGTCGATGAATATGACAACCGGCAGGAGCCATAGGAGTTGTCTTTATTTTTTGTATGACCTGCGTGTCATTGAATAACGCCATGTAATTACTTTACTTTATTGCTAAACCGTTAGCCATAGTAGTAGAAGTAATCGTTGGCGTGACAACTTCATGAAGACACGATGATGGAGATCATGATGATGGAGATCATGATGTCATGCCGGTGACGATGATGATCATGGCGCCCCGAAGATGGAGATCAAAAGGAGCAAAGTGATATTGGCCATATCATGTCACTATTTGATTGCATGTGATGTTTATCATGTTTTACATCTTATTTGCTTAGAACGACGGTAGCATAAATAAGATGATCCCTCATAATAATTTCAAGAAAGTGTTCCCCCTAACTGTGCGCCGTTGTGAAAGTTCATTGTCTCGAAGCACCACGTGATGATCGGGTGTGATAGATTCTAACGCTCACATACAACGGGTGTAAGCCAGATTTACACATGCAAAACACTTAGGTTGACTTGATGAGCCTAGCATGTACAGACATGGCCTCGGAACACAAGAGACCGAAAGGTCGAACATGAGTCGTATAGAAGATACGATCAACATGAAGATGTTCACCGATGATGACTAGTCCGTCTCACGTGATGATCGGACACGGCCTAGTTGACTCGGATCATGTATCACTTAGATGACTAGAGGGATGTCTATCTGAGTGGGAGTTCATTATATAATTTGATTAGATGAACTTAATTATCATGAACTTAGTCTAAAAATCTTTGCAATATGTCTTGTAGATCATATGGCCCACGCTAATGTTGCCCTCAACTTCAACACGTTCCTAGAGAAAACCAAGCTGAAAGACGATGGCAGAAACTATACGGACTGGGTCTGGAACTTGAGGATCATCCTCATAGCTGCCAAGAAAGCATATGTCCTAGATGCACCGCTAGGTGAAGCACCAGTTTTCCCAAAGAACTCAAGACGTTATGAACACCGGCAACAAGCAGAGTGATGATTACTCCCCTGGTTCAGTGCGGCATGCTTTACAACTTAGAACCGGGGCTCCAAAAGCGTTTTGAGTAGCACGGAGCATATGAGATGTTCCAAGAGCTGAAAAAGGTTTTCCAAGCTCATGCCCGGTTCGAGAGATATGAAGTATCTGACAAGTTCTACAGTTGTAAGATGGAGGAGAATAGTTACGTCGTGAGCACATACTCAAAATGTCCAGGTTGCACAACCACTTATCTCACCGGGAGTTAATCTCCCGGATGATGCGGTCGTTGACAGAATCCTTCAGTCGCTCCCACCTAGCTACAAGAGCTTTGTGATGAACTTCAATATGCAGGGGATGGAAAAGACCATTCCTGAGGTATATTCAATGCTGAAATTAGCGGAGGTGGAGATCAAAAAGGAACATCAAGTGTTGATGGTGAATAAAACCACTAAGTTCAAGAAAGGCAAGGGTAAGAAGAACTTCAAGAAGGATGGCAAGGGAGTTTTCGCGCCCGGTAAGCCAGTTGCCGGGAAGAAGCCAAAGCATGGACCCAAGCACGAGGCAAGTGCTTTTATTGCAAGGGAAACAGTCACTGGAAGCGGAACTGCCCCAAGTACTTAGCGGACAAGAAGGTCGGCAACACGAAAGGTATATGTGATATACATGTGATTGATGTGTACCTTACTAGTACTCGTAGTAGCTCCTGGGTATTTGATACCGGTGCGGTTGCTCATATTTGTAACTCAAAACAGGAGCTGCGGAATAAGCGGAGACTCGCGAAGGACGAGGTGACGATGCGCGTCGGGAATGGTTCCAAGGTCAATGTGATGGCCGTCGGCACGCTACCTCTACATTTACCTACGGGGTTAGTTTTAAACCTCAATAATTGTTATTTAGTGCCAGCTTTGAGCATGAACATTGTATCTGGATCTCGTTTAATACGAGATGGCTACTCATTTAAATCCGAGAATAATGGTTGTTCTATTTATATGAGAGATATGTTTTGTGGTCATGCCCCACTGGTCAATGGTTTATTCCTAAGAATCTCGAACGTGATGTTACACATTTTCATAGTGTGAATAGCAAAATATGTAAGGTTGATAATGATAGTCCCACATACTTGTGGCACTGCCGCCTTGGTTGTTGGGGAACGTAGTAATTTCAAAATTTTCCTACGCACACGCAAGATCATGGTGATGCATAGCAATGAGAGGGGGAGTGTATCTTCATACCCTTGAAGATCGCTAAGCGGAAGCGTTTTATCAACGCGGTTGATGTGGTCGTACGTCTTCACGATTCGACCGATCCAAGTACCGAACGCATGGCACCTCCGAGTTCTGCACACGTTCAGCTCGATGATGTCCTCGCCTTCTCGATCTAGCAAGACGGGCGAAGTAGTAGATGAGTTCCGGCAGCACGACGGCGTGGTGACGGTGTTGGTGAAGAACAATCTCCGCAGGGCTTCGCCTAAGCACTACGGAAACTATGACGGAGGATAAACTAGAGGGGACGGGGTTGCCGGCACACGGCTTGGTGTTTCTTGATGTGTTTTGGGTGCTAGCCCTACCCCTCTATTTATATGTTGAGCCCTGGGGTCGAAACTTGGAGCAAAAGCCTCCTCAAAGTCGGTTTCACCCGAAAGGCAAGAGTCCTTCTCAGACTCCAGGGCTAGACGCAGGGTTCCCGGCGTCTACCCCTAGACGCCAGGTTCCCTGGCGTCTAGCTCTCAGTCTCCGCATAAAACTTCCTTTTGCACTTTCCAAAAGCCTTGTGGGCTTTCCCCTTTGGCCCAAATAACGTGTTCTCGTACCCAAACATTTCAGGAAACATCCGGAACCCCTTCAGGTTGTGACGCCCCCGATTCAATCGTACACTAATCATACACGCAAACGTGTACGATCAAGATCAGGGACTCACAGGAAGTTATCACAACACAACTCTAAAAATAAAATAAGTCATACAAGCATCATAATACAAGCCAGGGCCTCGAGGGCTCGAATACAAGTGCTACGATCATAGAAGAGTCACGGAAGCAACAATATCTGAGTACGGACATAAGTTAAACAAGTTGCCATAAGATGGCTAGCACAAACTAGGATACAGATCGAAAGAGGCGCAGGCCTCCGCCAGGATCCTCCTAAACTACTCTGGGCGTCATCGTGGGCTGCACGTAGTAGTAGGCACCTCCAGTGTAGTAGGAGTCGTAAATCGATGGTGGCGTCGGCTCCTGAGCTCCGCATCCTGGTTGCGACAACCGGTAGAAGGGAAAGGGGAAAAGAGGGAGAAAAGCAACCGTGAGTACTCACCCAAAGTACTGCAAGCAAGGAGCTACACTACATATGCATGGATATATGTGTAAAGGGCCATATCGGTGGACTGAATCAGAATGCTAGAATAAGAGGGGATAACTAATCCTATCGAAGACTACGCTCGGCAGCCTCCGTCTTGCGGATGTAGAAGAGAGTAGATCAAGTACTCCAAGTAGCATCGCATAGCATAATCCTACCGGCGATCCCCTCCTCGTCGCCCTGTTAGAGAGCGACCACCGGGTTGTATCTGGCACTTGGAAGGGTGTGTTTTATTAAGTATCCGGTTCTAGTTGTCATAAGGTCAAGGTACAACTCCAAGTCATCCTGTTACCGAAGATCACGGCTATTCGAATAGATAAACTTCCCTGCAGGGGTGCACCACATTACCCGACACGCTCGATCCCATTTGGCCGGACACACTTTCCTGGGTCATGCCCGACCTCGGAAGATCAACACGTCGCACCCCCACCTAGGCATAACAGAGAGGTCAGCACGCCGGTCTAAACCTAAGCGCACAGGGGTCTGGGCCCATCGCCCTTAGCACACCTGCATGTTGCGAGGGCGGCCGAAAGCAGACCTAGCCTAGCAGGCGTTCCAGTCCAATCCGGCGCGCGCCGCTCAGTCGCTGACGTCACGAAATGCTTCGGCTGATACCACGACGCCGGTTGCCCATATCTTGTCCCACGTGGCGGTTAGTGCGTATAAGGTCAACTACCCAACTCAGATCAAATACCAAGATCTCGTTAAGCGTGTTAAGTACCCGCAAACGCCGAACAGGGCCAGGCCCACCTCTCACCTAGACGGTCTCAACCTGCCATGTGGCTCCGCCACAAAGATCCACACAGAGGGTTGTTGGGACAAAGGTCCTTTCAGCCCCCAATCCGTGAATCACTCGCGGGTGCTCCACGAGCCAACCCGACTTTAGTCACCACATGTATCATGTATAAAGTATATAGTATATACCCGTGATCACCTCCCGAGTGATCACGGCCCAATAGTATAGCATGGCAGACGGACAAGAATGTAGGGCCACTAATGGAATACTAGCATCCTATACTAAGCATTTAGGATTGCAGGTAAAGGTAACAAAAGTAGTAACAAGGACAGGTTATGCATCAGGATAGGAATAACGGAAAGCAGTAACATGCTACACTACTCTAATGCAAGCAGTATAGAGAAGAATAGGCGATATCTGGTGATCAAAGGGGGGGCTTGCCTGGTTGCTCAGACAAGAAGGATGGGTCGTCGGTGACGTAGTCGACCACAGGGGCATCAGCATCGCCACTGGGTCTACCGGAGAGAAGAGGGGGGAGAAACAGTAAATACATAGCAAGCAAGTGCATAACATGACAACAAGCAGAGCTAGACGTGTTCTAACGCAATATGAGGTGATACCGGTGAATGGGGGAAACATCCGGGAAAGTATCCCCGTGTTCCGTGTTTTCGGACAGATGAACCGGAGGGGGAAAGTTGCGGGTTTGCTATGCTAGGGATGTGTGGCGGACAAACGGGCTGTGTATCCGAATTCGTCTCGTCGTTCTGAGCAACTTTCATGTACAAAGTATTTTCATCCGGGTTACGGATTATTTTATATTAATTTTTAAAGATTTAATTCATTTTTTAAATTTATTTAATTATTTTATCCTAACATTATCCAGAATAGTGTATGCTGACATCATCATGATGTCAGCATGACGTCAGCAGTCAACAGGGCGTTGACTGGGTCAACTGACGTGTGGGACCCACCTGTCATTCACTGTTAGGCTATTTAGGGATTAGGTTAAACTAATTACTGTTTATTTAACTAACAGGTTAATTAGATTAATTAAACAGGATTAATTAACTTAATTAATTAACTATATTTCAATTTCTATTTTATTTTTATATTATTATTTTTTTATTCTTTCTTTAAACCGTTCTGGGCCGTGGGTCCATTTGGTCAAGGGTCTGGGCCCTATCGGCCATTGGGCACTAACGGGCGGGCGGCGCCAGGCGCCTGGCGTTCGCCCAGATCGCCAGGCGAGGAGGCCGGGCACCAAACAAAGGCGTGGGCGGCGGAGCAACGGTTGAAGCGCTCGGCAACATGGCGCACCGGCCCGCCAGCAAGGTGGCAGCGCAGTAGCGAGTCGGCGAGGGAGAGCGGGCGGGACCAACAAGGCGCAACAAAGATGGGAGCGGGCCGCGAGGACAAGAGGGCGAGGCCGCGGCCGCGGTGGGCGCAGCCGACCCGGCCAGACGCCGGAGAGCGGGGCGGGCGGCGTGGTGAGTGCGGTGACTACGCACGACGGGGACGGGGAGGGAAGAGGGAAGGTGCTCACGAGCGTTGGAGGGAAGGGGGGTCGGCGTGGCTCGATGTAGTCCGACGTGGGGGAGGACGGGGACGAGGCAACGACGGAGAGGAGGCAGACCGGCGACGTTGCTCCGGCGAGGCGACGGCGTCTAGCAGCAGGCGCGGGCGTCGGCGGAGGAGGTTGGGGTCGTCCAGCAAGGCGGCACCGACGACGTCGGGGCGGTCCGGGGCGACGTCGAGGTGCAGGCGATGGAGACGGCATAGCGGGCGGCAGGGCTCCGGCGAGGTGGAGCCAGGCGC
Organism: Aegilops bicornis; assembly: GCA_021605145.1. Taxonomy (NCBI): domain Eukaryota; kingdom Viridiplantae; phylum Streptophyta; class Magnoliopsida; order Poales; family Poaceae; genus Aegilops; species Aegilops bicornis. The sequence goes on from CM038672.1 coordinate 598,383,096, forward strand.
GATGGGGTCGATCCCCGGATGCAACCTGGGGGCTGAGGGAGGAGCTGGGAGGCGTTCGACGGGGTGGAGGTCCGGCGAGGCGGGCGTCATCAGGGAGGCGGGGTGGGTCGATCCCGACCCAATCTGGATCGGGAGGGGGGGAGGTGGCGTCGGGGGGGAGTGGGGCGACGGGGTGGGTTAGTGTTTCCCCCCTCGTGGGGATAAGGCAGGGGCGTGTCGGCCGGCTTGGCCAGGTGGGCCGGCCTGGCCGGTGAGGTGGGCTGTCTGGCCCAGTTGGCTAGGGGGCCTTTTTTTCCTTTGTTTTGTTTTGTCTTTTGCTTTTGTATTTTCTTTTCTTTTATTTCTTTTTCTTTTCTGTTTTCTTTTAATTTCTCATTTGTATTAGTTTTATAAATTATAAAAGCAGTCACTAATTTAGTGTTAATAATTATACTACTGTCCTATTAACTTAGGGGCAACTAAATAAACAGTTTATTATTTTATAAAATGCAAAAGACATTTATTTCATTGGTTTACCTACTGTTTTAATTATTCAAATGCATCTAAACTTTCTATAAGAATGTGGTTTCTTCACCTCAATTAGTTAGGGATTATTTGCCACATGATGAACAATTTAGTTTTAATGTTTGAAAACTTTTATTGTTTGCCTATATTTTAAATTTGAATTTGAATCATTTTTGAACTAACTCGAGTTTATCAACAGTAACCGAGGTGACGTGGCATCCTTAGTAGAGGGTTACTGTAGCTTAATTACCCGGGCGTCACAATTCTCCTCCACTACAAGAAATCTCGTCCCGAGATTTAAGAGGTAGTGAAAGGGGGAAGGTTTGATTCACGAATCTAGCGGGTCTTCTCATTCTGGCTTGCTCTTCTCAAATAGAACTGGTCCAATACATTGATGTCTTCATTTCTCTGCTTCAGGTCCTTATGATGGAGTCGGCATCCTTTCTTCGGAATCTTCATCGTATTTACGAATAGGTAACGGGTAGATCGGAAGCTTGAGAATGCTATAAGGGTAATAACTCAGGATTAACCCATGAATGAGCATATGAGAACCTCTCGAGTTGAACAAATAGAACACATCGAGAGTAAAGTTGGAAGCTCCAACAAGAAGTTTCAGGCAGCCAGGCAATCGTTCAATGCCTAGTCAGAAGGTGAAAGGGGTTTCAAGCAACGGAATAATTATTGTTTCCGATGCCAGAATTGTTGATCTCATCGGAAGGTGGCTCATGAATTACATATGAGTCCACGCGGGAGGAATAACTTTGGGAACAGGGGGTGTACACGAGAGTCAGGTTTCGATCCACGGGACACATGGGTTATGGGCCCACCATGTGGGGTAAAAGTAGGAAGGGCGTTGACATCTTGCATGATCATGATAGTAAGGCATGTCAGAGAATAACCAGTTAGTTATGTTGGCTGCATCATTGGTACCAAGAGCGAGGGACGAAGAGAACCATTCTCCTGCTCGTTGAACGAGGCGGACCAATAGGCAAAGTTCTCGTCCATCGATGGTTACCGGAATGTCATCAACAATAGTAACAGGGTCTTACTGACAGAGTGGTACAACGAGGTGCTTACCTAAGCAGGGAATTATCACTGCTCGGTTAAGTCTGGTTACTGGAAAGGTTAAACAAAACAATGGAAATGATAGTATGATTATCAGATTAAACAAAATAATTGAAAGGAAAATGTGTTTAAACACATATTTCAGGAGTATATCCTTCCCAAGGACAAGCAAAGCATGATATCCATGACAAGGTATAATGTAGAAAACCCTTTAGGTAAGGGGAGAGAAATTTCATGACATTACCCAGGCAATGGTGTTTGGATAATTGAGCAAGAAAAATTTAGCATTGGGCTTCAACTGTTCTTGTTGAAAATCGGAGTACCACAACATGCATCGAGATAGCATTGACATTGTCATCAAGTAAGGGTCAGAATTTGGATGCACAAAGGATTCATCAGGAACAACTTATAGAATAAGTCTTCCAATTTCCTCATGGAAGAATGGTTAACATTTTTAAAAAGGAAACTATAACAATAGGGCCTCTGGCCAGGTGTGCTAGGCATGACATCAGCTTATCGGGTCATATAAAGACCAATGTTATAACTCTTGGAAATATGTTCCAACCATCATATATGACCGAGGTTCAGATCCGATGGGCCTCAGGATACCTCAGACTCAGGATGCCTGAGAAGAAAGGTGCAACACAAATTGTCGAGGTGACATTGTAAGATTCTTGGGAATTAAACCATGGAAGCGAGTTCTGAAACAAGAGTTCATCATTAAATCAAGGAGAGGTGAGGAGTTGACTGACTGACTCAGCGACAATCCATTGACATTTCCAAAAAGGATGGATTTCCACAACTATGTGAACAAGGAGATAACATTAGTCAGGTCAAATGATATAATGATGTATGCTCGAGGAAAACATACACAGTTAAACATTGGTTGAAAGGTGCACCCGAAATATGGGCTTAAGTAGCATGATCAATGTTAGAATGGTGGTTCGATAACCAATGGCCTAAGAATGAAAAATTGACCGTTAACTTCGAAGGAATAGGGTTGCTAGAAGTTTTGAAGTCGCACATCATAAGTCGATTCTGTAACACCCCAAAAATTTAACCAGGTTTTAGTTATTAAAATTTTGCCAGGAGTTTAAAATTTTTGCCTGCAAGAATATCTCTGTTGATTTCAAAACTTTTCCTTTAATATTAAGGAATTTATTCCAAGTGAATCCCTCCAAAACATATTGGACTTCTATGCCATCTCATTAAAAAAAATTCCAAATCAGTAGGTTTATTTATTAAATTATTCCACCCTGAGCTATATTCATTAAAATGACTTGTTTTTAGTTTTGGAGCTCTTTTTGTACTACAACCATTTGATAAATTTAACTAAAAATCCAACCAAAATTTGGAGATGTCATGTGATGTCTCTAAATCACTTTTGTGCAATAATATATTTCATTCATTGCATATTTTGAGAGCTACACATGTTTTTCTTCTCTGGTCCAATGGGCAATTTTTCAACGCAACCCTTTTAAATATTTGTTTCTAGCTTCCACCAAAATTATGGGATGTCAGTAGCAGCATATGATTCCATTATATGCAATAATCCAAGGATGTTCTTTGAAAATTTTGAGTGAATCAACCTAATCTTCATTCTGGTCCATCATGATGGTTTGTACAATAACCATATTATTGCTTGCTCTTTGGCCCTTGATTCCTTCTCCTACTTGTAGTCCTCCATACTAAACCCCTAAGTCCAGGAGCATGCAACCATTGGCATATTTTTGGTTCATGAAATAATGCCACTCACATCCTGTCCAGAATTGAAGTTCTGCAAAACTTGCACTAGCAAGTTTGTGCTTTTCACCAACCAACCTCACCACCCTCTTGTGCACCCACAGAGACCCCACTGGAAGTTTTGGTCACTCCAAGAAATGCCTAAGTGCATCCGGCATTTTGTTGAACACCCCGTGGGCATGGACAGTTTTGGCATGATTGTAAGTTTGTGTTGTGAACTTTCCCATCTGTCCAAACCAAGTTGTCTAGTAGCTCGCTAATGGTCTCTAACCTGACACTGTGGATTTGCATTTGATCTCTAGCCGTTTGGCCATCCCGGCATTTCGTCGAGTAGATGCCTGCAGCACGCCGAGCGCGAGCACGCGTTTTGCACGTGCCCGCGCTCGAGCAAGCGCGCCCCTGGATAAACCTCCCCGAGCTCACCCTGATCCTTTCCCCCTCGCCGCGTCGTGCCAAGAGCCCCGACCGCCCATGGCTCGCTACAGTGGCGCCGCAGCAAGCTCCTTGGCGGCACGCTTATGTCAAGCATCCATGGACGGCGCCGCCAAACCTCCTCCGCCGCCACCTGCCCCTTAAGCATCTCCAACTCAGCCGCAGCTTCGTCCTCTAGCAGCGTCGCCGCCATCGTCGCCATTGCTACAGAATGACGGTTTGCCGCCATCCTTATCGCCGCCGCCTCGGAACCGACCTCACCGCGTATATAAGGGCCCCGAGACCAATCGTGTTCTCGTGCAACCTCTTGATCCTCCTAGAGCTACCACAGCCAACATTCGAGGAGGGGAAGGCCTTCTTCCCCGAGTCCGGCCAGTTCGGTCGCCGCCTCGCTCCGACCGATTCCGTCACCACCAGTGCCCCTCCCTCTCCATTCTCTCCACCAAGAACTCCCTCTCCCTCTCGCGAGTGCAACCCCTCGACCAATTTTGGTCGGAGACCGCCAGAGCCCCAAACCCACTATCCACCCGAACGCCCGGCTCCGCCAAGCTCGTCGCCCGGCAACTCCGTCCACGTAGGCAACCATGGCGGGTACCCACAGACTGCCTCGACCCCGAGTACACCCATACCCTCAGATCACCAAGAGACGCCTCGTCACGGCAAAACCTCACCGAGCTCCGCCTCCGGTCGAGGGGAACGGCGCTACGTGGCTGGTCAAACTGACCCGATGGGCCAAAGGGCCCACCGTCAATGACCCAGCGCTCACCGTCTGCAGGAGTAAGTGGAAGCGCCTTTTCCGAATACGCTTTCGACGTGTACGTTTTTATTTGAAGCGTTTTCTTTTCTGTTTTATTTCAAAAACAGATTTTGACCAAACTTTGACCTGTCGTATCTTTTAAAATACAACTCCAATTAAATTGATTCTTTTTCCTACCTATCTCAAATATTGTCTAGTTAATTTTAAGATTTATTTGAAAAAAATTCAGAACAACTTTTTGTGCTGTTTTTATTTTTGTGTTAATTCATTTATATTTCTAAAATAGGATTTTTGAAGAGAGGAGAAGTATTTCAAGAGTTTGAAATGCACCCTGCCTTCCCATGACCTGAAGGCAAGCATTCTGAACCCCGGCATAAATATTTTTGTGTGTTTGATGACACGTTTATAACATCACCTCACTTTGGAGAAACTTGTTATTTCATGTGAGATGATCATGTGCATGGATGCATATTTGTGATTTCCATGCTGTTGGGAATTATCACACTTGTGATAATAATCATCCTCATGTGCCTTGCTTGCATGCCGGAAGGAATCCCGGAAAGCCTCTGCCTTTGGTAGGCATGAGGTTGTCGCCGGTCCCCGTTGGGACGGTTGTGTCCGGTATGGCATAGTGAGGTATGGTGAGCGGTGATCGTGTTGGTTGAGATATATTTGTTATACATGTCATGCAGGAAATACTTAAACCTCCCGAAGTCGACCGTAGATCGAGTCTTGTTCCAAAGAACCCCATACTTGCTTCAGACTACCACTCGTCTCTACAACAACTAGAGTACGGTTCAAGAAGTTGTCAACCCCTTTCCAGCACACACCGCATGTAGAGGCTGTGGTGGAAGATACCGGTTGTAGCTGGTAGGCGCACCACCCTGGTCCGGGGCATGGGTGTTTCCGGTTGAGACCGAGAGGGAGGCCACCCCTTAGAGCGCGCAATATAAATTTGATCCCATGCTATGCGAGGTTGTAGCCTCCCACTTAGAGTTTGCTTGACAGTGTCGTGGGTGATTCCGCATATTGTGATTTAAGCTGGTGTGTGCAAGTTAGGTGTGTTTTCAACAAATAGACCGTAGACGGAATTAGTCCCGATGGACTAAAGGAATCCGTTACTCGTGGGTAAAGAGTACACCCTCTGCAGAGATTAAACCTATTCGAATAGCCGTGTCCATGGTTAAGGATTTCAGTCCGATGGGTCAAGTGTCGGTCTTAGTGTCGGTCTTGAGGTGAAACTGTTAAGTCAGAACTGATATTATTACTTGTGACTTGTGATAATTATGATTATTATTGTTGTTGACTAACCCATGAATATTATTGTTATCATCGAGTATCTCTGGGATGGTTTTACCTCCGGGATATTCACTGTGATTGTTTCTTTTAAAGCCCTTTATGTGGTGTCGCTCAGACGCCCGACTGTGGCATTTCTTTTAAAGCCCTTTATGTGGTGTCGCCGACGCTCGACCGTGGCATTTCTTTTAAAGCCCTTTATGTGGTGTCGCCAGACGCCTCGATCGTGGCATTTCTTTTAAAGCCCTTTATGTGGTGTCGCTTAGACGCCTCGATCGTGGCATTTCTTTTAAAGCCCTTTATATGGTGTTGCTCAGACGCCCGACTGTGGCATTTCTTTTAAAGCCCTTTATGTGGTGTCGCTCAGACGCCCGACTGTGGCATTTCTTTTAAAGCCCTTTATGTGGTGTCGCTCAGACGCCCGACATTGGCATGCTTGTTATTTATTTCATTATACCCTTTTTATACTTCTTTGATATTGCATATTCATATATAACATGTTTACACGCATCAGAGTTATATTTATATTGTTGTGACTGACGTCATGAGTATAAAATATTTTTAGCACATCGATTGCAATATTATCCCCTGTGTTCATAATGTTTGCGTAGTACATTCAAAGTACTCACTAGCTTGTCCTGGCTATTGTCTTGGCCAGATTTCTTGCGGAAAGGAGCGACCGTGTTGGCAGCCCCTAACCTAAGCAACGGTGATAGCAGTCTCGCGAAGATAGGAGTTAACCTGGTCGGGCTTGTTCCCGTGGGAAATGGAGTCCCATAGACACCGATGATTTTCAACCCGCTTCCGCCATCAACCACTAGAAACCATTTGTTGTACTCACAGACTGTAATGGTCTTGTACTACATATTTTATATTTGCTTGGAATTTCAGATCAAGTTGGTGCCTCATCAGCTACCAAAGCTATCTGGGCTGATGAGCACAAGGGCCATTTTCTGGGAATTAGTACCCGGAGAATCGGTCGCCACAGATTCTCAGTTTTCCGGTTTAGAAATAACATGGGGACCAAGAAATGAACGGATATGGCAGAAGGTATCACCTGTATCAAGAATTCTCAAGAGGTGGTGAAATTCTCACGACATTCTTGTCATAAAAGATGGTAATACTTCAGGGTGGGACATAAGACAAGTTGGATAGCCAGGAACTCAAGGTATAGCCACAACACACACAAGCTTGTGTTGGAAAGAAGGTAAGGAAGTAGTCGATGACAACACAATTTACTAAGGGACAAGGATGGTATTTCCCATGAAGAATTCAAAAGTTATCTTGGAAGAGCATCAAAATGTTGATGATGATCATGACACAGTTGTCAAGAGAATTCATGAAGATGTGATCAATCGGTGATGACATCAAGTCAAAGGAACGATGAAGCGAAAGGTTATTGGAACCACGAGTACGACACAAACTCAAAATCAAGCTTGTTGTTCAAGGTGAAATGATATGACGAGGAAAATTGACGTAAGCTTAGCTCATCATCGAAAATTGTGCTCCGGGAAGAAAGGACCAGGTAGCATAGTTAAAATTTACCATGATAATGATATGGCCAATTAGGCTAGGAGTGACGTGATGGAGTATTAAACTTCTCAACAACAAAGTACTGAGAGTACTAAATCTCAGTATTGATTCGATTCACAATTCGGTGTTCTCGGTTGACGACAACCCAGAACACGTGGAGGGGAGTGACTATGATGGGAAAAGGTACTACTTCATCAGAATTTCACAAGATGAAGTGCAATGGGTGGATATCCTCGAGATACCAGGGGGTAATACTCGAAGGTAGAACAAAATAGAGGTTGGGAAGGCGTACTGATCTGCAGAAGGCAAGTACTTTAACTTGTTCGAGAAATAGAATCAAAGGAGAACAATCATGGTCGGAACCACAGTTGCAAAGGATCAATTCATAGATACCAGATGATATTTATCAAGGAAATAGTTATTATTACAAGAAGCTTCCATGATAGGACCTACATCGTGTCCATGGGCATGAACACAAAGTTCAAGGTCGACTCCCACTTCTCCAATGCATAACCTTTCATTTACTTCTCGCGTTGATAAAGGCATTAGTGTTGAAAGTTTTACCTGGTGAAATACCAGATGAGTATGACTCGTGAAAACTTCCGAGTTCACACATATTAAGGAAAGCATAGGTTCAACCCGTCAGGGTATAGTGGAAACATATACCACAAGCTTCAATAGTAAATACCACCAGGTCAAAAATAGAGCATGGTTGAGAAAACAGAGGATACAATTTACCCAAGGCTTTATATATCCATGGAAAGACTCACAAGGTTATTTGAATATGAAGGACTGTGTCGGATGAAATCCAACAATGGATCAGGCGATCCACAATGGATGATGCGAGTATCGGTACTCAATCAGAGGAATAAAGAATGCACAGGCATCATATTATAGAACATCTGAATAATTCGATGCTTAGATAACAAAGGAATTATGATTTCCAAAACAAAGGATCGAGCGACGCCTCGATCAAGGATGGTTAAGTTGGCTAGACCAGAGGCACAATTGAAGACAAATAGTTTGGTCGAGAACCAGCTCATGTTCAAAATGACGTCTGAGCCGGAAAGATAATTTAGAAGGGTTGATTGATGATTGTGTGCATTCGCGCACATGTTGAATCAATAGGATCAAAATGACGGTGTCAAAAGATACTAGTGAATATTGCTAGTGATATGGGAGCATCCATAATGTAAGCAGACAAGTATTTGCAGAGCAATAGTTTGAAGAGGAGGCTCAGAAGGTCGGATAGTATTTCAGAGTATCTTATGAAGCATACGAACAACCGGGATGAACAGATACTCAATAAGTGCGAGGAATTTTCAATAGGGGTATTCATGTGGTAAAGAACTGCAAGGTAGTAAGCTTAAAGGATTTTCGGGACAACGGAGAGCAATTTAGGGCATCTTGTAATAACAAGAGCAACTGAGGATGAAGGTATGAACGACAATTGTAGGTAGTTATCCATAAGGGTATATCGGTGGTAGGGGATTGTAAAGTCGATGGGCACAAGGGTCTCGGGAAAACCTCGAGAGTATCTTCGGAATCTTCCGTGCAAAGAAGCGATCATCTGGAGTGAGGGGCTCTCCGGGAGGAAGTAATTACGAGAACCTAGAGTTAAGAGTTAGCAAAATCATTTAACCCGAATAGAAAAGAGTTCAGAGTCCCAGAATAGACGAGGAATAAAATATCCAAATACCACCCAATGGCGACGTGGGACCATGGGCCGCACAGCCAAGTTAGTAAAACAATTTTCACCGACTAGACTCAACTTCGTCCAAGGAGTGTGGAAGGGGGATTCCTACAGGCAGTCGGCTCTGATACCAACTTGTGACGCCCCCGATTCAATCGTACACTAATCATACACGCAAACGTGTACGATCAAGATCGTGGACTCACAGGAAGTTATCACAACACAACTCTAAAAATAAAATAAGTCATACAAGCATCATAATACAAGCCAGGGCCTCGAGGGCTCGAATACAAGTGCTCGATCATAGACGAAGTCGTGGAAGCAACAATATCTGAGTACAGACATAAGTTAAACAAGTTGCCATAAGATGGCTAGCACAAACTAGGATACAGATCGAAAGAGGCGCAGGCCTCCTGCCTGGGATCCTCCTAAACTACTCCTGGTCGTCGTCAGCGGGCTGCACGTAGTAGTAGGCACCTCCAGTGTAGTAGGAGTCGTCGTCGATGGTGGCGTCTGGCTCCTGGGCTCCAGCATCTGGTTGCGACAACCAGGTAGAAGGGAAAGGGGGAAAAGAGGGAGAAAAGCAACCGTGAGTACTCATCCAAAGTACTCGCAAGCAAGGAGCTACACTACATATGCATGGGTATATGTGTAAAGGGCCATATCGGTGGACTGAACTGCAGAATGCGAGAATAAGAGGGGGATAACTAATCCTATTGAAGACTACGCTTCTGGCAGCCTCCGTCTTGCAGCATGTAGAAGAGAGTAGACTGAAGTCCTCCAAGTAGCATCGCATAGCATAATCCTATCCGGTGATCCCCTCCTCGTCGCCCTGTTAGAGAGCGACCATCGGGTTGTATCTGGCACTTGGAAGGGTGTGTTTTATTAAGTATCTGGTTCTAGTTGTCATAAGGTCAAGGTACAACTCCAAGTCGTCCTGTTACCGAAGATCACGACTATTCGAATAGATAAACTTCCCTGCAGGGGTGCACCACATTACCCGACACGCTCGATCCCATTTGGCCGGACACACTTTCCTGGGTCATGCCCGGCCTCGGAAGATCAACACGTCGCAGCCTCACCTATGCATAACAGAGAGGACAGCACGCCGGTCTAAACCTAAGCCCACAGGGGTCTGGGCCCATCGCCCTTAGCACACGTGCACGTTGCGAGGGCGATAGAAAGCAGACCTAGCCTAGCAGGCGTTCCAGTCCAATCCGGCGCGCGCCGCTCAGTCGCTGACATCACGAAATGCTTCGGCTGATACCATGATGCCGGTTGCCCATATCTTGTCCCACGTGGCGGTTAGTGCGTATAAGGTCAACGACCCAACTCAGATCAAATATCCAAGATCTCGTTAAGCGTGTTAAGTATCCGCGAACGCCGAACAGGGCTAGGCCCACCTCTCACCTAGGCGGTCTCAACCTACCCTGTCGCTCTGCCATAAAGATCCACACAGAGGGCCGTTGGGACAAAGCTCCTTTCAGCCCCAATCCGTGAATCACTCACGGGTGCTCCACGAGCCGACCCGACTTTAGTCACCACATGTATCATGTATGAAGTATATAGTATATACCCGTGATCACCTCCCGAGTGATCACGGTCCGATAGTATAGCATGGCAGACGGACAAGAATGTAGGGCCACTAATGGAATACTAGCATCCTATACTAAGCATTTAGGATTGCAGGTAAAGGTAACAACAGTAGTAACAAGGACAGGCTATGCATCAGGATAGGATTAACGGAAAGCAGTAACATGCTACACTACTCTAATGCAAGCAGTATAGAGAAGAATAGGCGATATCTGGTGATCAAAGGGGGGGCTTGCCTGGTTGCTCAGACAAGAAGGAGGGGTCGTCGGTGACGTAGTCGACCACAGGGGCATCAGCATCGTCACGGGGTCTACCGGAGAGAAGAGGGGGGAAAAACAGTAAATACATAGCAAGCAAGTGCATAACAGGACAACAAGCAGAGCTAGACGTGTTCTAACGTAGTATGAGGTGATACCGGTGAAGGGGGGAAACATCCGGGAAAGTATCCCCGTGTTCCGTGTTTTCGGACAGATGAACCGGAGGGGGAAAGTTGCGGGTTTGCTATGCTAGGGATGTGTGGCGGACGAACGGGCTTCGTATCCGAATTCATCTCGTTGTTCTGAGCAACTTTCACGTACAAAGTATTTTCATCCGGGTTACGGATTATTTTATATTAATTTTTAAAGATTTAATTCATTTTTTGAATTTATTTAATTATTTAATCCTAACATTATCCAGAATAGTGTATGCTGACATAATCACGTCAGCAGTCAACAGGGCATTGACTGGGTCAACTAACGTGTGGGACCCACCTGTCATTCACTATTAGGCTATTTAGGGATTAGGTTAAACTAATTACTGTTTATTTAACTAACAGGTTAATTAGATTAATTAAACAGGATAAATTGACTTAATTAATTAATTATATTTCAATTTTTATTTTATTTTTATATTATTCTTTTTTTAAACCGTTCTGGGCCGTGGGGCCATTTGGTCAGTGGCCCAGGGGGCCTATCGGGCGCTGGGCACTAACGGGGCGGGTCGGGCGTTGCGGCGCCCGACTGGGCGTTCGCCCAGATCGCCGGGGCGAGGAGGGCCGGGGCACCGGCGAACAGGCGGCAACGGCGTGAGCAACGAGGTTGAGGCGCGCTGGCGCTGGCGCACCGACCACGGCTGGCGGCCAAGTAGGAGTCGGCGAGGAGAGCGGGCGGGACCAACAGGCGCCACAACAAGGAGCGGGCCGCGAGGCCAGGAGGGCGAGGTCGCGGCCACGGTGGGCGCAGCCGACGTGGCCAGACGCCAGAGAGCAGGGCGGGCGGCGTGGTGAGTGCGGTGACTACGCACGACGGGGACGGGGAGGGAAGAGGGAAGGTGCTCACGAGCGTTGGAGGGAAGGGGGTCGGCGTGGCTCGATGTAGTCCGATGTGGGGGAGGACGAAGACGAGGCAACGACGGAGAGGAGGCGGACCGGCGACGTTGCTCCGGCGAGGCGACGGCGTCTAGCAGTGGGCGCGGGCGTCGGCGGAGGAGGTTGGGGTCGTCCAGCAAGGCGGCACCGATGACGTCGGGGCGGTCCTGGCGACGTCGAGGTGCAGGCGATGGAGACGGCGTGGCGGACGGCAGGGCTCCGGTGAGGTGGAGCCAGGCGCGATGGGGTTGATCCCCGGATGCAACCTGGGGGCTGAGGGAGGAGCTGGGAGGCGTTCGACGGGGTGGAGGTCCGGCGAGGCGGGCGTTGTCAGGGAGGCGGGGTGGGTCGATCCCGATCCAATCTGGATCGGGAGGGGGGGAGGTGGCGTCGGGGGGGAAGTGGGGCGACGGGGTGGGTTAGGGTTTCCCCCCTCGTGGGGATAAGGCAGGGGCGTGTCGGCCGGCTGGGCCAGGTGGGCTGGCCTGGCCGGTGAGCTGGGCCGTCTGGCCCAGTTGGCCAGTGGGCCTTTTCCTTCTTTTGTTTTGTTTTGTCTTTTGCTTTTGTATTTTCTTTTCTTTTATTCTTTTTCTTTTCTGTTTTCTTTTAATTTCTCATTTGTATTAGTTTTATAAATTATAAAAGCAGTCTCTAATTTAGTGTTAATAATTATACTACTGTCCTATTAACCTAGGGGCAACTAAATAAACAGTTTATTATTTTATAAAATGCAAAAGACATTTATTTCATTGTTTTACCTATTGTTTTAATTATTCAAATGCATCTAAACTTTCTATAAGAATGTGGTTTCTTCACCTCAATTAGGGATTATTTGCCACATGATGAACAATTTAGTTTTAATGTTTGAAAACTTTTACTGTTTGCCTATATTTTAAATTTGAATTTGAATCGTTTTTTAACTAACTCGAGTTTATCAACAGTAACTGAGGTGACGTGGCATCCTTAGTAGAGGGTTATTGTAGCTTAATTACCCGGGCGTCACACCGGTGAATTCCGGAACCCTTCTGGAGATCAAACACTATTATCCCATATATTAAACTTTATCTCTGGACCATTCCGGAGTTCCTCGTCATGTCCATGATCTCATCCGGGACTCCGAACAACATTCGGTCACCAACATACATAACTCATATAATACTATATCACAATCAGCGAAGCGTTAAGCGTGCGGACCCTACGGGTTCGAGAACTATGTAGACATGACCGAGACATGTCTCCGGTCAATAACAAATAGCGGGACCTGGATGCCCATATTGGCTCCCACATATTCTACGAAGATCTTTATCGGTCAAACCGCATAACAACATATGTTGTTCCCTTTGTCATCGGTATGTGACTTGCCCGAGATTCGATCGTTGGTATCTCAATACCTAGTTCAATCTCGTTACCGGCAAGTCTCTTTACTCGTTATGTAATGCATCATTCCGTAACTAACTCATTAGCTACATTGCTTGCAAGGCTTATAGTGATGTGCATTACCAAGAGGGCCCAGAGATACCTCTCCAACAATCGGAGTGACAAATCCTAATCTTGAAATACGCCAACTCAACAAGTACCTTCGGAGACACCAGAGAGCTCCTTTATAATCACCCAATTACGTTGTGACGTTTGGTAGCACACAAAGTGTTCCTCCGGTAAACGGGAGTTGCATAATCTCATAGTCATAGGAACATGTATAAGTCATGAAGAAAGCAATAGCAACATACTAAACGATCAAGTGCTAAGCTAACGGAATGTGTCAAGTCAATCACATCATTCTCCTAATGATGTGACCCCGTTAATCAAATGACAACTCATGTCCATGGCTAGGAAACTTAACCATCTTTGATTCACGAGCTAGTCAAGTAGAGGCATACTAGTGACACTATGTTTGTCTATGTATTCACACATGTATCAAGTTTCCGGTTAATACAATTCTAGCATGAATAATAAACATTTATCATGAAATAAGGAAATAAATAATAACTTTATTATTGCCTCTAGGGCATATTTCCTTGATCTCCCACTTGCACTAGAGTCAATAATCTAGTTCACATCGCCATGTGATTTAACATCAATAGTTCACATCTTTATGTGGTTAACACCCATAGTTCACATCGACACGTGACCAACATCCAAAGGGTTTACTAGAGTCAGTAATCTAGTTCACATCGCTATGTGATTAACACCCAAAGAGTACTAAGGTGTGATCATGTTTTGCTTGTGAGATAATTTTAGTCAACGGGTCTGTCACATTCAGATCCGTAAGTATTTTGGAAATTTCTTATGTCTACAATGCTCTGTACGGAGCTACTCTAGCTAATTGCTCCCACTTTCAATATGTATCTAGACCGAGACTTAGAGTCATCTAGACTAGTGTCAAAACTTGCATCGACGTAACCCTTTACGATGAACCTTTTGTCACTTCCATAATCGAGAAACATATCCTTATTCCACTAAGGATAATTTTGACCGTTGTCCATTGATCTACTCCTAGATCACTATTGCACTCCCTTGCCAAACTTAGTGGTAGAGTATGCAATAGATCTGGTATACAGCATGGCATACTTTATAGAACCTATGGCTGAGGCATAGGGAATGACTTTAATTCTCTTTCTATCTTCTACCGTGGTCGGGCTTTGAGTATTACTCAATTTCACACCTTGTAACACAGGCAAGAAACTCTTTCTTTGACTGTTCCATTTTGAACTACTTCAAAATCTTGTCAAGGTATGTACTTACTGAAAAAACTTATCAAGCGTCTTGATCTATCTCTATAGATCTTGATGCTCAATATGTAAGCAACTTTACCGAGGTCTTTCTTTGAAAAAACTCCTTTCAAAAACTTATTTACGCTTTGCAGAATAATTCTACATTATTTCCGATCAACAATATGTCATTCACATATACTTATCAGAAATGTTGTAGTGCTCCCACTCACTTTCTTGTAAATACAGGCTTCACCGCAAGTCTGTATAAAACTATATGCTTTGATCATCTTATCAAAGCGTATATTCCAACTCCGAGGTGCTTGCACCAGTCCATGGATGGATCGATGGAGCTTGCATATTTTGTTAGCACCTTTAGGATTGACAAAAAACTTTCTGGTTGCATCATATACAACTCTTCTTTAATAAATCCATTAAGGAATGCAGTTTTGTTTATCCATTTGCCAGATTTCATAAAATGCGTCAGTTGCTAACATGATTCGGACGGACTTAAGCATAGATACGAGTGAGTAACTCTCATCGTAGTCAACACCTTGAACTTGTCGAAAACCTTTTGCGACAATTCTAGCTTTGTAGATAGTAACATTACCGTCAGCGTCAGTCTTCTTCTTGAAGATCCATTTATTCTCAATGGCTTGCCGATCATCGGGCAAGTCAACCAAAGTCCACACTTTGTTCTCATACATGGATCCCATCTCAGATTTCATGGCCTCAAGCCATTTTGTGGAATCTGGGCTCACCATTGCTTCTTCATAGTTCGTAGGTTTGTCATGGTCTAGTAACATAAGCTCCAGAACAGGATTACCGTACCACTCTGGTGCGGATCTTACTCTGGTTGACCTACGAGGTTCAGTAATAACTTGATCTGAAGTTTCATGATCATCATCATTAACTTCCTCACTAATTGGCTGCGATGAACTACTTTCCAATAAGGGAGCAGGTACAATTACCTCATCAAGTTCTACTATCCTCCCACTCACTTCTTTCGAGAGAAACTCCTTCTCTAGAAAGGATCCATTCTTAGCAACGAATGTCTTGCCTTCAGATCTGTGATAGAAGGTGTACCCAACTGTCTCCTTTGGGTATCCTATGAAGACACATTTCTCCGATTTGGGTTTGAGCTTATCAGGATGAAACTTTTTCTTATAAGCATCATAACCCCAAATTTTAAGAAACAACAACTTTGGTTTCTTGCCAAACCACAGTTCATAAGGCGTCGTCTCAACGGATTTTGATGGTGCCCTATTTAACGTGAATGTAGCTGTCTCTAATGCATAACCCCAAAACGATAGTGGTAAATCGGTAAGAGACATCATAGATTGCACTATATCCAATAAAGTACGGTTATGACGTTCGGACACACCATTATGCTGTGGTGTTCCAGGTGGCACAAATTTGTGAAACTATTCCACATTGTTTTAATTTAAGACCAAACTCGTAACTCAAATATTTTCCTCCATGATCAGATCGTAGAAACTATATTTTCTTGTTATGATGATTCTCCACTTCACTCTGAAATTCTTTGAACTTTTCAAATGTTTCAGACTTGTGTTTCATTAAGTAGATATACTCATATCTGCTCAAATCATTTGTGAAGGTCAGAAAATAACGATACTCGCCACGAGCATCAACACTCATTGGACCGCATACATCGGTAAGTATTATTTCCAACAAGTTAGTAGCTCGTTCCATTGTTCCGGAGAACGGAGTTTTAGTCATCTTGCCCAAAAGGCACGGTTCGCAAGCATCAATTGATTCACAACCAAGTGATTCTGAAAATCCCTCTTTATGGAGTTTCTTCGTGCGCTTTACACCGATATGACCCAAACGGCAGTGCCACAAATAAATTGCACTATCATTATTAACTTTGCATTTTTTGGCATCAATATTGTCGGTGTCAAAACCGGCGGATTTCGGGTAGGGGGTCCCGAACTGTGCCTCTAGGCGGATGGTAACAGGAGACAAGGGACACGATGTTTTTACCCAGGTTCGGGCCCTCTCGATGGAGGTAATACCCTACTCCTGCTTGATTAATATTGATGATATGGGTAGTACAAGAGTAGATCTACCACGAGATCGAGGAGGCTAAACCCTAGAAGCTAGCCTATGGTATGATTGTTGTTCGCCCCTCGGACTAAAACCCTCCGGTTTATATAGACACCGGATAGGTTAGGGTTACACAGTCAGTTACAATGGTAGGAGATCTACATATCCGTATCGCCAAGCTTGCCTTCCACGCCAAGGAAAGTCCCATCCGGACACGGGATGAAGTCTTCAATCTTGTATCTTCATAGTCTTGGAGTCCGGCCGTGATGATAGTTCGGCTATCCAGACACCCCTAGTCCAGGACTCCCTCAGTAGCCCCTGAACCAGGCTTCAATGACGCAGTCAGCGCGCATATTGTCTTCGGTCATTGCAAGGCGGGTTCCTCCTCCCAATACTTCATAGAAGGTTTTGAACATAAGGATAGTGTCCGGCTCTGCAAAACAAGTTCCACATACCACCATAGAGAGAATAACTTTTGCACAGATCTGCTGACGTACTCCGCGGCGTGACATCACACCACGGCCAGGCCTTTATATGAATCATTTTTTACCGTTCCACCTTAGCGCGTTTAGCGAGGCGGTTTCCTTAGCACGTCTTATCAAAGCATAGATCGTGCCCCCTTACTCCGGGATTCTCATCAATACGGACGTGGGTAACCCATCCGCGCCATTGATTATGGCGCTTGGGAGATAAGCGAGTTTTACCAGCTGGTGGGGGACGATAACCCGTCCGTCCATATAAGGGATAAGGATCCACCTTTTCACCCACGCCTTCTTCCTCCTTTGCTCATCCATTCTCGCTTTTCGAGCTCCAGCGCCCAAGTCCGCACATCCCACCTCAACCTTCTCCAACCATGTCCGGAGCGGGAGGCAGGTGGATGGCCTCCTCCGTCATGGAGGGGCACATCACAAGACTGCGGGAGGCCGGATATTTGTTCGGCGACATCGCGCCTGAGGCTGCCCGGCAGGCAGCTCATTCCAACCCCTGTGCTCCATGAGAGAGTGGTGTTTCTCCCCACTTCCTCCATGGACTAGGTTTTCCACTTCACCCATTTGTCCGGGGCTCATCTTCTACTACGGCCTGGACTTCCACGACCTGGCCCCAATTTCATCCTCAACATCTCGGCGTTTATATCGTCAGGTGCGAGGCCTTCCTCTACATCCAGCCCCACTTGACCTATGGTGAAGATCTTCAATGTCGGGGCCGAAGGTAGTGGGCGGCCGTCAAGCCGATGCAGAGGCGCCATGGTCGGCAAGATGGCCAAAGTCCTATGGCTCGAGGGCGCCTTTGTGGAGACAATAAAGGGGTGGCAATCGGGGTGGTTCTACATCACCGAGCCACGCGACCCCAAATGGGTGGCGGCCCCCGAATTCAGATCTGGCTTCCCCACACGGCTCTCGTCATGGAAAGAGATGGGCCCGGCGTGGGGGAATTCGGATGAGCTATCCGGACTCCAAACATGCGTCCGAAACCTGGTGGACAAGAATCTCAGGCTTGTCGACATAATCCAGGTGATGCTCATCCGCCGGATTCTCCCATGCCAACAACGGGCCTTTAATTTGTGGGAGTTCGATCCGGCACAGCACCGAACCTTGAGCCGGCTCTTCGACACTACGTACGAAGATGCTTGGAAGGTGCTGTTCAAGGGCGCTGAAGCCCCAGCATCCGCTAACAAAGATCGTGGATACAGCTAGCGGCGTCCAGCCAGCGAGGTAAGTTATTTTACCCTTTACGGGACTCTTTTTTCATAGATTGACTCTATGTGGGATCTAAAACTCCCTAATATTTGACAGGGTGGTCAAGACGTCGGACAGATTAACCGTCCGGCTCCTTTGCCGGAAGACCCAGCCGGACGCCTTTCGATTGGGAGGCTGCTGGCTCCGGTACCCCATGTGGTGCCGGAGAAGAAGGCCAGAAAGGAGGCCACGGAACTCGAAGGAGCTCCCGACGCCAGATCTTGTCGATTCGTAGCGTAATCTTCTCCCGAGGACGAGGAGGAGGAAAAAGCTTCTCCCAGCCGGGGAGGAGAGGAAAAGGAAGGCCGCCCCAACCGGGAGGCCGGAGGGTCTAAGAAGGGAAGAACCCTTCCTCCGGACTTCTCCACCAACGTCGACAACGACGAGGAGGATTGGCCAACAAGGGCCAAGCCCCTGGCGAGATCATAAGTGTCCGGATACCCATGGCTTTTTTTATCATTGCATAGTGTTCTCTAATGCCGAACAATCATGCAGCCTGCCCAAGGGCGAGTTCGCCGCTTCATCGAGCGGGTCCCTGGGTTCGTCGGAAATGGAGAGTACTTCGCTTCCGACCGCCCCCTCGCCTCAAGCTGCGGACGACACCGAGGTGGTGCCCCAAGGGGGGCCTAGTCGAGAGGAGGTGGCGCAGGAGGCGCCACAAGGCAACCTCCCGGACTCCAGGCGCGTGGGGGGCAAGACCCCCAGGGGCTCTAAGCCCGACCCTTGTCCGGACTCCATGCCGGAACCTTCAGCGGTTCCGGAGTCCGGCAAGCGGTCCCTTCATAAGAAGGGTAAGACGCCGGTGTCCTCCGTCCAACCGGAGGCACCGGATAGCTTACTGGAGGCGCTTAACAGCGCCTCCATCGAGGAGGAGCACCTTTGCATTATGAGTGCGGTGATCCGGACGATTCGATCCGCCAAGAGTGGGTCGACTGAAGCTGCACCAGCCTTCTAACAGGAATCACGCCCAATATGCGACCCTATCCAAAAGGAACTCGAAGGTCCCACCAAGGATAGACCCGCATATTGGAAACGCTTTTGCAAGGTGGATATCATTACATCAACATTACATAATAGATGGGGATACATACATAAGGCACAAATGCCACAAGACTACATCAACATCAAATACAAGATCAACATCCAACTACGGATGAAACATAAACAGAAACTCAAGCGACATCCACCACCTTTAGCCCAGGCTGCCGACACAGAACCTATCCCCTGATCGAAGAAGAAGCGTAAGAAGAACTCCAACACAAGCAAACATCGCTCTCACGTCATGATCATCACAAACCTGTACTGCATTTGGTGGTGTAGTAATCTGTGAGCCACGAGGACTCAAAGAATCCCATTACCATGGGTATCAAGACTAGCAAAGCTCAAAGGGAAAGGAAGGGGTAAAGTGGTGAGGTTGCAGCAGCGACTAAGCATATATGGTGGCTAACATACGCAAATGAGAGCGAGGAGAGAAACAAAGGAACGGTCGTCAACTAGTAATGATCAAGAAGTGATCCTGAACACCTACTTACGTCAGACATAACCCAAGAAAACCGTGTTCTCCTCTCGATCAACCCCGAAAAGAGACACTCACGGTTACGCACACGGTTGGTGTATTTTAATTGAGATCAACTTCGGGTTTTCTACAACCGGACATTAACAAATTCCCATCTGCCACATAACCGCGGGCACGGCTTTCGAAAGTTTATACCCTGCAGGGGTGTCCCAACTTAGCCCATGATAAGCTCTCACGATCAACGAAGGAATAGACCTTCTCCCCGGGAAGACCGATCAGTCTCGGAATCCCGGCTACAAGACATTTCACAGCAATAAAACAAGACCAAAGAAGACCGCCCGATGCGCCGACAATCCCGATAGGAGCTGCACATATCTCGTTCTCGTGGCAACACCGGATGAGACATCCTCTGAGTAAAACCAAACCTCGAGTTGCCACGAGGGGCCCATGATCTACTCGGTTCGGGCCAGCACTTAGAAAAGCACTGGTCCGGGGGGGGCTAAATCAAGAGGACCCTCGCGAGAGCGACTCCCAAGGGAAAAGGTAGGTGGTGGTGAGGCAAATGGTAAAACCAATGTTGGGCCTTCTTTGGAAAAGTCTTATTCAAAGCGAACTGTCAAGGGGTCCCATAAATCACCCGACCGCGTTAGGGACGCAAAAATCCGGGAACATAATACCGATATGACGGAAACTAGGGCGGCAAGAGTGGAACAAAACACCAGGCATAAGGCCGAGCCTTCCACCCTTTACCAAGTATATAGATGCATTAATTAAATAAGATATATTGTGATATCCCAACAAGTAAACATGTTCCAGGAAGGAACAACATCTCCATGTTCCAACAAGGAACAAACTTCGTCTTCACCTGCAACTAACACGCTATAAGAGGGGCTGGGCAAAGCGGTAACATAGCCAAACAACGGTTTGCTAGGAAGGGTGACAACGAGTTAGAGGTTCATGGCAATTTAGGTAGACTTGAGCAACAGGTAATAGGTAGCGCAGCATAGCGATAGAACGAAGCAACTAGCATAGCAATGATAGTAGTGAGATCCAGGGTAGCGGTCATCTTGCCTGAAATCCCGCAAGGAAGAAGAACGAGTCCATGAAGAAGATGAACGAGTCCATGAAGAAGATGAACGGGTGAAGCCGAACCAAACGTAGACGAACGAATCCTCACGATCATCGCAAACAGGAACTAACAAGAAGAAGCACACAACATAGGTAAACACACCACACATGAACAAGACATGATGCACAACAAGCATGATGCATGACAAAACTACATGAAGCTACTCATGGCAAGGGATGATGCACACAAGACCAACACATCAAGGCAAGTTTAAATGAGGCCGGAAACAACATATAACAATTCCGGTAAGTCCTCATATGCAATTTTCGAAATTGGTCCAGATCTGAATAACTTTATGTTCAAGTTGTTAAACAGCAAGTTAAAATGCACCACGATGATCTACACGAAATTCTAGTCAAGTTACATATAAAGTTCATTAGATTCGGAGCTACGGCCTAGAAGATATGAGCAAAACAAGATAAACATGGCATTGGTGCAAAATGCATACAAACATCAAGCAAACACCTCCAAACAAGGAAGCAACATGATAATATGAAGCTACATGCAAAATCAAGCAAGTTTCATATAGAGCACAATCAAAAGCGAGCAACGGTTCAACACATACACACAATACAAGTTTAAGGGACAAGCTGTCCAAAACAGCAACTAGGCATATTGCAAGCATCAAAACAACATGCTACAGGACCTCAACATAATAACAAAAGGCATGGGCATGATGTACAGGTAATGCATTACAAAACATGAGAACTGAGCTACCTCCAGAAATGACTAGAACACGCTCAAAATGACATGGCAAGATTGCAACTAATAACAGTTTCAGGCATTGGCAGAAATAACAACAGGTTGCAATGTTTAGAGCTATGAAACAACATGTTACAGGAACTTATAATAGCAAACCAAGGCATGGCATGAATCTACTCAAAGCATAGAACAAAACTCCTTTAGTGACCATAAGCCAAAAAGGATCAGAAAATATAGTAACACCCATGTCAATATCGAAAGTCTCGTTAACAGATTCAGCAACATGGCATGTCAAAAACTGATAACGAGATGGCATGTTAACAAGCTCAATGCACTCACTACAGAGCCTCAAATGATAAACTAAGCATACATACATCAAGAAGACATGACATAGAAGACATACATGGCAAGAATAAGAACATAGCATAAATGGATCAACCACAACAAGCTAGGCAAAATTGAATAACATGTATACAATCTGCCAGGAAACATTTGATAGCAAAATTAGAGCTCGATTGACTCAAGCTAGACTACTCCATAATTAAATACAAGGGCATGGATGGATAGATCATGACATGCTTTACAAAACACCCTTAATGAAGTATCTCAAAATATGCATAGATCTCTCGGTATCATCAAGTTAACATGGCATCAAAGTAACAGCAAACAGGGCTGAAATCAGCAACAACAAGACACCTAGTTTGCATGCTTGTGCTAGTCACCACATAGATCACAAAAATACATAGCAAGCACCACTGGAAAGAAGACATGGCATATTTCAAAACACATGTAGGGCTCAAGTCCATAGGATGCACATATCAATCATGGAAAAAATGACAAAAGTGCAAGTTCTGATAGAAATCAGAAACTAACATCACATAGCACTCTTGCAACAGCATTTCGGGCACCAAGATGAGCTCAAATGAAAATGATGCAATGAGATGAAATGATCTACTCTTCGAGGCGAACATTTTGACATATTATACGCGCAAAACGGAGCTACATGCACAGAGATACGATGCGATGAAAAAGCAATAAAATATCGAGAATCTAGGACTTAGCAGTTTATACCTAGCGAAAAAAAAAACATAGGGCGAGGTGGGCCGATGCGGAGGCTGAAGCTGGGCTGGGCCGGGGCGGAACTGGGCCGCGGGGCCCACGCGAGGGTCGTCCCTCTCCCGATCCCGCCTGGATCGGGGAGGCAGGAGGCGGCGGGCGGTTGCCGGCGAGGGCCGGCGGCGAGGCCGGAGGTGGCCGAGGCGTAGGCGGCGGCGGCGGATCCGCCGGCCGGTGCCGGATCCGGCGGCGGGCGGCGGGATGACCGAGGTCATGGGCGGCACCGCCGGGCGAGGCGAGGGCGGGCCGCTGCCGGGCGGCGCACCGGGCGGCGACGGATGAGCCCGCCGGCGCGCGAGGAGCGAGGGCGGCGGCGCCGGGCGGTGGCGAGGCCGGCGAAGACGCGGGGTCCGCGCGGCGCCACGGGAGTAACGGCGGCGGGCGCAGCCGAGCTCGGGCGTGAGGCGGCGCCAGCGGGCGGGCGCTGTGTCGCTGGCTCGGGATGGGTTTCCGCGAAGGCGGCGGAGGTGGCAGTGCCACATGGCGGCTCCGGATTGGGTCGGGCGGCGGCGCTGGACATGTCCGGCGGGTCCGGACGTGTCCGGCTGGGAGGACGAAGGCTAGGGTTAGGGATGGATTGGACCGCTAATTTCGGGGAGACACATATATATAGGTAGAGGGAGCTAGGAGACTCCAAATGAGGTGCGGTTTTCGCCACGCGATCGTGATCGAACGACCGAGAGCATGGAGGGAGTTTGGTGGGTTTTGGCCAGTTTGGAAGGGTGTTGGGCTGCAAACAAAGAGGCTTTTGCGGTTACCCGGTTAACCGTTGGAGTACCAAACGACCTCCAAATGATCCGAAACTTGACAGCGGTCTCACGGTGCTATACCAAGGCCGCTTGACAAACCTCGGTCCATTCCGAGACCGTTTAACACCCGCTACGAAAAAGAGGTAAAAGGGGCGCCGGAGACATAGGAGTGCGGATTGCAAAAGCAGACAACGGGAAAATGCTCGGATGCATGAGACGAACACGTATGCAAAATGAAATGCGCATGATGACATGATATGAAATGCAGATGATGACATGGCAAAGAGAGACACGCAAGCACATGACATGGCGAGCACGACGAATAATCGGCGGACACTGGCGCGATCGAATCCGGGGCGTTACAACACTCCTCCACTAACAAGAGATCTCGTCCCGAGATCTTAGGACCGAGACGGAAGAGAAAAGGATGATGCGAAACAAAACTCAAGAGAAAAGAGGGAAAGAATTGAGAGCACTCGAGAAGAAGAGAGAAACAACGAGAATGACGAGAATCGAAAGCTCACGGAAACAGATAGGCTATGAAACTACTCGTTCTAACCGGAGTGGTTAAAATGAGAAAAGAAACGGATAAGACTGAAAGGATTTAGGCAGCACTCCAGCTAAAACATGGAGGAATAGAACTTGAACTTCAGAGGGTGGAATGATACTTGATGAAGACATGACACACAAACCTCCGGAAAGAATTGAAAGAGTCGAATGAAAAGAACGGAGAATAAAATGACAACTTGTGCATGAATTAAATTGAAAGCATCTTTAGAAGGAAGGATTGAATGGAGTTGTTGAGAAAATCAACAACAAAAGAATAAGCTTGATGTGGACTTATGGATAACATCTCAAAATTATGAGGTGATAACCGACCACAAACGGAAAAGATTAAATAGCTGAGAAGAACGAAGAAATGCAAAACTCCACTTCAAAAGAAATACGGAGAATTAATTGCACTTGAGATGCAAGAAGAAAAGATACTTGAACTCCACGAACAAAATCTTGATGGGCTCTTGAAGAATGACTTAAATCATGAAGAACCACCGTGAAGAACTCCGGTAACAAAAGGATGTTGAGATAAAATGAAGGAAGAAAGAATAAGATGAGCCTTGCGATGACTTAGATGGAGGTTCCGACGAAATGGCCGAGAAAATTTGAACTCCGGATAAGAAAAGATGAAAAGACTTGGAACTAGAATTTATTCATCAAGAACAAACTCCGAGGAAAAGATTAATCACTTTGATGAAATAAGAATAAGATTTATTGTGTGCTTATCCTTCATCAAATTAAATTGATGACAAGCAATGGATTTGCATACCACTTATTCTCGTTGAAAAAGGGATTGAGAAGTGACATATCGCAAACTTGAGAAGGACTTCATGAACCACCGGTAGGTTGAAAAGAATGAATGGATTAAAAATGATAATCAAGGAAAAAATTCTGAAGGAACCACCGTAAAAATTCAGAAATGACTGATGAAAAGGAAATAATCACCGGGAAGAATTGGAAAAGCACAAAGATACTTGAGGGAATTAAAATGCAAGAGAACAAAGATATCGTGACCTGATTAACGAATGCTTGAACGAAGCACGGAGGAATATTGAGATGAACGTAGGGGCACCGATATGGAATAATTGGAGAACGGCTTTGAAAAAACTTGGAATGAAGAAATCTTCCGAAAAGATGGCCTCCGGATTATCGAGAGGGAAAACAACTCCTGAAACACTCCGGACGGATGAAAAGAATTTCACGACTGGAAACAATTAGATAGGATAACATCGAGCTAGCACCATGAACCTCCGGGGGAACGGGCAAAATTTAAGAGAAACTCAACTTCGATCTTCAAATGAAGACGAGAAACACCACCAAAATTACTGAGGTACTCGGGAGAATGAAAACAAAGGGGTTGAGCCGACGATGAAAATGATTTGAAATTGATCTTGGAAAAAGGCATGTGACTGATGGAATCCATTCTTACGTCACACTTTGAAAAGAATTAGGAATAACTCTGGAATAATTAGAAGAGCCAGGAAAGATCCTGGGAAAAGACCTGTGGGTTAGGGCCCACTGAATAGATAACAACGTCGGAAAGGATTGAAGAACAGATAGATGAAGCACCGGAACAATTAAATATTTGAATGAGGTGACAACCTCGAATTAATTGGAACACGTATCGAATCTCCTGAGATGTCTTGACGACTCGGAAGAATAAACTGGCGAGAGGCGAACGAGCAAGGAAAACACTTGATCCATGGAAAAGAATATGGTCAACCTGAATAACTTGAATTGAGTCCGCCGGAAAAGAAAGAGATGCAGAATGACGAACAAGACGAGAATTCACCAGTTGAAATAATTGATGGAGGACTGAAGAGGCTCCGCACAAATGAAATAGATGGTCGGAAGAAATTCGAACACCGGGAATAATAGGGTGGGAGGGCGGGAAAACAAAGACAACTTGGAAGGGGAAAACGACGAATATCTTGAAAAGACAACACCGGTTGAAATCATTGAGGAAAGAAAGCAAAGACCTCACACGAGTAGAATGGATACTCGATTACGGACTCCGGTTCAGAAAGAAGAAGGGAGGGCGGGTGGGAAAAACAAGGACAACTTCGGACAAGGAAAAACAACGGCGTCGGAGGAAGAACTGAGGATTGAACTCAAAGATGAAGAGGCTCGAGTCAACTTGACGAGAAATGCACCGGATAAAGAGCTGAGGAACAACTATCGGAAAACCAACTGCGTGATCCTAAAGAAAAATTTGAAGGGGAAGAGGAGTAATTCAAAACACCTACGTCAAGATTCCTGACCAGAGAGACGAAGGCAGAGGAGTAAAAAGAATTCCTACTCTCCGATATAACTAGATTCCGAAAACAGTTTATTCTAGACTCAACATCGGCCAAACTACACGATCAATCAAGGGGGCTCCTAGGGTCGGTCGAGCCTCTGATACCAACTTGTCACGCGCAATATGCGACCCTATCCAAAAGGAACTCGAAGGTCCCACCAAGGATAGACCCGCATATTGGAAACGCTTTTGCAAGGTGGATATCATTACATCAACATTACATAATAGATGGGGATACATACATAAGGCACAAATGCCACAAGACTACATCAACATCAAATACAAGATCAACATCCAACTACGGATGAAACATAAACAGAAACTCAGCGACATCCACCACCTGCTAGCCAGCTGCCGACTGGAACCTATCCCCGATCGAAGAAGAAGCGGAAGAAGAACTCCAACACAAGCAAACATCGCTCTCACGTCATGATCATCACAAACCTGTACCTGCAGCTGGTGGTGTAGTAATCATGAGCCACGAGGACTCAGCAATCCCATTACCATGGGTATCAAGACTAGCAAAGCTTAAAGGGAAAGGAAGGGGTAAAGTGGTGAGGTTGCAGCAGCGACTAAGCATATATGGTGGCTAACATACGCAAATGAGAGCGAGGAGAGAAACAAAGGAACGGTCGTCAACTAGTAATGATCAAGAAGTGATCCTGAACACCTACTTACGTCAGACATAACCCAAGAAAACCGTGTTCTCCTCTCGATCAACCCCGAAAAGAGACACTCACGGTTACGCACACGGTTGGTGTATTTTAATTGAGATCAACTTCGGGTTTTCTACAACCGGACATTAACAAATTCCCATCTGCCACATAACCGCAGGCACGGCTTTGAAAGTTTATACCCTGCAGGGGTGTCCCAACTTAGCCCATGATAAGCTCTCACGATCAACGAAGGAATAGACCTTCTCCCCGGGAAGACCGATCAGTCTCGGAATCCCGGCTACAAGACATTTCACAGCAATAAAACAAGACCAGCAAGACCGCCCGATGCGCCGACAATCCCGATAGGAGCTGCACATATCTCGTTCTCAGGGCAACACCGGATGAGACATCCTACGAGTAAAACCAAACCTCGAGTTGCCACGAGGGGCCCCTTGATCTACTCGGTTCGGGCCAGCACTTAGAAAAGCACCGTCCGGGGGCTAAATAAAGATGACCCTCGAGAGCGACTCCCAAGGGAAAAGGTAGGTGGTGGTGAGGCAAATGGTAAAACCAATGTTGGGCCTTCTTTGGAAAAGTCTTATTCAAAGCGAACTGTCAAGGGGTCCCATAAATCACCCGACCGCGTTAGGGACGCAAAAATCCGGGAACATAATACCGATATGACGGAAACTAGGGCGGCAAGAGTGGAACAAAACACCAGGCATAAGGCCGAGCCTTCCACCCTTTACCAAGTATATAGATGCATTAATTAAATAAGATATATTGTGATATCCCAACAAGTAAACATGTTCCGAGGAAGGAACAACATCTCCATGTTCCAACAAGGAACAAACTTCGTCTTCACCGCAACTAACACGCTATAAGAGGGGCTGGGCAAAGCGGTAACATAGCCAAACAACGGTTTGCTAGGAAGGGTGACAACGAGTTAGAGGTTCATGGCAATTTAGGTAGACTTGAGCAACAGGTAATAGGTAGCGCAGATAGCGATAGAACGAAGCAACTAGCATAGCAATGATAGTAGTGAGATCCAGGGTAGCGGTCATCTTGCCTGAAATCCCGCAAGGAAGAAGAACGAGTCCATGAAGAAGATGAACGAGTCCATGAAGAAGATGAACGGGTGAAGCCGAACCAAACGTAGACGAACGAATCCTCACGATCGCAACGAAACAGGAACTAACAAGAAGAAGCACACAACATAGGTAAACACACCACACATGAACAAGACATGATGCACAACAAGCATGATGCATGACAAAACTACATGAAGCTACTCATGGCAAGGGATGATGCACACAAGACCAACACATCAAGGCAAGTTTAAATGAGGCGGAAACAACATATAACAATTCCTAAGTCCTCATATGCAATTTTCGAAATTGGTCCAGATCTGAATAACTTTATGTTCAAGTTGTTAAACAGCAAGTTAAAATGCACCACGATGATCTACACGAAATTCTAGTCAAGTTACATATAAAGTTCATTAGATTCGGAGCTACGGCCTAGAAGATATGAGCAAAACAAGATAAACATGGCATTGGTGCAAAATGCATACAAACATCAAGCAAACACCTCCAAACAAGGAAGCAACATGATAATATGAAGCTACATGCAAAATCAAGCAAGTTTCATATAGAGCACAATCAAAAGCGAGCAACGGTTCAACACATACACACAATACAAGTTTAAGGGACAAGCTGTCCAAAACAGCAACTAGGCATATTGCAAGCATCAAAACAACATCCTACAGGACCTCAACATAATAACAAAAGGCATGGGCATGATGTACAGGTAATGCATTACAAAACATGAGAACTGAGCTACCTCCAGAAATGACTAGAACACGCTCAAAATGACATGGCAAGATTGCAACTAATAACAGTTTCAGGCATTGGCAGAAATAACAACAGGTTGCAATGTTTAGAGCTATGAAACAACATGTTACAGGAACTTATAATAGCAAACCAAGGCATGGCATGAATCTACTCAAAGCATAGAACAAAACTCCTTTAGTGACCATAAGCCAAAAAGGATCAGAAAATATAGTAACACCCATGTCAATATCGAAAGTCTCGTTAACAGATTCAGCAACATGGCATGTCAAAAACTGATAACGAGATGGCATGTTAACAAGCTCAATGCACTCACTACAGAGCCTCAAATGATAAACTAAGCATACATACATCAAGAAGACATGACATAGAAGACATACATGGCAAGAACAAGAACATAGCATAAATGGATCAACCACAACAAGCTAGGCAAAATTGAATAACATGTATACAATCTGCCAGGAAACATTTGATAGCAAAAGTAGAGCTCGATTGACTCAAGCTCGACTACTCCATAATTAAATACAAGGGCATGGATGGATAGAGCATGACATGCTTTACAAAACACCCTTAATGAAGTATCTCAAAATATGCATAGATCTCTCGGTATCATCAAGTTAACATGGCATCAAAGTAACAGCAAACAGGGCTGAAATCAGCAACAACAAGACACCTAGTTTGCATGCTTGTGCTAGTCACCACATAGATCACAAAATACATAGCAAGCACCACTGGAAAGAAGACATGGCATATTTCAAAACACATGTAGGGCTCAAGTCCATAGGATGCACATATCAATCATGGAAAAAATGACAAAAGTGCAAGTTCTGATAGAAATCAGAAACTAACATCACATAGCACTCTTGCAACAGCATTTCGGGCACCAAGATGAGCTCAAATGAAAATGATTCAATGAGATGAAATGATCTACTCTTCGAGGCGAACATTTTGACATATTATACGCGCAAAACGGAGCTACATGCACAGAGATACGATGCGATGAAAAAGCAATAAAATATCGAGAATCTGGGACTTAGCAGTTTATACCTAGCGAAAAAAAAACATAGGGCGAGGTGGGCCGATGCGGAGGCTGAAGCTGGGCTGGGCCGGGGCGGAACTGGGCCGCGGGGCCCACGCGAGGGTCGTCCCTCTCCCGATCCCGCCTGGATCGGGGAGGCAGGAGGCGGCGGGCGGTTGGCGAGGGACGGCGCGCGAGGCCGGAGGTGGCCGAGGCGCAGGCGGCGGCGGCGGATCCGGCCGCCGGTGCCGGATCCGGCGGCGCGGGCGGCGGGATGACCGGAGGCCTGGGCGGCACCGCCGGGCGAGGCGAGGTGGCGGGCCGCGCCGACGGCGGCGCAATCGGGCGGCGACGGCGAGCCCGGCCAAGGCGCGAGGAGCGAGGGCGGCGGCGCTTCGGGCGGTGGCGAGGCCGGCGAAGACGCTGGGTCCGCGCGCGGCCACGGAGTAACGGCGGCGGCGCAGCCGAAGCTGGCGGGAGGCGGCGCCCAGCGGCGGGCGCTGCTCAAGGCCCGCGATGGTTTCCAGCAGGGCGGCGGAGGTGGCCGTGCCACATGGCGGCTCCGGATTGGGTGCGGGCGGCGGCGCTGGACATGTCCGGCGGGTCCGGACGTGTCCGCCGCGGAGGAGGACGAAGGCTAGGGTTAGGGATGGATTGGACCGCGAATTTGAGGTAGACACATATATATAGGTAGAGGGAGCTAGGAGACTCCAAATGAGGTGCGGTTTTCGGCCACGCGATCGTGATCGAACGACCGAGAGCATGGAGGGGAGTTTGGTGGGTTTTGGCCAGTTTGGAAGGGGTGTTGGGCTGCAAACAAAAGAGGCTTTTGCGGTTACCCGGTTAACCGTTGGAGTACCAAACGACCTCCAAATGATCCGAAACTTGACAGGCGGTCTACCGGTGCTATACCAAGGCCGCTTGACAAACCTCGGTCCATTCCGAGACCGTTTAACACCCGCATACGAAAGAGAGGCAAAAGGGGGCGCCGGGAGACATAGGAGTGCCGGATTGCAAAACGGACAACGGGGAAAATGCTCGGATGCATGAGACGAACACGTATGCAAAATGAAATGCGCATGATGACATGATATGAAATGCAGATGATGACATGGCAAAGAGAGACACGCAAGCACATGACATGGCAGGCACGACGAATAACTGGCGGACACCTGGCGCATCGAATCCGGGGCGTTACACAGGCTTTGAGGTAAGTTTAGAATATGTAAAAATATTACCGCATAGACAGTAACCCCTGATGCTTAGTTCGGTGTTCGGAAAGAAAAGCCGGACTAAGGATCTAAAAAGATATACGCAGGAGTCTAACGTAAGTATGTCAATATGGGAATGCAGGCTGCGCTGCTGACCTCCGCCACACTGACTGCGGAGGTCAATGCATTGAAGCAGAGCCTCGAGCGGTCCGAGAACGAGCTCGGCCAAGCCAAGAAGCAGCTCGAGGACAAGGAAGGTAAGTAATACCTTATTAAAGAAATACCTTATAGAAAGGTTTCGATTGCAAAAATAACAGGAATAACATGGGTACTGCAGGGGCCACGAGCGAGGTGGCGACCACAGGAGGAAGCGGTGTCCGTGGGTCGAAACAAAGCGCCATGAGTGCACCGAGCGAGAGAAGGGGGCGTGGCTGGCCAAGGTCTGAGCAAGAGCTCCAAGCTCTCGTGGAGAAACACGAGAGTTTGGAGCGTGACTCGAAGACTCAAGAGTCCGAGCTCGCCTCGGCTCTTGAGAGTGCCAAAGCTGCTAAGGCCGAGGCCCAAAAAGCCCTCCAAGAAATTGAATCATTAAAGAAGATAGCGGCGGGTAAGGAATTCTTTATGGAAAGCAAGCATGTGAAAGTGAATTACCTATTAATTACCCGGATTCGGAGCTCTCCGGGAGCATTCGCAGATTTGCCCCGTAGTGTGTCCGATCTTTGCCGCATTCTACCGCGCCAAGGAGGAGCTCGACGGAAAAGGTGTTACGGTCTCAAGATGTCGAGGCGGACATCCGTGCCCCTGAGCGACCAGTGAAGCAACTGGTCCAGCTCCACAAGGCCGCCAAACAGGCCATGAAGGGCCTTATAGTGCGGTTGTGGCCATTGGAAGCCATGCACAGGAGCTACTTGGCTTAGTCATGTGGTGGTGGACGATGTCCACGGATTGAAGTCATCAAGCGCTCATCTGCATTGAAGGTGTCCGTCGGGCCCTTGCCCGTGCTAAAGTGCTGCCGGGCAAGCTAGATGCGGAGAAGCTTGTGACGGACGGGACACCGAAGGGCAAGGAGCATCACACGCCCGAAATGTACTATGAGGGCCTCCTGAAGGGTGCCCGCCGAATAGCGGATGAGTGCTCCAAAGATGTAATTTTTTAATAGACTCGCATTTGTTATCTTGTACGTTGAAAACTTGTTCATATGCGCTAAGCAACGCTTGTTAATTTAAAATATTACCTTCTGTGCGGCCGTTTATCAAATTTGAGAGATGGCAAGTCGTTGGCTTGACCCCCATGCCACGAAAGTCTTTGGGGTGTTCGGGATAAACTTGAGCACTCTTGTTCCCATTCTTGGGTCCATCTAGGGAGGCACTCAACGCAACGAACAAGGCAACCGGACTTATAATGCTTGAACACTCTCACTTAGCCATATAATTCTATAATTTTAAATTTCGGCGAAGCCCCTAGTATTCGGAAGACCGAGTTCGGGGCGCTATCCACGCCTTGGCTGGACAACTCCGGTTCCTCGCTCTAAGCGGCATAAGTCTTTAGGGACCTGAAAAAACCTCTCGAACAGCGACCGGCTCTCGCCCTATCATGACGGTCAGTTTTAGCTTTCTCCACTGAGGTGCTCGACCCAGCTCAACTGGGGCACAATCGCAGTGGTTCTCCGGGTGCTACCTTAGCTGATATAATGGAACGTAAGGTACCAAAACACGGGAGCCGGGCAAACCCAACTATTGACCCAAGACATGATTCGGAGCTGATCCATATAATGCTATAAGTTCGGGGTGCCGCACTTGTGAAAGTGTTCGGACTTATCACACCATAATTTGGGGTACTTAAGCCCCTGGTGTATTGGTCGTACCAAAGTGTACGGGTGCAACATGTCATGAAATGAACATATATATAGAACAAGAAAGGAGTGCAGTAATAGGCAAAAGCTAAGTATTGATTATACAAAAGATACTGCAATGAAAGCGTAACGATACAAATAGTGCGATAAGCAAGGGATGGGACTATCTAACATGTCCCCTCCGAGGTAAGCTGCGGGATGGTATGTAAAACAGGTATAATGCTCGTAATAGAGACCACCGAACACTCGATGTAGCTTTACGCTTCCCTGGCTGTTGCATCGTGAGTTCGGCGATTCTAGTGCGGACAGGGCTTCGGAAAAGCGGAGTCCTGAAAGTAAGAAAAGTAAGAAAAAGGAAAAGAAAAGAATGACACAATCGGGGCCCACAGTGCGGTTGAGCCGCATTCCGGCCGTGCCGTGGTCGTGCCCCTCCCTTTATGCCCATGGTATCTCCAGAGCGTAGTTATGTACGCATAGTACTGGCTTCGCAATTTCACGAGGGCTGGGGTTGGGGTCGGATTACTCTGGCGATGCTTGAATCATGCCAGCGGTCTTGTTGTAGGTTACTCGGGCGCTTAGCGGTGTCCGGACACTTAATGGCCGGACTCGAGAGTTGCCGTGAGAGGCTGCTTTGTACCTCCGCCGCGAGACGCCGTGTGCTCCTCCGTTCGGAGAAGGCGTTGATGTTTCCATTGACAGTGATTACTCCTCGAGGGCCTGGCATCTTGAGCTTGAGGTATGCGTAGTGCGGCACCGCATTGAACTTTGCAAATGTGGTTCGTCCGAGCAGTGCATGATAGCCGCTGCAGAATGGGACGATGTCGAAGATTAACTCTTCGCTTTGGAAGTTATCCGGGGATCCGAAGACCACTTCGAGTGTAACCGAGCCCGCATAACCGCCTCTACACCCGATATGACGCCTTTAAAGGTCGTCTTTGTAGGTTTAATCCTTGAGGGGTCTATGCCCATTTTGTGCACTTTGTATCCCGATAAAGTAGGTTCAGTCCGCCGCCGTCCATCGTGACTACGTTAGGTGAAATCCGTCGATAATTGGGTCAAGAACCAATGCGGTGAAACCGCCGTGTGAGATGCTAGTGGGGTGGTCCCTTGATCGAAGGTGATCGGGCAGGAAGACCATGGGTTGAACTTGGGCGATCGCTCCATCGCATATACGTCCGTAGTGCACGCTTCCGCTCTCTTTTGGGTATATGGGTTATGCGTATATCATATTCACCGTCCGCACTTGTGTGGGAAAACCCTTCATCATCTATTGTTCGGTAAGGGCTCTTCCTCGTCATCGCTATGCAGCCCCTTGTCATTGAGTTCGCACTTAATTTGCTCGCTTGCTTGAACACCCAACAATCCTGTTGGTGTGATTGGCTGGTTTTGGGGTGCCATGTATCCGCACAAGCGATCGAGTATTCGGTCCAATTTGGGCCAGACCACAGGTATTTCTTTTCAATGGCTTCTTCCGCTGACCGGGTTTAGAGCCTCTGAATCAGGCATTGACGACCGTA
The DNA here is from genome assembly GCA_021605145.1 of Aegilops bicornis. Taxonomy (NCBI): domain Eukaryota; kingdom Viridiplantae; phylum Streptophyta; class Magnoliopsida; order Poales; family Poaceae; genus Aegilops; species Aegilops bicornis. The sequence goes on from CM038672.1 coordinate 598,417,741, forward strand.
TCTTCAGCATTATCGCCGTTAATGCGGCGCTTGTTATTGTTGCAACGCGACCTGCCATTGCTGTCCTTGGTATCCGAACTATCAGGGTGTTTGGCCAAGTTGTTGCTTCGAGCTAGCCAGCTGTCCTCTACCGCACAAAAGCGGGTCATGAGTGTTGTGAGGGCTGCCATGGATTTTGGCTTTTCCTGTCCTAGGTGCCGGGCAAGCCACTCGTCGCGGATGTTATGTTTGAAGGCTGCAAGGGCCTCTGCATCCGGACAGTCAACGATTTGATTTTTCTTTGTGAGGAACCATGTCCAAAAATGTCTGGCCGATTCTTCTGGCTGCTGAATTATGTGGCTAAGGTCATCGGCGTCTGGTGGTCGCACATATGTGCCCTGGAAGTTATCAAGGAATGCGGCTTCCAGGTCCTCCCAACAACCAATTGATTCTGGTGGCAAGCTGTTGAGCCAATGTCGAGCTGGTCCTTTACGCTTGAGTGGGAGGTATTTGATGGCATGTAGATCATCACCGCGGGCCATGTGGATATGGAGGAGATAGTCCTCGATCCTGACCGCAGGATCTGTGGTACCATCGTATGATTCGATGTTTACGGGTTTGAAGCCCTCGGGGATTTGATGATCCATTACTTCATCTGTGAAGCATAGTGGGTGTGTGGCGCCTCTGTATTGGGCTATATCACGACGTAGCTCATTTGAGCTTTGTCTACTATGTTCGGCCTGGCCGGGTTTGCTGTATCCGGCGCGACGGTAATCATCCCGCGTTGTTGGGCGCCCACGCGATCCGTAGATCGATCTTGTATGTTTTGCCTTATCCTCCAATATATCTCGCAAGTCCGGCGCGTTTTCCCGTGCCTTGGTACTTTTTGAGCGGCGTCGGGGTGTGGCTTGAGCGGAGGGCGAGAGGCTTCTCTGTCAGCGCCACGGGTGGCCGGATCTGCCATGTCGTCTGTTGGTGACTTGGGTGCTTCCTCCTCCGATCGAGGCAACGGCCTGCGTTTGGGGGTAGTTTTTGGAGGGCGTTTGAGTTCATACTCTTGGCTGCAAGGACTTCAGTCCATCTGTCGACTAGGAGGTCTTGGTCGACTCTAAAATTTGTCTTGCTTTCTTGAGGCTGCTTGCCGTGGCTATAAGCCTGTGTTTGAAACGCCTCCTGTTGGCGGGATCCTCGTGCACGACAAATTAAATGTCGTCGAGGCTTGCCTCATCTTCGGAGGGAGGCGCATAATTATCGCCCTCGACCTCCCTTTACGCCGCCTTGTCGTGCGGACTTGCTTCTCCCTCCTCTGCGCTGAGTCCTGCCGGAGGGGTTGTCTTCAGACCGTCCGGTGTTATTATCTCCCGTCTGGAATCACCATTTTTATTGTGGCGGGATTTAGAGCGGCCGCCGACGTCGGCGCTTGCTGCTTCTTGGAGGGGTCATCCTCCGTTGTTCCATCGCCGTTCCCATCTTTTGGGATGTCCACCATGTATATATCATATCACGAGGTGGCCTTCCAGTGCCCTGTAGGCGCTGGGTCTTGGTCGTCTCCGGCATCGTCGTCCATACCGTCGATGTCTTCGGAGTCGAAGTCGAGCATGTCGGTTAAATCATCGATAGTGGCTATAAAGTGGGTGGTGGGTGGGCGTTGAATTTCTTCGTCGTCCGTATCCCAACCTTCCTGTCCGTAGTCCGGCCAGGGCTCTCCGGATAAAGAGAGAGACTTTAGTGAATCCAGGATGTCACCAAAGGGCGAGTCTTTGAAAGATGTCATGGCGATGAACTCCATGACGGCGCCCAATCGGATTCGATTAGCGGGCGCGGAGGGTTCGGAGTCCGGAGAGGAGTCCGGACACCACTCGGAGTCGAGGTCTTCGCAGCGACAGGATGGAGTTCGCTCAATCGCCGTAGAGATTGTAGCCCCGAGGCGGTGTCCAACCACTCGTCCTCGATCGGGAATCCGGCTCCGGATTAAGGGTCGGGCGGATCTTTGGTGCGGCCTCGAGCCTTTGTTAATTTGCAGAGCTAGATCGTGCCATCGAGGCGGTCTTGATGCAGCTTGGCGTGGCTCGAATCCGTCGAAGATCAAGTCTCCGCAGATATCGGCCGTATAGTTAAAACTTCCAAATCTGACTGATGGCTGTGGGGCGTAGCTTTCGATCTGCTTCCAGATGGCTGCGAATTGGCCCGCAGCAAAGCCGCCGAATCTGAAGATCTGTCCGGGAGAAAAGTCTCACCCTGGACCGCGTCGTTGTTGATGATCGAAGGAGCCATCGGGCCTATCGGTCGACACGGAGGAACTCTCAATGAAAGCACCAATGTCGGTGTCAAAACCGGCGGATCTCGGGTAGGGGGTCCCGAACTGTGCGTCTAGGCGGATGGTAACAGGATACAAGGGACACGATGTTTTTACCCAGGTTCGGGCCCTCTCGATGGAGGTAAAACCCTACTCACTTGATTAATATTGATGATATGGGTAGTACAAGAGTAGATCTACCACGAGATCGAGGAGGCTAAACCCTAGAAGCTAGCCTATGGTATGATTGTTGTTAGATCCTACGGACTAAAACCCTCTGGTTTATATAGACACCGGATAGGTTAGGGTTACACAGTCGGTTACAATGGTAGGAGATCTACATATCTGTATCGCCAAGCTTGCCTTCCACGCCAAGGAAAGTCCCATCCGGACACGGGACGAAGTCTTCAATCTTGTATCTTCATAGTCTTGGAGTCCGGCCGTGATGATAGTTCGGCTATCCGGACCCCCCCCTAGTCCAGGACTCCCTCAAACATTATGAATATGTGTATCACTATGATCAAGATTCAATAAACCATCACCATTGGGTGTATGACCATAGAAGGTTTTATTCATGTAAACAGAATAACAATTTATTCTCTATCTTAGATGAATAATCGTATCGCAATAAACATGATCTTATCATATTTATGCTCAACGCAAACACCAAATAACATTTATTTAGGTTTAACACTAATCTTGAAAATATAGGGAGTGTGTGATGATGATCATATCAATCTAGGAACTACTTCCAACACTCATCGTCACTTCCCCTCAACTAGTTTCTTTTTATTCTGTAACTCCTGTTTTGAGTTACTAATCTTAGCAACCGAACAAGTATCAAATACTCAGGGGCTACTATAAACACTAGTAAGGCACACATCAATAACCTTATATCACATATACCCTTGTTCACTTTGCCATCCTTCTTATCCACCAAATATTCAGGGTATTTCCGCTTCCAGTGACCATTTCCTTTGCAGTGTAAGCACTTAGTTTCAGGCTTTGGTCCAGTTTTGGGCTTCTTCACGGGAGTGACAACTTGCTTTTCATTCTACTTGAAGTTCCCTTTCTTTCCCTTTGCCCTTTTCTTGAAACTAGTGGTCTTGTCAATCATCAAGACTTGATGCTCTTTCTTGATTTCTACCTTCATTGATTTCAACATCACGAAGAGCTCGGGAATCGTTTTCGTCATCCCTTGCATACTATAGTTCATCACGAAGTTCTAGTAACTTGGTGATGGTGACTAGAGAACTCTGTCAATCACTATCTTATCTGGAAGATTAACTCCCATTTGATTCAAGCGATTGTAGTACCCAGATAATCTGTGCACATGCTCACTAGTTGAGTGATTCTCCTCCATCTTTTAGCTATAGAACTTGTTGGAGATTTCCTATCTCTCAACTCGGGTATTTGCTTGAAATATTAACTTCAATTCCTGGAACATCTCATATGGTCCATGACGTTCAAAATGTCTCTGAAGTCCCGATTCTAAGCCGTTAAGCATGGTGCACTAAACTATCAAGTAGTCATCATATTGAGCTAGCCAAACGTTCATAACGTCTGCATCCGCTCTGCAATAGGTCATCACCTAGCGGTGCATTAAGGACATAATTATTCTGTGCAGCAATGAGGATAAACCTCAGATCACGGATCCAATCTGCATCATTGCTACTAACATCTTTCAACACAATTTTCTCTAGGAACATATCAAAATAAACATATGGAAGCAACAATGCAAGCTATTGATCTACAACATAATTTGCAAAATACTACTAGGACTAAGTTCATGATAAATTTAAGTTCAATTAATCATATTACTTAAGAACTCCCACTTAGACAGACATCTCTCTAGTCATCTAAGTGATCACGTGATCCAAATCAACTAAACCATGTCCGATCATCACGTGAGATGGAGTAGTTTTCAATGGTGAACATCACTATGTTGATCATATCTACAATATGATTCATGCTCGACCTTTCGGTCTCCGTGTTATGAGGCCATATCTGTATATGCTAGGCTCGTCAAGTTTAACCTGAGTATTCCGCGTGTGCAACTGTTTTGCACCCGTTGTATTTGAACGTAGAGCCTATCACACCCGATCATCACGTGGTGTCTCAGCACGAAGAACTTTCACAACGGTGCATACTCAGGGAGAGCACTTCTTGATAATTAGTGAGAGATCATCTTAAAATGCTACCATCAATCAAAGCAAAATAAGATGCATAAAGGATAAACATCACATGCAATCAATATAAGTGATATGATATGGCCATCATCATCTTGTGCTTGTGATCTCCATCTCCAAGCACCGTCGTGATCACCATCGCCACCGGCGCGACACCTTGATCTCCATCGTAGCATCGTTGTCGTCTCGCCACCTATTGCTTCTATGACTATCGCTACCGCTTAGTGATAAAGTAAAGCAATTACAGGGCGCTTGCATTTCATACAATAAAGCGACAACCATATGGCTCCTGCCAGTTGCCGATAACTCGGCTATAAAACATGATCATCTCATACAATAAAATATAGCATCACGTCTTGACCATATCACATCACAACATGCCTGCAAAAACAAGTTAGATGTCCTCACATGATGCCTGCAAAAACATGCCTGCTACGGGCTGAGCAAGAACCGTTCTTACCTACGCATCAAAACCACAACGATAGTTCGTCAAGTTAGTGTTGTTTTAACCTTCGCAAGGACCGGGCGTAGCCACTCGGTTCAACTAAAGTTGGAGAAACTGACACTCGCCAGCCACCTGTGTGCAAAGCACGTCGGGAGAACCAGTCTCGCCGTGGCGTCTGGCGTAATGTCGGTCCGGGCCGCTTCATCCAACAATACCGCCGAACCAAAGTATGACATGCTGGTAAGCAGTATGACTTGTATCGCCCACAACTCACTTGTGTTCTACTCGTGCATATAACATCTACGCATAAAACCAGGCTCTGATACCACTATTGGGGAATGTAGTAATTTCAAAATTTTCCTACACACACGCAAGATCATGGTGATGCATAGCAACGAGAGGGGGAGTGTATCTTCATACCCTTGAAGATTGCTAAGTGGAAGCACTTTATCAACGCAGTTGATGTAGTCGTACATCTTCACGATCCGACCGATCCAAGTACCGAATGCACGTCACCTCCGAGTTCTGCACACGTTCAGCTCGATGACGTCCTCGCCTTCTCGATCTAGCAAGACAGGCGAAGTAGTAGATGAGTTTCGGCAGCACGACGGCGTGGTGACGGTGTTGGTGAAGAATAATCTCCGCAGGGCTTCGCCTAAGCACTACGGAAACTATGACGGAGGATAAACTAGAGGGGACGGGGTTGCCGGCACACGGCTTGGTGTTTCTTGATGTGCTTTGGGTGCTAGCCCTACCCCTCTATTTATATGTTGAGCCCTGGGGCCGAAACTTGGAGTAAAAGCCTCCTCAAAGTCGGTTTCACCCGAAAGGCAAGAGTCCTTCTCGGACTCTGGGGCTAGACGCCAGGGTTCGGCGTCTACCCCTAAACGCCGAGGTTCTGGCGTCTAGCCTCTGGTCTCCATAAAACTTCCTTTTGCACTTTCCAAAAGCCTCTGGGCTTTCCCCTTTGGCCCAAATAACGTGTTCTCGTACTCCAAACATTTCGAAACATCCTAACCCCTTAGGTGAATTCGAACCCTTCCGGAGATCAAACACTATTATCCCATATATTAAACTTTATCTCCGGACCATTCCGGAGTTCCTCGTCATGTCCATGATCTCATCCGGACTCGAACAACATTTGGTCACCAACATACATAACTCATATAATACTATATCGCCAATGAAGCGTTAAGCGTGCGGACCCTACGGGTTCGAGAACTATGTAGACATGACCGAGACACGTCTCCGGTCAATAACCAATAGCGGGACCTGGATGCCCATATTGGCTCCCACATATTCTACAAAGATCTTTATCGGTCAAACTGCATAACAACATACGTTGTTCCCTTTGTCATCGGTATGTTACTTGCCCGAGATTCGATCGTCGGTATCTCAATACCTAGTTCAATCTCGTTACCGGCAAGTCTCTTTACTTGTTATGTAATGCATCATTCCGTAACTAACTCATTAGCTACATTGCTTGCAAGGCTTATAATGATGTGCATTACCGAGAGGGCTCAGAGATACCTCTCCGACAATCAGAGTGACAAATCCTAATCTCGAAATACGCCAACTCAACAAGTACCTTCAGAGACACAGAGAGCTCCTTTATAATCACCCGATTACGTTGTGATGTTTGGTAGCACACAAAGTGTTCCTCCGTAAACGGGAGTTGCATAATCTCATAGTCATAGGAACATGTATAAGTCATGAAGAAAGCAATAGCAACATACTAAACGATCAAGTGCTAAGCTAACGGAATGGGTCAAGTCAATCACATCATTCTCCTAATGATGTGACCCCGTTAATCAAATGACAACCCATGTCCATGGCTAGGAAACTTAACCATCTTTGATTCACGAGCTAGTCAAGTAGAGGCATTCTAGTGACACTATGTTTGTCTATGTATTCACACATGTATCAAGTTTCTGGTTAATACAATTCTAGCATAAATAATAAACATTTATCATGAAATAAGGAAATAAATAATAACTTTATTATTGCCTCTAGGGCATATTTCCTTCATTGGTCACATTGGTGTCAAACGCATGAAGAAGCTCCATGCAGATGGACTTTTGGAGTCTCTTGATTACGAATCATTTGACACGTGCGAACCATGCCTCATGGGTAAAATGACCAAGACTCCGTTCTCCGGGACAATGGAGCGAGCAGCCTACTTATTGGAAATCATACATACTGATGTGTGCGGTCCAATGAGCGTTGAGGCTCGCGGAGGCTATCGTTATGTTCTCACTCTCACTGATGACTTAAGTAGATATGGGTATGTCTACTTGATGAAACACAAGTCTGAGACCTTTGAAAAGTTCAAGGAATTTCAGAGTGAGGTTGAAAATCAACGTGATAGAAAAATAAAGTTCTTACGATCAGATCGTGGAGGGGAATATTTAAGTCACGAATTTGGCACGCACTTAAGGAAATGTGGAATCGTTTCACAACTCACGCCGCCTGGAACACCTCAGCGTAATGGTGTGTCCGAACATCGTAATCGCACTCTATTGGATATGGTGCGATCTATGATGTCTCTTACCGATCTACCGCTCTCATTTTGGGGCTATGCTTTAGAGACTGCCGCATTCACTTTAAATAGGGCTCCGTCGAAATCCGTTGAAACGACACCGTATGAATTATGGTTTGGGAAGAAACCTAAGCCGTCGTTTCTAAAAGTTTGGGGATGCGATGCTTATGTCAAGAAACTTCAACCTGAAAAGCTCGAACCCAAGTCGGAAAAATGCGTCTTCATAAGATACCCTAAGGAAACCATTGGGTATACCTTCTACCTCAGATCCGAAGGCTAGATCTTTGTTGCTAAGAATGGATCCTTTCTGGAGAAAGAGTTTCTCTCGAAAGAAGTAAGTGGGAGGAAAGTAGAACTTGATGAAGTACTGCCTCTTGAAGCGGAAAGTAGCGCAGCTCGTGAAGATGTTCTGTGGTGCTGCAAGGCTAGAGAGGAGGTTAATGATGATGATCAAGGTACTTCGGATCAAGTTGCTCTTGAACTTCAGAGGTCCACGAGGACACGTTTCACACCGTAATGGTATGGCAACCCGTCACGGAAATCATGTTGTTAGACAACGGTGAACCTTCAACTATGAAGAAGCGATGGCGGGCCTAGATTCCAACAAATGGCTTGAAGCCATGCAATCCGAGATAGGATTCATGTATGAAAACAAAGTATGGACTTTGACAGACTTGCTCGATGATCGGCGGCGATAGAAAATAAATGGATCTTTAAGAAGAAGATTTTGTGAGATGGTAATGTTACCATCTATAAATCTCGACTTGTCGCTGAGGGTTATCGACAAGTTCAAGGGGTTGACTATGATGAGACCTTCTCACCCGTAGCGAAGCTTAAGTCCGTCCGAATCATGCTAGCAATTGCCGCATTCTACGATTATGAGATATGGCAAACGGACGTCAAAACGCCATTCCTTAACGGCTTTCTTAAGGAAGAATTGTATATGATGCAGCCGGAAGGTTTTGTCGATCCTAAGAATGCTAACAAGGTCTGCAAGCTCCAGCGCTCCATCTATGGGCTGGTGCAAGCATCTCGGAGCTGGAACATTCGCTTTGATGAAATGATCAAAGCGTTTGGGTTTACGCAGACTTATGGAGAAGTCCGCGTTTACAAGAAAGTGAGTGGGAGCTCTGTAGCATTTCTCATATTATATGTGGATGACATACTGTTGATGGGAAATGATATAGAACTCTTGAAGAGCATAAAGGCCTACTTGAATAAGTGTTTTGCAAACCTTGGAGAAGCTGCTTATATATTAGGCATCAAGATCTATAGAGATAGATCGTGACGCCTCATAGGTCTTTCACAAAGCACATACCTTGATAAGATATTGAAGAAGTTCAATATGAATAGGGGTGGGCGTTCGGTTCCCCCGAACCGAACGGTTCGGTACTTCGGTGATTTACATTTATCGGTTCCTGAAAAACGAGCAACGATCGATCTTCAGGAATTAGTGGAACCGAGCGTTCGGTGGACCGATCGATCGGTTCGTTACTCGGTTATGTACCGAAGAGACCGAAGTGGGCTCTGGCCTGGCACCTGGGCACAACATCGCTGCGTTGGGCTATGCTGGTCGGCTGCTTGTCTGGGCTGGTTTGTGTGGGCTATAGAACAGGGCTTCTACAGACCAGGTTAGCGATTAGCTTTCTCTCAATAAAAAAATGTTAGCGATCAAAGCTGCCTGGGCCGGTCGGGGTCAGGACGTCGCTAGCTGCCCTGCTCTGCGGGGCTGTGAGACGTGGAAAGGAGAAGATAGTGGTGGGCCTCGACGGTTCTTCGGTTTGTTCGGTTGACCGAGCATGGGGACCGAAACTACCGAAACAAATTCGGTTTCTACGAATCACTAACCGATCTCAGTACCGAAAAAATCGGTTTTGGTTACTTCGGCTTCGGTCCAGGTCAAAACGGTTCGGTCCTTCGGTTTCCGGTTTATATGCCCACCCCTAAATATGGATCAGTCCAAGAAGGGGTTCTTGCCTGTGTTGCAAGGTGTGAAATTGAGCTCGGCTCAATGTCCGACCACGACAGAAGATAGAGAAAAGATGAGTGTTGTCCCCTATGCCTCGTCCATAGGGTCTATCATGTATGCCATGCCGTGTACTGCACTGATGTAAACCTTGCCGTAAGTTTGGTAGGAAGGTACCAAAGTAATCCCGGCATGGAACACTGGACAGCGGTCAAGAATATCCTGAAGTACCTGAAAAGGACTAAGGATATGTTTCTCGTTTATGGAGGTGACGAAGAGCTCGTCGAAAAGGGTTACGACGACGCTAGCTTCGACACGGTCTGGATGACTCTAAGTCACAAACCGGATACGTGTATATTTTGAATGGTGGGGCGATGGTAGTGCGATTTGCAAGCAAAGCGTCATGGCGGGATCTACATGTGAAGCGGAATACATGGCAGCCTCGGAGGCAAAGACATGAAGCAATCTGGATGAAGGAGTTCATTACCAACCTAGGAGTTATTCCCAATGCGTCGGGGCCGATGACTCTCTTCTGTGACAACACTGGAGCCATTGCCCTTGCCAAGGAGCCCAGGTTTCACAAGAAGACCAGGCACATCAAGCGTCGCTTCAACTCCATTTGTGAAAATGTTCAAGATGGAGACATAGATATTTGCAAAGTGCATACGGATTTGAATGTCGCAGATCCGTTGACTAAACCTCTTCCGCGGGCAAAACATGATCAACACCAGAACTCTATGGGTGTTCGATTCATCACAATGTAACTAGATTATTGACTCTAGTGCAAGTGGGAGACTATTGGAAATATGCCCTAGAGGCAATAATAAAATGATTATTATATTCCTTGTTCATGATAATTGTCTATTGTTCATGCTATAATTGTGTTATCCGGAAATCGTAATACATGTGTGAATACATAGACCACAACATGTCCCTAGTGAGCCTCTAGTTGACTAGCTCGTTGATCAATGGATGGTTACGGTTTCACGACCATGGACATTGGATGTCATTGATAACGGGATCACATCATTGGGAGAATGATGTGATGGACAAGACCCAATCCTAAGCATAGCACAAGATCGTGTAGTTCGTTTGCTAGAGCTTTTCGAATGTCAAGTATCATTTCCTTAGACCATGAGATCATGCAACTCCCGAATACCGTAGGAGTGCTTTGGGTGTACCAAACGTCACAACGTAACTGGGTGGCTATAAAGGTGCACTCTGGTATCTCCGAAAGTGTCATTGGGTTGGCACGGATCGAGATCGATTTGTCACTCCGTGTATGACGGAGAGGTATCTCTGGGCCCACTTTCGGTAGTGCATCATCATAATGAGCTCAATGTGACCAAGTGGTTGGTCACGGGATCATGCATTACTGATGCGAGTAAAGTGACTTGCGTGAATCTAGATTGAACGAGGTATTGGGATACCAACGATCCAATCTCGGGCAAGTAACGTACCGATTGATAAAGGGAATTGTATACGGGATTACTTGAATCCTCGACATTGTGGTTCATCCAATGAGATCATCGTGGAACATTTGGGAGCCAACATGGGTATCCAGATCCCGCTGTTGGTTATTGGCCGGAGAGCTGTCTCGGTCATGTCTGCGTAATTCCCGAACCCGTAGGGTCTACACACTTAAGGTTCGATGACGCTAGGGTTATAAGGAAGATATGTATGTGATTACCGAATGTTGTTCGGAGTCCCGGATGAGATCTCGGACATCACGAGGAGTTCCGGAATGGTCCGGAGGTGAAGATTTATATATGGGAAGTTATCATACGGTCACCGGAAAAGTTCGGGGGCATACCGGTATTATCTGGGGCCACCGGAGGGGTTCCGGGGTCCACCCTGCCCTGAAGGGCCTTATGGGCTGTAGGTGGAAGGGAACCAGCCCCTAGGTGGGCTGGGCGCACCCCCCAGGCCCATGCGCCTAGGGTTGGGGGGGCGGAAACCCCTAAAGGGGTGCCCTCCTTGGGGGGCAAGCCCCTTCCCTTGCCGCCCCTCTAGATCTCATCTAGGGGCCGCCCCTTCCCCTTCCCTATAAATAGAGGGGCGAGGGGAGGGCTGCACACCACATCCAAGGCGCAACCCCTCCCCTCCCCAACACCTCTCCTCCTCCGATTAAGTGCTTGGCGAAGCCACAGCCGAGATCTGGCCACTCCATCACCACCATGCCGTCGTCTTGCTGTTGGAGCCCTCTTCCTCAACCTCTCCTTCCCTTGCTGGATCAAGAAGGAGGAGATGTCACCGCTGCACGTCACGTGTCTTTGACGCGGAGGTGCCATCCGTTCGGCGCTAGGATCATCGGTGGTTTGGATCACGACGAGTACGACTCCATCAACCCCGTTCTCTTGAACGCTTCCGCTCGTGATCTACAAGGGTATGTAGATGCACTCTACTCTCTCTTTGCTACATGACTCCATAGATTGATCTTGGTGATGCGTAGAATTTTTTTATTTTCTACAACGATCCCCAACACATCCATCCGTCCACAAATGGCGCGATTTGTTCGGATTTGAAGGCCGGAGTAGTTACAGGTGTGATCTCCCGAACACAGTCCGATGACAGAGCTAAACCATGCTCGTCGTGATCGTGCGGTGCACCTGGCATGGGCTCGAATCCGTCGAAGATCAAGTCTCCGCGGATGTCGGCAGTATAGTTCAAGTTTCCAAACTGACACGATGGCGGGCGTAGCTTTCGATCTGCTCCAGATGGCCAAGCGAGTTAGCCCGTATTACGAAGCCGCCGAATACGAAGACCTGCCCGGGGAGGAAAACCTCACTCGGGATCGCATCGTTGCTAATGATTGAAGGGACCATCAAGCCTTACGGTGACGGCACAGTGGAACTCTCAATGAAAGCACCAATGTCAGTGTCAAAACCGGCGGATCTCGGGTAGGGGGTCCCGAACTGTGCGTCTAAGGCGGATGGTAACAAGAGGCAGGGGAAACGATGTTCACCCAGGTTCGGGCCCTCTCGATGGAGGTAATACCCTACTTCACCTTGATTGATCTTGATGATATGAGTATTACAAGAGTTGATCTACCACGAGATCGTAGAGGCTAAACCCTAGAAGCTAGCCTATGGTATGATTGTTGTTGTCCTCTGAGACTAAACCCTCCGGTTTATATAGACACCGGAGGGGGCTAGGGTTACACAGAGTCGGTTACAAGGGAGGAGATCTACATATCCGTATCGCCAAGCTTGCCTTCCACGCCAAGGAGAGTCCCATCCGGACACGGGGCGAAGTCTTCAATCTTGTATCTTCATAGTCCAATAGTCCGGCCAAAGGATATAGTCCGGCTGTCCGAGGACCCCCTAATCCAGGACTCCCTCAGCTATATATACCCCTCCACCCTTCCTCCATTCATGGAGAGAGCTATCAAAACGTGCCTACACTTCCAGCATTCATTTTTTGAGAGAGAACCACCTACTCATGTGTTGAGACAAAGATATTCCAATCCAACCACAAGAATCTTGATCTCTAGCCTTCCCCAAGTTGCTTTCCACTCAAATCATCTTTCCACCAAATCCAAATCTGTAAGAGAGAGTCGAGTGTTGGGGAGACTATCATTTGAAGCAAAAGAGCAAGGAGTTCATCATCAACACACCATCTATTACCTTTTGTAGAGTGGTGTCTCCTAGATTGGTTAGGTGTCACTTGGGAGCCTCCGTCAAGATGGTGGAGTTGAACCAAGGAGTTTGTACGGGCAAGGAGATTGCCTACTTCGTGAAGATCTACCCTAGAGAGGCAAGTTCTTCGTGGGCGATGGCCATGGTGGGATAGACATGGTTGCTTCTTCGTGGACCCTTCGTGGGTGGAGCCCTCCGTGGACTCGCGCAACCGTTACCCTTCGGGGGTTGAAGTCTTCATCAACGTGGATGTACGATAGCACCACCTATTGGAACCACGCCAAAAATCTCCGTGTCTACATTGCGTTTTCTCCCTCCAAACTCCTCCCCTTTACCTTCATATGCAATGATTTACATTCACGCTATACTCTTAGAATTGCATGTGTAGGTTGATTGCTTGACTTGTGATAAGTTGCTAAAATCCGCCAAGACTTAAAATTGGGAAGATGCTAGATTTTTATTTGGTCAAGTAGTCTAATCACCCCCTCTAGATATACTTTTGATCCTAAAAGTGGTATCAGAGCTTTGGTCTCCATTTGCCTTGATTTCCATAGCTTTGGTGATCATAGCCTTGGTTTCACAACCTAGGAGAGTATGACATCTAGCGAGGGAAATTACCACCATAGAGGTCCTTACTTTGATGGTACTAATTTTGCTAGTTGGAAGCATAAGATGAAAATGCATATTCTTGGACATAATCCCGCCGTTTGGGCTATTGTGTGTATTGGCTTGCAAGGTGAATTCTTCGATGGGAGAGAACCGAATCGTGAAGCTACCGCGGAAGAATTGAAGATGTTGCAATACAATACTCAAGCTTGCGATATCCTCTTCAACGCCCCGAAGAATTCAACAAAATCAGCCGTCTTGAGAATGCAAAGGAAATTTGGGATACTTTGATTGATATGCACGAAGGTACCGACTCCGTCAAGGAATCCAAATTGGATGTGCTTCAAAGTCAGCTTGACAAGTTCAAAATGAAGGATTGTGAAGGTGTCACTGAAATGTACTCTAGGCTTGCTCTCATCACAAACGAGATTGCCGGCTTAGGAAGTGAAGAGATGACCGACAAATTCATCATCAAGAAGATCCTAAGAGCCTTGGATGGAAAATATGACACCGTGTGCACTTTGATCCAATGATGCCCAATTACAAAGATCTCAAGCCAACCGAAGTCATTGGAAGAATTGTTGCTCATGAGATATCACTCAAGGATAAAGAAGAGCTTCACAACAAGTCTATTGGTGCTTACAAAGCTTCATGTGATGCTCCTACATCATCAAGTGAGAAACAAGCCCTCAATGAAGAATGAGCCTAATGGTGAAAAACTTTAACAATGATTTTGGTCTTCTCTTTCGATCAGGCACATCCGTCGTGGGAATCTGATTGATGTGTGACTCTTTTGAATGAGTATGCAAATTGAGTTGAATAACAACCACTTTCGTAAGCATATTGCAACTCCTCTCCCTAGCTGAGATCTAGCCCCATCTCCCCCCCAGTAGTCACGGCCATGGGCCCGACCGAACAAAAAGCCCGACCCTGCCCGACCCGATGTTGCACCCTGGCCGTGCCCGGGCATGGGCCCGTCGTTTTCGCGATTTACTGAAGGGGCCCGGCCCGAGGCCCGTCGGGCTTTATCACTTTCAGGCCGGGCTTGGGCCCAAAAACCAGGTCCGACGGCCGGGCCGAGCCCAGGCCTAGGTTTTCTGCCTCAAGCTTTGGTAGGCCCGGCCCGACCCGATAGATGGCCAGGTAAACCCCCCGGACAAAGTTGTGCCACTACTGGTCTTGGTCGATAGAGGTATCCATCAACGCGGTGTTTGCTGTTGCCGAGTTTTCTTGCTGGAACTGGCTAATTCATTTGCCAGAACTAACTATCGGAGTTTTTGTTTTTGTTTAGTTTTGCTAGAAACACCATTAAGTTTTGCTGGAATCGACATTTCCTTTTTTGCTTCAACAGAGTACAGGAGCTTTTTGTTGCTTTAGATTTTTTTGTTGGAGATGACAGTGCAAGTCGACAACAACAGTGAGCCAGAGACAGGAATGTCGGGGATGCTGGAACCATGGTGACCGCATATTGAAACCTGTCTGTGCTCGAGCTGCAACCATGGCGAGCGGAGGCAGCCACGACACAGCAGACGGCGAGCACGGTGGAATGGATTGCCGGCAAACACGGGAAGCCGAGGACAAGTGCGGGCAGCCGAGGAACGCGTGGGGTCCAGTATGCGTGCATGCTACTTTTTCCCGTGTTTTCTATCCGCTCTTTCGTGTGTGTTTGATTTTTAAGATGTACTTTCTCTGTAAAAAATAAAAGTGTTTAGATCACTGCTGCTAATTCATCGGACGGTTAGAAAAGATGCATCGAACGTACGTGCAGCTTCATCACGCAAAAAAGAAAGAAAATTAGGGGAAAAAAACGTCCATGCAGCTGTCGGTCTAAATTTGGGCCGGCCGACGGGCACGTAGCGGGCCTTTCATTTTGCAGGCAGGCTAAATTTCCCTGTTCCTCTGTGATGACTGAAACGATTAAAAAGGGAAATAAAAAGAGAACACTCTCTTCTCCGACGCCCCGAATCGAATCCCATCCCCCAAATTCCAGAATTCCGCCGCGATCCCTAGCGAGCGATGAAGAAACCTAACCCTACCCCCTCCAAGCCCTCCGCCTCCGCCTCCGCCTCCGCCAAGCCCCCCGCCGGCATGGCGCCGCGCAAGTCCCGCTGGGGCCCGCCGCCCGCGGGCGCCGCCGCCGGCCCCGCCGGAGACAAGGCTGCGTCCACCTCCCGCCGCACCCCGACCCCCACCCGCTCCTCCAACGCCAGGCGGCACCCCGCTCCACCCGCCCCCGCCCCGCAAGCCCGCAACCCCGCGTCCCCGGCGGCTGCCGCCCGCCCGCCGCCGCACCAGCAGCCGCGGGTGGAGACGCCTCCCCCGCCGCCCTACGGCTTCCACAACCTCGACCGCCGCACCATACACCTGGCCGACGGCACCGTGCGCACCTACTTCGCCCTGCCCCCCGACTACCCGTTCGAGCCCGCCCCCCTGCCCCAGCTCCCGCACTTCCCGCGTGCCGGCCCTGAGGCCTGGCCGCCGCATCAGCCACCGCCGCAGCAGCAGTTCCCGCCGCACGACAAGCGAAGGCACCCCGCCGACCCCGAGGAGGGCTTCTCCAGGCACCCGAAGCAGCCCCGCTTCGAGCCGCCGCCGCATCAACCGTCGCAGATGCAGCAGCCCCCGGTCGACAGGCAAGCGCTCAGGAAGGCGTTCCTCAAGTACTCCAAGATGCTCAACGAGAATTCCGCCCAGAAGCGGATCTACCTTGAAGGTGGACGCGTCCAATGTCTCCCCTGCGGCAGGTTTGGTGATCCCGCCTTGCTTGTCACTTCCTTACTAGGAAGCATTCTTGTACAGATTGTACTCAGTTTTTTGTGCTGGCTTCTTTCCATTGTGGAGCTCGCTCTTACGTTTTGACTTCATATGACTTTACTATGTCTTCCTTATCGTGGTAAATCAATACTGATAATATTATGTGCATGTCTAGCTTGAGACACACACATTGCGCCCTAGGTTTTTATGCCGCTCAATCAACATAGATTATATATGTGGCCTACTTGGCGATGTGTGACAAGTCTGCTCATTCCTCTAGATCGTGTCACTTGGCATAAGTAATTAAGTAGGAATAGTTTCAGGTGAATCGTAGCTTTTCTATTGCTTCATTTCATCTGATACAGGCATGAAATTGAACTACACTTGATGCAGCGCCATTATGGTCCCTGAAATTAGCTTCTGTTATTGATTTTTTTATTTCCTCGCCTGAGAACAACAGTATCATCATATTCTACCAGGCCCTTTGTTTGTTTCTGTGAGCTTGCCTCTGTGGCTAGCACATATCATATGTGATCCATGCTGTCTCTTTTCCGCCCACTGAAGCTTGGAGCAAAGTGGTATATTACCTTTGTGATAACCGAGAGAACTGCGAGGCTTTCTTTTCTACTTTGGTATATAATATTATAATTAATACTATTTTTATTTGAAATTTGTTATTAGGCTATTAGTGTGAAACTTCCAAGTTATAACTATCCTTGCATTTTTTTTCAGAGCTACTTTTTGTGTGATATTTCTGATCCAGCTTTCTAGTGCAATATTCTGAAACAATATATGTACTGCATATTCTGTTTCACTTCTTGTAGCTGAGTAATTAACACATTGGCTGATACTGCTCAGACAGATATGCTACTATCATATTTTTTTGTTGGCTAGAAATAGTACTATTTGTTTGAGTAAATTTACACTGTACTCCCTCTGTTTCTAAATATAAGCCCTTTTAAAGATTTCAATATGAACCACATACGGATGTATATAGACATATTTTAGTGTAGATTCACTCATTATGCTCCGTATGCAGTCCATATTGGAATCTCTAAGAAGTCTTATATTTAGGGGAGGGGGGGGGGGGATATTGGAATCTCTAAGAAGTCTTATATTTAGGGGAGGGGGGGGGGGGGATATTGGAATATCTAATAAGTCTTATATTTAGGGGAGAGGAGGGGGGTGGTGGTGTTATGTAATCAATTGTACAGATTTGGATCCTGTACCAGCTGGAATGTAACATTCCACTGCCCAAAAAAGCTCCGCGGAGGCTGTGTTATTTACTAGCCTCAGATTCATCTGACTCTAGCCATGCTTGTCAACTATGGTTTGAGCGATTCGCAAGTAGGAGCGAAGTCAGCGAACCTTGTCGCACCAGTCCACATCACGCCCTAATGTGGCACTTGCCTCACATCTGTGCATGAATTGTGCCAAACTTGTACTGGTTCACTGCAGCATGCACAGCTTCATGTTAACCTGTCATGCCTCTCGTAGATCAGCTTGCACTGTCCTGGAGCTGGATTGTGCCATGTCAGGAGCATAGTTTTTAAAAATGAACTAGACCAGCGGTACGACTAGAAAACCATGGAACCGGTGACCTGTCCTGCCTGGTTTGCTTAGACTACCATTTAAGCACATGAACCAGAGAACTCCCACTCTGACTGTCCGTTTCAGTGTCGAACTTGGAGGAAACCAGGAGCAGTCAAACCACCCAAGTGCGCCAGCGGACTCCTCTTCTGATATTCCCCCCAAAACCACCCAAGTGTGTCAACGGACTTCTCTTTTGATATTCCGCCTAAAGTAATGCGTGGGAGGGGTTTGAAACCACGACCTCACTTAGTGAAGTCTGAATTTCATCGCCTCTAACCAACTAGACCTGATTACTTGGTGTATAACACCCAAATCTCGAATATTTGGAATTCTGAGGGTTGTGAGGAAGATGTGAGTGAGGGAGAAATGGGTACATGAGTGGGTGACAAAGACAAGTATAACTTCGTTTTGAGGAGTTTGCCGCTGTCCAGCCCGCGGCTACTCTGGGATGGATCGAGGTTTAGGCCAACAGAGGGGCTTGCTCCCTTTCTTCTGGAGTTAAGAAAGGAACCTATTCTTTGATCTTTGGTGGGCCAGTATGTCTCATTTGAATGGGCTTCCAGTGACAATGTTTTTGAATGCTTGCCTATTGATTCACATGTTACTGCTACAATGCATGTCGGAGAGGTCTGTCCGTCTGTGAGGGTGAGCTCACGTGCGTGTAATAGAGCTATGGGCTAATGAATTGTATTCTTGCTATTGTATATCTTGAAATGGCAAGTCCTAATGGGCTGGTACTATATGGTCCATTCCTAGAGGCAACTCGGATGCAATTAGCAATAATTTTGGTGGAATATTTACCTTGTATTTTTTAGGCTTATTTATGGATAGTTTGGTAACCTGTGACATGGTGGTTTTGCGGCAGATGGGCCAATAGAGAAATAGCTGGCATTATTCTATCGAAATATCATTTGTGTCTTGAACAACCCAAGATTGTTCTAAAAATTTCTCATCCGGAAGGGGACTTGGAGATATCACCCTCATAGAGGCACTGTTATTACTTATCATATCTAGACCGGACCAACGCGACTGCAGAAAACGTAGACCTGATAGCTTGTTGGATCTAGGTCTATCAGTCTATGGGCCATGATATCATCCTCTGAAATTTGAACCTACAAGCTCCTGCGGTTTATAATCAACTTGCAAGTAAGAACATAGTATAATATTCGACAAAATTAATACATATTAGTTTTCTTGTTGCTTGTACTTTTAGCTATATATTCCATCTAAATATTATTAGTGTTTTATAGGGAGAGCATGGGACACCAAAGGACCAGGTGATGTGAGGCCTTTGTAGGGTGGTTGTAATAACATTGACAAGAGAGTGATAAGATCCTAGAAGATGGCTACAAGGGTCGGTCACCATTTCATATGGCAACTTGAATTATGCCTTCGTTCAAAGGGCATTAGGGCAGTAAATAATTCTACATAGATGCCATCTTATCTCCACTTAGATAACTACATCTAGTATGTCTCTACCGTGGGAAAAATATCGAGAGAAAGTGCAGAAGGTAGATGCTGCCAAAATGGTAGAAAATTAGATTGGACATTTCACATTTGTCCATCCATCCTATCCCCTTAAGGCTTGTTACCTGTCATTGTTATTGCAAACTTCCTTTTGCATAACCTCATTCTTTTACGCGTGTGGTACTCAGGCTGGGCATTCAGTTACACTGAACCGAACGGTTTGGTTTGTCGGTCTATTACAAAATTTGGTTTTCACAAAACGATGACCGATTGGTTTATTGCTAAGTCACTAACCAAGGCATGTCATGGAGATTTCGGTTCGGTGCTCGGATTTAATCGACTAAACCGAGCGGAGTTAAATCAAGCCAAAAGAAGACGAACAGAGAGCAACTGCACCAATGAGAATGCAAACATATCAAATTATCAATTGAAGGGAAGGGAATAAGAAATGTAGTTGGATGCGCTAATCGGGACAAAGGGGACGCGGCAAGACAGATCACTAGACGACCGCTGTTGGACCGGAATGACACCGGCGAGATGTCGAGTTGAAGCGCAGCAACGGCCGCGTGCCACAAGTCGGAGAAAAAAAGGCGGCGGTCCATGCCCGGTAGCGTGGTCGATCCAGCCTTCACCCGGGATGTGATCTGCAGGACACCGATGTTCGCCCTTACCGGCGCTAGGGCGGATAGTTGTGGTCTTGGAGTTACGCTAGGGAGGAGAGTTTGAGTTCTTGGAGAGGTCACGAACTCACGATGGATGGGAGGGCTAGTTGGCGGCTAGGGCGTGGTGTGACTTGTGACTTGTGAGGCTGCGACGGGATAAGGATAGGAAGCAACTTGGGAATTTGTGCAAGTGTATGAGCCTTTCGTTAGTTTTCTTGCTTTCTCGGTTCTTTTGGTCAACTCGTGTGAAACTGAATTTACCGAAGCAAAATCGGTTCGCTGTAGTTGTTGACCGAATGTACTACCGATTTTTTTGGTTTTGGTGACTTCGGGTTCGGTCCGGGTTTTTCAGCTTGGTTTTTCGGTCAACGGTTTTTATGCCCACCCCTATGTGATATGCCCCAATTATAGTTTATTCAGACTCATCATATCTATATTTTCCTCATATGGTATATCTTCTTTCCTTTCCGTAGTTGATCCAAATGCATCTTGTGTCGAGAACATATCTTCTTGTTTCACAAGCCTATTATCAGTATGGTTACCTCCTAACATATGCTTACAAAGATTGGCATACACAGGTGCCATTAAAAAACCCTTTAATAGAACTTCTTTCCTTTGATGCCCCTCGTTTCCGATCAGCAGTCAAAATTTAACGCGCTTGCCTGTGTATGGCAAACTTCCATTGGTTGGTAAGTGTAGGGGGTAAATGAATGAGTTAATGGCATGCTGGGACTAAAACTAAACATCAGCCGTGAGCCTTAGACTTAGTGGTTGTGATTATCTGTGCATGGTAAGGAGAGCTCTGGTGTGGCCTAGACAACTTCATGCAGTACCAGCTGAAGCATGTTATTTTACTGGTGAACAAATATTACACTGTTTTCTTGTCGTGGACTCTTCTTCGACATTGAAATTCTGTTTTCATGCTTTCTTGTCTCACATGTGTGATCGATATGCTTGGGGGCTAGTGCAATATATTTGACATTCTTTTTCATTTGTTGTAGACCATGTCATGTGACAGATTTGATGGTTACATTTATTTTAGTAGATATCAGCTCTTGTTGAACATGCCTTAATTTGTTTGCATTATGTCTGGTCAATGTGCACAATTCCAGGTCTTCTAAGGACTTTGCTGATGTGCATGGGCTTGTCATGCATGCTTACAACCCACCAAATGCAGATTCATTTGTTGATCATCTTGGTTTACACAAGGCATTGTGTGTCCTCAAGGGATGGGATTATACAAAAGTCCCTGATAACTCTAAGGCATACCAGTCATTACCTCCTGACCTTGTTCGAGCAAATAGGGAGGACCTTATTATATGGCCTCCAACTGTTATCATTCGTAACACTGCCACTGGGAGGAAGAAAGATGGACGCTCTGAGGGTCTGGGAAACAAAGAAATGGATAAGAAAATTGCAGGTATGTCTATAATGTAGTCTCCAACTTATAAAGTGAACAGTTGTTGCATACTTGGTTGGATAAGTGCACAGAAGTTCCTTATTTGCACCGTGTCCTTGATATCAATGTCACATTTATGCATGAGACCTAAAAAACTTGTATGGTAACGCTTTAATGACCTTTCACCCTGGTCTTTCACTTTTTCCACTGAAGCATTATTAAAGCTATGCATTTATGTTGGGTCCATTATTCATTATAGATTATACTGATCTAGGAACATTGTGATCCCATAGGAATTGAACATACAAGACCATTGTATAGCTTGTCAAACTGATGGATTGAGAACTCTGAATATTTCCCATTCTTTTATGAGCTCAGTCCGTGTACTACTCTCAGGCACATTACTACCATGTGATATGGTTGACTCCGCTTGATTGTGTTGAGAGATGAGCTTTGCATGTTTTTAACTTCTGTTAGAGTCGGTGAGGATTGCGTGGTTATCCTACTTTGTTGGGTCATAGAGCTAACTGTGAAGAACAGGCCTGGCGCAGTGGTGAAGTACTCCCCGCTTGTGCCAAGAGGTCCTGGGTTCGACACAGCCTCTCTGCATTGCACTGTGCAGGGGTAGGGCTTGCTTCGTATAATCCTTCCCCAGACCCCACCTGGGGTGGGAGCTTCTAGCACTTGGTCTGTCCTTTATTGAGCAGAACTCTCTTGATTGATTGGAGCGGTGAGAATTGTGAGGTTATCCTATTTTGTTGGGCCATAGAGCAGAACTGCCTTGGCTGAGGCAGTAGCATGAGTGCTGTGAGTTCTTGCAAGGTTGATCTCTGCAGTAGCAGTGGGGTATCTCCGGTGCATTATTTGGCTTAAGCGATCAGTGGCATCTAACACCATTAGATGAGTTATGTTGAGTATGCATTCCTCGAAAAGGAATTAATGCGCAGAGTACACTGTCCCAGCAAAATTAGTTAGCCCTGGCTTTGTTTTATGACCTGAAGTGCATATCCCAGTTTCAAATTCAAGGAGCTCCGTTAAGTTCTGATATTTGAGTCTGGAAAGCACACATTTACTTCCAGTGCGCTATGTATCTTAGTCAGACCTGGGTGTATTTTCTCATCTCTGCCTAATGTCTTCTGTTAGAGGAAGACTTCAGATTCTTTGCTAAAACGGAATATCAAATCTACTGTTGGTGTCGAGTGTGCAATTTAGATTTGAATGTAGCCACATTAGACTCCAAGAAAATAAAACCATATGAGAAATGCCGTTCCCACTTATGCAACTACTGCTCTGTTGAGCACATGTTTATGAAATAATACCATATATAGCACAGTAATATTTGCTGTGTTGTCATCTATCTTTGTTTTCAGAACTAGGGTTTGCTGGTGGCAAGTCAAGTCCTTGTATGGAAAGGAAGGGCATCTGGGTCTGACACTTATCAAGTTCATGAACAACCCATCTGGCTTGAAGGAGGCTGAGCGCCTTGCTGAGTTTTTTGAGAGGCAAGATCATGGACGTGTAGGTTGGTCACGTGCACAGGCTACTCACAACTTAGACCCTGATACAAACCCTATGCTGGTTGAGACTGATAGCAGGGGTGAGAAAAAGAGAATACTTTATGGGTGCCTAGCAATTTCCTCTGATCTGGATGAATTAGACTCAGATTCAAGAAAAAGGGCTACTGTCAAGAGCATAAAAGAATTTGACCCATCTGACTAGTCTCCTCAGAAAGGCCCACCATCCCACCAGTTTGTTTAATTTAGACTGAAACATCTGTATCTTCTGTCAATTCTGATTTCGTAGATACATGCTACTGCTGTGCTCCGGATATCTTAGTATGGATATAATACCTGCCCTTAGGATGCTTATGGTCATTATAATTATTCCTGGGCTTTATTTTGTATCAAGTCTTTTCTGCCAGGCATCCATCGCTCACTAATTGAATGATTATCTGGAAGACTAATTGTTCTTCCAAAATTGGTAGTTATTTATTGCATTATCAACTGCCCGCAGTATGAACCGTTATATTTATCTTGCTGTAGTGCATTTGGTAGATAAATTCTTGGCATAATTCATAGTAATCTGGAAGGCTCATTATTCTTCCAAATTGATGGTTATCTATGGCGCTTGAATGTTGAAAGTGAGGACGGGATACATTTTTTTTAGGGATTAATGGTTCGATCAGTCTATAAATCATTGCATTAGGTCAGTACTATCTTATTGCCTATTTGTAGGGAAATGCCATAATCTTTGGATGGCCGCCCCTCATGTTTGTATTGGTCTTCACATTCGGGGTAGTGCTTCCAGCAATCTGTTGCATGGCACAAGATGGTGGTAAAACCACTTAAATGTCTTGTGGTGCTTCTTAGTACATTTTTTTGTTTAATTTGTGTTTGCATCAGGGGCAGCTGTGATTTAGGTTCCAACACTTTGAAAATTAGGTGGAGGAATAATATATTGTGCTTATAACACTTCCTCCT
Organism: Aegilops bicornis; assembly: GCA_021605145.1. Classification (NCBI taxonomy): domain Eukaryota; kingdom Viridiplantae; phylum Streptophyta; class Magnoliopsida; order Poales; family Poaceae; genus Aegilops; species Aegilops bicornis. The sequence goes on from CM038672.1 coordinate 598,441,754, forward strand.
ACTCCCTCTGTCCCATAATACAAGATGTTATCGCAACCAATATACTCACATATTGGTTGTAATAACATCTTATATTATGGAACTGAGGGAGTGGTAAATAAGCATTCAACTTTGAATATGCATTGGAATGATAGAGATTTAGTTGGAAGTACCACATGTGCTGTAGTTACTTCTCAAAACAGTAGTACGTCAATTAATAGGTAATTATTGGAACAGGTAAACCGAAATTTGGTTTGTGTGATATATTCTGCCATTGAAATACTTTGTCATAATATGGATGTTTCTCAGCAACGTGGTGCTGGCACATTATCATTTGCTAACGTTGCAGTGTTTGTTTCTTCCATAGAAAGCTGCACCTATCCTGTGGAGTCTAGTGCATCCCCACTCTTCTCTCCATCAGGGTGCCGAATATGTTTTTAGCGGTGTTTTTTGTTGTTGGGAGTGCAACAGTATTGCTGTGTGTCCTTAGTGCTCCTTTTGCTGCCTTTTTTGTTTTGTTTTGGAAACTATGCTCTCCCTGTGCTGTCTGTCATGCACTATGTGTATTGATTTCCCGGCGGCTGTGCTCATGGCCGGTCATCAAAGGTGATTTTGTTGGAACTTGGAAGGATCAAGCATCATACCACAAGACCTGGATAGGACCTTAAGCCGCACAGTGCTGGGCTGTGCCGGGCTTGGAATGCTGCTGTCTGTTGCATTATTATTAGTGCAGGTTGCTGCTCCATCGGATTATCTTCTGGTCTTGCTGTGATCGCGGCAATGTCTCTGTCGCCCCTGTGTTGTGGTCGCCTTTCTTTGGTTTCCAGTTAGCCACGCAGGCCTGAAATAATCAGGGATCAAACGCTGAACCCTACTGCAGGGCCCACCTGACGATTGAGGTCACTGAAGCCACACCACATGATCGATGAGACTTTTCAGCTCATCTGTCAACCACACAGCGGTGGCAGTGGCCCTGAGAGCGCCATTCTCCCCCGGTGTGGTGGAGATGGAAACAGCATTGGGACCAAGGTGGTCGAAAACATCTATTGCCATATGTTGCTTATTTCTGGTTGGTCGCTGCTCGCTGGCAGCTGAGTAAATGTGTAGCCATCAACGTTTTACCGTGGTTCGGACGTCTGGTCCTGGAGAGTCAGCTTTTGGCAGCACTCATTACCAAGGAGTATTTACTCATTCTGCATTTGCCGTTGCCTTCATCCAGCATTCCACTCGCGCCCATTGCGTGTACATTCCCTTGTTATCCCACTTCATTCTCAACGCAGAGCAGAAGATACATCGAGCAGGAAGATGGACGCCCAGGGCGCGATCGACTCGCTCCTGGGCCGCCTCACCACGGTCCTTGTCAGCGAGGCGCAGCTGCTGGGCGGCCTCCGCGGCGACGTCGAGTTCATCAGCGACGAGATGGAGAGCATGAACGGCCTGCTCATGCACCTTGCCGAGTCCCACAACCGCGACAACCAGGTCTGGGCGTGGATGAAGCAAGTGGCTGGCCTCAGCCGCGACTGCGAGGGCAACGTCGAGCTCTACGTCTAGTACGTCGGAGGTGCTGGCCCCGGCGCCAGAAAGGGCGTCCTGGGCTCCTTGCTCCGGATGCTCCGCTTTGTGCGGACCATGTCTGCCCGCCACTGTATCGCGACGCGGATCCGGGAGCTCAAGGTCCGCGCCCGTGACGTTGGCGACAGGCGGGAGAGGTACGGCGTCACTGTCCCGTCGGCACCATCTCGCACCATCCCCGATGCTCCGGCTCCACAGCCCGGCGGACAGGAGGAGGAGGAGGATCTGCTGAGACGTGAGTTGCTCTACGGTGAACCACCGGACACTATAGAGGAAGACAGCAACAAGGTTCTCGAGTGTCTGCTTTACAAAGAATTTGTTCATGATGCTAGCATTGAAAGTCAAAGCGATTATAACAAGAGGAAGTACAGGTTGATCTGTATTGAAGGAGAAGGTAGCGTGGGGAAGACAACTATCGCACAGAAGGTATACGAGCACACTTCCGTGGTGAGGTCGTTCGACCACATGGTCTGGATCAACAATGTAAAGTCGTACAGGCAATATTCTGAGCTTCGCAGGGAGATACTACAACAACTACACCCTCAAAGCAGGATGGTCAGTTTGAGGAAGGATGACAAGGAATCACAAAGTAATCTCCGGTCCAGGGAGATACTACAACAACTACACCCTCAAAGCAGGATGGTCAGTTTGAGGAAGGATGACAAGGAATCACAAAATAGCGAGCTTCTGTTTGGTAAAAGCATTCTAGTCATTCTGGATGCCGTCGGTGGCCGGGCAGAATTTTCCTGTAAAATAAACCGTGACTTTAGGCATCATGATGTCTGCGCTAATAGTGCTCTAATAATGACCGGAGATTACTTTGGTGACGGGATTGGTGATTATACAGGATTTCATACTGAAAAATTCCGTTGTGATACTCGTCCAATTTTTTTAGGACAAGAGCATTGGACCTTGCAAAATGTGAAGGTTCTTTGGTATTGGCCGTCTTAATGAAGTGCTACCATGATACCTTTGCACTGCAGCTGTTCCTTCATCTACTCTATGTCAATCCCCACAGGGCTACGGCAGAACTGGAAACCTTATGCCGTGTCCTAGAGGAGAACAGAAACAAAACTGCTAAGATGCTGCTTATGGTCTGCTACAACGAGCTCCCTAGCCATCACAAGAGCTGCTTGATGTACCTATCAATCTTTCCCCAAGGACACATAATCATGAGAGCTGATCTGCTGAGGAGATGGGTCTGTGAAGGACTGATAAGCAAAAGAAGCGCTGGGGCAAGCACTCTGGATGATCAAGCCGAGCGAATCTTTGACTCACTGTTCACTCGAGGGTTCATATGTCCAGGAGAAATCAGTGATGCAGGCAAGATTAAGAGCTTTACATTGAATTCTATTGTTCATGATTTCATCGTTACAGATGTAGGCTTCGTGGATACATCATCACGGCCTGAGCTAGCTCACCGCTTCTCCATCAACAGTGGGGTAGCAATACTGGAAGAATCTCTTTCTGTGTCCGATTCTGATCCATCCGGCAATGGCATCATAACTACAATTGAGTCTCTGGCTGAATCTGCTCAATGGCAGTTTCTGAAGGTGCTGGATCTCCGAGGCTGCAAAGGGTTGACGAAGAAGCATCTAAACAGTATTTGCAAGATACTACTGCTCAAGTACTTGAGCCTCAGGAACACAGATGTCTCTGAACTGCCGAAGGACATTGAGAAGTTGCAGTGCCTGCAGACATTGGATATCCGGCAGACAGCGGTACGGGTACTTGCCACAAAATCTGTTGTGCTTCCAATGCTAAAGCATCTGCTTGCTGGGAAGATAGACTCTCTGACTCCAAACAACGATTCTGATACCGATAGGTTCGAAGAGTCATTTGCAGCGGTGCGCCTTCCCAGGAGCATCCGAAGAATGGAAAAACTTGAGGTGCTCTCCCATGTTGAAGTTGCCCACAGTGATGATCTGACTGACGTCGGCAAGCTGCTACGTCACAGAAAGCTTGGGGTGATTCTCCAGGGTAAGAAAGAAGAATTGGAACTTCTGTTCCAGCAGACTGAGATATTGCATGGTTGCCTCCGCTCCTTGTCAATCCAGATGGACCAGCAGACTAAAAGTGAGGGTGCATTACCCTCGCCTCCGAAACATCTCCAGAGCCTGAACATCAGCGGGATCACTGGTGGGCTTCACCTATGGATTGCAGGGCATGACCAACTCACCAAGATTACACTGAGGGAGACCGGCCTTGGGGAAGAGGCTCTAAGCATCCTTGGCCAGCTTAGGATCTTGCGCTGCCTCAGGCTTTGGCACAAGTCTTACGTCGAGAGCCAACTGAAGTTCAAGGAAGGAGAATTCAAGAGCCTCGAGTCTCTAGTTGTCGAGGGCAGTGATATCACCAGCATCACCTTTGAGGCTGGGGCAGCTCCTAAGATGGAGCTGATTGTCTGGTCTCTTGTCTCTATGGAGGTTCTTTCTGGACTCGACCACCTTCCGAAGTTGAAGAAGCTTGAACTCAAAGGTGACAGCTGCTGCGACATAGACTCGCTGAGAGAAGAAATTAAATGTCATCCCAACCATCCTGAACTGATGTACAACGGACAGCTGCAACACTATTAAGCTGGAACTGCAGCTGCAAGTGCTGCCTCAACTCCGTCTCCGTGAGCAATCAATCATTTACTCTCTCTCCATCACACGAAGCTCAAGTCGATACATCAATTTGTCCTCGAGTAAAGTTGCAGTCGAAGAAGATTCTGGCCCTCTTCTTCCAGCAGCCGCGCGTATGTTTGTTTGCCGTTCTTTTTCATGTATTTGTGTTTGCTTTGATTTCCTTCCTATTACCGCTGGACCTGTATATTGTTATGTGCATGTCTTAGCCGTATCCTATGGTTTATTTACGGCTTGGTATATGATTTGTGTACTGTAACTCTACTACTGCTATCTTTGATCATGCTTGCCATGAGTGAGCGAACAATTTTATGTATTTGTACTTGCTGGTCTCCGGTAATGGAATCTGTGTGCTGCGTACAAATTGATGGGAGAAAATACCAAGGTTGGTTATCTGAAAGTATTGCAGGTACCAATGGATATGTCACTGTTTCTCGTCATTGTGTTACCATATGCAGACTTCGCTTTAGCAACTATTGGATGCTTAGTCTGCTGCCTTGTGGCTAGAATTATGGTCGTACTCTGCACCCTTTTGCTCTGTGCCTTTCCTTTTCAGCACACCAGTGTAGCCTCATTGGTAAGATCGGCCTCACCTTTTTCTTTTTGGATTGCTCAGACAAGGGGCCTCCCATTGATATCCACTAGAGAAGCTACAGCACCACATGTTCTTTGAAACAAGTTAACGCGAGACGAACAGGGCGGCGCAGCTCGAGCTGAGCTCTGAGCGCGAAACTGTTTTCTGGGTGTCCAATGCCGCTGGCCACGGCGTCAACGGCGGAGATGGACTGAGTTTGAGTTTGCCATGGCACGGCCGCGCCGGCGCCGGCGGCAGGTCATCCAGGACGGCGTCGGGCGATTCGGAGCAGAGAATAGGATGACTCGTGGCTGCCTACGCCCTACGCTGAGTTCATTTCTTCAGGTGACCCTACACTGAGTGTTGAGTAAATAGGCAATTTCTCGATTAAATTAATCCACGAGTAAATCACTAGCATGGCATTGACTAAGTTGATGATGTACCGACTTTGATCTAAACATGCACGTACTAAGTAAACAGTAGACAAATCTACACATCTTGCTAGTAATCGCTAATATGAAAATAATCGGAGCGGGATAAGCGAGTTATACCCTCCAAGAGGGCCATCTTGCAGAGGCCGCGGCTTTGGTGGCAACAGCGGCGTCCTCGGCGGCCTTCTTCTCGGCTTCAGCTTTCTCGGCGGCGGCACGGTCGGTGTCGGTGGACATGGTGATGATGAAGGCGACGCGGACGTAGAGGAAGTAGATGATCGAAGCGAGCAGTCGCGTAATTGCTGCCCAAAAACCTATTCGCCTCACCCCGTCTGACAGAACCGGAAGGGCGTGGTTTGAGAACCTGCTCTCCCGTCGACCGTGTCTGTGGCGGACGGGATGGAGTCACCGCGGCAGCAGCGTGAGGAACGACGGTGGGCGTCGCGCGTGAGCGTATGTGATCGATCGTGGTGGCTAGGGTTAGGGACACAACGCACTTATATAGACTCGGCCGCATGGAGAGGCGTGGGCTTGACCCACGTCTGAAGTCGTGACAGCCCACGATCTGACGTCTCAGATCGTGGCCCTGCTGTCAGAACCTCTCCGTTAGTGACTGGCAAAAATAAGCGCATAGGTGTGAGCTCGGCTCGGCTCATTCCCGCAACCCGTAGCGCGTCGTGACGAGGCGAGGCGAGGCGAGGCGTGGCGAGGCGGGCGGCGGAGGAGGAGCGCGCGAGGGCCTCTTCTCTTCTCAAGCTCCAATAGCATGTAGAAGAGAAACCCTTATAAACCACTCCAACTCTCCTTCCACTTCCGGGGTGGGACTAAACTTCCCACCACACCTAGTGCCATATAACCCACATGGGCCCTTAGAGATTTTTCAGAAATTGCAATATGGGCCTAGAGCCCATCTCGCATTTCAAAGCAATCCCCACCAGATCTCGAGGGCCCATTGTGTCCTCTGCTCCAAATCTTGTTTTGATATACTAGTGTTTCAATGAAGACCTGTTAAGGTTGAGCTTCACCTAGAGCAAGTAGCTACACTCCTTCACAACCCAACAATGGACTATGCCTTGAATTGTCGGGTTTGGCGTAAGAAGTTTCACCCCATGTCTTACTAGTCTTTGGGCTGCGAAAGGCTGACCCCTCGAATTGGAGCATATAAGTCCCACTCCTGGCCTATTCATAAGCTTACTAGAGATCACCCCAATCTCATAGACCGTGACTAGCAGTCGGGCTCACATAGATATGTTCCTCCAAAGATCGCTCTGTAGGATAGCATCTTGCTTATACATATAAGCCTTGGAACACATTAAGACAGTAGTCATCCTTTCATACAGTTTCCGTGAGTATTGCATCTCCAACGGAGTGGGTTAGTAAAGTTACTCTCCTCAGTTCACCACTGGCTTGTTTTCCCAGGTCCTACTTCACGGGATCTCCGATCACATAGGTTGGGTTACCACCATGGTAACTCATGTGGGTCTCATACCCATCTCCCTCGATGCACTATCTATCACTACACGTGATAGCCCTTTAAATAAAGGGATCTCGCCAGATTCTTAGCCGTATGGACATAGTCCAACGCTATTACTCGGAGTTTCTTAATTTTCGACAGCTTTTAATCTCATTCTTATATGTTTGTTGGACTTCATGTTGTCCTTTGAACTCTTCACCTTGGTGATGACGATCGATTATCACAGTTCATAAGGATAACCGAACCGGTTTATCAACCGATGGCGGGTCCATCAAAAGATCTCAAGCCATCCTGCTTCAACACCGTAAGTGTCTAATGCTGTTAATTTTGCTTCCATTGTCGATCTCGTTAAGATCGTTTGCTTGCAAGACTTTCGAGAAACAAGCGCCACCTCCAAGAGTAAACATATACCCTGTTGTGGCCTTCATCTCATCAAGATCGAGATCCAATTGCATCACTATACCCTTCAAGTACCGACGGGTCTCCGGTATAGTGAAGTCCATAATTCATAGTACCTTTCGGATAGCGCATAACTCTTTCAACGGCATGCCAATGTACATCACCGGTTTGGAAACAAATCGGCTCGGTTTGCTCACGACAACGCGATGTCAGGCCTCGTTGCGCTCGCTAGGTACATCAGTGAACCAATGATTTGAGAATATCTCAATTGATCTTTAGCCATGCCTTTGGACTTTCGAATCAACACGCTAGGATCATATGGTGTTTGAGATGGTGTGCAGTCCGAATATCCAAAACGACTCAACACCTTCTCAACATAATGGGATTGCGTATGTGATCCCACCCTCATTATCTCTCGGTAGCTTGATGTTCAAGATAACATCAGCCACACCAAGATCCTTCATCTCAAAGTTACGAGACAGTAAGCGACTTAACCTCCTCAATGACTTTGAGGTTGGTTCCGAATATCGATATGTCATCAACATACAAGCACAAGATAACTCCTTCGCCCCACCATGGCGATAGTATACACATTTGTCGCCTTCATTAACAACGAAGCCAACAGATGTCGAGTTGTATTAAACTTATCATGCCATTGCTTAGGTGCTTGCTTTAGGCCATATAAAGATTTCAAAGAACCTACACACCTTTCTTTCTCGACCATCTATCACAAAGCCATCTGGCTGTTGCATGTAGATTTCCTCATTTAGCTCTCCATTCGTAAAAGCCGTCTTGACATCCATTTGATGGACGAGAAGACCATGTGAGGCCGCCAACGAGAGTAATACTCGAATGGTGGTCGATCTAGCCACAGTGAATAAGTATCGAAGAAATCTTCCTCTTCTTTACGGTCATATCCCTTGGCCACAAGCCTAGCCTTGTACTTTTCAATCGCACCATCGGGCCTAAGCTTTTCTTGAACACCACTTACATCCCTATGGTTTGCAACCATAGGGACGCCATGATCTCCCATGTCCCGTTAGCCATGATGGAATCCATCTCGCTGCGGACCGCATCCTTCCAAAGATCAGCTTCTCGGAGAGGCATACGCTTGAAATAGAAGTGGGAGTATCATCCACGAGGTACACGAAGAAATCATCACCAAAGGTCTTTGCAGTCCTTTGTCTCTTGCCCCTACCAAGGGTTTCCTTGTCATCCTCCTCGTGATTTTCATCATGTGTTCGTTCATAATATTCCATAGGAATGGCGGGGCTCAGGAGTCTCCTCAGATTCCTGTCTAGAAGTGCTTTGCATATCTCTCATGGGAAAAATATCCTCAAAGAATGTAGCATCCTTAGACTCGACAATTGTACCGACCTTCTGGTCAGGTACCTCAGATTTCACTACTAGAAATCTATAGCCAACGCTGTTCTTAGCGTAGCCCAAATTAACGCAGTCCACAGTCTTGGGTCCAAGCTTACGCTTTTTGGGGATCGGCACACTGACTTTCGCCAAACAGCCCCAAGTACGCAAGTACGGGAGTGTTGTCCTTCTCTTTGCCCATTTCTCATAGGGAGTGATCTCATTATCCTTTGTCGGAACTTTATTCAGGACATGACATGCCGTCAATATAGCCTCCCCCACCATGCCTTGGATAAACCCGATGTATCTAACATGGCGTTAACGGATCGCTTAGAGTACGGTTTTTCCGCTCGGCAACCCCGTTTGATCGGGAGAATAGGGAGGCGTCCTCTCATGAATAATGCCGTGTTCCGCATGAAGGAATCAAACTCACTCGAGAAGTACTCTCCACCGCGATCCGACCGGATTCGTTTAATTTTCTTTTCAAGTTGATTCTCAACTTCGCCTTATAGATTTCAAAGTAGTGTAGAGCCTCATCTTTAGTATTTAACAGATATACAGAGCAATATCTAGTGGAATCATCTATCAATGTCATGAAGTATTTCTTTCCGCCTTTAGTCAACACACCATTCATCTCACAAAGATCAGAATGTATGAGTTCTAATGGTGCCAAGTGTCTCTCCTCCATGACCTTGTGAGGCTTGCGAGGTTGCTTAGCTTGCACACATGATAGGCACTTAGAACCTTTGGCTAAAGTGAAACTCGGGATTAAATCCAATTTGGCTAGCCGCGTCATAACACCGAAACTAATGTGACACATACGTGAATGCCAAACTTCAGATTCATTAACATTCGAATGAATATGGTTCACGACTTTATTACAAAAATCTGCGAGGGAAAGGCGGAACATCCCTCCGCTCTCATAACCTTTTCCAACAAAGAGTCCATATTTCGTAACAACTAATTTATTAGACTCGAAAACCAACTTAAACCCTTCTCTACATAGAAGGGAGCCACTAACGAGGTTCTTCTTGATGTCGGGGACATGTTTGACGTTCTTCACCAAGACGATCCTTCCCGAAGTAAACTTGGATCGACCGTGCCAACACCATGAGCGAAGCACTCGCGCCATTCCCCATCAATACGGACCCGTGACCTATGACCTGGTAAGAAGTGAACAATGAAATGTCAAGACACACATGAACACTTGCACTGTGTCCACCCACCAATCGGTGGGCTGAAACAACGAAAAAAGCGATAAATTGATTATCGTACCCAGATGCACCATTCTCATTGTTGCACACAATCATGTTGACAGACTTGGAGTCCTGTCCTGACTTCTTATACTTGTTTGGGCACTTGTTGGCCCAATGTTCAACTGAACCACAAGTAAAGCAGCCCTCATCCTTCTTGTTCTTCTTGAAGGTCTTCTTACCCTTCTTCTTAAAGTCGGTATTGTGTTGGACACCGTTCTTTCCCTTGGGCTTGTGGGAGTTGAAGTTCTTACGGTTCACCATGTTGGCGACGAAGTTCCTTGACCCCTTTTTCCGTCTTGAGTCCTTTGCCCTTGAATTCTGGTCGACACTCGGATGGCCAATGACATCCTCCACAGAGAATTCACGCCTCGATGTTTTGAGTGGTGGCAAAGTTCCTCCAGGAGTTGGGGAGCTTAGCGATTATGCAGCCCGCGACAAACTTGCCCGTAACTCGCACTTGAGCTCAAGCTCCTTAACAATGCATATTATCTCATGAGCCTGCTCCAGTACAGGACGGTTCTCAACCATCTTGTAATCGTGGAACTGCTCTATAATATACATCTCGCTCCCTGCATCGGCGGCCCCGAACTTAGATTCGAGCGCCTCCCACAAGTCCTTGGCGACATGCACATGTAAATATGCGTCGACCAGTTTATCTCCGATCACGCTAAGAACTGCTCCGAGAAACACAGTGGTTGCCTCCCTGAACGCCTTCTCCTGTTCAGAGCAATCGTTCCGTGGACACACGGTGACCCGTAACACGTTCATAGCCGTGAGCCATAAAGTGGTCTTTGTCCGCCAACGCTTAAAATACGTGCAGTAAACTTATCCGGTTTTCAGCAGCGGCAAAGCCACTTGCCGAAAAATTCCTACACATAATAGGTTTTTGGATTGTTGAGTAAATAGGCAATTTCTCGATTAAATTAATCCACGAGTAAATCACTAGCATGGCATTGACTAAGTTGATGATGTACCGACTTTGATCTAAACATGCACGTACTAAGCAAACAATAGACAAATCTGTACATACTGCTAATCGCTAATATGAAAATAATCAGAGCGGGATAAACGAAGTTATACCCTCTAGTAGGCCATGCAGAGGCCGCGGCTTTGGTGGCAACATCGGCGTCCTCGGCGGCCTTCTTGTCGGCTTCAGCTTTCTCGGCGGCCGCAGTCGGCGTCGGTGGACATGGTGATGATGAAGGCGGCGGACGTAGAGGAAGTAGACGATCGAAGCGGCGATCAGTGTCGCTGCCCAAAACCTATTCGCCCTCACCCCGTCTGTGAACCGTAAGGCGTGGTTTGGAGACCTGCTCTCCGTCGGACCGTGTCTGTGGCCGGACGGGATGGAGTCACCGGCGGCAGCAGCAGAGAGGAACGACGGTGGGCGTCTGCGTGAGCGTATGTGATCGATCATGGCGGCTAGGGTTAGGGGACACAACGCACTTATATAGACTTCAGCCAAGCGTGGAGAGACGTGGGCTTGACCCACGTCCGAGTCGGATGCCTCACGATCTCGGCGTCTCGGATCGTGGCCTCAGTAACCTCTCCGTTAGTGACTGGCAAAAATAAGCGCATACGTGTGAGCTCGGCTCGGCTCATTCCCGCAACCCGCAGCGCGTCGTGACGAGGCGAGGCGTGGCGAGGCGGGCGGTGGAGGAGGAGCGCGCGAGGGCCTCTTCTCTTCTCAAGCTCCAATAGCATGTAGAAGAGAAACTCTTATAAACCACTCCAACTCTCCTTCCACTTCCGGGGTGGGACTAAACTTCCCACCACACCTAGTGCCATATAACCCACATGGGACCTTAGAGATTTTTCAGAAATTGCAATATGGGCCTAGAGCGCATCTCAGATTTCAGCAATCCCCCACCAGATCTCGAGGGCCCATTGTGTCCTCTGTTCCAAATACTGTTTTGATATACTAGTGTTTCAATGAAGACCTGTAAGGTTGAGCTTCACCTAGAGCAAGTAGCTACACTCCTTCACAACTGAACAATGGACTATGCCTTGAATTGTCGGGTTTAGGCGTAAAGAAGTTTCACCCCATGTCTTACTTGGTACTTTGGGCTGCAAGGCTGACCCCTCGGGTGCAAGATATTAGTCACACTCCTGGCCTGTTCATGAGCTTGCTAGAGATCACCCCAATCTCATAGACTGTGACGAGCAGTCGGGCTCATATAGGTATGTTCCTCCAAAGATCACTCTGTAGGATAGCATCTTGCTTATACATATAAGCCTTCGAACACATTAAGACAGTAGTCATCCTACCATACAGTATCGAGAGTACTGCATCTCCAACGGAGTGGGTTAGTATAGTTACTCTCCTCAGTTCACCACTGGCTTGTTTTCCCAAGTCCTACTTCACGGGATATCCGATCATATAGGTTGGGTTACCACCATGGTAACTCATGTGGGTATCATACCCATCTCCTCGATGCACTATCTATCACTACACGTGATAGCCCTTTAAATAAAGGGATCTGCCAGATTCTTAGTCTGTCGGTGTACTAGAGTAGGGTACCCTAGTATCCCTGAACTTGTGCACGGGCGATTTGCAGCCCTCCGCGGCAAGGCTTACCGGGTGACCGCCAAGGTCCTCCGTGGTTCCTTTGGAGCCATTCAAGAACAAAGTATTTAAGCCAAGGAGACAAGGCCCGGCAAGAGGAGCTTGCCGGAAGGCCACCCAAGGCACCTAGGAGACAAGGCCCGGCAAGAGGAGCTTGCGGGAAGGCCCAGTGCGACAAGCTTGCGGTAGCGACAAGACAACAATCATGACAAAGGCGCTTGTCATGCAGACCACCACTCGGTACCTACGCTTCCAAAGCACATCCACTAACGTGTCGCCTTGGGACCTTCCCGGTAGCGCGGCGTGGCGAAGAGCTGTGCAGCCACGGTGGCGAGGTGTGGCGGCGACAAGATTGCCATCGTGTGGCGGTGGCGCCCCGACGGTCCCTGTTTGCCTTTATTAGGGCGGCGTGAGCGGGCATTTAATGCCTTTGTCCCCTGCCGTCAGGGTTAGGTATGTTACACTGTGCACTGTACAAGTAGGTGTACCAACCACTCCATTTCCATTTCTACCCTTGTCTACGTTGCCACCTGTCGGAAACCCCTTGAGCATATAAAAGGAGGCCCATGCGCAACGTAGAAAAGGGTCGGTCGGTCAGTTCCCCCCCACGCTCAGTCTCGTTAGCAGCTCGTGTGTACTGTAGCACTCAGCTCTGAGCAAGAACGCAATACACCTAGACATGCAGCGGTAGGAGTGTTATCTCTCGAGAGCTCCCGGGTAAACCTCTCGTGTAGCCGCCTCGATCTGCTCTTCGGCGACCTCCGCTCCCCGCCGAACCGAAAGGGGCTCGGTCCGCCGGTCTCATAGGTGTTCGTGGGCCAGATCAGCCTGCCCCGACATCTTTGGCGCGCCAGGTAGGGGGCGTCGAGGTTGTGTGAACCTGATCCGGCGTCCACGCAAGCTAGATCTTCATCATCTTCATTGACATGCCACTGAATAAGAAGGCTTCGGTGGCAGAAGCTCCGTCCGCGTCGAACCCACCACCACCGGAGCAAACAGGTGGTGGGGTAGACGCCGGCGGAAGAATGGACGGCGGAGGGGGAGCTCACGGTGCCGCCAAGTCCAAGGACAAGGCTGCGCAGGCCTCGGCGTCCGTACATGCACCGCGCCAGTCTCAAGAGGCGCGGGACTGACAGCGTCATGACATTCACAATGCCATACGCTCGTTGGACCAAGATCGAGCTGGAGGATCTCGGGATGCTCAAGACCAGCATGCACGCCAACATGCTGGCGCGAAGCGAGGCATCGGTCGCCCGGACGGGATATCGCTCCTTCTAACATAGTTAGAAGTCCGAGCATATCCGCTCCTCGCGCCGTTCGCCGCTGCCACCCACCACTCCAGCGAAGCTTTGGCGAGAGCTCAATCGCTCTGGATTACCCTCCAACGGCCGACAAAGTCGATGAGTGGAGGGCCACCATTCGTAGTCTCATCGGCCGCTTAACGGCGACGCTCCGCTGCAACCGAGTGCATCGCTGCCGGCAGGACTGCTAAACACGAGCCGGTGGCGGCAGAGACCGTGGGGGTGCAACCACCATGCACTCTCCGCCCGAAGGCCAAGATCGCCGACTTCGCGGATCCACCTCGACAAATGACTCCACGCGTCGCCGGATCCACGAGCTCGTCGCGATCAGCGCCAAGTTCTTCACGAGCAACGGCAAGAGGATGCTCGAACTCGCGCCGAGCGCCGAAGAGAAGCACGGCGTCAATCCGACAAGCGCGCTGGGCCCTCTGTTGACATGCATGCGCCCGGAAGAACCAGCGACTTGCCGTCTGCGATAGGTTGCCCTGCGTTCACTCGTGAGCTGCGGCAAGTCCAGTGGCCCAACAAGAAAAACATCAAGCCAGACGTACCAGAGAAGTAGGACGGCAAGACGCATCCGTCGGAGTTCCTCAGCATCTACACCATCGCGGTGCAAGCTGCGGGCGAGACGACAAGATTCTCGCCAACTACTTCCGGCTGGTGCTCAAGCCCAATGTCGAGATCCTGGCTCATGCACTTGCCGGACAACTTCATATCCTCTTGGGCAGATCTATGCCATCGGTTTGTCGGCGCCTTTACGGTGACCGCCACAAGCCCCATGGCTAAGAAAGCGACCTTCATCTCGCCGCCCGGTAAGGAAGGAGAGCCACCGCAAGTACATTTAGAGATTCAGCGTGCGGCAAAGACAACATCCCAGATGTCCACCCTGCCGCGGTAATCAGCGTTCCATCGAACATGCGGAACCGCATGATGCGGAGGAGATGGCGATGTGCAATATCGTAGAGGCGTCGATGAGCTATATGCCCTGGCCGACAAGTGTGCACGTGCTGAGGAAGGGAGGAGACTCCCCGGAGAGAATACTGAAGCAGGAGGATCTGATAGCGAGGAGACCACCCCGGCAAAGAAAAGCCGGCGGCGGAATAATAGGAAGAAGAAAGGCAGAGATGTACTAGTTGTTGAGCAGTCCGGCAACGGAGGTGGCGCCAAGAAAGCCAAAGCTGGTAGCTCCGGCAAGGAGGTTGCCGCTGGCACCAATCGCCAGTCAGGTGTCGGCCGCCGACAAGCGGTGACGGCTCCAACAAGCGATCTTGCAAGATCCACCGCACCAAGGGCCATGACGCCCGTGAGCTGCAAGAAGGTCGAGCAGCTTGTCGAGCAGCGAAGGCTGAATACGAGCACGGCGCGACAAGGAGAAGGCCCAGAGGGTGCCGGAGGAGCTAGCAAGAAACGCCCCGGCCGGGGAGGACGCCAGCAGCAAGGCCAAGCAGCGGCAAGGAGACAGACCTCCCGCGCGACAAGGATGAAGACGGCGGCGACGATGAAGACATGGATGATGACGAGGCCGATGAGCAGGAGTTCCAGAAGCCCACGGAGGTCTGTGCGTTGTGGCGGTGCTTCTCTGCATACTTCACACCGCCAGCTCAAGCGGTGGATGCGGAAGTCAATGCAGCAGAACCATCCATCGAGTCACACAGCCTCTCGAAATGGTCCAGACGCCTATCATCTTTGATATTGAGGACCACCCTGATCGGCGTAACTGCGGTCGGGTGCTTGCCGATGTTGGTCTCACCAACTATCCGCAACCTCAAGGTCACTAAGATGTTAGTTGTGGCGGGGCGGCTTGAACTGATCTCCTCCGCGGTGCTCCGAAACTCCGGATCCACGATGGCGAGCTCGAAGAGACCGGCACATTCCAAGGAATCAATCCGGGAAGGAGCAAGCGAAGGAAAGATCACGTTGCCGGTGACATTTGTCGTGAGTTGAACTTCAGAATCGAGAGGGTCACTTTGACATTGCTGACTTTCCATTGCCTTACAATGGGATACTTGGCCGTCCAAAGACTCGCCAAATTCATGGCGGCCTCTCACTATGCCTACAACATCTTTGAAGATGCCGGGCCCGATAAGTGTCATCTCTGTCACTGGCGACAAGAAGGATGCTCTTATCTGCGCACCGACAAGATCTACCGGGAAGCGGCCATGCTGACAGATTGCAAGCCACTTGCCCGAAGCTCCGGGGAAGAAGAAGACCAAGTCCGGCAAGAGCTCTATTGCCCACTCCGGCAAGCGCACCTCTTCTGAGTGCTGCGCTACTGCGTCGAGGACGCTTTCATCGAGCTCCACCGGCAAGTGTAAGAAAGGCGATGGCAGCTCCACCAGAGACCAAGAAGGTGTCCGCCAAGGAGGGCGACACCGGTGGTACCTTCACCATCGGTGCCTCTCTCGACCCTAAATAGGAAGGCGGCGCTCGTTGCTTTCCCTGCTAACGCCGTCGGCGTGTTTGTGTGGCAACCGTCGACATCCCGGTGTTCCTGTGAAAGTAATTGAGCACCATCTTGCCGTTTGCCCTCATGCGCGGCCCGTCAAGCGTAAAGTCGTGAAGCGAGCGTTGGGCGCCAAGAGTTCATCGCAGAAGAAATCAAGAAATTGGAAGCAGCATGCCTTGTCGAGGAGTGCTCCATCCTCGTGGTTGGCCAATCCTATAGTTATGCATAAGGCTAACGGGAAATGGAGGCTTTGTATCGACTTTACCGATGTCAATAAAGCTTGTCCCAAAGACCCATTTCCCTTGCCGCGCGCCGACAGATTGTTGACTCCACGGCGGATGTGATTTGCTTTCATTTACGGATGCCTACTCGAGATATCATCAGATCTTCATGGCGTAAGAGGATGAGGAGAAGACCGCATTCATCACCCCATGTGGCACATACTGTTTTGTACGGATGCCCTTCGGGTTAAAGAATGCCGGTTCAACATTTGCAAGAGTAGTTCATGACGCTTTTGAGCCGCAAATGCACAGAAATGTGGAAGCCTACATGGATGACATAGTAGTCAAAAGCAAGGACAAGTCGACTACGATTCAAGATTTAGACGAAACTTTTGCAAATCTGCAAGATCAACCTCAAGCTCAACCCCGAGAAGTGCGTGTTTGGAGTCCCTTCCGCAAGCTTCTCGGGTTCTTCGTGTCTCGGCGGGGAAGGAAGCCAATCCCGACAAGATCAAGGCCATTGAGCAAATTGAAGCACCAAAGCGCGTCAAGGATGTCTGAAGGCTTGCGGTTGCGTAGCTGCTCTCGGCAGGTTTATCTCTAGATCTGCTGAAGGCCTACCGCCATTTTTCAAAATTTTGAAAAAGGCAGGTCCGATGCAATGGACTCCAGAAGCGGAGGTTGCGCTGCAGGACTTGAAGAGATACCTGTCCTCCACTCCAACACTTGTCGCACCTAGGCCACAAGAGAAGTTCTTTGCCATATATAGCGGCAACCAATCAAGTGGTTAGTGCTGCGTTAGTAGCGGAGAGGGAGGCGGATGATGAGCTAGCAACCATGGCAGATGCATCAAGCGACAAGCAGGGGGCTTCACCGGCAAGCTCTGGTCCCGACAAGGACGGATCTGCGCAAACACATGAGAAGACGCATAAAAGAATGGTGCAGCGCCCAGTTTACTTTGTCAGTTCCCTTCTACAGGGGGCTAGGTCTGTTGGGGAACGTTGCAGAAAATTAAAATTTTTCCTACGGTTTCACCAAGATCCATCTATGAGTTCATCTAAGCAACGAGTCATGGGAGAGTGATTGCATCTACATACCACTTGTAGATCGCGTGTGGAAGCGTTCAATGGAACGGGGATGATGGAGTCGTACTCGCCGTGATTCAGATCACCGATGACCTAGTGCCGAACGGACAGCACCTCCGCGTTCAACACACGTACGGAGAGGATGACGTCTCCTCCTTATTGATCTAGCAAGGGGAAGGAGAGGTTGATGATGATCCAGCAACCTGACGGCGTGGTGGTGGATGCAATGAACTCCGGCGGGGCTTCGCTAAGCAACTACGGGAGGAGGAGGAGGTGTAGCAGAGGGAGGCGCCAAGGGCTTCAGTGGCACGGCTGCCCCTCCCTCCCTCCCTTTATATAGGTGCAAGAGAGGGGGGCGCAGCCTTGCCCCTTCCTCCAAGGAAGGGTGCGGCCAAGAAGGGGAGGAGTCCATCCTCCCAAGGCACCCTCAGGTGCCTTCCCCTTTAGGACTCTCCCTCCCAAGTCTCCTTGGCGCATGGGCCTCTTGGGGCTGGTGCCCTTGGCCCATATAGGCCAAGCGCACCCCTACAGCCCATGTGGCCCCCAGGCAGGTGGACCCCGGTGGACCCCGGACCCCTTTCGGCACTCCGGTACAATACCGATAAAGTGCTAAACTTTTCGGCGACCAAAATAAGACTTCCCATATATAAATCTTTACCTCCGGACCATTCCGGAACTCCTCGTGATGTCCGGGATCTCATCCGGGACTCCGAACAACATTCGGTTTGCTGCATACTCATATTCATACAACCCTAGCATCACCGAACCTTAAGTGTGTAGACCCTACGGGTTCGGGAGACAGGCAGACATGACCGAGACGTTCTCCGGTCAATAACCAACAGCGGGATCTGGATACCCATGTTGGCTCCCACATGTTCCACGATGATATCATCGGATGAACCACGATGTCAAGGACTCAATCGATCCCGTATACAATTCCCTTTGTCTAGCGGCATTGTACTTGCCCGAGATTCGATCGTCGGTATCCCGATACCTTGTTCAATCTCGTTACCGGCAAGTCTCTTTACTCGTTCCATAACACATCATCCCGTGATCAACCTCTTGGTCACATTGTGCACATTATGATGATGTCCTATCGAGTGGGCCCAGAGATACCTCTCCGTTTACACGGAGTGACAAATCCCAGTCTCGATTCGTGCCAACCCAACAGACACTTTCGGAGATACCTGTAGTGCACCTTTATAGCCACCCGATTCGCCAGGACGCTTTGGTACACCCAAAGCATTCCTACGGTATCCGGAGTTGCACAATCTCATGGTCTAAGGAAATGATACTTGACATTAGAAAAGCATTAGCATACGAACTACGATCTTTGTGCTAGGCTTAGGATTGGGTCTTGTCCACCACATCATTCTCCTAATGATGTGATCCCGTTATCAACAACATCCAATGTCCATGGTCAGGAAACCGTAACCATCTATTGATCAACGAGCTAGTCAACTAGAGGCTTACTAGGGACATGGTGTTGTCTATGTATCCACACATGTATCTGAGTTTCCTATCAATACAATTATAGCATGGATAATAAACGATTATCATGAACAAGGAAATATAATAATAACTAATTTATTATTGCCTCTAGGGCATATTTCCAACAGTCTCCCACTTGCACTAGAGTCAATAATCTAGTTCACATCGCCATGTGATTAACACTGATAGGTCATATCGCCATGTGACCAACATCCAAAGAGTTTACTTGTGTCGCTAAACTATTTCACATCACCATGTGATTAAGACTCAATGAGTTCTGGGGTTTTGATCATGTTTTCCTTGTGAGAGAAGTTTTTAGTCAACGGGTCTGCAGTATTCAGATCCGTATGTACTTTGCAATTCTCTATGTCATATTGTAAATGCTGCTTCCACGCTCCACTTGAAACTATTCCAAATGGTTGCTCCACTATACGTATCCGGTTTGCTACTCGAGTCACTCGGATAGGTGTTAAAGCTTGCATCGACGTAACCCTTTACGCGAACTCTTTATCACCTCCATAATCGAGAAACATGTCCTTATTTACTCCAAGGACAATTTTGACGCTGTCCAATGATCCCCATTCCTGGATCATTCTTGTACCCTTGATCGACTCATGGCAAGGCACACTTCCTAAGCGGTACACAACATAGCATACTATAGAGCCTACGTCTAAAGCATAGGGGCGACCTTCGTCCTTCTTTTCTGCCGTGGTCGAGCTTTAAGTCTTAACTTCATACCTTACATCTCAGGCAAGAACTCCTTCTTTGACTGATCTATCTTGAACACCTTCAAGATCATGTCAAGGTATATGCTCATTTGAAAGTACCATTAAGCGTTTTTGATCTATCCTCATAGATCTTGATGCTCAATGTTTCAGTAGCTTAAACCAGGTTTTCTATTGAAAAACACTTTTCAAATAACCCTATATGCTTTCCAGAAATTCTACATCATTTCTGATCAACAATATGTCAACAACATATACTTATCAGAAATTCTATAGTGCTCCCACTCACTTCTTTGGAAATACAAGTTTCTCATAAACTTTGTATAAACCCAAAATCTTTGATCATCTCATCAAAGCGTACATTCCAACTCCGAGATGCCTACTACAGTCCTTAGAAGGATTGCTGGAGCTTTGCATACTTGTTAGCGTCTTTCAGGATTTGTCAAAACCTTCTAGTTGATTTACATACAACCTTTCCTCAAGAAAATCGTCGAGGAAACAATGTTTTTTGACATCCTATCTGCAAGATTTCATAAATAATGCAAGAATCGCTAATTCAATTCCAACAGACTCTTAGCATCGCTACGAATGAGAAAGTCTCATCGCATGATCAACTCCTTGAACTTGTCGGAAAACATCTTAACGACAAGTCGAGCTTTCTTAATGGTGACACTTTACCATCATTGTCTGCCTTCTTCCAAAATCCATTTGTACCCAACAGCCTCTCGACCATCAAGTAGTTCTTCCAAAGTCTACACTTTGTTTTCATACATGGATCCTCTCTCGGATTTTATGGCCTCAAGCCATTTGTCGGAATCCGGGCCCACCATCGCTTCTCCATAGCTCGTAGGTTCATTGTTGTCTAGCAACATGACCTTCAAGACAGGATCACGGTACTACTCAAGCAGTACTGCCCTTGTCGCCCCACGTGGTTTTGTAGTGACTTGATCCGAAGCATTATGATCACTATCATCGCCTTCCACTTCAATTGGTGTAGGTGCCACAGAACAACTTCCTCGTGCCTCGCTACACACTAGTTGAAGTGATGGTTCAACAACCTCATCAAGTCTCCACCATCCTCGCACTCAATTCTTTCGAGAGAAACTTTTCCTCGAGAAAGGACCCGTTCTAGAAACAATTACTTTTGCTTCCGGATCTGAGATAGGAGGTATACCCAACTGGTTTTTGGGTGTCCTATGAAGATGCATTTTATCCGCTTTGGGTTCGAGCTTATCATCCTGAAACTTTTCACATAAGCGTCGCAGCCCCAAACTTTTAAGAAACGACAACTTAGGTTTCTCCAAACCATGGTGTCGTCTCAACGGAATTACGTGGTGCCCTATTATAGTGAGTGCGGTTGTCTCTAATGCCTAACCCATGAACGATAGTGGTAATTCGATAAGAGACATCATGGTACGCACCATATCCAATAGGGTGCAACTATGATGTTCGGACACACCATCACACTATGGTGTTCCAGCGGTATTAATTGTGAAACAATTTCCACGATTGTCTTAATTGCGTACAAAGCTCAGAATCTCAGATACTCATCTCTATGATCATATCATAGACATTTTTATCCTCTTGTCACAATGATCTTTAACTTCACTCTGAAATTACTTGAACCATTCAATAATTCAGACTTTGTGTTTCATCAAGTAAATATACTCAACATCTACTCGAATCATCTGTGAAGTCGAACATAACGATATTCACTTTGCATGCCTCAAAGCACTCATTGGACTGCACACATCAAAATGTGTTACTTCCAACAGGTTGCTACCTAGTTCCATCTTATCGAAACCGAGGCTTTTCATCATCTTGCCCATGTGGTATGATTTGCATATCTCAAGTGATTCAAAATCAAGTGAGTCCAAACGATCCATCTGCATGGAGTTTCTTCATGCGTATACACCAATAGACATGGTTTGCATGTCTCAAACTTTTCAAAAGCGAGTGAGTCCAAAGATCCATCAACATGGAGCTTCTTCATGCTTTTATACCAATATGACTTACATGGCGATTGCCACAAGTACGTGGTACTATCATTACTATCTTATATCTTTTGGCATGAAAATGTGTATCACTACGATCGAGATTCAATAAACCATTCCTTTTAGGTGCTAGACCATTGAAGGTATTATTCAAATTAACAGAGTAACCATTATTCTCCTTAAATGAATAACCGTATTATGCAGACATAATCCAATCATGTCTATGCTCAACGCAAACACCAATCTCGATGGTAGAGGGAGCGTGATGCTTGATCATATCAACCTTGGAAACACTTCCAACACGTATCGTCACTTCACCTTTAGCCAGTCTCCGCTTATTCTCAGAGCTTTTGTTTCGAGTTACTAACACTTAGCAACTGAACCGGTATCTAATACCACTGGTGCTACTAGGAGTACTAGTAAAGTACACATTAACATAATGTATATCCAATATACTTCTATCGACCTTGCCAGCCTTCTTATCTACCAAGTATCTAGGGTAATTCTGCTCCAAGGGCTATTCCCTTATTACGTAAGCACTTAGTCTCGGGTTTGGGTTTCTTCAATCGGAGCAGCAATTGATTTGCCGCTTCATGAAGTGTCCCTTCTTGCCCTTGCCCTTCTTGAAACTAGTGGTTTCACCAACCATCAACAATTGATGCTCCTTCTTGATTTCTACTTTCATGTGTCAAACATCGTGAATACCTCAAGGATCATCATATCTATCCACGACATGTTATAGTTCATCACGAAGCTCTAGCAGCTTGGTGGCAATGACTTTGGAGAAACATCACTATCTCATCCGGAAGATCAACTCCCACTCGATTCAAGTGATTGTTGCACTCGGACAATGCGAGCACAAGCTCAACAATTGAGCTTTTCTCCCTTAGTTTGCAGGCTAAGAAAATCGTCGGAGGTCTTATACCTCTTGGCGTGGAACGAGCCCCGAAATCCCAATTTCAGCCCTCGAAACATCTCATATGTTCCGCGACGTTTGAAAAACGCCTTTGGTGCCTCAACTCTAAACCGCTCAACCGAACTATCACGTAGTTATCAAACGTGTATGTCCGATGTTTGTAACATCCATAAACGATGTTTGGGGTTCAGCACCTTTGGCGGTGCATTAAGGTCATAAGCTTTCTCCGTCCGCATAATCGCCATCACAACTTTCAACTATATTTTTTTCTAGGAACATATCTAAACAAAGTGGAACTAAAGCGAAGCCATTTACATAATTTGCAAAGATCTTTTGACTATGTTCAGGATAATTAAGTTCATCTCATGAACTCCCACTTAGATAGACATCCCTCTAGTCATCTAAGTGATTACATGATCCGAGTCAACTAGGCCGTGTCCGATCATCACGTGAGACGGACTAGTCATCATCGGTGAACATCTTCATGTTGATCATCTACTATACGACTCATGCTCGACCTTTCGGTCTCTTGTGTTCCGAGGCCATGTCTGTACATGCTAGGCTCGTCAAGTTAACCTAAGTGTTACGTGGTGTGTAAATCTGGCTTACACCCGTTGTATGTGAACGTAAGAATCTATCACACCCGATCATCACGTGGTGCTTGAACGCATTTAACTTTAGCAACGGTGCACAGTTAGGGAGAACACTTTCTTGAAATTGTTATGAGGGATCATCTTATTTACTACCGTCATTCTAAGAAAATAAGATGCATAAACATGATAAACATCACATGCAATCAAATAGTGACATGATATGGCCAATATCATTTTGCTCCTTTTGATCTCCATCTTCGGGGCTCCATGATCATCATCGTCACCGCAAGACACCATGATCTCCATCATCGTGTCTCCATGAAGTTGTCTCGCCAACTTATTACTTCTACTACTATGGCTACCGGTTAGCAATAAAGTAAAGTAATTACATGGCGTTGTTCAATGACACGCAGGTCATACAATAAATAAAGACAACTCCTATGGCTCCTGCCGGTTGTCATACTCATCGACATGCAAGTCGTGATTCCTATTACAAGAACATGATCAATCTCATACATCACATATCATTCATCACATTCTTCTTGGCCATATCACATCACATAGCATACCCCTGCAAAAACAAGTTAGACGTCCTCTAATTGTTGTTTGCATGTTTTACGTGGCTGCTATGGGTTTCTAGCAAGAACGTTTCTTACCTCGCAAAACCACAACGTGATATGTCAATTGCTATTTACCCTTCATAAGGACCCTTTTCATCGCATCCGATCCGACTAAAGTGGGAGAGATCGGCACCCGCTAGCCACCTTATGCACCAAGTGCATGTCAGTCGGTGGAACCTGTCTCACGTAAGAGTACGTGTAAGGTCTGTCCGGGCCGCTTCATCCCACAATACCGTCGAAACAAGATTGGACTAGTAACGGTAAGCATATTGAACAAAATCAACGCCCACAACTACTTTGTGTTCTACTCGTGCAAAGAATCTACGCAATAGACCTAGCTCATGATGCCACTGTTGGGGAACGTTGCAGAAAATTAAAATTTTTCCTACGGTTTCACCAAGATCCATCTATGAGTTCATCTATGCAACGAGTCATGGGAGAGTGATTGCATCTACATACCACTTGTAGATCGCGTGCGGAAGCGTTCAATGGAGCAGGGATGATGGAGTCGTACTCGCCGTGATTCGGATCACCGATGACCTAGTGCCGAGCGGACAGCACCTCCGCGTTCAACACACGCACGGAGGCGGATGACGTCTCCTCCTTCTTGATCCAGCAAGGGGGAAGGAGAGGTTGATGATGATCCAGCAGCACGACGGCGTGGTGGTGGATGCAACAGAACTCCGGCAGGACTTCGCTAAGCAACTACGGGAGGAGGAGGAGGTGTAGCAGAGAGGGAGGCGCCAAGGGCTTGTGGCACGGCTGCCCCTCCCTCCCTCCCTTTATATAGGTGCAAGAGAGGGGAGGGTGCAGCCTTGCCCTTCCTCCAAGGAAGGGTGCGGCCAAGAGGGGGAGGAGTCCATCCTCCCCAAGGCACCCCTGAGGTGCCTTCCCCTTTAGGACTCTCCCCTCTCCTTGTCTCCTTGGTGCATGGGCCTCTTGGGGCTGGTGCCCTTGGCCCATATAGGCCAAGGCGCACCCCCTACAGCCCATGTGGCCCCCCGGGGCAGGTGGACCCCTGGACCCCTTTCGGCACTCCCGGTACAATACCGGTAAAGTGCGAAACTTTTCCGGCGACCAAAATAAGACTTCCCATATATAAATCTTTACCTCCAGACCATTCCGGAACTCCTCGTGACGTCCGGGATCTCATCTGGGACTCGAACAACATTCTGTTTGATGCATACTCATATTCTTACAACCCTAGCGTCAACGAACCTAAAGTGTGTAGACCCTCCGGGTTCGGTTGACATGCAGACATTACCGTGACGTTCTCCGGTCAATAACCAACATCGGGATCTGGATACCCATGTTGGCTCCTACATGTTCCACGATGATCTCATCGGATGAACCATGATGTCAAGGACTCAATCGATCCCGTATACAATTCCCTTTGTCTAGCGGCATTGTACTTGCCCGAGATTCGATCGTCGGTATCCCGATACCTTGTTCAATCTCGTTAATGGCAAGTCTCTTTACTCGTTCCATAACACATCATCCCGTGATCAACCTCTTGGTCACATTGTGCACATTATGATGATGTCCTATCGAGTGGGCCTAGAGATACCTCTCCGTTTACACGGAGTGACAAATACCAGTCTCGATTCGTACCAACCCAATGTAGACACTTTCGGAGATACCTGTAGTGCACCTTTATAGCCACCCAGTTACGTTGTGACGTTTGGTACACCCAAAGAATTCCTACGGTATCCGGGAGTTGCACAATCTCATGGTCTAAGGAAATGATACTTGACATTAGAAAAGCATTAGCATACGAACTATGATCTTTGTGCTAGGCTTAGGATTGGGTCTTGTCCATCACATCATTCTGCTAATGATGTGATCCCGTTATCAACGACATCCAATGTCCATGGTCGTGAAACCGTAACCATCTATTGATCAACGAGATAGTCAACTAGAGGCTTACTAGGGACATGGTGTTGTCTATGTATCCACACATGTATCTGAGTTTCCTATCAATACAATTATAGCATGGATAATAAACGATTATCATGAACAAGGAAATATAATAATAAATAATTTATTATTGCCTCTAGGGCATATTCCCAACAAGGTCAAGGTACTCTGGTGTGCAGAAATTGCTTTTCGGCCTCCTCATGGCCTCGAGAAAGCTGCGCCATTACTTCCAGGCACATGAGATCACAGTTGTCACTCGTTTTCTGCTGAAGAGGATCGCAAAATCCAGAGGCAACAGTGTGATTGTCGGTGGGCACTTTGGAACTGTCAAGCTTTGGTCTCAAGTTTGAGAGCACTTCAACTATCCAAAGCAGAGCATTGGCGGAGTTCATAGAAGAATGGACGCCAACCCAAGATGAAGAAATTCCAGAAACGAGCATTCCCGTCAAGGAGGCAAGCAAAGAGTGGCTGATGTACTTTGATGGTGCCTTCTCGCTGCAAGGTGCCGGTGCGGGCGTGCTACTTGTCGCACCCACCGGAGAGCACCTCAAGTACGTAGTCCAGATGCACTTTCCCAAGGAGCAAGCAACGAACAATAC
This sequence comes from Aegilops bicornis, assembly GCA_021605145.1. Classification (NCBI taxonomy): domain Eukaryota; kingdom Viridiplantae; phylum Streptophyta; class Magnoliopsida; order Poales; family Poaceae; genus Aegilops; species Aegilops bicornis. Next base: position 598,467,899 of record CM038672.1, read on the forward strand.
TGCAGAGTATGAAGGTCTCATGATCGCAGTAGACCTTGGGATCAAGAAGCTCATTGTCAGGGGTGACTCACAGCTTGTTATCCGTCAAGTGAACAAGAATTATCAGAGCCCGTTGATGGAAGCTTATGTTGATGAAGTGAGAAAGCTAGAAGAGCACTTTGACGGCCTACAGATGGAATATATTCCAAGAGCTCGAGCGACATTCTTGATGGCACAGTCGAAGTCGCCGCACTTAAGTTGCACTGTGGAACCAGGGATTTTTGTGCTCGGTGACTCAACCGTCTGTAACGCCATCAAACGGACAGAGCAAGAAGAGGCAGTTTTTCTCTGGTGACTACTTTCCGGCAGAGCTTCCAGATGCCGCCGCCAAGAAGGTCCCCCAGATCGACACCAGCGGTGTTGAGGAGCAGTCTGCTCGACAAGCCCGAGGTTTGTTTCGTTGAAGCGCGCTCCCGACAAGTTTTGCTCCGGCAAGCTTGCCGGAGCGATCAACTCCGGCTCGACCGCGAGTTCTCGCCGTGGAAGCTGATGTTCCCGCGGCAGCAGATGTGCCTTTAGTCCTTGTTGTCGAGCCGCAAGCTCCAAAGATGGGCAACAGATTGTCCTTTTCCTTGAGACGGAGAACTTCCGAAGAGCAAGAAGAAGCGGAAAGAGTAGCCCGACAATCAAGTATGTACCAGTTTGTCGATAGCACACTGCATGTAAGAAGACTCAACGGTGTGAAATTGAAGTGTATTCACCGGAAGACGGACAAAAGCTGTTGGCGAGATACATGGAGGCATATGTGGTCACCACATTGGCGCGAGCACTTGCCGTGAAGCGTTCGGCAAGAAGGTTTCTTTTGGCCGACAACCCTCCGGATGCAAATCGCACAAGTAACCAAGTGTGAAGCGTGCGGTTCCATTCCAAGCAAATACACCAGCCAGCTCAAGCTCTCCAGACGATCCCTTTATCCTGGCCATTTTCGGTGCAGGGGCTCGACATCCTCGACCCCTTTCCCCGAAGTTGTCGGGGCTTTGAGTACTTATGCGTTGCAATCGACAAGTTCACAAAGTGGCCGGAAGTGGAAGCGATGAGGAAGGTGACAAGACAACAAGATCAAGTTCTTGGTCGCTTGTTTGCCGTTTCGAATCCCTAACAGATCATCACCGACAACGGCACGCAATTCACGAAGCCGCACCTTCATGCAAGACGTCCAAGATCTTGGCGCCAAGGTTCCGCTTCACTTACATTGCTCATCCGAGAAGCAACGGTCAAGCGGAGAGGGCAAATCTTTGAAGTGCTGCATGGGCTCAAGACCGGAACTTTCGACAGGCTGCACAAGTGCGGAAGAAATCGGATGGAGGAGCTGCCGGTGGTTCTTTGGTCGATCAGGCGACGCCAAATCGAGCCATCGCCGACACCTTTCGCTCTAGTCTATGGAGCAGAGGCAGTTCTCCTCACGGAACTCGTATACGGATCATCTCGAGTGCTCGCTTATGATGAGCTTGAGCAAGAGCAACTGCGACAAGATGACGCGCTACTCCTTGAGGAGGATCGTCTTGAGGCCTGTCTGAGCTGCTCGGTACCCGACAAGCTTTGCGCCGCTACCATAGCCGCAGTTAATGCCGAAGTCTCGAGGAAGGCGACCTTGTTCTTCGCGCGTTTAGTCCGCCAAGAATTCCAACAAGTTGACGCCAAAGTGGGAAGGCCCTTACCGGGTGAAGCGAGTCACTAGGCACAGCCTTTGTCGCCTTGAGACCGAAGATGGCATTCGGTGAGCAACTCCTGGAACATTGAGCATCTTCGTAAGTTTTACTCAGAGGCGCGGTTGCCGGAACCTGTTCCGGCAACCACCTTTTGTACAAGTCTTGCCGATGTTGCATGTAATCCTTTGTACAAAGCCAGGCGCAGACCCTGTGCATAAGTAAAGCTAGCGTGCTCCGCACATCTTGTCAATTTCATGCTTTTTACTTCTATTTTGCATGCGTTATCTGACACTTTGTGCAGCACCTATCCCCGGTAAGCAATAACGAGCCACAAGGCTCCACATCTTTATTTTCTCTTCTTTCTCTTTCTTAAAGAAAGGAAGGATCCCTCGCACACAAGTTTGCCGGGGGGAAAGGAGAAGATAATGGTGTGGACCAAGCGTCGCTCAAGGAAGTCTAGCCTTACCGGGAAGCAAGCAACGAGAAAAGCTAAGTTGCCAAAGTTTGAGCAATCAGTTTTAAATTTTTAAGTTATCTTCCTCGAACGACCGTGCTTTGTATGGAAAACACATGCGCAGAGGAACCAACTCGTATCTAGTTGCTCCATTACTTTGTTTCTATTCCGCTCAACAACTTAATTGAGCTGCGACTAGTTGCGACAAGGTTGCTTTCGGAGCGGCACCGCCCGGAGTCTTGGCGTCCGCCTTTTCGGCCTTCAGCGGCTCAGGTGCCCGCGCCGACAAGTTCCCTAAAAGCGTAAGGCAAAAACATACAAAGGAAGGAATCAAGTAAAGGAAATAACATAGAAATTGATACCCAAAATAGAGGTATATTACAAGATAGCTTGCCGCAACTCTAATGGATTGTTCTTATGACATGACCAACAGCGGCAAGAGAAAGAGAAAACGGGCGGCCTAATCTACGCGATCGCCCTCAACCCTCTTGATTCCGCTCACCCTGTCCACGATAGGTGCGACAAGGGTCTTGAGCGCCTCCACATCAGCATCCGGCGGCAAGGACTTGAGGACGTTGGTGAGGTTGAGGCCTGGATTGCGGAAGGCCACCTTCATCAGCACCTTCTGGAGAGCTCCTCACAGATCAGCACGACTCCTCGGCCAGCTGCTGGGACTTCTTCCCGGAGTCACTGGAGGGCCTTCACCACGCCCTTGAAGAACAAGCTAAGCTCGGCGCTGGGTTGGAGGTGCTCGTCGGAGGAATATCCAAGATCCACCATCCCCAGCTCCATCAGCTCCCTGTTGATGGCTGCAACAACATCCACGAGACCCTCGGTCCAGTGCTCCACGTTCTCCCTCAAGGCACTCAGGCGGCAGCAGATTCGCCAGAGCCCTCGTCGGCCTTGATCTTCTCCTTCAAGGCCACCTCCTGCTCCTGGCGCCGTCCAGCCCGAGTCAAAGTAGTTAGCTTCAACTCAAGATCTGCGTTGGAGTCCTTGGCGGCGCTGAGCTCCTTGCTCCTCTCGGCGAGACGGCCCCTGCAGCTCGCCAAGAGTATAGGCGTCCTTCTCGCGCTCGTGCTTGAGTGCAGCAAGCTCCTCGCCGCTCTCCTTGAGGCTGGCCTCCAACTGCGCCACCTTCGTCTCCAGCTCCTTCTTGGCGGCCTCGGCAGCTGCAGCAGCATCCTTTGCCTCCTTGAGAGCCCCGCCAAATGTTTGCTTGCGCATGGCAAGATCTCCTCATGGCTATCAAGGTTAACCTTCCGCTGCGCCAACTCACCTTCCTGCGCAGATAGCTTCTCGGCGGCAAGCCGCTGTTCCTCCTCAGCTTCAGCCTTCTCGAGGAGGAAGGCCTTGCGCTCCTCGGCAAGCCACTCCCACTCCTCTGCCAAGGACCGGAGAGCTTCCTGGTTGCGGCCCCGGAGTTCCTCCATGGCAGCTTCTCGATGTCTGCTCCCGCCTTCGCGACAAGCGCCTCCCGGGATTCCAGCTTGGCTTGTCGGGCGCGGTAGAGCGACAACAGCTTCTGCAACAGCTGCTCCTCCTCAGGCTCGCCGCTGCTGCTGCTTGGCGTGTCGACTAGCGTCAGTCCAGCGGAGGCGAGCAACTCTTCATCGAAAGTTCCTCCTTCGGCCGGCGCCCTGGAGCTCGACTCCCATGGGAGCTTGATGAAGACGCCATCACCGGCCTTCAAGTAGACGCCGGGCTGGGGCTCTTTGGAGCCTGATGCTGCAGCAGCGGCGGAGGGATCGGCGGTCGGCGTAGCGCCTGGCGCTCCTGCGGCCTCGAAGTGCGTCGGTCGATCGCGGACCCCTCGCCCGGCTTCTGCGGCGGCAGCTTTGGCGGCCTCTTCGCCGGCGGGCTCGTCAGCGCCGGCTCCTTCTTCCATGGCGGCGGCTTCATCAGTGTCGCCGCGCACGTCCTCCTCGCCGACGACCTCGGTCTCCATTGGTTCTGTGGCGGATGGATGAAGAAAGTCAAGCAAATACTCAAAAAGAAAATCAGAAGAAGAAGAACACAAGGAAAGTTTTCAGGGAAGAAGATTACCTGTGCCGGGGTCTGCGGTCATGGTCTCCGCCGCCAAGGGATCGCTGGTGCCATCCCTTGCCGGAGAACGCTCCCTTGCCGGGGAATCCACCCTTGGCGGCGTAGTCGAAGCAGAAGGAGGCTGCTCTGCTCCTACACAAATCAACGATCGAGATATCAAGAAGGAAGAGCACCCATGCACGCCGAACAGCAAGAAATAGACCATATACTTATCTTTGGGGGGCTGCGGCTGGGCTGCTTTGGAGAAGAAAAGTCGCCCGCATCCGACAAAGGTGGTCTCGGGCCGCGCCTCCTAGTCGCGATGGGTTCGTCCTCGACGACAATCACCGGAGTCTTGGCTCTCTTCGACATTCTCTGGGCCAGCGTCCTGAAAAGGAATGGGTTCAGGGTAAAGCAAATCAGATACAAGACAAAGCAACAAATCAAATAATTACAAGTACAACAAGGGATCTTACTCTTCTTCTTCCTCGTCGGAGCTGAGCGCGGAGAGATCAAATTCAGCCCGCCTCGATGCAGCCAGGCGGAGGTGGGTTCCCTTGGGCGCTTGGCGGCGGAACCGGTGGTGCGAGGGCCCCGCTCGATTGCTGCAGCGGCGTGGGGTGCTCCAGCGGCAGTGCTTGCAGCAGTGGAAGCCGTCGCTGGCCTTGCGGCTGTTGGCCCCTCTGCCGCCTCGCTGCGTCTCCGGCCTTGCGGAGACGCCTCCTTGGTGGAGCCGGGGGCTCCGCTCGCGGCAAGCTGCTTGGAGGCGGGGAGGAGGCGCCCTCGGCGGATTCGCTCGACTTCGGCTTCAGCTCGGCAAGCTCCTCCTCGCCCGGCAAACTCCTTTTTTCGACAAGGCTTGCCGCCTCTGCTGCCTCTGCCTCCTCCACGGTGAAGCCAAACTTCGCCCATGACAGCGGTTCTTGCCGCCTCTTCCGGCTGGTGGCGTCTGCGCATCTCATCGTCGGTGGTGTCGCGGGTGAGGCCCCTCTGCTCATCGGGGCGGACCGACATTTCCACCAGATTGTCAAAGAACTGCTGCACGACGTCATCTGCAGGCTCTTGCCAAGTTGGGACAATTCCATGCGAGTCGCACGACGGCATCATTGCACGGATGCGGTCAAGCGCGGAATTGTTGCACAGCGGAACGACGCCCCTCGGCAACCTAAACATCTGCGGATAGTCAGGATCGGGCTTGAACAGCTCTAAGAGCATCGCGTCAAGCTCCAAGACGGTGAAGTTGAAGTTGAGGCCCGGGCGCAGCCTCATGATATCTGCCGCATTCTGAAACTCCCAGGCAGGTCCCCTCCTCTCCTGCAAGAAGCGTCTGGCCAGCGAAGAAAGTCCGCGTAGCAGTGCCTCACGGTGAGTCCGGCAAGTGTGAGGCGAAGGATTCGGTGATCGCGATCTTCAGCCTAAGCGTCTTCCGGGGCCAGATTGCTCCAATCATTGCCGCGCACTACCGGGTTTAGTATTTGGCGGTAAATGGCTGCGGGTTCTCCTCGACAATCCAGCACCAATCTGCCCTCCATTCCTCCCATTTGCTACGGAGCTCTCCCTCCAGATAGGCTTCCTTCTTGCCGACCCTTGAGATCCAAGCAATTCCTCCGGAAAGGGGCTCCCCTCTCTCAACTCGGGGTAAAAAGAAGTGGCGGAAAAGGGCTACATTTGGGTGGACTCCGACAAAGTTTTCGCAGAGATGTGCGAAAACTGTCATGGTCAGAACGGCATTGGGGGTGAAATCAAGGAGGCGGAACCCGTAGGTGTTCATGATGTCACAAAAGAATTGAGAGAAAGGCGGGCGAGCCAGCGGTAGAAGAAGAGCGAAGGGATACCCAGTCGGGGCCAGTTACGAAGCGGCGGAAAGTACCTTCGTGCGCGGATGCGCTCAGCGTTCCGTCGACCGAAAAGGTAGTAGTCCTCCCTCGGCTCCCTCGCGGCGGTGAGGAAGATGGCCCGCTCCTTCCGCAGCGCCGCAAGCCGCTGCGCCTCGGCCGACTTCACGGCCTTCCCCTTATCGGCTTTCGGACCCATGGCGGAGGCGGTGGAGGAGGTCGACGGTGTTGATGATGCTGGTGGCGATGGGGGGCGGAGCGCTGCTCTCTTTTCAGCCTTGAAGAGAAGGGGGGAGCAGCGGTGGTTTTTTGATGGGACAACAACTGGCAAGGTAGGCGACGTGCCCCTGCTTCCCCTGCTTATAAAGAGGGAGGGGGCGGACGTTCCGATTTTCCGAATAAAGAAACCCCCACGATCTCGCCCACGATCTCTCACACGACGCCGCACTCGGCAGCGTGCCTGTGGAGGGCGTGGTGGGTCCGGGTGAAATATGGCGTGACCGGGCGCGTGTGCGTGCCCTATTTTGGGCCTGGCCCAACAGCGCTCGGCATCATGTGTGGCCCGGGCAGGGGCTCTGTCGGTGTACTAGAGTAGGGGTACCCTAGTATCCCGAACTTGTGCACGGCAGTTGCAGCCCTCATGGCAAGGCTTACCGGGTGACCGCCAAGGTCCTCCGTGGTTCCTTTGGAGCCATTCAAGAACAAAGTATTTAAGCCAAGGAGACAAGGCCCCGGCAAGAGGAGCTTGCCGGGAAGGCCACCCAAGGCACCAAGGAGACAAGGCCCCGGCAAGAGGAGCTTGCCGGGAAGGCCCGATGCTTGACAAGCTTGCGGGCGCGACAAGACAACAACCACGGCAAGGCGCTTGCCGCGACAGACCACCACTCGGTACCTACGCTCCAGCACATCCACTAACGTCGCCACAGGACCTTCCCAGCGCTGCGTGGCGAGAGGTCAGGCAGCCGTGATCTTGGTGGCAAGCGGCCCGACAAGATTGCCATCGTGGCAAGCGGTGGCGCCCGACGGTCCCTGTTTGCCTTGTTAGGGCGGCGTGAGACGGGCATTTAATGCCTTTGTCCCCTGCCGTCGGGAGTTAGGTATGTTACACTGCACCTTTGTACAAGTAGGTGTACCAACCACTCCATTTCCATTTCTACCCTTGTCTACGTTGCCACTGCCGGAGACCCTTGAGCATATAAAAGGAGGCCCATGCATAGCGTAGAAAAGGGTCGGTTGGTCGATTCCCCCACGCTCGGTCTCGTTAGCAGCTTCGTGTGTCTTGTAGCACTCAGCGCTCCTGAGCAAGAACGCAATACACCTAGACATGCAGCAGTAGGAGTGTTATCTCTCCGGAGAGCTCCGAAGCTGGGAAACCTCTTGTGTGCTTCGCCCCGATCTGCTCTTCGTGCGACCTCCGCTCCCCGCCGAACCGAAAGGGGCTCGGTTCGCCGGTCCCATAGGTGTTCGTGGGCCAGATCAGCCTGCCCCGACATTAGCCGTATGGACATAGTCCAACGCTATTACTCCGGAGTTTCTTAATTTTCTGACAGCTTTTAATCTCATTCTTATATGTTTGTTGGACTTCATGTTGTCCTTTGAACTCTTCACCTTGGTGATGACAAACGATTATCCACAGTTCATAAGGATAGCCGGAACCGGTTTATCAACCAGTGGCAAGTCCATCAAAAGATCTCGAAGCCATCCTGCTTCAACACCAGAAGTGTCTAATACTGTTAATTATGCTTCCATTGTCGATCTCGTTAAGATCGTTTGCTTGCAAGACTTCCAGGAAACAGCGCCACCTCCAAGAGTAAACATATACCCTGTTGTGGCCTTCATCTCATCAGATCGAGATCCAATTCGCATCACTATACCCTTCAAGTACCGACGGGTCTCGGTATAGTGAAGTCCATAATTCATAGTACCTTTCGGATAGCGCATAACTCTTTCAACAGCATGCCAATGTACATCACCCGGTTTGAAACAAATCGTCGCTCGGTTTTCACAAGAAAGCGCGATGTCAGGCCTCGTTGCGCTCGCTAGGTACATCAGTGAACCATTGATTTGAGAATATCTCAATTGATCTTTATCCATGCCTTTGGACTTTCGAATCAACACACTAGGATCATATGGTGTTTGAGATGGTGTGCAGTCCGAATATCCAAAACGACTCAACACCTTCTCAACATAATGGGATTGCAGAAGTGTGATCCCACCCTCATTATCTCTTAGTAGCTTGATGTTCAAGATAACATAAGCCACACCAAGATCCTTCATCTCAAAGTTCTGAGACAGAAACGACTTAACCTCCTCAATGACTTTGAGGTTGGTTCCGAATATCAGTATGTCATCAACATACAAGCACAAGTATAACTCCTTCGCCCCCACCATGGCGATAGTATACACATTTGTCGACTTCATTAACAACGAAGCCAACAGATGTCAGAGTTGTATTAAACTTATCATGCCATTGCTTAGGTGCTTGCTTCAGGCCATATAAAGATTTCAGCAACCTACACACCTTTCTTTCCTGACCATCTATCACAAAGCCATCAGGTTGTTGCATGTAGATTTCCTCATTTAGCTCTCCATTCAGAAAAGCCGTCTTGACATCCATTTGATGGACGAGAAGACCATGTGAGGCCGCCAACGAGAGTAATACTCGAATGGTGGTCAGTCTAGCCACAGGTGAATAAGTATCGAAGAAATCTTCCTCTTCTTTACGGTCATAGCCCTTGGCCACAAGCCTAGCCTTGTACTTTTCAATCGTACCATCGGGCCTAAGCTTGTTCTTGAACACCCACTTACATCCCAATGGTTTGCAACCATAGGGACGGTCAGTGATCTCCCATGTCCCGTTAGCCATGATGGAGTCCATCTCGGCGGACCGCATCCTTCCAAAGAGTCAGCTTACGGAGAGGCATACGCTTCGAAATAGAAGTGGGAGTATCATCCACGAGGTACACGAAGAAATCATCACCAAAGGTCTTTGCAGTCCTTTGTCTCTTGCCCCTACCAAGGGTTTCCTCGTCATCCTCCTCGGGATTTTCATCATGTGTTCGTTCATAATATTCCATAGGAATGGCAGGCTCAGAGTCTCCTCTGATTCCTGTCTAGAAGTGCTTTGCATATCTCTCATGGGAAAAATATCCTCAAAGAATGTAGCATCCTTAGACTCGACAATTGTACCGACCTTCTGGTCAGGTACCTCAGATTTCACTACTAGAAATCTATAGCCAACGCTGTTCTTAGCGTAGCCCAAATTAACGCAGTCCACAGTCTTGGGTCCAAGCGTACGCTTTTTGGGGATCGGCACATTGACTTCCGCCAAACAGCCCCAAGTACGCAAGTACGAGAGTGTTGTCCTTCTCTTTGCCCATTTCTCATAGGGAGTGATCTCATTATCCTTTGTCGGAACTTTATTCGTGACATGACATGCCGTCAATATAGCCTCCCCACCATGCCTTGGATAAACCCGATGTATCTAACATGGCGTTAACTAGATCAGTTAGAGTACGGTTTTTTCGCTCGGCAACCCCGTTTGACTGGGGAGAATAGGGAGGCGTCCTCTCATGAATAATGCCGTGTTTCGCACAGAAGGAATCAAACTCACTCGAGAAGTACTCTCCACCGCGATCTGACCGGATTCGTTTAATTTTCTTTTCAAGTTGATTCTCAACTTCTGCCTTATAGATTTTCAAGTAGCGTAGGGCCTCATCTTTAGTATTTAACAGATATACAGAGCAATATCTAGTGGAATCATCTATCAATGTCATGAAGTATTTCTTTCCGCCTTTAGTCAACACACCATTCAGCTCACAAAGATCAGAATGTATGAGTTCTAATGGTGCCAAGTGTCTCTCCTCCGCGGCCTTGTGAGGCTTGCGAGGTTGCTTAGCTTGCACACATGATAGGCACTTAGAACCTTTGGATAAAGTGAAACTCGGGATTAAATCCAATTTGGCTAGCCGCGTCATAACACCGAAACTAATGTGACAAAGACGTGAATGCCAAACTTCAGATTCATTAACATTCGAATGAATATGGTTCATGACTTTATTGCAAAAATCTGCGAGGGAAAGGCGAAACATCCCTCCGCTCTCATAACCTTTCCAACAAAGAGTCCATATTTCGTAACAACTAATTTATTAGACTCGAAAACCAACTTAAACCCTTCTCTACATATAAGGGAGCCACTAACGAGGTTCTTCTTGATGGCGGGGACATGCTGCACGTTCTTCATTTGCGATCCTTCCCGAAGTAAACTTCAGATCGACCGTGCCAACACCATGAACACAAGCACTCGTGCCATTCCCCATCAATACGGACCCATGACCTGTGACCTGGTAAGAAGTGAACAATGAAATTTCAGCACACACATGAACACTTGCACCTGTGTCCACCCACCAATCGGTGGGCTGAAACACTGAAAAAACAGTAAATAGATTACCCTACCCAGATGCACCATTCTCATATTTGCACACAATCATGTTGACAGACTTGGAGTCTTGTCCTGACTTGTTATACTTGTTTGGGCACTTGTTGGCCCAATGTTCAACCGAACCACAAGTAAAGCAGCCCTCATCCTTCTTGTTCTTCTTGAAGGTCTTCTTACCCTTTTTCTTAAAGTCGGTATTGTGTTGGACACCGTTCTTTCCCTTGGGCTTGTGGGAGTTGAAGTTCTTACGGTTCACCATGTTGGCGGCGTAAGTTCCTTGGCCCCTTTTCCGTCGAGTCCTTTGCCCTTGAATTCTGCTCGACACTCGGATGGCCAATGACATCCTCCACAGAGAATTCACGCCTCGATGTTTCAGAGTGGTGGCAAAGTTCCTCCAGAGTTGGGGAGCTTAGCGATTATGCAGCCCGACAAACTTGCCCGGTAGCTCGCACTTCGAGCTCAAGCTCCTTAACAATGCATATTATCTCATGAGCCTGCTCGTCAGGCGGTTCTCAACCATCTTGTAATCATGGAACTGCTCTATAATATACATCTCGCTCCTGCATCGGGCGGCCCCGAACTTAGATTCGAGCGCCTCCCACAAGTCCTTGGCGACATGCACATGTAAATATCGTCGACCGGTTTATCTCCGATCACGCTTAAGAACTGCTCCGAGAAACACGGTGGTTGCCTCCTGACGCCTTCTCCTGTTCAGAGCAATCGTTCCGATGGACACACGGTGACCAGAACACGTTCATAGCCGTGAGCCATAAAGTGTTCTTTGTGCATAGCGCTTAAAATACGTGCGGTAAACTTATCCGGTTTGATTGCAGCAACAAAGCCACTTGCCGAAAAATTCCTACACATAATAGGTTTTTGGATTGTTGAGTAAATAGGCAATTTCTCGATTAAATTAATCCACGAGTAAATCACTAGCATGGCATTGACTAAGTTGATGACGTACCGACTTTGATCTAAACATGCACGTACTAAGCAAACAGTAGACAAATCTACACATACTGCTAGTACTGCTAATATGAAAATAATCAGGAGCGGGATAAACGAGTTATACCCTCCAAGAGGCCATCTGAGGCAGCGGCTTTGAGTGGCAACAATGGCGTCCTCGGCGGCCTTCTTCTAAACTTCAGCTTTCTCGGCGGCACGGTCGGTGTCGGTGGACATGGTGATGATGAAGGCGGCGGACGTAGAGGAAGTAGATGATCGAAGCGAGCGATCGGCGTGTCGCTGCCCAAAAACCTATTCGCCCCTCACCCGTCACAGAACCGGAAGGCGTGGTTTGGAGACCTGCTCTCCGTCGGCCGATGTCTGTGGCCAGACGGGATGGAGTCACCGGCGGCAGCAGCAGCAGAGGAACGACGGTGGGCGTGCGCGTGAGCAGATGTGATCTGATCGTGGCGGCTAGGGTTAGGGGACACAACGCACTTATATAGACTCAGCCGCGTGGAGAGACGTGGGCTTGACCCACGTCCGAGTCCGTGACAGCCCACGATCTGACGTCTCAGATCGTGGCCCTGCTGTCAGAACCTCTCCGTTAGTGACTGGCAAAAATAAGCGCATAGGTGTGAGCTCGGCTCGGCTCATTCCCGCAACCCGCGGCGCGTCGTGATGAGGCGAGGCGTGGCGTGGCGAGGCGGGCGGCGGAGGAGGAGCGCGCGAGGGCCTCTTCTCTTCTCAAGCTCCAATAGCATGTAGAAGAGAAACCCTTATAAACCACTCCAACTCTCCTTCCACTTTCGGGGTGGGACTAAACTTCCCACCACACCTAGTGCCATATAACCCACATGGGCCCTTAGAGATTTTTAAGAAATTGCAATATGGGCCTAGAGCCCTTCTCGATTTCAGCAATCCCCCACGGATCTTGAGGGCCCATTGTGTCCCTCTGTTCCAAATACTGTTTTGATATACTAGTGTTTCAATGAAGACACATTAAGGTTGAGCTTCACCTAGAGCAAGTAGCTACACTCCTTCACAACCGAACAATGGACTATGCCTTGAATTGTCGGGTTTAGGCGTAAAAAGTTTCACCCCATGTCTTACTAGTACTTTGGGCTGCGAAGGCTGACCCCTCGGTGGAGCATATAAGTCACACTCTGGCCTATTCATAAGCTTACTAGAGATCACCCCAATCTCATAGACCGTGACTAGCAGTCGGGCTCGCATAGGTATGTTCCTCCAAAGATCGCTCTGTAGGATAGCATCTTGCTTATACATATAAGCCTTGGAACACATTAAGACAGTAGTCATCCTTCCATACAGTTTCCGAGAGTATTGCATCTCCAACGGAGTGGGTTAGTAAAGTTACTCTCCTCAGTTCACCACTAGCTTGTTTTACCAGGTCCTACTTCACGGGATCTCCGATCACATAGGTTGGGTTACCACCACGGTAACTCATGTGGGTCTCATACCCATCTCCCTCGATGCACTATCTATCACTACACGTGATAGCCCTTTAAATAAAGGGATCTGCAGATTCTTAGCCGTATGGACATAGTCCAACGCTATTACTCGGAGTTTCTTAATTTTCGACAGCTTTTAATCTCATTCTTATATGTTTGTTGGACTTCATGTTGTCCTTTGAACTCTTCACCTTGGTGATGTGATCTGATTATCACAGTTCATAAGGATAGCGGAACGGTTTATCAACCAGTGGCAGGTCCATCAAAAGATCTCGAAGCCATCCTGCTTCAACACCAGAAGTGTCTAATGCTGTTAATTCTGCTGCCATTGTCGATCTCGTTAAGATCGTTTGCTTGCAAGACTTCCAGGAAACAGCGCCCCCTCCAAGAGTAAACAGATCCCCTGTTGTGGGCTTCAGCTCATCGACATCGAGAGATCCAATTAGCATCACTATACCCTTCAAGTACCGACGGGTCTCCGGTATAGTGAAGTCCATAATTCATAGTACCTTTCGGATAGCGCATAACTCTTTCAACAACATGCCAATGTACATCACCGGTTTGGAAACAAATCGGCTCGGTTTGCTCACAAAGAACGCGATGTCGAACCTCGTTAAGCCGCTAGGTACATTAGTGAACCAATGATTTGAGAATATCTCAATTGATCTTTAGCCATGCCTTTGGACTTTCGAATCAACACACTAGGATCATACGGTGTTTGAGATGGTGTGCAGTCCGAATATCCAAAACGACTCAACACCTTCTCAACATAATGGGATTGCAGAAGTGTGATCCCACCCTCATTATCTCTTAGTAGCTTGATGTTCAAGATAACATCAGCCACACCAAGATCCTTCATCTCAAAGTTACGAGACGAAACGACTTAACCTCCTCAATGACTTTGAGGTTGGTTCCGAATATCGATATGTCATCAACATACAAGCACAGTATAACTCCTTCGCCCCCACCATGGCGATAGTATACACATTTGTCAGCTTCATTAACAATGAAGCCAACAGATGTCAGAGTTGTATTAAACTTATCATGCCATTGCTTAGGTGCTTGCTTTAGGCCATATAAAGATTTCAGCAACCCACACACCTTTCTTTCCTGACCATCTATCACAAAGCCATCTGGCTGTTGCATGTAGATTTCCTCATTTAGCTCTCCATTCAGAAAAGCCGTCTTGACATCCATTTGATGGACGAGAAGACCATGTGAGGCCGCCAACGAGAGTAATACTCGAATGGTGGTCAGTCTAGCCACAGGTGAATAAGTATCGAAGAAATCTTCCTCTTCTTTCTGGTCATAGCCCTTGGCCACAAGCCTAGCCTTGTACTTTTCGATCGTACCATCGGGCCTAAGCTTTTCTTGAACACCCACTTACATCCCAATGGTTTTGCAACCATAGGGACGCTCGATGATCTCCCATGTCCCGTTAGCCATGATGGAATCCATCTCGCTGCGGACCGCATCCTTCCGATGAGTCGACACGGAGGCATACGCTTCTGAAAATAGAAGTGGGAGTATCATCCACGAGGTACACGAAGAAATCATCACCAAAGGTCTTTGCAGTCCTTTGTCTCTTGCCCCTACCAAGGGTCTTTGCAGTCCTTTGTCTCTTGCCCCTACCAAGGGTTTCCTCGTCATCCTCCTCAGGATTTTCATCATGTGTTCGTTCATAATATTCCATAGGAATGGCAGGCTCAGGAGTCTCCTCAGATTCCTGTCTAGAAGTGCTTTGCATATCTCTCATGGGAAAAATATCCTCAAAGAATGTAGCATCCTTAGACTCGACAATTGTACCGACCTTACGGTCAGTACCTCAGATTTCACTACTAGAAATCTATAGCCAACGCTGTTCTTAAGCGTAGCCCAAATTAACGCAGTCCACAGGTCTTGGGTCCAAGCTTACGCTTTTTGGGGATCGGCACATTGACTTCCGCCAAACAGCCCCAAATGCACGCAAATGCGAGAGTGTTGTCCTTCTCTTTGCCCATTTCTCATAGGGAGTGATCTCATTATCCTTTGTCGGAACTTTATTCGAGGACATGACATGCCGTCAATATAGCCTCCCCACCATGCCTTGGATAAACCCAATGTATCTAACATGGCGTTAACGGATCGCTTAGAGTACGGTTTTTCCGCTCGGCAACCCCGTTTGGGGGAGAATAGGGAGGCGTCCTCTCATGAATAATGCCGTGTTCCGCATGTATGAATCAAACTCACTCGAGAAGTACTCTCCACCGCGATCGACCGGATTCGTTTAATTTTCTTTTCAAGTTGATTCTCAACTTCTGCCTTATAGATTTTAAAGTAGTGTAGAGCCTCATCTTTAGTATTTAACAGATATACAGAGCAATATCTAGTGGAATCATCTATCAATATCATGAAGTATTTGTTTCCTCCTTTAGTCAACACACCATTCATCTCACAAAGATCAAAATGTATGAGTTCTAATGGTGCCAAGTGTCTCTCCTCCGCGGCCTTGTGAGGCTTGCGAGGTTGCTTAGCTTGCACACATGATAGGCACTTAGAACCTTTGGATAAAGTGAAACTCGGGATTAAATCCAATTTGCCTAGCCGCGTCATAACACCGAAACTAATGTGACAAAGACGTGAATGCCAAACTTCAGATTCATTAACATTCGAATGAATATGGTTCATGACTTTATTACAAAAATCTGCGAGGGAAAGGCGGAACATCCCTCCGCTCTCATAACCTTTTCCAACAAAGATTCCATATTTCGTAACAACTAATTTATTAGACTCGAAAACCAACTTAAACCCTTCTCTACATATAAGGGAGCCACTAACGAGGTTCTTCTTGATGGCGGGGACATGCTCCACGATCCTTCCCGAAGTAAACTTCAGATCGACCGTGCCAACACCATGAACACAAGCACTCGCGCCATTCCACATCAATACGGACCCGTGACCTGGTAAGAAGTGAACAATGAAATTTCAGCACACACATGAACACTTGCACCTGTGTCCACCCACCAATCGGTGGGCTGAAACACTGAAAAAACAGTAAATAGATTACCCTACCCAGATGCACCATTCTCATTGTTGCACACAATCATGTTGACAGACTTGGAGTCCTGTCCTGACTTCTTATACTTGTTTGGGCACTTGTTGGCCCAATGTTCAACCGAACCACAAGTAAAGCAGCCCTCATCCTTCTTGTTCTTCTTGAAGGTCTTCTTACCCTTTTTCTTAAAGTCGGTATTGTGTTGGACACCGTTCTTTCCCTTGGGCATGTGGGAGTTGAAGTTCTTCTGGTTCACCATGTTGGCGACAGAAGTTCCTTGACCCCTTTTTCCGTCTTGAGTCCTTTGCCCTTGAATTCTGCTTTCGACACTCGGATGGCCAATGACATCCTCCACAGAGAATTCACGCCTCTGATGTTTCAGAGTGGTGGCAAAGTTCCTCCAGGAGTTGGGGAGCTTAGCGATTATGCAGCCCGCGACAAACTTGCCCGGTAGCTCGCACTTCAGAAGCTCAAGCTCCTTAACAATGCATATTATCTCATGAGCCTGCTCCAGTACAGGACGGTTCTCAACCATCTTGTAATCGTGGAACTGCTCTATAATATACATCTCGCTCCCTACATCGGGCGGCCCCGAACTTAGATTCGGCGCCTCCCACAAGTCCTTGGCGACATGCACATGTAAATATCGTCGACCGGTTTATCTCCGATCACGCTTAAGAACTGCTCCGAGAAACACAGTGGTTGCCTCCTGAATGCCTTCTCCTGTTCAGGAGCAATCGTTCCTGTGGACACACCGGTGACCCGAACACGTTCATAGCCGTGAGCCATAAAGTGGTCTTTTGTCCGCCAACGCTTAAAATACGTACCGATAAACTTATCCGGTTTCAGTGCAGCGGCAAAGCCACTTGCCGAAAAATTCCTACACATAATAGGTTTTTGGATTGTTGAGTAAATAGGAAATTTCTCGATTAAATTAATCCACAAGTAAATCACTAGCATGGCATTGACTAAGTTGATGATGTACCGACTTTGATCTAAACATGCACGTACTAAGCAAACAGTAGACAAATCTACACATACTGCTAGTACTGCTAATATGAAAATAATCAGAGGCGGGATAAACGAGTTATACCCTCCAAGAGGGCCATCAGAGGCAGCGGCTTTGGTGGCGAAGCGGCGTCCTCGGCGGCCTTCTTGTCGGCTTCAGCTTTCTCGGCGGCGGCACGGTGGCGTCGGTGGACATGGTGATGATGAAGGCGGCGGACGTAGAGGAAGTAGACGATCAAAGCGGCGATCGGCGTAATCGCTGCCCAAAAACCTATTCGCCCCTCACCCCGTACAGGAACCAGAAGGGCGTGGTTTCGGAGACCTGCTCTCCCGTCGACCGTGTACGTGGCGGACGTGATGGAGTCACCGGCGGCAGCAGCAGCAGAGGAACGACGGTGGGCGTGCGCGTGAGCAGATGTGATCTGATCGTGGCGGCTAGGGTTAGGGGACACAACGCACTTATATAGACTCAGCCGCGTGGAGAGACATGGGCTTGACCCACGTCCGAGTCCGTGATAGCCCACGATCTGACGTCTAAGATCGTGGCCCTGCTGTCAGAACCTCTCCGTTAGTGACTGGCAAAAATAAGCGCATAGGTGTGAGCTCGGCTCGGCTCATTCCAGCAACCCGCGGCGCGTCGTGACGAGGCGAGGCGTGGCGAGGCGGGCAGTGGAGGAGGAGCGCGCGAGGGCCTCTTCTCTTCTCAAGCTCCAATAGCATGTAGAAGAGAAACCCTTATAAACCACTCCAACTCTCCTTCCACTTCCGGGGTGGGACTAAACTTCCCACCACACCTAGTGCCATATAACCCACACGGGCCCTTAGAGATTTTTCAGAAATTGCAATATGGGCCTAGAGCCCATCTCAGATTTCAGCAATCCCCACCAGATCTCGAGGGCCCATTGTGTCCTCTCTGTTCCAAATACTGTTTTTATATACTAGTGTTTCAATGAAGACACATTAAGGTTGAGCTTCACCTAGAGCAAGTAGCTACACTCCTTCACAATCAAGAATGGACTATGCCTTGAATTGTCAGTTTGGCGTAAAGAAGTTTCACCCCATGTCTTACTAATCTTTGGGACTGTCAAGGCTGACCCCTCGGGTGGAGCATATAAGTCACACTCTGGCCTATTCATAAGCTTACTAGAGATCACCCCAATCTCATAGACCGTGACTAGCGGTTGGGCTCACATAGGTATGTTCCTCCAAAGATCGCTCTGTAGGATAGCATCTTGCTTATACATATAAGCCTTGGAACACATTAAGACAGTAGTCATCCTTCCATACAGTTTCCGAGAGTATTGCATCTCCAACGGAGTGGGTTAGTAAAGTTACTCTCCTCAGTTCACCACTGGCTTGTTTTCCCAGGTCCTACTTCACGGGATCTCCGATCACATAGGTTGGGTTACCACCATGGTAACTCATGTGGGTCTCATACCCATCTCCCTCGATGCACTATCTATCACTACACGTGATAGCCCTTTAAATAAAGGGATCTGCCAGATTCTTAGCCGTATGGACATAGTCCAACGATATTACTCGGAGTTTCTTAATTTTACGACAGCTTTTAATCTCATTCTTTTATGTTTGTTGGACTACATGATGACCTTTGAACTCTTAACCATGGTGAAGACAGACAGATTAACAAAGTTCATAAGGATAGCCGGAACCGGTTTATCAACCAGTGGCAGGTCCATCAAAAGATCTCGAAGCCATCCTGCTTCAACACCAGAAGTGTCTAATGCTGTTAATTCTGCTTCCATTGTCGATCTCGTTAAGATCGTTTGCTTGCAAGACTTCCAGGAAACAGCACCACCTCCAAGAGTAAACATATACCCTGTTGTGGCCTTCATCTCATCAACATCAGAGATCCAATTCGCATCACTATACCCTTCAAGTACCGACGGGTCTCCGGTATAGTGAAGTCCATAATTCATAGTACCTTTCAGATAGCGCATAACTCTTTCAACAGCATGCCAATGTACATCACCCGGTTTGGAAACAAATCGGCTCGATTTGCTCACAAAACGCGATGTCGAACCTCGTTAAACGCTTGCTAGGTACATCAGTGAACCAATGATTTGAGAATATCTCAATTGATCTTTAGCCATGCCTTTGGACTTTCGAATCAACACGCTAGGATCATACGGTGTTTGAGATGGTGTGCAGTCCGAATATCCAAAACGACTCAACACCTTCTCAACATAATGGGATTGCAGAAGTGTGATCCCACCCTCATTATCTCTCAGTAGCTTGATGTTCAAGATAACATCGGCCACACCAAGATCCTTCATCTCAAAGTTCTGAGACAGAAACGACTTAACCTCCTGAATGACTTTGAGGTTGGTTCCGAATATCAGTATGTCATCAACATACAAGCACAGTATAACTCCTTTGCCCCCACCATGGCGATAGTATACACATTTGTCAGCTTCATTAACAACGAAGCCAACAGATGTCAGAGTTGTATTAAACTTATCATGACATTGCTTAGGTGCTTGCTTTAGGCCATATAAAGATTTCAGCAACCTACACACCTTTCTTTCCTGACCATCTATCACAAAGCCATCTGGTCATTGCATGTAGATTTCCTCATTTAGCTCTCCATTCAGAAAAGCCGTCTTGACATCCATTTGATGGACGAGAAGACCATGTGAGGCCGCCAACGAGAGTAATACTCGAATGGAGGTCAGTCTAGCCACAGGTGAATAAGTATCGAAGAAATCTTCCTCTTCTTTCTGGTCATAGCCCTTGGCCACAAGCCTAGCCTTGTACTTTTCAATCGTACCATCGGGCCTAAGCTTTTTCTTGAACACCCACTTACATCCCAATGGTTTGCAACCATAGGGATGCTAAGTGATCTCCCATGTCCCGTTAGCCATGATGGAATCCATCTCGCTGTGGACCGCATCCTTCCAGTAGTCAGCTTCTGGAGAGGCATACGCTTCTGAAATAGAAGTGGGAGTATCGTCCATGAGGTACACGAAGAAATCATCACCAAAGGTCTTTGCAGTCCTTTGTCTCTTGCCCCTACCAAGGTTTCCTCGTCATCCTCCTCAGGATTTTCATCATGTGTTCGTTCATAATATTCCATAGGAATGGCAGGCTCGAGAGTCTCCTCAGTTCACTGTCTAGAAGTGCTTTGCATATCTCTCATGGGAAAAATATCCTCAAAGAATGTAGCATCCTTAGACTCGACAATTGTATCGACCTTCTGGTCAGGTACCTCAGATTTCACTACTAGAAATCTATAGCCAACGCTGTTCTTAGCATAGCCCAAATTAATGCAGTCCACAGTCTTGGGTCCAAGCTTACGCTTTTTGGGGATCGGCACATTGACTTTCGCCAAACAGCCCCAAATGCAAGCAATCGAGAGTGTTGTCCTTCTCTTTGCCCATTTCTCATAGTGAGTGATCTCATTATACTTTTTCAGAAATTTATTATTGAAATGACATGCCGTCAATTTAGCCTCACGCCACCATGCCTTGGATAAACCTGATGTATCTAACATGAGTTTAACCTGATCAGTTAGAGTAGGGTTTTTCCGCTCGGCAACCCCGTTTGATCAGGGAGAATAGGGAGGCGTCCTCTCATGAATAATGTCGTGTTCCGCGCAGAAGGAATCAAACTCAGTCGAGAAGTACTCTCCACCGCGATCTGACCGGATTCGTTTAATTTTCTTTTCAAGTTGATTCTCAACTTCTGCCTTATAGATTTTAAAGTAGTGTAGAGCCTCATCTTCAGTATTTAACAGATATACAGAGCAATATCTAGTGGAATCATCTATCAATGTCATGAAGTATTTCTTTCCGCCTTTAGTCAACACACCATTCATCTCACAAAGATCGAGAATGTATGAGTTCTAGTGGTGCCAAGTGTCTCTCCTCCGCGGCCTTGTGAGGCTTGCGAGGTTGCTTAGCTTGCACACATGATAGGCACTTAGAACCTTTGGCTAAAGTGAAACTCGGGATTAAATCCAATTTGGCTAGCCGCGTCATAACATCGAAACTAATGTGACAAAGACGTGAATGCCAAACTTTAGATTCATTAACATTCGAATGAATATGGTTCGCGACTTTATTACAAAAATCTGCGAGTGAAAGGCGGAACATCCCTCCGCTCTCATAACCTTTTCCAACAAAGAGTCCATATTTCGTAACAACTAATTTATTAGACTCGAAAACCAACTTAAACCCTTCTCTACATAGAAGGGAGCCACTAACGAGGTTCTTCTTGATGGCGGGGACATGCTGCACGTTCTTCAACGACGATCCTTCCCGAAGTAAACTTCAGATCGACCGTGCCAACACCATGAATGTAAGCACTCGCGCCATTCCCCATCAATACGGACCCGTGACTGTGACTGGTAAGAAGTGAACAATGAAATGTCGGCACACATGAACACTTGCACCTGTGTCCACCCACCAATCGGTGGGCTGAAACACTGAAAAAACAGTAAATAGATTAGCGTACCCAGATGCACCATTCTCATTGTTGCACACAATCATGTTGATAGACTTGGAGTCCTGTCCTGACTTCTTATACTTGTTTGGGCACTTGTTGGCCCAATGTTCAACCGAACCACAAGTAAAGCAGCCCTCATCCTTCTTGTTCTTCTTGAAGGACTTCTTACCCTTCTTCTTAAAGTCGGTATTGTGTTGGACACCGTTCTTTCCCTTGGGCTTGTGGGAGTTGAAGTTCTTCTGGTTCACCATGTTGGCGACAGAAGTTCCTTCGGCCCCTTTTCTGTCTTGAGTCCTTTGCCCTTGAATTCTGCTCGACACTCAGATGGCCAATGACATCCTCCACAGAGAATTCACGCCTCTGATGTTTCAGAGTGGTGGCAAAGTTCCTCCAGGAGTTGGGGAGCTTAGCGATTATGCAGCCCGCGACAAACTTGCCCGGTAACTCGCACTTCGGCTCAAGCTCCTTAACAATGCATATTATCTCATGAGCCTGCTCCAGACAGGGACGGTTCTCAACCATCTTGTAATCGTGGAACTGCTCTATAATATACATCTCGCTCCTGGATCGGGCGGCCCCGAACTTAGATTCGCGCCTCCCACAAGTCCTTGGCGACATGCACATGTAAATATCGTCGACCAGTTTATCTCGATCACGCTAAGAACTGCTCGAGAAACACGGTGGTTGCCTCCTGAACGCCTTCTCCTGTTCAGGAGCAATCGTTCCGTGGACACACCGGTGACCCAAAACACGTTCATAGCCGTGAGCCATAAAGTGGTCTTTGTCTCGCCAATGCTTAAAATACGTGCATAAACTTATCCGGTTTCGGTCAGCAACAAAGCCACTTGCGTAAAAATTCCTACACATAATAGGTTTTTGGATTGTTGAGTAAATAGGCAATTTCTCGATTAAATTAATCCACGAGTAAATCACTAGCATGGCATTGACTAAGTTGATGATGTACCGACTTTGATCTAAACATGCACGTACTAAGCAAACAGTAGACAAATCTACACATACCGCTAGTACCGCTAATATGAAAATAATCAGAGGCGGGATAAGCGAGTTATACCCTCCAAAGAAGGCCATCTGCAGAGGCCGCGGCTTTGGTGGCAGCAATGGCGTCCTCGGCGGCCTTCTTGTCGGCTTCAGCTTTCTCGGCGGCGGCACGGTCGGCGTCGGTGGACATGGTGATGATGAAGGCGGCGGACGTAGAGGAAGTAGACGATCGGAAGCGGCGATCAGCGTGTCGCTGCCCAAAAACCTATTCGCCCCTCACCCCGTACAGGCACCAGAAGGGCGTGGTTTCGGTGACCTGCTCTCCCGTCGACCGTGTACGCGACGGATGGGATGGAGTCACCGGCGGCAGCAGCAACAGAGGAACGACGGTGGGCGTGCGCGTGCGCAGATGTGATCTGATCGTGGCGGCTAGGGTTAGGGGACACAACACACTTATATAGACTCAGCCGCGTGGAGAGACGTGGGCTTGACCCACGTCCGAGTCCGTGACAGCCCACGATCGGCGTCTCAGATCGTGGTCCAGCTGTCAGAAACTCTCCATTACTAACCGGCAAAAATAAATGCATAGGTGTGAGCTCGGCTCGGCTCATTCCCGCAACCCGCGCTGTCGTGACGAGGCGAGGCTTCATGAGGCGGGACGGCGGAGGAGGAGCGCCATGAGGGCCTCTTCTCTTCTCAAGCTCCAATAGCATGTAGAAGAGAAACCCTTATAAACCACTCCAACTCTCCTTCCACTTCTGGGGTGGGACTAAACTTCCCACCACACCTAGTGCCATATAACCCACATGGGCCCTTAGAGATTTTTCAGAAATTGCAATATGGGCCTAGAGCCCTTCTCAGATTTCAGCAATCCCCCACCAGATCTTGAGGGCCCATTGTGTCCTCTCTGCTCCAAATCTTGTTTTGATATACTAGTGTTTCAATGAAGACCTGTTAAGGTTGACCTTCACCTAGAGCAAGTAGCTACACTCCTTCACAACCGAACAATGGACTATGCCTTGAATTGTCGGGTTTATGTAAAAGTTTCACCCCATGTCTTACTAGTACTTTGGGCTGCAAGGCTGACCCCTCGGGTGGAGCATATAAGTCACACTCTGGCCTATTCATAAGCTTACTAGAGATCACCCCAATCTCATAGACCGTTACTAGCAGTTGGGCTCACATAGGTATGTTCCTCCAAAGATCGCTCAGAGGATAGCATCTTGCTTATACATATAAGCCTTGGAACACATTAAGACAGTAGTCATCCTTCCATACAGTTTCCGAGAGTATTGCATCTCCAACGGAGTGGGTTAGTAAAGTTACTCTCCTCAATTCACCACCGGCTTGTTTTCCCAGGTCCTACTTCACGGGATCTCCGATCACATAGGTTGGGTTACCACCATGGTAACTCATGTGGGTCTCATACCCATCTCCCTCGATGCACTATCTATCACTACACGTGATAGCCCTTTCGTAAAGGGATCTGCTAGATTCTTAGCCGTGTGGACATAGTCCAACGCTATTACTCCGGAGTTTCTTAATTTTCTGACAGCTTTTAATCTCATTCTTATGTGTTTGTTGGACTTCATGTTGTCCTTTGAACTCTTCACCTTGGTGATGACAGTCTGATTATCACAGTTCATAAGGATAGCCGGAACCGGTTTATCAACCAGTGGCAGGTCCATCAAAAGATGTCGAAGCCATCCTGCTTCAACACCAGAAGTGTCTAATGCTGTTAATTCTGCTTCCATTGTCGATCTCGTTAAGATCGTTTGCTTGCAAGACTTCGAGAAACAGCGCCACCTCCAAGAGTAAACATATACCCTGTTGTGGCCTTCATCTCATCAGATCGAGATCCAATTCGCATCACTATACCCTTCAAGTACCGACGGGTCTCCGGTATAGTGAAGTCCATAATTCATAGTACCTTTTAGATAGCGCATAACTCTTTCAACAGCATGCCAATGTACATCACCCGGTTTGGAAATAAATCGGCTCAATTTGCTCACAGCAAACGCGATGTCAGGCCTCGTTGCGCTCGCTAGGTACATCAGTGAACCAATGATTTGAGAATATCTCAATTGATCTTTAGCCATGCCTTTGGACTTTCGACTCAACACGCTAGGAACATATGGTGTTTGAGATGGTGTGTAGTCCGAATATCCAAAACGACTCAACATCTTCTCAACATAATGGGATTGCAGAAGTGTGATCCCACCCTCATTATCTCTCAGTAGCTTGATGTTCAAGATAACATCAGCCACACCAAGATCCTTCATCTCAAAGTTCTGAGACAGAAACGACTTAACCTCCTCAATGACTTTGAGGTTGGTTCTGAATATCACTATGTCATCAACATACAAGCACAGTATAACTCCTTCGCCCCCACCATGGCGATAGTATACACATTTGTTAGCTTCATTAACAACGAAGCCAACAGATGTCAGAGTTGTATTAAACTTATCATGCCATTGCTTAGGTGCTTGCTTTAGGCCATATAAAGATTTCAGCAACCTACACACCTTTCTTTCCTGACCATCTATCACAAAGCCATCTGGCTGTTGCATGTAGATTTCCTCATTTAGCTCTCCATTCAGAAAAGCCGTCTTGACATCCATTTGATGGACGAGAAGACCATGTGAGGCCGCCAACGAGAGTAATACTCGAATGGTGGTCAGTCTATACAATTGAATAAGTATCGAAGAAATCTTCCTCTTCTTTCTGGTCATAGCCCTTGGCCACAAGCCTAGCCTTGTACTTTTCAATCATACCATCGGGCCTAAGCTTTTTCTTGAACACCCACTTACATCCCAATGGTGTGCAACCATAGGGGCCTTCGGTGATCTCCCATGTCCCGTTAGCCATGATGGAATCCATCTCACTGCGGACCGCATCCTTCCAAAGAGTCGACACGGAGAGGCATACGCTTCTAAATAGAAGTGGGAGTATCATCCACGAGGTACACGAAGAAATCATCACCAAAGGTCTTTGCAGTCCTTTGTCTCTTGCCCCTACCAAGGGTTTCCTCGTCATCCTCCTCGGATTTTCATCATGTGTTCGTTCATAATATTCCATAGGAATGGCAGGCTCAGAGTCTCCTCAGTTCTGTCTAGAAGTGCTTTGCATATCTCTCATGGGAAAAATATCCTCAAAGAATGTAGCATCCTTAGACTCGACAATTGTACCGACCTTACGGTCGTGTACCTCAGATTTCACTACTAGAAATCTATAGCCAACGCTGTTCTTAGCGTAGCCCAAATTAACGCAATCCACGATCTTGGGTCCAAGCTTACGCTTTTTGGGGATCGGCACATTGACTTTCGCCAAACAGCCCCAAGCACGCAAGTACGAGAGTGTTGTCCTTCTCTTTGCCCATTTCTCATAGGGAGTGATCTCATTATCCTTTGTCGGAACTTTATTCAGGACATGACATGCCGTCAATATAGCCTCCCCCCACCATGCCTTGGATAAACCCGATGTATCTAACATGGCGTTAACCAGATCAGTTAGAGTATGATTTTTCCGCTCGGCAACCCCGTTTGACTGGGGAGAATAGGGAGGCGTCCTCTCATGAATAATGCCGTGTTCCGCACAGAAGGAATCAAACTCACTCGTGAAGTACTCTCCACCGCGATCTGATCGGATTCGATTAATTTTCTTTTCAAGTTGATTCTCAACTTCTGCCTTATAGATTTTAAAGTAGTGTAGAGCCTCATCTTTAGTATTTAACAGATATACAGAGCAATATCTAGTGGAATCATCTATCAATGTCGAAGTATTTCTTTCCGCCTTTAGTCAACACACCATTCATCTCACAAAGATCGTAATGTATGAGTTCTAATGGTGCCAAGTGTCTCTCCTCCACGGCCTTGTGAGGCTTGCGAGGTTGCTTAGCTTGCACACATGATAGGCACTTAGAACCTTTGGCTAAAGTGAAACTCGGGATTAAATCCAATTTGGCTAGCCGCGTCATAACACCGAAACTAATGTGACAAAGACGTGAATGCCAAACTTCAGATTGATTAACATTCGAATGAATATGGTTCACGACTTTATTACAAAAATCTGCGAGGGAAAGGCGGAACATCCCTCCGCTTTCATAACCTTTTCCAACAAAGAGTCCATATTTCGTAACAACTAATTTATTAGACTCGAAAACCAACTTAAACCCTTCTCTACATAGAAGGGAGCCACTAACGAGGTTCTTCTTGATGGCGGGGACATGCTGCACGATCCTTCCCGAAGTAAACTTCAGATCGACCGTGCCAACACCATGAACAGAAGCACTCGCGCCATTCCCCATCAATACGGACCCGTGACCTGTGACCTGGTAAGAAGTGAACAATGAAATGTCAGCACACACATGAACACTTGCACCTGTGTCCACCCACCAATCGGTGGGCTCAAACACTGATAAACAGTAAATAGATTACCGTACCCAAATGCACCATTCTCATTGTTGCACACAATCATGTTGATAGACTTGGAGTCCTGTCCTGACTTCTTATACTTGTTTGGGCACTTGTTGGCCCAATGTACAACCGAACCACAAGTAAAGCAGCCCTCATCCTTCTTGTTCTTCTTGAAGGTCTTCTTACCCTTCTTCTTAAAGTCGGTATTGTGTTGGACACCGTTCTTTCCCTTGGGCTTGTGGGAGTTGAAGTTCTTCTGGTTCACCATGTTGGCGTGAAGTTCCTTCGCCCTTTCCGTGCGAGTCCTTTGCCCTTGAATTCTGCTCGACACTCAGATGGCCAATGACATCCTCCACAGAGAATTCACGCCTCTGATGTTTCAGAGTGGTGGCAAAGTTCCTCCAGGAGTTGGGGAGCTTAGCGATTATGCAGCCCGCGACAAAACTTGCCCGTTAACTCGCACTTCAGAAGCTCAAGCTCCTTAACAATGCATATTATCTCATGAGCCTGCTCCAGTACAGGACGGTTCTCAACCATCTTGTAATCGTGGAACTGCTCTATAATATACATCTCGCTCCCTGCATCGGCGGCCCCGAACTTAGATTAGAGCACCTCCCACAAGTCCTTGGCGACATGCACATGTAAATATGCGTCGACCAGTTTATCTCCGATCACGCTAAGAACTGCTCCGAGAAACACAGTGGTTGCCTCCCTGAACGCCTTCTCCTGTTCAGGAGCAATCGTTCCCGTGGACACACCGGTGACCCAGAACACGTTCATAGCCGTGAGCCATAAGTGGTCTTTGTCTGCCAATGCTTAAAATACGTTCCAGTAAACTTATCCGGTTTCAGTGCAGTGGCAAAGCCACTTGCCTAAAAATTCCTACACATAATAGGTTTTTGGATTGTTGAGTAAATAGGCAATTTCTCGATTAAATTAATCCACGAGTAAATCACTAGCATGGCATTGACTAAGTTGATGATGTACCGACTTTGATCTAAACATGCACGCGTACTAAGCAAACAGTAGACAAATCTACACATACCGCTAGTATCGCTAATATGAAAATAATCAGAGCGGGATAAGCGAGTTATACCCTCCAAGAGGGCCATGCAGAGGCCGCGGCTTTGGTGGCGATGCGGCGTCCTCGGCGGCCTTCTTGTCGGCTTCAGCTTTCTCGGCGGCGGCACGTTCGGCGTCAGTGGACATGGTGATGATGAAGACGACGCGGACGTAGAGGAAGTAGACGATCGGAAGTGAGCAGTGGCGTAATCGCTGCCCAAAAACCTATTCGCCCCTCACCTCGTACAGGAACTAGAAGGGCGTGGTTTCGGAGACCTGCTCTCCCGTCGACCGTGTACGCGGCGGACGGGATGGAGTCACCGGCGGCAGCAGCAGCAGAGGAACGACGGTGGGCGTGCGCATGAGCAGATGTGATATGATCGTGGCGGCTAGGGTTAGGGGACACAACACACTTATATAGACTCAGCCGCGTGGAGATCCGTGCGATTGACCCACGTCCGAGTCCGTGACAGCCCACGATCTGACGTCTCAGATAGTGGCCCTGCTGTTAGAACCTCTCCATTAGTGACAGACAAAAATAAGCGCATAGGTGTGAGCTCGGCTCGGCTCATTCCCGCAACCCGCGGCGCGTCTTGACGAGGCGAGGCGTGGTGAGGCGGGCGGCGGAGGAGGAGCGCGCGAGAGCCTCTTCTCTTCTCAAGCTCCAATAGCATGTAGAAGAGAAACCCTTATAAACCACTCCAACTCTCCTTCCACTTCCGGGGTGGGACTAAACTTCCCACCACACCTAGTGCCATATAACCCACATGGGCCCTTAGAGATTTTTCAGAAAGTGCAATATGGGCCTAGAGCCCATCTCAGATTTCAGCAATCCCCCACCAGATCTCGAGGGCACATTGTGTCCTCTGTTCCAAATACTGTTTTGATATACTAGTGTTTCAATGAAGACCTGCTAAGGTTGAGCTTCACCTAGAGCAAGTAGCTACACTCCTTCACAGCTGAACAATGGACTATGCCTTGAATTGTCAGTTTGGCATAAAGAAGTTTCACCCCATGTCTTACTAGTACTGGGCTGCCGAAGGCTGACCCCTCGGGTGGAGCATATAAGTCACACTCCTGGCCTATTCATATGCTTACTAGAGATCACCCCAATCTCATAGACCGTGACTAGCAGTCGGGCTCACATAGGTATGTTCCTCCAAAGATCGCTCTGTAGGATAGCATCTTGCTTATACATATAAGCCTTGGAACACATTAAGACAGTAGTCATCCTTCCATACAGTTTCCGAGAGTATTGCATCTCCAACGGAGTGGGTTAGTAAAGTTACTCTCCTCAGTTCACCACTGGCTTGTTTTCCCAGGTCCTACTTCACGGGATCTCCGATCACATAGGTTGGTTTACCACCATGGTAACTCATGTGGGTCTCATATCCATCTCCCTCGATGCACTATCTATCACTACACGTGATAGCCCTTTCGTAAAGGGATCTGCCAGATTCTTAGCCGTATGGACATAGTCCAACGATATTACTCCGGAGTTTCTTAATTTTCTGACAGCTTTTAATCTCATTCTTATATGTTTGTTGGACTTCATGTTGTCCTTTGAACTCTTCACCTTGGTGATGACAAATTGATTATCACAGTTCATAAGGATAGCGGAACCGGTTTATCAACCGATGGCGAGTCCATCAAAAGATCTCAAGCCATCACCTTCAACACCAGAAGTGTCTAATGCTGTTAATTTTGCTTCCATTGTCGATCTCGTTAAGATCGTTTGCTTGCAAGACTTCCAGGAAACAGCGCCACCTCCAAGAGTAAACATATACCCTGTTGTGGCCTTCATCTCATCAGCATCAGAGATCCAATTCGCATCACTATACCCTTCAAGTACCGACGGGTCTCCGGTAGAGTGAAGTCCATAATTCATAGTACCTTTCAGATAGCGCATAACTCTTTCAACAGCATGCCAATGTACATCACACGGTTTGGAAACAAATCGGCTCGGTTTGCTCACAGCAAAGCGCGATGTCGAAACCTCGTTAAGCTTCGCTAGGTACATCAGTGAACCAATGGTTTGACAATATCTCAATTGATCTTTAGCCATGCCTTTGGACTTTCGAATCAACACGCTAGGGTCATATGGTGTTTGAGATGGTGTGCAGTCCGAATATCCATAACGACTCAACACCTTCTCAACATAATGGGATTGCAGAAGTGTGATCCCACCCTCATTATCTCTTAGTAGCTTGATGTTCAAGATAACATCAGCCACACCAAGATCCTTCATCTCAAAGTTCTGAGACAGAAACGACTTAACCTCCTCAATGACTTTGAGGTTGGTTCCGAATATCAGTATGTCATCAACATACAAGAACAGTATAACTCCTTCGCCCCCACCATGGCGATAGTATACACATTTGTCAGCTTCATTAACAACAAAGCCAACATATGTCAGAGTCGTATTAAACTTAGCATGCCATTGCTTAGGTGCTTGCTTTAGGCCATATAAAGATTTCAGCAACCTACACACCTTTCTTTCCTGACCATCTATCACAAAGCAATCTGGCTGTTGCATGTAGATTTCCTCATTTAGCTCTCCATTTAGAAAAGCCGTCTTGACATCCATTTGATGGACGAGAAGACCATGTGAGGCCGCCAACGAGAGTAATACTCGAATGGTGGTCAGTCTAGCCACAGGTGAATAAGTATCGAAGAAATCTTCCTCTTCTTTACGGTCATAGCCCTTGGCCACAAGCCTAGCCTTGTACTTTTCAATCGTACCATCGGGCCTAAGCTTTTTCTTGAACACCCACTTACAACCCAATGGTTTGCAACCATAGGGACGCTCAGTGATCTCCCATGTCCCGTTAGCCATGATGGAATCCATCTCGCTGCAGACCGCATCCTTCCAAAGAGTCACCGGAGAGGCATACGCTTCGAATAGAAGTGGGAGTATCATCAACGAGGTACACGAAGAAATCATCACCAAAGGTCTTTGCGGTCCTTTGTCTCTTGCCCCTACCAAGGGTTTCCTCGTCATCCTCCTCGTGATTTTCATCATGTGTTCGTTCATAATATTCCATAGGAATGGCAGGCTCGAGAGTCTCCTCAGTTCACATCTAGAAGTGCTTTGCATATCTCTCATGGGAAAAATATCCTCAAAGAATGTAGCATCCTTAGACTCGACAATTGTACCGACCTTCCGGTCAGTACCTCAGATTTCACTACTAGAAATCTATAGCCAACGCTGTTCTTAAGCGTAGCCCAAATTAACGCAGTCCACGATCTTGGGTCCAAGCTTACGCTTTTTGGGGATCGGCACATTGACTTTCGCCAAACAGCCCCAAATGCATAAATCACGAGTGTTGTCCTTCTCTTTGCCCATTTCTCATAGGGAGTGATCTCATTATCCTTTGTCGAGAACTTTATGCGAGGACATGACATGCCGTCAATATAGCCTCCCCCACCATGCCTTGGATAAACCCGATGTATCTAACATGGCGTTAACGGATCGGTTAGAGTACGGTTTTTCGCTCGGCAACCCCATTTGCACAGGGAGAATAGGGAGGCGTCCTCTCATGAATAATGTCGTGTTCCGCATGTATGAATCAAACTCACTCGAGAAGTACTCTCCACCGCGATCTGACCAGATTCGTTTAATTTTCTTGTCAAGTTGATTCTCAACTTCTGCCTTATAGATTTTAAAGTAGTGTAGAGCCTCATCTTTAGTATTTAACAGATATACAGAGCAATATCTAGTGGAATCATCTATCAATGTCATGAAGTATTTCTTTCCGCCTTTAGTCAACACACCATTCATCTCACAAAGATCAGAATGTATGAGTTCTAATGGTGCCAAGTGTCTCTCCTCCGCGGCCTTGTGAGGCTTGCGAGGTTGCTTAGGTTGCATACATGATAGGCACTTAGAACCTTTGGCTAAAGTGAAACACGAGATTAAATCCAATTTGGCTAGCCGCGTAATAACACCGAAACTAATGTGACAAAGACGTGAATGCCAAACTTCAGATTCATTAACATTCGAATGAATATGGTTCACGACTTTATTACAAAAATCTGCGAGGGAAAGGCGGAACATCCCTCCGCTCTCATAACATTTTCCAACAAAGAGTCCATATTTCTTAACAACTAATTTATTAGACTCGAAAACCAACTGAAACCCTTCTCTACATAGAAGGGAGCCACTAACGAGGTTCTTCTTGATGGCGGGGACATGCTGCGCGTTCTTCAGCTGCACGATCGTTCCCGAAGTAAACTTCAGATCGACCGTGCCAACACCATGAACAGAATCACTTGCGCCATTCCCCATCAATACGGACCCGTGACCTGTGACCTGGTAAGAAGTGAACAATGAAATGTCAGCACACACATGAACACTTGCACATGTGTCCACCCACCAATCGGTGGGCTGAAACACTGAAAAAACAGTAAATAGATTACCGTACCCAGATGCACCATTCTCATTGTTGCACACAATCATGTTGACTGACTTGGAGAACTGTCCTGACTTCTTATACTTGTTTGGGCACTTGTTGGCCCAATGTTCAACCGAACAACAAGTAAAGCAACCCTCATCCTTCTTGTTCTTCTTGAAGGTCTTCTTACCCTTCTTCTTAAAGTCGGTATTGTGTTGGACACCGTTCTTTCCCTTGGGCTTGTCGGAGTTGAAGTTCATCTGGTTCACCATGTTGGCGGCGAAGTTCCTTCGGCCCCTTTT
Source organism: Aegilops bicornis (assembly GCA_021605145.1). NCBI lineage: Eukaryota > Viridiplantae > Streptophyta > Magnoliopsida > Poales > Poaceae > Aegilops > Aegilops bicornis. The sequence continues at coordinate 598,500,434 of CM038672.1, forward strand.
CCGTGCGAGTCCTTTGCCCTTGAATTCTGCTCGACACTCAGATGGCCAATGACATCCTCCACAGAGAATTCACGCCTCTGATGTTTCAGAGTGGTGGCAAAGTTCCTCCAGGAGTTGGGGAGCTTAGCGATTATGCAGCCCGCGACAAACTTGCCCGCTTAACTCGCACTTCAAGCTCAAGCTCCTTAACAATGCATATTATCTCATGAGCCTGCTCCAAGACAGGACGGCTCTCAACCATCTTGTAATCGTGGAACTGCTCTATAATATACATCTCGCTCCCTGCATCGGCGGCCCCGAACTTAGATTCGAGCGCCTCCCACAAGTCCTTGGCGACATGCACATGTAAATATGCGTTGACCAGTTTATCTCCGATCACGCTAAGAACTGCTCCGAGAAACACAGTGGTTGCCTCCCTGAACGCCTTCTCCTGTTCAGGAGCAATCGTTCCCGTGGACACACCGGTGACCCAGAACACGTTCATAGCCATGAGCCATAAAGTGGTCTTTGTCTACCAACGCTTGAAATACGTACCGGAAACTTATCCGGTTTCAGTGCAGCGGCAAAGCCACTTGCCGAAAAATTCCTACACATAATAGGTTTTTGGATTGTTGATTAAATAGGCAATTTCTCGATTAAATTAATCCACGAGTAAATCACTAGCATGGCATTGACTAAGTTGATGATGTACCGACTTTGATCTAAACATGCACGCATTTAAGCAAACAGTAGAGAAATCTACACATACTGCTAGTACTGCTAATATGAAAATAATCAGGAGCGGGATAAACGAGTTATACCCTCCAGTAGGCCATGCAGAGGCCGCGGCTTTGGTGGTAGAAGCGGCGTCCTCGGCGGCCTTCTTGTCGGCTTCAGCTTTCTCGGCGGCGGCACGGTCGGCGTCGGTGGACATGGTGATGATGAAGGCGACGCGGACGTAGAGGAGTTAGACGATCGGAAGCGAGCAGTCGCGTAATCGCTGCCCAAAAACCTATTCGCCCCTCACCCCGTACAGGAACCAGAAGGGCGTGGTTTCGGAGATCTGCTCTCCCGTCGACCGTGTACGCGGCGGATTGGATGGAGTCACCGGCGGCAGCAGCAGCAGAGGAACAACGGTGGGCGTGCGCGTGAGCAGATGTGATCTGATCGTGGCGGCTAGGGTTAGGGGACACAACGCACTTATGTAGACTCGGCCGCGTGGAGAGACGTGGGCTTGATCCACGTCCGAGTCCAGGATGCCTCACGATCCGACGTCTCGGATCGTGGGCCCTGCCGCTGTAACCTCTCCGTTAGTGACTGGCAAAAATAAGCGCATAGGTGTGAGCTCGGATCGGCTCATTCCCGCAACCCGCAGCGCGTCGTGACGAGGCGAGGCGAGGTGTGGCGAGGCGGGCGGCGGAGGACGAGCGCGCGAGGGCCTCTTCTCTTCTCAAGCTCCAATAGCATGTAGAAGAGAAACCCTTATAAACCACTCCAACTCTTCTTCCACTTCCGGGGTGGGACTTAACTTCCCACCACACCTAGTGCCAAATAACCCACGTGGGCCCTTAGAGATTTTTCAGAAATTGCAATATGGGCCTAGAGCCCATCTCAGATTTCAGCAATCCCCCACCAGATCTCGAGGGCCCATTGTGTCCTCTGTTCCAAATACTGTTTTGATATACTAGTGTTTCAATGAAGACCTGTTAAGGTTGAGCTTCACCTAGAGCAAGTAGCTACACTCCTTTACAACTGAACAATGGGCTATGCCTTGAATTGTCAGTTTGGCGTAAAGAAGTTTCGCCCCATGTCTTACTTACTTGTATGGGCTGTCAAGGTGACCCCTCGGGTGGAGCATATAAGTCACACTCTGGCCTATTCATAAGCTTACTAGAGATCACCCCAATCTCATAGACCGTGACTAGCGATCGGGCTCACATAGGTATGTTCCTCCAAAGATCGCTCTGTAGGATAGCATCTTGCTTATACATATAAGCCTTGGAACACATTAAGACAGTAGTCATCCTTCCATACATTTTCCGAGAGTATTGCATCTCCAACGGAGTGGGTTAGTAAAGTTACTCTCCTCAGTTCACCACTGCTTGTTTTCCCTGGTCCTACTTCACGGGATCTCCGATCACATAGGTTGGGTTACCACCATGGTAACTCATGTGGGTCTCATACCCATCTCCCTCGATGCACTATCTATCACTACACGTGATAGCCCTTTAAATAAAGGGATCTGCCAGATTCTTAGCCGTATGGACATAGTCCAACGCTATTACTCGAGTTTCTTAATTTTCGACAGCTTTTAATCTCATTTTTATATGTTTGTTGGACTTCATGTTGTCCTTTGAACTCTTCACCTTGGTGATGACAATCGATTATCACAGTTCATAAGGATAGCCGGAACCGTTTATCAACCAAGGCGAGTCCATCAAAAGATCTCGAAGCCATCCTGCTTCAACACCAGAAGTGTCTAATGCTGTTAATTTTGCTTCCATTGTCGATCTCGTTAAGATCGTTTGCTTGCAAGACTTCCAGGAAACAGCGCCACCTCCAAGAGTAAACATATACCCTGTTGTGGCCTTCATCTCATCAAGATCGAGATCCAATTCGCATCACTATACCCTTCAAGTACCGACGGGTCTCGGTATAGTGAAGTCCATAATTCATAGTACCTTTCGGATAGCGCATAACTCTTTCAACAAAGCATGCCAATGTACATCATCCGGTTTGGAAACAAATCGGCTCGGTTTGCTCACAAAGAACGCGATGTCGACCTCGTTAAGCGCCGCTAGGTACATCGGTGAACCAATGGTTTGAGAATATCTCAATTGATCTTTAGCCATGCCTTCGGATTTTCGAATCAACACGCTTAGGATCATATGGTGTTTGAGATGGTGTGCAGTCCGAATATCCAAAACGACTCAACACCTTCTCAACATAATGGGATTGCGTATGTGATCCCACCCTCATTATCTCTCGGTAGCTTGATGTTCAAGATAACATCAGCCACACCAAGATCCTTCATCTCAAAGTTACGAGACAGAAACGACTTAACCTCCTCAATGACTTTGAGGTTGGTTCCGAATATCAGTATGTCATCAACATACAAGCACAGTATAACTCCTTCACCCCCACCATGGCGATAGTATACACATTTGCCAGCTTCATTAACAACGAAGCCAACAGATGTCAGAGTTGTATTAAACTTATCATGCCATTGCTTAGGTGCTTGCTTTAGGCCATATAAAGATTTCAGCAACCTACACACCTTTCATTCCTGACCATCTATCACAAAGCCATCTGGCTGTTGCATGTAGATTTCCTCATTTAGCTCTCCATTCAGAAAAGCCGTCTTGACATCCATTTGATGGACGAGAAGACCATGTCAGGCCGCCAACGAGAGTAATACTCGAATGGTGGTCAGTCTAGCCACAGGTGAATAAGTATCGAAGAAATCTTCCTCTTCTTTCTGGTCATAGCCCTTGGCCACAAGCCTAGCCTTGTACTTTTCAATCGTACCATCGGGCCTAAGCTTTTTATTGAACACCCACTTACATCCCAATGGTTTGCAACCATACGGACGCTCAGTGATCTCCCATGTCCCGTTAGCCATGATGGAATCCATCTCGCTGCGGACCGTATCCTTCCAGTAGTCAGCTTCTGGAGAGGCATACGCTTCTGAAATAGAAGTGGGAGTATCATCCACGAGGTACACGAAGAAATCATCACCAAAGGTCTTTGCAGTCCTTTGTCTCTAGCCCCTACCAAGGGTTTCCTCGTCATCCTCCTCAGGATTTTCATCATGTGTTCGTTCATAATATTCCATAGGAATGGCAGGCTCAGGAGTCTCCTCAGATTCCTGTCTAGAAGTGCTTTGCATATCTCTCATGGAAAAAATATCCTCAAAAAATGTAGCATCCTTAGACTCGACAATTGTACCGACCTTCTGGTCAGGTACCTCAGATTTCACTACTAGAAATCTATAGCCAACGCTGTTCTTAGCGTAGCCCAAATTAATGCAGTCCACAGTCTTGGTCCAAGCTTACGCTTTTTGGGGATCAGCACATTGACTTTCGCCAAACAGCCCCAAGTACGCAAGTACGAGAGTGTTGTCCTTCTCTTTGCCCATTTCTCATAGGGAGTGATCTCATTATCCTTTGTCGGAACTTTATTCGTGACATGACATGCCGTCAATATAGCCTCTCCCCACCATGCCTTGGATAAACCCGATGTATCTAACATGGCGTTAACTGGATCGGTTAGAGTACGGTTTTTCCGCTCAGCAACCCCGTTTGGTAGGGGAGAATAGGGAGGCGTCCTCTCATGAATAATGACGTGTTCCGCATGTATGAATCAAACTCACTCGAGAAGTACTCTCCACCGCGATCTGACCGGATTCGTTTAATTTTCTTTTCAAGTTGATTCTCAACTTCTGCCTTATAGATTTTAAAGTAGTGTAGAGCCTCATCTTTAGTATTTAACAGATATACAGAGCAATATCTAGTGGAATCATCTATCAATGTCATGAAGTATTTCTTTCCGCCTTTAGTCAACACACCATTCATCTCACAAACATCAGAATGTATGAGTTCTAATGGTGCCAAGTGTCTCTCCTCCGCGGCCTTGTGAGGCTTGCGAGGTTGCTTAGCTTGCACACATGATAAGCACTTAGAACCTTTGGCTAAAGTGAAACTCGGGATTAAATCCAATTTGGCTAGCCGCGTCATAACACCGAAACTAATGTGACAAAGACGTGAATGCCAAACTTCAGATTCATTAACATTCGAATGAATATGGTTCACGACTTTATTACAAAAATCTGCGAGGGAAAGGCGGAACATCCCTCCGCTCTCATAACCTTTTCCAACAAAGAGTCCATATTTTGTAACAACTAATTTATTAGACTCGAAAACCAACTTAAACCCTTCTCTACATAGAAGGGAGCCACTAACGAGGTTCTTCTTGATGGCGGGGACATGTCAACGTTCTTCACCGCACGATCCTTCCCGAAGTAAACTTCAGATCGACCGTGCCAACACCATGAACTGAAGCACTCGCGCCATTCCCCATCAATACGGACCCGTGACTGTGACACAGTAAGAAGTGAACAATGAAATGTCAAGACACACATGAACACTTGCACTGTGTCCACCCACCAATCGGTGGGCTGAAACACTGAAAAACAGTAAATAGATTACCGTACCAGGATGCACCATTCTCATTGTTGCACACAATCATGTTGACAGACTTGGAGTCCTGTCCTGACTTCTTATACTTGTTTGGGCACTTGTTGGCCCAATGTTCAACCGAACCACAAGTAAAGCAGCCCTCATCCTTCTTGTTCTTCTTGAAGGTCTTCTTACCCTTCTTCTTAAAGTCGGTATTGTGTTGGACACCATTCTTTCCCTTGGGCTTGTGGGAGTTGAAGTTCTTCTGGTTCACCATGTTGGCGACAAAAGTTCCTTCGGCCCCTTTTCCGTGCGAGTCCTTTGCCCTTGAATTCTGCTCGACACTCAGATGGCCAATGACATCCTCCATAGAGAATTCACGCCTCTGATGTTTCAGAGTGGTGGCAAAGTTCCTCCAGGAGTTGGGGAGCTTAGCGATTATGCAGCCCGCGACAAACTTGCCCGGTAACTCGCACTTCAGAAGCTCAAGCTCCTTAACAATGCATATTATCTCATGAGCCTGCTCCAGTACAGGACGGTTCTCAACCATCTTGTAATTGTGGAACTGCTCTATAATATACATCTCGCTCCTCGCATCGGGCGGCCCGAACTTAGATTCGAAGCGCCTCCCACAAGTCCTTGGCGACATGCACATGTAAATATGCGTCGACCAGTTTATCTCCGATCACGCTTAAGAACTGCCCGAGAAACACGGTGGTTGCCTCCCTGACGCCTTCTCCTGTTCAGAGCAATCGTTCCGTGGACACACCGGTGACCCGTAACACGTTCATAGCCGTGAGCCATAAAGTGGTCTTTATGCCAACGCTTAAAATACGTGCATGTAAACTTATCCGGTTTCGGTCAGCGGCAAAGCCACGTGCCAAAAAAGTCCTCCACATAATAGGTTTTTGGATTGTTGAGTAAATAGGCAATTTCTTGATTAAATTAATCCACGAGTAAATCACTAGCATGGCATTGACTAAGTTGATGATGTACCGACTTTGATCTAAACATGCACGTACTAAGCAAACAGTAGACAAATCTACACATACTGCTAGTACTACTAATATGAAAATAATCGAGCGGGATAAACGAAGTTATACCCTCCAAGAGGGCCATGCAGAGGCCGCGGCTTTGGTGGCAGAAGCGGCGTCCTCGGCGGCCTTCTTGTCGGCTTCAGCTTTCTCGGCGGCGGCACGGTCGGCGTCGGTGGACATGGTGATGATGAAGGCGACGCAGACGTAGAGGAAGTAGACGATCGGGCGGCGATCGGCGTGTCGCTGCCCAAAACCTATTCGCCTCACCCCATACAGAACCGAAGGGGCGTGGTTTCGGAGACCTGCTCTCCCGTCGACCGTGTACGCGGCGGACGGGATGGAGTCACCGGCGGCAGCAGCAGCAGAGGAACGACGGTGGGCGTGCGCGTGAGCAGATGTGATCTGATCGTGGCGGCTAGGGTTAGGGGACACAACGCACTTATATAGACTCAGTCGCGTGGAGAGACGTGGGCTTGACCCACGTCCGAGTCCGTGACAGCCCACGATCTGACGTCTCAGATCGTGACCCTGCTGTCAGAACTTCTCCGTTAGTGACTGGCAAAAATAAGCGCATAGGTGTGAGCTCGGCTCGGCTCATTCCCGCAACCCGCGGCGCGTCGTGACGAGGCGAGGCGTGGCGAGGCGGGCGGCGGAGGAGGAGCGCGCGAGGGCCTCTTCTCTTCTCAAGCTCCAATAGCATGTAGAAGAGAAACCCTTATAAACCACTCCAACTCTCCTTCCACTTCTGGGGTGGGACTAAACTTCCCACCACACCTAGTGCCATATAACCCACATGGGCCCTTAGAGATTATTCAGAAATTGCAATATGGGCCTAGAGCCCATCTCAGATTTCAGCAATCCCCCACCAGATCTTGAGGGCCCATTGTGTCCTCTGTTCCAAATACTGTTTTGATATACTAGTGTTTCAATGAAGACACATAAGGTTGAGCTTCACCTAGAGCAAGTAGCTACACTCCTTCACAGCTGAACAATGGACTATGCCTTGAATTGTCGGGTTTAGGCGTAAAGAAGTTTCACCCAATGACTTACTAGTACTGGGCTGCCGAAGGCTGACCCCTCGGGTGGAGAATATAAGTCACACTCATGGCCTAATAAAAAGCTTACAAGAGATCACCCCAATCTAATAGACCGTGACTAGCAGTCGGGCTCCCATAGGTATGTTCCTCCAAAGATCGCTCTGTAGGATAGCATCTTGCTTATACAAATAAGCCTTGGAACACATTAGGACAGTAGTCATCCTTCCATACAGTTTCCGAGAGTATTGCATCTCCAACGGAGTGGGTTAGTAAAGTTACTCTCCTCAGTTCACCACTGGCTTGTTTTCCTAGGTCCTACTTCACGGGATCTCTGATCACATAGGTTGGGTTACCACCATGGTAACTCATGTGGGTCTCATACCCAAGTCCCTCGATGCACTATCTATCACTACACGTGATAGCCCTTTCAGAAGGGATCTGCCAGATTCTTAGCCGTATGGACATAGTCCAATGCTATTACTCCGGAGTTTCTTAATTTTCTGACAGCTTTTAATCTCATTCTTATATGTTTTTTGGACTTCATGTTTTCCTTTGAACTCTTCACCTTGGTGATGACAGTCTGATTATCACAGTTCATAAGGATAGCCGGAACTGGTTTATCAACCAGTGGCAGGTCCATCAAAAGATCTCGAAGCCATCCTGCTTCAACACCAGAAGTGTCTAATGCTGTTAATTTTTCTTCCATTGTCGATCTCGTTAAGATCGTTTGCTTGCAAGACTTCCAGGAAACAGCGCCACCTCCAAGAGTAAACATATACCCTGTTGTGGCCTTCATCTCATCAAGATCGAGATCCAATTCGCATCACTATACCCTTCAAGTACCGACGGGTCTCCGGTATAGTGAAGTCCATAATTCATAGTACCTTTCAGATAGCGCATAACTCTTTCAACAGATGCCAATGTACATCACCCGGTTTGGAAACAAATCGGCTCGGTTTGCTCACAAAGAACGCGATGTCAAGCCTCGTTTCGCTAGGTACATCGATGAACCAATGATTTGAGAATATCTCAATTGATCTTTAGCCATGCCTTTGGACTTTCGAATCAACACGCTTAGGATCATATGGTGTTTGAGATGGTGTGCAGTCCGAATATCCAAAAGCGACTCAACGCCTTCTCAACATAATGGGATTGCGTATGTGATCCCACCCTCATTATCTCTCGGTAGCTTGATGTTCAAGATAACATCAGCCACACCAAGATCCTTCATCTTAAAGTTCTGAGATGAAGCGACTTAACCTCCTCAATGACTTTGAGGTTGGTTCCGAATATCGATATGTCATCAACATACAAGCACAAGATAACTCCTTCGCCCCCACCATGGCGATAGTATACACATTTGTCGACTTCATTAACAACGAAGCCAACAGATGTCGAGTTGTATTAAACTTATCATGCCATTGCTTAGGTGCTTGCTTTAGGCCATATAAAGATTTCGGCAACCTACACACCTTTCTTTCTCGACCATCTATCACAAAGCCATCTGGTCATTGCATGTAGATTTCCTCATTTAGCTCTCCATTCGTAAAAGCCGTCTTGACATCCATTTGATGGACGAGAAAACCATGTGAGGCCGCCAAGGAGAGTAATACTCGAATGGTGGTCGGTCTAGCCACAGTGAATAAGTATCGAAGAAATCTTCCTCTTCTTTACGGTCATAGCCCTTGGCCACAAGCCTAGCCTTGTACTTTTCAATCGTACCATCGGGCCTAAGCTTTTTCTTGAACACCCACTTACATCCCAATGGTTTGCAACCATAGGGACGCCTCGATGATCTCCCATGTCCCGTTAGCCATGATGGAATCCATCTCATTGCGGACCGCATCCTTCCAAAGAGTCGACTTCGGAGAGGCATACGCTCGAAATAGAAGTGGGAGTATCATCCACGAGGTACATGAAGAAATCATCACCAAAGGTCTTTGCAGTCCTTTGTCTCTTGCCCCTACCAAGGGTTTCCTCGTCATCCTCCTCGTGATTTTCATCATGTGTTCGTGCATAATATTCCATAGGAATGGCAGGCTCAGAGTCTCCTCAGATTCTGTCTAGAAGTGCTTTGCATATCTCTCATGGGAAAAATATCCTCAAAGAATGTAGCATCCTTAGACTCGACAATTGTACCGACCTTCTGGTCAGGTACCTCAGATTTCACTACTGAAATCTATAGCCAACGCTGTTCTTAGCGTAGCCCAAATTAACGCAGTCCACAGTCTTGGGTCCAAGCTTACGCTTTTTGGGGATCGGCACATTGACTTTCGCCAAACAGCCCCAAGTACGCAAGTACGAGAGTGTTGTCCTTCTCTTTGCCCATTTCTCATAGGGAGTGATCTCATTATCCTTTGTCGGAACTTTATTCAGGACATGACATGCCGTCAATATAGCCTCCCCCCACCATGCCTTGGATAAACCCGATGTATCTAACATGGCGTTAACTGGATCGGTTAGAGTACGGTTTTTCCGCTCGGCAACCCCGTTTGACTGGGGAGAATAGGGAGGCGTCCTCTCATGAATAATGACGTGTTCCGCACAGAAGGAATCAAACTCACTCGAGAAGTACTCTCCACCGCGATCTGACCGGATTCGTTTAATTTTCTTTTCAAGTTGATTCTCAACTTCTGCCCTATAGATTTTAAAGTAGTGTAGAGCCTCATCTTTAGTATTTAACAGATATACAGAGCAATATCTAGTGGAATCATCTATCAATGTCATGAAGTATTTCTTTCCGCCTTTAGTCAACACACCATTCATCTCACAAAGATCGAATGTATGAGTTCTAATGGTGCCAAGTGTCTCTCCTCCGCGGCCTTGTGAGGCTTGCGAGGTTGCTTAGCTTGCACACATGATAGGCACTTAGAACCTTTGGCTAAAGTGAAACTCGGGATTAAATCCAATTTGGCTAGCCGCGTCATAACACCGAAACTAATGTGACAAAGACGTGAATGCCAAACTTCAGATTCATTAACATTCGAATGAATATGGTTCACGACTTTATTACAAAAATCATGCGAGGAAAGGCGGAACATCCCTCCGCTCTCATAACCTTTTCCAACAAAGAGTCCATATTTCGTAAAAACTAATTTATTAGACTCGAAAACAAACTTAAACCCTTCTCTACATAGAAGTGAGCCACTAACGAGGTTCTTCTTGATGGCGGGGACATGTCAGACGTTCTTCACCGCACGATCCTTCCCGGTAAACTTCAGATCGACCGTGCCAACACCATGAACTGAAGCACTTTCGCCATTCCCCATCAATACGGACCCGTGACACATGACTGGTAAGAAGTGAACAATGAAATGTCGACACACATGAACACTTGCACTGTGTCCACCCACCAATCGGTGGGCTGAAACACCGAAAAAAACAGTAAATAGATTACCGTGCCGGATGCACCATTCTCATTGTTGCACACAATCATGTTGACAGACTTGGAGTCCTGTCACGACTTCTTATACTTGTTTGGGCACTTGTTGGCCCAATGTTCAACCGAACCACAAGTAAAGCAGCCCTCATCCTTCTTGTTCTTCTTGAAGGTCTTCTTACCCTTCTTCTTAAAGTCGGTATTGTGTTGGACACCGTTCTTTCCCTTGGGCTTGTGGGAGTTGAAGTTCTTACGGTTCACCATGTTGGCGGCGAAGTTCCTTGCCCTTTTCGTCTTGAGTCCTTTGCCCTTGAATTCTGCTCGACACTCGGATGGCCAATGACATCCTCCACAGAGAATTCACGCCTCGATGTTTGAGTGGTGGCAAAGTTCCTCCGTGAGTTGGGAGCTTAGCGATTATGCAGCCCGCGACAAACTTGCCCCAGAACTCGCACTTCCAGCTCAAGCTCCTTAACAATGCATATTATCTCATGAGCCTGCTCCAAAGACAGACGGTTCTCAACCATCTTGTAATCGTGGAACTGCTCTATAATATACATCTCGCTCCTCGCATCGGTGGCCCCGAACTTAGATTCGGCGCCTCCCACAAGTCCTTGGCGACATGCACATGTAAATATGCGTCGACCAGTTTATCTCCGATCACGCTTAAGAACCGCCCGAGAAACACGGTGGTTGCCTCCTGAACGCCTTCTCCTGTTCAGAGCAATCGTTCCTCGATGGACACACGGTGACCCGAACACGTTCATAGCCGTGAGCCATAAAGTGGTCTTTGTGCATCAACGCTTAAAATACGCATGCGGTAAACTTATCCGGTTTCAGTGCAGCGGCAAAGCCACTTGCCGAAAAATTCCTACACATAATAGGTTTTTGGATTGTTGAGCAAATAGGCAATTTCTTGATTAAATTAATCCACGAGTAAATCACTAGCATGGCATTGACTAAGTTGATGATGTACCGACTTTGATCTAAACATGCACGTACTAAGCAAACAGTAGACAAATCTACACATACTGCTAATATAAAAATAATCAGGAGCGGGATAAACGAGTTATACCCTCCAGTAGGCCGTGGTGGCAAAAATAAGCGCATAGGTGTGAGCTCGGCTCATTCCCGCAACCCCCGGCGGGCGCGGCGCGGCGCGGCGGGCGGCGGAGGAGGAGCGCGCGAGGGCCTCTTCTCTTCTCAAGCTCCAATAACATGTAGAAGAGAAATCCTTATAAACCACTCCAACTCTCCTTCCATTTTTGGGATGGGACTAAACTTTCCACCACACCTAGTGTCATATAACCCACATGGGCCTTTGGAGATTTTTCAGAAATTGCAATATGGGCCTAGAGCCCATCTCAGATTTCAGCACTGAGTTCGTGGTCTTTGGGGGCATGACCCACTCGCGCGTGCACCCCGAGCCCGTGAGCACTGAGGACCGGCGTGTTCCCCGGGCCGCATCTTCATCGAGGTGAAATGTCACGACGTCCAGAAGCCCAGCTCAGGCAAGAAAAATAAGCTTCAGCCTGTGCACTTTGCACAGACTGTGGCCCATTTATCAGGATATTTAGGTATGAGAAATACGATCGACTTGCACAGGAAGCTCGCATGCCCGTACATGATGGGTTTTTTGCTTTCCTAAGTGGAAGCTGAAAACTGGCCGCGGGCCCTGCTTGACGGTGGACGATGCTGCCTTTGTGGTGGAGTAGTGCTCAAGAAGGTGTGTCAACACACTACCAAATATAGGGAGGTGAGCGAGAAGCGCTCAAGAAGTGGTCCTCTTCCTCGCATATAAGGAAGTTTTGCAAATCCAATGGGCAATCCTCAGAAGTTGGCTGAGTTCTTCGCGTGCCCATTCATGGGGGCGGAGTGGGAGGCCAATGAAGTGGACGCCGTCCTGGAGTTGTGCACCCTAGAGAGGTTGAGGGACCTGTAGGTAAACTTAAACAACGTGTTACGACGACCTGATATGTGCGTCCCAACTGCCAGACGGGCAAAATTCATAAATCGGCTAAAATCAGGCACAAAGTTTCACAAATGGTGTAGTCAGAAGATTCTCTTGCTAGATGGGGTAATTGGTGTGTCTGCACAATTAGAAGGATAAAAATGGAAATTCACTTGTATATTAAATTTCAAGGAAATTGCACAAATACACAACTTTTGGGGTTAACGTAACACAAAATCACAACTCTAGTGGACTATAACAAAAAAAAAGCCACAACTCTAGGAATAATCAGTAACAAAAAAACCAAAATATTTATGGTTAGTCAATTAAGAAGAACTATGACATGTGGGTCACATGTTAACTGATACGGCTTGGTTTGAGAGGTTAGCTTAAGCTGAGCAGACCTCAGCTAACTTATAAAATTAAAATATTAAGAAATCACAAAATCATAAAATGGGCTAAAACTTTCAAAGTTTGGACAATTGTTCTATGCGGTCAAAAGTTTGAATTTTTAGAAAAAAAAATCTGAAACAGTTCATGTAATTCAAAACATATTAAATGATCAACATGGGGAAATTTCAGCCAATTTAGTACAACCATTTTTAATTTGGATAGTTTTGTAAGATTCAGACAAAGTTTCTTCAAAAACTTATAGTTTTCCAAAACATTGAAAAGATACAGTAATTTAAAACATCTTAAATGATCAATCTAGGGAATTTTCGGCCAATTTAGCACATCCATTTGAAAATTTGGACAGTGTTTGTAATATAAAAGATGTACGCAAGTCCATTTCGAGCTCGGGTTGGCTCATGTCTAGTCGGCTCATATCAAGCCGAGCTCTATTGTGAGCTTAGGCTAAAAATCAGCTCTCCACTACTTTGTGTCTATGTCTCATGGGGCCCGGTCATCAGATTTGTGTTCAACCGGTAGATTTGGGGTTCCTGTTACCGGTTTGTCCTGAAGTTGTGATTAAAAAAAATATCGCCTGGAGATGTGTTTTCTTTGTTACCTTAGCCCCCAAAAGTTGTGTATTTGTGCACTTTTCTCTTAATTTTTTTAGTTGGAACTTTTATATTAGTACTGCTAATTTCTTGGTCAATGATGGACCAAGTAAACTGAAATGAGGCATATGAATACTTTGTGCCACTGAATAACTCGTCATAGATATGGATTGTTTTGCTCTCTGTATATGCCCTAGTCCTTGCAATATCTGTAAGTTTTGCAGGAAGCGTTCTACCCTCACGAGGAGGGCCGCGTTGTATTTATTGATCGACGGGGCTTACCCCATAACCGGCATACAAAACTTGGAGTACAAGGTATGGAGAGATAGAGATGAACTTAAACTAGATTACATAATTTATCTCTAAGTCAAACTCTAACTACTTCTTATATGCGCCGGTCCAGGAGGCTTGAATATCTTCAACACACCCCCTTAATCACAACTTGGCCAAGTTGAGATTAGATTTGAATTTCTCAAACTCTTTGGTAGGCAATGCTTTGGTGAAGCCATCTGCAATCTGATCTCCTGAATGAATAAACTGAACGTCCAACTGTTTGTTGGCAACACGTTCTCTCACAAAATGAAAATCTATTTCAATATGTTTTGTTCCAGCATGAAACACTGGGTTAGCAAAGTGGCTCCAAGATTAGCATACCACAAACAAGGAGTTTTAGCTGGCTTTACTCCAAGTTCCTTGAGCATAGACTGGAGCCATATAATCTCTGCAATAGCATTAGCCAGCGCCTTATATTCTGCCTCTGCACTAGACCTGGAGACAGTTGCCTGTTTCTTTGCACACCATGATACTAAGTTTGGACCAAAATATATTGCGAAGCCACCTGTAGACCTTTTGTCATCTATACTTCCAGCCCAGTCAGCATCAGTGAAAGCACTGATAAGAGTGGAATGTGACCTGCTAAATATTAGTCCCACGCCAACTGTATGCTTTACATATCTGAGAATACGTTTACGCAACTGTATGCCTTACAATTCTGCATCCCAACTCTTCTTAAAAGATCAGTTGCATATTTTTCCTAAGTCAAGATTATACCATCTTTGTTTTTCTTGACTTCTATGCCGAAGAAGAAATTCAGATCTCCCAAGTCCTTCAAGGAAAATTCTGAGCCTAAGTCCTTCAGGAGTGCTGTTACTGCTTCATCAGATGAACTAGTGACAATAATATCATCAACATATATGAGCATGTACATTGTTATATGTGATCTCTTGTAAATAAACAATGAAGTGTCAGACTTGGAAGCAACAAAACCAATGTCTTGCAACTTTATGCTCAAACGGGAGTACCATGCCCTTGGAGCCTGTTTCAAACCATAAAGAGACTTATCGAGTTTGCAAACATGAAACGGTGCATTCTTGTTTTCAAACCCAGGTGGTTGTTTCATATAAACCTCCTCTTCCAGAATACCATGCAAAAACACATTCTGTACGTCCAACTGTCTCAGGCTCCATCCCCTAGACACGGCAATAGACAAAACCAACCTGATAGTAGCAGCTTTAACGACCGGACTAAAGGTGTCCTCATAATCAATGCCATATCTTTGTTTAAAACCTTTAGCTACCAACCTAGCCTTATACCTATCAATGATTCCATCTGCTTTCCTTTTAATTTTATACACCCATTTGCAATCTATCAAATTTTTACCTCGACCATGTGGGACCAGATGCCAGGTGTTATTTTTCCTCAAGGCCATGTATTCATCTTCCATGGCTTTCCTCTATCTAGCATCCTTCAGGGCTTCTTCAACAGTATGTGGTTCACCTGTTGAACAAGTTAATCCAAATTTTAGAATATTTTTGTAATTAACTGGTTGAACTTTTCCTGTTTACAACCGTGTGCTAACATGTGTAGTCTGCGTCGGCGGTGCCTGGGGCTCCAGCTTCCACATTCTCCATCCTAGCAGGACTGGATCCCGAAGCAGACTCAGAACCTGTCGAGGGAGGCGACTGGAACGCGTTGTCGAGCGACCGCTGGGTCGCGTCGCGAGCCGAGCTGCCGGGCGCTGATTGCTCCATGCCAGGCCCACGTGACCCGCTGAGTTGCGCCACGCCGTGAGCCGCGCCACGGATGGGCTTGGGCGTTGACTGCTCCACACCGGGCCCCCATGCCCTGTCACCTGTCGCCCCAGACCCCTGGGATCTACTGCTAGCTGATCCCGAGGATCCCGAGGTAGCAGCTGCAGGAGAATCTGCCTCGCGTCTCGTATCCCTGTCTTCTTCTGCCACATGAAATACAGGGCTATTTTGAGTGTTTTCTTCACTGATTTCTCTGTCAAAAAATCCTGTGTGATCCCCTTCGTTATCTGCACCATCAGGAGACTCAAAAACAGGATTATGAGGGTTAGTCATGTGGTCAGTAGTATCATCACCTCCGTGATCTAAGCCGGAAAGATGACTAGGAAGAAGAAGAATTTCTTTGCGCAAGAGGGCTCCGGCATTGGGATGGAGATTTTTGAAGGGAAAAATAGTCTCATCAAAAACAACATCACGAGAAACATAAACCCTGCCGGTACTGACATCAAGGCACTTGACGCCTTTGTGTTGGGGACTATAGCCAATGAACACGCACTGTTTGGAGCGAAAAGAAAGTTTCCTAGCATTGTATGGGCAAAGATTGGGCCAACATGCACACCCAAAAACTTGAAGAGATGTATAATTAGGTTTGGTATGGAAGAGTCGTTCAGTAGGAGTTTGATAATTGATGACACGACTTGGTAGAATATTAATGAGATGAGTAGCGATGAGAAAAGCCTCATCCCAAAAATTTAATGGCATGGAGGCGTT
The DNA here is from genome assembly GCA_021605145.1 of Aegilops bicornis. Lineage (NCBI taxonomy): Eukaryota > Viridiplantae > Streptophyta > Magnoliopsida > Poales > Poaceae > Aegilops > Aegilops bicornis. Next base: position 598,516,793 of record CM038672.1, read on the forward strand.
GGCAAGAAGTGCGAGACCAACTTCAACAATGTGCCTATACTTGCGTTCGGCAGAACCATTCTGTTAATGGGCATGCGGACAAGAACATGATGGGAAATTCCCATTTTTTGAAAAAACGAGTTGAGTTTCTCATACTCACCACTCCAGTCCGATTGGACTGAAATAATTTTACTACCAAACTTGCGTTCAACAAGTGATTGAAAATTTTGAAAAACTTGAAACACATCAGACTTATGTTTGATAAGATAGATCCATGTATACTTGCTATAATTATCAATGAAGCTTACATAGTATTTGTGTCTACCAACAGAAGTGGGTGCTTGCCCCCATACATCAGAGAAAATGAGATCTAAAGGTTTGGAGGAAACACTTGTGGACACTGGATAAGGCAATTCATGACGGTTTTTTTGTTGACAAGAATCACACACTATTTCTAAGCTATGCTCACCAACAATGGGGAGTTTATTTTTTCTAAGCACTCGTTGAACGATAGTAAAAGATGGATGACCTAATCGATCGTGCCACCTTGCCGAAGATAACTTGGTGACCGCAAAAAACTTATTTATTTGACCTCCTAAAGTGTGGGATCAATGGATAGAGCCCACCGATGCATCTAGCTCTGTATAGCACCCTCCGCGTTGCCTGATCCTTAATCAAGAAAAAGAAAGGGTGAAACTCAAGAAAGACATGATTGTCTAAGGCAATACGATGAACAGAGAGAAGGTTCTTGTTGGCATGAGGAGAAAAATAAATTTTCCTAAGATGAAGATGGCGGCTAGGGGTTTTGAAAACTGAATGGCCAACATGCTCTATCCTCATACCTGATCCATTGGCGCCATGGATTTGATCCTGCCCGCGATACTTCTCGCGGACTGCAAGCTTCTCTAGATCACCGGTGAGATGATCGGTTGCAGCGCTGTCCACGTACCAGTTTGTGTCCACGCCATATTGCGCAGCAGCAACCTTCTCTTCAAGCGGCGTCGTCGCATCGAGCGGTACCAGCCGATCTTTAGCGGCTGTAGTTTTCCACAGATTTGGCACTGGATGGGCTCATTGGCCCGATTGTTGTTGGAGAGTGCGGGGCCTCCTGGGCTGCCTGGACCTCCTAAAGCCGGGCGAGTCCCCTTGTTGTTGGGGTAGAAAGGACGCCCGCCCGTCTGCTTCTTCTTGTAGCCGCCCCCGCCGCCGTTCTGCTTTCTGTAGCCACCGCCGCCGCTTGGTTTCTGTGACGAGGGAGGACCACCGTGGCGTGCAACAGTGTTTGCAGAGGACTTGAAGCCCCCCCCCCCTGCTGCCGGATCCACCAGAGAAGAGCTCCACGCGCCGGTCAAAATTACAGACCTGCGCATAGAGGAAGTCGACGGTGACAGGATCCGTGCGGGCGTCGAGAGCTGAGACTAACGAGTTGTAGTCAAGATCCAGCTCGGCGATGATGAAGGAGACGAGTTCATCCTCGTCCAAGGGCCTTCCGGCGGATGCTAGTTCGTCCGCGCCCCTCATCCGTGCGCAAGCACGCCGCGCATCGTTTCCCTTCCGGCATTTGCTAGGGAGATGCGAAGATTATTTATACGGGAACGAGATTGCGATGCAAACATGTTACCGAGAGAGGTCCACAAGGCATATGATGTCCTGATGGAGATGACAGAGACCAGCACGTCCCTCGTCAGATTGTTGAGGATGTGACCGAGGACCTGCTGATCCTGTCTAACCCACGCGTCGTAGGCTGGGTTGGGGACGGTCTGGTCCTTCCCATCCTTGTCCTTGGCGACGATGAGCTTCGCTGGTGCCTCGATGGATCCGTCGAGGTAGCTGTACATGCCGGCGCCAAGGAAGTGCGGCACTATTTGTGCCCTCCAGAGAAGGTAATTCTCCCTGGTAAGCTTCTCTGCGACCTGACCAAGGCCGGAGGAAGGTGGGTTCAAGGAGGAGGACGCCATGGGAGAGGTTCTTTTGATAGATGGGTTTTTTGTTTTCAGAACGTACGGGAAGAGTTGGCTCTGATGGCCATGTAAGTTTTGCAGGAAGCGTTCTACCCTCACGAGGAGGGCCGCGTTGTATTTATTGATCGATGGGGCTTATCCCATAACCGGCATACAAAACTTGGAGTACAAGGTATGGAGAGATAGAGATGAACTTAAACTAGATTACAGAATTTATCTCTAAGTCAAACTCTAACTACTTCTTATATGCGCCGGTCCAGGAGGCTTGAATATCTTCAACAATATCACCACCCATTCCGCTTCTCCGAATGCGGATGCTTGTTGTCACAGTTGTTCCATTCCCAGACGTATTTTACGGTTCCAGAGCAGAAAATGTGTGTGTGAAAAGTGGCACCGGCGCATAACCTCTTTCTATTTTAACACAGTATTTCGTGGAGTCCACTGCATCTCCACCCTCCACCAGAGACACCAAATCTGCCTTTTAGCAGTCCCTGGGGCTGATGCCAGCGAAGCCCTTCTGCCGCCTGTCGTGTGTGCACTGCGTCGCTGTGCCCACCAAGCGTGGCCGGCCGGCGACCACCGGAGGTGATTCACTGATTCGGTCGGCGTCGCTGCCGGCCAGGACGGGAGGATCAAAATGATCATCAGACCACAAGACCAGCAGCGCTGGCCGGTGGTGGACTCGGATCTTTATCACACTCTTCCTGGGTGCTCTGCTCTGCTCTATCTGTTGCTGCAGGGATCGCAACATGTCTTCCTTCCATGCCATGCCGCTGCTGCGTCGAGGTCGCCTGCTTTGCTTTCCGGTTAGTTAAGCTGCGCATCATCAGCAGGGTAATCACGTAGGCCCCGGCCGGAGCACACATATTTTTGCCTGCCTGCGTCTGCATGTGATCCGATTCATGGGCAAAGCGGCCACGATCTGCGCGGATCTCGGCTCGCGGTTGCCGTGTCAGTGTCGCCCCTCACGCTCACCGGCTTCGTTGCTTCGCCTTTCGCCATTGCGGCCGGCTCTTTTTGGATGGGTTCGTCGGGAAGGCACGGGGGAGAGAGTGACGGTCATTGATAAATCTCAGTCTTCTTAATTTCGGACGGGTGCTCTTGAACAAGAGGAAAAGATTGGTGCGTGATGATTACTGGTTTACCACGCGTCCACGATCTATCCGTCGGCGGAATAGTTCAGTACAGCGGCCATGTGTGAGCTGAGCAGAGCAGAGCTGCCCGTGTGAGTGACAGAGTGAGCCTATGCGCGTACGGCGGCGGTTGGTTTTGCACGGCGTCTGTTTATTATTGCGTCCTGCTGCTGGATCCGAAGACCCCCCCCTCTCTCGCCCGTCTCAAGGTGCGTGGCGCAATTGCAAATGGCGATCCCAAAATTACTCGGTCCAAGAGTAAAAAAACGACAGAACTGTATTCACATTTACTACAGTCTACAAAGTAATGGTCACGGCATAACCTTGCCTGACATGGCCTGTGCGCACACTCTATTTAGTGCTAAACTAGCCTTCAGATGCCGCAACAGAAAGATAAAGGACACAGTGAAAAGAGCAGGGAGGTGGCCGAAAAGACAAATGCAATTACACAAAGAAACAAAAGCGGCGCAATTGTAGAAGCTAACATATTCCCCGTCTTCGCTAGCACGCTCACGCCTTTCATAAAGAGCAAAAGCAACGCCCACACAAAGGTACAAAGCGGCTTTTGCCACGAAATTGCACACGAACAATTTTTTTTTACAGTCAGATCAGATGCATGGCAGTGGCCTGTCTGCTGGGGACCGATGAGCACAGCACCAGCATCTGGCACCCCCAAAAAATATGAGAAATGGACGAACGTGTTGAGCTCCGCAGGCAGGCAGGCAGGCACGTCGACGCAGCTGCTACATGCTGCCGTGCTGCTCGTCGTCGGCGTCGGCGTCGTCTGTGGCGGTGAGGCGGAGGAGGAGGTCGGTGAAGGCGCTGACGATGTACCGGTGCGCGCGCTTGTCGTTGAGAGCGAGGTAGCAGAGCAGCAGCTCGTGGAGGCGCGCCCTGTCGCCGCGCCGCCGCGCGTCCAGCCGCAGCGCCGCCGACATCTCCTCCATGGACCGCAGGAAGTCGGCGTGCGGATCCGGGGAGTAGGTCGGCACGGCCACCCCGGCCGCGCCCACGCCCAGGACGGCGGCCGCGTGCGCCGCCGACGAGTCCACGATGGAGTTGGACCGGCCCGGGGAGGAGAGGAAGAACCGCCGGGACGCGATGGCCGACGACAGCCCGGAGTCCACGGCGAGCGCGGACGACAGCGGCGGGCACTCCTTCGCGACGGTCACATCCACGTCCCCGCCCCTGCCGCCGTCCCGGAGGCACGCGTTCTTGAAGCGGGCGGAGGAGGAGGACGAGCGCGGGGAGGACGCCGGGGTGGAGGTCGACGCGGCCGACGTGGACGCCTCGTCTGGCGGCTGCACGGGCGCTGCGGCAGAGGACGGCCGCCGGAGCCGGGAGAAGCAGCCCAGCATGGCGCTTTGAATTCTTGCCTCGAAGCGGGCTCAGCTAGCTCCTTGGGCTCGCTCTCTAGCGGGGAGGTGGTTGTGCGCGGTGAATGGAGTGAGAGCGTGGTGGATGCTGCGGGGAGTTTATAGGGGAAGTGAAGTGAAGTGAAGTGAGTGGCGCTTCGTCAGGTAGGTAGGAGAGGAGGGGCTCACCTATTATTGGACGTATTGAGTTCAGTGCAGAGCTGACAAGGGGACACTGGTTTGTCCGAGAAGGGGTGTAATTACTCCCCAACCTAATTGACAGGTGGAGTAGATGCGGCTTCCTCATGCAGGGATTATTCGCAGGTTTCTAGATTAGGCTTTGCCCTTACTTTTCTTGTCTAAGACAATTAAAAGATTATCCAGGTTCAAAGATTAGATTGCCTTTTTTTGTTCGAGGAGGATTGGATTTTTCTTAAGGGAAGCTGCACGACTCTGTTGCGTATTTTTATTGGTTTTCAAACCAAAAATAGGTACAAAATGTTCTGTACAACAAAACTATGACAACTGCCATGTCAATTATTTGAATGCATCAACCCATGCTTGAAAGCCTCCATAGTAGTTGCTCTGTAGGTAATCCAGTGCATCTCTTTCTTAAATATCCTCCTGCGAAAATATAGGTTTGGGGGAAGGCCTTTAAAAGATGAAGTCATTCCTGATGATCCATATAGCCCAAGAAGCTAGGATGATGATCTCCAGAGAGAATGGAACACCAAGGAGGGCTTTTAAGTTGTTGATCTCATGTTGGATGCCCAGGAATGTAGGAGCCCGTGTAGGACATAAATAAGTCCAACAACATTTGGCAAATGGGCAATGCAGGAAAAGGTGATTCCATAGTTTCAAGCACTTGTAGGCCACATAAAACACAAGCATAATCAGGAATGAAGAAGTTTTCCCGTTGGAGCATGGATCTTTTGCCTGCCTGTTATGAAGAAGCAATCAAAAAAAAAATTGTCTTTTAGTTGACAACAAGTTTTCCAGATCCATGCCAGTGCTGGAATGAAATCCTGATGACCAGTGAGATTCTGTAAGCTTGAGAAACCTGAAAAACTTACATCCCTAGATGGAAATTGCTAGGTATCTGATGTCTGTCTTAGATAGGTATTCTGTAGTAGATCCATCAGTTGCTAATACTGATCAAAAGCCTCTTCTGACAAAGGCAGATGGAAGTGCTCTAAAATATCTGTCAAGGAACCAATAGCGTGTAAGGAGATCTGTTGGTTCTCAGAGAAGGAGAATAGATGTGGCCAGAGTTGCATTTTGGTAATATCATTCCATCTATCACTCCAGAAAGCAACTGAACTGCCATCCTCAATCAAACATGTTGCATTTTCCTTGTATTGGGCAGAAGCTTTTAGCAATCTCTCTGCCAAAAGGAGCAGTGAGAAGGAGTTGCAGAGGTGAGGCCATGTGGATATTAGAATTCCCAAATTAGATGAACCCAAGGAAGGTCATAACGATTTAGGAATTTATGCACCATCTTTAGTAAAAGGCCAATGTTTTGAGTGTGGAGGTTCAACACTACCAAACCACCTTCATTCTTGGGCTTTCATACTAACTCCCAGGTAGCAAGGGGTGGAGACTTTAAGTTCCAAGTCTTTGCCCCTCCAAAAGCAATGTCTCCTATATTTTGTCTACTTGATCTATGATTCCTTTGTAGAGAAGCGGACAATTCATAACAAAAGTTGGAAGTGATGAAAGTACTGCATTAGCTATCAATAGTGTGCCATCATAGCTCAAGAATTATGGGCGAGAGTTCAATCTCTTCTAAATCCTCTCAATAATGTACATCAAGAACTCCATCCACACTTAGATATGTGAATGGAAAAGTCCCAATTTGATGATCTAAAATGCTGCAAAGGTTGGGTATCTCTTCTTGTAGGATGTTGATAGGTAGCAGGTTTGATTTCTGAAAGTTGACCTTTAAGCCAGATGCATGTGAAAAGAGATCCAACAGCCCCTCCAAGTGCTGCAGTTGATTAGGGCAAGCTTGCATGATTATTAGGGTATCATATGCATACTGCAGGATTGGAAAATCAGGGAAAGATATAGGGGGGATTGGTGGCTCAATAAACTGTTTTTGCATGTTATTATTGAGAATGGTTTGAAGAAAATCTGCAGCAATAACAAAAGGCAGGGGAGAGAGGGGGTACAGCAAAAGTACCAGTTGATAGAATTGGCTGATCCAATTGCATCATTTATTGCCAAACCCTTTCTCCTTAGGAATAGCCATGACCATTCCATGCTCAACCTTGTCAAAGGTCTTTTCAAAGTCCAGTTTGAGCACCATAGTGGGTTTCTTATTGAGTAACATTGAAAAAGGTATTCATATGCTCAAGCAATGCACTCATGAATAATTCTTGCTCTGATGAAGCCATACTGATTAATATGGATTAGCTGAAGAATGATGGATTGAAGCATGTTTTCCAATAACTTGGTCAACAACTTAATTGTGCAGCTGAGGAGTGAAATAGGCATGTAGTCATTGACTCTTGAAGCCTCTGGCTTTTTTTGGAATTAGAGTGATGAAATAGTTGTTGATGCTTTGCAAACAAAGTTCCCCTATGTAGAATTGATCATAGAGATCATAGAAATATCTTTTTATAATATGCCAGAATTGAAACAACTCATGATTGCTTTTCTTATCCTACAAAAAAAATTAAAAGATAACCATGCATAAACAAACCCAGGTTTGCTAATTCTCACTCGACTAACAATGACCTAAATCTCAGTCGGTACTAAGTATTCTACATTTGAATATTAGATCTACGCAACTAGATTGATTGTTCATGAAGCTGGGAGTCCCATGGTATGTATGGCACATGAATGGATTACATAAGAATTTGGAAACCCCTATCTTATGGCCCAAAGATCCTTCCAATGATGACCCAAAATATGTATAAATACCACACAAATGCATGCATGAAGACTTATCATTATACCAAACATTGAGTATTGTCTTTAGGCCTCTTTTCTGCAATTATGCTTTTTTGCAAATTTGCAAATAGGTTTTTTTGTGTGTGCACTTGCATCTTCTTGTGAACTTTTGGGTCAAATATTGGGGGCCTTTATTTCATTGTTGTAGTATTTATTTATTTTTGTACTAAAAAGAGTATGTGCATGCCAGAACCGATCAGACTTAATAAACTTTTAAACATGCTAGATTATCCCCTATTTTAAGCATGTACACATATACATGCAGATTGATATGTGAAAAGAGGATGTATGTGCTAGATTAGTTGATACTGCATGCGATGTCACCGAATAGGATATTTTATTTCTAAATATCATATATACTATAGATTAATTACTAAAGATGCTTAAAAGTGAAAAATTTCTACACACATGAAAAAATCTTAAAATAAAAGATAAACCTTCAAACAATTAAATGTGATAGGATTTCAAACTCCCTTAGAATTTAGAATTCATGTCTAAATCAGACGAATATTGATGGACCAAGCTCTCAAATCCGATGTCTATATTGTTTGACGAAAGATTCTACGATCATACTGCAAGATGCTAGCCTCTTGGATGACGAAAGCAAGAAGTGGCTCAAAATGAAGAAGAAAAAGAAGATCAACGAGAAAGAGATTGAGGCTTGCAAGGGACACGAAAGATTCTAGGATCATACTGCAAGATGCTAGCCTCATGGATGACGAAAGCAAGAAATGGCTCGAAATGAAGAAGAAGATCAACGAGAAAGAGAATGAGGCTTGCAAGGGACACGAAAGATTATAGGATCATACTACAAGATGCTAGCCTCTTGGATGACGAAAGAAAGAAGTCGCTCGAAATGAAGAAGAAGAAGATCAATGAGAAAGAGATTGAGGCTTGCAAAGGGACACGGAAGATTCTAGGATCATAATGCAAGATGCTAGCCTCTTGGATGACGAAAGCAAGAAGTGGCTCAAAATGAAGAAGAAGATCAACAAGAAAGAGATTGAGGCTTGCAAGAGGCACGAAAGATTCTAGGATCATACTGCAAGATGCTAGCCTCTTGGATGACGAAAGCAAAAAGTGGCCCGAAATGAAGAAGAAGAAGAAGAAGAAGAAGAAGAAGAAGAAGAAGAAGAAGAAGAAGAAGAAGAAGAAGAAGAAGAAGATCAACGAGAAAGAGATTGAGGCTTGCAAGGGACACGAAAGATTCTAGGATCATACTGCAAGATGCTAGCCTCTTGGATGACGAAAGAAAGAAGTGGCTCGAAATGAGAAGAAGAAGATCAACGAGAAAGAGATTGAGGCTTGCAAGGGACACGGAAGATTCTAGGATCATACTGCAAGATGCTAGCCTCTTGGATGACGAAAGCAAGAAGTAGCTCGAAATAAAGAAGAAGAAGAAGAAGAAGAAGAAGAAGAAGAAGAAGAAGAAGAAGAAGAAGAAGAAGAAGAATAAGAATAAGAAGAAGAAGAAGAAGAAGAAGATCAACGAGAAAGAGATTGAGGCTTGCAAGGGACACGAAAGATTATAGGATCATACTGCAAGATGCTAGCCTCTTGGATGACGAAAGCAAGAAGTGGCTCGAAATGAAGAAGATCAACGAGAAAGAGATTGAGGCTTGCAAGGGACATGAAAGATTCTAGGATCATACTGCAAGATGCTAGCCTCTTGGATGACGAAAGCAAGAAGTGGCTCGAAATGAAGAAGAAGAAGAAGATCAATGAGAAAGAGACTAAGTTTTGCAAGGAACACAAAATATTATAGGATCATACTGCAAGATGCTAACCTCTTGGATCACGAAAGCAAAAAGTGGCTCGAAATGAAGAAGAAGAAGATCAACGAGAAAGAGATTGAGGCTTGCAAAGGGACACGGAAGATTCTAGGATCATACTGCAAGATGCTAGCCTCTTGGATGACGAAAGCAAGAAGTGGCTCAAAATAAAGAAGAAGATCAACAAGAAAGAGATTGAGGCTTGCAAGAGGCACGAAAGATTCTAGGATCATACTGCAAGATGCTAGCCTCTTGGATGACGAAAGCAAAAAGTGGCTCGAAATGATGAAGAAGAAGATCAATGAGAAAGAGATTGAGGCTTGCAAGGGACACGGAAGATTCTAGGATCATACTGCAAGATGCTAGCCTCTTGGATGACGAAAGCAAGAAGTGGCTCGAAATGAAGAAGAAGAAGATCAGCGAGCGTAACACAAGACTCGATTGATTCAATCGTGTATCGTCTATCTTTATATGAATTTTTGAATTTTATGTTCGCATGTGTTTGTGTTTTGTGTGTGTGTGTGAGATTGTTGAATTTGTTATGAATTGATGTCATACACGAGACGGACGTGCATTGCTTTGCATGAACATGGAGGGTCGAAAGTGGAGGTATGATTGTCCAGAGGACATTTCAAAGGCAGGTTAGTGCTTTCCATGGACGTCTAAGGGAGTTGATTTGCCCAGCCCGGTAGTAAATGCTTTTACTACACAATTATATTTTATTTAAATAAATTATACTCCCTCCGTTCCGAAATAAGTGATTCAACTTTAATTATTTATAGAAGTAATTTGGCCTATTAGCTCAGCCGGTTAGAGCGTGGTCCTAATAAGGCCAAGGTCGCAGGTTCGAGACCTGCATGGGCCAACGTTCTTTTTCTTTTCAATTTTTCCCTTTGAGTAGTTTCTGGTGCCGATCTTAAAAATTGCACTAGCTACGTACATGTCCGCGTAACCTACCGCCGTACCATTTCCTCTCTTTCCGCCCTTTTCCTGTACCGCTTGCCATCCAATCCCTTTGATCTGGGCGCGCCGCCCGCCCTGCTCCTCGTCAGCTCTCATCCCAGCTCCGTGCACCTGCTCTTGCAGCTATCGAGCACTGTTGCGCCCGATCAGGCGGCTACCTCTCCAAGCATGCACAGTACTCATCGTACATGCATGAGCGTGTCGACATATGTTACCCGTCCGGTCGCCTTCCGTTTCCCCCTTCCTTCCCCTCGGACAACTACGTGGCTAGCTTCACGTTGTTATCCAAAGAGAAAAATGCCACAGGGCACCGTGTTGTCCTACTACATGGTTGCTCCAATGATTTGCCATGCGTGCGTTTCAATGCTACATGGTGATGTCGTCCAGTGTACTGCTGCTGCTGCATGCAACGTCGTCTTCCAGCATCGGTGGTACGCAAGCACCTTGAAGGAAAAAGTGGAGGAAGGCAATACCTTCAATTCCGACGCCGGCAAACCTGCACCCCGTCAGCCCTAAAATAGACAAGGGGGCTGATGCTCTAATTGCACCTGCCGCACCTTTAAGATAGACGAGGAGGCTACTCCGTCACAGCTGCGGCTGCCTCCACCGACGGCTGCTCCTTTCTTCCTTCCCTCCCACGAGCTTGCTTATTCTAACCAAATTCGACTGACCCAATTTGTAAATTCATGCGACTTACATGTTGCTATTGTGGTTGGGCGCACACGTCCGTGGCCCGCGGTTCGTGGTGCATATGCATGCGTGGTCGAGCATGGTTCACATGATCGACCGTGCCTTATTTTTGAGTTTTACAGAAAAGGAATACCAAACGGAACAAAATTTTCGCGATGATTTTTTTTGGACCAAAACACACCTACAAGACTTGGAGAGGAGGTTAGATGTGATGGGGAACGTAGTAATTTCAAAAAAATTCCTATGCACACGCAAGATCATGGTGATGCAAAGCAACGAGAGGGAAGAGTGTTGTCCATGTACCCTCGTAGACCGTAAGCGGAAGCGGTATGACAACGCGGTTGATGTAGTCGTACGTCTTCACGATCCGACCGATCCAAGTACCGAACGTACGGCACCTCCGAGTTCAGACACGCTCAGCTCGATGTCGATCCCCGGACTCCGATCCAAATAGGTGTCGGATGAGTTCCGTCAGCACGACGGCGTGGTGACGATGATGATGTTCTACCGACGCAGGGCTTCGCCTAAGCACCGCAACGATATGACCGAGGAGGAATATGGTGGAAGAGGGCACCGCACACGGCTAAGAAACAATCATGAAGATCAACTTGTGTGTACTAGGGTGCCCCCCTGCCCCCGTATATAAAGGAGCAAGGGGGGAGGCCGGCCGGCCCTTGGGGGCGCGCCAAGGAGGTCGAGTCCTCCTCCTAGTAGGAGTAGGACTCCCTCTTTCCTACTCCTACTAGGAGGGGGAAAGGAAGGGGGAGAGGGAGAGGGAAAGAGGGGGGCGCCGCCCCCCCTCTCCTAGTCCAATTCGGACCAGAGGGAGGGGCGCGGCCCATCCCGGCTACCCTCTCTCTCTCCACTAAAGCCCATAAGGCCCATTACTTCTCCCGGGGGGGTTTCCGGTAACCTCCCAAGACTCCGGTTTTCTCCGAAATCACCAGGAACACTTCCGGTGTCCGAACATAGTCGTCAAATATATCAATCTTTATGTCTCGACCATTTCGAGACTCCTCGTCGTGTCCGTGATCATATCCGGGACTCCGAACAACCTTCGGTACATCAAAACTTATAAACTCATAATAAAATTGTCATCGTAACGTTAAGCGTGCGGACCCTACGGGTTCGAGAACTATATAGACATGACCTAGAACTGTTTCCGGTCAATAACCAATAGCGGAACCTGGATGCTCATATTGGCTCCTACATATTCTACGAAGATCTTTATCGGTCAAACCGCATAACAACATACGTTGTTCCCTTTGTCATCGGTATGTTACTTGCGAGATTCGATCGTCGGTATCCAATACCTAGTTCAATCTCGCTACGGCAAGTCTCTTTACTCGTTCCGTAATGCATCATTTCGTAACCAACTCATTGGCCACATTGCTTGCAAGGCTTATAGTGATGTACATTACCGAGAGGGCCCAGAGATACCTCTCCGACAATCGGAGTGACAAAACCTAATCTTGAAATACGCCAACCCAACATGTACCTTCGGAGACACCAGAGAGCACCTTTATAATCACCCAGATTACGTTGTGTCGCTTTGGTAGCACATAAAGTGTTCCTCCGGTAACGGGAGTTGCATAATCTCATAGTTGTAGGAACTTTGTATAAGTCATGAAGAAAGCAATAGCAACATACTAAACGATCAAGTGCTAGGCTAACGGAATGGGTCAAGTCAATCACATCATTCTCCTAATGATGTGATCTTGTTAATCAAATGACGACACATGTCTATGATTAGGAAACACAACCATCTTTGATTAATGAGCTAGTCAAGTAGAGGCATACTAGTGACATTATGTTTGTCTATGTATTCACACATGTATCATGTTTCCGGGTAATACAATTATAGCATGAATAATAAACATTTATCATGATATGAGGAAATAAATAATAACTTTATTATTGCCTCTAGGGCATATTTCCTTGATCTCCCACTTGCACTAGAGTCAATAATCTAGATTACACAAGAATGATTCTAACACCCATGGAGTCTTGGTGCTGATCATGTTTTGCTCGTGGAAGAGGCTTAGTCAATGGGTCTGCAACATTCAGATCCGTATGTATCTTGCAAATCTCTATGTCTCCCACCGGACTTGGTCCCGGATGGAATTGAAGCGTCTCTTGATGTGCTTGGTCCTCTTGTGAAATCTGGATTCCTTTGCCAAGGCAATTGCACCAAGATTGTCACAAAAGATCTTCATTGGTCCCGATGCACTAGGTATGACACCTAGATCGGAAATGAACTCCTTCATCCAGACTCCTTCATTTGCTGCTTCCGAAGCAGCTATGTACTCCGCTTCGCATGTAGATCCCGCTACGACGCTTTGTTTTGAACTGCACCAACTGACAGCTCCACCGTTTAATATAAACACGTATCCGGTTTGCGATTTAGAATCGTCCGGATCAGCGTCAAAGTTTGCATCGACGTAACCATTTACGACAAGCTCTTTGTCACCTCCATAAACGAGAAACATATCCTTAGTCCTTTTCAGGTATTTCAGGATGTTCTTGACATTGTCCGATGATCCACTCTGGATTACTTTGGTACCTCCTGCTAAACTTATAGCAAGGCACACATCAGGTCTGGTACACAGCATTGCATACATGATAGAGCCTATGGCTGAAGCATAGGAACTCCTTTCATTTTCTCTCTATCTTCCGCAGTGGTCGGGCATTGAGTCGACTCAACTTCACACCTTGTAATACGTGCAAGAATCCTTTCTTTGCCTGATCCATTTTGAACTTTTTCAAAACTTTATCAAGGTATGTGCTTTGTGAAAGTCCAAGCAAGCGTCTTGATCTATCTCTATAGATCTTGATGCCCAATATGTAAGCAGCTTCACCGAGGTCTTCCATTGAAAAAAATATTTATTCAAGTATCCTTTTATGCTATCCAGAAATTCTGTATCATTTCCAATCAACAATATGTCATCCACATATAATATCAGAAATGCTACAGAGCTCCCACTCACTTTCTTGTAAATACAGCTTCTCCAAAAGTCTCAGATAAAACCATATGCTTTGATCACACTATCAAAGCGTTTATTCCAACTCCGAGAGGCTTGCACTGCACCATAAATGGATCATTGGAGCTTGCACACTTTGTTAGCTCCCTTAGGATCGACAAAACCTTCCGGTTGCATCATATACAACTCTTCTTCCGTAAATCCATTCAGAATGCAGTTTTGACATCCATCTGCCATATTTCATAATCATAAAATGCGCAATCGCTAACATGATTCTACAGACTTAAGCATCGCTACGGGTGAGAAGGTCTCATCATAGTCAACCCCTTGAACTTGTTGAAAACCTTTGCAACAAGTCGAGCTTTGTAAACAATAACATTACCGTCAGCGTCAGTCTTCTTCTTGAAGATCCATTTATTCTCTATTGCTTGCCGATCATCGGGCAAGTCAACCAAAGTCCACACTTTGTTCTCATACATGGATCCCATCTCAGATTTCATGGCTTCAAGCCATTTTGCGGAATCTGGGCTCACCATCGCTTCTTCATAGTTCGTAGGTTCACCATGATCTAGTAGCATGACTTCCATAATAGGATTACCATTACCACTCGTGTGGATCTTACTCTGGTTGATCTCTGAAGTTCAAGAATAACTTGATCTGAAGTTTCATGATCATCATCATTAACTTCCTCACTAATTGGTGTAGGTGTCACAGAACCGATTTACGTGATGAACTACTTTCCAATAAGGGAGCTGGTACTATTACCTCATCAAGTTCTACTTTCCTCCCAGTCACTTCTTTCGAGAGAAACTCCTTCTCTAGAAAGGATCCATTCTTAGCAACGAATGTCTTGCCTTCGGATCTGTGATAGAAGGTGTATCCAACTGTCTCCTTTGGGTATCCTATGAAGACACATTTTTCCGATTTGGGTTCGAGCTTATCAGGTTGAAGCTTTTTCACATAAGCATCGCAGCCCCGAACTTTCAAAAACGACAACTTTGGTTTCTTGCCAAACCATAGTTCATAAGGAGTCGTCTCAACGGATTTTGATGGTGCCCTATTTAACGTGAATGTGGCCGTCTCTAAAGCATAACCCCAAAACGATAGCGGTAAATCGGTAAGAGACATCATAGATCGTACCATATCTAGTAAAGTACGATTACGACGTTCGGACACACCATTACGTTGTGGTGTTCCAGGTGGCGTGAGTTGCGAAACTATTCCGCATTGTTTCAAATGTAGACCAAACTCGTAACTCAAATATTCTCCTCCACGATCAGATCGTAAAAACTTTATTTTCTTGTTACGATGATTTTCAACTTCACTGAAATTCTTTGAACTTTTCAAATGTTTCAGATTTATGCTTCATTAAGTAGATATACCCATATCTGCTTAAATCATCTGTGAAGGTGAGAAAATAATGATATCCGCCACGAGCTTCAACATTCATTGGACCACATACATCTGTATGTATGATTTCTAACAAATCTGTTGCTCTCTCCATAGTACCGGAGAACGGCGTTTTAGTCATCTTGCCCATGAGGCACGGTTCACAAGTACCAAGTGATTCATAATCAAGTGGTTCCAAAAGTCCATCAAGATGGAGTTTCTTCATGCGTTTACACCGATATGACCTAAACGACAAGGCCACAAATAAGTTGCACTATCATTATCAACTCTGCATCTTTTGGCTTCAACATTATGAATATGTGTATCACTACTATCGAGATTCATCAAAAATAGACCACTCTTTAAGGGTGCATGACCATAAAAGATATTACTCATATAAATAGAACAACCATTATTCTCTGATTTAAATGAATAACCGTCTCGCATCAAACAAGATTCAGATATAATGTTCATGCTCAATGCGGGCACCAAATAACAATTATTCAGGTCTAAAACTAATCCCGAAGGTACATGTAGAGGTAGCGTGCCGACCGCGATCACATCGACTTTGGAACCATTTCCCACGCGCATCGTCACCTCGTCCTTGGCCAATGTTCGCTTATTCCGTAGTCCCTGTTTCAAGTTGCAAATATTAGCAACAGAACCAGTATCAAATACCCAGGTGCTACTGCGAGCTCTAGTAAGGTACACATAAATAACATGTATATCACATATACCTTTGTTCACCTTGCCATCCTTCTTATCCGCCAAATACTTGGGGCAGTTCCGCTTCCAAAGGACCAGTTTGCTTGCAATAGAAGCACTCAGTTTCAGGCTTAGGTCCAGACTTGGGTTTCTTCTCTTGAGCAGCAACTTGCTTGTTGTTCTTCTTGAAGTTCCCCCTCTTCTTCCCTTTGCCCTTTTTCTTGAAACTAGTGGTCTTGTTGACCATCAACACTTGATGCTCCTTCTTGATTTCTACCTCCGCATCTTTTAGCATTGCGAAGAGCTCGGGAATTGTCTTTTCCATCCCTTGCATATTATAGTTCATCACGAAGCTCTTGTAGCTTGGTGGCAGTGATTGGAGAATTCTGTCAATGACACTATCATCCGGAAGATTAACTCCCAGTTGAATCAAGTGATTATTATACCCAGACATTTTGAGTATATGCTCACCGATGTAACTATTCTCCTCCATCTTGCGTATATAGAACTTATTGGAGACTTCATATCTCTCAATCCGCATTTGCTTGAAATATTAACTTCAACTCCTGGAACATCTCATATGCTCCATGACGCTCAAAACGCCGTTGAAGACCCGGTTCTAAGCCGTAGCATGGCACAATCGAACTATTGAGTAGTCATCGACTTTGCTCGCCAGATGTTCATAACATCCGGCGTTGTTCTGCAGCAGTTCGGCACCCAGCGGCGCCTGTGACGTAATTCTTCCAGGCAAAGCAATGAGGATAATCCTCAAATTACGGACCTAGTCCGTAATTTCTATCATCATCTTTGAACTTTGCTTTCTCAAGGAACGCATTAAAATTCAACGGAACAACAAGACGAGCCATCTATCTACAACAAACATAGATAAGCAAAATACTATCAGTACTAAGTTCATGATAAATTTAAGTTCAATTAATCATATTACTTAAGAACTCCCACTTAGACAGACATCTCTCTAGTCATCTAAGTGATCACGTGATCCAAATCAACTAAACCATAACCGATCATCACGTGAGATGGAGTAGTTTTCAATGGTGAACATCACTATGTTGATCATATCTACTATATGATTCACGCCGACCTTTCGGTCTCCGTGTTCCGAGGCCATATCTGCATATGCTAGGCTCGTCAAGTTTAACCTGAGTATTCCGCGTGTGCAAAACTGGCTTGCACCCGTTGTAGATGGATGTAGAGCTTATCACACCCGATCATCACGTGGTGTCTGGGCACGACGAACTTTGGCAACGGTGCATACTCAGGGAGAACACTTCTTGATAATTAGTGAGAGATCATCTTAAAATGCTACCATCAATCAAAGCAAGATAAGATGCATAAAGGATAAACATCACATGCAATCAATATAAGTGATATGATATGGCCATCATCATCTTGTGCTTGTGATCTCCATCTCTAGAGCACCGTCATGATCACCATCGTCACCGGCGCGACACCTTGATCTCCATCGTAGCATCGTTGTCGTCTCGCCAACTATTTCTTCTACGACTATCGCTACCGCTTAGTGATAAAGTAAAGCAATTACAGGGCGTTTGCATTTCATACAATAAAGCGACAACCATATGGCTCATGCCAGTTGCCGATAACTCGGTTACAAAACATGATCATCTCATACAATAAAATATAGCATCACGTCTTGACTATATCACATCACAACATGCCCTGCAAAAACAAGTTAGACGTCCTCTACTTTGTTGTTGCAAGTTTTACGTGGCTGCTACGGGCTGAGCAAGAACCGTTCTTACCTACGCATCAAAACCACAACGATAGTTCGTCAAGTTAGTGTTGTTTTAACCTTCGCAAGGACCGGGCGTACCCACACTCGGTTCAACTAAAGTTGGAGAAACTGACACCCGCCAGCCACCTATGTGCAAAGCACGTCGGTAGAACCAGTCTCGCGTAAGCATACGCGTAATGTCGGTCCGAGCCGCTTCATCCAACAATACCGCCGAACCAAAGTATGACATGCTGGTAAGCAGTATGACTTGTATCGCCCACAACTCACTTGTGTTCTACTCGTGCATATAACATCAACGCATTAAACCTAGCTCGGATGCCACTGATGAGGAACGTAGTAATTTCAAAAAAATTCCTACGCACACGCAAGATCATGGTCATGCAAAGCAACGAGAGGGGAGAGTGTTGTCCACGTACCCTCATAGACCGTAAGCGGAAGCGTTATGACAACGCGGTTGATGTAGTCGTACGTCTTCACGATCCGACTGATCCAAGTACCGAACATACGACACCTCCGAGTTCAGCTCACGTTCAGCTCGATGACGATCCCGGACTACGATCGAGCGGTGGTGTCGAGGATGAGTTCCGTCAAGACGACGGCGTGGTGACGATGATGATATTCTACCGACGCAGGGCTTCGCCTAAGCACCGCAACGATATGACCGAGGTGGAATATGGTGGAGGGGGGCACCGCACACGGCTAAGAAACGATCATGAGGATCAACTTGTGTGTACTAGGGTGCCCCCTGCCCCCGTATATAAAGGAGCAAGGGGGGAGGCCGGCGGCCCTTGGGGGCGCGCCAAGGAGGAGGAGTCCTCCTCCTAGTAGGAGTAGGACTCCCTCTTTCCTACTCCTACTAGGAGGGAAAGGAAGGGGAGAGGGAGAGGGAAGAGGGGCGCCGCCTCCTAGTCCAATTCGGACCCAGGGGGGAGGCGCGGCCCATCCCTGGCCGCCTCTCTCTCTCCACTAAATCCCATAAGGCCCATTACTTCTCCCGAGGTTCCGGTAACCCTCCCACTCCAGTTTTCTCCTAATCACCCGAACACTTCCGGTGTCCGAATATAGTCGTCCAATATACCAAACTTTATGTCTCGACCATTTTGAGACTCCTCGTCATGTCCGTGATCATATCCGGGACTCCGAACAACCTTCGGTACATCAAAACTTATAAACTCATAATAAAACTGTCATCGTAACATTAAGCGTGCGGACCCTATGGGTTCGAGAACTATGTAGACATGACCTAGAACTGTTTCCGTTCAATAACCAATAGCGGAACCTGGATGCTCATATTGGCTCCTACATATTCTACGAAGATATTTATCGGTCAAACCGCATAACAACATACGTTGTTCCCTTTGTCATCGGTATGTTACTTGCCCGATATTCGATCGTCGGTATCCAATACCTAGTTCAATCTCGTTACCGGCAAGTCTCTTTACTCGTTCCGTAATGCATCATTCCGTAACCAACTCATTGGCCACATTGCTTGCAAGGCTTATAGTGATGTACATTACCGAGAGGGCCCAGAGATACCTCTCCGACAATCGGAGTGACAAAACCTAATCTTGAAATACGCCAACCCAACATGTACCTTCGGAGACACCTGTATAGCACCTTTATAATCACCCATTTACGTTGTGACGTTTGGTAGCACACAAAGTGTTCCTCCGGTAAACGGGAGTTGCATAATCTCATAGTTGTAGGAATTTTGTATAAGTCATGAAGAAAGCAATAGCAACATACTAAACGATCAAGTGCTAGGCTAACGGAATGGGTCAAGTCAATCACATCATTCTCCTAATGATGTGATCCCGTTAATCAAATGACAACACATGTCTATGGTTAGGAAACATAACCATCTTTGATTAATGAGTTAGTCAAGTAGAGGCATACTAGTGACATTATGTTTGTCTATGTATTCACACATGTATCATGTTTCCGGGTAATACAATTCTAGCATGAATAATAAACATTTATCATGATATGAGGAAATAAATAATAACTTTATTATTGCCTATAGGGCATATTTCCTTCAAGATGACCTACGAGGAGACGACAAGCCTCCGGTGGCGCCGGGGAGGGCACCCCGGCTTGTGGTCTCCCTGGAGGCCCTCCAACCCTAATCTCCGGCCTATAAATTCAGAAATATTCCCAAACGACCAGAAGCGTCCACTAAAATATTTTTCCGCCGCTGTAAGTCTCTGACCTCGTGAGATCCCATCCGGAGGCCTTTTTCGGTACTCTGCCAGAGGGGAATTCGATCACAG
Source organism: Aegilops bicornis (assembly GCA_021605145.1). Classification (NCBI taxonomy): domain Eukaryota; kingdom Viridiplantae; phylum Streptophyta; class Magnoliopsida; order Poales; family Poaceae; genus Aegilops; species Aegilops bicornis. The sequence goes on from CM038672.1 coordinate 598,536,720, forward strand.
AGGGTTTCTACATCAACTCTATTGCCCTTTCGATGAAGCGTGAGTAGTTTACCACGGACCTACGGGTCCATAACTAGTAGCTAGATGGCTTCTTCTCTCTCTTTGATCTTCAATACAATGTTCTCCTCGATTTTCTTGGAGTTCTATCCGATGTAATATTCTTTTGCGGTGTGTTTGTCGAGATCTGGTGTATTGTGGATTTATGATCAGATTATCTATGAATATTATTTGAATCTTTTTCGAATTCTTGTATGCATGATTTGATATCTTTGTATTTATCTTCGAATTATTGGTTTGGTTTGGCCAACTAGATTGGTAGTTCTTGCAATGGGAGAGGTGCTTAGTTGGGTTCCATCTTGCGTGATTTCACCCAGTGACAAAGTAGGGGTAGCGAGACACGTATTTTACTGTTGCCATCAAGGGTAAAAAGATGGGGTTTTCTTCATATTGCTTGAGTTTATCCCTCTACATCATGTCATCTTACTTAAGGAATTACTCCGTTCTTTATGAACTTAATACTCTAGATGCATGCTGGACAGCTGTCGATGTGTGGAGTAATTATAGAAAGTAGTAGATGCAGGCAGGAGTCGGTCTAATTGACACGGACGTGATGCCTATATGCATAATAATTGCCTTGGATATCGTCATAACTTTGCGCTATTCTATCAATTGCTCGACAGTAATTTGTTCATCCATCGTATTATTTTCTTTCAAGAGAGAATCCTCTAGTGAAACCTATGGCCCCCGGGTCTATTTTCCTTCATGTATTTTCAGATCTATAAACCAAAAAAACCAAAAAAATACCTCGCTGAGTTTTATTTACTTCTACTTTATTCTACGTTTTAGAAATCTTTTATATCTAGCTCTTTCAGATCTCACCTTTGCAAGTGATCGTGAAGGGATTGACAACCCCTTTATCGCGTTGGGTGCAAGTGTTTGATTGTTTGTGCAGGTGCATAGATTGGGGACTTGCTTGTATCTCCTACTGGATTGATACCTTGGTTCTTAATTGAGGAAAATACTTATCTCTACTTTGTTGCATCACCCTTTCCTCTTCAAGGGAAAAACCAACGCAAGCTCAAGAAGTAACAGTCATAAAAAATTATATTGTTGGATTCGTATTTAAATGCAGTTTTTGTTGGGGAACGTTGCAGAAAATAAAATTTTTCCTACGGTTTCACCAAGATCCATCTATGAGTTCATCTAGCAATGAGTGATAGGAGTGCATCTACATACCTTTGTAGATCGCGAGCGGAAGCGTTCAAGTGAACGGGGTTGAGGGAGTCGTACTCGTCGTGATCCAAATCACCGATGACCAAGTGTCGAACGGACAGCACCTCCGCGTTCAACACACGTACGGAGCGGATGACGTCTCCTGCACCTTGATCCAGCAAGGAGGAGGGAGAGGTTGATGAAGATCCAGCAGCACGATGGCGTGGTGGTGGATGCAGCAGGGTTCCGGCAGAGCTTCGCCGAGCTTCTGCGAGAGGGAGAGGTGTAGCAAGGGAGAGGGAGGCGCCAAGGCTTCAGGGTGCGGCTGCCCTCCCCCCCCCTTTATATAGGCCCTGGGCGCCCGGCCCCGAGATGAGATCTCCCAAGGGGGGGCGGCGGCCAAGGGGGGTGGAGTGCCCCCAAGGCAAGTGGAGGCGCCCCCACCCTAGGGTTTCCAACCCTAGGCGCAAGGGGGCCCCAAGGGGGGGGGCGTACCAGCCCACCAGGGGCTGGTCCCCTCCCCACTTCAGCCCACGGGGCCCTCCGGGATAGGTGTCCCCACCCGGTGGACCCCCGGGACCCTTCCGGTGGTCCCGGTACAATACCGGTGACCACCAAAACTCTCCCGATGGCCGAAACTGCACTTCCTATATATAATTCTTTACCTCCGGACCATTACGGAACTCCTCGTGACATCCGGGATCTCATCCGGGACTCCGAACAACTTCAGGTTTGCTGCATACTCATATATCTACAACCCTAGCGTCACCGAACCTTAAGTGTGTAGACCCTACGGGTTCGGGAGACACGTAGACATGACCGAGACGGCTCTCCGGTCAATAACCAACAGCGGGATCTGGATACCCATGTTGGCTCCCACATGCTCCTCGATGATCTCCTCGGATGAACGACGATGTCGAGGATTCAAGCAACCCCGTATACAATTCCCTTTGTCAATCGGCATGTTACTTGCCCGAGATTCGATCGTCGGTATCCCAATACCTCGTTCAATCTCGTTACCGGCAAGTCACTTTACTGCATCAGAATGCATGATCCCGTGACCAAACACTTGGTCACTTTGAGCTCATTATGATGATGCATTACCGAAAGTGGGCCCAGTGATACCTCTCCGTAATACGGAGTGACAAATCCAGCCTCGATCCGTGTCAACCCAATGCAGACACTTTCGGAGATACCCAGAGTGTACCTTTATAGTCACCCAGCTTACGTTGTGACGCTTTGGTACACCCAAAGCACTCCTACGGTATCCGGGAGTTACACGATCTCATGGTCTAAGGAAAAGATACTTGACATTGGAAAAGCTCTAGCAAAACGAACTACACGATCTTGTGCTATGCTTAGGATTGGGTCTTGTCCATCACATCATTCTCCTAATGATGTGATCCCGTTATCAATGACATCCAATGTCCATAGTCAGGAAACCATGACTATCTGTTGATCAACGAGCTAGTCAACTAGAGGCTCACTAGGGACATATAGTAGTCTATGTATTCACACGTGTATTACGATTTCCGGATAATAAAATTATAGCAAGAATAGAAGACAATTATCACGAACAAGGAAATATAATAATAGTCCTTTTATTATTGCCTCTAGGGCATATTTCCAATAGTCTCCCACTTGCACTAGAGTCAATAATCTAGTTACATTGTGATGAATAGAACACCCATAGAGTTCTGGTGTTCATCATGTTTTGCTCGCGGAAGAGGTTTAGTCAACGGATCTGCGACATTCAGATCCGTATGTACTTTGCAAATTTCTATGTCTCCATCTTGAACATTTTCACGAATGGATTTGAAGCGACGCTTGATGTGCTCGGTCTTCTTGTGAAACCTGGGCTCCTTGGCAAGTGCAATAGCTCCAGTGTTGTCACAGAAGAGTTTGATCGGCCCCGACGCATTGGGTATGACTCCTAGGTCGGTGATGAACTCCTTCACCCTAATTGCTTCATGCGCTGCCACCGAGGCTGCCATGTACTCCGCTTCAATGTAGATCCCGCCACGACGCTCTGCTTGCATCTGCACCAGCTTACTGCTCCACCATTCAACATATACACGTATCTGGTTTGTGACTTAGAGTCATCCATATCTGTGTCGTAGCTAGCGTCGACGTAACCCTTTACGACGAGCTCTTCGTCACCTCCATAAACGAGAAACATGTCCTTAGTCCTTTTCAGATACTTCAGGATATTCTTGATCATTGTCCGCTGTTCCTTGCCGGGATTACTTTGGTACCTTCCTACCAAACTTACGGCAAGGTTTACATCAGTCCGTACACAAAGATGGCATACATAATAGACCCTATGGCTGAGGCATAGGGGATTACACTCATCTCTTCTATATCTTCTGCCGGTGGTGGGACATTGAGCCGAGCTCAATTTCACACCTTGTAATACAGGCAAGAACCCTTTCTTGGACTGATCCATTTTGAACTTCTTCAATATCTTATCAATGTATGTGCTTTGTGAAAGACCTATGAGGCGTCTCGATCGATCTCTATAGATCTTGATGCCTAATATATAAGCAGCTTCTCCAAGGTCCTTCATTGAAAAACTCTTATTCAAGTAGGCCTTAATGCTGTCCAAAAGTTCTATATCATTTCCCATCAAAAGTATGCCATCTACATATAATATGAGAAATGCTACAGAGCTCCCACTCACTTTCTTGTAAACGCGGGCTTCTCCATAAGTCTGCATAAACCCAAACGCTTTGATCATCTCATCAAAGTGAATGTTCCAACTCCGAGATGCTTGCACCAGCCCATAAATGGATCATTGGAGCTTGCATACCTTGTTAGCATTCTTAGGGTCGACAAAACCTTCCGCTGTATCATATACGCTTCTTCCTTAAGATAGCTGTTAAGGAATGCCGTTTTGACGTCCATTTGCCATATCTCATAATCATAGTATGCGGCAATTGCTAACATGATTCAGACGGACTTCAGCTTCGCTACGGGAGAGAAAGTCTCATCGTAATCAACCCCTTGAACTTGCGGATAACCTTTAGCGACAAGTCGAGCTTTATAGATGGTAACATTACCATCCGCGTCCGTCTTCTTCTTAAAGATCCATTTGTTTTCTATCGCTCGCCGATCATCGGGCAAGTCTGTCAAAGTCCATACTTTGTTTTCATACATGGATCCTATCTCGGATTTCATGGCTTCAAGCCATTTGTTGGAATCTGGGCCCGCCATCGCTTCTTCATAGTTCGAAGGTTCACCGTTGTCTAACAACATGATTTCCGGGACAGGGTTGCCATACCTCTATGGTGTGGAACGTGTCCTGGTGGACCTACGGTTCAAGAGCAACTTGATCCGAATTACCTTGATCATCATCATTAATTTCCTCTCCGATCGGTGTAGGCACCACAGGAACATTTTCCGAGCTGCACTACTTTCCTGTTCAAGAGGTAGTACTTCATCGAAGTTCTACTTTCCTCCCACTTACTCCTTTCGAGAGAAACTCTTTTTCCGTAAAGGATCCGTTCTTGGCAAGAAAGATCTTGCCTTCGGATCTAAGGTAGAAGGTATACCCAATGGTTTCCTTAGGGTATCCTATGAAGATGCATTTTTCCGACTTGGGTTCGAGCTTATCGTGTTGAAGTTTCTTGACATAAGCATCATCGCATCCCCAAACTTTTAGAAACGACACCTTAGGTTTCTTCCCAAACCATAATTCATACGGTGTCGTCTCAACGGATTTAGACGGAGCCCTATTTAAAGTGAATGTAGCTGTCTCTAGAGCGTATCCCCAAAATGATAGCGGTAAATCAGTAAGAGACATCATAGATCGCACCATATCCAATAGAGTGCGATTACAACGTTCGGACACACCGTGACGCTGAGGTGTTCCAGGCGGCGTGAGTTGTGAAATGATTCCACATTTCCTTAAGTGTGTACCAAATTCGTGACTTAAATATTTCAGCACTACATTGGTAACAGGAGACAAGGGACACGATGTTTTTACCCAGGTTCGGGCCCCCTACCCAAGATCCGCCGGTTTTGACACCGACATTGGTGCTTTCATTGAGAGTTCCTCTGTGTCGTCACCTATAGGCCCGATGGCTCCTTCAATCATCAGCAACGACGCAGTCCAGGGTGAGACTTTTCTCCCCGGACAGATCTTCGTATTCAGCGGCTTTGCATCAAGGGCCAATTCGCTAGGCCATCCGGAGCAGATTGAAAGCTACGCCCCGCCATCGTGTCGATTTGAAGCTTGAACTATACGGCCGATGTCCGCGGAGATTTGATCTTCGACGGATTCGAACCACAGCCGAGCGCGCCGCACTGTCTCGATGGGTACGATCTAGCTCTGCCGCCGAACAGCGCCCTGGAGGCCGCACCAGTATCCGCTCCGACCCTTAATCCGGAGCCGGTTTCGCCGATCGAGGACGGTTGGTTGGACACCGCCTCGGGGGCTGAAATCTCCACGGCGATTGAGCCGAACACCATCCTGTCGCTGCGGCTCGTGACTCCAGTGTGCCGGACTCCTTTTCGACTCCGAATCTCCAGCCTCTACCGGTCGAATCCGGTCACGCCGATTATGGAGTTCACCGCCACGGACATCTTTCAAAGACTCGCCTTTGGCGATATCCTCGAACTCATTAATGTCTCTCTCTTTGTCGAGGAGCCTGGCGAACTATGGTCGAAGGTTGGGATTCGGATGACGAAGAAATTCAACGCCCACCCACCACCCACTTTGTAGCCACTGTCGATGATTTAACCGACATGCTCGACTTCGACTCCGAAGACATCGACGGTATGGACGACGGTGCCGGAGACGATCAAGAGCCAGCGCCCACGGGGCACTGGAAGGCCACCTTGTCATATGACATATACATGGTGGACATCCCAAAAGATGGGAATGGCGATGGAACGGCGGAGGATGACCCCTCCAAGAAACAACCCAAGCGCCGACGCCGTCGTGGCGCCGCTCTAAATCCCGCCACGGTAAACGGTGATTCCGCACGGAGACAATAATACCCAGACAAAGGTTGCGAAGATGACCCCTCCAGTAGGACTCAGCGCAGGAGGAGGGAGAAGCAAGTCCGCACGACAGTGCGGCAGAAAGAGAGGTAGAGGGCGATAATTATGCGCCCCCCTCCGAAGACGAGGCAAGCCTCGACGACGACGAATTCGTCATGCCAGAGGACCCCGTCGAACAAGAGGGTTTTAAACGCAGGCTCATGGCCATAGCAAGCAGCCTCAAGAAAAAGCAGCAACAACTTAGAGTTGACCAAGACCTGCTAGCTGACAGATGGACTGAAGTCCTTGGAGCCGAAGAGTATGAACTCGAACGCCCCTCCAAAAGCTACCCCAAACGCAGGCCGTTGCCTCGATCAGAGGAGGAAGCACCCACGTCACCAGCGCACGACATGGCTGACCGGCCACCCCGTGACCGCGACAGAGAAGCCTCTCGTCCCTCCGTTCAAGCCACGCCCCGACGCTGCTCAAAAAGTACCAAGGCACGGGAAAATGCGCCGGACTTGCGAGATATATTGGAGGATAAGGCAAAGCATACAAGATCGATCTACAGATCGCAATGACTCGGGATGATTACCGTCACGCCGGATACAAAGAAACCCGGCGGGCCGAACACAAGAGACAAAGCTCATATGAGCTACGCCGTGATATAGCCCAATACTGAGGCGCCAAGACACCCACTATGCTTCATGATGAAGTAATGGATCATCAAATCCTCGAGGGCTTCAAACCCGTAAACATCGAATCATACGATGGTACCATAGATCCTGCTGGTTCGGATCGAGGACTATGTCCTCCATATCTAGATGGCCCGCGGTGATGATCTACATGCCATCAAATACCTCCCACTCAAGCTTAAAGGACCAGCTCGGCATTGGCTCACCAGCTTGCCAGCAGAGTCAATCGGTTGTTGGGAGGACCTGGAAGCCGCATTCCTTGATAACTTCCAGGGAAAAAATTTGTGCGACCACCAGACGCCGATGACCTTAGCCATATAATTCAGCAGCTAGAAGAATCGGCCAGACAATTCTGGACGCGGTTCCTAACAAAGAAAAATCAGATCGTCGACTGTCCGGATGCAGAGGCGCTAGCAGCCTTCAAACACAACATCCGCGACGAGTGGCTAGCCCGGCACCTAGGACAGGAAAAGCCGAAATCCATGGCAGCCCTCACCACACTCATGACCCGCTTTTGCGCAGGAGAGGACAGCTGGCTAGCTCGAAGCAACAACTTGTCCAAACACCCTGGTAGTTCGGATACCAAGGACAACAATGGCAGGTTGCGTCGCAACAAGCATAAACGCCGCATTAACGGTGATAATGCTGAAGATACGACAGTAAATGCCGGATTCAGAGGCTCTAAACCCGGTCGTGGAAGAAGCCATTCAAAAGAAATACCAGGCCCGTCCAACTTGGACCGAATACTCGATCGCTTGTGCCAGATACATGGCACCCCCGAAAACCAGCCAACCACACCAACAGGGATTGTTGGGTGTTCAAGCAAGCAGGCAAGCTAAGCGCCGAAAACAACGACAAGGGGCTGCATAGAGATGACGAGGAAGAGCCCCGGCCACCGAACAATAGAGGACAGAAGGGTTTCCCCCCACAAGTGCGGACGGTGAACATGATATACGCAACCCATCTACCCAAAGGGAGCGGAAGCGTGCGCTTAAGGGACGATATGCGATGGAGCCAGTCGCCCCAAAGTTCAACCCATGGTCCTCCCGCCCGATCACCTTTGATCAAAGGGACCACCCCACTAGCATCCGCCACGGCGGATTCGCCGCATTGGTTCTTGACCCAATCATTGACGGATTTCACCTCACTAGAGTCCTGATGGACGGCGGTAGCAGCCTAAACCTGATCTATCAGGATACAGTGCGCAAAATGGGCATAGACCCCTCAATGATTAAACCCACAAAGACGGCCTTTAAAGGCGTCATACCGGGTGTACAGGCTCAGTTACACTCGAAGTGGTCTTCGGATCCCCGGATAACTTCCGAAGCGAAGAGTTAATCTTCGACATAGTCCTGTTCCGCAGCGGCTATCACACACTGCTTGGACGAACCGCATTTGCAAAGTTCAATGCAGTGCCGCACTACGCATACCTCAAGCTCAAGATGCCAGGCCCTCGAGGAGTAATCACGGTCAATGGAAACACCGAACGCTCTCTCCGAACGGAGGAGCATACGGCGGCCCTCGCGGCGGAGGTGCAAGGCAGCCTCTCACAGCAATTCTCGAGTCCGGCCACTAAACGTTCGGACACTGTCAAGCGCGCCCGGAGTAACCTACAACAAGACCGCCTGGCACGATCCAAGCACGCGTAACAATCCGGCCCCAACCCCAGCCCTCGCGAAATTACGAAGCCAGTACTAGGCGTACATAACTACGCTCTGGAGATACCATGGGCATAAGGGGAGGGGCACGACCACGGCACGCCTGCACGCGGCTCAACCACACCAGGGCTCCGATTGTGTCATTCTTTTTCTTTTTCTTTTTCTTACTTTCGTGACTCCGTTTTCCGAAGCCCGCCCGCACTAGAATTGCCGAACTCATGATGCAACAGCCAGGAATCGTAAAGCTACGCCGAAAGTGTCCAGGTGGTCTCTACTACGAGCATTATACCTGTTTTACATACCATCCCGCAGCTTACCCCTGGAGGCGGACATGTTAAATAGTCCCATCCCTTGCTTATCGCACTATTTGTATCGTTCTGCTTTTTATTTGCAGTTTCTTTTGAATAACCAATATATAGCTCTTGCCTATTATTGCATTCTTTCCCATTATATATGTTCATTTATGACATTGCGCAACCGTACAATTTGGTACGGCCAATACACCAGGGGCTTAAGTACCCCAAAAGTATGGTGTGATAAGTCCTAACACTTCCACAAGTGCGGCACCCGAACTTATAGCATTATATGCATCGGCTCGTATCATTTCTTGGGTCAATAGTTGGGTTTGCCCTGCTCCCATGTTTTGGTACCTTACGTTCCGTTATATCGGCTAAGGTAGCGCTGGGAGAACCACTGCGATTGTGCCCCGGTTGAGCTGGGTTGAGCACCTCAGTGGAGAAAGCTAAAACTGACCGTCATGATAGGGCGAGAGCCGGTCGCTGTTCGAGAGGTTTTTTCGGGTCCCTAAAGACTTATGCCGCTTAGAGCGAGGAGTCGGCGTTGTCCGGCCAAGGCGTGGATAGCGCCCCGAACTCGGTCTTCCGAATACTAGGGGCTTCGCCGAAATTTAAAATTATAGAATTCTATGGCTAAGTGAGAGCGTTTAAGCACTATAAGTCCGGTTGCCTTGTTCGTTGCGTTGAGCGCCTCCCTCGAAGGACCCAAGAATGGGAGCAAGAGCGCTCAAGTTTATCCCGAACACCCCAAAGACTGTGGCATGGGGGCTGAAGCCAACGACTTGCCATCTCTCAAATTTGATAAACAGCCACACGGAGGGTAATATTTTAAATTCACAAGCGTTGCTTAGCGCATATGAACAAGTTTTCAGCGTACAGGTGTCGGGGGTTGGGTGCGACATATGCCAAAGGATGGCTTATCATGTAGGGGGCGAGTAGAACGTCGCCAGTGCCTGGAAACGGGATGAGGCGAAGACATGCACGCCGGCGAATCTTACCCAAGCCTCGTGGCTCTCCGAGGAGATAACACCCACCGCTGCTCATGAGGTCTCCGCATGATCACTATGGCAAAGTGAGTACAAGATGCTCCTTGAGCTGTTCGGGGTGAGGAAGGAGAAGGGCATGGCTAGCTCTTCTCTCCCTCTATGTGTGTGTCTAAAACTATTAGGTTCCAACCCTTTGCATGGGTGCCCCGGGGGGTTTATATAGGCCTACCCTCCGGGGGTACAATGGTAATCCGACTGGGTGCGGGTCCAAGCCGTCAGTCTCTTAAGTCGCCGTCTTCTCCGCCGACTTCCGGGCCCGCCGACTAGTGGGCCCGCCGACGGTCCAGCATGGGGCCGACAGCCCTTGTCCGCCATGTGGTAGTCTTGCCGGCTGCGGATTACTGTAGCCGTGCTTCTAATGACGCGAGCTTGGTCATGGGGTCATGGCAACAGTGCCGCCGCCTGGCGGGCGATCACTATTGCCATTCCCTATCTTGTGTGGTTAATGGCGCATGGAGCCTATGGGAGGGGCCGGCCGACTCTCGGAGGCCGACTCCCAGCAGGCCGTCTTGGGATGCTCGCCTTCAGATTCCCACCGACAGCGGGCCCCGCCGTCTTGGTCGTCTGAGACATGTGCCATCGTGGGTACAGGATCTGCCCACGGGCTGATGTCGTGGGCGTGGCAACAAGTTGCCACGGGCGGAGATCTCCGTCAAGACGGGCGCTCAGGGCTATACACCGCCCTTTATGAGCGGGCAGGGATGCGCCGCGAGGCGGCTTTATCCCATCCCGCTCGTAGTCGCTCAGGCAGGAGGTGGTTGGAGTCGCGGGCCGACTCCCTGTAGCCGGCTTCATTGGAGGTCGTCGGCTTGGAGTCGGCTTGTCCTGAGGCCGTCTCTGGGACTCGGCCTAGAGGGGCAGCCGGCGACTCTGTCGCCGACTTTCTGAAGGCGGCTCTTTGTCTTGGGGTCTTGAGGGGCGCAGTCTGCCCCGATGTTTTGAAAGGTCCAGGGGCTTGGGCCTGCCTACCCGTGGCCCATTACTCGACAGTAGTCCCCGAAGCTGGTGAGGCACCAAGGGCAACATGTCGAGGAGCCTCGACAGCTTCATCCCTTTGGTAGAAGAATCTGGACTCGGCCCGCCGTCTCCATCTTGAGCCGACTAGCTGGAGTCGGCCTTGCAGGGGGCCGTCTTGCTCTTCAAAGGTTTCGAAGGTCGCAACGGGATCCGGGCGGCGTGCCTGATAAGCTTCCCGGCAGCGGCCCGTTGCGGGCCCGCCACGCGACGCCACACGGCAGGGCCAGTCTGCCAGCCCACGCGTGACAAGACAGTCGCTCGCGGGCCCGCCACTACCACGCCCGGCGCGCGCCGGATCCGCTGATGTCGTCGCGGCGGTTGTTTTCACGCCGTTATCGCGCGCGATAACGTGGTTAAATCGTGGGGGCGTGGGGACATGGGCGCAGTTAATCCCACGCCCGCCCCCTCGGCTTCGCAGCCTAGGCGCCTATAAGTAGGCGGGGGGAGGGAGGGGGCGGCGACGCACGCGCACCCTCTCTTCCCCGCTCCCTCTTGCTCCCTGATTCGTCTTCTTCCTCGCTTCGCTGCGCTGAACCTCGCCGCGCCGCGGAGATGAGCTCCTCGTCCGCCGCCGCGCCTCCCACCGCGCGCTCCGGCATGTGGGACGGCTCCATCATCGACGACGACATCATCGAGTTTCTTCGTCAAACGCGCCGCATCCCCGGCAGCCACCTAGTGCGGACTCGCGCCGCGCCGGAGGGCGAAATCACGCCGGCGCCGGAGGAGGGTGAGCGGGTCATTTTCCGCTCGCACCTCATGCGCGGGCTAGGGCTGCCGGCGAGCGGCTTCTTCCGCGTTCTTGAGTTCTTCGCTCCGGCCGCACCACCTCACCCCCAACACGGTGGTGCATCGTCGCCAAGGTCCTTATGCGAAGGCTTCCTCGGTGTTCTCCCCACCATCGAGCTGTGGGGGGAATTCTTCCAAGCCAAGCTCGGGACCCACGTCGCTCGCGTGCCGGCTCTTTGCGGCACGTTCATCGCCAAGAGGAGGCCGGTGCCCGAGAACCCTTTTCCTGCCATCTCCCTCATCAAGTCCGTGAAGATGTGGCAGCGTACATACTTCTACGTCAAGAACGTCGCCCCCAAGGGCGATCAATAACTTGCCGCCTTTACGTGGGCGGCGAGTTGGCGGGCCGACCTCCACCTGGTCCTATAGGGCCCGGACGCTGACTTCCGCAGGCAACGCCGCCGTCGCGCGGCTCCGCGTGATGACGCAGTCGGAGGGCCTGACTGGGGCAGACTTGCTGGCCGCCTTCGTGGCGCGCCGAGTTCTCCCTCTTCAAGGCCGACCTCATCTGATCTCGCCGATGAGCGGCCGCCGGGACCCCAGCCGGCTGTGCTCCAAAGACATGCCCCACGCGGAGGTGGTGGACACGGTGAACTTCTTGGCGAACTGCGGCCTCACGGAGGAATGGCAGTTCGGCAAGGAGCCATACTCGCGCGCCCACCCCCCGCCATTGGTAAGTCGTCTCTTGCTTCTCCGTTTCCTTATTCAGCCGAATCCAGCTCTAATTTTCCTTGGTTTTCTCCGACTCAGAATCCCCTCATGCCGCCTTCGGCCAGCGCCGCGGGGCCGGCTCGTGAATTCATCCCCGACCGGGCAGAGAACGATGCCGACGACCTCGACTTGGGTGTGGCGGCGATGGAGGCCGACGCCGAGGGAGGAGGAGGGGCCGACGACTTCAGGCCTTCGGCCACCTTTGCCGATTGGCCTGACGACGACGGTGAGAAGGAAGTTGTCCCCCGCCGCCAGCAGAAAGCCGGCCATCCAGGCGCGAGCTCCTCCGCCGCCTTGGGTGGTCGAGGCGGCGCGAAGAAGCGCCGGGCTGGGCCGAGTCTCACAGCGGCCGGGCCAAGAAATTGAGGAGCGGCCGCCGCTGACGCAGCCTGAAGAGGCGGTCGCGAAGGCTAACCGCCTGCAAGGAAGTAAAGAAGCCACCGCTGGTCTCCGCGTAAGTATTTTTTATTCTGTCTTGTTTTCTTCTCGATCCGCCTTGTCCGAAGTCTTCTCATGTCTTTTTTCTCATCGTGGCTCCCCTCACCTTGGAGAGGGTCGCCGCCGCCTCCGTCATGGGGTCGGTGGAGACGTCCGCCAATAGTCGGCGGGTTGACCCTGCGGCCGCCCTCCGGGAGGCAACAGAGCGGAATGCGCAGGAGAAGCGCGACGAGGAGGAGGCCGCCCGTCTGGAGAAGGCGGAGACTGAGAAGGCGGTCGAAGCCGTCGCTGCAGCCAAGAGGCGAGCCGAGGAGGCCGCGCGCCTCCAGTCGGTGCTGCTCGTCACCCCGTTGAGCTCTGCGCCACCGCTGCCGGAGTTCACGGGGCAGTCGGAGGGAGTCGGCGGTGAGGTCCCCGTCGCAGGGAGGGAAGGCGGTGAGGTCTAACCACCGGCGCGCCGCCGCCACCTCCGCCGCCCACCGCAGTCCGAGATCGCTGCGAGGCAAACAGCCGACAGACCCGCCTGCGCCGCCGACTGACGACGAGGCCGTGGCGCAGCTGCTTCTTCAAGTCGCTTTGCCAGCGCGACGCCGTCTTGAGAAGGCGACTTCAGCGCCGCGCTTCTTTGAGACCGGGCGCCGCTACCGGCTATCCTCGGGCGCCGAGGCGACAAGCGCCGCGCCCGTTGGGTGGGTGCGAGGAGGCGGCACGGGCCCGCTGAACACGGCGCTCCTGGACGTCCAGGCGAAGCTGCGGGCTGAAGGCGACGCCATCCAGAACCTCTCCAAGGCGCACCTGGCATCGCGATCCGCCGTGCGGGTATGTTTATTTTTCGAACTTTTCTTGCTCTTCTTCGTAAGGCCAGCGCACCCACTGGGTGTAGTCCCCGAGTTCCGGGCCGGCTGCTGAGCAGGCGGCTCGAAACTCCATTTGCTTACTTTCAAGTTTTTTACCTCTGTCTGGAATTCTTGTCGCAGGAGTATCACAACCTCCGCGCTACTGCCTTCAACCGCAATGTTGAGGAGCTGAGCAAGCGGGCTGCTGACTTGGCGAGGAGCCGAGGTGAGTTTTCTTCTTCATGGGCGCACAAGCACCTGCTGGCTGTAGTCCTCGAGATTCGCCGATCGCCAAGGCAATGGGCCGGATCTTCTGGCGACCTTCTTAGCTGACGACTTCGCGTCCTTCTTCTTTTTATTCTTCAGAGTCCAACGCCGCTCTTCGGGGGCAGCTGGGTACGGCCGAGACCGCTTTGCGCACCAAAGAGGAGGAGTGCGGCAAGCTCGCCGCAGAGCGCGACCTGCTGGCTACGCAGCTGGCGGAGCAGAGGGAGCTGCTCAAGGCGGCGCAGGCTGAGGCGGAGAAGAAAGAGGCCGCTCTCCTGGCCGAATTTGAGAGCGAGCGCTCCGCCTGGACCGACAGGGAAGCGCTGCTGACCTCCGGCTTCCACGAAATCGAAGATATCGTCTATGATGAGCTTGCTTTTACTTTTTCTTTTGGGTTGCCGACTATGGGTCAAGCCGACTCCTGTTTTTCTGACTTGCTTCTTCTTCTTCTTGCAGACTTCTTCCCCGGTCACACGCAGGCGGCCAATCAGGCCATCGAGGCTGAGCGCGAGGCGCGGAGGGCGGGTGGCCATGAGATCGCAGCCAACGCCCCCCGGACCATTGACGAGCAGCTCCTGAGCATTGAGGCTCGTCTGCGGCCGCCCATCGGATGCTGCGCCGCCTTCAGCTGTCGGTGCCCAGCGATCGCTGCTCGCGGGCCGGACGTGCGGTTCACAGACTTCCCAGCCGGACCGCCGACCGGCCGGAGGTCGCGGCCGGGCCGCCTTGAGGCTTGAAAGGTTCCGCTGCTCGGCTGGAGCTTCGCCGAGCCCTGGAGTTCGTCAAGGCGTGGTATCCAGGGCTGGATCTAGACCGGCTGGCCGCGCTCCGGTCAGAAGCCCAGGCAGAGCTGCTGGCCGCGGAGGACGCCCTCATCGAGCGTGCGGCGGCGATCGCCGACTACACGGACACCAGCGTCTTCGTCCCTGAGTGGGCTGAAGACGGTGGGGAGGCACCGCCGGAGTGGTTCGGGATGAACCCGGACTACGGCGAGGACTTGGCAGAGGTGATCGACTCCAGCGCCGAGGATGAAGACGAGGCGGAGGATGAGACGGCATGGAGGCGCCAGAAGACGGAGCGGGCGACCAGCCTCAGCCGACCGCGCCTCCAAAGAACGAGCCGCGCTTATCTGCCGGGCTGCCGGAGACGATCAAGCCGAGACCGCCCAAGCCGGCCGCCCGCTCGACGCCGCCACCGCCTCCGCCTTCCAACCCCATCCACGCTTCTTAGGCCGCTGCCTTGCCTTTATTTTGTCTATTGCTAGTCTTTTAACAGAACTTGTTAATTTGCCCAATTCCACCCGCGGGGTGTATTCTGAACCTCTGTTCGAAGATCCGGCCAAGGGCCTAAGCTTGTGTAAATATTATTCTAATTTTACCTTTCCTTGCTTATTGCTTTTGTGGCTTTTTCCTTTGCCGCCTTCCCTTAGATGCCGCCTTGCCCATCGGGCAACCGCTCTGCGGACTGCCGTCTAGGTCAAGTGCTTGGCTACTTTGAGAAGGCAAGTACTTGGCCATTTTTTAGAGTCGTTAAGCAAGTTAGGTAGAAAGCGGCAAGCCGGCTACTTAGGAGTCGGTTTTACGAAACGGGCTGGAAGCCGATTTAAACTATGTTTATGCTTTGGGTCCTTAGCCATTTTTTCGTGTGGGCGCTGCTCTACCTTACTCCCTGCCCACCAAACAGCCGCTCATGAGCTGCGGCTTCTGACAGGAGACGGCTTAGGCACCACACGTTACTTGTCTGACTTCAGGAAGCATTTCATAGCCCAAAGGCGCGAGTCCCCGGGCCGACTAGTCGAGCCCGGTGCCAAACAACATAATCAAAGGGTAACATACTGAAAGGCATAATTCTTATGATATAGATAACAAAAGAGGGTAGTCCCCGAGCTCGTCTCGGGGGGCCCGGAGTCTTGGTACTTCAAACACAAAGGGTAGCGTGGTACGTACTGCATCAACTGTAAAATCTTCGGAGGAGATTCGCATTCCATGGCCGCCTCCGCCTCTTTGCCGAGTCGCCCTCTTATGCGTGCTCGGGGCTTCGAAAGGCCGATCAGGTAGTAGGAGTCGCTGCCCAAAGACTTTTGCCGATGATGAATGGGTTTTCCCAAGGCGCCGACAGCTTGTGCTGGCCGGCTGTTCGCTGGATCAGCCGGAGCACAAGGTCGCCCTCTAGGAATGATCTTGGCTTGACCTTCTTGTTGTAGTAACAGCGCAGGCTCTGCTGGTAGACAGCCGGATCCTTGTTTTTTCTGCCGCGGACGTCGCCAGTCAGCGTCCGAGACGTCGCGCCTTGATCTCGGCGGGGAGGCAAGTCGCCGTGTTGTCGCCGCGGCGCCTCCGTGCGGCAACCGGCTTCGTCTTGCGCAGCGGCTACGTCGAGGAGCTGCTGGACTCGCTGCGTCATCAGGCGGCACTCCTCGCCCTCAAAGTTATCCAGCTCGTCTGCCGCCGCCTGGGCGGCGCGGATGTTCTCCGCGGGCGTGGCGTACATGGCGGCGATCGCCCCAACAGATCGGGCGATGGCTACGCCAGCCAGCTGGACCGCCGCTTAGGCGGTTAGGGCTGGGCCGGAGCCAAGCCGCACGGCGCGATCCATCTCGCGGTAGGCTTCCGACAAGCGTCTCATGCTTGCTGCTCAGGCGCCCACGAGGAGCTGGAGGTGGCGTGCTTCCAGCCGCCCCAGCCGGGCGGCGTCTTCCGGTATGGGGGCGGTCGCTTGCGTAACTGCGTCGAGAGGGTCACGAAGCCTCGCCGGAAGGCTCGCCTGTGACCGGCGATGCACGTCCGTGGACGG
This sequence comes from Aegilops bicornis, assembly GCA_021605145.1. Classification (NCBI taxonomy): domain Eukaryota; kingdom Viridiplantae; phylum Streptophyta; class Magnoliopsida; order Poales; family Poaceae; genus Aegilops; species Aegilops bicornis. Next base: position 598,553,458 of record CM038672.1, read on the forward strand.
TGCTTCCGCCGCTCTCCGCGCGAGGGAGAGGCTCGTCGTAGACCACCACATTGGTGGGGAACGCGTCGAGCGACGCGGTGTTGGAATCGACGAGCATCGGGTCAGTGGAGCCTACGGACTCCAGGTCGGCGGCGGGCTCGCCGGTGACGTGGAGCTGCTCGAGGAGGCCCGCGAGGAGGCTTTCGGGGCCGTCCGTGCCTGCATCGGATGCATGCTCGTCGGAGAGGCGAACCTCGCCGACAAGTTCGGCGAGGCAGCTCGCCGTGCATGCGACCTCAGCGCCATGCAGCGCATCGACGCAGACTCCGTCTGGCATGCCGGGCTGGCTGCGCTCGCCAGGGAGGAAGAGGGTTCCCGTCCAGAGCAAGTCTCCGGACGACGGTGCACCTGGCCCCACGGTGGGCGCCAAATGTCGGGGTTGTGCGACATATGCCAAAGGATGGCTTATCATGGAGGGGGCGAGTAGAACGTCGCCGGTGCTCGGAAACGGGATGAGGCGAAGACATGCACACCGCGAATCTTACCCAGCTTCGTGGCTCTCCGAGGAGATAACACCCCATCGCTGCTCAAGGGGTCTCCGCATGATCACTATGGCAAAGTGAGTACAAGATGCTCTTTGAGTTGTTCGGGGTGAGGAAGGAGAAGGGCACGGCTAGCTCTTCTCTCCCTCTATGCATGTGTCTAAAACTACTAGGTTCCAACCCTTTGCATGGGTGCCCGGGGGGGTTTATATAGGCCTACCCCCCGGGGGTACAATGGTAATCCGACTGGGTGCGGGTCCAAGCCGGTAATCTCTTAAGTCGCCGTCTTCTCCGCCAACTTCTGGGGCCCGCCGACTAGTGGGCCCCGCCGACGGTCCAGCATGGGGCCGACAGCCCTTGTCCCCCGCGGGCGGGTCTTGCCGGCTGCGGATTACTGTAGCCGTGCTTCTAATGACGCGAGCTTGGTCATGGGGTCATGGCAACAGCAGCTGCCACCGCGGCGATCACCGCTGCCATTCCCCTGCCTTGTCAGTTAATGGCGCATGGAGCCTATGGGAGGGGCCGGCCGACTCTCGGAGGCCGACTCCCAGCAGGCCGTCTTGGGATGCTCTCGCCGTCTTCTGTACTCCCGCCGACAGGCGGGCCCCGCCGTCTTCGGGTCGTACAGACAGGCCATCGTGGGTACAGGGATCTGCCCACGGGGCTGATGTCGTGGCAGCGTGGCAACAAAGCGGTTGCCGGACGGAGATCTTCGTCAAGACGGTGCTCAGGGCCATACTCGCCCTTTATGAGCGGGGCAGGGATGGGCCGCGAGGCGGCTTTATCCATCCCGCTCGTAGTCGCTCAGGCAGGAGGTGGTTGGAGTCGCGGGTCGACTCCCTGTAGCCGGCTTCATTGGAGGTCGTCGGCTTGGAGTCGGCTTGTCCTGAGGCCATCTCTGGGACTCGGCCTAGAGGGGCAGCCGGCGACTCTGTCGCCAACTTTCTGAAGGCGGCTCTTTGTCTTGGGGTCTTGAGGGGCGCAGTCTGCCCCGATGTTTTGAAAGGTCTAGGGGCTCGGGTCTGCCTACCCGTGGCCCATTACTCCGACAACAGGATAACAAATGCGAGTCTATTCAAAAATTACATCTCTGGAGCATTCACCCGCTATAAGGCGGGCACCCTTCATGACGCCCTCATAGTACATTTCGGGCTTGCGATGCTCCTTGCCCTTCGGTGGCCCGTCTGTCACAAGCTTCTCAGATCCAGCTTGCCCCAAAGTGCACTTTAGCACGGGCAAGGGCCCGACGGGCACCTTCAATGCACGGAGCGCTTTGATGACTTCAATCCATGGACAAAGGCGTCCACCACCGCCGCAGACTAGCCCAAAGTGGCTCCTGTGCATGGCTTCCAATGGCCACAATGAACTATGAGGCCCTTCATGGCCTGTTCGACGACCTTGTGGAGCTCGACCAGCCGCTTCAAATGGCCGCTTAGGGGCACCGGATGTCCGCCTCAAAGATACTAAGACCGTAACACCTTTTCCGTCGAGCTCCCTCCTTGGCGCGGTAGAACGCGCAAAGATCGTATACACCATGGCAGATCTGTGAATGCTCCTGGAGAGCTCCGGATTCGGGTAAGTAATAGATAATTCACTTTCACATGCTTGCTTTGCATAAAGAGTGCCTTACCCGCCGCTATCTTCTTTAATGATTCAATTTCTTGGAGGGCTTTTTGGGCTTCGGCCTTAGCGGCTTTGGCACTCTCAAGAGCCGAGGCGAGCTCAGACTCTCGTGTCTTGAGTCACGCCCAAACTCTCGTGTTTTTCCACGAGAGCCCTGAGCTCTTGCCGCACCTCCGCCACCCGCGCCTCCTGCTTCTCTCGCTCGATGCGCTCATGGCCGCTTTGCTTTCGGGCCGTGGACACCGCTTCCTTCGTGGTCGCCACCTCGCTCAGGGCCCCTACAATACCCATGTTATTCCTGTCATTTTTTCAACCAAATCCTTTCTATAAGGTATTACTTTAATAAGGTATTACTTACCTTCCTTGTCCTCGAGCTGCTTCTTGGCAAGGTCGAGCCTGCTCGGACCGCCGAGGCTCGCTTCAATGCATTGATCTCCGCAACATGCGGCAGAGGTCAAGCAAGCAGCCTGCATTCCCATATTGACATACTTATTTTAGAATCTCACAGATATCTTTTTAGATCCTTAGTCCAAATTTTTCTTCCCGGACACCGAACTAAGCATCGTGGGCTACCGCCTATGCGGTAATATTTTTACATATTCTAAACCTACCTCAAAGCCTCGTTAGAAGGCTGGTATAGGCTTCACCAGCCCGCTCTTGGCGGATCGAACTTCTGGATCACCACACTCATAATAAAGGCGGTGCTCCTCATCGATGGAGGCACCTTTAAGCGCCTCCAAAGAAGCTATCCGTGCCTCCGGATGGACGGAGGTCACCGTGTCATAGTCTTACCCTTCTTCACGAAGGGCCGCTTGTCGGACTTCGAACCACCGGTTGTTCTCAGACGGAGTCCGCATGTACAGGCCGACTTAGAGCCCTCTGGGGTTTCGCCCCTTTGCACCCGGAGTCAGGAGGTCGCCTTGCGGCGCCTCCAGACCACCTCCTCTGGCTGGGCCTTTTGGGACTCCACCGCGGTGTCGCTCGTGCATCATGAGGGAGGAGGCGGTCGGAAGTGAAGTGCTATTCACATCCGACGAATTCAGGAGCCGCTCGACGAAGCGGGCGAGCCTGTCCTGGGCGGGCTACATGGTTATATTCGCGTTAGAAGACACTATGCGACAAATAAAAGCCATGAGCTATTCTGGAGTTCAGACACTTACGATCTCGCCAGGGCTTGGCCTTGTTGGCCCTCCTCCTCGTCGTTGTCGGCGTTGGTGGAGAAGTCCGGAGGAAGGGTCCTTCCTTTCTTGGACCCTCCGGCCTCCCCGATCGGGCGGCCTTCCTTTTCTTCTCCCCGCCGGGAGAGGCTTCTTTTCCTCCTCCTCTTCCTCGAGAGGAGGATTCCGCCAGAGTCGCTTGACGATGAGTCCGACAAGACTGACGACGGGAGCTCCTTTGAGTTCCCGTGGCCTTCTTCTTGGTTTTCTTCTCCGCACCACGTGAGGTGCCGGAGCCAAGAGCCCTGGCCAATCGGGCATCCGATGGGTCTTCTGGCAAGGGGGCCGGACAGTTAATCTGTCCGGATGTCTTCAGCCAGTCCTGTCAAAGGTTAGGGAGTTTTAGATCCTGCATAGAGTCAAACTATGAAAAAAGAGTCCTATAAAGGGTAAAATAACTTACCTCGCTGGCCTGATGCTGCGAGCTGAATCCGCGATCTTCGGTAGCGGATGTCGGAGCCTCGGCGCCCTTGAACAGCACCTTCTAGGTATCTTCGTACGTAGTGTCGAAGATCCTTTCAGAGTTTGGTGTTGTGCCGGATCGAACTCCCACAAATTGAAGGCCCGTTGTTGGCATGGGAGAATCCGGCGGATGAGCATCACCTAGATTACGTTGACAAGCTTGAGATTCTTGTCCACCAGGTTTCGGACGCAGGTTTGGAGTCCGGACAGCTCTTCCGAATCACTCCACGTCAGGCCCGTCTCTTTCCATGATGTGAGCCGTGTGGGGAAGCCAGATCGGAATTCGGGGGCCGCCGCCCATTGAGAGTCGCGCGACTCGGTGATGTAGAACCACCCCGATTGCCACCCCTTTATGGTCTCCACAAAGGAGCCCTCGAGCCATAAGACTTTGGCCATCTTGCCAACCATGGCACCTCCGCACTCCGCTTGGCGGCCGCCCACTACCTTCGGCTTGACATTGAAGATCTTCAGCCATAAGCCGAAGTGGGGCTGGATGCAGAGGAAGGCCTCGCACACGACGATGAATGCCGAGATGTTGAGGATGAAATTCGGGGCCAGATCATGGAATTCCATGCCGTAGTAGAACATGAGCCCCCGGACAAATGGGTGAAGTGGAAAACCTAGTCCGCGGAGGAAGTGGGTGAGGAACACCACCCTCTCATGGGGCCTGGGGGTTGGAATGAGCTGCCCTCGTCGGGAGCTGGTGCGCGATGTCGCTGGACAAGTATCCGCCTTCCGCAGCTTTTTTGATGTGCCCTCCGTGACGGGGAGACCATCCACTTGCCTCCCGGCCCGGACATAGTTGGAGAAGGTTGAGGTGGGATGTACGGACTTGGGCGCTGGAGCTCGAAAAGTGGAAATGGATGAGCAAAGGAGGAAGAAGGCGAGGCGAAAAGGTGGATCCTTATCCCTTATATGGACGGACGGTTATGCGTCCCCGCCAGCCTAGTAAAACTCGCTTATCCCCAAGCGCCGTAATCAATGGCGCGTTGGGTTACCCACGTCCGTATTGATGGGAATCCCGGAATAAGGGGCACGATCTCCGCTTTGATAAGACGTGCCAAGGAAACCGCCTCGCTAAACGCTACCGAGGTGGAACAGTAAAAACGATTCGTATAAAGGCCTGGCCGTGGTGTGATGTCACACCGCGGAATACATCAGCAGATCTGTGCAAAAATTATTCTCTCTACGGTGGTATGTGGAACTTGTTTTGCAGAGCCGGACACTATCCTTGTGTTCAAAACCTTCTATGAAGTATTCGGAGGAGGAACCCGCCTTGCAATGCCGAAGACAATATGCGCCGGACTCGTCGTCATTGAAGCCTGGTTCAGGGAGCTACCGAGGAGTCCTGGACTAGGGGTGTCTGGATAGCTGAACTATCATCTTTGGCCGGACTCCTAGACTATGAAGATACAAGATTGAAGACTTCGTCCCGTGTCCGGATAGGACTTTCCTTGGCGTGGAAGGCAAGCTTGGCGATACGGATATGTAGATTTCCTACCATTGTAACCGACTCTGTGTAACCCTAACCCTATTAGGTGTCTATATAAACCGAAGGGTTTTAGTCCGTAGGACGAACAACAATCATACCATAGGCTAGCTTCTAGGGTTTAGCCTCTCTGATCTCATAGTAGATCTACTCTTGTACTACCCATATCATCAATATTAATCAAGCAGGAGTAGGGTATTACCTCCATCGAGAGGGCCCGAACCTGGGTAAAAACATCGTGTCCCTTATCTCCTGTTACCATCCGCCTAGATGCACAGTTCGGGACCCCCTACCCGAGATCCGCCGGTTTTGACACCGATAGTTACGCTGAGGTTTTCCAGGCGGCGTGAGTTGTGAAATGATTCCACATTTCCTTAAGTGTGTACCAAATTAGTGATTTAAATATTCTCCTCCACGATCTGATCGTAAGAACTTTATTTTCTGGTCATGTTGATTCTCTACCTCATTCTGAAATTCCTTGAACTTTTCAAAGGTCTCAGACTTGTGTTTCATCAAGTAGACATACCCATATCTACTCAAGTCATCAGTGAGAGTGAGAACATAACGATATCCTCCGCGAGCCTCAACGCTCATTGGACCGCACACATCGGTATGTATGATTTCCAATAAGTTGGTTGCTCGCTCCATTGTTCCGGAGAACGGAGTTTTGGTCATTTTGCCCATAAGGCATGGTTCACATGTGTCAAATGATTCATAATCGAGAGACTCTAAAAGTCCATCAGTATGGAGCTTCTTCATGCGCTTGACACCAATCTGACCAAGGCGGCATTGCCACAAGTATGTGGGACTATCGTTATCAACTTTACATCTTTTGGTATTCACACTATGAATATGTGTAACATCACGTTCGAGATTCATTAAGAATAAACCATTAACCATCGGAGCATGACCATAAAACATATCTCTCATATAAATAGAACAACCATTATTCTCGGATTTAAATGAGTAGCCATGTCAGATTAAACGAGACCCTCGATACAATGTTCATGCTCAAACTTGGCACTAAATAACAATTATTGAGGTTTAAAACTAATCCCGTAGGTAAATGTAGAGGTAGCGTGTCGACGGGCGATCACATCGACCTTGGAACCATTCCCGACGCCGCATCGTCACCTCGCCCTTCGCCAGCCTCCGCTTATTCCGCAGCTCCTGCCGTGAGTTACAAATGTGAGCAACGACACCGTATCAAATATCCAGGAGTTACTACGAGTAATCGGTAAGGTACACATCAATTACATGTATATCAAATATACCTTTAGTGTTGTCGGCCTTCTTGTTCCGCTAAGTATTTGGGGCAGTTCCGCCCAAAGGACTCCTTCCCTTTGCAATAAAAGCACTCAGTCTCGTGCTTGGGGCCATTCTTTGACTTCTTCCCGCAACTAGCTTATCGGGCGCTGCAACATCCTTGCCGTCCTTCTTGAAGTTCTTCTTACCCTTGCCCTTCTTGAACTTAGTGGTTTTATTGACCATCAACACTTGATGTTCCTTCTTGATTTCTACCTCTGCCGACTTCACCATTGAAAATACTTCAGGAATAGTTTTCACCATCCCTCGTGATATTGTAGTTCATCACAAAGCTCTTGTAGCTCGGTGGGAGCGACTGAAGGATTCTATCAATGACCGCCTCATCTGGGAGGTTAATGTCCAGCTGGGACATGCGGTTGTGCAACCCAGACATTTTGAGTATGTGCTCACTGACAGAACTATTTTCCTCCATTTTACAACTATAGAACTTGTCGGAGACTTCATATCTCTCGACCCGGGCATGAGCTTGGAAAACCATTTTCAGCTCCTCGAACATCTCATATGCTCCGTGTTGCTCAAAACGCTTTTGGAGCCCCGGTTCTAAGCTGTAAAGCATGCCGCACTGAACGAGGGAGTAATCATCAAGACGAGACCGCCAAGCGCTCATAACGCCTTGGTTCTCTCGATGGGTGCTTCACCTAGCGGTGCTTCTAGGACATATTGTTTCTTGGCTGCTATGAGGATGATCCTCGTGTTCCGACCCAGTCCGAATAGTTGCTGCCATCATCTTTCAGCTTGGTTTCTCTAGGAACGCGTTGAAGTTCATGTTGACATGAGCGTTGGCCATTTGATCTACAAGACATTTTTGCAAAGATTTTAGACTAATGTTCATGATAATTAAGTTCATCTAATCAAATTATTTAATGAACTCCCACTCAGATTTGACATCCCTCTAGTCATCTAAGTGTTACATGATCCGAGTCGACTAGGCCGTGTCCGATCATCACGTGAGACGGACTAGTCATCATCGGTGAACATCTCCATGTTGATCGTATCTTCCATACGACTCATGTTCGACCTTTCGTCTCTTGTGTTCCGAGGCCATGTCTGTACAGGCTAGGCTCGTCAAGTTAACCTAAGTGTTTTGCATGTGTAAAACTGTCTTACACCCGTTGTATGTGAACATAGGAATCTATCACACCCGATCATCACGTGGTGCTTCGAAACGATGAACTTTAGCAACAGCGCACAGTTAGGGAGAACACTTTCTTGAAATTATTATAAGGGATCATCTTATTTACTACCGCTGCTCGAGTAAACAAGATGCATAAACATAATAAACATCACATGCAATTATATAGTAGTGACATGATATGGCCAATATCATATAGCTCCTTTGATCTCCATCTTCGGGGCTCCATGATCATCTTGTCACCGGTATGACACCATGATCTCCATCATCATGATCTCCATCATCGTGTCTCCATGAAGTTGCTCGCCAACTATTACTTCTACTACTATAGCTAACGGTTTAGCAATAGAGCAAAGTAAATACATGGCGTTGAATCAATGACACGCAGGTCATACTATAATTAAGACAACTCCTATGGCTCCTGCAGGTTGTCATACTCATCGACATTCAAGTCGTGATTCCTATTACAAGAACATGATCTCATACATCACAATATATCATTCATCATTCATCACAACTTTTGGCCATATCACATCACAAGGCAATTGCTGCAAAAACAAGTTAGACGTCCTCTAATTCTTGTTGCATCTTTTACGTGGATGCAATAGGGTTCTAGCAAGAACGTTTTCTTACCTATGAAAAAGCCACAACGTGATTTGTCAACTTCTATTTACCCTTCATAAGGACCCTTTTCGTCGAATCCGCTCCAACTAAAGTGGGAGAGACAGACACCCGCTAGCCACCTTATGCAACTAGTGCATGTCGGCCGGTGGAACCTGTCTCATGTAAGCGTCACGTAAGGTCAGTCCGGGCCGCTTCATCCCACAATACCGCTGAAGCAAAATAAGACTAGTAGCGGCAAGAAAGTTGACAACATCTATGCCCACAACAAATTGTGTTCTTTTCGTGCAAAGAGAACTACGCATAGACCTAGCTCATGATGCCACTGTTGGGGAACGTTGCAGAAAATAAAAAAAATTCCTACGGTTTCACCAAGATCCATCTTTGAGTTCATCTAGCAACGAGTGATAGGAGTGCATCTACATACCTTTGTAGATCGCGAGCGGAAGCGTTCAAGTGAACGGGGTTGAGGGAGTCGTACTCGTCGTACGTGATCCAAATCACCGATGACCAAATGCCGAACGGACAACACCTCCGCGTTCAACACACGTACGGAGCGGATGACGTCTCCCGCACCTTGATCCAGCAAGGAGGAGGGAGAGGTTGAGGAAGATCCAGCAGCACGACGGCGTGGTGGTGGATGCAGCAGGGTTCCGGCAGAGCTTCGCCGAGCTTCTGCGAGAGGGAGAGGTGTAGCAGGGGAGAGGGAGGCGCCAAAGCTTCAGGGTGCGGCTGCCCTCCCTCCCCCCTTTATATAGGCCCCCTGGGGGGGCGCCGGCCCTGGAGATGAGATCTCCCAAGGGGGGGCGGCGGCCAAGGGGGGTGGAGTGCCCCCCAAGGCAGTGGGCGCTTCACCCTAGGGTTTCCAACCCTAGGCGCAGGGGGGACCACGGGGGCGACCAGCCCACCAGGGGCTGGTCCCTCCCCACTTCAGCCCACGGGCCCTCCGGATAGGTGGCCCCACCGGTGGACCTCGATTCTTCCGTGGTCCCAGACAATGGTGACCCCGAAACTCTCCCGATGGTCAAAACTGCACTTCCTATATATAATTCTTTACCTCCGACCATTCCGAACTCCTCGTGACGTCCGGGATCTCATCCGGACTCCGAACAACTTTCGGTTTGCTGCATACTCATATCTCTACAACCCTAGCGTCACTGAACCTTAAGTGTGTAGACCCTACGGGTTCGGGAGACACGTAGACATGACCGAGACGGCTCTCCGGTCAATAACCAATAGCGGGATCTGGATACCCATGTTTTCTCCCACATACTCCTTGATGATCTCATCGGATGAACCACGATGTCGAGGATTCAAGCAACCCCGTATACGATTCCCTTTGTCAATCGGTATGTTACTTGCCCGAGATACGATCGTCGATATCCCAATACCTCGTTCAATCTCGTTACCGGCAAGTCACTTTACTCGTACCGTAATGCATGATCCCGTGACCAAACACTTGGTTACTTTGAGCTCATTATGATGATGCATTACCGAGTGGCCCAGTGATACCTCTCCGTAATACGGAGTGACAAATCCCAGTCTCGATCCGTGTCAACCCAACAGACACTTTCGGAGATACCTGTAGTGCACCTTTATAGTCACCCGCCACGCCAGGACGCTTTGGTACACCCAAAGCACTCCTACGGTATCCGGAGTTACACCATCTCATGGTCTAAGGAAAAGATACTTGACATTGGAAAAGCTCTAGCAAAACGAACTACACGATCTTGTGCTATGCTTAGGATTGGTCTTGTCCATCACATCATTCTCCTAATGATGTGATCCCGTTATCAATGACATCCAATGTTCATAGTCAGAAAACCATGACTATCTCTGTTGATCAACGAGCTAGTCAACTAGAGGCTCACTAGGGACATATAGTAGTCTATGTATTCACACGTGTATTATGATTTTCGGATAATACAATTATAGCATGAATAAAAGACAATTATCACGAACAAGGAAATATAATATTAATCCTTTTATTATTGCCTCTAGGGCATATTTCCAACAGTTTTCAATTATAATTTTTTTGTTATGTATAACCTATATTTTAGTGGTTGATCCTGTTCAAAGAGGAGCCACTTGTGGGAATGAAGAAAATCTAAGGACACATCACACAGATCCTCAGCTACCCCTTTCAGCTAGGGTAAAGATTGTGGGTGTGAACACTGAAGGTGGGATAAACCAACAGGATTTCCTAAATCAGTGCTGGAAAAGGATGGAACGAAGTCTGGCGCCCTGAGAGGCTCGCTTCCCCCCCCCCCCCCCACTGTAGGTGGTTTTGTTTGGAAGCTGCAAACATCTGCAACGACAAGCCCAAGCACCCCCACCCTCTTGACCCCCTCTCTCCCCACCATAGCCACTGAAAAAGATCAAGAGTGAGCTGCTACACACCCTTCGAGCAGTCAGGCTAGAAGTGGTGAAGAGAGATGAGAACAGCAAGTTGAAGCCCCGCGACGACTGTGAGATGGATCTAGGGGCTTCCCCCTAATGTTCCATGTTTAGCTGCTGTCTTTAGCTGTTGTTCTGGCTTAGTTATTTCATTTCTCTTTTAAAAAACTTGTCTGTAATAAAGAATTTCTCTTTGAACATGCGATTAGCGTATGTTTGCAAATAGCATCACCGTTACTCTGGTTTCGTTTTCAATGAAAATGGAACCGGGGAGGGTTTGACGCCTTCCTGATGCTCTAGGAAAATGATCTAAAATGCGAGGAGGACTAGTAAATCAGGATGGAGGTTGTGGCAGCTAGTTAGTAAGAAGTACTACTTTATTAATACATGGCGCAACCTTACACTCTCATATGGTTTCTTGAAGTCCATGCTGCAGTTGTTTGTTAATGTATAGCCCGCTTCCCTTCTCTCTCCTTTCCTCTCTCGTCCAACTCAGCAAAAATATAATACTTTAGTCCTTATATCCCGGTGATTGTACCATATTAGACCTGCTTTTACTATACTTGCCCTTCTGTCACCATCACATTTGGACTTGGTTATGGCTGTGTGCATCCTAGTTATGCAGAGGCCGGGTGTAATGCTTAAACCTTTTAAGTAATAAAACGCCCTTTATAAAAAAAATGTCACCATCACATAGTGCTTCTCAAGAAAAAATGAGTCTACAAGGTAAAAATGCAACCATCTATTAAACTATCTCTATGATACTTTACACTATAAAGGTGTTAACATAGGTTAATGTCATATGCATGACACTAGTTTAAGATACTGCCAAGTATGACTAGCCTAAGATTTTGTATAAGAGCATTCCAATGCAATTGTGCATATCTTAGCTACGCCAACTAAGTAAAAATCTGATGTGGCACCCTCTTTGATGAGGAAAAAAGAACAATCATATCTTAGTCTAGATATGGATCTTAGCACCAAATCCATGATATCTCATAAAAAAGATATTAAATGATGGTTGCTTTAGCTATAACAACATTGGCCGGGACTACTATATCTTAACATCTATTTAATGCCACTAGATATATAGCTTAAGATGTTATATATGGCGGCTCGGTATCTTGAAGGTGCTGATAACTTTAGGGTGTGTACGCGCGTTCATAGGAATGAGTATATGTTTTAGTGCGATATATCCGTGGACCTGCTGCTGCTCTTGTCATTGTCTCGTGAGCACAACTTATGTGGCTAGCTAGCTTCACGTTGTTATCTTTAAGAGAAATATGCCACAGCGGCGTAACCCGGCAGCCGACCTGGCTCCAATGATTTGCCATGCGTTGTCGTACTGCATGGCGATGTCGCTCGGGTTATTGCATGCAACGTCGTCTTCTAGCGGCAAATTTGATCATTTTAATCTCTGGATGAAATCAATTCACGAAATAAACTGTCCGTGAAACTATTTCACACCCCTAACCTTTTTGTATAGCGCCCGCCACGACGGCACCGCACCCTACTGTGCAGCGCCTAGCACGGGGGCGTTGCACACCAGTCCACCGTGGCAGCCCCTGGGCCCGTACCCAGCAGTGCAACGCCTCCGGGCTAGACGCCACACATGTAATATGCAGCGCCCAGCGCGTAGGCGCTGCACGGTGACTTAGATGCCAGCCGCCCGCTCCCCCTCCCCCACCTCACCCATTCGTTCGGTTTTGAAGTAATGTAAGCAGCGGCGCCAAGGGTTCCTCCTCTCCCCTCTCAATCCCTCTCCCAAATCCTTCAGATCCGATGATTTGGTCCGTGCATTTCTTCACCAATCCATCCTAGAAGGTACTCTCTTCCTATCCCCTTCTTTCTATCCATAGAAAATATGATATTTTGAAGATTTGGGGAATACTTGTTTGATTAGATTAGATTTGAATCTTGCATGTATTAGAACTTTGCATGTATTGATTTGTTTGATTGATTTGGGGAACCCTTGTTTGTTTGATTTGTGGAACCCTAGTTTAGTTTATGGAAGAGTTATTTTTATGAAGTAGGCATAGTTTATGGAAAAGTTATTTGTATGAAGTAGGCCTAGTTATTTGTGGAACCCTTTTTATTAGTTATGTTTGATTTGATATGGTTGGATACATAGATTGGTATGGTTGCATCTAGTAGGCCTACTTTAGTTTTTTGTATTCAAAAGATAATCGTGTTGACAAGAAAGCTTTCTTGCAAATTGCTAGGATGGTTTGGCTTCTCAATGATCATTGGGATCTACAACACCGGTCGTACGCTATGTCGGTGAAGCAGCAGGTAATAATGAAAGTTGCCGGTGTTATGAATTTCGTGTTTTTTTCAAACACATACCCCCCATATGTAATGATTTGTTTGTTTGCTTGTAGGAGCTTGCACCTCTGAAGCTTCGGCTCACGAGGTCAACCTTGGGTGGATGCGCTATGATGAGCGGTACACGCCAGTATGTTAGGGAGACAGACTTCTCCCTTTCATTCAGTTGGTCACCGGTCGACGCCACCCAACAATGCTCCAGCACTCACCGCGCTTATTGATCATTGGAGGCCGGAGACACACACTTTCCATCTTCGGACTGGCGAGATGACCGTGACGCTCCAGGATATAGCTATGATCACCGGTCTTCCTATCGATGGGAATCCTCTATGTATGAGCACCAATTCTGATGGGTGGCGCGAGCAAATGCTTGCCCTTATCGGTATGGTTCCTCCGGAGCCGCGGGAACCAGAAGTAGAAGGCAAGAAGAAGGAAAGAGTCGCAGCCGGAGCTACTTTCACGTGGATTGTATCGAACTTCAGTAATTGCCCTGAGGATGCTGATGAGGACACGGTGAAGACATATGCTCGTGTCTACATGTGGTACGTGATATCCAGGAGTATGTTTGCTGATGGCACAGGCAAGAATGCTCCATGGATGTGGCTCAAGGCGTTGACCGTCTTCGATAGCAAATGGAGTTGGGGTTCTGCGACACTGGCTTACTTGTATAGACACTGGCTTACTTGTATAGATTGGTCAAAGTACGGGTGAAAGCGGGGAGCCCATGTTTTCTTGACCGTCATGATTGAGAACTCCGACTCCCTCACGGTGCGTGGGTGATTGATGTCCACATTCCTAACGCGACCGGCGGTATACAAGTGTGAGCATGGGAGATGAAGCAACAACGGCCTCCCGCAAGTGCAATCACATTGTGTTAACGACACCTTGAAAGCCCGACCTCCATGTTGCCGCCATCGCTTGTGGTTCCTCCCGGCTCTTTCACTTCGTACTTCCACTCTTCGTTGTCATATAATATAGCTTCTTCTGAGTCTGCCTTCCGTGATTGAAATATCAACCATTCATCAACTTTGGGTGGGAACTTGTACTTGTACTTCCGTGGGTTCTCACCCGCTATTTGTGCATCGGTTTCCATCGAGTACTTTACAAAGTACGCATTCATCTTGTCAAATGTGTATTGAACTATTGCCGCCACGGGTAATCCACGTGCACCTTTGAGCACCCTATTGAAGCATTCCGCCATATTGCTTGTCATTTGACCGTATCTCCGCCATCTTCATCAAAGGCACGTGCCCACTTGTTCCGTATTGAATGTGCCTATTGAGAAAGTCTTGACCCCGGCATCAAGTTTTTGTGTGCGAGCAATTTGTGGTACAAAGTGGCGAAGCGCTTCTCGGAGAAAGCAAGACAACAATCTTGAAGATCATCGGCCAACTCCTTAATGCCACATGCCCTATAGAAGTTCGAACAAAAGTGCCTCATGCACCATCGATGGTGCAACGGAGCATGCCTAGGAATGTCAATCTCCACCGCGTTAAGAATTCCTTGATGCCGATCCGATATGACACAAATTTCCCTTTGAGCGGGTAACACCTTCGTCCTCAAAAGATGCAGAAACCACTCCCGCTTGTCATTGTTTTCCACCTCAACCAAAGCAAATGCCAATGGCAACACCCGGTTATTGGCATCACTTGCTATCGCAACCAACAAGGTGCCCTTGTATTGTCCGGTCAAGAACGTGCCATCAATTGCGATGACCGCCTACAATGTTCGAAAGCCCTCACACATTGCTCGAACGCCCAAAAAGCACGGCCAAATACTCGACTTTCCTTCCTTCATGAACCGTTGTTTGGTGCCCATGAGGCTCGACCACATGAACCATGCCCGGTTTGTCGCGCCATGGCTAACAACAACCTAGGGATTCGGTTGTATGCTTCCTCCCAAGTGCCATACAACATCTTAAATGCGGCTTGCTTCGCCTTCCATGCCTTGCCGTACTTCACCTTGTAGTGAAAGATGGCTTTCACAAGGTCAATGACATGTTGGACGCTCATTGTTGGAACTGTGGATATTGAGTTGGAGAGCCTGTAAGCGATAAACTCGGACGTGATTTGTTTGTGGTTTTGGGACACAATCTTGCCATCCACCCTTTTGCCTTGGCACATGTGAGTTGGCACACAACTCACTATGTGCCAAGTGGGACCTCCTTTCCATGGTCTTGCACGCACAATCCATGGACATATTTCATCTTCACATGCACATGCAACCGTGTAGCGCACTTTGACGACCGAGTGCACCACCTTGTGTGGACGATAATGCGTAACCGAGTAGTTGTCGAGCCACATCTTCAATTCCAAGAAGGTGTCGAACTTAGAACCTTTAGCAATCCGGTTCTTGTCGCCTCCCAAATCACGATGAGAGCTTTGCCTAACCCCAAGAGGTACACATTGGCCACCATCTACCACGGCTTCATCCATGAGACTAACATCCTTGAACAATGTAGTCCGATGATCCCGACCAAATACCTTCTCGAAAGCTTCAGCCTCCTTCACCGTGAACCCCTCTGCATCAACTTGTTCATCGGGACCATCGTCATCCGAGTCCGATGCATATGCACGAGAAAAAGGGATGGAAGGGTCCATTGTCTCTTGCAAGTGATATTTGTCAAGATCACCCACATTGTTGTCATGGAGATCAACTTCATTGTCATCGTCCGCATACTCATCATTGTCCTCTTGCAAAGCTTCATCTTGGTTGTTTGTAAACGGCTCAATGTTGGCCTCACTTCTTGGGTCAAAAGAGGTTCAACAATTTCATCTCGCTTCAAGGGTGTGGGGCTACTAGCAACCAAAAGGGAGGGGTTCCGGTTCAAGTCCAAATGCAAACTTGAATCAACCTTCTTTGTTGCAAATAACTCAAGAGCCTTGTCTAGTGATTCGGCCACCGTCTCCTTGTATGCAACCCAACGTTGCTCCGAGTTGACACGCATTGTCTTCCAACGGATGTGCATTCCAAAACCAACATTATGCCTTCCCTCCAACTCTATGATATCACTAGGGTCCGTCCAATTCAAATCTTCCCTAACTTGTTGCAAGAGCTCCGCATAGCTAGGACTACTATCAAACACCATGTCAAGCTCATCCGGGTCCGGTTCTACATTGCCTTTCAAAAAGGCGTCCTTGTCCTCATGATGAACAAACACACATGTTCATCCCATCCCTATAAGCATTCCAAAAACACAAGGTAACATTGCTTCCATGAGTACTAATACAAGGATTAACACGGAATAGAAACCCTAATATATATATCAAACAACAACCCTAACCCTAACCCTAACCATAACCATAACCATAACCATAACCATAACCATAACCATAACCATAACCCTAGCCCTAAACCTAACCCGAGCACCAACATAAGAACACCCATAAGAATAACCCTAGCATACTAACAAAGCCTAACCATAGAAATTGGCAAACAAACATCTCACATCTCCATGCAAATCTCTAGATCCAAACAAAACTAGGGTTTCCCCAAACTAGCAAAAAATGAGCAATGGGAACTTTACTTGGATCAAAACAAAGGGATCGGAGAATATTACCTTGAGGGGGGGTTTGACTTCGAAATCCACGGACAAATTCTTCAAATTTGCAAGATTTGGGAGAGGATTTGAGAGGGGAGAGAGGGAGAGGGGCAAAGCTTCGGGAGGAGAGTGGGAGAATGTGTGGTGTGGGGGTGGGGGAGGGGGGGCAGCCAAGTGGCTGGATAAGTCACCGTGCAGCGCCTACGCGCTAGGCTCTGCACTTTACAAGTGTGGCGCCTAGCTCGGAGGCGCTGCACATTACATGTGTGGCGCCTAGCCCGAGGCGTTACCGCTGGGTGCGGCCTGTGGGCTGCCACGATGGATCTGGTGTGCAACGCCTGCTAGGCGCGCCAGACAAGAGGGTGCGAGGCGCCGTCGTGGCGGGCGCTACACAAAAAGGTTAGGGGTGTGAAATAGTTGGGCAGTTCATTCCGTGAATTGATTTCGCCCAGAGGTCAAAATGGTCAAATTTGCTTCTTCTAGCACTAGTGTTACCCAAGCACCTACAAGGAAAAAGCGGAGGTAAAAGTGTACGTAAAAATCAGAGAGTCGGAGCATCTTCAGTCACGTACCTCTAACTCGATCCCTCAAACTCCTGCAGACACTTTGAGTCGCGCAGCCACAATCCTCATTTTCTTTCTCATATGTTCGATCATTTACACGTGATTGGTGGAGATGAAGAGAGAGAAATACAAGAATGAATAAAGAAATAGAAAATGTGGTCCGAGGTGGGTGTAAAAGTGCATGCTCTAGCCAATGACAGCACATTACATTATACATCAATACTCCCCATTACGTGTGCTTCCCTCAGGCCTAAACGTGGACCGAAAGTGGGCTGAAATTTAATTGCGCCAGCCGGGTCTTGAAATCAAGACATCTTGGCTCCGATACCATGTAGTAGTGCATGCTCTAGCCAATGCAATCAAAAGACCGATCAGATGGAAGAGACTAGACATCACATTACATTATACGTCAACAGTGGGGTTGCGTCCTACATGGCGGAATGCCTGGGCGCGTCCGCGATCTCTCACATCCTCCCGATATTTAAGATGGATATGAGGGTTCGCAGACAGCCCGGACGTATAGGGATGATATGATGGCTCCGGTTGGGTCACCTTTTTTCTTCTTTCTTCTGTCCGGTCTCCACAGGCGTATGAGGGATGGTTTGAGGCGTCCGGCTGTAGATGGTCTCAGATACCAAACATATATGTGGTGTTGGATGCACACGTACGTTATAGCCTGGTTGGTGGTGCGTATGCATGTCATGGTTCACATGATCCACCGTGCAACCCGGATGCAACAGCGCACATTGAAGATCTAAAGTGCTACTGCTGGTAGTGCATACATTGCATGTGGAGTACATAAATGTCAACCAAAAATGTGTCCCTACACACGGTGATTGTACATTTGGCTGGACATGCACTAGCTAGCGTCCATTGTTTCAAGGTTGACCTAGACATTTTACTCTACTTCTAAGTCGATGATCTCTTGAGCGGTCGATTCACGCACACATAATCTTCCTTTCACGGTCATGGGGTACGCAGATCACATTGTCACCAAAAACTAACAGAAGTAAAAATACACACTGTACGGCAGCAGTGAACAGTGTCTTATGGCTTTGTACACAAGTACATTTCGTTGTCGCCCAGCCACGAAGCTATAGCAACCGACTGACGGATTCGACAGCAACATGCAACGATATTTTTCCTCTCTCTCAAAGCGGATTAGGTCGAGCACGGCTATGACCCGCCTCCCCGGCTCCCCCAAAGCACCCGGCCGGGAGATGGATCGTCTCACAGGGACCATTTGGTTCCATCACGATCATCAATAGCCGAAACAGATAGCTGAGATCGAGATGGAGATGGAGAGGTACGCAGCAGAGGCACGTCACGTAGCTGTATTGGTTGTGTACGCGCGCACGGATGCGTAACATGGAGCCGACGCCCGGTCCCCGTCCACGCACACGTGATGCCGGCTAGCTCCCTTCCGCTCGCACATCTCCATCGACCATTGTAGTTGTAGCTGGTGAAGTTACTGCCACACTGTACCGCTAGCTAGCGCTCGATCACTTGGCTAGCTGCGTGGATTAGCTAGGAGATGGACACATGCAGTCAGTCTGCTAGGTACGGTGGCTAGTAAGGCCAGCGTGTTGCCTGCATTCGTACAAGGTGTAGATCTGATCCGTGGATGCTTGAGATGGTAGCTAGCTAGCTACCAGTAACGTACGCAGCATTGTTGCATGGGCAGCTGTGGCCTGTGCTCTGTGGGCATGGGACGCAAGCAACTGAGTCGTGCATGCAGGCGTACGTGCTTCCATCAGCTAGCGTACCGGGGCCAAGCTGTGCATGCATGTGATGTGATCAGCATTGTACCATATGTTCAATAATAAGTCGCTGATTGAGTAGATTGGATTGGATTGGAGGATCTGGCGACCAGATCGATCGATCGATCCTGCCGTGCCGCTTCCGCATTCCACGCACAAGCGTGTTGGCCAGCCGGCCGGGTTCGAATTTAATCGTGTTTTGGAGGGAGTGAATTCGAGGCGGCAACAGCAGCTAGCAAGCAGGAGTTCACTCGCCTGACAGAGTCCCCTGGTTTGTGCATGCCGGGTTAAATATATTTCGATCATCGTTGTCGCCACTGACGGAGCTATGTACAAAGCTGCAGGTGCCATGGCCCCCCAGCCTTCACTAGTTTTGTGAAGAAAAAAAAATTGAGGGCTGAGATTGATTTTTTGGGGGTATTTTATCCCTTGAAAATTGAGTGTTTTGTCCTCGCCCCCCCAATAATCACCGTCAAGCTCCGCCACTGGTTGTCGCTGCAGGCTGGCTGGTGGACGCCGGATCCGTGGAAATCGGGAAGGGCACAGGATGAGCGGCCGTACGTATCTTGGGCGAACGGGGGCAGAAGAGACAGGATCCGCGTCCCGTGCAACCGTGCTCTGTCTGCCCCGTCCGCCGCCATAAATTGTTTTGGCGTTTGGTCCTGCCCGGTGGATGGATGTGTTGGGCCAGCGTTACGGCCCACGTCGCGCGCCGTAGGCCTGGAACCGACCGAGCGGATCACGGCCGCGCCCTCAAGGTAAAAAATGACAAAAGGCCAACACGAAACAACAAACGAACGAACGTCCTGTTCCAACGCCTGGCCTCTGCCCCCGACGCACGCGCGCCGCCCTCCGCGCCCTCCTCCGCCCGCCCGCCCCAACGTCTGCTCGGCTTGCGCAGATCACCGACCTTCAGTCGGGGGTGCATTGCGATCGCCAAACCAAATCCACGATGGAAGAATCTGCGCCGGCGTCGCGTATGCGGGAGTATGAGCCGTTCACGGCGCCGTCGCTGGAGGAGCTGCTGCCGCAGCTGTCCAGCGAGGAGTAGGGCCGATTGCAGGGCCACCTGCGCGAGCACGATCGCATCCGGAGGCGACGGAACTTAGAAGTGTCCTCCGTCGCCTTCGTGTTCGTGGGAGATTTCGGGCCCACGGAAGGGTATGTCCCGCCCGCCTCATCCAGGATTTTATATTTTTTAGGTCAACGAAAAAGGTTTATGTTAGGTCCCTGCTAGCTGTGGAGGCTTTCTACATACGTGTTCCTACATTATTAACCCCCTATAAAATTAACACTCACTACTGGAATTTTCACGTACGCCGGGTGTAATGCTCTTCGCCGAGTGCTAAACACGGACACTCGGCAAATCAAGCTTTGCCGAGTGTCACTTTCGGCAAACCCACCTTCACGGCAAACTGCCATCTTTATTGTCACTGCCTCACGGCAAAGAAGCGCCGCACGGCAAACCCTGCAGACGCCGGGAGCCGCTCACGGCAAAGAGGAGCCACGTGGCATGCCCGTCCGCAATGCACGGTTCCGCTGGGTTATCACAGACTTTGCCGAGTGTCACTCTCGGCAAAGCATATGCAACATCCTATTTTTTTTGTGTGTTCTTTCTAACTAACATGTTGTCCCATTGGTCACATTTATCAGTAAAAGTTTTAAATAACTTGCTAAATATTTTTGAAAAAATGACCATATCTTTGCCGAGAGCGGCTCTCGGCAATCTTTCTGACCAGTACGACAGCGTGACCCACATGGGGGCTGACAGTTTACATAGCTTTGCCGAGAGCTAATCTCGGCAATGCTCGCCTTCTTTTCCGAGAGCTGCTCTCGGAAAAGTTGTGGCACAACAGTAGTGTCCCAGACGACCATGTTTCCGAGAGGAGCTCTCGGTAGTATATCATTTTCCGAGTGTTGCTCTCGGAAATCTTTCCCATCCATTCTGCTGTCAAGCTATTTCTTTTCTGATCCTTGCAGATAAAAACAACTACAGTGTAATTTGATCATATATGGCATAATTTGATCTAGTCCACACATATATAGGCATAATTTGATCATATATAGGCATAATTTGATCTAGTCCACACATATATAGGCATAATTAGGGATAGTCCACATATTGTCACACACAAGTCGAATGTATTATCCTAGTAGACGTCACACACAAGTCGCAAATTGTCACTATTGTCTCTTCCCGTTCCTTTTCTCTGGACTCCTGCTCAGCTTGCCGCCTTTGCTCCTCTTCAACAGCCCGCTGCGCCATTAAATCCTGTAACATAGCATTAGGCTCATATAGGTTGGAACGGTGCTATTTCAAGGCATGGACATAAATGAAAGGTTAGGATGCTAACCTTGAGACGCGCTATCTCACGTGATGCGGCGGTTGGGCGACTCCGTATGAACGGAGTTGAGCTGGTGCTCGACGCGCGTATCTCGTGGCAGCTTATGGCGAGGAGGTGGCGATCTCCTGCTGCAAAGGAGGTGGCGGCCATGGCCCTTCCTCGCCAAAGAATGATGAGAAGCTCGGGATCAAGGGGCTTGGACATAGGTTCGGCTTCCTGCCCTGCAGCACCTCCCGGAAGACCTCTTTGAAGGTCCCCACTTCTCCTCCGCCGACTCGCCATGTAACTCGCGCCATTCTTCCCTTGTGGCCTTCTCTCCGGCTTCCAGGATGTGGATCGGGCGACCAACCTTCGCCTCCCGCAAAATTAACCATCAAGTTGAATGAACCAAGATGCACCGTCATGTAAAAAGTTAACATCTTAATCCACATACCATGTGTTGCTTGAGAGCGGTTAGGTTCCGGCTCCCCTAGACATGAGCCGGGCCTGGCATTTTGGCTCGTTCGTTTCCCTTCTCCACATGATGCGCCTGCCATGCTGGGTCACACCACATGTCAACCAGGGCATCCCAACAATCCTCCTTCATCCAGGGTTCCTTCACCTAGTCAGACAAAATCGAATAATTGAGGAACAAGAGGGATGAACCAAAGTACTAGCAACCGGTGTAGTCACTTACCACTGACAGGTATTCTTCTCGCGAAAAACTGGTTTGGAGCAGTCTTCCTTGTCATCTTGTCTCCCTTCTCATTGAGCGGCCGACACTGCATCACGGCTTTGTACCGCATCGTGTGCTTGGTGTCCGAGAGTATCTTTCGGGCAGATTTCACGATGCCTTTGATCGCCTTCTGTTGCTCACCATCCATGCAAGAAAATGTTTGCTACAAGAAAGCATACGGCATATTCTCACCATCCACGCAAGCAAGGATTTGGATATGGAAAAATGCAGTGGTCGGAGCGAAGATACTTACAAAAAAAGCATTGATGACCTGAGTGGCCATGGTGACATCATGCTCATCCTTGTTGTGTAGGTAATGCTCCCAGGTTAAACATGGCGACGGCGGATCGTCATCACCCGGCTTGGACAATCCAGGGAAGTGCTTCCTCAAGAGGGAGCCAATGACGTGGTTCGGGGCGTGCCCCCTTAGGTTGTGTCGGGATAAATTCCCACCGATCGCATCGATATAAAAGACAAGCATATGTGAGTGTCAAAGCTGTGGCATCCAAAATATGATGCAAATGAAATGCTTGCTTACCCCTCTCCTGTCCGGGCAAATGATGTGACGGTTGTCAGTAGTAGTTGGTTCCGGGACCTTCCCCGGACCACGCCCGGATTTCTTCCTCTTGGAAATTGTTCTCGAGGTAGACCCCGAGCCGTCCGAGGCCTCCATGTCGCCCGACTCGGTAGTGAGCGGATCTGGTGTATCTAAGTCCACTCCGACATTGCCATCCAATGATGACGATGCCTCGGTTGTGGCCTGATGGGAGGCGGACGACTCGGTCCAACCAATCGGGACTCTCCGGTACTTACTACCAGTGCTCCCACCAGAATTTGAAAAACAAAATATATATGGTTACTCTCAATTCCAAAGCAAAATCTTCCTAATCTAAGTGTCATATCATATATGGCAAAAAATAACACAAATAGCTCAATCAAGTCTCAGATATATAGTTCCATTTACTAATGCCATAACACTGACAAGGAAACAAGCACAAGTATATAGTTTCATTGATCTACTCTAGTATTTATCTAAAAAAGCACAAGCATAGAGATGTTGATCCTTCGGCAAAAACAAAGCATCCACAGCCTTATCCCCACGCCAAACCACTTACCGATGACAAGCATTAGATTAGAGACAAGAAGTTCGGAGAACTAGTTTCAACTGAAACTAAATACTTCGAGCACTCATTTGGTTTAACTAAAACTAAACCAGGCACCAGGCAAACATAGGAGTCAAAACCAAAGAATTCTACTCTAGGCATTACTCCAAACTTCCAAACTTCCATACTACTCTAGGCATTACTAAACAGGACCATCTTCCTCTACTACTTTTAAACACATTTGTGCATATTTCCTACATTTGTGCAAAATATCCTACTCTAGGCATAGAATCTGATACTAACCTGAGGGCATCTCCAATGCCACACTGAGAAGCTCTGCTGCGGTGGCCGCCCTTGGGTCAAGATTTAAGAACCGCCGAGCAATGCCGCCATGAATCTTGGGGGCGGTGGAGGAGGGGTGGCGGCCGCAGTTGGTGGTGGCGGCGGCGGTGGCGATTTCGGTGTCGGCAGCGGCGGTGGCGCAGGGAAGAGAGGAGGGGAATGAAGATACAAACGAAAGGGGAAAGGTTAAGATCTAGGTTAGATGTTTTACCGAGAAACACACTCGGAAAAGGTGGCCATTACCGAGAGCCGAGAATCGACCCTCGGTAACCACTGCTCTAATTTTTCCCCCTTCTCTTTTTGTTTTTGTTTTGCACTATCTTTTTTGTATCACATATTTCATATGCTTTTACGACCAAAGTTTATAAATTCCATGAGTTTTGATGAATTATTTCAAAACTCAACTTTAAGGAGTGTAAAGTAAAAAAATGAGAAGAAGCACTTGTTGACCGTGGCCTACCCCCTCTCTCGGTGCCGGTCAACTTTCTAGACCGGCACCGAGAGAGAACTTTAAAGAGTGTAAAGTAATAAACATGAGAAGAAGCAGTTGTTGACCGTGGCCTACCCACTCTCTCGGTGCTGGTCAACTTCCTAGACCGCCGGGGCCACCGGATAGCCCATGCATATACATGCGATGGCCTCCTTTGAGAGCACAAGAAGTTTCGAGGCCAACAGAGCAACAGGACCCGCACTTCCTGCACAAACCGGACACATTCCCTCTCGATACCCATAGACTATCTCGAAGAACGGGCCTAGACCTGGTCTGTCATCTCGCGATGACATGCACTAACACGGAAAAGCAGTTATTCACCGTGGACTACACCCTCTTGGTGCCGAATAATGCCCTGGACCGCCGGGGCCACCGGATGGGTGCTCGATATAGAGACCGCCCGAGGGGGGGGGGACGACACCCCTACATGCGTGTGGCCCATGCATATGCATGCAGGGGTGCTGTGCTATTTGAATAAGCAACGCACGTCCTTGACGTGACACGTGCCTCACAAACCACACACACGGGCGGGAACGTCGAGGACCGGCTGCGTTCGTCCCCGAGATGTAATCTTCGTGGGTGATCCCGTGATGTAACGAGCCTAGATTTCTGGTCTGCTATCTCGCGATGACATGCACTAACACGGAGAAGCAGTTATTCACCGTGGACTACACCCTCTCGGTGTCGAATAACGCCCTAGACCACCGGGGCCACCGGATGGGTGCTCGATATGGAGACCGCCCGAGGGGGGGAGGGCACCCCTACATGCGCGTGGCCCATGCATATGCATGCAGGGGTGGTGTGCTATTTGAATAAGCAATGCACGTCCTTGACGTGGCACGTGCCTCACAAACCACACACACGGGCAGGAACGTCGAGGATCGGCTGCGTCCGTCCCTGAGACAAAATCTTCGGTGGGTGATCCCGTGACAGAACGAGCGTAGACTTGGTGTGTCATCTCGCGATGACATGCACTAACACGAAGAAGCAGTTATTCACCGTGGAGTACACCCTCTCGGTGCCGAATAACGCCCTAGACCGCCGGGGCCACCGGATGGGTGCTCGATATGGAGACCGCCCGAGGGGGGTAGGGCACCTCTACCTGCGCGTGGCCCATGCATATGCATGCAGGGGTGGTGTGCTGTTTGAACGAGCAACACACGCCCTTGACGTGGCATGTGCCTCACAAACCACACACACGGGCGGGAACGTCGAGGACCGGCTGAGTTCGTCACAGAGACAGAATCTTCAGTGGGCGTGTTGGGGAACGTTGCAGAAAATAAAATTTTTCTACGGTTTTACCAAGATCTATCTATGAGTTCATCTAGCAACGAGAGAGAGGAGTGCATCTACATACCCTTGTAGATCGCGAGCGGAAGCGTTCAAGAGAACGGGGTTGAGGGAGTCGTACTCGTCGTGATCCAAATCACCGAAGATCCTAGTGCTGAACGGACAGCACCTCCGCGTTCAACACACGTACGGTTGAGAAAGATGTCTCCTCCTTCTTGATCCAGCCAGGGGGAAGGAGAGGTTGATGAAGATCCAGCAGCACGACGGCGTGGTGGTGGATGCAGCAGGGATCCCGGCAGGGCTTCGCCAAGCGTCTGTGGGAGAGAGAGGTGTAGCAAGGGGGGAGGGAGGCGCCAAGTGCAAGGGTGCGGCTGCCCTCCCTCCCCCCTCTATATATAGGGTCCCCAAGGGGGGGCGCCGGCCCTAGGAGATGGGATCTCCTAGGGGGGGCGGCGGCCAAGGGGGTGCCTTGCCCCCCAAGGCAAGTGGAGGCGCCCCCTCCCCTAGGGTTCCCAACCCTAGGCAGGGGGCCAAGGGGCGCACCAGCCCACCAGGCTGGTTCCCTCCCACTTCAGCCCATGGGGCCCTCCGGGATAGGTGGCCCCACCCGGTGGACCTGACCTTTCGGTGGTCCCGGTACAATACCGGTGACCCCCGAAACTTTCCCGATGGCCGAAACTCGACTTCCCATATTAATTCTTTACCTGCGGACCATTCCGGAACTCCTCCTGACGTCCGGGATCTCATCTAGGACTCCGAACAACTTTCGGTTTGCTGCATACTTATATCTCTACAACCCTAGCGTCACCAGACCTTAAGTGTGTAGACCCTACGGGCTCGGGAGACATGCGCATATGACCGAGACGCCTCCGATCAATAACCAACAGCGGGATCTGGATACCCATGTTGGCTCCCACATGCTCCTCGATGATCTCATCGGATGAACCACGATGTCGAGGATTCAAGCAACCCCGTATACAATTCCCTTTGTCAATCGGTACGTTACTTGCCCGAGACTTGATCGTCGGTATCCCAATACCTCGTTTAATCTCGTTACCGGCAAGTCACTTTACTCGCATCAGTAATGCATGATCCCGTGACCGCACACTTGGTCACATTGAGCTCATTATAATGATGCATTACCGAGTGGGCCCAGAGATACCTCTCCGTCATACGGAGTGACAAATCCCGCCTTGATTCGTGCCAACCCAATGCACACTTTCAAGATACCCGCTATGCACCTTTATAGTCACCCGATTACGTTGTGACGTTTGGCACACCCAAAGCACTCCTACGGTATCCGGAGTTGCACAATCTCATGGTCTAAGGAAATGATACTTGACACTTGGAAAAGCTCTATCTAAACGAATCCTACACGATCTTTGAGCTATGCTTAGGATTGGGTCTTGGTCATCACATCATTCTCCTAATGATGTGATCCCGTTATCAATGACATCCAATGTCCATAGTCAGGAAACCATGACTATCTGTTGATCAACGAGCTAGTCAACTAGAGGCTTACTAGGGACATGTTGTGGTCTATGTATTCACACGTGTATTACGATTTCCGGATAGCACAGTTATAGCATGAATAACAGACTATTATCATGAACAAAGAAATATAATAATAACCATTTTATTATTGCCTCTAGGGCATATTTCCAACAGTGCGATCCCGTGAAAGAACAGGCCTAGACTTGGTCTGTCATCTCGCGATGACATGCACTAACACGAAGAAGCAGTTATTCACCATGGACTACCCCCTCTAGGTGCCGAACAACGCCCTAGACCGCCGGGGCCACCGGATGGGTGCTCGATATGGAGACCGCCCGAGGGGGGAGGGCACCCCTACATGCGCGTGGCCCATGCATATGCATGCATGGTTGTTGTGCTATTTGAATAAGCAACGCACGTCCTTGACGTGGCACGTGCCTCACAAACCACACACACGGGCGGGAACATCGAGGATCGGCTGCGTCCGGCCCTCGAGATGTAATCTTCCTGGGTGATCCCGTGACAGAACGAGCCTAGACTTGGTCTGTCATCTCGCGATGACATGCACTAACTGAGAAGCAGTTATTCACTATGGACTACACCCTCTAGGTGCCGAATAACGCCCTAGAACGCCGGGGCCACCGGAAGGGTGCTCGATATGGAGATCGCCCGAGGGGGGGGGAGGGCACCCCTACATGCACTGGCCCATGCATATGCATGCATGGGTTGTGTGCTATTTGAATAAGCAACGCACGTCCTTGGCGTGGCATGTGCCTCACAAACCACACACACGGGCGGGAACGTCGAGGACCGGCTGCGTTCGTCCCCGAGACAGAGTCTTCGGTGGGCGATTCCGTGACAGAACGGGCCTAGACTTGGTCTGTCATATCCCGATCACATGCACTAACACGAAGAAGTAGTTATTCCCTGTGGCCTACCCCCTCTATGTGCCTAACAACGCCCTAGACTGTCGGGGCCACCGGAGGGGTGCCGGTCTCTAGAACCGGACGAGGCCCATCCGAAGAAGAAAACACAAGACGGTAATTATGATGTGCTATGGTTGTTTGCCAAGCATGAAAGAAAACAACAAAAAAAAGTATAATACATATTATCGATAATGCACAAGAAGGAAAGAGATTTAGGTTAGATGCTTTACCGAGAGCAACTCTTGGAAAAGGTGGCCATTACCGAGAGCCGAGAATCGACCCTCGGTAACCACTGCTCTAATTTTTTCCCTTCTCTTTTTGTCTTTGTTTTGCACTATCTTTTTTGTATCTCATATTTCATATGCTTTTACGACCAAAGTTTATAAATTCCATGACTTTTGATGAATTATTTCAAAACTCAACTTTAAAGAGTGTAAAGTAAAAAACATGAGAAGAAGCACTTGTTGACCGTGGCCTACCCCTCTCTCGGTGCCGGTCAACTTTCTAGACCGGCTCCGAGAGAGAACTTTAAAGAGTGTAAAGTAATAAACATGAGAAGAAGTAGTTGTTGACCGTAGGCTACCCCCTCTCTCGGTGCCGGTCAACTTCCTAGACCGCCGGGGCCACCGGATAGCCCATGCATATACATGCGATGGCATCCTTTGAGAGCACAAGAACTTTCGAGGCCAACGGAGCAACAGGACCCGCAGATCCTGCACAAATCGGACACATTCCCTCTTGATACCCATAGACTATCTCGAAGAACCGGCCTAGACTTGGTCTGTCATCTCACGATGACATGCACTAACACGGAGAAGCAGTTATTCACCATGGACGACACCCTCTAGGTGTCGAATAAAGCCCTAGACCGCCGGGGCCACCGGATGGGTGCTCGATATGGAGACCGCCCGAGGGGAGGGGACGACACCCCTACATGTGTGTGGCCCATGCATATGCATGCCGGGGTGGTGTGCTATTTGAATAAGCAACCCACGTCCTTGACGTGACACGTGCCTCACAAACCACACACACGGGCGGGAACGTCGAGGACCGGCTGCGTCCGTCCCCGAGACAGAATCTTCGGTTGGTGATCTCGTGACAGAACGAGCCTAGACTTGGTCTGTCATCTCGCGATGACATGCACTAACACGGAGAAGAAGTTATTCACCATGGACTACACCCTCTCGGTGCTAAATAACGCCCTAGACCGCCGGGGCCACGGGATGGGTTCTCGATATGGAGACCGCCCGAGGGGGGAGGGCACCCCTACATGCGCGTGGCCCATGCATATGCATGCAGGGGTGGTGTGCTATTTGAATAAGCAACGCACGCCCTGACGTGGCACGTGCCTCATAAACCACACACACGAAGCGGAACGCCGAGGACCGGCTGCGTTGTCCCGAGACAGTAGTCTTTGGTGGGCGATCCTGTGATGTAACGGGCCTAGACTTGGTCTGCTATCTCGCGATGGCATGCACTAACACGAAGAAGCGGTTATTCCTCGTGGCCTACCCCTCTAGGTGCCGAACAACGCCCTAGACCGCCGGGGCCACCGGAGGGGTGCCGGTCTCTAGAACAGGACGAGGCCCATCCGAAGAAGAAAACACAAGACGGTAATTATGATGTGCTAAGGTTGATTGCCAAGCATGAAAGAAAACAAAAAATAAAAGTATAATGCATATTATCGAGAATGCACAAGAAGGAAAGAGATCTAGGTTAGATGATTTACCGAGAGCAACTCTCGAAAAAGGTGGCCATTATCGAGAGCCGAGAATCGACCCTCGGTAACCACTGCTCTATTTTTTTCCCTTCTCTTTTTGTCTTTGTTTTGCACTATCTTTTTTGTATCTCATATTTCATATGCTTTTCCGACCAAAGTTTATAAATTCCTTGACTTTTGATGAATTATTTCAAAACTCAACTTCAAAGAGTGTAAAGTAAAAAACATGAGAAGAAGCAGTTGTTGACCGTGGCCTACCCCCTCTCTCGGTGCCGGTCAACTTTCTAGGCCGGCACCAAGAGAGAACTTTAAAGAGTGTAAAGTAATAAACATGAGAAGAAGCAGTTGTTGACCGTGGCCTACCCCCTCTCTCGGTGCCGGTCAACTTCCTAGACCGCCGAGGCCACCGGATAGCCCATGCATATACATGCGATGTCCTCCTTTGAGTGCACAAGAAGTTTCGAGGCCAACAAAGCAACAGGACCCGCACTTCCTGCACAAACCAGACACATTCCCTCTCGATACCCATAGACTATCTCGAAGAACGGGCCTAGACCTGGTCTGTCATCTCGCGATGACATGCACTAACACGGAGAAGCAGTTATTCACCGTGGACTACACCCTCTTGGTGCCGAATAATGCCCCGGACCGCCGGGGCCGCCGGATGGGTGCTCGATATAGAGACCGCCCGAGGGGGGGGGGGGGACGACAGCCCTACTTGCGTGTGGCCCATGCATATGCATGCAGGGGTGGAGTGCTATTTGAATAAGCAACGCACGTCCTTGACGTGACACGTGCCCCCCTGCCTCGTGGGCCCCTCGAGGCTCCACCGACGTACTTCTTCCTCCTATATATACCTACGTACCCCCGTTAGATCAGATACGGAGCCAAAAACCTAATTCCACCGCCGCAACTTTCTGTATCCACGAGATCCCATCTTGGGGCCTGTTCCGAGTTCACTTAAGGGATTCCACAAGGGAGGGCTTCTACATCAACATTATAGCCTCTCCGATGAAGTGTGAATAGTTTACTTCAGTCCTTCGGGTCCATAGTTAGTAGCTAGATGGCTTCTTCTCTCTTTTTGGATCTCAATACAATATTCTCCCCCTCTCTCGTGGAGATCTATTCGATGTAATCTTCTTTTTGCGGTGTGTTATTTGAGACCGATGAATTTTGGGTTTATGATCAAGATTATCTATGAGCAATATTTGAATCTTTTCTAAATTCTTTTATGTATGATTGAGTTATCTTTACAAGTCTCTTCGAATTATCCGTTTGGTTTGGGTAACTAGATTGGTAGTTCTTGCAATGGGAGAAGTGTTTAGCTTTGGGTTCAATCTTGCGGTATCCTTTCCCAGTGACAGTAGGGGCAGCAAGGCACGTATGGTATTGTTGCCATCGAGGATAACAAGATGGGGTATTTATCATATTGCATGAATTTATTCCTCTACATCATGTCATCTTGCTTAAGGCGTTACTCTATTTTCATTAACTTAATACTCTAGATGCATCTTTGGATAGTGGTCGATGAGTGGAGTAATAGTAGTAGATGCAGGCAGGAGTCGGTCTACTTGCCTCGGACGTGATGCCTATATACATGATCATACCTAGATACTCTCATAACTATGCTCAATTCTGTCAATTGCTCAACAATAATTCGTTCACCCGCCGTAAAATACCTATGCTATTGAGAGAAGCCACTAGTGAAATCTATGGCCCCCGGGTCTATTTTCATCATATTAATCTTCCTACGCTTTATTATTTCTTTGCTTTTTACTTTGCCTTTTTATTTTACTTTGCATCTTTATACCAAAAAATACCAAAAATATTATCTATCATCTCTATCAGATCTCACTCTCGTAAGTGACCTTGAAGGGATTGACAACCCCTATTCGCGTTGGTTGCGAGGAGCTATTTGTTTTGTGTAGGTACGAGGGACTCGCGCGTGGCCTCCTACTGGATTGATACCTTGGTTCTCAAAAACCGAGGGAAATACTTACGCTACTCTGCTGCATCATCCTCTCCTCTTTGGGGAAAACCAACGCAAGCTCAAGACGTAGCAAGAAGGATTTATGGCGCCGTTGCCGGGGAGTCTACGCAAAAGTCAACATACCAAGTACGCATCACAATCCCTTATCTCCCACATTACATTATTTGCCATTTGCCTCTCGTTTTCCTCTCCCCCACTTCACCCTTGCCGTTTTATTCGCCCTCTCTTTTCCGTTCGCCTTTATGTCTTTCTTGGCCTGCTTTTCTCGCTTGGTTGAAATAGTTGAGTATTTATTCCTAAACAGAGAAGCTAATATCTATGGATCCTCATCCGCTTGCCAATCTTTTTAAGAGATCCAATTATGATGAACCAATTCCTAGTGATTTGGATGCACTAGATTATCTTTATAAGGTTTTGCACGAAATCCGTGAAGTGACTCACGATAGATCTTTGAATAAAAAGCATGATTGCAATGATTTTATTATAAATTCTTTTGATGTCAATTGTGCTAATAAGATGCAAAACCCTAAGCTTGGGGATGCTAGTTTTGCTATGTCTACTACTTGTTGCAATGATCATGATTGGAGTGATTCTTCTTATGATCTTGAAAATTTATTTAATCCCCATGATGGATATGAGATTGATAATATTGTTTGCAATAATATTGAAAGTGGGTTTGGAAGAGTGTCAACTTTAGATCCCATATATTTGGAGAAAATTCAATCTTATGAAATTTTTGATAAAAGTGGGTTTGGAGGTCATGACTTTAGTTAATGATAATCCCACTATTTCGGAAGAGTGTCAACTTTGCATACATGTGGATCGTGTTAAGAATATGTTTTGTGATAGCTATATTGTTGAATTTGTTTATGATCCTACATGTAATTATTATGAGAGAGGGAAATATGGTTATAGAAATTTTCATGTTGCTAAATTACCTCTCGTCATGTTGAGATTGCTATTGTTTCATTCTTCTTCCTTGCATATGCTCGATCTTGCTTGTCTTGCTAATTTGTTTTCATATAAGATGCCTATGCATAGGAAGTATGTTAGACTTAGATGTGTTTGTCACGTGATTTATGATGCTCTCTTTGTGCTTCAATTCTTGTCTTTCATGTGAGCATTATTAAAATTAACAATGCCTAGCTAAAAGGCTTTAAAAGAAAAGCGCTTGTTGGGAGACAACCCAATATTTTTCCTTGCTGTTATTCAATAAATAATCCATCTAACTTCTATTTAGATGTGGTTTTATGTTTTAATTAGTGTTTGTGCCAAGTTAAACCTATAGGATCTTCTTGGATAATAGTCATTTGATCTTGCTGTAATTTCCAGAAACTTTCGGTTCACGAAAACAGTTGTTAAAAATCACCAGAACGTGATAAAATAGTGATTCCAATTGCTTCTGATCAATAAAAAAATTGCCTAGGTATTCCTATTTTGGCTTAATTTTTGGAGTTCCAGAAGTTTGCGTTAGTTATAGATTACTACAGACTGTTCTGTTTTTGACAGATTCTGTTTTTCGTGTGTTGTTTGCTTATTTTGATGAATCTATGGCTAGGAAAATAGTTTATGATCCACAGAGAAGTTGGAATACAGTAGGTTTAACACCAATATAAATTAAGAATGATTTCATTACAGTACCTTGAAGTGATCTTTTGTTTTCTTTCGCTAACGGAGCTCACGAGATTTCTGTTGAGATTTGTGTTGTGAAGTCTTCGAGTTTTGGGTGAATTTTTTTGGTGGAGTATGGAACAAGGAGTGGCAAGAGCCTAAGCTTGGGGATGCCCATGGAACCCCCATGATAATCCAAGGACACAAAAAATTCAAAGCTTGGGGATGCCCCGGAAGGCATCCCCTATTTCGTCCACTTCCATCGGTAACTTTACTTGGAGCTATATTTTTATTCACCACATGATATGTGTTTTTCTTGGAGCGTCTTGTATTATTTATGCCTTTTGCTTGTTAGTGTACCACAATCATCCTTGCTGTATACACCTTTTGAGAAAGCCATATATGAATTGGAATTTGTTAGAATACTCTATGTGCTTCACTTATATCTTTTGAGCTTGATAGTTTTGCTCTATGTGCTTCACTTATATCTTTTGAGCTTGATAGTTTTGCTCTAGTACTTCACTTATATATTTTAGAGCACGGTGGTGGATTTGTTTTAAAGAAACTATTGGTATCTCATGCTTCACTTAGATTATTTTGAGAGTCTTAAATAGCATGGTAATTTGCTTAATAATAATATGCTTGGTATTCAAGATTTGTAAAACTTTCTTTTGAGTGCGTTGAATACTAAGAAAAGTTTGATGCTTGATAATTGTTTTGAGATATGGAGGTGATAATATCAAAGTCGTGCTAGTTGAGTAGTTGTGAATTTGAGAAATGCTTGTGTTGAAGTTTGCAAGTCCCGTAGCATGCACGTATGGTAAACGTTATGTAACAAATTTGAAACATGAGGTGTTATTTGATTGTCCTCCTTATGAGTGGTGGTCGGGGACAAGCGATGGTCTTTTCCTACCAATCTATCCCCATAGGAGCATGCGCATAGTGCTTGGTTTTGATGAATTGTAGATTTTGCAATAAGTATGTGAGTTCTTTATGACTAATGTTGAGTCCATGGATTATACGCACTCTCACCCTTCCATCATTGCTAGCCTCTTCGGTACCGTGCATTGCCCTTTCTCACATTGAGAGTTGGTGCAAACTTCGCCAGTGCATCCAAACTCCGTGATATGATACACTCTTTCACACATAAACCTCCTTATATATTCCTCAAAACAGCCACCATACCTACCTATTATGGCATTCTCATAGCCATTCCGAGATATATTGCCATGCAACTTTCCACCATACCGTTCTTCATGACACATTCATCATTATCATATTGCTTGGCATGATCATGTAGTTGACATAGTATTTGTGGCAAAGCCACCGTTCATAATTCTTTCATACATGTCACTCTTGGTTAATTGCATATCCTGGTACACCGTCGGAGGCATTCATATAGAGTCATACTTTGTTCTAGTATCGAGTTGTAATCATTGAGTTGTAAATAAATAGAAGTGTGATGATCATCATTTTCTAGAGCATCGTCCCAAAAAAAAAGGCCAAAGAAAAAAAAGGCCCAAAAAAGGGGCAATTTTACTATCTCTTTTTCCACACTTGTGCTTCAAAGTAGCACCATGTTCTTCATATAGCGAGTCTCATATATTGTGCTTCAAAGTAGCACCATGTTCTTCATATAGCGAGTCTCATATATTGTGCTTCAAAGTAGCACCATGTTTTTCATATAGAGAGTTTCATATGTTGTCACTTTCATATACTAGTGGGAATCTTTCATTATAGAACTTGTCTTGAATATTCCAATGATGGGCTTCCTCAAATGCCCTAGGTCTTCGTGACCAAGCAAGTTGGATGCACACCCACTTAGTTTCTTTTGTTGAGCTTTCATACATTTATAGCTCTAGTGCATCCATTGCATGGCAATCCCTACTCCTTGCATTAACAACAATTGATGGGCATCTCCATAGCCCGTTGATTAGCCTCGTTGATGTGAGACCTTCCCCTTTTTTGTCTTCTCCACATAACCCCCATCATTATATTCTATTCCACCCATAGTGCTATGTCCATGGCTCGCGCTCATATATTGCGTGAAGGTTTATAAGTTTGAGATTACTAAAGTATGAAACAATTACTTGGCTTGTCATCGGGGTTGTGCATGATGAGAGTATTCTTGTGTGATGAAAATGGATCATGACTAAACTATATGATTTTGTAGGGATGAACTTTCTTTGCCCATGTTATTTTAAGAAGACATAATTGCTTTGTTAGTATGCTTGAAGTATTATTATTTTTATGTCAATATGAACTTTTGTCTTGAATCTTTCGGATCTGAATATTCAGACCACAATGAAGAAAGAATTACATTGAAATTATGCCAAGTAGCACTCCGCATCAAAAATTCTCTTTTTATCATTTACCTACTCGAGGACGAGCAGGAATTAAGCTTTGGGATGCCTGATACGTCTCCAACGTATCTATAATTTTTGATTGCTCCATGCTATATTATCTATTGTTTTGGACTATATTGGGCTTTATTTTCCACCTTTATATTACTTTTGGGACTAACCTATTAACCGGAGGCCCAGCCCAGAATTGCTGTTTTTTGCCTATTTCAGTGTTTCGAAGAAATGGAATATCAAACGGAGTCCAAAAGGAATGAAATCTTCGGGAACGTGCTTTTCTCATCGGATAAGACCCAAGAGACTTGGACCCTCCGTCAAAAAAGCTCCGAGGCGGCCACGAGGGTGGAGGGCGCCTGGGCGCGCCGCCTCGTGGGCCCTCGAGGCTCCACCGACGCATTTCTTCCTCCTATATATACCTACGCACTTCGCCGATCAGACACGGAGCCAAAAACCTACTTCCACCGCCGCAACTTTCTGTATCCACGAGATCCCATCTTCGGGCCTGTTCCGGAGCTCCGGTGGAAGGGGATTCCACCATGGAGGGCTTCTACATCAACATTATAGCCTCTCCAATGAAGTGTGAGTAGTTTACTTCAGACCTTCGGGTCCATAGTTAGTAGCTAGATGGCTTCTTCTCTCTTTTTGGATCTCAATACTCTAGATGCATGCTGGATAGCGGTCGATGAGTGGAGTAATAGTAGTAGATGCAGGCAGGAGTCGGTCTACTTGTCTCGGACGTGATGCCTATATACATGATCATACCTAGATACTCTCACAACTATGCTCAATTCATCAATTGCTCAACAGTAATTCATTCACCCGCCGTAAAATACCTATGCTCTTGAGAGAAGCCACTAGTGAAATCTATGGCCCCCGGGTCTATTTCCATCATATTAATCTTCCTACGCTTTATTATTCCTTTGCTTTTTTACTTTGCCTTATTATTTTACTTTGCATCTTTATACCAAAAAAATACCAAAAATATTATCTATCATCTCTATCAGATCTCACTCTCGTAAGTGACCGTGAAGGGATTGACAACCCCTATTCGCGTTGGTTGCGAGAAGCTATTTTTTTTGTGTAGGTATGAGGGACTCGTGCGTGGCCTCCTACTGGATTGATACCTTGGTTCTCAAAAACTGAGGGAAATACTTACGCTCCTCTGCTGCATCATCCTCTCCTCTTCGGGGAAAACCAATGCAAGCTCAAGACGTAGCAAGCAACTCTCAAAAAAGGTGGCCATTACTGAGATCCGAGAATCGACCCTCGATAACCACTGCTCTAATTTTTTTCCCTTCTCTTTTTGTCTTTGTTTTGCACTATCTTTTTTGTATCTCATATTTCATATGCTTTTACGACCAAAGTTTATAAATTCCATGACTTTTGATGAATTATTTCAAAACTCAACTTTAAAGAGTGTAAAGTAAAAAACATGAGAAGAAGCAGTTGTTGACCGTGGCCTACACTACAAAAAAAAGACACATCCGTGACATTTTGGGCCGAACGAATTTTTTTTCTGTCATACATATGACACTTCTATGACGATAATTGTGACAAAACCCGGTATCATCATAGATGTGGTGGGCTCCTACTTCTATGACAAAAATTCATGACAGAAAATGGGCTTTTCGTCCTGGGCGGGGCCGGAGACGCAGCTGCATGACATTCTTTGGGCCGTCCATGACGGAAAAAAGCGTGGTAGAAGTGAGGGGGAGGAAAATTTCGGGGAGTTGCGATTCTGATTGGGAGGTCGGGGCCGAAGCGATGCACGCTTTCTCAGACGTCGCTGCGTGTGTGCAAAGGCGTTGGCTCTAATCGAACCCGAAGCGAGGCGTTGGGCTCTAACTAAACCCGGCGACAGACCGCAGTTACTGGCGTTATCGAACCCGAGGGATCGATCTAGGGCTGTTAATTGAACCTGATGGAGCGATTCCTTCGCTACTGCTGCTAATTGAAGCCGATCGATGCTGCCTCTGGGATGAACAGTGAGCGTCGCGGGGGGGGGTGGGGTGGGGTTTGGATGAACAGTGAGCGGTGGTGTTGCCTCTGGATGAACAGGAACCCATGGTGTGGAGGGCTGGATGAACAGTAGATGGTGGAGGGGTGGCCGTGGAGGCGTGGTTGAACAGGACCCCGTGGTGTGGAGGGCTGGATGAACAGTAGGCGGTGGAGGGGTGCCCGTGGAGGGGTGGTTGAACAAGAGCCGGTGGGTAGTGGCGCGGTGGAGGCTGGATGAACAGGAGCCCGTGGAGGCTGGAGGAGGTCGACGGTAGCCCGTGGAGGCTGGAGGAGGTCGACGGTGGAGATGAACAGTATCCCGTGGAGTCCCGTTTTGCGGTACGCCACACCCCTCCCGATGAACAGGACCCCCGTTTCGACCGTAGGAGGTCCGTTTCGTCCGTTTTGCGGTACGCCACACCCC
This sequence comes from Aegilops bicornis, assembly GCA_021605145.1. Classification (NCBI taxonomy): domain Eukaryota; kingdom Viridiplantae; phylum Streptophyta; class Magnoliopsida; order Poales; family Poaceae; genus Aegilops; species Aegilops bicornis. The sequence goes on from CM038672.1 coordinate 598,591,243, forward strand.
TCCCGATCAACAGGACCCCCGTTTCGACCGTAGGAGGTCCGTTAGCTCCGTTTTGTGGTACGCCATACCCCTCCCGATCAACAGGACCATGTTCCGAATGTAGGAGGTCTGTTTCCTCCGTTCTGCGGTACGCCAGGCCTCGTCTCCATCGCCTGTTCCGTCCAAGCCCTCTCGATGAACACGACCACGCATTCCGTTCCCACCCAGCCGGTTGGCTCCCACGCGTTTCGTTGCCTCCCGATGAACACGACGCATTCTGTTGCCTCCCCATGAACACGATGACGACGCTGTTTCTCCGTTCCGACCCAGCCATGTACATGAGCCCTCGCCGTACGTATGCACGAGTAGGCGTTCGAGACCCCGCCCGTATGTACACATAAGTGGCCGTATTTTCTTTCTTGCACCCTGGCCGCTATCGTGCGTGTACATGCTACGCGGCGCGCTTTCTACTACGACACGTGCACGCCTCTACATCCACCGGTATATATCTACGTACATCGTTCACGACTGTAATGACAACGCTTACGTATGCTTCACCGTGGGTCCCGATTGTCGCACTTCCTTGCTGCGAAGATGTAGCTGGTGGGTCCCAGCAATCGAGGGCGAATCGTTTTTTGCGGACGCACTTCCTTGCGTGCGAAGATGTAGCTGGTGGGTCCCAGCAGTCAGGGGGGCGAATCGGTTTTTTCCCGAACGCACTTCCTTGCGTGCGAAGGTGTAGCTGGTGGGTCCCAGCAGTCAGGGGGGAAACATTTTTTTCACGAAATACGGTGTCCCGTCCGGTGGGTCCCCGCTGTCAGGTGGAGGAATAATTATTTTACGCGTAATAAGGAGGCACTTCCTTGTTGCGGCCGTGGACCCAGCTATCAGCCTCTCCACGCACAGTACTCTTCCGATGGCAGTCGGTCATTGACCACATTGACCACGCCGCGCCGAGAGCACCATGGCGGTGGACGACGGCGAGGCCTAGGAAGGGGACGACACGGAGGCGGGAAGACTTCGGCGCTTGTTTCTCACGCTGGAGAATGCGACTATACGAGGGTTTCTTGGTTCGTCTGCCGTCGCCGGAGAATAACAGCGGTGTGGGTGAGTAGAGGGATGGCTAGGCCAGCAATGGGAGTACGGTGGGGCGGTGAGGCTCATGGCAAGACAAATGTCATGAGGAGGGAGCAGGCAGTCCGGCGCTTGTTTGAGCGGCTGGAGCAGGAAGAACAGAGATTGAAGAAGCACGACGGCCGTTGGATGGACATCCAACCGTCACTGCTTGTGCGTCAACCTTTTTTTAGGAAAGCCTCAAATCTGTGGAAAATAGCATACAGCCGATCTGCCATTATTTCTAATAATTTACAACCCATTTGCTAATTCTTAAGGTTTTTTTGGAGCCCATATTCTTTTTGTTAGCATTACAACCCATATTGTGGCCACGGTTAAAAAATTATACGAAATTTTGCATATTTCGGTGCGGTCCGAACTGTTTTTAATCCCGAAATTTCGACTCACATTCAAACTGATTTTAAAAATAAATGTATATCAATATAAAATCCAACAAATTCTCCATGCATAAAAATTAATGTAATTTAAAATCTTGAAATGAAAAAATATATTTGAAACTAATTGCGGTTTGATTTGTTTAAAAATGTACAGCCCATTTCTCATTCTTGATGGGCCATTTTCTCGGCCAAATTAATGAAAGCTCTCCTCGTCTTTAAAGATTTGCAGCCCAACAAAGCGTGACAAAGCGACTTACTTGGCAAATCACAAAAAATCGGGCTGTGGTCGTGGACCCGGTATCGACCTCTCCACGTCGCGATACTCTTCCGATGGAAGTCGTTCCTTGACCACGTTGACCACGCCACGCGAACCGCACCACGGCGGTGGACGACGTCGAGGCCTAGGAAGGGGACGACGCGGAGCCGGGGAAGACGCGGCAGTGGAAGCCCGCGCGGAGAGGAGTACAAGGGTTCACTGGTTCGGCTGTGGTGTGAGGCTGCCGTCGCCGCAGGGCCTAGCCAGCAGTGGGAATAGTAGGGGCGGTGAGGTCTCCGCGGAAGCACAGCCGGCCACGGGAGGCAGGAGCATGTGGCACGACTGGCGCTGCTTTGGGCTACTGGAGCAAGAAGACCAGAGGTTGAAGAAGCACTACGGCCGTTGGATGAACATCGTACGGTCACTGGAGCTAGAATCGTTCATATTGACTAAGTTGAGAAAGCCCTTCATCCCCATCAACTTAGTAGGCCCACAAGACAGCCTCCCACCAAGGTGGGTCCCAGCTAGCTGGGGAAGTATTCATTTTTTGTGCGTAATAAGGAGGCACTTCCGGTGGGTCCGAGCTGACAGCGGGGGGAACGTTTTTTTGCGAAATGCGGTGGCCCGTCCTGTGGGTCCCAGCAGTTAGGGGAAACGATTTTTTTCGCAAAATACTGTTGGCCCGTCCGGTGGGTCCCCGCTGTCAGGTGGAGGAATAATTATTTTCCGCGTAATAAGGAGGCACTTCCTTGTGGCTGCCATGGACCCAAATTGTCGGCCTCTCCACGTCTGATTTCTTCCGATGGAAGTCGGTTGCTGACCACATTGACCACGCCACCGAGAGCACCACGGCGGTGGACAACAATGAGGCCTAGGAAGGGGACGACGCGAGCCGGGCCACGGGAGGCGAGGAGCAAGCGGTAGCACAACCCGCCACGGAGGCGTGGAAGCGGCGGCAAGACCGGCGCTGCTTTGGGCGGCTGGAGCAAGAAGACCAGAGGTTGAAGAAGCGCTATGGCCGTTGGATGGACATCATACGGTCACTGGAGTATTGACTAAGTTGAAAAAGCCCTTTGTCCCCGTCAACTTAGTAGGCCCACAAGTCAGCCCAACAATATGGTGGGTCCCAGCTATCAGGGGGGGTATTCATTTTTTTGGGCGTAATAAGTAGGCACTTCCTTGCGTGCGAAGATATAGCTGGTGGGTCCGACCTGTCAGCGGGGGGGGGGGGGGTTCGTTTAATACAGAGGCCTTCTTGTGGGTCCTAGCTGTCAGGTGGAGGAATCATTATTTTGCGCGTAATAAGGAGGCATTTCCTTGCGTGCGGCCGTGGACCCAGCTGTCAGCCTCTCCACGTACAGTCCACTTCCGATGGATGTCGTTCATTGACCATGTTGACCAGGCTGCGTCGAGAGCACTGGCGGTGGACGGCGGCGACCCTAGGAAGGGAATGACACGGAGCCGAGGAATACTCGGCGCTTGTTTCCCACGCAGAGGAGTACGAGGTTTCTTGGTTCGTCTGCCGTCGCCGGAGAATAACAAAGATGTGTGGGTGAGTAGAGGGATGGCTAGGCCAGCGATGGGAGTACGGTGGGGCCGTGAGGCTTGTGGCAAAGATAGTCGGTCATGGAGGAGGGAGCGAGCAGTCCACGGCGCTTGTTTGAGCGGCCGGAGCATGAAGAGCGAAGATTGAAGAAGACGACAGCCGTTGGATGGACATCCAACACTCCTCTCGTGTGTTGACTAAGTTGACAGTATGCTATGCTTATGCGTCAACCTTTTTTATGAAAGCATACGCCGTCAACCTGTAGTAGGCGCTTAAGTTAGGCTCAAATCATGGAAAACAGCATACAACCCATCTGCCATTATTTCTAATAATGTACAGCCCATTTGCTAATTCTTAAGGTTTTTTTGGAGCCCATCTTCTTTTTGTTAGCATTACACCCCATATTGTGGCCACGGCTAAAAAGTATACGAAATATTGCATATTTCGGTGCGGTCAATTGTTTTTAATCCAGAAATATTGATTCACATTCAAACTATTTTGAAAAATAATTTATATAAATATAAAATCCAAATGATTGTCCACGCATAAAAATCAATGGAATTTAAGATCTTGTAATGAAAAAAATTGAAACTAATTCCCGGTATGATGTGTTTTAAAAAGTACAAGCCATTTACAGGCAAACCGAATGAAACTCTCATCGTCTTGAAAGATTTGCAGCCAAAGAGGCCGATAAAGCAAGTAGGCCTTGTTTGGGTATTTCTTAAAAAAATAGAACTGGGCTAGCCATTTTCAGCAAAAAAAACACAACTGGGCTCATGATGTGGTAAACATAAATAAAACCCTGGCTAGATGGGCCACAGCCCCCGCACAACCCCGTTGTTACCCTGATCTGTCGCTAAAACTAGTATAAATAACAACTGCTTGTTCCTCAAAGAAAACTGCACGACTTGCTGGGTCCCTGGTGTCAGCCGCTCGTAGTGTAATTCTCTCGTTTATTTACTACGTTGACAATGGCGTGAGCCCCAGATGTCCAACCATTAGGAGGAACCATATTTTTGGGCTTGTACTATAGAGGCACTTGCTTGCGTCGCCATGACGCCGGTGGGTCCCTCTTGTCATCCTCTCCATGTATAGTCATCTCCTTATTCCTCTCGGTTGTTGACGACGTTGACAACGCAAGAGGCGGTGCACCAGCGCCTGGCGAAGCGAACCAAGGCCGCAAGGCGGAGGATGACAGCGAGGCCTCGGACGGAACAAACAGGAGCCGTTGAAGATGCGCCAGTCCAGTCGCAGGCGGAGGGGAGTACGAGGGTTGACTGGTTCGGGCATGGGTGCTTGTTGGGGCTGACGTCGCCGGAGAATAACAGGGCGTGTAGGGGAATAGAGGAAGGGACTGGCCAACGTTGGAGGGTACGTACGGTAGGGCGGCGGAGGCGCAGCCAGCCATGGGAGGCGGGAGCAAAGTGAGCCGACGGGTGGTTTGGTTTGGGTGGATCGGAGGAAGAAGAAGACAAGAGATAGAAGATACACGACAAATGTTGGATGTCAATCCAACGGCCGATAAGCGTAATCGTTTGTTGGTGGCTAGTAAGTCGACACCACCTTGGATAGGCTATTTCCTCGCGGGTCCCAAATGTCGAATCCAAATCATCACGGTCATGCAGCCTTTCCTATGAAAATTTACAGCCCATTTGATGTGCTAGTTCGAAATAAGTTTGTGGGTGCTAATCACTTGGCTTCTGTAATGCACAGTGAGCTCAAGCAGCCGGCGTGAGTGATGTTATTTCCCTTGGTTGTGATTTGTTACAATATTTCACTCTAAATTAAATGAATGGCAAGACATTTGCCTTGTTTCAAAGAAAATATGATACCACAGCCGAGTTGAAAAGGGCAGGAACATCTAACTCCAGCTTACAAAGCGTACAAAAGCACGAGGGTTGATTGTTCACCGTGTTTACAAAAAAAACAGATTGAGAAGGGCAACAACATCTAACTCCAAAGACTGTTTTTGGCGATCCACGATCAAATGGATCGGTCAGGTCCATAGAATGAACATCCTGGGTCGTAAAATTTCTTTGGATTATGACCACAATATGTTGTAAATAGAAGCCCGACACGCTCGTAAGCTCTTTTGCCCACCGAAACTCCTTTTTTGCTCTTCGACATACCCATCCGTCAAAACCATGTCTTTGATAAACTTAAGCACGATGGACAATAGTAACCTCGCATTCACGGGGAAGAATGTGACAAATCTTGTGTTTGCACGGTTGGCTACATATCGTTCTAGCGTTATTGTCTTCAATCGAATCTCATGAGAAGTGAGAAAATCCCGATGCTTACGAATCCACCGATGGGTTATAACTTTCTTACCCCGTCCTGTTGCCAAAATAGACATGAAGATTGAAAACAGTTAAGGTCTAAAAGAAGAGTGCCGAAAGAGCAGCAGCTGAACGGTTAATTCTAGTACACTATATGCGGGTTTCCAATGTGCGTGAAATTATCATGTTTATATACAACTTCTCCAGACATGGAAAGCATTGCAGCAAGCCAGTAATCTTGTTCAGATCAAAACTATTCATCTGGATATATAAGATCTTGACAGAATCCAGCACCATTGATAGGCCATCCATGGAGAAACTCTTCATTGAGCATAGAACATAATATTAGTACAAAATGTGTACTCCAAGATGATATATAAATTATGCGCAGAAATTTAAAATGCAGCTTATGGTTACAAGTGTAGATGATAATATAAAGTACACCAAGAACTGTGGAGCCAAACACCATATTGAAATGAGCACAGAGATCATGTATTACACCCAAGGTCTCCAGCTTAGGCACGTAGAGGACGGTTATTTGCAACGGTGAATAACTAGAATCAAGGATCAACCTTTGAAGTGAAGGGGCATCTTGGATGATGAGCTGCCTTCGTCAAAAGAAATTCCAATTCTTACAAGGTTAGGTGACTTTATTTGGAGACAACCGATTCTAATCAGGAAAACAAGCACCAAGCACTCCGGTAGAGGGCAACCGGAGTGGATGATGCTGTGCAATGAGGCCTCCGATATCTGAACCCGCACAAGTGAAAGTTTCTTGAGAAATGGGAGTCGAAGGTTTAGTACCAGATTGTCTGGTAGGTAGCATAGCGCAATGGTGGCGGTGTGGAGAGAGGAGGAAAACCGCGAGATGGACATCGGTGCTGAGGGCACAAGTTTGTGGCATTCGATATGTGGTATGTGATTTCCAGGGGAATAGTAGAACTCAAGCAGCTGTAGTTCTGTGAATTCAGGGGATTTCAACCAGGCGTCCACCGTGCAGGGATGGTATGCTTGCTCAGGTAGCATGACGGGATGCAGAGGCTTTGAACAGAGCCCTGGTGGGAGGAGATGATGGCTCTGGGGATTTCAAAATCATTGAAGAGAGATAGGTGACGACAGTTGAGATTAAGGGGCACGGCGCGCCATAGAGGGCGCCACCGAATTGAGAGGACTTGGGTGCGGCAACAATCCTTTGTGGGGAGAAGCGAGATGATCTCCCCAAGGATGGCGTCCGGAGATCGCTGATGCGGTCCACCCGAGATTCTACGGGTTCCTGGGATCCGGTGGGGGCGGGGTCGCAGCTTCTCCCCGCGCTGCCGGGTGCGGGATCTACAACAGGCGTCGCCGCTGGTGGGAGCCTCATCTTCTTGGCGCTAGGGTCAGCCGACTCCATTTTCCTCGAGGCGCGCCAAGGTCAAGGCTCACGGATTTGAGCAGAGTAACGAATGACGAGCCTAGTTGTAGTCTGAGCGAAGAAGAAGGGAGCTGGGGTTTTCTCAGAGGAGTGAGGAAGAAGGGGAGCTGGGGTTTTCAGTAGGAGTGAGGTGAGGAATTTGGGGGTACGAGTGGAGCGAGCTGACGTGAGGAGGGTGGGAGCGAGGAGTAAGAAGAGCACCCATGTTTTGGGGGGTGTGTCTTTGGGTGTGGGTAGCGCCTTTTGAATTGATTTTACTATTTACTAGTGTGGATTGGCTGTTTTGTCTTGGGCCCAGAGAAACAATTACTACTAGTACAGTGGAGACACTCTACAGCTACCCAGAAAAACAAATACTACTAGTACAGTGGAGACACTCTACCGCTTCTGGCTCCTCCTAGGTCATTGAAACGTCTCCATCTACTGAATGCTGTTATACTTTTGTTCATCGACATGCGGGCCATGCAGCGCGCGGGCCCAAATGCCATCCACCAAATTAGAAGGCAGTATACAGACGGAGAGTCACCCCGTCGTGCGCCGCAGAATGAGCCGTCAGATCACAAAACCCCACCTCCCCGCAGCCTAAGTTTGACGGACGAAGCAACCATCATTTCACTCTTCGCTGAATCCCGTCTCCCTCACCGTCTTCAAGAAAGGAAACACTCGCACCTGCCATCGTTCTTCTCTCTCCCAACGAAGGGAAGGTATGCGGATCCGTGATGTTGGTATATTTTCGTTCGAGAAAAAAAGAACTTTTGCAAAGCGAGAACCGATCCTCACTCTCTTTATTGCTTCATTGTCATTGCGATTGTGTTTTCCTTTCAGTGGTCTCCTAGTATTCATCAGTTTCATGATGGACCAAGGAGAACCAGGCAAAGATCTGCCAATATTGGAGCAGACGCGGGAGGCTAATCCCCACGAGACAGAGAGCTCCAAGAAGATGGAGGCAGCCACCAAGCCGACCCAGATACGCTCACGGCCACTACTGAGATGGTCAACGCCCCGTTTGAGGTTACAAATTTCGTGGCACCGCAGAGCAGTTTTCCCCCTTCGAGGATGTGTCCCCCCCCGAGCTGCCCAAGGTGATTTCCTTCTTTGCCGATCTCGATTGTGGTTTTTCATCTAAGTATGTCGTGATTCTTTTAGAAAAGGAAGTATGTGGTGATTAATAATGCAAAATTTTATTAGCTTCGATGCCATGCTATACATAGTGGTTTAAATAACTTGTGTTTCTTATACTAAAAAGTAATTCAGAATTTGTTTATGTTTCAATTAGAGCCCCGATGCGCATAAGGATTGTGTGGTTGTGCATGTCACTCGCTATGAGGCGGACGACCTGAATATACACACGGGGAAAACAGAGTTCTTAGGCTGTTGGATCCTGGAAGCCATTTGCGGTTATACCGATGAAGAGGTGTATTCCAGCCTCACTGTTGTCAGGCGTGTTGTCCAGGGTGTACTGAAGCACAAGAAGTTCAAAGCTACTCCTTCGTTCGTGAGGCATACTGTTCTTGTCAAGCTTACGCAGGAAGATGACGTGGCATGCCTCCACAAACAAGTTTATCAATGGTAGACATCCTTGTTTGTGCAAATACAACGGTTATTTAAACAGTGACAGATATTACTACTTTCCCCCGTTTCCTCTTATAACCAAGTCCTAGATTCATGCTACAGCTTTCCCACTTTCTTCACTGTTTGAACCAGCGCTTTGAGTTGACTTTATGAACTAGCTTTACTTCTAATAATAGTACTCCCTCCATCTAGGTGTGTAAGTCACCTTACGAAAACCAAATAATCCCAAAACACATAGGCACGGTACATTAACTCCCTCCTCGTTTCTTGTTTTGTGACATATCAACCAATAAGAGATGTGGGCCGTGCATGCTTTCAATGACTTGAGGCTACCAAACATGACATGCAGTGGTTAGTTCATTGCATGCAATGCTATAAATTAGCAAAAAAACATTAAGTTTTCTTGTTTTCCTTTCCGTCTTGGTCGCGGTGCACAACGTAAGATGACTTACACACCTAGACGGAGGGAGTAGAAGTCTAGGTGGCTTTAGAACAGCGGACGGAAGTAGAAAAGGATCCACACGAAGGGGGAAGAGCTGGGGCAGTAGAGCAAGGCAGGTTTCGAAGGAATATATACGTGAGGGTCATCGGCATGTGGCAAAAGGCAGGCGTCGGGAGGCCGCATCTTGGCCACAATACCGCAGGAGGAAGAAGGGTCGGAGGCCCTCCCGAGCCGGCGCGCCTTCTCGGAGAGAACGACACGGGCCGTCGATCGGGACGCTGCGGGCAGCCGTTGGTCTCCTCCCTCGGCCACGACGACAAATAAGTGAACGATGCACCTACACCCCCGCCTTTGCCGAGGTTGTCCGGCGGATTTGTGACCAGCCGTGAGCCGAGAGAGAGTGTGGCCACCTATGTCTTGCTTAGATCTGGAGAGCATGAGAGAGTGAATGAGAGGAACCCTAGTAAAGCAAGCGCTAAGGCTCCTGCTTTTATATATAGTGGAGTGATTTTGTTGTACCGGCTTCAAAAAAATGCGCTCCTACGTGTACCCGCGAGTGGGTGTGAGAGAACTAGTGCGTGCGTGCACCGCTTCTCTTCGTGAGAGTACAATATATGCTATGCCCAAAGAACGGTCGCCGCAAGAGTAATAATATAAGTGTATGACGTGTGAGCTAAAATAAAATGTGCGCGCCGTCTTTTGTTTTTTAGAAGTTCTGAGGGTAGGGTGTGAAGAGCACATATGTGCGTGACGTCTACCTGCAGATAGACGATGGGTGCCACGTGCGAGTCTGCGAGAGGACTCGAGAGAGTTGTGACTCGTGAGGGTGCGTGTGCGTGAGAGAGAGGGGGGCACGTATCAATGCAATGCATGTGTCCGTAAATCATTATCCGACAAACGTTCGCCACAAGCCTTTTCCCGATTTAACGCCGTAAGAACCGTTAGATCGGCATCCGATAGTGTCGGTTTTGCCATGTCATTTAATGTAACAGCCACTCCTCCTACACACAAATCTTCCACGTGAGTGTTAGCAATCGCCGTATGCTCCCTCCGTTCGAAATGCAAAGGCATATAGCTTTATTGAAAATTAGAACCTCGCAAACTTTTATCGAAGTTTTCGTGGTACCAAATTGCACATGTAGAATACCCTGTATATATCATTTCATTCATCTTCGAGAGGTAACTATAAAGATGGGTGAGGAGTCTACAAAGAAAGACCATCGTATCACCCGCAGCAATTTCAACCATCCTTTAGTGTCGAGGAATATCATAGGAACTCTATACGATATGATTTTTATACGATTTTTTTTCCTTTAGAGCCAATTGGTTCATAAGAATAGATTCATATACTCTACATTTCAAAGGAAATAAACATGATATCATTTCTATAGCTTTAGAGCCACTTGGTTCATATGAATGGATTCCTATACTCCCTTAATTTCAAAGGAAAATAAACATTAGTGTATATTCAATAGAAAAGTTCCTATGATATGAACCAAATTACATCTCTTTACTAATCCCTCCTCATAGGACTTGAGATACATGTCATCTTTAGATTCAATAGAAAAGTTCCTATGATGTGAACCAAATGACATCTCTTTTCCAATCCCTACTCATAGGAATTGAGATCCTCCATGTCATCTCTTTCCCTACAACTTCCATGTATACATCTTCTATTCCTAAATAGATAGTACAACCCACTAGTAGCTTTTTCCCAAAACATGCAACTATGGCACAAGAACTATATAGTGTGCCAATAACTTTGAAAGATGGTCGCTGGATGAAGCTAACCCGACAAAGGCAGTAGATGGGCAAATCCGAGCACTACCGCCTGCTGGATATCATAAACATTCCACCAGATCTGCCACATGTACAATTTAGAAGACTCCATGGTTGAACTTAAGCATTATGCACAAACCTCAAAACACAAGCACTTCTCCTTTGTTCTAGAATCTTCTGTATCATAATAGACTATTTTTTTCTAAATGAATTGCCATTATTTGTTTTTTACTTTATGATTTACAATGCACAACCCCATGAATCTTAACATTTTTATAAAACTAATTGATTTTGAATGATATGAACTATAAGAACTAAACGAACATCTACATCATGCATATATGACTCAAAGCTTTACATGCTATAGTGTGTATTTATTCATAATTTGGTTTCAAAATCTCATGCGTTCAATACATGTGTACCTTACTACTCCCTCCGTTCCTAAATATAAGTCTTTGTAGATATTCCACTAGATGGACTACATACGGAGCAAAATGAATGAATCTACACTTAAAATGGATCTACATACATACGTATGTGGTTTCTAGTGAAATCTCTACAAAGACTTATATTTAGGAACAGAGGAAGTAGTTTTGAGTAGAGTAGCAAATTTCACGCGACCCCGGGTATATCAAAATGCAGGGCCCATGCATCATTGCCTTTCGGTCGAACCTACGTCCACAATTTTTGTATGCGTGCTATATCTCCACCGTCCCCGAACCCAAAATGCTGCCTCGTTCCCGTAAAACCAAGCGGCCCACACATATTTAAGCGCGTCGACTCGAACCCGATTACTACGACATGGCCCCGCACGCCGTAGTACTCCTACAAACCCTACCGCCGCACTCATCATCGGTTTTATTCAAGAGGACGAGGGAGAAGCCGATTTGTAGTGGAGGCGCTTTCAAAAAAAAGGATCTCAGAGTGGAGACCCCTACCCTAGGGTGCCCTAGGTAGCTGCCGCACACATCATTGTTTTCTCTTTTCTTTATGCTCTTGCGCCGCTAGAGTGAAATGATGGTTGCTTTGTCCGGCCCAAATTTTAATGCGGAAAGGTGGGGCTTTGTGATTTGACCCTCATCGCTCATTTTCTACTATCGCGCGCCACGACCGGGTGCCTCCAATTCCAACCGCTGCTCGAATCGTGATTTGATGCATCGCACGTGGAACAAGATGGTGGATGAGCCACATGTCCGCCAAAGGGGTCTGTTAAGTGTGTCGCCATTTCGTAAAGCGGATCGACCTCGCTTGAGTTGCTACGCCAACACGACAGGAGCATCCTACCACTTGGTTTTGCTCGTTGGTGAATCCCTACTATATTGATCTAAAAAGGTACGTGCTGAACTACCCTTTCCGTCTCGGTTTTTTATTTGTAGGCGTCTCAGTTTATTGGGCCTGCACGTAGTTCTAGGTCATCCATTTGACTAACTAAATATGAGTTACTATGTCACAAAAAGTATATCAATGGATTCTTATTGGTTGATATGTGAAGAAACAAGAAACGAGGTAGAAGTTAATGCACCGTGCCTTAGTATTTTGGGATTATTTGGTTTTCGTAAGATGACTTACTCACCTAGACGGAGGGAGTAGTTGTATTTAAAAGTCGAGGGCGGGCTTTTCCTGCGCGGTAGGCGGGGCAGTTCCGCCTAGTCGGTTCGACTGAGACGCGAGAAGACGAGGGAGTAGGCTGCTGCAAACGTAGGGCTATGTGATTTGACAAATGAAGTTATCACTGGACAGGTGGGGCCCCGTGATTTGACTTGCCATTATCATTTTAACTGCGGCGCTACGACTGGCGTGAGTCTCCTGATTCCTGACCACCTCCATACAGGTGCCTCTCCCAATGCTCCACCATGTAGTAGTAGAGGCTGGCTCTTGCATGAGAGCCCACTTCTCCACTTTTTCCTTGCCTCTCTTTCCTCCACATATGCAAAATGCCATGTAAAGCGCACGATTGTACTTACTTGCTCCTGGTGCTTAAGCTTGCCACATAGGCATAAAGTCTGATGTGGCAAGTTAATCAAGAATAGAGAGACTAGTTTGGTGACCCAAGGAAGAAATGGTGCTAAGCGCGTGTACCTAGGTGAAAAGACAATTTTGAGTCTATAACTAATTAAATGAAGCAAACTTAGCAACACCATTTCATTGGAAGAGGTCACTCCTTGGCAAATGCAATAAATACTAGTACTCCCTGTGTCCCATTATATAAGAACGTTTTTGACACTACACTAGTGTCAAAAACGTTCCTTTATTATGAGACGGAGGGACTACGAAGAAAGAAATAGAGAGGAGTAAAAAAAATACACTTATAGCCAACCTTATAGCCAACCTTGTTGTAGTATGAGTGACTAAGTGATGACAATGTATGACATGCCAACATCAGATAGCCTAACGCACCGTGTTAAATCTCCAAGGGCGCGACCACGCAAGCGACGCGACGGTCGTGGTAGGCGCGACCATGATACGGGCTGCTGGCAGCCCTTGGATCTGAGATCAAACGGTCGCATGCTAAGTTGCTGAAAATTTGTAGAATAACCCTCCAGGATAGGATATTCACCCATTGTCTAGAATCACACCGTGCAACCGTTCGATCTCCGATCCAAGGGCTCTCCGAAGCCCGTATCATGGGAGAATGGAAAGCCACTACCCTGCCATTCGCACGCTGGCAGTTCGCTCCTACTCGTCTCCGCACGTCATTTAATACTACGGCGGTTCGCTCCTAGTCGTCCCGTCCATTCACATTACGGCAGTTCCACTAATCCTAACCCTCCTCCCAAATACATGGCATCCCAAATCTCCCCGATCGGCAGTGAGTACAAGGTTAGAACCATCACCGGCGATGAGTTCGGCATCATCTACACCCGTACTTCCGCGAAGGTGAAAGGATGCCTTTCTTGCTTCAGACACATGTTAGAAAACTCACATGATGAGTGGGTCGCTGGGCTGGATGTTGAGTACACCACAGTCGTGGGACCAGAGAAGGATCTAAAGGACGAAGAGAGGAAGAAGCCCGCCGTGATCCAGGTTTGCGTACATAACGTTTGCTTGGTCTACCACATATGCCATGCCGATGTTGAGTGCCAGGATTTTAAGAACTTCCTCGAGGACAAAAAAGTCAAATTCATTACTGTAGACTTTAAGAACGACAAAGAAGTCCTGCGTCGGATATGCCTCATTGTAGGCAACCCCTGCGACCTCCAGAAGAATCGGCTGGTGCCCTCTCGCCAGCCCTCAATGCTGACCCTGGCAGGAGCCATGGTTCATCTTTCGTACCGCAAACTGGAGAAACCTCATTACATCGCTTTGATCGTCATGCATGGCAGCGGAATGTACTAGATATAGACCACATCCACTACGCTGCAATGGATGGCTACATTTGTTTCAATATCTACAAGGGTTGGATGAAGAGCAACAGCCAAGTTGGCGGTTCAAGCAAAGAAGTATCGGCCAAGAGGAAGAGGGACAAGGACGAAGTCGAGGACGTGGACGAGGACTCCGAGTAAGGTGGCGGTGTCGTTGCTCATGGCGGTTCTAAACTTCTAATGCAGTGTCTACCGGATTAGTTGCATAGTTTAATTTCAGGTGTGCTTAGTTTAATTTGAGGTGTGTGTTGTCTTTGAGCCCCAGCAGAACTATGTTATGTTTCTTCTCATTACTTTAACTCTTCAGTATGTACATACCAGTATTAGTATTTCTTTAATAGAATTTAGCACCCCAATTTAGCACGTACTAGCTTTTTTAATAGTACTATATGCATAATTTGGCGACGAGCGCTCTCTATATGTACCACCTTTTTTTCAAATTTCAATTTTTGCTCCATGGCGCAATCCATCGGTAGTGGAGTACTACTGTACAAAAGTATACATTTTTAAAAGGCTAGCGTACTGTTCATCACACACACACACACACACACACACACACACACACACACACACACACACACACACACACACACATATATATATATATATAGCCAGTTAAATTCTCAACCTAGAACGACGTGCATGCCATGTAGTAAACCGATACAGAGGAAGTATAGTAAAAATGAAGTTCGATCGGCGGGGGAGCATGGCCTGTCATGCGGTCCCATGTGTCATGATGTACCAAGGCGATGCACGTGTCCCTCTTGAGGCAGAAGCAATACTAGTACGTGGTTTGAGATGATGTCGAACCGAAGTGTGAAATAATGGTTGCTTCGTCCGTCTGGGAAGGTGTGGCATTGTGATTTGACATCTCATTGCTCATTACTACTCTTTGGGTGATGCAGTCGGGAAAGGCCCCCCTGCTGTTCTGCTTTGTTATTTGGTGCTTGACACGTCGACCGGTTGCTATATGTCCCACATGTCACGACAGGAAGTACATAATTCATGAAAGGGAGCGTCGACGGAGGAGTATACTACAGAATTCATGAAAGGGAGCGACTTAGTTTTGGAAAAATCTGTTTTTACGGAGTACATACCCACTAGGGTTTATAGGGCTCATCTAACAAACATTCGTTTTTCCGTTTGATAAGTCCCAATTCTACTATACTAGTAGTAGTACAATTACATGTTGGATTTCGAGGTGCGTTAGATCACCCGAAGCAAGCAAAGGTCAAGAGGAAACTAACAAATGCATGTACAAGTTCATGGAAATTTAGTGGTCATTCATGCATTCGTTCTAATTAATGCCTCGGTAAACATAACTTCTTGAGAAAAACGAGCATACTGTGCAAACTACGAAATTAATTCGACCACTCACCGTCTACCTTGGTTAGAGAGATTTTGAAATTGAGCCATAAACTGGAAAGGAGGGAGTAGTAACTTTTGTCTCGATTACTATTTGTGGCCTTGTATAGATGCAAAATGTATTTTTTTATAGTGTCCTTGTATAAGTAAATAGAGGGAGTACTAACCAAAGTACGTACACGAGGAGTAAACGGAGGGAGTAGTAAAATTTTCTCCTCATGCTGCAAGCCACCAAGGGCGATGCGTGGCGGGAGCGGGCGTAAAAGGCGTCTGAGTAGTAAGCTTCACCACATCCTGCGAGCCACCGTGCCCGTGGGCGGGGAGACGGTGTACTAAGCAAGTTTCTCCTTGTTCTCATGAAGTTGACGGGACACATCAAAAGTACTCCAGTGTATAGAGCCTTGCCTCTAAGGTAGGCCCCACATGGTTTGCCTCTTTTTTTAGTTTAACATAACGCGTCAAGTTGCAATTTGTTTGTTCACCCGTGGTAGACGATCCTCCCTCCACCAAGTGGACAACCAGTACACGTGCCAAATTACCACGCGGGATGCCTTTTTCGTACAGAAATGAACTCCACCGTGTACCCGCGCAGGTGTGGTTGGGAAAGAGACGGGAGTACGTGCTCCGTGCGTGCACCTCTTCTCTTCGTGCACGTCCCCCACCTACGTGGGTGTGTGTGAGAGAGATACAAACCTAGACATAATGCGCCATCCATCCCCATGCCTCCGCCCATCCGACCACCACCACCACCACGGCACCTTCCCCACTCCTCCTCACCTTATCTCTCATATTTCTCCCTCCATTTTTATATACAAGGGGCCACTATCAAAATTACAATTTGCAGATATACAAGGCCACTAACACTAATCGATGCAATATTAATGGTGTTTGCCTCATGGTACTAGCAAAGGAGGACATTAACTATCACTTGCATGCATGCGAGAGTTTGTAAAAAAATGCATCTTGATGTTCCGTGCAATGCACGAGCATCTTGCTAGTCCATGAAAACAACACATGGCAAAATTCCATGGCGAACGAGGGATTTGAATCTGTTGGGAGGGGTTGTTTGGATCTTGCCCGGGGTAGCCAAAATATTGGCGACCCTTTTGTCCACCGGTGCCTTTGCCACCGATGAACGAGGAATGGCTCGGGTGCTTATGCTGTCATGCATCCTCCAGCGCGGCTCGTTGGAGACGAGCTCGCACGAGCTGTGTTTTTTTGTCCCACAATGCCACCCGAGCCGCCCGCAGGCTAACCGGCGAACCGCAAATTACGCCATCCAACCGTAGCCGCACACATTATGACAACAACTCAACCAACCGGACGAAATTCACGCAAACACGTAGACAAACTGATATTTCATATAAACAACGAAGGAAATCATATAAAATACCGAATTTTCACACAAACATGACGGATTTCATTACATTCAAATGATCTACGCGGTGCTAGTTCGACAAGACAGGTATATAATACCTGGCCTAAATGGTCGCCTACCGATCGATTTGTGTTCCTCATGTCCGGCAAGATGATCACCGGACTGCCGGAGCCCCGGAGGTATATGCTTCAGCGCAAAGGACGGCTCGCTTCCCCACCGCCTAACCGATATCATTGGTCGGTGCCGAAGATGATGGTGGCCGGCATCGCTCGAAGTTCATCACCGGCCACTACTTCTCCATGGCCGGCACCGGCTCGAGTTCATCCTAACATTGATCTCTTCCGTGGAGCCCATGCGGGGTCGACGAAGGTCCTCGCAACAAAAGAGTCCGGCAAGACACCTGCTGTGTACGCCGGCGTCGCCTCCGCTGTGGCCTTCATGGGACCCAGGCGGCGGCTGCCTCCTGTGTTCTACTTCTCCTCGATGATGGCGGCGGACGCGGAGGCGCTGGCCACCGACTCGTCGCTCTTCATGCACCCGGCTTCTGTCGCTGCCGCCGGCATGGGAGTCTCGGCCACAGAAACGGGAGACGCGGTACGAGGCGGCGGCGTGGACGGCAGCAACGACGCCCGTGCGCCGCTCCTCGTCGAGCTAGCCTGGAGCGGCTAGTTGCTGAACTGCTACCGGCTTGGGGCGGCAATCGCTCCATCGGGCGAGGGGAGGAGGTGGATCAGCGAGCTGCATAGCTCGTATCCGCGGGCTACCCAGCCGGCTTGGATGCGGAATAACTACTCTTCGGAAGCCATTGTAAGAGTGGACAAAATGGTGGAGGAGATAGGGGAGCGGCGGAGGTGTGCGATTCTTGGCCGGCGTTTGGCCTCGTTTAAATAGGAGATTAAATAGACGGCGGATGGGAGGAGCTCGTCCGGCGTTGCGTTTAACGCCGGCCCGGTCATGAACAGACGTGTGTCCAGAGTGGGTTTCTCGGCTTCCACACGGGCGGGTTTCATGGAGGCGTTTGAATCCGGCACGGAGGCGTGTTCAGCCGGGCGTGCCCCGAGTGGCGCCCTCGACTCTGACCTAGGACACCGCGCTGTTCTTCCACTGACATGTGGGCTCTTTGGGTGCATGGCCTGCATGTCAGTGACCCAACGCAGGCAGCGCACAGCAGATGAACCTTTGGTGGGCCGGGGCGGTCCGAAGCGGGCATTTCATAAACCGATGATTGTTCATTGAGTGTGACGTCATCTTTTTCATGTAGTTAAGCCTACTATGTTGATAGCCCGTTCGATATGTTGTGATTCATAAAGATCGATGCAAACATCAATGTTCTGCTTATCACAAATAAGATTGATTAATACCCGTAACAATCCATGTCCTTAACAAAGGGTGCATGCACGTATAGGTTGAGCGTGTGTCTTGCGTCGTGTGCTGCGTGCATGCAGGCGTCTTGAGTGTTGCGTTCGTGCAAGGGTGCGTTTCAGTGTTGCATGCATGGGTGCGTACGTACGTGTGTTCGTGAGTGCATGTGTATCGCAGCCGTTGTTGCACGCCAAAGATGCGTGCGTGTGTACATTATGTGTATGCGATGTCGGTGTTGCACGCCTACATGCGTGCGTGTCTTGCATGCGTGCATGTGTACGCAGCGGGTGAGGCTACACGTCAGTCGACTGACTTTTTCATCTACATGATCTTGAGATTTTACGAAGTCACCATAGGTGCCTCGTAGTCGAGTGGAACGTCTCTTCCCACTGAACGTACATCGCTGGAAAATACTGAAATTAACAAAACGTAAATGCGAGCACCGGGACTTTAACCTTGGTGGGCTCGAGAAACCACTGTCCTCTAACCATCCAACCACATGTTGATTAGCACGACAAAATGTATGTGGTGACCGTGATGAGCTTATTCTGAAGTCCAGTGACCATATCGTGCTTTCGCTTCAAATACAATGACCATAAGTGTCGTCAACAAATACAGAGCACGCATCAAATGCAAAGTCCGTCAGTGTCATCAACAAAATATGGAGACGTACCGTGAGCTTGATACCGTTGTACTATTGTATATGCTTATTTTCTTAGTGGCCGATTGCGTGTGTGGTGTGGTGGGCACATCATTTCTAGTTGTGGTGGGTCAACATGAAGACTCATGGGTCGGTTCCATCCTGTGCCACATATAGGTTGAACCGAGACGTGTTATACGAAGACCCATGTGGAGGACTCGACGTACAACACGAAGCTACCAGAGTCGCGGAGGACTCTATCCCCACTGGTGATTAGCCGACTATATATGATTTGTAACCCTAGGCCTTTAGTATGTTATACAAGCTTGGGGGCTAGTTCGTCGATAGTATACACACACGCACAATGCCTGGTATTCACGTGTACTTTGTACACACCCCTATCACTAATATACAATACCAGGAGTAGGCTCTTTCTTCAACTACAAGGGTCCGATCTGAACTAGGGTAAAACTTTGCCTCGTATTACCATCCAGCCTAACAGCCAGGGATATCCTACTGAATGATATGATGAAATCATATCTGCCAACTACTATTAGAGAGGTGTGTCGTGGGGGGGGCAATGTGTGCGAGAGAGGCCTAAAGATAATGTGCGTGCGGGAGACACGTAGGCACATATATGTGCGTATAGAGGGCTAGTAGAGACAGTGCGTTTGTATATATGCATGTGAGAGAAATAGTGTTTTCCAACTGAGATTAGTGAAAAGAGTGGTACATAGTAGTTAGAGAGAGAGAGAGAGAGAGAGAGAGAGAGAGAGAGAGAGAGAGAGAAACAGAGAGAGCATGTGCGTGAGACACCCCGACACCCAGAGAGAGATTGTGAGCATGTGTGAAAGAGAAATGTCGAGGCATATAAAGTGTGTGCACTTATGCGTTAGATAGAGAGATATATAACGCGTTTGTGAGAATGGGGCGAGGCATAGTGCATCTACGTGTAAAAGGCAGTTCTATGCATTAAATTAAAATATAAATGGCATTATTATTTTTGGATGAGATCATGAATTTTGCAAAATTGCGTATGGACGAAAATCGGTCTATCAGACACCCATACTCTATTGAATTCTAGCATGTGCATGTGTTTATTTCATATTATCGATCCATAGAGTGAGAGCGGTTTGAAATACAGGCAATGGATGGTTTTGCAATTCATATATAAACATTAATTAGTGCACTCCATGTTGTTAGTGTGAAGCACTTTATACATTTATCACTTGCACGGATACATTCCAAATTGCTAGCTACGAAATAAAATACATGTCGAATTCAACATAAAGGGGGTTTCGAAGATTCGAATTCATAGGAAGTGCATTCATCTATTTGAACCCGATATAATGGCATTTGTAAATCAGATGTAAAAGGGGGCATCAATCTTTGTTGTGAGATTGAACATGCTATATATATATTCATACGCATATCTAACTTTTTTTTGCAACCAAGGAGATTATACCTAAAACCATGCATGAACCGAGGTAAGTTGCATATTTTTTAATATATACTCGTGTACAATGTATATTAAAATGTACCCCCTCCATTCCAAAATAATCGTAGCTTTAGGATTTTCAAGAGTAAAGATTTATGAAGTTTGACAAATCCTGAAAGTTCAATTCAAGAGAACCGAAAACGTTAATGCTTCTGCTCCCAAATATTGAACGAAGCGCCAAATAGGCCTCTAGTCACCCGAAACCGCGCGAGACTAATGTTTTGGTGGTAGGAAATTACTGTCCTGACTCTGGCCCGTGTAGCCTATCGGCCCGATGTCCAAAGGTCTAAACCGGGGTAGGTTTATAACTTCACCAAGACGCCAGTCTCAACCGCCTCCGAGAAGCATTCATACGCCGTGGGCGCCTAAACACCCATGCGCTCGGCCGAAATCTATCCCGCCCACATTTGGGACACACGACATGACTGTCCTACCCCAACCTGCAATATGTCCGAATTTTAGATGGGGCAAAGTTTGTAACTTTCCCCAAATTTCAAACAAGCGCGTCTCAAACCAAACATTGTTCCCCTTAGTTCCCCGCCTCCCTCCGCTTTCCCCATTCATACTCCGTGGGCGCAACGCCTCTCCACCAGCCGCGAAACCCCAGCCTCCTCCTTCCCCACCCCATAGCGTCCAATCCACCGCCGCCTCCTCCATCACGCCAGAGCCGGGTACCCGACGTGCCGTCCAACGTAATCAAGAACCGCAACACCCTCAAGGACTTAGCACCGGGTTAAGGCGTAGCTGCCTCCACGACGCCGACGCTGACGTGCGCCGTACCAGAACCACTCCGACCACGCCGTCCAGCGCCTCACTGCTGTGGCTCCATTGTTGCAACCGTCCACCGCACCCGAGCTGTTCCCGCTATGCCGTTGTTCGCCGCCTCGGATCTGCTTCCCCACCGACGACAGACGGCCACCGCACCACACTCAACAACTTGGCCATGGGTTCGTCCAAGGCTGCACCGTCCTCCACAACTTCTGGTTTCCGACGAACAACAAGATCGTCGGAAAAAGCGAAAGGAGGACCCAACACTGCCAGCAGAAAGAGGTACTCCTCTTCCCTTATTCGTGCAAATCTTACGTCTCCGCTCACACCGTATTCATCCCACGAAAGAAACTAGTTGAGCGCTTCTTACTGCATCTTCTTCGTGATACTAAATGCACAAGGTTTCCTCCCTTTTACTATTTCACCATTGCTAGAGGTCAGTAGCCCGCCTGGATTTCAATTCAGGGTCAGTCGAACCGCAATTAAAAGAAGCAGCACCCGCTTAGGCGCGCGGAGCACCTAGTCCGCCTGTTCCCCGGGGAAGCGGCACATCGGTGTCTATCATAGGGGTGTGGGGTGCAGGAGCTACTTGCGCTTGATCTGGAGGTCGGCGGGGCTTGAATGGATGGCCGGGGGGGGGGGGTGCGGTGAGGTCGTGGGGAGGGCGCAGTGTGGGAGGAATCTTTGGCCGATGGTCAAGCGTTCGAGGAAGATCGTCAACACCGACCGGCCGGAGGTAGATGAAGGCGATCTGCCTGCTTCTTTGTACATCGACGGTGCGTAAAAAATGGACTGACCTATTTGCTTTCAATCGACTGTTATTTTCATAGAATCTTGTAGTAATTTAATGTGCCATGCATGTTGTAGAGCTATCATATATCTCCCATCATTTATTTCTCACCGACCTGCTATCTACTACCTTTACACTATACTAATTGTGCACACACTTCACCCATACTCACACTATTGTTTTTTTATGCATGGGTATTTCAGACTCTGACGCAGTGTTGATGAATGCAGAAAAGAAAAGACAGAAGTTGCTCGATGTAATTCAAGATAAGCAATAAGCGTTTCAGCGCTCTAATGGGTGCGATGTCGCCGGTTGGAGTCGATGGCAACGTAGCTCTGCAGCTTGATGATCTCAATTTCCACACACAACCATCCCTGTGCTTGCTTTAACTACGCTACCGTCAAATGTGGTTGCATGCTGCATATGGTTTCTAGCTTGTATTGCTTCCAATTTGGTTAAATTGCATCTGCTTACTTTTACACATTATACCTTTGATAATGACATGCCTTCCTGTTTTTGATACATACTACATATGTCTATTAACCATGTTCGTACATCAAACTAATGCTCTTTTGTATCCCTCGTCAATCACTTATGATGAGACAACACCCGTGGAGTTCTTGTGAGACGCCCTACTCGTTTAAAGAGTGCGGTGTCATCCTCCCCACATGATTCTCAAGAAACAAGCAAGGCTAAATGAAGATAGTCAACATAGCTCTCTAGTTGATCACCGCAATTCCCCACACCACCATCGCAGTGCTTGCTCTTACTTGGCAGCAGTGATATGTCGTTGCATGTTGCATATGGTGTCTACCTTGTAATGCTTCTAATTAGGGTAAATTGCATCTGCTTAGTTAACACATTATACCTGTGAATATGACATCCCTTCCTGTTTTTGGTACATACTACGTCTTTCTATTAACCATGTTCTTACATCAAACTACTTTTCTTGTGTATCCCTCATCAATGCTCCTAATTTGTTAAATTGCATCTCCTTAGCTTACACATTATACATGTGAATATGACACGCCTTCCTGTTTTTGGTACATCCTACATCTGCCTATCACACCATGTTCTTACATCAAACTACTGTCCTTGTGTATCCTGCGTCTATCGCTTATGATGAGACAGTCATGCGCGTGGGTTAATATGAGACGCAATACTCTTATAAGGAATGCAATTTCATCCTCTCCACATGATTCTCAAGAAACAACAAGCCTAAATGAAGATATTGAACGTTGCTCTGTACCTGAAGATAACACTTCCCTACACCACCATCACAGTGCTTGCTCCAACTTTGCGGTGTGATATGTGGTTGCATGTTGCATACTGATTGTCTAGCTTGTAATGCTTCTAATTAGGGTAAATTGCATCTGCTTAGTTTACACACTATACCTGTGAATATGACATGCCTTCCTATTCTTGGTACACACTACATCTATGTGTTAACCTTGTTCTTACATGAAACTACTTCTCTTCTGTATCCTGCATCAATAACTTACGATGAGTCACCTTTATTCGTTGCATATTGCATATTATTTCTAGCCTGTTGCCATGTATTGCTTCTAATTTGGTCAAATACATTTATTAGGGCACCCTTTTAATTTGGCAGAGTGATATTGGTTTCATCTTTCATATGGTTTCTAGCTTGCATCGATTCTAACAAGTTCAAGCACCTTGTGCTTAGTTTACACTTTATACATCATACATGTCAATATGTCACGCCCGTTCCTGTTTTTATACATATTCCATCCTCCTATCATGTGGCTGCCTTACATGAAAGTAGTGTTCACAAGATCATGCATCAATAAGTTACGAAGAGCAAATTTTATTCCTTTTTCTTGTGGGTTTGACTTGACAAGGCAAAATCAAGAAAGAGGAAGGAAAAGAGTAAGGAAGGTGATGATGGTGGTCCTCTCAAGAAGAACGTAAATGGAGCATCTGCAGACTGATTCTCCTTGTACCGATAGTGCATTACATGGTCCAAGTCTCTGCTCCCCTACTCCACCATCCAAGGTGCTTGCTCTAACTTGGCGGTGTGATATCTGGTTGCATGTTGCATATGGTGTCTAGCTCAGATTGCTCCTAATTAGTGTAAACTGCATCTGCTTAGCTTACACATGATACATGTGAATATGACACACTTTCTTGTTTTTGGTACATACTATATCATCTATCACACCATGTTCTTACATGAAACTACTCTTCTTGTGTATCCTGCATCAGTCACTTATGATTGGACACCTTTAAGTTGGCAGTGTGATATTGGTTTTGCGTCTTGAATATGATTTCTAGCATGTATTGCTTCTAGTTTGATGAACGCCACCTATGACGAGACAGTTTTAACTTGGCAGAGTGATATTGATTGCACCTTCCATATGGTGTCTTGCAGTGTTTCTAATTTGTTGAAGTGCCTTCCGCTTAGTTACCACATCATAGGTGTGAATATGTCAAGTCATTCTGCTTTTTCGTACATATTCCATCCTCGTATCATGACTTTTCCTTTCATTAGAGTAGTGTTCACAAGATCATGCATGAATGAGTTCTCAAGAGCGAATGATATTCCTTTTCTTGTCGGTATGACCTCACAATGAAAAATCAATAAAGCTGAAGGAAATTGGCAAGGCATTGGATGATGGTGGTCCTCCCGAGCAACTGAAACGGAGGTTCTCTACAGATTCTACTCCGCCATCCTCCCAACAAGATTCGCAAGACAACGCAAGGCTAGAAAGTCAACGTAGCTGTGTAGATGATGATCACATCTCCCCTACTCCACCATCACAGGTGCTTGCTCTAACTTGGCACTATTATATGTGGTTGCATGTTGCGTATGATTTCTAGCTTGTATTGCTTCTAACTTTGTTGAATTGCATCTGCTTACTTTACACATAATGCCCGTGAATATGACATGTGTTCCTGTTTCTACATCAGACTACTATTCTTGCATATCCCGCATCAGTCACTTATGATAAGGCACCTTTAAGTCGCCACTGTGATATTGGTTGTGTCTTGTATGATTTCTAGCATATACTGCTTCTAATTTGTTGAAACGCCATACATTTTGAACTTGGCAGAGTGATATTGGTCGCATCTTTCATATGGTGTCTAGCTTGCAGTGCTTGTAATTTGTTGAAATGCCTTCTGCTTAGTTACCACATCATAGGTGTGAATATGTCACACCATCCTGTTTTTCATACATATTCCATCCTCGCATCATGTGTTTGCCTTTCATCCGAGTAGTGTTCACAAGATCATACATGAATGAGTTCTCAAGAGCGAATTTTATTCCTTTTTCTTATCGGTTTGACTTCACAATGCAAAATCATTACAGCTGAAGGAAATTAGTCCCGTTGGATGCTGGTGGTCCTTCTGAGCAACTCAAACAGGGGGTCTCTCTGATTCTACTCCGCCATCCTCCCAACAAGATTCGCAAGACAACACAAGGCTGGATACCAACGTAGCTGTGTAGATGATGAGCATATCTCCCTACTCCACCATCACAGTGCTTGCTCTAACTTGACACTATTATATGTGGTTGCATGTTGCGTATGATGTCTAGCTTGTATTGCTTCTAACTTGAATTGCATCTGCCACTTTTACACATAATGCCTGTGAATATGACACGTGTTCCTGTTTCTAGAACATACGTGTACATGATGATCAAATCTCCCCTACTCCACCATCACAGGTGCTTGCTCTTACTTGGAACTGTTATACGTGGTTGCATTTTTCGTATGATGTCTAGTTTGTATTGCTTCTGATTATGTAGAATTGCATCTGCGTAGCTTACAACTTATACCGACAACGATCACTTACCCATAAGACACATTTAACTTGGGACTGTGATGTAGGTTGCATCTTGCATTGTCTTCTAGCTTGTACTGCTTCTAATTTCTTGAAATGGCACTTACGACGAGACACTTTTTACCTGATAGAGTGATAGTGGTTGCATGTTCATATGGTGCCTAGCTTTCATTTCTTCTAATTTTGTTGAAATGCCTTCCGCCATCGCTTTTTCATACATATTCCATCCTCCTATCTTACGTGTGAATATGAAACGCTGTCTTTTTTGTATATATTCCATCCTCCTATCCTGCGCTTGCCTTACATCAAAGTAGTGTTAAATGCGTATCATGCATCAACCAGTTATGCAGAGCTAATTTTATTCATCTTCTTGTGGTTTTGACTTCATAAGGCAATATAAGAAAATAGGAAGGAAAAGAGTAAGTTAGGGGATGTTGGTGGTACTCTGCACCGACGCAAACAGAGACTCTCTAGATTTGCCATCGCCATCGCTAATGAAGTTGAAGTCCCAAGTCTACATGATGAGTTCATCTCCGCACTCCACCATTGCAGTGCTTGCTCTAAGTTGACAAAGGTGATAATTGGTTTCATGTTGCATATGTTTTTTAGCCTGTATTTCTTCTATTTTGATTAAATTGCACCTGCTGAGTTTATATGTTATACATGTGCATATGACATGGCTTTCTGTGTCTATAATACACTGCATCTATCTATCATACCATGTTCTCACATCAAAGTACTGCTGTTGTGTATCCCGCATCAATAACTCATGATTGGACGCTTTTAACATGGCAGTTTGATAGTGGTTGCATCTTGCATTGATTTCTACGTTGTACTGCTTCTAATTTTTCGAATTGCCACTTATGACAAGACATTTTTAACTTGCAGAGTAATATTGGTTGCATCTTTCATATGGTGTCTAGCTTGCATTACTTCTATTTTCTTGAAAATCCTTCTGCTTAGTTTGCACATCGTAGCTGTGAATATGTCATGCCATCCTGTTTTTCTTACATATTCGATCCTCATACGGCTGTCTTACATCAAAGTATTGCTTGTCTGTATCATGCATCAATGAGTTCTGAAGAGTGATTTTATTCTTTTGTGTTGTGGGTACATCTTGACATGGCAAAGTCAAAAAAGAGCAAGGAAAATAATATAGTAGGGAGGTCTTTGTTACTCGTCGGGTGAAACGGAAAAGGTTCTCGCCGTCGAGATTCTCACCGGGTACTTATAGTGCAAGAGAAGGTCCAAGTCCACCGGCTAAATCTACAAACACAAGATCACCGCTTCCACCAGTGCGACATCCGCTTCAACTGCATCAAAGATCTCAACCAATTACTCGTTCGTTTGCTCCGGAATCGCCAGTTCCCAAGCTGCCTTCACACCTAACACTACTTCCAAAGCACCTGCCGACACAACATGACTTGGCAAGATCAGATGAACCTCATGAGCATCAACACCAAGATGGTACTGACCGAGTCAAGTTGCGCTTGCATGCTCCTTTATATGTACTCTCACAGTTTGATGTACACTAACACTTTCCATATTTGTTGTTGAACTAGCACCACGGCGCAAGCGAAACAGACATCGTGGACAATGCTTGATGATTAACAAAATCTAAAGGAGGAAGAATGGAGATCCATTTTGAGGCAGGTTTAAAAAGGCCACGTGATGCTATAGAGTCACCTAAATTAGTATCGAGGCATTTGCCGTTAGGTGTCATGCGCGTATCCTCCCAACATGGATCCAAAGACAGAATGAGAAAGACAATACCCAGTTTAACACCTTCCTTGACCATTTATCCGTAAGTAATGTTATTCATCGCAATTAGTAATATTGTCTTGCTCTCTCCCATACTTTCTAGCTTCCTCCTAATAAGACTCACATTTTTTTTCAACAGATGAGGTTCAAGTTGGATCCGAAAGATGATGCAACTAAACAAGCATGCACTCATGTTTTTCAGTGTGCTCTGCGACATTATCGGTACCACCTTAGAAAATCTCACTTTGAAGGCAAGGCTAACAATGAAATCGCCCAAACATCTCCAGTGGAATATATTACAGATGAAGACTGGACAGCCCTCGTTAAACACCGGTCTGATCCAAAGTATCAGGTAGGCTATATGTATTTGATCAGACCACATATTGAACTTGTATTTATGTGTGTGCCTTACAAGTGTATCTTCTTCTAGGATAACTGTTTGAAGAACAAAACCAACCGTTCTAAAGTGAAATTCCAACAAACAACCGGATCTCGTAGCTATATTGCACACTGCGAGGCTTATGTAAATAGCTGCTGTAACATCCCAAATTTTCAATTTGGAATGTTATACTAATAGATCATCATTGCATATCATATTTAATGCATTTTGCTTCGGTCCTAGAAATTCTACGCAACTCAAGAACCCACGGAGAGAGTTGGGGATTTCGATATTTTCATATTTGAGTTTTCTCAAATTTTGGAAGTAGGATCCTTTGATTTTATTTATTTTATCTTCAATTATATAAATATGAGAGAGGGAATAAAATGAATTTACTAAAATAAAGAAATATTGAGGATTTAATAAAAAAATCAAATAAGATTTTATTTTGGATTTTCTCGCTATTTTATTTGAATTTAGGAAAAATGCGTGTTTTCCAAAAATTGCATTTAGGCCCAAATAAATGTTCATATAAACCGGCTTGATTTTAGAAGACGGGGAAATTTTATTTCGGGATTTTTGGAGTCCGTTTAATATTTCTTTCGTTTGTTTTTCTGCGCGATATTTATTTAAAAAAAAACTTGAACCGACTACGGGTCGTAACGGCCAGACTCACTTTGGCCGGGTCTTTCTCTCATAGCGCCCAGGCCCTTGCCCAGCCCAAACCGCCGCTTGACCCAAATTTAACCCTGCCGCCCAAACCCTAACCCTAGCGCCCGCCGCCCAGCCTTCCGCCTCGCCGTCGCCGCCGACCACCGCCGCCTCACGGAGTCCGCCACCGCCAACCCGCACCCCGAGGTTGACCTCGCCGCCGCCGTTTTTTAGAAAAACTGTTTGGTTTTTCCATCGGTTTTTCGTCGGTTTTTTTAGATTCCGTTTTTTTTCGTTAGATCGGGTTTCTTACGGTTTGGATTAATTAGCGAGCGTTCACTCGTTCGTTCATTTTTAACGAACGCGTACATCGTTTAGATCCAGATAACGAACGTTCGTTCGTTAACCTGTTCGTCGTTTTTCTTTTTCTCGGATTTATTCCGTGAATTTTCTGATCGTGATTTCTGATCCGATTTTTGTTTTAGTATAACTTTTCGCTCGTTTATCGGAATCAGGCGATTCAAGTGCCTAGAGTTTCGTCTCGAAACCCTCTTTCCGAATAATCTACTCAAACCAGTTTTTGCTTCTTCAAAATTTGACTTAGGTCCATATTAGTAAACGAAGCTTGTTTCTTTCGCCGTTTGAGTTTTGTTTCTTCGTTCGATTTGATTCTTTTTGCAAACCGGAGTTCTTAAGTTGAACTTTCTGGTTAGACCTCTTATTTGAGTTTTACCCGTGCATTAGATGAGTACTTATTGTATGCTTGTTTATTTGTTTGTTTGTTTGCTTGCGATAGAGTACCCGGATCAAAGCTTGCTACTTCGAATCCCTAGGTTACGCGGATCATCAGCAAGGCAAGTAACACTTTGATCATACCTCTTTACTACCCAGTTTTTAAGCATTAGATCAATACTCAAACCTTGCATGATTAGGATATAATTAAATTGTGGGTTTTGGGAAGTAGATTGAGGTAGTACCTATTACCTGTTTTATTATCAAACCCTTGGGAGTTACTTTTACGTTTGCTTATTTTGCCATACTATGCAAGTAGACGTGGATTGGGTGAGTGATTTTCCATGACAGATGTGAGATTGTTTATTAATGGTTTATTTATCATGGAAACATTAATACACATCTGGGTGGATTGACGTACCTGGTTATTCCAGGATTGCCTGTTTTTTTATGGACCGCCACCCAGGCTCAAAGGGATCATAAGATTATTCATGCTAGAAACTTCCGTGTGCAGCCACATGCTATTATGGGCTCTAGCATAGCTGATTAAGTCGTGCAGATCTAGGGGAAAGTAGGTGTACCGGTCTACCCATCGTAAGGTGCTAGCGCTTCTGAAAGACCATGTCTCGGTCATTCGTTTCTCAAACACCATGTAGTGCGAGAAAACCAACGGAGGAGATCAAGTCATGTGGGGAAAAGTGCGCAACCTCTACAGAGTGTATAAACTAATCATGATTAGCCGTGTCCCCGGTTATGGACATCTTGAGTATCTAGTACTTGGATTTTCGTGTGAATCTCATCATGTTACTTTAATTAATATTGTTGGGTTTGTTTAATGATGATGCTTAATTGGGATTGAGGATGTGTCAACCATTCTCAATGTTTAACAACCACCATGATAGTTAAATAATTTACTCCTTTGTAGTAGGGAAAAATTGGCTTTACGCAAAAATCAGAACCATAGAGCTATCCACCAAGCCATATATGCATGTCGATAGCTTTACTCTTTCATTTTTCTCTATGTGTTACTTTGCAAGCGTATTCCATGTCTTGACCCGTTTTCGGGCTGCAACGCGTTCATGTTGCAGACTTTTCAGACGACGAGTAAGATGCTTTAGGATCGTGGTTCTATCTCAGTGATGCCGTTGGAGTTGATGGACTCACTTATCTTCCAAGCCTTCCGCTGTTATCGTTATTAGATGGCCTTAAGCCACATCTATTGTAATAAGTTTCTCTTTGGAGACATTCGATGTAATAAGTGTGTGATTTCTACTCTGTTATAAATCCTTCAAGTAGTGTGCATGTCAGCATTACTGATCCAGGGATGACACTGATGCACAGAGATCGGACTGTTTGAGGTCCGGTCGCTACAGCTGCTACTTCCTTCTTTTTTTTGTGCCATATTATCGTATCTATATTGACTTGTTCCAAATACAGAGGGAAGCCCGTGCGGACCAAAAAGAACCTGAACCGAATGCAGTGCAAATCTTCAAGGATTGCCACACCAAAGAAGATGAAGGGCATGAGCACACCAGTTCAAGCCACCGCTTGTAAGTCCTTACTCCTCCCGCCTTTGAACTGATTGGTACTGTGATGTGTTCATTTAACTACTTGGTTTGTAGCCAATGTCAGTTACTCTGTTCACTTTTATACACAATTGTCTTAACGTATCATTTCACCTTACATGGTTTAAAAGAGATGAATGATTTTCTTTTGGTCTTGATCTGTAATCTAGTTGTTATGTTCACGTGCGCACACAATGATAAAATAGTCTGTTTGTTTTATATCTGTTTGCCCATGCTATGAATGATGTCTGACTATCTTCATCCTACTTTAAACCATGTCTCTTTATCCTTAGATGTCAACGAATGTGAGGAAATAGACAATACGGTAGGCATGCTACATGGACATATGTTCCGAAAGTGATTTTGTTATGTAGTTGGCACTATAATACATGCTAATGTATTACAGTAGTTCACCAAAATAAGTTATGTATAAACGTTTAACCTACTTTGTTTGTTTTTATCTCATTAGTAACTTATCCAGTACACTAATCTACAACTTCAAACTTTCAGGAAGCTACGGGAACAAATGATTGAACAGCCACAACCACCTGAAGGTGACGAGGCTGCTACAGGCACAATGTCACCTCTTGCTGCGAAGGCCAAGATCTCTCCACTAACAAAGGCAAAAGCACCTTCCTGCGTAATTCGGGTTGGTTGTCAAGGTAACCTCGTCCAAATCGCCATCGAACAAAATCTTCCTCGCTAGATGTGGTGATATATCTGTGCTCGCACACAAGTCCAATCCCTAATGGACGTTGTTTCGTAAACAAGAATAGTGGTTGAGAAATGTCGTCAAGATATGAATGGTTTTGAAACCAGATTATCGCACATTAAACCCGTTGTTGAAGAGCAATGGCGGAAAAAGGTGGAGATCGTCTTTGCTCCATTAGATTCTACTTGAAACATTAGCACTCGTGTCAAAATGATCTGCGTGCTTCTATACATCCGATGGTGCTTTTATCCGAAGGACTGTAAACTTTTTGCCAATAGGCCTTTTGTTGTATGATTGGAATTTATTTTGTTGTGATACAACATTTATGATGCTGCCACAGGCTGCAGTAATTATGACGCTATTTTTGTATAGTGTAGGTTTATCTTAGTAATGTATTCGGCCGAAAGCTTCGTAGGAGCCCAACATGCCAACATTCGTCGGGCCCATTCCAATTGGGCTAAAAACGACTACGGGCCGAATTGGCATGTAGCCCACTAAAAATATCTGGGCTTAAATTAGCATAAGCTTTCAATTTTTTCTGGTAGGCTGTGCCCATAGTGGGCCTTTAATGTGCCTAAACATAATTCAGGGCCCTCGGTAAAAATAGGCCGTTTACGGTGTAAATATCTCGAGCCCATAAAAACATGGGCCTTTAATAGACCGAAGTAAGATTGGGCCCCGATTGTGCCAAATAACCCATCGGACTTAGCAGTCGAAATGGTGGCCCATTTACGATTCGTATATTTGACAGGCCGAAATTCGAATGGGCCGTAAATGCGCCGACCTAATACACGGGCCTTTAACAAGCCGGAACTTCGGTCGGGCTAGATTATCGTCATTTTTATATGGGCCGTTAATGGGCCCGATATGACGTTGGGCCACATATGGCCCTTGGTTTACGTCCGGCGTTAACATGCCGAAAATGACAATAGGCCGAAAGTGGCCCAAATCTTTAGTGGGCCTCTAACAGGCCAAATGACAGACATGGCCGAATATGACCCAAATCTTTCACGGTCGTTTATGGGCCGAAAGTGTTGATGGCCTGTAAATGGGCCCAAATGAAGCCGGACCTTTAACAGGCCGGAAATACACCGGGCCGTAAATCGGCCCAAATACTTAGCGGATCGTTAACGTGCTCAAGTAACCATGGGCCGCATTGATGACAAGTTTAGACCAGGCCGTTGACGGCCGATTTGACAGAGAATGTTGGGCCTTTAGCTGGGTCAGCCCATTATGGTCTGCAGAATCTTGTGGGCCTTTAGCTGGGCCGGCCCATTGTGGTCTACAAAATCTTGTGGGCCTTTAGCTGGCCGGCCATTGTGGTCCGCAAAATCTTGTGGGCCTTTAGCTGGGCCAGCCCATTATGGTCTGCTAAATCTTATGGGCCTTCAGTTGGGCCGGCCCATTTAAACTTTGTGGGACCCTTTTGGGCCGGTCCAGCTAAAGGCCCACAAGATTCTGCAGACCATAATGGGCCGGCCCAACTAAAGGCCAATGAGAATTTTACACGGAAATCGGTATTGGTCGTGGTACATTAACGGGTTATCGGATCCAAAATCCGACCCGATAGCTTAACGGCGTTCGCTACGGTGGATGCCACGTGTCGGTCACCCTTGACGAAAAGCACTTCAGGACGCTACGATTTATCATCATGGAAGTGGACTCTTCCGTGATGATAATTTTGGTAATGTCATGGAACACTTCTACGACAGCACAAGTATGACTATCTTGATTCTGTCATAAATTTGTCATGGAAGTGTATTTTTTTTGTAGTGCTACCCCCTCTCTCGGTGCCGGTTTTCTAGACCGGCGCCGAGAGAGAACTTTAAATAGTGTAAAGTAATAAACATGAGAAGAAACAGTTGTTGACCGTGGCCTACCCCCTCTCTCGGTGCCGGTCAACTTCCAAGACCGCCGGGGCCACCGGATAGCCCATGCATATACATGCGATGGCCTCTTTTGAGAGCACAAGAAGTTTCGAGGCCAACGGAGCAACAGGACCCGCACTTCCTGCACAAACCGGACACATTCCCTCTCGATACCCATAGACTATCTCGAAGAACGGGCCTAGACTTGGTCTGTCATCTCACGATGACATGCACTAACACGGAGAAGCAGTTATTCACCGTGGAATACACCCGCTCGGTGCCGAATAATTCCCTAGACCGCCGGGGCCACCGGATGGGTGCTCGATATAGAGACCGCCCGAGGGGGGTGAGGGCACCCCTACATGCGTGTGGCCCATGCATATGCATGCAGGGGTGGTGTGCTATTTGAAAAAGCAACGCACGTCCTTGACGTGACACGTGCCTCACAAACCACACACACGGGCGGGAACGTCGAGGACCAGCTGCGTTCGTCCCCAAGACAGAGTCTTCGGTGGGCGATCCCGTGACAGAATGGGCCTAGACTTGGTCTGTCATCTCGCGATGACATGCACTAACACGAAGAAGCAGTTATTCCCCGTGGCCTACCCCCTCCAGGGGTCGAACAACGCCCTAGACCGCCGGGGAATGGAGGATGCCGGTCTCTAGAACCGGACGAGGCCCATCCGAAGAAGAAAACACAAGACGGTAATTATGATGTGCTAAGGTTGTTTGCCAAGCATGAAAGAAAACAACAACAAAAACTATAATACATATTATCGAGAATGCACAAGAAGGAAAGAGATCTAGGTTAGATGCTTTACCGAGAGCAACTATCGGAAAAGGGTGGCCATTACCGAGAGCCGAGAATCGACCCTCGGTAACCACTGCTCTAATTTTTCCCCTTCTCTTTTTGTCTTTGTTTTGCACTATCTTTTTTGTATCTCATATTTCATATGATTTTACGACCAAAGTTTGTAAATTCCATGACTTTTGATGAATTATTTCAATACTCAACTTTAAAGAGTGTAAAGTAAAAACATGAGAAGAAGCAGTTGTTGACCGTGGCCTACCCCCTCTCTCGGTGCCGGTCAACTTTCTAGACCGACACCGAGAAATAACTTTAAAGAGTGTAAAGTAATAAACATGAGAAGAAGCATTTTTCGAGCGTGTCCTACCCCCTCTCTCGGTGCCGGTCAATTTCCTAGACCACCGGGGCCACCGGATAGCCCATGCATATACATGCGATGGCCTCCTTTGAGAGCACATGAAGTTTCGAGGCCAACAGAGCAACAGGACCCACACTTCCTGCACAAACCGGACACATTCCCTCTCGATACCCATAGACTATCTTGAAGAACGGGCCTAGACTTGGTCTGTCATCTCGTGATGACATGCACAAACACGGAGAAGCAGTTATTCACCATGGACTACACCCTCTCGGTGCCGAATAATGCCCTAGACCGCCGGGGCCACCGGATGGGTGCTCGATATAGAGACCGCCCGAGGGGAGATGGCACCCCTACATGCGTGTGGCCCATGCATATGCATGCAGGGGTGGTGTGCTATTTGAATAAGCAACGCACGTCCTTGACGTGACACGTGCCTCACAAACCACAAACACGGACGGGAACATCGAGGACCGGCTGCATCCGTCTCCGAGACAGAATCTTCGGTGGGTGATCCCATGACAGAACGAGCGTAGACTTGGTCTGTCATCTCGCGATGACATGCACTAACACGGAGAAGCAGTTATTCACCATGGACTACACCCTCTCGGTGTCGAATAACGCCCTAGACCGCCGGGGCCACAGGATGGGTGCTCGATATGGAGACTGCCCGAGGGGGGGAGGACACCCCCTACATGCGCGTGGCCCATGCATATGCATGCAGGGGTGGTGTGCTATTTGAATAAGCAACGCACATCATTGACGTGGCACGTGCCTCACAAAACAGAACGGGCCTAGACATGGTGTGTCATGTCGCGATGACATGCACTAACACGAAGAAGCAGTTATTGTTGGGGAACGTAGTAATTTCAAAAAAATTCCTACGCACACGCAAGATCATGGTGATGCATAGCAACGAGAGGGGAGAGTGTGTCCATGTACCCTCGTAGACCGAAAGCGGAAGCGTTAGCACAACGCGGTTGATGTAGTCGTACGTCTTCACGATCCGACCGATCAAGTACCGAACGCACGGCACCTCCGAGTTCAGCATTTCAGCCCGATGACGTCCCTCGAACTCCGATCCAGCGGAGTGTTGAGGGAGAGTTTCGTCAGCACGACGGCGTGGTGACGATGTTGATGTTCTACCGACGCAGGGCTTCGCCTAAGCAGCACTACAGTATTATCGAGGTGGACTATGGTGGAGGGGGGCACCGCACGCGGCTAAAAGATCAAACGATCAATTGTTGTGTCTCTAGGGTGCCCCTGCCCCCGTATATAAAGGAGCAAGGGGGGAGGTGCGGCCGGCCTAGAGGGGGCGCGCCAGGAGGAGTCCTACTCCCACCGGGAGTAGGACTCCCCCCTCGAACTCCGATCCAGCCGAGTGTTGAGGGAGAGTTTTGTCAGCTCGACGGAGTGGTGACGATGATGATGTTATACTGACGCAGGGCTTCGCCTAAGCACCGCTATAGTATTATCGAGGTGGACTATGGCCCATTAACCTCCCGGGGGGTTCCGGTAACCTCTCGGTACTCCGGTAAAATCCCGATTTCACCCGGAACACATCCGATATCCAAACATCGTCTTCCAATATATCAATCTTTATGTCTCGACCATTTCGAGACTCCTCGTCATGTCCGTGATCACATCTGGGACTCCAAACAACCTTCGGCACATCAAAACATATAAACTCATAATATAACTATCATCAAAACGTTAAGCGTGCGGACCCTACGGGTTCGAGAACTATGTAGACATGACCGAGACATGTCTCCGGTCAATAACCAATAGCGGAACCTAGATGCTCATATTGGCTCCCACATATTCTACGAAGATCTTTATCGGGCAGACCGCATAACAATATACGTTGTTCCCTTTGTCATCGGTATGTTACTTGCCCGAGATTCAATCGTCGGTATCTCAATACCTAGTTCAATCTCGTTACCGGCTAGTCTCTTTACTCGTTCCGTACTACATCATCCCGCAACTAAATCATTAGTTGCAATGATTGCAAGGCTTAAGTGATGTGCATTACCAAGAGAGCCCAGAGATACCTCTCCGACAATCGGAGTGACAAATCCTAATCTCGAAATACGCCAACCCAACAGGTACCTTTGGAGACACCTGTAGAGCACCTTTTTAATCACCCGATTCGTTGTGACGTTTGGTAGCACACAAAGTGTTCCTCCGTAAACGGGAGTTGCATAATCTCATAGTCATAGGAACATGTATAAGTCATGAAGAAAGCAATAGCAACATACTAAACGGTCGTGTGCTAAACTAACGGAATGGGTCATGTCAATCACATCATTCTCCTAATGATGTGATCCCGTTAATCAAATGACAACTCATGTCTATGGCTAGGAAACATAACCATCTTTGATCAACGAGCTAGTCAAGTAGAGGCATACTAGTGACACTCTGTTTGTCTATGTATTCGCACATGTATTATGTTTCCGGTTAATACAATTCTAGCATGAATAATAAACATTTATCATGATATAAGGAAATAAATAATAACTTTATTATTGCCTCTAGGGCATATTTCCTTCAGTCTCCCACTAGCACTAGAGTCAATAATCTAGATTACATAGTAATGATCCTAACACCCATGGAGTCTTGGTGCTGATCTTGTTTTGCTCATGGAAGAGGCTTAGTCAACGGGTCTGCAACATTCAGATCCGTATGTATCTTGCAAATTTCTATGTCTCCCACCTGGACTAGATCCCGGATGGAATTGAAGCGTCTCTTGATGTGCTTGGTTCTCTTGTGAAATCTGGATTCCTTCGCCAAGGCAATTGCACCAGTATTGTCACAAA
This sequence comes from Aegilops bicornis, assembly GCA_021605145.1. NCBI lineage: Eukaryota > Viridiplantae > Streptophyta > Magnoliopsida > Poales > Poaceae > Aegilops > Aegilops bicornis. The sequence continues at coordinate 598,628,638 of CM038672.1, forward strand.
AGTTTTTCATTGGACCCGATGTACTAGGTATGACACCAGGATCGGATATGAACTCCTTCATCCAGACTCCTTCATTTGCTGCTTCCGAAGCAGCTATGTACTCCGCTTCACACGTAGATCTCGCCACGACGCTTTGTTTAGAACTGCACCAACTGACAGCTCCACCGTTCAATGTAAACACGTATCCGGTTTGCGATTTAGAATCGTCCAGATCAGTGTCAAAGCTTGCATCAACATAACCATTTATGATGAGCTCTTTGTCACCTCCATAAACGAGAAACATATCCTTAGTCCTTTTCAAGTATTTTAGTATTTTCTTGACCGATGTCCAGTGATCCACTCCTGGATTACTTTGGTACCTCCCTGCTAAACTTATAGCAAGGCACGCATCAAGTCTGGTACACAGCATTGCATACATGATAGAGCCTATGGCTGAAGCATAGGGAACATCTTTCATCTTCTCTCTATCTTCTGCAGTGGTCGGGCATTGAGCCTTACTCAACTTCACACCTTGTAACACAGGCAAGAACCCTTTCTTTGCTTGATCCATTTTGAACTTCTTCAAAACTTTGTCAAGGTATGTGCTTTGTGAAAGTCCAATTAAGCGTCTTGATCTATCTCTATAGATCTTGATGCCCAATATATAAGCAGCTTCAAATGACGTCTTTCATTGAAAAACTCTTATTCAAGTATCCCTTTATGCTATCCAGAAATTCTATATCATTTCCAATCAGCAATATGTCATCCACATATAATATCGTAAATGCTACTGAGCTCCCACTCACTTTCTTGTAAATACAAAGGCTTCTCCAAAAGTCCGTACAAACCGAATGCTTTGATCACACTATCAGAACGTTTATTCCAACTCCGAGAGGCTTGCACCAGTCCATAAATGGATCGCTGGAGCTTGCACACTTTGTTAGCACCCTTTGGATCGACAAAACCTTCCGGTTGCATCATATATAACTCTTCTTCCAGAAATCCATTCAGGAATGCAGTTTTGACATCCATCTGCCATATTTCATAATCATAAAATGTGGCAATTGCTAACATGATTCGGACAGACTTAAGCATCGCTACGGGTGAGTAGGTCTCATCGTAGTCAATCCCTTGAACTTGTCGAAAATGTTTTGCAACAAGTCGAGCTTTGTAGACAGTAACATTACCGTCAGCATCAGTCTTCTTCTTGAAGATCCATTTATTCTCAATTGCTTGCCGATCATCGCGCAAGTCAACCAAAGTCCATACTTTGTTCCCATACATGGATCCCATCTCAGATTTCATGACCTCAAGCCATTTTGCGAAATCTGGGCTCACCATCGCTTCTTCAGAGTTCGTAGGTTCATCATGGTCTAGTAACATGACTTCCAGAACAGGATTACCGTACTACTCTGGTGCGGATCTTACTCTGGTTGATCTACGAGGTTCAGTAACAACTTGATCTGAAGTTCCATGATCATCATCATTAACTTCCTCACTAATTGGTGTAGGCGTCACAGGAACAAATTTCTATGATGAGCTACTTTCCAACAAGGGAGCAGGTATAATTATCTCATCAAGTTCTACTTTCCTCCCACTCACTTCTTTCGAGAGAAACTCCTTCTCTACAAAGGATCCATTCTTAGCAACGAATGTCTTGCCTTCGGATCTGTGATAGAAGGTGTACCCAACAGTCTCCTTTGGGTATCCTATGAAGACACATTTTTCTGATTTGGGTTCGAGCTTATCAGGTTGAAGTTTTTTCACATAAGCATCGCAGCCCCAAACTTTAAGGAACGACGACTTTGGTTTCTTGCCAAACCAAAGTTCATAAGGCGTCGTCTCAACGGATTTTGATGGTGCCCTATTTAATGTGAATGCGGCCGTCTCTAAAGCATAACCCCAAAATGATAGCGGTAAATCAAGAAGAGACATCATAGATCGCACCATATCTAGTAAAGTCACGATTCTGACGTTCGGACACACCATTACGCTGTGGTGTTCCGGTGGCGTGAGTTGCAAACTATTCCGCATTGTTTCAAATGTAGACCAAACTCGTAACTCAAATATTCTCCTCCATGATCAGATCGTAGAAACTTTATTTTCTTGTTACGATGATTTTCAACTTCACTCTGAAATTCTTTGAACTTTTCAAATGTTTCAGACTTATGGTTCACCATATCTACTTAAATCATCTGTGAAGGTGAGGAAATAACGATACCCGCCGCGAGCCTCAACATTCATTGGACCACATACATCTGTATGTATGATTTCCAACAAATCTGTTGCTCTCTCCATAGTACCGGAGAACGGCGTTTTAGTATTATTGCCCATAAGGCAAGTTTCGCAAGTACCAAGTGATTCATAATTTATTGGTTCCAAAAGTCCATCAAGATGGAGTTTCTTCATGCGCTTTACACCGATATGACCTAAACGGCGGTACACAAATAAGTTGCACTATCATTATCAACTCTGCATCTTTTGGCTTCAACATTATGAATATGTATCACTACTATCGAGATTAATCAAAAATAGACCACTCTTCAAGGGTGCATGACCATAAAAGATATTACTCATATAAAATAGACCAACCGTTATTCTCTGATTTAAATGAAAACGTCTCGCATCAAACAAGATCCATATATAATGTTCATGCTCAATGCTGGCACCAAATAACAATTATTTAGGTCTAAAACTAACCCGAAGGTAGATGTAGAGGTAGCGTGCCGACCGCGATTACATCGACTTTGGAGCCATTTCCCACGCGCATCGTCACCTCGTCCTTGGCCAGTGTTCGCTTAATCTGTAGTCCCTGTTTCGAGTTGAAAATATTAGCAACAGAACCAGTATCAAATACCCAGGTGCTACCGCAAGCTCTAGTAAGGTACACATCAATAACATGTATATCACATATACCTTTGTTCACCTTGCCATCCTTCTTATCCTCCAAATACTTGGGGCAGTTCCGCTTCCGGTGACCAGTCTGCTTGCAGTAGAAGCACTCAATTTCAGGCTTAGGTCCAGACTTGGGTTTCTTCTCCTGAGCAGCAACTTGCTTGCTGTTCTTCTTGAAGTTCCCCGTTTTCTTCCCTTTGCCCTTTTTCTTGAAACTAGTGGTCTTATTGACCATCAACACTTGATGCTCCTTTTTTATTTCTACCTCCGCAACCTTTAGCATTGCGAAGAGCTCGGGAATCGTCTTATCCATCCCTTGCATGTTATAGTTCATCACGAAGCTCTTGTAGCTTGGTGGCGATGATTGGAGAATTACATCGTTGACGCTATCATCTGGAAGATTAACTCCCAGTTTAATCAAGTGATTATTATACCCAAACATTTTGAGTATATGCTCACTGACATAACTATTCTCCTCCATCTTGTAGTTGTAGAACTTATTGGAGACTTCATATCTCTCAATCCGGGCATTTGCTTGAAATATTAACTTCAACTCCTGGAACATCTCATATGCTCCATGATGTTCAAAACGTCGTTGAAGTCCCGGTTCTAAGCCGTAAAGCATGGCACATTGAACTATCGAGTAGTCATCAGCTTTGCTCTGCCAGACGTTCTTAACATCGTTAGTTGCATCAGCAGCAGGCCTGGCACCCAGCCGTGCTTCCAGGACGTAATTCTTCTATGCAACAATGAGGATAATCCTCAAGTTACGGACCCAGTCCGTGTAATTGCTACCATCATCTTTCAACTTTGCTTTCTCAAGGAATGCATTAAAATTCAACGGAACAACAACACGGGCCATCTATCTACAATCAACATAGACAAGCAAGATACTATCAGGTACTAAGTTCATGATAAATTTAAGTTCAATTAATCATATTACTTAAGAACTCCCACTTAGAAAGACATCTCTCTAATCTTCTAAATGATCACGTGATCCAAATCAACTAAGCCATAACCGATCATCACGTGAAATGGAGTAGTTTTCAATCGTGAACATCACTATGTTGATCATATCTACTATATGATTCATGCTCGACCTTTCGGTCTCAGTGTTCCGAGGCCATATCTGCATATGCTAGGCTCGTCAAGTTTAACCTGAGTATTCTGCATGTGCAAAACTGGCTTGCACCCATTGTAGATGGACGTAGAGCTTATCACACCCGATCATCACATGGTGTCTGGGCACGATGAACTTTGGCAACGGTGCATACTCAGGTAGAACACTTTTATCTTGAAATTTAGTGAGAGATCATCTTATAATGCTACCGTCAATCAAAGCAAGATAAGATGCATAAATGATAAACATGACATGCAATCAATATAAGTGATATGATATGGCCATCATCATCTTGTGCTTGTGATCTCCATCTTCGAAGCACCTCCATGATCATCGTCGTCACCGGCGCGACACCTTGATCTCCATCGTAGCATCGTTGTCGTCTCACCAATCTTATGCTTCTACGACTATCGCTACCGCTTAGTGATAAAGTAAAGCATTACAGGGCGATTGCATTGCATACAATAAAGCGACAACCATATGTCTCCTGCCAGTTGCCGATAACTCGGTTACAAAACATGATCAACTCATACAATAAAATTAAGCATCATGTCTTGACCATATCACATCACAACATTCCCTGCAGAAACAAGTTAGACGTCCTCTACTTTGTTGTTGCAAGTTTTACGTGGCTGCTATGGGCTTAACAAGAACCGTTCTTACCTACGCATGGAAACCACAACGATAGTTTGTCAAGTTGGTGCTGTTTTAACCTTCGCAAGGACCGGGGGTAGCCACACTCGGTTCAACTAAAGTTGGAGAAACTGACACCCGCCAGCCTCCTATGTGCAAAGCACGTCGGTAGAACCAGTCTTGCGTAACCGTACGCGTAATGTCGGTCCGGGCCGCTTCATCCAACAATACCGCCGAACTAAAGTATGACATGTCGGTAAGCAGTATGACTTATATCGCCCACAACTCACTTGTGTTCTACTCGTGCATATAACATCAACGCATAAAACCAGGCTCGGATGCCACCGTTGGGGAACGACATTTCAAAAAATTCCTACGCATTAACGCAAGATCATGGTGATGCATAGCAATGAGAGGGGAGAGTGTGTCCACGTACCCTCGTAGACCGAAAGCGGAAGCGTTAGCACAACGCAGTTGATGTAGTCGTATGTCTTCACGATCCGACCGATCAAGTACCGAACGCACGGCACCTCCGAGTTCAGCACACGTTCAACCTGATGATGTCCCTCGAACTCTGATCCAGCCGAGTGTTGAGGGAGAGTTTCATCAGCACGATGACGTGGTGACGATGATGATGTTCTACCGACGCAGGGCTTCGCCTAAGCACCGCTACAGTATTATCGAGGTGGACTATGGTGGAAGGGGGCACCGCACACGGCTAAAAGATCAAACGATCAATTGTTGTGTCTCTAGGGTGCCGCCTGCCCTGTATATAAAGGAGCAAGGGGGCTGCCGGCCTAGAGAGGGGCGCCAGAGGAGTCCTACTCCTACCGGGAGTAGGACTCCCCCCTTTTCCTTGTTGGACTAGGAGAGAGGGGGAAAGAGGTGGAGGAGAGGAAGGAAAGGGGGGTGCCGCCCCCTTCTCCTTGTCCTATTCGGACTAGGGGGAGGGCTGGCCGCCTCTCCTCTCTTCCACTAAGGCTCACTATGGCCCATTAACCTCCCCAGGGTTCCGGTAACCTCCTGGTACTCCGGTAAAAATCCCGATTTCACCTGGAACACTTCCGATATCCAAACATAGGCTTCCAATATATCAATCTTTATGTCTCGACCATTTCTAGACTCCTCGTCATGTCCGTGATCACATCCGAGACTCCGAACAACCTTCGGTACATCAAAACATATAAACTCATAATATAAGCATCGCCGAAGCGTTAAGCGTGCGGACCCTACGGGTTCGAGAACTATGTAGACATGACCGAGACACGTCTCCGGTCAATAACCAATAGCGGAACCTGGATGTTCATATTGGCTCCCACATATTCGAAGAAGATCTTTATCGGTCAGATCGCATAACAACATACGTTGTTCCCTTTGTCATCGGTATGTTACTTGCCCGAGATTCGATCGTCGGTATCTCAATATCTAGTTCGATCTCGTTACCGACAAGTCTCTTTACTTGTTCCGTAATACATCATCCCGCAACTAACTCATTAGTTGCAATGCTTGCAAGGCTTAAGTGATGTGCATTACCGAGAGGGCCCAGAGATACCTCTCCGACAATCGGATTGACAAATCCTAATCTCGAAATACGCCAACCCAACAAGTACCTTTGGAGACACCTGTAGAGAACCTTTATAATCACCCAGTTACGTTGTGATGTTTTGTAGCACACAAAGTGTTCCTCCGGTAAATGGGACTTGCACAATCTCATAGTCATAGGAACATGTATAAGTCATGAAGAAAGCAATAGCAACATACTAAACGATCGTGTGCTAAGCTAACGGAATGGGTCATGTCAATCACATCATTCTCCTAATGATGTGATCCCGTTAATCAAATGACAACTCATGTCTATGGCTAGGAAACATAACCATCTTTGATCAACGAGCTAGTCAAGTAGAGGCATACTAGTGACACTCTGTTTGTCTATGTATTCACACATGTATTATGTTTCCGGTTAATACAATTCTAGCATGAATAATAAACATTTATCATGATATAAGGAAATAAATAATAACTTTATTATTTCCTCTAGGTCATATTTCCTTCAGTTATTCCCCGTGGCCTACCCCCTCTAGGTGGCGAACAACGCCCTAGACCGCCGGGGCCACCGGAGCAACATGACCAGCACTTCCTGCACAAAATGGACACGTTACGACACCATTATTAAAAAAACACTAGCATCCACCAATAAGAGGAAGGCCTATCACTTTGAATGTTCTCTGCTCGAGACAGGTGAACATTCAAAGTGATAGTCCATCTCCTTAACAAGAGTGTAATGAATACCAAGCCATCGTGCATCTGGACTATCCCACTATTTAAATCGGTTTTGTTGCTGGTCTCCAGGCGAGGTGGGACTAAACTTTGATGGTGGCCTTATCATTATCGAGAGCGACTCTCGGCACCTGCTCATTTACCGAGAGCCGAGAGTCGACCCTCGGTATCCACTGCTCTACCGAGAGTCCTCTCGGCATAACTGCAACAGCCAAGTGCCTTCAGCTCCGAGCGCATGCCTCTTTGTCGAGTACCGCCCTTGGTAAAATTTTGTTCCCAGTTCTGTTCATACTGTTTTTTGCTCGAGTTGGTGCAGCAAAAACATTTATACAATACTCAAACTTGCATTTCAAGTCACACAGGTTAACAACAAACTCACATAAGCATTAATCCATAAATAGTTCACACAAGCTTCATTTCAAATCACAAAGTAGCTCTTTAGTACAAGTGCCTACTTACTAATTAAACAACAAAGTGGTCTGCATGCATGCACCATATGATAAAAAGCAACACCACAATTATGACAAACTGAAAGAGAATTATGAGGTTCTTCAACCCACTGAACCAGCTAAGCCGTGTCTGGCTTGAACCATTGCATAATTCTGTTTTTCTCTTTTGCTTAAGCAAATACTGATTGTAATGATACTCTGTCGTCTCTTTGTTTTTGAATGAGGCGAAGGAGTTGCCTTCATAATGAAGTATTTTTTAATTGCATTCCGACCATGAATTGTAGACTCCTGGACACCGTCCTCTGTACAACACATACCACTTCATCTACAAAAGAAAAATAAATAAGGCACATCATACATAATCAACATAAGCATTCATCACTCACACAATCAGAAGCATCGCAAGTGGCCATCCAAGTCCATATCAGCAGGTACATAACTATACCACTAAATCAACGTCAAACTATCTAGGTGACTACTCCGAGGTGTAGTCCGTGAAACCAGTGATCGTCGAGTCGGAGCACGTTGGGGCATCCCCCATAGTGGAGGACCAAGCATCGTCGGGAATGATGGTCGGTGGACTCAATGGCTCCTTACATGGTGGAGCCTTGCCTCCTTAGCTGGGGGATTCTTCTTGGCCAGATCCACAAAAAACTTCATTAGGATCCGCTGTGTGTTCTCCTCAAGGAGTTCCTCCAAGCGGTCCTCGGAGCTCTTCTCCGTGTCCGTGGAGTCGACCCTAATGGAAGCTTCGCCGTTGGGCTACTTCTTCCGTCAGCTTTGTGTTAAAGAACTAGATTATGAAGTGGTTGCAAAGTTGGAGGAACAAGCACCTGAGTTGCTATGCAAGTTAGAGATGATATTTCCGCCAGGTTTCTTTAATCCGATGCAACATATGATCTTACATCTCGCGTATGAGGCTAGAATGGGAGGACACATGCAGTTCCGATGGCAGTATGCACCTAAACGGAGTTCAAGCATCTTCGTGGGAAATGTAAGAATAAAGCCCACATTGAAGCCTCCATAGCCGAGGCATACACGAACAAGGAGGTGGCCACGACCACGACAAAGTACTATCATGACAAGATTCAGACTAGGTTAAATCCAGCTCCTCGTTACAATGAAGAACCCACCGGTTATGTTTCCGACCTTAGCCTCTTCAAGGCCAAGGTGGCAAAGCAAGTGGACCGAAGCCCAAGAACTTTTCACCCATCGAAAGTGGTCGACTATTATGATCTATGTCTTGACCAACATGGAAGAAGTGCAACTGTACATAAACTAGGTGTAGAACACCTTTATTGACAACTACTCACTAGTCTTGAGTTATAACTCGAATTCTTCCTATTGCTAGTGAATTCCAGAACGAATTCTGGAAGCTACCACGGCTTCCTAGCGACGAAGAATCAGTAGACCTTCTTGAAGATACCAATGCTGATGGCGGTTTCATTTCTTGGTTCTCAAGAAAAGTAACTTTTCTAACTTTATGTTACTTCTAGTTGATCTTACTTGCCTGTAATGCTTCCACTAATGAACCAGACAATCTCCTATTAATCTTGTAGGCATATCAGGAGGTTGATATGGACGCCAAAGTGAGAGAAGTAGCCAAAGGTTTTGAATACGAGGCCAAGTCATTTAAGGCTTACGACATGAATGGGTATCGCTTCCACACTGATAAACACACGCTGAGAGGCCCAACCGAAGGTCAATAAATAGTGCGGTCTATTGTCTAGGGACGATGGACGCCACTACTATGGAACCATCGAAGAAATTTATGAGTTGCGTGATTGTAGTTTACAAGGAGTGAAGCCCATCGTATTCAAATGCAGCTGGCTCAATCCTGAGAAAGTGAGACGAACCCCTAGTATTGGCTTTGTCGAAGTTGAACGAGCATCAAAATATGCAGGAAATGATGTCTATATTATGGCTCAACAAGCTACACAAGTGTTTTTTCTCCCATACGCATGCACATCTACGGAATATAGCGATATCTTGAAGTGGGATGTCGTGTACAAGGTACCCCTGTGTATCAAGGTACCTACCCCAAACAAGGACGATTACCATATAAACCCTAACACATACGAGGGAGAGTTCTTTCAAGAAGCAGACACTGACGAAGACGAAGATGATGCAAAGGAAGATGATGGCGTGCATCACAAACATGATGCTATGGAACATGAGGCCATGGATGACATGGAAGTAGATAATGCGGAGGAAAAATACGAGGATGTTTCTGACCCTCGAGATTTGGCATTACTTATGCGATGGCACATGGGGCTAGATGAGGATGAGGGCCCCCCTGAAGACTTCGAGGATGAATGTATGAACGGGCGTGATAGCGATGATGAAAGCCCTGATCCAAATGTTGCACCTAATATTGACCCTTATTTCTAACAACTCCATGTAATCGTGTGACAACTCTATGTACGTGTGTCACAACTCTATGTATTCGTGTGTGTAACAACCCTATGTATTCGTGTGTGCAACAACTCTATGTATCCGTGTGTGCAACAACTCTATGTATTTGTGTGTGTAACAACTATATGTATTATTGTGAAAATTCCATTTATTCTTCATATGTGATATATTTATTGTATTTACATCAAGTTGTATCATCTGTACTAACTGGTTTGTTCTTCTTTGTATCAGGTGATTGAAACATGACAGGTAGCAAGAAGATTCCAAAGGAAAGATTGAAAAAAGTGAATGATCTGTACAGTGATCAACCTGCTTGACCGGTGAAAGCGGTGGCAGCTCCTTCATCGGTTGCCACAACCGCCAAGAAGGCCAAAGGATTGGCGGGTCTAAACACCCGTCCGGCAAAATGTGCGAAACAAGGTCGAGTACCATGCTGGGGAGGAGTAGTAGGCGGACGAGGAGTGGGAGTAGGTGAGGCAGGAGGAGGAGGCGGATGAGGAGGCGGACGAGGAGGGAGAGTAGGTGAGGTAGGAGGAGGAGGTGGACGAGGAGGCGGAGTAGGTGAGGCAGGAGGAGAAGGCGGACGAGCAGGCGGACGAGGAGGGGGAGTAGGTGAGGCAGGAGGAGGAGGCAGACGAGGAGGGGGAGTAGGTGAGGCAGGAGGAGAAGGCGGACGAGGAGGGGGAGTAGGTGAGGCAGGAGGAGGAGGCGGAAGAGGAGGCGGACGAGGAGGGGGAGTATGTGAGGGAGGAGGAGGAGTACGTAAAGCAGCCCGGAGTAGAGCACCTCTTTCTTCTCCTCGACCCTCTGATGCAGTGCTTCACCGTGCTCAGGAAGAGGAAACAGAGGATGGGGATGAGGTGTGTGAGGAGGAGGACGAGGAGGATTTTGCGGAGGAGCTGGTGGAGGATGAGGAGGAGGAGGTGGTGGAGGACGACGCCGTCGAGAGGAGGCTGGTTGTTCGTCAGGTTTCTGAGGGTGGTGATGGACCCTCACGGGTGACACAGCACCACGAGGTGAGCGGTTCGCAACCGAGTGGTTTGACTGTCAGCACTACTTCCAGAGGGAAAGTGTGGCTGCGTGGTCCTTCAAAGCTTCCAAGACGTCCATATGTGCATAGAGACGTGTTGATTAAACTAATGGGAGAGAAGTAAGTGGTTATCTCGACTCATCCCATATAAATTGTACCTTTTGTCATTTCCCCACATATAATATGACTTCACTCTTCGAAATGCAGAAGCTTAGTAAAAGGTGGTGAGAGGCGTACCACGGTCGCCGAGTGGCATCATTGGGGGTCTTTGTAGGTTAAATTATCCTGGACTGGTCACTTTGCTGAACGGTATCATTGAGCCAGCTTGGTCATGGGATCACTACAAACTTGCACCAGATTTCCTGGATATGCGTCAGAGGGTTTATGATAACAGAGCCATGCGAGTTGTCAACGATTTCTGGGTATGTCCTTTCAAACACCTAAATGTCAATACCAAAAGGTTTAAATTTGTCATAGTCATGATTTAACCCTTCTCACATGTATGCATGTTTGTAGGATTTCTATACATGCGTTGAGGGTCAGAAGGATCGTGCAAATGTGGTGGTCAAGAATATTGCCAAGAAACTAGTCCACGACATGCACTATGAGGAGCGCGTCATTTAGTGGTCAAGTATCACGCGGACTATCTCAACCATAGGATTTCCAAACAGGAGGCTCGATGGACGCATCTTTCACGGGACAATTACTTCAAGGCAAGTGACGATGGATGCTTGCTATTCCCTACATTACCGCAAAATTAGAATCCTTATAAAGATGTATTTGTTTAATTTACAGGTGATTCCTCGGTGGTGCATTGACAAACGTCCGTGCTGGGAGAAGATCGTCGAACGGTGGACAGATCCAGGGTGGCAGGATGAACACAAAGTAATATCTGAACAACGTAAGCTGATGGGGGGTCGAGGACACCGTCAAGGCAACCTCACCATCCCAGGTGTCGTCTCAAAACACGTAGGCAACCACATCCTTTTCTTTTCATCATGTCCTCTTTCATTTGTGAGCATTCCCTTGATTGTTTGGATCACTTTCTTTTGCAGAAAGAAGACACTGGCAAGGATATCACTTACTTAGAGGCATGGACCATCAAACGTACCAAAGACAACAAGGACAAGGACCCTCTCCACCCGGAGAGGGACTGAATCAGCTCTAAAGCCCGGTCAGATGGAGAGAACTGCACCAAAAAATTGAAGGAGACATACGGGCCTGACGCTGATCCTCACGTGCTACCGTTTGACCCTCTTGTGGCCATTGCCGCGGCAGGCGGTAGACCGAATGGCCGGATGGCGGTTCACCTTGATTCTGTCATAACCTCCTCCCTTCCGAGAGTCTACACGCTCCGTGCTATGAGTATTGGCTCTACTCCTACCGTAGAGCGTCACGTACCACATTCCGTGAGCATTATTGAGGATATTCAGGTCAGTGCTTCTTCATTGATCCTTCATGGTCCTGCATATTTGCATTTCAACATGAATGACATTTGCATTGCCATATTGTAGACTTGACTGATTGACACCGAGAAAGAACGAGATGAAAACCGGGCCAAGCTGAAGGCACAAGATGATCTAGTGAAATCTTGACAACATATGGTGGCCAATCTTTATTCCATGCAAGGCCAACCAGTGCCAGATATGCCACCGACGCCAGAGTGGAATATTGTGAGTTTTGTTCAAACTATTTCTATCACCATTTTCGGCATTACCATATGCATTCATCTCACTATTGGGTCAATCCATCACAGCTCAACCCATCACAAGGGTCGAACAATGTTCCGGTAGTTCCACCTCAAGTTGGTGGAGTTGGGGCAGCAAAGGGAATGATGCCTTCTAATGTTGATGTTATCACTCCGGTTGATGGAGTTGGGGCAGCAAACGGAATGATGCCTTCTAATGTTGATGTTGTCACTCCGATCTCCAAAATCGCGTGAACTTCATGTTATGTTATGTTTGAAATTGTTCCTTGTATGTTGAGAACTCTTGCATCTTGAGACTTGTAAACTTGTGGTCTATTGCTTTTATGCACTATTGCTTTTATGTGGAATGTTTTTCAGAATAAATCATTGCTTCTTTTGTTCAATGATGCCTATATGTGACATGTTCTATGTGTGATGAACTATATGCTGCTGTATATGTTTTGCTGCAGGAAAGAAACAACAACAGGGAAAAAAGGCTCCTGGGCACACCATTGCCGAGGGCGGCTCTCGGCAATGATTGTGAAACTGGACCAGAATGCACCCTTTACCGAGAGGCCTCTCGGTAAAGGATAATAACCTGTAGCCCTCCTGGCAACTTTACCGAGAGGCCTCTCGGTAAACGAAAAAGGATTGCCGACAGTGGCTCTCGGCAAAGTATTTTCACGGCTTTTAGGAGAAGTGACGTGGCCCTCCCCTATTGGCTCAGTTTGCCGAGAGCCACACTTGGCAAAGATAGAGTTTGCCGAGCATGGCTCTAGGCAAAGATGGCCCTCGGCCTGTTTCTCCTGGCCCCACGTGTCAGCCTGCTACTGGCTCTCTTTGCCGAGAGCGGCACTCGACAAAGTTGGCACTCGGCCTGTTCGCCTGGTCCCACATGTCAGGAGCTAACACGTGTCAGCCACCTACTGGGTGGCTTTGCCGAGAGTGGCTCTCGGCAAAGTTGGCCCTCGGCCTGTTTGCTGGTCCCACATGTCGAGGTGACACGTGTCGACCACCCTCTTTGGGTGGCTTTGCCGAGTGGCTCTCGGCAAAGTTGGCCCTCGGCCTGTTCGCTGGTCCCACATGTCGAGTCGACACGTGTCGACCACCCATCGGGTGGCTTTGCCGAGAGTGGCTCTCGGCAAAGTTGGCCCTCGGCCTGTTCGCCTGGTCCCACATGTCAGAAGCTGACACGTGTCAGCCACCTACTGGGTGGCTTTGCCGAGGGTGGCTCTCGGCAAAGTTGGGCCTGGACTTGTTCGCCTGGTCCCACATGGCAGGAACCGACATCACCGTCTGCTATCCGTTAGCTACTTTATTTTGCCGAGTGGTACTGTTTGGCTCTCGGCAAAGTCTTTGCCGAGTGCCCGCGTTCTGGCTCTCGGTAAACTCCTGTTTGCTGAAGAGGTGTACGCTGGGTGGCTTTCGCCGAGGGTGACACTCGGCAAAGGCTTTGCCGGCGGTTTTCGGCCCTTTGCCGAGTGTCCGTGGCACACGGTGTAGCCCAGAATTCCAGTAGTGACAGACTGACCTAAATTAAGGACATCAGCACTTTATTTTAGCTTAAACAGGGTGCAATGCTAAAGTGTGTTGGAGACCGCAGGTAAAATTGATTATGCGATGCCTGCTTGTGGATAGCAAACGTAGATCTAAGGTTATCTCCGTTGGTTGCTGCTGACTCTTCAGTATATAGTTCATATGAACACTTCATTGGTTGCCCTATGTTGGAATGACAGCTTATTCTTTGACAATCAATTAGAATAGAACTGGTAGAAACCTTAGAAAAAAGCCTTGAAGTGTATATTTTTTTGTCATATACCAATCGAGGATGTCCTAACAGCCTGTTTGGTAAACAGACGGGCAGGGGAATGAAAATTTACACACAGCGTGTATGGTAACCACAGGGAGAGGGAATGGGAGTTTAGATATGGGAAATTGATTTGAAGTCACATTCCTCTGTTTGGCATGTGAGGGAAATTAAAGGTGGGAATTTAAGAGATAATTAACTGCCCCTATTTAATTGGTGGGATTAGATGGACAAACAACTGTTGAACCTCCTTTATTATTTTTTAATAAATGTGGTCGTATGCATCGTTCTAATGCAGAGGCCGGGGAGTCCCCTCTTTTCGAAAAAGAAAAAAAAGATGAACAAATAACCAACTTTCAACGTGAAACGTGACCCCTCACGGATGTGGCCAACTAACAAAACCTTTTTTTCTCCGTTAATTCCCAATCCCCGGTTAAATTACCAGGGGTCCCCTAGGGAAGATATTTGAAGGAGTCGGGCCTCTGAATTTTCCTTCCCTTCTTAATTCCCATGTCCGTGAGTCAATCAAAGGATTTAAAGTGTCACTTACCTTAAACTCCCATTCCGTGGCTCCAACTCCTCGCAACCAAACACGTTGACAAGGGTGTTTATGGAGGGACTAGGCATGGTAAGTAGATTTTTACTCCAATTCCTTGTTTGGTATATGATTTGATGTGGGAAAAAACTCTGCTCGCGAATTAACAAGGTACCCCTTGTGAAGAAATTGGTGGGAATTTGCTTCCTCAACTCTCATTCCCCTTCCCACCTTAAACTCTCATTCCCTCTAATCAAATAATGGACTTTTAATCTTCTGAGCCCTCAACTCCCATTCCCCATCTCTAATTCTCATGTGACCAAGTGAGTCACATCCAATCACTCTTATGATTCCCAAGCTTGCATTTAAGGTGAAAACCCTTTTTGGTGAATCTCCATGGTAAATAGACCATCAAAGATCCAAATTCAGTTAGCAATTGGCAGCGTACCTAATTTCTGTAAATGAGAGTGCAAAAGTTGCCAAGTTTTTCTGAAAACGCTAAATAGATTTACTAACTATAACTGCAAATGCAGACTAGTCAATCGTCAACATCCACAATTCAGTCTATGTAAGACCAAAGAAATTCAGATAACACAATGTTCAAAAATTCAGGCAGGGCAGTATCATAAATTTCAGTGTTTAA
Organism: Aegilops bicornis; assembly: GCA_021605145.1. Classification (NCBI taxonomy): domain Eukaryota; kingdom Viridiplantae; phylum Streptophyta; class Magnoliopsida; order Poales; family Poaceae; genus Aegilops; species Aegilops bicornis. The sequence goes on from CM038672.1 coordinate 598,644,108, forward strand.
AAATTCAGTTACGTTCAATGTTCAATGTTTAGAGTTTACAAGCTGTTATTTAGACGTTCAATGTTCAATGATTAAACGACCGAATGCAGTTCTCTTCATTATTTGCATCGGCACCCGGTAATCAACCGTCTACAAATTCAGACAAGTTACTCCAGTTGCATTTGATGCAGAAGGCGCGACACCCCCATCATGCGTCACGTCCGCCACGCTCTCCTCCACTACAACGCCAGGCACCCGGTAATCAATCAAACACGCAGTTCTCTCTTCATTATTTCACCACAAGTTCACAGCCAGTGATCCTTCTACGTGCGTGCTTCCTTGCATTGGCGATGGTGACATGATGGCATTGGCATGCATGACTTCTGCAGGACGACGAGTACGACGCCGTGAAGCCTCTGATGGCATCAACGGCGACCTTCAAGGAGCAGCTGTGGGCCCACGTCAACTTCTGGGCCCGCAGCCGCAAGAGCAGCAGGATCAAGCGCTTCTTCGCCGAGGTGCGCTACAAGCGCGATGATGCCACAGTTGAAGTGTGCGTCGTCATCGGTACGCATCGATCGCTGTCTCTGCATCTTGCTACTTCCTGTCAGGTTAACGGGTTCGTTTAGTTTTTGATTCTCTGGTGTTTGATGACATGCACGCAGAGGAGCCGCTTGGCCGGCACAGGAAGAGCTGCGCGTTCTGTCCTGGCAGCTGGGACATTTTGCACCCTGCCGGGGGTTCCCGTAAGTTCGTCCTTGGGAACGACAAGGACCGGATGGTGCAACGAATCCAGAGGCCAAAGTTCTCTAGTTACATTGGGATGCCCTTCACTTGCCGCCCGGGTCCCGACTCCCCCGGTGCTCCTCGTCATATCGGTCGGATATAAGTGAATAAATACTCGTACATGTTTGTCTCCTAAATACAAGACTGTTGGGAATTAGCACACAAATACACTTGTGGTTAACTGAAAACTGCAGCGGAAATAAGTAATCTCAGCACCACATCCTGTACTAATTCAAGGATCGTTGCTTAGTATGGAAGGAAACATATGTAACAGCATATATGGAGGCAGAAAAAGTTACTCAGCAGACAAGACACTCCTCAGCCTAGTGTCTTGTGGTAGGAGTAAGTTTTCCTGACAGCATCAAGCATCAACAAAGAGACACCAGATTTTTACGTGGAAAACCCTCAACTTGAGGGGAAAACCACGGGCCGAAGCCACCCAAATCCTCTTCCACTATTATCAAATGTGGGATACAACAAGTTCTTCTCTAAACAGCACTAGAGGATCTCATACATCAAGATTTCTGAATCTTGGAGTAACACAACAGGATTTGGAGCTCAAGAACTAGGGATTGGAACAATCTCACCAAAGATGGTGAAACTGAAGCTTGAAGGAGGCAAGGTAGTGGATCTGGACCATCACAACCTTGGGGAGGAGCTCCCTTTTCTTCTTCCTTCAATCTTCCTCTTCTTCCCTTGCTCTCTTGGTTTTTCTCTCTTCTTCTCTCTTGGAGGATGAACTGATTTTCGTCACTCTTGGTGGTGGCTGCTGGAAGGAGGGTAAAGCATCCCCATCCACACATGTGCAAAGTCCAAAATGACCCTAGGTCATAACCCTAATGGGTAGTGGGCTTATGCACCTCTTTGGGCTGCCTAAAAGGCCTCAAATGGTTATCTCCTCACAGCCCACATGAGGAGGATATCCCAACAAAGACCATGTGAAATGATTAGGATCACCCGAAGGATAATCACGTATGCGTCCCGTCCTCGTGATCGTCGGACCAGATTTTAATTAGATGGTTAGAAGCAACGTATTACCTAAACTAGTTTTTGCAATTGAGTGGTTGTTGCAATTTTCCTCACCGCAACAGTTGTTGTGTTGCGGGATCTGCATCTGGATCCTCATGAGAGCAGCCGTCACTTGTGCTCCTCCCAAGCTCCCCGTCAAGCTACCTCCTTCCGCTGCTTCGACCTGCTTCGACCGGCATTGCTGATGCTCGCCGTCAGCAGCACGCCAACGAGATCGCCGGTGTGGGCGCCGCCGCTACCGCCCACCTTCACCATGAAGGTCAGCCATTGCAGTGCGTCAAAAATCAAGTTGCATCCCGCCATCCCGGTGGAGCACCGGCGTCTGTGTCCACCACGGACAGCTGCGTCCACCGTCACACAGCTACAACGAGTTTCTGTAACAAGGTGTTTGTTACTGAAGAAAACTATGTAAGACCTCGGCGACAAAATATTAAATTTCAATAAGACCTTTGTTTGTTAAGAAAAAGACTTAACAAGACTTCTGTTGCATAAAAGCTGCATACATCTGTTGCATATAAGTTGCAGACATCTGTTGTAAAAATAATCTGCAACTTGACCTATGTTACAAAAAAAATATCCGTGTTACAGACATGACATGTTTGCAATGGTAGAAGGTGACCTGATCTTTTAGAAAGCAACTGACGCGTAGCAGCGCCCATATACACTATAAAATATGTCTATATAGATCGACATCCTAAAATATCTCTATATAGATTATATGTGAAGAGAGAAGTTTTGGTGGCCGAACTAGCCGATATATGTGCCGTGAAATATTGCGATGCGATGTGTGCTGCTACTTTTTCTCGCAGGTATATGGTGGCTGTTAACTGTTAAGTTGATATACAGTGGTGCCATGGGCTGGGGTGCTACCTTTGTACATGGGTCTCGACCACACATGGTTTTTTTTTCAAACACTGTACAAACGTAAGCGCTCATATACACGCATATACATTCACCCCTATGAACGCACACGCACACATCCTATCCTTATGAGCATATCAGAAATACTGAGCCGGTATCATCTTGAAATTTACGAAGTAACTGTAGGCACCTCGTCATCGACGGGAACGTCTCCTCCCACTGAATGCGCATCATCGAAAATCCTGAAATAATTCAGGAATAAATGCGAGCACCAGGATTTGAATCCTGATGGGCTGGGATACTACAGTCCCTCTAATCATCCAACTACATGTTGGTTCGCTCTTGGCTACACATGGTTATGCATGCACGTCATGTGCCTGGTGGACTGTTTTGAAAATACACACATCTAGCTGGCGGGTAGGTTGGGCTGCTGCAAGTTTGGTTACGTGCACCATTTTTTCCACTTTGCATACTTGTCTCAGTTGGGCCCGATTGAGCATATGCAGGCAAAAAAATCAACATCTGCATGTTGATTGGTTACCTGCATACACTCTCCCTGCATGGTAGCAACACCTCTTCGCGTGGTGTTTGGTAGCTCGCATTGGTTGTGCTCATACTAGTGCATGTTGTTTGGTTACATACACTGGACATGATTAAGAGTTAACAACTACAGAGGTGCCTCAGCGACAGAGGTGGGCGGTGGTCGCGACACCGCGCCCGACACGACGAGCACAGAGTCGTGGGCAAAGCGATCCCATCAGCGGCATAGTGAACTAGTTGCTAGCACCGTCCGTGCAGAGAAAGCCAGTGAGGAGTAACGAATAGAAGGACATTGATGCAGAGGATGATGGAGAAAAAATGCATTGTGCGTGGCATGGCGGCCTCGGTGTAGTAGGACGCGAGGAGGAGGCTGAAAAGAATGACGATGAAGATGGCGCCAGTGTAGTAGGACGCAAGCGAGGAGGCCGAGAAGAAAAACATCAGCGATGGCTTCAGTGTAGCAGGACATCAGAGAGAAGACCGAGAGGAACGATGATCGCACGAGTGTAGTAGGACATGGGAGAGATGGTTGAGAGGAATGACACCGCCGATGGTGGTACTGCAACAACACGCGGGAGAGAACAACGATGGCGACGATGCCAGTGTAGTAAGACGTGAGCGAGGAGGCCATGAGCAACGCCGCCGGTGATGGCTTCAGTGAAACTATAAGATCTAACTTCTTACGGCGCCACGTGCGCTCGCCTGCATCGCTCGGGCCCGGCTGGCGAAGAACGGTCAAATCGAACATTCCCAGAGATGCAGGCCTAGAGGTGCTTTAAAGTTCGTATTATGCAGGCCCAACAGTTTATGCAAGCAATCGAACGGGCCAAATTCTTTCCGCGCGGGCCTGGCTTGATTATGCAGACTACCAAACGCATCATAATTTTTGATTTGATTGGCCCATGTGGCACTGCAGGGTAACTTAGCTCCTTCCCATGCGGTGCTCAGTCTCTCTTCCTGGTTAACCATTAATCCCCTTCGCGTGGGTAGCTGGGTGAGCGACGATTCTCCATGGATAGCCTGGAGTTCTTCTTCAAGGAAGCGGAATCAGGGTAAAATGCTGCCGACTATGCCAATTTATGTCTCTTGCTCTTGTGCTCTTCGACAAAAAAATCATCTCCCCGTGGTATTTTGCTGCCTGATTTGATACGATTCTTTTTTTCCTTGTTAGAATCATCGATGTGTTGCATAGTGATTCCTAGAGTGGATGCGGGTGATATTTGGTGGGGGACGTGGGGATCGCTGCTTTGGAGTCCGGATTTCATCTCTTCTTATCCAATCGCCAGCAGTGGAGGCGTAGGGCAGGGCAGTCTGAGCGGTGGACGAGAATGGTGATGATGCCATTAACCTAGGATAGGGTCATAGGTCTGACCTGTACGCCCTATCCAAGATCACTATCTTAGAGTCAAGGACATTCAAAATATAGAAAGAAGTACTGACTGAAGTCATCGAGTGTAATCCACTCGACCAGTCACCTCACCCGGATACCCCAATTTCACTCGACCTGGATGGAGTCATTCGACCATACAGGAAACCACTCGGAGTACAGAAGACCTAGAGTCACTGAGGATGGCAACAGTCACGCGTTCACTCCGTAGTCTTAAAGATCATTAATAACACTTTATAGCTGGCATTACCAGTAACGCCCTACCTTAATGTACATTGAACCCCTGTAACGGAGGACGACTGGAGTCCTGGCGCACTCTATATAAGCCACCCCCTCCTCTGGGACAAGGGTTTGGACCCTTTGTAACACATCCACATATTCCAGTCGACCGCCTCAAGGCACCGAGACGTAGGGCTTTTACCTACTCCGAGAGGGGCCTGAACTCGTAAAATCGTGTGTACAACCTCGCTGTAGCTAGGGCCTTGCCTCCTCATGCGTACCCCCTACTTTTACTGTCAGACTTAGAACCTCGACAGTTGGCGCCCACCATGGGGCAAAGCGTGTTAGCAACTTTCGATGAGGTTGCATTTTCTCCGATCTTCGTCAACATGGTTTTCGTCGGCGGTTTGGTCATGGGCCACGAGTTTCGACTCGGTGCGCTCACTTTCATCGCCGACGACTCCTCCTGGCTCCAAGAAGCTCCCCTTGATGTCGAGGCCCTTCCGATCCGCGGATCGTTGCACTTCCGCACGAGTGCCTGCAGCGTTCTCCTGCGACGGCCCTCAACTCCATATCGGTTGGCCCTCACATCGTCTGCTCACTCTGCTGGTCACCGCCGCAAGCGATCCAGTCGGTCGCGGCTCAGCGCTGGGTCAAACATGCGGTGGCCCATTAGTCGGCCACCCCACAAGTCGCAGCGATCGTGCCCGATGAATTTTCCCGCTGACCAGTCGACCTGTCGACTGGGTCCGTAGATACGTTCTCCGAGAGCGGGAGCTGTGGCCTGCGGCAGAAGTTCTCGTGGTCGACTCCCGTCGTAGCTCACCCGGGTTTCGCCGCAACAACGACAACGGCCCGTCGTCCGGCCACGAGGAGTACAAACCTCAACCTCTCAATTCGCAGCAGAGGAAGAGCTGCACCGCCACAATGTGGAGGCCCTCCAGACCCCCATCATAGTGGAAACCACCGAGGCTTGGCCTTGGAGGCTGCGCACCTGGCCACGTTGGCTGAGCACACACGTTTGGAGAATCTCCAACATTCTCTCGACAAACGCGCCCATCGACTAATCCCCGAATCCAGTCAACGTCAATGATAGTTGTTTCCGCCTGAACCTCAGGTATACCGCACTCCGATCCAAAATCTTACAGCTGCTGCACGTATAGCAGAGTCTATTCAGCCGTCCCGTTCAGAAGCTGGAAGGGGCTTGGAACAGATCCGAGCGCCGCTCCGAGCAGCAGGAGAGCTAAACTCCGCCATTTCCCAGTTGCGGAACAGGATCCACAGCAGGCCAGTAAGGGCAGATATAGTTCAGTCGGCACACAGTCACGGGTCGCCTTTGCGACGTGAAGATCGTGATCACCGTCGAGATCGACACCTGGGAAGAGCTCATGGAGGGTTCGATCGTGAGTACGCCCGTGACAACCACCGTCAGGTGCCTTCGCCCCTTCCGAGGGACGGGTCGTACACGCCCCGGTGGTATGACGACAGGCGCCTGTATGGTAATGACCGCAGAGTTCCAGTCGACCCAAGAGAGCCCGGGTTTGACGCAAGGTCAGTCCTTGTTCAATGTTTGGTCGACCGGAACAGAGCATACAGAGAAGAGTTGGATAGAGACATGCCCGGTGGAAGCAGGGTACATGTTTCCGGCCCTGAGTGTTTCAGAAGAGCCATCCGAGCCGTTGAGATCCCTCACAACTTCAGATTGGCGACTGGCATTAGTAAGTTCACAGGGGAGTCGAAGCCTAACACTTGGTTGGAGGACTACCGAGTGGCCGTGCATATTGGTGGCGGCAACGATGAGGTGGCCATGAAACACCTCCCTTTGATGCTTGAAGGTTCTGACAGAGCTTGGCTGAATCAGTTGTCCCCTGGAAGTATTTTCTGTTGGGATGAGTTGGCCCGAGTGTTTACCAAAACATTTGAGCGCACCTGCAAGAGACCTGCTGGTTTGACATAATTGCAGCATTGTGTGCAGAAACAAAATGAAACCTTGAGAGACTATATCCAGATATGGACCACTCTTCACCACACAGTGGAGAATGTGTCGGATCACCAAGCAGTTTGTGCCTTTAAAGAAGGCGTTTGCTACAGAGAGCTCAATCTGAAGTTCGGTCGGACCGGAGACATGACTCTGACTCGGATGATGGAGATTGCCACTCGGTACGCTAACGGCGAAGAAGAGGACCGACTCCGGAGCGGCAAGAACAAACCAGTCGCCCAGGACACCGGAGGAGGAAACTCCAGTCGGAAGAAGAAGCGAAAAGCGGAGGCCGCAGGCCCTGCCGAGGCAGCAGTTTTGAACCAAGGGGAGTTCAAAGGGAAGCCTAAAGGGCCTTGGACCCCTAAAAAAATTGAAAGATCAAGCGGGAAATGATGTGCTTGATTTACCGTGTCATATACACACCAAAAAAGATGAAGAGGGGAATCTGATTCTCCCCAAGCATACCACTCGATAGTGTCGACTCCTTATTCAGAGCTTCCGAGAGAGCCAGCCCAGTGAAAAGGATAAATAGTCTGACAAGGAGGAAGACGAAGAAGAAGATGGTGGCTACCCCAATGTTAATGCCACCTTGGTGATTTTTGCTGACGTCGAGAGCAAAAGTTGACTGAAAGTTATTAACAGAGAGGTGAACATGGTTGTGCTACCTCTTGAGCACTGCGTTGGTTTTCCCTTGAAGAGGAAAGGGTGATGCAGCGAAGTAGCATAAGTATTTCCCTTAGTTTTTGAGAACCAAGGTATCAATCCAGTAGGAGGCTCCACGCAAGTCCATCGTACCTACACAAACAAACAAAACCTCACAACCAATGCGATAAAGGGGTTGTCAATCCCTTCACGGTAACTTGTGAAAGTGAGATCTGATAGAGATAGTAAAATAAGATAAATATTTTTGGTATTTTATGATATATATTGGAAAGTAAGGGTTTCAAAATAAAGTAGATCGGAAACATATATGATAAAGGTTAGACCCGGGGGCCATAGGTTTCACTAATGGCTTCTCTCAAGATAGCATAAGTATTACGGTGGGTGAACAAATTACTGTCGAGCAATTGATAGAAAAGTGCGTAGTTATGAGAATATCTAGGCATGATCATGTATATAGGAATCACGTCCACGACAAGTAGATCGACTCCTGCCTGCATCTACTACTATTACTCCACACATCGACCGCTATCCAGCATGCATCTAGAGTATTAAGTTCATAAGAACAGAGTAACGCATTAAGCAAGATGACAGATGTAGAGCGATAAACTCAAGAAATATGATATGAACCCCATCTTTTTATCCTCGATGGCAACAATCCAATACGTGCCTTGCTGCCCTAACATCCTTTGGGAAAGGACACCGCAAGATTGAACCCAAAGCTAAGCACTTCTCCCATTGCAAGAAAGATCAATCTAGTAGGCCAAACCAAACTAATAATTCAAGAGACTTGCAAAGATAACCAATCACACATAAAAGAATTCAGAGGAGATTCAAATATTTCTCATAGATAAACTTGATCATAAACCCACAATTCATCGGATCTCGACAAACACACTGCAAAAAGAGTTACATCCAATAGATCTCCAAGAAGATCGAGGAGAACTTTGTATTGAGATTCAAAGAGAGAGAAGAAGAAATCTAGCTAATAACTATGGACCCGAAGGTTTGTGGTAAACTACTCACAACTCATAGGAGAGGCTATGGTGTTGATGTAGAAGCCCTCCGTGATCGATTCCCCCTCCGGCAGAGCGCCGATGAAAGCTTGAAGATGGGATCTCGTGGATACAGAAGGTTGCGGCGGTGGAAATAGGGTTTCATGGTGCTCATAGATGTTTTCAGGGTATGCAAGTATATATAGGCGAAGGAGGTCGGTCAGGGGAGCCACGAGGGGCCGACGAGGGTGGGGGGCAGGCCCACCCCCCTAGGGAGCCTGGCACCCTCGTGGCCGCCTCGGCTGCTTCTTGACGTCCACTCCAAGTCTCTTGGATTGCGTTTGTTCCAAAAAGATCGCTCCCGAAGGTTTCATTCCGTTTGGAGTCTGTTTGATATTCCTTTTCTTCGAAACACTGAAATAGGCAAAAAAACAGCAATTCAATGGGCCTCGCCAAGAGGTTAGTCCAAAAAATGATATAAAAGTGTAAAGTAAAGCCCATAAACATCCAAAACAGGTAATATAATAGCATGGAACAATGAAAAATTATATATACATTGGATACGTATCAAGCATCCCCAAGCTTAATTCCTGCTCGTCCTCGAGTAGGTAAATGATAAAAATAGAATTTTTGATGTGGAATGCTACCTAGCATATTCTCAATATAATTTTATTTATTGTGGCATGAATGTTTAGATCCAAATGATTCAAAATAAAAGTTCATATTGACATAAGAGGAGTAATACTTCAAGCAAACTAACAAGGCAATCATGTCTTCTCAAAATAACATGGCTAAAGAAAGTTTATCCCTACAAAATCATATAGTTAGGCTATGTTTCATTTTCATCACACAAAATACTCCCATCATGCACAACCCCGGTTTCAGCAAAGCATTGGTTCATACTTTTTAACGCGCTTCAGCTTTTTCAACTCTCACGCAATACATGAGCGTGAGCCATGGATATAGCACTATGGGTGGAATAGAATATGATGATGGAGGTTGTGTGGAGAAGACAAAAAACGAGAAAGTCTCATATTGACGAGGCTAATCAATGGGCTATGGAGATGCCCATCAATTGATGTCAACCTGAGGAGTAGGGATTGCCATGCAACGGATGCACTAGAGCTATAAATGTATGAAAGCTCAACAAAAGAAACCAAGTGGGTGTGCATCCAACTTGCTTGCTCACGAAGACCTAGGGCATTTTGAGGAAGCCCATCGTTGGAATATACAAGCCAAGTTCTATAATGAAAAATTCCGACTAGTATATGAAAGTGACAACATAAGAGACTCTCTATCATAAAGATCATGGTGCTACTTTGAAGCACAAGTGTGGAAAAGGATAGTAACATTGTCCCCTTTTTTTGGGCCTTTCTTTATTTGGCCCTTCCTTTTTTGGCCTTTTTTTATTTGGCCTTTCTTTTTTTTTATAAGGAACAATGCTCTAATAATGATGATCATCACACTTCTATTTATTTACAACTCACTGATTACAACTCGATACTAGAATAAGATATGACTCTATATGAATGCCTCCGGCGGTGTACCAAGATGGGCAATGAATCAAGAGTGACATGTATAAAAAATTATGCAAGGTGGCTTTGCCACAAATACAATGTCAACTACATGATCATGCAAGGCAATATGACAATGATGATGCGTGTCATGATAAACGGAACGATGGAAAGTTGCATGGAAATATATCTCGGAATGGCTATGGAAATGCCATAATAGGTAGGTATGGTGGCTGTTTTGAGGAAGATATAAGGAGGTTTATGTGTGATAGAGCGTATCGTATAATGGGGTTTGGATGCACCGGCGAAGTTTGCACCAACTCTCAAGGTGAGAAAGGGCAATGCATGGTACCATAGAGGCTAGCAATGATGGAAGGGTAGGAGTGCGTATAATCCATGGACTCACATTAGTCATAAAGAACTCATATACTTATTGCAAAAGTTTTATTAGCCCTCGGAGCAAATACTACTACGCATGCTCCTAGGGGGGAGGTTGGTAGGAGTTAACCATTGTGCGCCCCGACCTCCACACATAAGGAAGGCAGTCAAAAGAGCACCCCATGCAACAAATTTGTTACACAACTTTTACCATACGTGCATGCTATAGGACTTGCCAACTTCAACACAAGTATTTCTCAGTTTCATAATTACCCAACTAGCATGACTCTAACATTACCACCTTTATATCTTAAAACAATTATCAAGCATCAAATTGATCATAGCATCCAATTCACTTCCTATGATAGTTTTTATTATACCCAACTTGGATGCCCATCATTCTAGGACCAATTTTATAACCATAGCAAATACCATGCTGTTCTAAAAGACTCTCAAAATAATATAAGTGAAGCATGAGAGATCAATAATTTCTACAAAATAAAGCCACCGCCATGCTCTAAAAAGATATAAGTGAAGCACTAGAGCAAAACTATCTAGCTCAAAAGATATAAGTGAAGCACATAGAGTATTCTAACAATTTCTGAATCATGTGTGTCTCTCCCAAAAGGTGTGTACAGAAAGTATGATTATGGTAAATTAAAAGGCAAAGACTCATATCATACAACACGCTCCAAGCAAAACACATATCATGTGGTGAATAAAAATATAGCTCCAAGTAAAGTTACTGATAGACGAAGACGAAAGAGGGGATGCCTTCCGGGGCATCCCCAAGCTTAGCCTTTTGGTTTTCCTTGAATTATCTTGGGGTGCCATGGGCATCCCCGAGCTTAGGCTCTTGCCACTCCTTATTTCATAGTCCATCAAATCTTTACCCAAAACTTGAAAACTTCACAACACCAAACTCAACAAGAAATCTCATAAGCTCCGTTAGTGCAAGAAAGAAAAACCACCACATAAGGTACTGTAATGAACTCATTCTTTATTTATATTGGTGTTAAACCTACTGTATTCCAACTTCTCTATGGTTTATACCCCCCGATACTAGCCATAGACTCATCATAAATAAGCAAACAACACACGAAAAACAGAATCTGTCAAAAACAGAACAGTCTGTAGAAATCTGTAACTTTAGAATACTTCTGGAACTCTAAAAATCCTACAAAACTAGGAAGTCCTAGGAAATTTGTCTATTTATCTACTGCAAAAAGAATCAACTCCAAAGCACGTTTCTGTGATTTATTAAAATTATTCCCGTGCGTGCAAAAGTATCTGTTTTTCAGCAATATCAAATTAACTTTCACCCAAGATGACCCTATAGGTTCTACTTGGCACAAACACTAATTGAAAAATTAAAACACATCTAAACAGAGGCTAGATGAATTATTTATTACTAAACAGGAACAAAAAGCAAGGAACAAAAATAAAATTGGATTGCCTCCCAACAAGTGCTATCGTTTAACGCCCCTAGCTAGGCATAAAAGCGAGAATAGATCTAAGTATTGCCATCTTGGGTATTCAATTCATAAGTGGCTCTCATAATAGATTCATAAGGTAATTTGATTTTCTTTCTAGGAAAGTGTCCCATGCCTTTCCTTAATGGAAATTGAAATCTAATATTTCCTTCCTTCATATCAATAATTGCACCAATAGTTATAAGGAAAGGTCTACCAAGAATAATAGGACATGAAAAATTGCAATCTATATCAAGAACAATAAAATCTACTGTCACATAATTCCTATTTGCAACAATAAGAACATCATTAATCCTTCCCATAGGTTTCTTAATGGTGGAATCCGCAAGGTGCAAGTTTAAAGAGCAATCATCAAAATCACGGAAACCTAGCACATCACATAAAGTTTTTGGAATCGTAGAAACACTAGCACCCAAATCACACAAAGCATAGCATTCATGATCTTTAATTTTAATTATAATAGTAGGTTCCCACTCATCATAAAGTTTTCTAGGGATAGAAACTTCCAATTCAAGTTTTTCCTCATAAGATTGCAACAAAGCATCAACGATATGTTTGGTAAAAGCTTTATTTTGACTATAAGCATGAGGAGAATTTAGCACGGATTGCAACAAGGAAATACAATCTATTAAAGAACAATTATCATAATTAAATTCCTTGAAATCCAAAATAGTGGGTTCATTGCTATGTAAACCTTTGACCTCTCCAATCCCACTTTTATCAATTTTAGCATCAAGATCTAAAAGCTCCGAATCATTGGGACGCATTTTAACTAAAGTTGACTCATCTCCAGTCCCGTCATTATCAAGATTCATATTGCAAAACAAAGATTTAATAGGAGACACATCAATCACTTTTATATCTTCATCATTATTATCATGAAAACTAGAAGAACACGCTCTTACAAAGAAATCTTTCTTAGCACGCATCCTAGCGGTTCTTTCCTTGCACTCATCAATGGAAATTCTCATGGCTTTGAGAGACTCATTGATATCATGCTTAGGTGGAATAGATCTAATTTTCAAAGAATCAACATCAAGAGAAATTCTATCCATGTTCCTAGCCAATTCATCAATCTTAAGCAATTTTTCTTCAAGCAAGGCATTGAAATTCTTTTGAGAATTCATAAATTATTTAACACTAATCTCAAAATTAGAGGGCATATTATTAAAATTTCCATAAGAGTTGTTGTAGGAATTACCATAATTATTAGAGGAATTACTGGGAAACAGCCTAGGATTAAAGTTTCCTCTATACGCGTTGTTACCAAAATTATTCCTACCAACAAAATTCACATCCATAGATTCATTATTATTCTCAATCAAAGGAGACACAGGCATATCATTAGGATCAATAGGAGCACTCTTAGTAGCAAACGATTTCATAAGTTCATCCACCTTTCCACTCAAAACATTAATTTCTTCTATCGCATGAACTTTTTTACTAGTAGATCTTTCGGTGTGCCATTGAGAATAATTAACCATAATATTATCTAGGAGTTTAGTAGCTTCTCCTAAAGTGATTTCCGTAAAAGTGCCTCCTGCGACCGAATCTAAAAGATTTCTAGAAGCAAAATTCAATCCGGCATAATTTTTTTGTATAATCATACATAAATTCAAACCATGTGTAGGGCAATTGCGAATCATTAATTTCATTCTCTCCCAAGATTGTGCATCATGCTCATGATCAAGTTGCTTAAAATTCATATTATCGTTTCTAAGAGAGATGATCTTAGCGGGAGGGAAATACTTAGAGATAAAAGCATCTTTGTACTTATTCCATGAATCAATACTATTTTTAGGCAAAGATGAAAACCAAGTTTTAGCACAATCTCTAAGTGAAAACGGAAATAACTTCAATTTAACAATATCATTGTCCATGTATTTCTTCTTTTTCCTATCACACAAATCAACAAAGTTGTTTAGATGAGTAGCAGCATCTTCACTAGGAAGGCCGGAGAATTGATCTTTCATGACAAGATTCAACAAAGCAGCATTGATTTCACAAGATTCAGCATCATTAAAGGAGCAATTGGAGTGCTAAGGAAATCATTATTATTGGTATTGGAAAACTCACACAACTTAGTATTATCTTGAGCCATTGTGACAAGCAATCCAACACATAAGCACACAAGAGGCAAGCGAAAAAGAGGCGAACAAAAAAGAGAGGGTGAATAAAATGGCAAGGGTGAAGTGGGGGGAGAGGAAAACGAGAGGCAAATGGCAAATAATGTAATGCGAGGGAGATGAGTTTGTGATGGGTACTTGGTATGTCTTGACTTGAGCGAAGACCTCCCCGACAACGGTGCCAGAAATCCTTCTTGCTACCTCTTGAGCACTGCGTTGGTTTTCCCTTGAAGAGGAAAGGGTGATGCAGCAAAGTAGCGTAAGTATTTCCCTCAGTTTTTGAGAACCAAGGTATCAATCCAGTAGGAGGCTCCACGCAAGTCCCTCATACCTACACAAACAAATAAAAACCTCGCAACCAACGTGATAAAGGGGTTGTCAATCCCTTCACGGTAACTTGCAAAAGTGAGATCGGATAGAGATAATAAGATAAGATAAATATTTTTGGTATTTTTATGATATGTATTGGAAAGTAAAGATTGCAAAATAAAATAGATCAGAAACTTATATGATAAAAGATAGACCCGGGGGCCATATGTTTCACTAGTGGCTTCTCTCTAGATATCATAAGTATTACGGTGGGTGAATAAATTACTGTCGAGCAATTGATAGAAAAGTACATAGTTATGAGAATATATAGGCATGATCATGTATATAGGCATCATGTCCGCGACAAGTAGACCGACTCCTGCCTGCATCTACTACTATTACTCCACTCATCGACCGCTATCCAGCATGCATCTAGAGTATTAAGTTCATAAGAACAGAGTAACACATTAAGCAAGCTGACATGATGTAGAGGGATAAACTCAAGCAATATGATATAAACCCCATCTTTTTATCCTTGATGGCAACAATACAATACGTGCCTTGCTGCCCCTGCTATCACTGGGAAAGGACACCGCAAGATTGAACCCAAAGCTAAGCACTTCTCCCATTGCAAGAAAGATCAATCTAGTAGGCCAAACCAAACTGATAATTCAAAGAGACTTGCAAAGATAACCAATCATACATAAAATAATTCAGAGGAGATTCAAATATTTCTCATAGATAAACTTGATCATAAACCCACAATTCATCGGATCTCGACAAACACACCGCAAAAAGAGTTACATCAAATAGATCTCCAAGAAGATCGAGGAGAACTTTGTATTGAGATTCAAAGAGAGAGAAGAAGCCATCTAGCTAATAACTATGGACCCGAAGGTCTGTGGTAAACTACTCACAACTCATAGGAGATGCTATGGTGTTGATGTAGAAGCCCTCCATGATCGATTCCCCCTCCGGCGGAGCGCCGGCGAAGGCTCCAAGATGGGATCTCGCGGATACAGAAGGTTGCGGCGGTGGAAATAGGGTTTCGTGGTGCCCCTGGATGTTTTCAGGGTATGCAAGTATATATAGGCGAAAGAGGTCGGTCAGGGGAGCCACGAGGGGCCCATGAGGGTGGGGCCGCGCCCGTCCCCCTAGGGCGCCTGGCACCCTCGTGGCCGCCTCGGCTGCTTCTTGACGTCCATTCCAAGTCTTCTGGATTGCGTTTGTTCCAAAAAGATCGCTCCCGAAGGTTCATTCCGTTTGGACTCCGTTTGATATTCCTTTTCTTCGAAACACTGAAAGAGGCAAAAAAAACAACAATTCGGGTTGGGCCTCCGGTTAGTAGGTTAGTCCCAAAAATGATATAAAAGTGTAAAGTAAAGCCCATAAACATCCAAAACAGGTAATATAATAGCATGGAACAATCAAAAATTATAGATACGTTGGAGACGTATCAGGTTGCTTCGGCAACGCCAAGATATTTGAAATGGTCAAAAACCCCTATTACATTCGACCAGTCCGACCACCCGCCGCATGTTGCTACCCCTGGGCGGCAAGCTTTGGCGTTGGACCCAGTCGTTGGGGGCACCCGACTGGCCAAGGTTTTGATGGATGGTGGCAGTGGACTGAATATATTGTATGCTGAGGCCCTCCGGGGGATGGGCATTCCGATGTCCAAGCTCAGTGAGAGCAACATGAGATTCCATGGTATCATTCAAGGGAATAAAGCCGATTCACTCGGTCAGATCACTCTTGATGTGGTTTTCGGTGATTCCAAGAATTACCGCAAGGAAAAGTTGACGTTCGAGGTAGTGGATTTTGACACGCCTATCATGCCATTCTAGGCAGACCTGCTTATGCTAGTTTCATGGCTCGACCATGTTATGTGTACCTAAAGTTGAAGATGCCTGGTCCCGGAGGTTTGATCACAGTCACTGGAAATCGGCAGAGAGCAGAAGATTGTCTCCAAAACGGTTCAAAGATCGCCGATGAGCAGATGGCAGCAGTAGAGTTTTAGGAATACCAGAAAAATGCAGATCCGAGTGATTTGTTCCGTGCCAAGAGGCCTGCCTCAGAGTCCGCAATCCAGTCAGCCGGTGAAACAAAGCCGGCTCACATTCACCTAACCGATCCCAATGCTACTCTGACTCATATCTCAACAACACTCGACAGCAAATAGGAAGAAGCGCTCATCCAGTTCCTCCATGAGAACTGCGACATCTTCGCATGGAAGCCATCTAACATGCCGGGTGTACCCAGGGGACTTGTTGAGCACCGTTTGCGAGTCGACTCAAAGGCAAAACCCGTTAAAGAGCATCTTCGTCGGTCCGCCACGGAGAAGAGAAAGGCAATTGGCTAGGAGGTGGCTCAGCTTCTTGCTGCCGAGTTCATCCGCGAGATATACCACTCCGAGTGGCTCGCCAATGTCGTGATGGTCCCCAAGAAAGACAAGTCACTTCGAATGTGTATTGATTTCAAGCATATCAATCGGGCCTGCCTGAAAGATCATTTTCCTCTGCCCCGCATCAACCAGATAGTAGACTCAACTGCGGGATGTGAGTGATTGTCCTTTTTAGACGCCTATTCTGGGTACCATCAGATCCGACTGTATGGACCCCATGAGATAAAGATAGCTTTCATCACCCCATTCGGGTGTTTTTGCTATGTTACTATGCCCTTTGGCCTCAAGAATGCTGGTGCCACATTCAAGCGCATGATTCAGAAGTGCCTGCTCACTCAAATCAGTCGGAATGTGGAAGCATACATGGATGACATAGTGGTTAAGTCACGCAAAGGTTACGACCTGCTGAATGACCTTGTTGAAACCTTTGCCAACTTAAGAAGATATGATATCAAGCTCAATCCATCAAAGTGCACATTCTGAGTCCCGGGTGGAAAGTTGCTCGTTTTCCTTGTTTTTGAACGGGGGATCGATGCAAACCCAGAGAAGATTGGCACAATACTCCGAATGAAACGCCCTGTGCGTGTGCACAATGTTCAAAAGCTTACTGGTTGTTTGGCTGCATTGAGTCGATTCATCTCACGCCTCGTTGAAAAGGCATTGCCCCGTTACCGACTGATGAAGAAGTCTGACAAATTCGAGTGGAATGACAAAGCTGAAGCAGCGTTTGAAGAGCTCAAAGCCCTGCTTTCCACCGAGCCGGTGCTTGCCGCTCCAGTCAGCAAGGAGCCTTTACTGCTTTACATCACAGCCACTAGACAGGTCGTCAACACAGTGCTCACAGTTGAGCGGGAAGAAGAAGGAAAAGCCTTCAAAGTTCAGTGCCCTGTGTATTACATTTCAAAAGTCTTGACCCCGTCCAAGCAGAGATATCCTCATTATCAGAAGCTTGTTTATGGAATTTACTTGACCATGAAGAAAGTTGCACACTACTTCTCAGATCACTCGGTTTCAGTCGTCAGTGACGCTCCATTGTCAGAAATTCTGAATAATAGAGATGCAACTGGTCGAGTGGCAAAGTGGGCGATTGAACTCCTTCCTTTAGATATCAAGTTCGAGGCAAAGAAAGCCATCAAGTCTCAAGCAATAGAAGATCTACTCGCAGAGTGGATTGAACAGCAACAGCCAACTCAGATTCAATCGGAACATTGGACTATGTTTTTTGATGAATCCAAGATGTTGAATGGCTCTGGTACAGGAGTGGTTTTAGTGTCCCCAAGAGGAGACAAGCTCAGTTATGTCCTCCAGATTCACTTTGATTCTTCAAAAAATGAAGCTGTGTATGAGGCACTGCTGTATGGGTTGCGTATGGCCATTTCACTCGGCGTTCAACGCTTGATGGTCTACGTGACTCAGACTTAGTGGTTAATCAAGTAATGAAGGAATGGGACATCGTGAGTCCAAAGAATGACCTGTTATTGCAATGCGAAGAAGAAAGCTAGAGAAGAAGTTTGAGGGGTTAGAACTCCACCACATACCCCGAATCAAGAATCAAGCTGCTGATGATTGATACGTCTCCAACATATCTATAATTTATGAAGCATTCATGCTATTATATTATCTATTTTGGATGTTTATGGGCTTTATTATACACTTTTATATTATTTTTGGGACTAACCAATTAGCCGGAGGCCCAGCCCAAATTGTTGTTTTCTTGCCTATTTCAGTGTTTCGAAGAAAAGGAATATCAAACGGAGTCCAAACGGAATGAAACCTTTGGGAGAGTTATTTTTGGAACAGAAGCAATCCAGGAGACTTGGAGTAGACGTCAGGGAAGCTTCAAGGAAGCCACGAGGCAGGAGGTGCGCCCTACCCCCTGGGCACGGCCCCCACCCTCGTGGGCCCCACGTGGCTCCCCTGGCCGACTTCTTTCGCCTATATATGTCCATATACCCTAAAAACATCGGGGATCACAATAGATCGGGAGTTCCGCCGCCGCAAGCCTCTGTAGCCACCAAAAACCAATCAGAACACTGTTCCGGCACCCTGCCGGAGGGGGGATTCCTCACCGGTGGCCATCTTCATCATCCCGGCGCTCTCCACGATGAGGAGGGAGTAGTTCACCCTCAGGGCTGAGGGTATGTACCAGTAGCTATGTGTTTGATCTCTCTCTCTCTCTCTCTCTCTCTCTCTCTCTCTCGTGTTCTTGATTTGGTACGATCTTGTTGTACCGCGAGCTTTGCTATTATAGTTGGATCTTATGTTGGTTCTCCCCCTCTACTCTCTTGTAATGGATTGAGTTTTCCCTTTGAAGTTATTTTGTCGGATTGAGTCTTTAAGGATTTGAGAACACTTGATGTATGTCTTGCCGTGCTTATCTGTGGTGACAATGGGATATTCACGTGATCTACTTGATGTATGTTTTAGTGATCAACTTGCGGGTTCAATGAACTTATGCATAGGGGTTGGCACACATTTTCGTCTTGACTCTCAGGTAGAAACTTTGGGGCACTCTTTGAAGTACTTTGTGTTGGTTGAATAGATGGATCTGATATTGTGTGATGCATATCGTGTAATCATGCCCAGGGATACTTGAGGTGACATTGGAGTATCTAGGTGACATTAGGGTTTTGGTTGATTTGTGTCTTAAGGTGTTATTCTAGTATGAACTCTAGGATAGATCGAACGGAAAGAATAGCTTCGTGTTATTTTACTACGGACTCTTGAATAGATCGATCAGAAAGAATAACTTTGAGGTGGTTTCGTACCCTACCATAATCTCTTCGTTTGTTCTCCTCTATTAGTGACTTTGGAGTGACTCTTTGTTGCAGGTTGAGGGATAGTTATATGATCCAGTTATGTTATTATTATTGAGAGAACTTGCACTAGTGAAAGTATGAACCTTAGGCCTTGTTTCCTACCATTGCAATACTGTTTACGCTCACTTTTACCACTTGTTACCTTGCTGTTTTTATATTTTCAGATTAGAAATACTCATATCTACCATCCATATTGCACTTGTATCACCATCTCTTCGCCGAACTAGTGCACCTATACAATTTACCATTGTATTGGGTGTGTTGGGGACACAAGAGACTCTTTGTTATTTGGTTGCAGGGTTGTTTGAGAGCAGTCAGGGGGAAATGTTTTCTTCGTGAAATACTGGTGGCCCGTCCGGTGGGTCCCTGCTGTGAGGTGGAGGAATAATTATTTTGCGCGTAATAAGGAGGCACTTCCTTGCGGCCGCCGTGGACCCAACTGTCAGCCTCTCCACGTACAGTACTCTTTTCATGGAAGTCGGTCGTTGACCACATTGACCACGCCGCGCCGAGAGCACCACGGCGGTGGATGACGACGAGGCCTAGGAAGGGGATGATGCGGAGCCGGGGAAGACGTGGCAGTGGAAGCCCGCACGAAGAGGAGTATGAGGGTTCACTGGTTCGGCTGCGGTGTGAGGCTGCCGTCGCCGCAGAATAACAGGGGGTGTGGGTGAGTAGAGGGATGCCTTGGCCAGCGGTAGGAGTAGTAGGGGCGCTGAGGCCTGCTCGGCAGCACATCCGGCCACGGGAGGCGGGAAGCGGCGGTCCACTTGGCCTGCTTTTGGCGGCTGGAGCAAGAAGATCAGAGATTGAAGAAACACGACGGCCGTTGGATTGACATCCAACGGTTACGTCTGCTAGAATCGTTTGTTGACGTATATAATAACTAAAAAATCTTGCATACGCGTCAACTTAATAGGCCCACAAGTCAGACCACTCCCTCTTTTCTTAATAATTTATATATAGCTCATTGCAACTTCTTATGCAATTTATTGCAATCGTTTTTTTGGTTGGCCAGGGCCAATTTTGCATATTTTTGTGGGTTCCAAACTATTTTTAATATCAAAATGTCGAGCCAGATTTAAAGTACTTTGAAGATATATTTAAATTAGGTTAATGCCCGGTGAAATAAGAATCTAAAAATGTGAAAAAATCAGAAATTATAAAGTAATTGCCAATTTGTCATCTGTTTTTATATTTACAACCCATTTCATCAGATTTGCAGGCGTCTTGAAAGAGTTGCTGCGCATCAGGGCGTAGAAAAATAAGTAGGCCTGGATTGAGTATTCTTCAGAAAAAATAAACTGGGCTCATTTTCACAAAGAAAAATTGCTGGGCTGGTCACATGGTGTACATAAAATATAAGCCTGGGCTAGACGGGCCACAGCCCAGTTCAAACCCTGCTCCGGCTCAACAATAACAAAAAATACTGCTCGAGCAGCTCGTCCCAGTGTCACCGATCTTGTGCTGTTCTCTTGTCTATTGACTATATACGCTCACGATGTCATGGGTCCCGGATGTCGTGAAAGCACTAGGAGGAAGCATTTTATTTTTCCATACGTTGACATGGTGGGCCCCTCATCATCCTCTCCACGTATACGCCGATTCCTGTTGTTTGTTGACCATGTTGACAACGCGAGAGGGCGGCGCCACGGCGAGCGCACCAAAGCGCGCGGAGGACGTCGGTGTTAACGATTTAGGAGACGGTGGGGCGGCGATGCATGCGCTGAGGCGCAACCAGCCGCGGGAGGCGGAAGCAGGCGGCCCCACCAGCACTGGTTTGGTTTTGGCGCCTGGAGGAAGACAGGACTGAAGAAACACGACAGACTGTAAAAGCAGCAGGAGTACTTAACAACCTTAATTGAAACCAGCAGGGGCACTTAACAACCAAAGCTGAAAGCAGTATGAGTACTTATACAGGTTCAACCGTACAAAGCACGCCTCGAACAGTGCTACTTTGCCTACAATTAACCAAGGATGAGGCTGCCAAGCCCCTGGACAAGGCCCAGGCGCTACCCCGCGCATCCACAACCTTCTGAAAGCAGCTTCATCTTGCAATGTGGTCAATAAACAGGATATTTGCTTTAGAGCCATGGAAAAGCATGAACATAATCTTCTGTCCTATTCTCCAAGATGGACAGGCCTTCATTATTTGAGATCACCCATGAATAAGTATCTTTTCACCTCCAAGGGGAATGGAGTAGGTCGACATAAACATCATGTTGTGACCAAGCGCAAGTCTGACCCGACCATGGTCAGGCATCTGTATAGGAACAATAGAACTGGGTAGTTTCTGTTTCAAGAAGATCACAGCTGTAAAACTATGTATAAGCAATAGTTTATGAACAACATATATAACAGAAAACAGCTCGTACCATAAGTTTCTAAACCACAGTTGGACCTGTTCAATGAGTGCAAAGATGGCACACATATCCCACGTGGCCTTCCACCATTGAAATGCCCCACAAGGACCTCAAGACGATCAATAAAGTGTAGGAACTTGTGGATGTCATCCGATCAACTTCAGTGCCATCGATGGCAGTAGAGTTACTGAGAATAACAAACGAGCAGCCTGCTTAACTCTGAAAAAACCTACACGTGCCACCAATTATAAGAAAATATTAGTTAGAAGTAGCATCTTCGTGAGAGATTCGTTGCTACTTCTAAAGTTAAATTATGATTAGTTAGCCAGAATAGGTGGATTAAGAAGTAATCGAGGCAACAAGCAAGAACCAGATACAAAACTAACATGGATGAACAATTGGAACAACGCCGGGGTGGAAGATCACAGTGAAGATGAGACCAGGTTCTGCTATTTCCATCAACATTCGTGCGCCAACTTTCAGTCTGTAACACTTGAGAAAGTTTATCCAAGTTCGCTCATAAAAAAGCAGCGATCTTCTTGGTTCATGAACCCAACTCGGAACTTATATCCATGGCTTGTCTTCACTGTGACCATTAAACTAGTGTATTCAGTTATGGCAAGGCCGAGCATCTTGAGTACATGTGTTCTGGCGGAGCAAATAATGCACTGCAGGAAAAATAATATGAGAACACAATGTATTCCCTATCCAAATCTAGAAATAACTTCCTCCTTCACGTCAGTGTTGACCATCGTACTAGTAGTACCTTTTATCCAAATATACCAATCCAAATTTCTAAATTATTCGACAACATGTTCAAAAAAACCCCACCCTCCCGGATAGAAAAGAGGATTCTAGGAACATACTGTGCGCATTTTAAAATCACGTGTTAGGATGCGAAGGAACAAGTGTGGCATCTCGCCGAGGGCGCAGAAACCTATAGGGTCCTCGCACTTTGGGCACTGCAAATGAAACACACTAGATTCAGTAGGAAGAAAAATGCATCAACGGCGGCGGCTGCCATCCTATGACTACCTGCGACCAAGGGACTTGGATTTATCGGGGATGGATGAAGAATTCGTACCTGGTTCTCCATGAGAAAACCCTAGGCAGTCGCCGAGAGTGGGTTTTCTCCAACAAGGCACGAGGGAGAAGGGGATTCAGGCCCAGTGAAATATTGCCGCTTTGTCCGTCCAGCTTACTGCTAAAGCTGGAAAGAGCGGGGGTTGTGATTTGACGGCTCATTGGGCATTACTGTGGCGCTACGACCGGGGCGTGTCTACCGTGCAGTTGTGCACTCTAATTTGTGCATATATCACGTGGACTCCGTTGCCGTTTGCCCCACATATCAGCGAAAGGAAGTATAAAGACAGGAGTAACTAGTTACACATAAATATATTTTTGACAAAGAGATACTCCCTCATAAGAAATATACAAATATTTTATATCACAACTTTAACATAAGAAAAATCAAGGGGAATATATATAACATATATAATTATAAAAAACAGAGTTGTTTTAACACAGTATAGACGAGTTGGTGATGATGGTGTTCCTGCCATCCTGCAATATAGGTCGTCCGATTTATATCTGACGGATAGGAAGGAAACTATGGCAATTTTGCAAAAAGGTACCCACACACCTCTCCACATTTGCCAATAAGGCCTTCCCTCATTCATCCTTTTCGCTCACAAGATAAAATACTGATACAAATGCATCTTGATGTTACGTGCAACGCACGGGTATTATGGGGGTTCAGCTTTTTTGGGGGGGTTCAGCTGAGAATATTCTCAGACAGGCTCACAGTTCTGGACTTCGGGCCGCAGGCCCACCCTGCATGTTTGGGGGCCCATGTGTTCTACCTCAGCGGTTTTCATATTGCAAGTGATCAGTATGGCGCTGGTTTTAGATGCTGTCGCAAGGCGAATACAGAAAATTGAATAAAACACGACAGCTGTTGGAATGAAATCGAATGACAGTTCCTAACCAGCAATGAGAGTTGCAATTCCATCAATGATATACCATGTGATAAATAATACTATCGTACTAATTATACACACAGGACACTTGTTTCACCATGCCAGATTATTACATCAAATTCTCTCGGAGGATAGATCAGTTCGGCAGTTGCGTGCTGCTACTGAAGAATTTCAAAGTTGATTTGCACCAGCTCTCCTTGCCGAGAAAGTTCAATTTTGACATCATCCCCTACCGCAAGATATGATTTAGATTTGAACCTTGACCATCCTTTAGCATCAATCATCATGCGACCATCCTTTGTACTTACGGTATATTGAGAAGGTTCATTCACACCAAGGTTGTGCATGGTAAGAGAAACTTGTCCGCGGTCGCCCGGATTGTTGAACGACTCCCTCGTTGCTCTAGGAATTCTCTGTTTGCAAACAAGAAGACATATCCAAACAGTTAGATCAACACAGTGAATCGTGTGAAACAACATGGAAAGAAAAAAGAACGTAGCACTTGGGCGGCCAATGCTTACCAAGAAGGTGGACATGTCGGTTTTTGTGAGGACTTTGGTATATGAATTGCAAACTGCAGCCTAGTCTGTTGCCGGTGCAACTGCTCGTTCGGTTGCCGCTGCACGGGCTGGAGCAGATGCAAGTGCAAGTGTTGGTGCAGTGCGAAGCTCTTTGCTGCCGGAGATGGTGCTCCTTGTAGAGCTGGTGCCGATGTCGGAGCAGGTGCCGATGTCGATGCCCGATCCTCCGGTAGATCAGACTGATCCGCTGACGTGGTCGGTGCCCAATCCTCAGCTGGATCAGACCGAGCTGCTGCCGCTGTCAGTGCTAGAGAAACTACCGGTGCTCGATCCGTTGCTGAAGGTGGTACCGATGTGCAAGACATCGGCGATCGTGTCTGGTCTGCTATGATCAGCTTTCTAACTTGACTAGGATCCGTCACCGTGATCCAGTTTTTTTCTTCATTTCTTTTAAACGCGAGAAGGACTAATTGTGGCGCTTTTGTTAAACCAAACTGCAGTTCATCATAGGGATTCAAATTTGGTACTCGGACAATGATCGATTCAATTTTTCCAGTACTATAAGTGATGGACAGTGCCTTCGTTACTAACACGACATAAGAAGTGAAACCTACAAAAATAGCCATCGTAGAGCAAACCAAACGATTTATTCTGTGATGAATGTCACATGGCAAAACCTGCATCATAAAATTGTAGGAAAAGAAAGAAAACATGACATTAAATCAATAAGATTTAGACAGTAAATCAATAAGATTTACTTGATGTGACACGAGTGAATCCTTACCAGGAAATCACTATGTTGAAGTACTAAACAGAAGATTGATCGTCCAACTACGGGTGGCATGCAGGGGCCCCGCCTACTCCCACAAGCAGGACAGTCCAAAGGTCGTGACAAATCGTATGGACCGAACATCCATGGGACTGGAAATCCTGGTTGATGCGATAAACCCTGCAATGCATACAGATATTGGAGTGTAACCATAATTGATAAACCGTCCTCACAAAAAAGATGATCTGGATACTTCAAAATATACAGACCGAATTGAGTGGACAGACACTAACATAGACCGTTCTCAGGACTGAGCACACATCAAAAGCGGCAGTGCTAATAAACAATACAGGGTTCACAAACACAAATCAAGTACTGAACAATAGTACTTACTATAGACAAGCAAAGTTGCACTAATTAAACTCTGTATACTATTTCTTGCCACCGACCTACGGGATGAACCTCGCCTAATTGACTAGGCCACGGACTTCATGAGAGATATCTACCTGAACCATCACCATCTCGTCAACCTTGGAGAACCTAACAGAGTGGTCTTTCCACTCATAAACATGATGATGAAGACAGGCCGCATCAGATTTGTTGGGATGCACACCCTTCGTAATCGAAAGCACAGCCAGGAAATTGTTGTGGTCAAGTACAGCCTTGAGAACACGCAACAATGCTACAGGAAAACACTAGTTCAGGACTGCTACGTCTTGAGCTTGTGTTGGTTTTCCTCGAAGAGGAGAGGGTGATGCTGCAATAGTAGCGTAAGTATTTCCCTTAGTTTTTGAGAACCAAGGTATCAATCCAGTAGGAGGCTCATCAAAGTCCCACACACCTACACAAACAAACTGAGAACTCGCAACCAACGCAATAAAGGGGTTATCAATCCCTTCACGACCACTTGCAAAAGTGAGATCTAATAAAGATAATAAGATAAGATAAATATATTTTTGGTATTTTATAATATACATGCAAAAAATAAAGATGCAAATAAAAGTAGATTGGAAGCAAATATGATAAGAGATAGACCCGGGGGCCATAGGTTTCACTAGTGGCTTCTCTCAAGATAGCATAAGTATTACGGTGGGTGAACAAATTACTGTCGAGCAATTGATAGAAAAGCAAATAATTATGAGATTATCTAGGCATGATCATGTATATAGGTATCACGTCCGTAACAAGTAGACCGACTCCTGCCTACATCTACTACTATTACTCCACACATCGACCGACTCCTGTGTGCATCTAGAGTATTAACTTCATAAGAACAGAGTAACGCATTAAGCAAGATGACATGATGTAGAGGGATAGACTCAAGCAATATGATATAAAACCCATCTTGTTATCCTCGATGGCAACAATACAATACATGCCTTGCAACCCTTTACATCCTTTGGTAAGGACACCGCAAGATTGAACCCAAAGCTAAACACTTCTCCCATGGCAAGAAAGATCAATCTAGTAGGCCAAACCAAACTGATAATTAGAAGAGACTAGCAAAGATAACTCAATCATACATAAAAGAATTCAGAGAAGATTCAAATATTATTCACAGCTAAACTTGATCATAAACCCACAATTCATCGGATCTCAACAAACACACCGCAAAAAGAGTTTACATTGAATAGATCTCCACAAGAGAGGGGGAGAACATTGTATTGAGATCCAAAAAGAGAGAAGAAGCCATCTAGCTAATAACTATGGACCCGTAGGTCTATGGTAAACTACTCACAACTCATCGGAGGGGCAAGGATGTTGATGTAGAAGCCCTTCGTGGTCGATTCCCCCTCTCGCAGAGTGCCGGCGAAGGCTCCAAGATGGGATCTCGCGGATACAGAAGGTTACGGTGGTGGAAATTGTGTTTCGTCTGCCCCCTGGATGTTTTCGGGGTACGTACGCTTATATAGGAGGAAGAAGTACGTCAGTGGAGGCCCGAGGGGCCCACGAGACAGGGGGGCGCGCCCTATAGGGGGGGCGCCCTCCTATCTCGTGGAAGCCTCGGCTGCTTCTTGACTTGCACTCCAAGTCCTCTGGATCACGTTCGTTCCAAAAATCACGCTCCCGAAGGTTTCATTCCGTTTGGACTCCGTTTGATATTCCTTTTCTTCGAAATACTGAAATAGGAAAAAAAAACAGCAATATGGGCTGCGCCTCCGGTTAGTAGGCTAGTCCCAAAGATGATATAAATGTGTAAAATAAAGCCCATAAATATCCAAAAGGGGTAATATAATAGCATGGAACAATAAAAAATTATAGATACGTTGGAGACGTATCAAGCATCCCCAAGCTTAATTCCTGCTCGTCCTCGAGTAGGTAAATGATAAAAGAGAATTTTGATGTGGAATGCTACCTATCATGATTCATAATGTAACTTTCTTTATTGTGGCATGAATGTTCAGATCCAAATGATTCAAAATAAAAGTTCATATTGATGAAAGAAATAGTAACACTTCAAGCATACTAAACAAAGTAATCATGTCTTCTCAAAATAACATGCCAAAAGAAAGTTCATCCCTATAAAATCATATAGTTGGGCTATGCTTCATTTTCGTCACACAAAGATGTTCCCAACTTCTATACCCCCGATGACAAGCCAAGCAATTGTTTCATACTTAAATAATCTCAAACTTTTTCGACCTTCACGCAATACATGAGCGTGAGCCATGGATATAGCACTATGGGTGGAATAGAATATGATGATGGGGATTTTGTGGAGAAGACAAAAAAAGGAGAAAGTCTCACATTGACGAGGATAATCAACGGGCTATGGAGATGCCTATCAATTGATGTCAACATGAGGAGTAGGGATTGCCATGCAACGGATGCACCAGAGCTATAAATGAATGCTCAACAAAAGAAAACTAGTGGGTGTGCATCCAACTTGCTTGCTCACGAAGACCTAGGGCATTTGAGGAAGCCCATCGTAGGAATATACAAGCCAAGTTCTATAATGAAAAATTCCCACTAGTATGAAAAAAGACAACTTATGAGACTCACTATATGAAAAACATGGTGCTACTTTGAAGCACAATATATGAGACTCATTACATGAAGAACAATGTGCTACTTTGAAGAACAAGTGTGTAAAAATAGATAGTAACATTTGCCTTTTTTTTTTTTTTTTTTTTTCTTTTCCCCTTTTTTTTCTTTTTCTTCTTTTTTTCTTTTTTTGGGCCTTTCTTTTTTCTTTTGGCCTTTCTTCTTTTTTTTTCTTTTTTTTCTTTTTTTCTTTGGGCAATGCTCTAATAATGATGATCATCACACTTCTATTGATTACAACATATGAATTACAACTCGAAACTAGAACAAGATATGACTCTATATGAATGCCTCCGGCGGAGTACCAGGATTGTGCAATGAATCAAGAGTGACATGTATGAAACATAATGCATGGTGGCTTTGCCACAAATACGATGTCAACTACATGATCATGCAATGGCAATATGACAAAAGTAAAGTATGTCATGATGATGATGAACGGAACGGTGGAAAGTTGCATGGCAATATATCTCGGAATGGCTATGGAAATGCCATAATAGGTAGGTATGGTGGCTGTTTTGAGGAAGATATAAGGAGTTTTATGTGTGATAGAGCGTATCGTATCATGGGGTTTGGATGCACCAGCGAAGTTTGCACCAACTCTCAAGGTGAGAAAGTGCAATGCACGGTAGCGAAGAGGCTAGCAATCGCGGAAAGGTAAAAGTGTGTATAATCCATGGACTCAACATTAGTCAAAAGAACTCATATACTTATTGCAAAAATTTAGAAGTCATCAAAAATCAAGTACTACGCGCATGCTCCTAGGGGGATAGATTGGTAGGAAAAGACCATCGCTCGTCCCCGACCACCACTCATAAGGATGAACAAGCCAGGTACACTTCATGTTTCAAATTGTTACACAACTTTAACCATGCGTGCATGCTACGGGACTTGCTAACTTCAACACAAGCATTCTTTAAATTCATAATCACCCAACTAGCATGACTTTAATATCACTACCTCCATATCTCAAAACAATTATCAAGTATCAAATTGATCATAGCATCCAATTCACTTCCTATGATAGTTTTTATTATACCCAACTTGGATGCCTACCATTCTAGAACCAATTTTATAACCATAGAAAATACCATGTTGTTCTAAAAGATTCTCAAAAAGATATAAGTGAAGCATGAGAGACTAGTAATTTCTACAAAATTAAGACACCACCGTGCTCTAAAAGATATAAGTGAAGCACTAGAGCAAAACTATCAAGCTCAAAAGATATAAGTGAAGCACATAGAGTATTCTAGCAAATTCTAATCAAATAGGCTTCTCCCAAAAGGTGTGTACAGCAAGGATGATTGTGGTAAACTAAAAGCAAAGACTAATATAATACACGACGCTCCAAGCAAAACACATATCATGTGGCGAATAAAAATATAGCTCCAAGTAAAGTTACCAATGAACGAAGATTTAAAGAGGGGATGCCTTCCCGGGGCATCCCCAAGCTTAGGCTTTTGGCTATCCTTGAATATCTTGGGGTGCCTTGGTCATCCCCAAGCTTAGGCTCTTGCCACCCTTTATTCCATAGTCCATAAAAGCTTTACCCAAAACTTGAAAACTTCACAACACAAAACTCAACAGGAAATCTTATAACCTTCGTTAGTGAAAGAAAACAAAACCACCACATAAGGTACTGTAATGAACTCATTCTTTATTTATTTTGGTGTTAAACCTACTGTATTCCAACTTCCCTATGGTTTATAAACTATTTTACTAACCATAGATGCATCGAAATAAGCAAACAACACACGAAAAACAGAATCTGTCAAAAACATAACAGTCTGTAGCAATCTGTAACTAACGCAAACTTCTGGAACTCTAAAAATCCTACCAAAATAGGAAGTCCTGGAAAATCTGTCTATTGATCACCAGAAAAAAAGAATCAACGCAAAGCACGTTCATGTGATTTAACAAAATTATATTCGTATGCGCAAAGTTTCTGTTTTTCAGCATAATCAAATCAACTATCATCATAGGTTATCCTATAGGTTCTACTTGGCACAAACACTAATTAAAAGATAAAAACACATCTAAACAGAAGGTAGAGGCAAGATTTATTACTAAACAGGAACAAAAACAAAAAACACAAAGACAATTGGGTTGCCTCCCAACTAAGCGCTATCGTTTAACGCCCCTAGCTAGGCATAAAAACAAGGATAGATCTAACGGGTGCCATCTTTGGCACTAAATTCATAAGTAGCCCGCATGATACATTCACAAGGTAATTTGACTTTCTTTCTTGGAAAGTGCTCCATGCCTTTCTTTAATGGAAATTAGAATCTAATATTCCCTTCCTTCATATCAATAATCGCGCCAATCGTTCTAAGGAAAGGTCTACCAAGAATAATAGGGCAAGAAAGATTGCAATCTATATCAAGAACGATAAAATCCACGGGCACCAAATTTCTATTTGCAACAATGAGAACATCATTGATCCTTCCCATTGGCTTTTTAATGGTGGAATCCGCAAGGTGCAAATTTAAAGAGCAATCATCAAGATCTTGGAAACCTAGAATATCACATAAAGTTTTCGGAATCGTGGAAACACTAGCACCCAAATCACACAAAGCAAAACACTCATGATCTTTAATTCTAATCTTTATAGTAGGTTCCCACTCATCATTAAGTTTTCTAGGTATAGAAGCTTCCAAATTAAGTTTTTCATCATAAGATTGCATCAAGGCATCAACAATATGTTTGGTAAAAGCTTTGTTTTGACTATAAGCAAGAGGAGAATTAACAACGGATTGCAACAAGGAAATACAACCTTCTAAAGAACAATTATCATAATCAAAATCCTTGAAATCCGAGATAGTGGGTTCAATGCTATTTAAAGTTGTGACCTCCCCAATCCCACTTTTACCAAATTTAGCATCAAGATCTAAAAACTCCGAATTATTGGGACGCCTTCTAGGTAAAGTTGACTCATCATCAGTCCCATAATTATCAAGATTCATATTGCAAAACATAGATCTAATAGGAGACACATCAATAACTTTAAGATCCTCATCATTATTTTCATCTAACTTTTCTGGTTTGGCGGCCATCTTATTGATTAAGGTGGCTTGCTTATCAGAAATTTTGGCTATAGCATTTTCAAGTCGGGTAATTTGAGCGTTGACACCATAAAATTCTTTATTCATATCATCAAGCTCTTTGTTCATAAAACCCAAAAAACCTTTTTGTTCCTTAAGCTCTTTTCTAAAGAAATTATTATGCTCAAATTGCAAATTCATAAAGCTTCTAATATTTGATTCAATCTCTTCCATCCTTCTGAGAAGGTGGTCAGGACCCTTAGGCGAAGCCATAAGGACAAACAAGCACACAAGCAAGCAGAAAAAGGCAAGCGAAAAGAGAGGAGGAGATTGGGAAAGAGAGGGCGAATAAAACGGCAAGCGTGAAGTGGGGGAGAGGAAAACGAGAGGCAAATGGCAAATAATGTAAATGCGAGGGAGATGGGTTTGTGATGGGTACTTGGTATGTCTTGACTTGAGCGAAGACCTCCCCGCAACGGGCGCCGTAAATCCTTCTTGCTACGTCTTGAGCTTGCGTTGGTTTTCCTTGAAGAGGAGAGGGTGATGCAGCAATATTAGCGTAAGTATTTCCCTCGCTTTACGAGAACCAAGGTATCAATCCAAAGTAGGAGGCTCCTCAAAAGTCCCACGCACCTACACAAACAACTGAGAACTCGCAACCAACGCAATAAAGGGGTTGTCAATCCCTTCACGGCCACTTCATGAAAGTGAGATCTAATAAAGATAATAAGATAAAATAAATATATTTTTGGTATTTTATAATATAGATGCAAAAAATAAAGATGCAAATAAAAGTAGATTGGAAGCAAATATGATAAGAGATACACCCGGGGGACATAGGTTTCACTAATGGCTTATCTCAAGATAGCATAAGTATTATGGTGGGTGAACAAATTACTGTCGAGCAATTGATAGAAAAGCGAATAATTATGAGATTATCTAGGCATGATCATGTATATAGGCATCACGACCGTAACAAGTAGACTGACTCCTGCCTGCATCTACTACTATTACTCCACACATCGACCGACTCCTGCCTGCATCTAGAGTATGAAGTTCATAAGAACAGAGTAACGCACTAAGCAAGATGACATGATGTAGAGGGATTAACTCAAGCAATATGATATAAACCCCATCTTGTTATCCTCGATGGCAACAATACAATACGTGCCTTGCAACCCTTTCTGTCACTGGGTAAGGACACTGCAAGATTGAACCCAAAGCTAAATACTTCTCCCATGGCAAGAAAGATCAATCTAGTAGGCCAAACCAAACTGATAATTCGAAGAGACTTGCAAAGATAATTCAATCATACATAAAAGAATTCAGAGAAGATTCAAATATTATTCATAGATAAACTTGATCATAAACCCACAATTCATTGGATCTCAACAAACACACCGCGAAAAGAGTTTACATCGAATAGATGTCCACAAGAGAGGGGGAGATCATTGTATTGAGATCCAAAAAGAGAGAAGAAGCCATCTAGCTAATAACTATGAACCCGTAGGTCTGTGGTAAACTACTCACAACTCATCGGAGGGCAAGGATGTTGATGTAGAAGCCCTCCATGGTCGATTCCCCCTCCGGGCAGAGTGCACCAAGGCTCCAAGATGGGATCTCGCAGACATGTAAGGTTACGGTGGTGGAAATTGTGTTTCGTCTGCCCCCTGGATGTTTTCGGGGTACGTAGGTTTATATAGGAGGAAGAAGTACGTCGGTGGACGCCCGAGGGGCCCACGAGAGAGGGAGCGCGCCCTATAGGGGGGGCACCCTCCTATCTCGTGGGAGCCTCGGCTGCTTCTTGACTTGCACTCCAAGTCCTCTGGATCACGTTCGTTCCAAAAATCACGCTCCCGAAGGTTTCATTCCGTTTGGACTCCGTTTGATATTCCTTTTCTTCAAATACTGAAATAGGCAAAAACAAAGCAATATGGGCTGGGCCTCCTGCTAGTAGGTTAGTCCCAAAAATGATATAAATGTGTAAAATAAAGCCCATAAACATCCAAAAAGGGGTAATATAATAGCATTGAACAATAAAAAATTATAGATACGTTGGAGACGTATCAAGGACACGTGGCGACAAGGACACAACAGCTGGATAGTTTAGCAGTAGAACTCATCCTCAGGTCTTCCAGTTCACACGACATGACTTTGAGAGCTTCATCTCCACCGCGGACCTAGTTCTAATTCAAACAGAAACCATATTTTATTACTACCTCCGTTCGGAAATATAAGATGATTTTCGATATTATACTCCATATATGCACATAAATGAGTGAACAAAGACACTAGAACATGTCTTCAAAGGCATGAGAGCAGAGGGATTACTTGCAATATCCATAACACAAGTTACTGCGGCAAATATACCCTCCTCAAAGGTAGCATTGATAAATTCATAGTACTCCCTCCGTCCCAAAATTCTTGTCTTAGATTTGTCTAGATACGGATGTATCAAGTCACATTTTAGTATTAGATACATCCGTATGTAGAGAAATCTAAGAGAAGAAATTTGGGACAGCGGGAGTAGTTGAAAGTAATCTATAAGAAATCAGTGTCAATCTCTTGCATGTTTTGGTCAAAAGAGGAATTTAGAACCGTCATTTGGCACACTAAAATCACATGCAAGATCACCCAGAAAGTTGTACTACCAGTACTAGTACTGCGTGTTAGATGAAAAAACACGATCGAGATCGAGAAAAAGATCATGAACAAGAGACATTACCTAGACTTGCTTAATGAGGGATCCCGGAGTGGGGGGCTTGGACAGGACGATGGCTTTGAGCTTGTCTGTGGTAGTCTCGGCGGGGTGCTTGCGCTTCTTCGTACCATGAGCCTCGACGGTTTTGGCCAGAGCCATAGACATCACGTCGGCCGGTGCTCCAGCGTCCATCCAAGAGAGGAAGCTGAGAGAGAAGAGTGAAAGGAGGAACGAGATGAGGGAGAAGTGAAGCGAGTGGGGATTTTCTTCAAGAGAGGAAGCTGAGAGAGAAGAGTGGAATGATGGTTGCTTCGTCCGTCCAACTTACTGCTGGAAAGGAGGGGGTTTTGTGATTTGATGGCTCATTGGGCATTACTGTGGCGCTTCGATCGGGGTAATCTACCGTCACTCTACTACGGAGTAATTTAGTGCATGGCTGGTGGACCCAGGTGCTGGCTGTCCCACACGTCGGCGAAAGTGAATAATTTAGTGCATGGCTGGAGGAGGATCCGCACGGTAGAGCGTGTCCACTGTTTTTCTGAAGAAAAAATGATTACAGCAAGTGTTTCCACTCTTACGACGGAGGAGTGCGAAACACGGCAGCCACTTGAACATACACAGTGCTCCTACTACTAGGCACGTGCAGTGGTTCATACGTCAGTACTACATAATCGTGTTGCTAGTGTAGTAAGATGTGACGATAACAAATGATGTTGTGCGCATGTCAACTATATGTAACATAGTACCACTTTTTTGACTATCCATTCGAGAATGAACGATGAGATCAATGTTAACAGAAGTAGGTCTACAGCGCACGGAGATTACGGTGCCACAGTACTCCACGAAACATGAACCATGTGAAGCACGAATAGTGTTAGGCAGGGTGTATGAAGGGTGCACAGGAGGGGAGCAAAAGTTCCCTTCTCGACCCACTTTTGGGTGTTTGGCAGAGTGCATGAAGGGTGCATGAGTCCACACTAGTAGGTTAACAAAAATACACGAAGAGGAAACAGCTATATTGAGATGAGAATGCAACCAAACACACCCACACGCCTGCGTACAAAGGATCGATCTCGCACTGGCTCGAGTTTGATCCAACGGTCATGTTGCGCCGAGACATGGACATGCCCATGCAGTGGGTGCCTAAACACCACCGAAGTCCCTCTCGCTTCTCGAGGCGCACGACGTTGGTGATGCAGGTGCAACCGCCGCAGAGCCCGCTCCCGGTCGCCGGAGCCAGCTCAAAGACGGGCGCCCAATGGCACGTAATGGATTCCGTGACGGAGCCCCGAAAGGATTTGACCAGCGACGGCAGCCCGCAACCCCTCCTTGTCCAGCTCAGCCCCACCATCACGTGGAGACGGCTCAGCTCTCGGAGATATAGGTGAAGAAGGAGACCAGGTCGAGGAAGCCGCAGCTCGTTGAAGTCGACCGGTGGTCGAACGGATTTAGCCCGACCGCCGGCATCATCGCTACCGGCACGACGGTAGGCATCGCGGCAGCTACAACACGTGCATGGCAACTTGGTTCACCAACCGGCCGAGGCGATCCCGGACCTCGCCACGATCGGCCCGCTCGCGCTTCCGCCGGCTCCCCCGACGCCCTATTGCATCTCCCGCTTTTACTGCAGCAACACCGCCCGGCGCCTCGAGCATCTTTGTGGTGGACGCCTGCCGCTTTTGATGCTCCGTGAACTCCCGCACATAACGGAGGAGCATGGCACTCCTCTCCTCCTTGAGCTCCACGTCATTGGCCCTGAGCTCCACATCCTTGGCATTGAGCTCCTGTGTCAGGCGCCTCACCTCGGACTCCATGATCTGATGCGCCTCCATGGTACCAGAGAGAAGCAATGGGGAGAGGAAGCAAAGGGGGAAAACGGCTGAAAGGCAATGCAATCTACGGGAAGGCGGAGGGAGCCAGCCGAGGAGCGGGGAATCTTTTGGTTTTCACCACGGTAAAACACCAGTCGACTTCTCGCATCGTGGAGCAAAGGGTTTTACAGCGGAGTCATCATGACTAATTGCTGCCGCGCCTGCTCCCGTCAATCAAAAAATTAAAAATCCTGCCGAGCCTGCTCCCGTCAATCAAAAAATTAAAAATCCTGCCGCACCCAAACAGCAGAGCAACGCTGCAGTGGATATTTAAATTTACCTGCCGGCAAGTAGATAAAAAAAGGGGTGAAAAAACAAATGTGGTGGCGCCTAGCTAATCGGTCGAACTAGCCCAACTAGCTAGCCACCGTGCCTCACTGATGTACTCGGCGGAAAGGTGGTCTTTCGTGATTTGATGACTCATTTACTTGCTTCAGCGCCACGCATCGAGGAGGACCCGTAAAATGCGCGTAGGTCGTCCCACGTCAGAAGAATATATGCGCACCACCCGGAGGACCCCAAAATCACATGGTAGGGTGTGCCACGCCTCGCACGGAGGAAAAATGTGCGTGTAAAAATATATCAGATCGGGGCGTAGTACCTATGGTTTGACCTCGGGACCCAGCCAATGGTCAAAAACACCCCACTAGCCACACAACTTAATCGTGCAAACTTGGCACGGAGGATAGATGTGGTTAGCTCATACTCGACCAGCCACAACATCTCTTGTTCTAGGCGATTCTTCTATTTTCCAAGCTTTTTTTAGTTGTAATAACACCACGGCAAGCTAGCGCCGCTCTTCGTGTGTGCCCGTGCAAAGGTTAGACGATGGAGAGAAGAGAGATTGAGATCGCAGACCTGGGACCCACCAGTAAGTGAGTCAACAGTCATGCACGTGTTGACGAGGCACTCCCTCTACTCTACTCAACGTAATACTGTATAAAATCAAGTTATGGGACAAAGCCAACAACCGCTGTTGTTTCAGGCTATTGACTTACGCTTTGTAGTCCAGGTTGCTAATTCGAATCTCGTCTTTCAGATTTGTTAGTTTTAGGTCCAAATTTGATTAATGACAAGTGGGACCCCATGTGTTGTTCCGATATTTCAGTGTAGGATGGTTTTTTTTGAACAAACACTTTGCGCGGTTAGACAAGTAACGGCACAAGTTACACGTATTTTGCAAGTTTACGAACAAAAATGACAGCGGCATAGAATATCACATCCACCCCGCAGCTTAGATGCTATGGTGATACGAGTTTTTACACCGTTGGAAGTGAGATCCAATGGCTTGGGACTAGTCTTTGTAATTATGCGCAATTTCCAAACTCTCCAAAGGTTTTTTGCAAATAAAACATTCAGGTCTTGTGTGTGCCGCTGCATCTTCGATCCAACGGCTCCCCGTTGCTCATATTAGGTGCTCCCCGTAGCTTAATTACCCGCTATGGTGATATGAGCATCTAGGTCGTATGATCAGTTATCAGATGGCACATGCGTAGTACTTGTACTTTCTGCGCATTTCCCAAACTCTCTCAGCCGTATATTGCAAAAACATTCAAACCTCCTATTGTGGGCCGTTAGATCTCAATGAACCCGTATCACCATAGAATCTATTTGCGGGAGCACCTCATATTCTCCCGCATGCGAGAAAACATAAGGTGCTATCGCAGCTTGGATGCTACGGTGATACGAAGCTTCGAGGTCGCTTTGATCTGAGATCCAATGGCATATGAGCAGTCTTTGTGCTTGTAAGCAAAGGGGTCAACTCTTTTGGGGCTTTTCTCGCAAAAACCATTCGAACCATCGAGGAGGTGTTAGTCACAAATCCAACGGTTCAAGAGCTTAGAGTCACCAAAGCATCTAAGGTGTGGTAGCACATGATATTCTTAAATACAGGAGAATATGATGTTCTCCTTCATCTTAGATGCTACGGTGATACGAGCTTTGAGGTCGCTGGATATGGGATCCAAGGGCATCTGAGTAGTTTTTGTACAAATTGTGTGCAATTCTCAAACTCATTAAGGTTTCCTGTAAAAATATTAAGACACATCATGTGAGCTGCTATATCTCGGATCTACAAGCTCCAAGCAACTCAGACGGCATATAGCATCTAAGGTATGGAGGCACATGATATTCTCCCGGGGAGGAGGGGTGGGGGTGCGCAACCACTCGGTGGTTGGGAGGGTGGGGACAAATATAATCTAAACAACCCTAAACACAGCTCCACAATTTTATCTAAGGTCGAGGGGTTTGACCTCGACAATCATAGCTCCGCCTAAACACAACATTTGCATGTAATGTAGTACTAGACTTAATATTCATGTTTCAGCTTCATGTTCATTTTAAATATTGAACTAAGGACCATGCATGTCTTACATTTTAATCCCTTTCTGCTCCTAAATATTAGTCATTTTAGAGATTTCAAATGGACTGGCACATACGGATGTATGTAGACATATTTTAGAGTCTAGATTCACTCACTTTGCTCCATATGTAGTCACTTGTTGAACTCTCTAAAAGAGTAATATTTAGGAGTAGAAGGAGTATTTTTGAATTCGTGTCATACATGCATGGTTTGGAAAAATAGATGCACTATACTTATTGGATTGTTGTTGTGTTCGTGCGTGTGTGTCTTGATGACCCACAAGTGTAGGGGATCTATCGTAGTCCTTTCGATAAGTAAGAGTGTCGAACCCAACGAGGAGCAGAAGGAAATGATAAGCGGTTTTCAGTAAGGTTTTCTCTGCAAGCACTGAAATTGTAGGTAATAGATAGTTTTGTGATAAGATAAATTGTAACGAGTAACAATCAATGAAAGTAAATAAAGTGCAGCAAGGTGGCCCAATCCTTTTTGTAGCAAAGGATAAGCCTGGACAATTTCTTATAATGAGAAAAGAGCTCCCGAGGACACATGGGAATTATCGTCAAGCTAGTTTTCATCACGCTCGTATGATTCGCGTTCGGTAATTTGATAATTTGATATGTGGGTGGACCGGTGCTTGGGTACTGCCCTTACTTGGACAAGCATCCCACTTATGATTAACCCCTATTGCAAGCATACGCAACTACAAAAGAAGTATTAAGGTAAACCTAACCACATCATTAAACATATGGATCCAAATCAGCCCTAACGGCAACGCATAAACTAGGGTTTAAGCTTCACACTCTAGCAACCCATCATCTACATATTACTTCCCCATGCCTTCCTCTAGGCCCAAATAATGGTAAAGTGTCATGTAGTCGACGTTCACATAACACCACTAGAGGAAAGACAACATACATCTCATCAAAATATCGAATCAATACCAAATTCACATGACTACTAATAGCAAGACTTCACCCATGTCCTCGTGAACAAAAGTAACTACTCACAAAGCATATTCATGTTCATAATCAGAGGAGTAATAATATGCATTAAGGATCTGAACATATGATCTTCCACCAAGTAAACCAATTAGCATCAACTACAAGGAGTAATCAACACTACTAGCAACCCACAGTACCAATTTGTGGTTTTGATACAAGATCGGATACAAAGAGATGAACTCGGGTTTTGAGAGGAGATGGTGCTGGTGAAGATGTTGATGGAGATTGACCCACTCCCGATGAGAGCATCGTTGGTGATGACGATGGTGATGATTTCCCTCCGGAGGGGAAGTGTCCCTAGTAACAGCCTCACGTGAGCTCTAGATTGGTTCCGCCAAGGTTCCGCCTCGTGGCGGCAGAGTTTCATCCCGTGAGCTTGCCCACAACTTTTTCTAGGGTAAAAGCCTTCATATAGCAGAATATGGACACCGGAGGGCCACCAGGGGGCCCAGGAGATGTGGGGCGCCCAAGAGGTGGGCGCGCCCACCCTCCCGGCCGTGGTGTGGGCCCCGAGGTGTTTCTTCCGCTCAATAATTCTTATTAATTCCAAAAATAAGTTTCTGTGGAGTTTCAGGATTTTTGAGCTGTGCGTAATAGGTTTCAATGTTTGCTCCTTTTCCACCTGCATTCCACCGGCATTCCCCCCTCTTCATGGTAAACCTTGTAAAATAAGAGAGAATAGCCATAAGTATTGAGATATAAAGTGTAATAACAGCCCATAGTGCAATAAATATTGATATAAAAGCATGATGCAAAATGGACGTATCAACTCCCATAAGCTTAGATCTCGCTTGTCCTCAAGCGGAAGCCGAAATCGAAAAATATGTCCACATGTTTAGAGATAGAGGTGTCGATAAAAATAAAATACGGACATGAGGGCATCATGATCATTCTTATAACAGCAACATAAATAGATTTTATCATATGATTTCTTATGCTCAAGTAACAATCAATTCACAATGTCAAGTATGGTTCAGAAACCTCATTGGAAGCTAACAAACTATAATCTCAGTCATTGAAGCAATTGCAATTTATCATAACATCGTAAAGAGTCAAGAATAGAGCTTTTCAAAGAAGTCCACATACTCAACTATCATGTAGTCTTCTACTATTGCTAACACTCACGCAATACTTGTGGTTATGGAATTTCAGCCGACCTTTGAGAAAGATAGGGGCTTATTGTGTTGCTCTCCCAACGTATTCACCTTTAGGTGATGTCAATAATAATAGCCCATGCTAACTTACATCCAGTTGGATATATATATCATGATCTTTCAAACACGAGGAGTTTGCCAAAGGATAAAATGAAAAAGGGAAAGGTGAAGATCACCTTGACTCAAGCATAAAGTAAAAACATAAAGTGAAAGATAGGCCCTTCGTAGAGGGAAGCAAAGGTTGTCATGTGCGTTTAGGGTTGGATGCACAAAATCTTAATGCAAAAGAATGTCACTTTATATTCTTGAACGGTAGGACCTAACGCGCATCAGCCAGACCTTGGCTCGTGTTGATCATAAATAAATAAATAAATAAAACCGGGCTCGTGTCCTTCGGTGGCGTGTGTGGTATGCACATTAGGCAACCCCAACCAGTCGAGCCTCGGCGTTTCAAGTCGAAATATCTGGCGGCCAGAATTCCAGCCCTAGGAAATTCCCCTCATGTCCCCGGTCCATAATGACTACCGATGAAAAATGGAGGGATGCTTTAGTAACTAGACAACGTTACCTACCGTGACGAGCACGGTTCAATTCCCTCGGTCGCCGCTCGTCAAGGTCACCCGTCAACTGCATTGCTACTACTACACCAGGATGAGCACAGAATTGAGCCTGTTTGTTCGTGTCTAGTACTTGAGTTAATATATCAGGCAATGCACTGGTACGGAGGGATTATCCTTTTACTCTGCATATATAACTTGTCTGAAGTCTAACTAAGCAAAATGTTTGACCAAATCCTTTCTTAAGAAATACAACAGAGATGTATGTACGGCTTGAAAATTTATTGCATGATGTAGGTTATGATATTGTTTCAAATCCTAGATCTTAAATTTCAGAAAATCCAAAAGTGAGCATAAATTCTTGAAACTGAGCATGGTCACGTGATATGGCACAAGTATTACTTCGTAAGTTTTTTCTTCAATTTGAGACAAGCTTCTTATGACAAGTTGCACAAATGAAGAGCCAAGGTATTTTGGAACAAAGACCTGTCACGTTAAGGCGAACGCTTTTACTATTGAAACCGTATGCGATACGCCGCCACGAAGTCCCCGCTTCTCATCGGCACGTGTCGTCCGAAAGCAAGCGTGTGAGTCGATGGGAGGCGAGCGAAGGTATCACGCGCTGGTTGTGGGAGGCGGCGAGCAGACCACTGCGGCAGCTCATCGGGAGGCGAGCCTTTGACCAGGCTCCGCCGCCCACCTTCGTCCAATCGCTTCCCACTTTTAATGTCGCCTGGCCCCGCAGCTTAAAATAAACCCCGCACTACCCGTTATTGCTACAATCTTCTCTCTTCCTCTCCGATTCTCCTGTAGTCTACCTCCAACTAGCCTGACCTAAACGTACGCCATGCCGCATCATGATGGTCTGCCCTTAGTCTTCCAGTTTCCTGAGGAAGACACCCAGCCGAAGTCTCAAGAACATAAGGCGCTTTGGGACGAGCTTGAAGTGGCCTTGCAGGAAGACGCTGTGGTTCCGTCTCCTCACTCCCTGCTCCGGCTCCCGTCGTTCCGATCAAGCGCCAGCGCCATCCCGTGGCATTGATGGGCTGGGAGCCGACATTGTCGCCGAGCTTGATCCCACTGGGTTCCACGAGGTCCCCGCCGACTTTCACGCGCCCGCACCTGCCAAACAAGATCGTATAATCTAAAGTCGGAGTCGATCGAACGAAATCTATTATTTGATCGATTGAATGTTCTGCTAGAGCCGTATTAAATATAAAACATCATCAAGCCACATGTATTCCTTGTAATCCAAATCGACCTAGACTGCTTCAATATCGAGCGCTCAACACGTTTAGCGTGCAGTTAATTTCATGCCAAAAATAGTGCTAATCACATAATAACACGCAAATAATATCCTACTTAATATCCGCATAGACTTAATATACTTCCAAATTAACGTGCATTGCACGTACACACTGACTAGTGTTGCTAGTACGCGAAACTGGTGTCGTAACTTGTGAATGCGTCCAGATATGGTCAACGGCAACATCGCCCGCGAGTTCTTCGTGTTTGCCCGTGCATCTAAACGCAGAAGGGAAGGAGAGAGAGAGCACACATGGAACCCTCCAGTAAGTGAAGGAGAATAGTACTAAAAATAATATTACATATTATCCATTAAATAGGCTGTGGTAATATAAAGATATTATGTGAATAAAGGGGTACAACAAACATTGTTGTTCTACGATGTTGCCTATTGACGTATGCGGCTTGAAGGCCCGGTCGCATGTTCGATCCTCGCCCTTTATTTTTAATTTCTATATGGGTCCAAATTTGTTTCATGACATGTTGGCCCTCGGTGTGTAGTTTGTAGCACTTTAATTTTGGGTCAAATTTGTTCCATTTTAAGTGGACTATCACAGAAGTTTAGTACTCCTGCCTAAATATAGGCCTTTCTAGAGATTTCAATAGATGACTAGATACGAAGCAAAATGAGTGAATCTACACTCTAAAATATGTCTATATACATCCGTATGTGGTAGTCCATTTGGAATCTCTAAAAAGAATTATATTTAGGAACGGAGGGAGTAGCTTATTATAATAATTAAAGAGAACAGCGGAGTTTTTTGCAATATATAATACCATGGTGCGTAATGCTGAAGGCGAGAAAGGACGTAAGCGAGAGAGCGATGACCGAGCCAGAGGGAAATTAACTAGGGAGTTATGGGGTTGCAACGGTGTTTGGAGTAGTTGTGGGCCGAATGCTATGAAAATATAATCTAAACCGACCGGAATAAATTCCTACACAAATTAATCCAAGGTTGGAGTGCCCCTCGCAATGTAAATAGCTCCGGTTTTGTGAGGGATGGAGAGGTTCCTTCAATGCGTGGAAGATACGGTGTGAGAAAGCGAGGTCAATCGAAAGACATATAGATAGAGAGACAAAGTGAGTGTGGTCCGACATTCATTGAACAGATATATATGCTCCGGAGAGATATTGTCCGATTGAGCTTTTGGCAAGGGTGAGGGCTGTAAGATAGAGCTTGAGAGATGATCCAGTCACATACATGTAGATATATTTTGTGCGTGGAGGAAGCAAGGTCAATCGATCACATAGGGTCGCTGTATGATCGAAAGAGTGAGACGGGTTGGAGAGAGTGACCTAGATAGACAATGTGCGTGAGAGAGTATACAATGTGAATAGGTCTAATTGGGCTCAAACATGGTGATATATCGCTTTTGTCCGAGAAAGAGCGAGGTCAATCAAGACATACACAGAGAGAGAGAGAGTAAGTGAGTGTGGCCCGCCATGAGGTCGAAAGAGTGGGGCGGCTTGGATGGATTAACCTAGATAGACAATCTGCGTGAGAGAGTATAGAGTGTGTCGATCGAGGCCCGAACAGGGAGATATATCATTTGTGTGTGAAAGAAAACGAGGTTAAACGAGACTCGGATAAAGAGAGCGAGATTGAGCGAGTGTGGCTCACTGCATGGAAGAAAAGAGTGAGACAGTCTCGAGGGAGTGACCTAGATAGACAACATGTGTGCCTGCATTTAGAGGTTGGGGGGGCTAGATAGGCAATGCATGTATTTAGCGCGAGAGGGTGAGAGGGACAGGGAGAGGGAGAGAGAGCTTGGCATGGGGTGCAATGGCGGTGTGAGGTACAGGGGTTGTGTAGTAGACAGACTTAGAGATCAAAACATGGAGAGAAAGAATGAACGTGTTGAAACCGATAGCTTCCTAAGGTGGTTAGGAGAGGAAGATTGATGTGACATGTGAAGTATGTAGCGTGTAAAAAGGGGGGGCTAAAACAACATTTCAATGTACATACTACGAGACTTAATATCGATGTTTCAATTCGTGTACATTGTAAGATTTGGACCGAGGACCATCCATACGGGTAATTATTTCGAATTCATGCCATACTAAGTTTCGAAAAGTTTACATTGACTCGATTTGTTGTGCTTTTTTGTAGGTCATATGTTTGAATCCATCCAAAAATTTTCTCACTACCATGGTGTTCATCATATACATATGAATTTGTATTAGAAAAGTAGCGTGGATACAGTGAAATGCGAAATCCACGTTAGAATTGGAGATCGCTACGTGACACACACTCTAATTCAAATAACTAATTATGTGACACACACTCTAATCCACGTTAGCGTGGATATCGTGGATACCGTTTCAATTTTTTTCAAATAACTCCTCATTAAT
Source organism: Aegilops bicornis (assembly GCA_021605145.1). Taxonomy (NCBI): domain Eukaryota; kingdom Viridiplantae; phylum Streptophyta; class Magnoliopsida; order Poales; family Poaceae; genus Aegilops; species Aegilops bicornis. The sequence goes on from CM038672.1 coordinate 598,688,610, forward strand.
TAATTTATAGTACTCCCTCTGTTCACTTTTATAAGACCTTGAAAAATTTCAGACAATGTGCAAAACAGTTCATTTTAAGTTGTCTGAAACGACTTACAAAAATGAACGGAGGGAGTATCTCGTTTCGAATGACTAATTATTGCAAGGAAAATACGGGCATGGTAATACATACAGATTCGTTTGCAAATGAAAGAAGATTTGTTTGCATTCTCAAATGTAGGAGCACCAAAGTGCATCTGTGGTCGTGTCCGGGTGGACGTTGCTTTGGTGCCTTAAAGGCACCTGCCTTTGGGTCATCGACATGTGGGCCAGCCAATTGCTGGGGCCCACATGTCATGGACACAAAGGCAGGTGCCTTAAGGCGCCAAAGATAGTCCCGCTGGGTGGTCGCGTTTATTAGACTCGGACGCCAGGCACCCAGCCTACCCACCCTCCCTCCCCCACTCCCCCCACCCCCACCCCCACCCCCAAAAAAAGGATGACGACAAAATAAGTTCACGCTTCCACGTTTAGGATTGAAATATCTGGCGGCCCCAATTCCAGCCCTGCAAAATCTCTCTTCTCCACCGTCCCCTTCTGCGCCCAGAGTGCTCAAATCCCTAATTCGCCGCCAACCCAAGCAAAGTTCAATCGCCTCACCTCGTCTCTTTCCCCACCTCTCGTGCGGACAACAAAGACGAAGACGACGGTCGCGCTTCACCACCGTGACCGGAGCTACCTCATCTACGCCTCGCCCACCGTGATCGGTGGTCCACTAACAACGCCGGCCGTCAGAACCGATGTGCCTCATAGACACCGACTTCCACCGCATCAAAAAGTGCGCTTCACCGATGTCGCCTCCCAGCTCACCGGGCTACTTCACCAAGCACATCGTCGCACTCTCCGCTTCGAGGCCGTTGGGGGCTTCACCAACGGTCTCCACCGCTGTCAGTGGTGCTCACGCCACTCAAGATCTGATCCGTGCGCGCAGCCAGCCAACGCCAGCAAGATCACCCTCAACGGCTCAAGTGACCCGCACTCTAGCTACGCAAGCATGCCCAAACGCCGCCCGAATCTAGGTATCCACACATCACTTCCTTGTGCAATCGTTCGACGATGTTTGGATATCCTTTCACTGCTTCTCTTAGCTTACACGCCTATGCAACTATGACTTTAGCTCTTATTTCTTCCGGAGATATCATCCAAACAAGCAAATCCATTTTTAGCAAAGCATGACGGTGCTACGGATCCGTACACATCCCGCACACCCCAGATAACCTTGTAAGTATCTGTCCTCAGGTACAACATCAAGGTCGATTCCTCTTATTTGATCAACCATTCACCATGTCAAAAATGCATAGGGGGATGCAAGGAGCACAAGGCCTGCACATCCAAGCAAGTGGTAACATGGACTTGTACATGGAACATCCCAAGCGCAAAGGTAGCTGCAAAGTGAGCCTGCATAACGAGCTAGCGTAAGTCCCTACATTTCATTTAATTCGTACTGGCATTCGTGTATGATTTGTGTGCAGTGGCCGATCCACGAATTCAAGTTACCAGTGGCGAACATTTAACTTAAAAAATACGAGGCACTTGCACTCCGGAAACCAACATAACTTGAGAAATGTGAAGCTACATGCACTTTGAAAACGAAAGCTAATGATCCAAAGTAGTTCAGATTATAAACACTAAATGATGCAAGCACCAAAAAACACAAAATGCAACATGGTGTACAAGGACTACAAACATGGTTTGTACCGCTTGAATTATTCGCCTCTCGCTGAAAATATCGAAGTGTAATTGCACGTATAACCAGTGCGCAAACTGCATATCAATATATCTATCCTGCGCAAGTATGCCAATAGTTTCAAACAACAGATTAGAGAAGTATTTATGCTATGTTGTCATGATATGGGGACTTTCTGGTAGATGGCCTCGACGTTTCCTCAAGCTATGAAAATGCACTATAATTTGCTTGTCATCAATGCCTACAATTTCTTCCTCTCTCTCAACATAGCAGATCATCACTAGACACTAAATCCTTCAATGAGCTTGCAAAATGCTTGCATTAGATCCCTCATTAGACACTATATGTTCATCACTAGGAGCATGTAAAATGTTTGCATCAAATCCTTCATTAGCAGTCTATTCATTAGACACTTGTGCTCAAGAACAAGCATGAGCTTGTATGTTTGCACCGGAAACTTGATTAGATACATCGATTCAATGGGCCTCAAAGATTGATTGGGGAGTTATAAAATAAGTAGAAATTGGTTTCATTTTCTCATAGATTCCCTACATACAAGCAGTTTTACAACACCGCTGTGTTTAACTATTGGCCAGAAATTGAAGAGTTGAATTAGATATAATCAGGGAGGTGGTGTACTTGCACATTGCGCATGCTAATCTTGCAAGCTCATGACAATTGCTTATGCAATCTCGATGCCATCCCGTGGCCGCCGCCGCTGCCTCCCACGCAGGCTACACCCAGGGTTGGATCTTCATCTTCTTGTCCTTCCGTTCGCTTGAAATCCGGTGACTGCCCTCCAACGAGGGCGCGAGGAAGTGTTGTGTCAGTATGTCCAGCGGCGGCTAGGTTAGGAGCAAACCAGACTGGAGGCTGGAGCGAATGAATTGGGATTTTTCCTACTGGATCGATATGGGAGGTGCTTGTTTGGGCCGCGAGCCTGCTATAGGCCTGCCTTGCACTTATGTTATTGGCCCATCCAAATTGAAACATTTTCTTCATTTTTTTACATTGCCTGCTCATGCGTTGGGACGAACAAAACTAGCTCGGGCCAACACCGACGACTCAAACTAGGTGCACACTTTCCAGCCACCCGAGGCGGCCGCCCATACCAGCTCCCCTATGGTGGTATGCCGCCTTTTTATGCGTGTATGATTGGGTAGTGAAAAATATTCCAAAGGGCGCTTTTGATTTACCCACGTAATGGTTGAATTGCTTGTTTCTATTAACCGAGTTCGCCAATAATGTGAAGGATGCCCGCCTTTTCATCCTATTGTAGATTGCTTAGATCTTGATATGCCAAAAGCAATCGCATGAAATATACAAGAAAAGCCAGCAGGATGTGTGTGGCTACAACTAATATGACTACACGCCCCTCATATAACATATCAAGGATGCACCATTTTAGCAGATTAACCATTCGACTTACCAATGCGGTGTGGGAAGAAAGAAGTATTGGGACCTGCATGTGATCCAAGCAATTGATGCCATGGACTCCTTCGTACAACCTTGTAAGCAAAAAAGAAGTTGCAGTGTGCCTCTACAAAGAACTAGCATAAGTTCAGTTACCTGCTTCTCGGAATTTTTGTTAGCCACTTATTGCAAAAAAATTCAATTACGTTGCTTGGCTTAATTCAGTTTGCTACTGATTACATAATGCCACAACCTGTTAATCCTATTGTAGACTGCGCCTATCTATGTGTTTGATACTTACTGTTAAGAATTACCTGTTTGCCTTAACTTAAATAGATACTTGTTTGTTTAACTGCTTTGCTGCTGCAACATCGGGTTACAATGATGTTAATAACTACTTTTCAAAGATCCAATTGAAACTCTTTAATTCCTTGTTTGTTCAACTAGTTTGTCGTTATAACTCCCATTGAGATGTTTTGCTAACTTCAACTTTTCTCAATCCAATCGAACTTTAATGGCAAAACAGGTTAGCCCAAGATCAAAGAGCAAGGTCCCCATGGACGTTGCATCATCCCACAGCAAGGGCACCGCCCAATCGCGGCATTATGAATTGCCAATCCGATGCTCTAGAGGCTAAACTAGTGGTAGAAAGAGATTCTGCTTCTGGACTTAGAGATGAAGTTGACATGTTGAGGAAGCAAACAGCACAATCACAAGCAGCACTCAAGACAACCATTAAATATTTGGTGGATTTCAAAACGAAGCAAGCCGAGATCCACCAGATTGTTAAGGTTCTCAAGGAAAAAAAGGAAATTAAATTCCTACTTGGTAAATCATAGGTGAAATGTTCTTTCCATCGTTGAATAACCTTTGTGTTGTTTGTTCATGTAATCAATCAAACCATTTGTTTTAGAGATCATGTAATAATTGTTTTTTGTTTTTGTTTTTGGTTTCTAATTTTATTTGAGCACAAGTCTGTATTAATTGATAAGACCTTTAGACATTTCATTTGGATTGCTCGTGCTGCACCTAAAAATATGCCAATCGAGCTGAATGTGCATTCAGCAATAATAGTAGTATAGATGAACCATAAGTGGCACGCATCGGAAAGGGCCAAGATGCTGGCTAAAAAAGGATGTTGTTGTAGCAAAAAAAAGTACAGCGGCCTGGCTTATGTATCTTAGTTGATATTATTGATCCATATACTCTATAAGTGTTTATATGTCTATTAGTTTTGTACATTCTTGGTTGATTGACTTGGTATTTTAATCTCGATACATCGCTTGTGTACATATCTAAATGGGAGTACACATTATGTTGCGTGTGACATTTGAGTTGGACATGAAGTGTTCCAAATATTCGAATTCACCTTAAACTGGATTCTAGCTTCAATTTGAGTATCGGCATTTGTAAACCATATTCATATATGATAGTGGAATACATCTTGCCGCCCTTTTGAAGATATAAAGACACATAGAATGATTCATAAACATTCATATAAGAATACAAAATGGATTCAATTTAGTTGCTGTGGTAAACGTGGATGCTTATTGTCCCAAAATTTGAAAGAAGCAAGAAATGTCCACTCCCACGCCGGGCCACGAAGCCAAGTGTTTGGGAGATGGAAATTACTGTCACCCATTACACGGACAATCCATCGCCCGATTTCCACCGCTTCTAAATAAACTTCAATTAGACGTGATAATGCACCGCCTCCGAACCCATTCCAACATGGTGGGCGCAAACATGGGCGGCAAAACACATTTGATTCAAGCTCGTCCAAAGACCTCTGCTTTCTCCCTCGCATTCCCCATTCATACACGGTGGGCGGCAAAACAAACTCGACTCGGCCAAATCGATGTAGGCAATATTTTCAATAGGGGCAGGTTTGTAACTTCACTCAGACGTGACACAACCGCCTCTACTTGTCAGCCTCGCTCATACACCGTGGCACCAACCATGGGCGCCAAGCACCTCTCCTTGCCTAAATCGCTCGAAAATATTGGCGAGATGCGAGATTACCGTCTATCCCCAACCGACGAGACGTCCAAATTTTAAAGGGGGCTAAGTTTGTAACTTTCCCATATTTCTGTGACATGCGTCGTCCCGGAAACATGGTTCCTCAGACTTCTCCCTCCATTTTCCTCATTCATACACCGGGTCTGCTGGCTTAGAACACCATCCCCACACCAGCCTCCGTCCGCCACTCCCATCCATCGCCGCCGCCCTCCGCCACATCCATCGCCACCGCCCTCCACCATGCCGGAGCGCCTACCAAGACCGCTGGCTGCCCATCGCTAGAGATGGATGTTTCTCATCCACGGCGACGGACTAACAGCCTTGCATCGCTGCCCTTCCGCTTTCATCGGCGCTGTTGCCCTTCTTTGTCGGGTCAGCCACACGACCTTTCTCTTTCCACCGCAATGGGAATTATCCCCGATGCACCCGCTCTACCATCACAGCATCTGTTTCAATGCCACCGACAACCATCGTGACCCTGTAGATGCCTACACGGCGTACCGCAAGAGAGGTGGTACTTCATATCTCCTCAACTTTTGATCTCAACTGTAAAAATAGATCTTCACTTGGTTACTCTACTTTCTTTTCAGCTCTTAGAATTTAGTTCTTTGTTCAAGCAAACAATGGATCCTAAATATCATTTCTCCGTTTGCGCCTTCAAATCTGCCATGGCATACCAAAATACGTGTTTAATTGATAATGCTTAGGGTTTAATTGATCATGTTGGTTCCATTGTGGTTTCTTTAATAGAAATTGGAGGGGAAAGCTCTCTTTGCTAAAAAAATATGCTTAGATTTTCCCCTTTTACGTATCACCATACGATTAGAATAATTGCTTCAGGTCATAATAACACTCGCTCCACCCATCAAGCTAAACAAGCTTTAGTTGTTCAAACACGAATCTAATATTATTAAAACAGAGTCGTTTAATTGCTTAGCTAAATGTTCCTAAATTAGTTTCAAAATGCATGTTCGCCGCTGGTGTGTATCTCATTGTAGTGCTCACGGTGGGCCGCCCATCCTAGGATTTTGGGTCGCCCCAGCCCTGATTCCCTCTCCGTTCGGTTAGGCAAGCTTCCGATCTCCACCCCACCCGCCGCTTCACATTGGCGACTCTGCCATCCCGGACGACATGACTCTAAGAGGAGACACTGACTATCAGAGGTCAGAGCCGTCACCAAAGAAAGATCATCATGTTCGCGCTACCGCTTGCTCTACCTTCCTCAGCTTCATTCGTGGCTCAGCGGCAAAGCACCCACCAAGCCAACCCGATTTATCCCGAGATACGCCTTCAACACTCAAAGATCCACTCCTCATCACCCATTTTCTAATTGATTCATTACTCATTAGGCAGGAATTTCATTATGGTTTGTTGTGTGCTCACATACCTACACTTAATGGTTCGATGTATTTCGGTAATCTTTAGTACCTCTAAAGTTCATAGGGTTTTAAAATTCGCCCTCGGAAATGTATACACTAGTCAGTTTGATTGTTGGTCGAGTGACATTGACATGCATTACCACTGCAAGCCAGGTTTATTGACAATTTTACTTGTCTTTCTTACTCATTCGATATAATATCTAATTATTCACATTGATTAGTTGCAAACAATAAGTGCTAGACAAACTTCTTCATTCAGATTTTGACGGTCTCTTCATCGCAGCTTACAATTCTGCATACTTGTCCTAGTAAGCTCACAAGTAAATGATTGATTCATTACATCTATGCTTTCCTTGCCATATTTGTTGTCAATATTCTTTAGGGTGGACCACCCTGCTTTCTAAACATCGGAACCGTAGACATGAGTGAATAGTATTTCTCTATGTGATCTCTTCCATCATGTGTGGGCAAATCTAACACCGCATTGTATAGAAAGAAAGTGTCATTTCCAGCTTTTACATAGGTTTCGATCTTTTACATGGAATACAATCTGCCTACTTGCTTTGTGTCGCACTACCAATGCTCCACCCTTGAAGCTAAACATTATGCCACTCATAATTCCTTAGTTTATTTGTTCAAATATGAATTTCATATGATTCTAAAGTTCCTACTTCAGTTTTGAAATGTGTGTCTGCCTGTTATAGAGACATAAGGGGTTTGTATTTCTGTGTGTGGTCTGGTCAGCACGGTTGGGGGTGAACTTTGCATATGCAGGGGTTCATAGGGAGACACTCTTCGAGTTGAATCCGCAATGCATTCCATAGAATCTGACTATTTTTTCTATTTTCATGAATCTCAGATTCTGAACAACATCATAATGATTATGAGCTGCCGCATGAAAAGAATAAAGCGTAACAATGCCATGGTCAAAACTTGGCATTAAGGGACTGAAATCAAGTCTGATGCAATGCAATTCAAACGCTCTCCACCTATTAGGCATTCATGCTCGTAATATGATCCTAATAGTGATTCTGAGCCAGAGGAGACCTAAGTCAATGTAGCTCCCTAGTGGAGGAGTCAGAGGAAGATGCCCTATCTTATTCACCCATGAAGGTGCTTGCTCTAACTTTCCAAGGTTACATTGGTCGCATATCTTGCAACCGATGCTTTGCATTGCTTCTACTTTGTTGAACTACCATTAGCTTAGTTTACACATCATGTATGTGAATACCGCCTATCCATTTTCAAGACATATTCCATCCTCATCATACCATATTTATCCATTCAAATGTTGTTCTTGTGTATCGACGCTCAAAAGGAAGAGGGCTATTGCTGATCGTGGAGGAGCACAAGCAAAAGTATTTGGAAAAGGTAGTGGCACTTGATAAATCAAATAGCCCATTTGCGTGTAATATCAATTAATTCCACAAAACACCCCAACTCTAGCGTACTCTAGCCCTACTACACCGGGGTCATTTCGATGC